>JARBWI010000002.1:18667296-19905482 GCA_037576405.1 Campoplex capitator | reverse complement strand
TTCAAAACATGTACAAGAGTTTGTTTTTGGTTTTTCCCGAACACGTTCTCCTGCTCGATCCCGGTCCTATGTCTATCATAAAACTCCACTTGTGCTTTTTTATTTTCATTTCCCTGAATTAACGATATCAACGAAAAACAATAATGATTTTCATACGAAAAAATTATAATGGAGCAGAGTGCATGTACTGTGCCCAAGAGACATATCTCTTTCGCACACAACATCCCCCTTTTCCAATGCGCACCATGCGGCCAAACATGGAAGCTATATACAAACACTGGACGTTAAGCGACCCATCCCCCACCACCGTCGTTTCCAGACCTGTATGTATATGACCGTGGTTTAAGCGCAGGTACGTTGTTTGAGTTGGAAATAATTCAAAAATTTTGGGCTAAAAATGACATTCTTTTTTTAATTTTTTCTACTGTTATATTAAAATTTACTTCCAAATATATCTGAAAAAGCATTTAAAATCATTCCAAAACATATGAATGGCGAATAAAATGAATTACGAGTTATTTCTGCATGAAAAATTCCACACAGAATCTTGTATTTGTTTATTGATTATCTAAAATCGTTTTGATTGATCCAACATTCGCAGGCTATCGACGAGAAACCGTTATAAATTCAAAGAAAAAACAAAATGCGGAGAAGGTTTGTTTTATCGACCGAGTGTTAAATCCCGAAACCGCCGAGTTCACCGCTGCGACCACAAAACACGACCTCTGTGAATTTGGCCGATTGATTTTGGATTTTCGACTTATTTTTAACGTAAGTCGTTTGTCGGGCTCTTGTCGGTGATTGTCGGATCAAAATCGACGATTGTCGGAAATTAGTTCATTGGGAAAATGAAAAACAAAAATCTGTGTCAAGTTAGCCGATTTTTTTTCCAATTTTGAGATATATTAGATTTTCAAAAACCCAATCGATGCGCAATCGTTTGTCGGTTACGAATTTAATAGATAAAAGGTTTGTCGGATTCCTGGTCATTAGAAAAATATAAAAAAATCATTTCGTGTATTTTTTTCATTTTTTTTTTTTTTTCCTGTCATATTTCGTGTCAGCTAATTTTTTCCAAATTGACCGATAATTTATCGCTTTTTTACCGACCGAACAACTGATAGATCATCTTAACCGTGAGAAAAAAGTTAAAAAATTTCCCCTTCGCGACCCAAAACTCTACAGATCTGTGACCAGCACCAAGCGATTCTGCATCGATTAAGCATGTCGCAGCTAAAATCATTTTGCGCAAAATTAACTTTGGCCGGCTAACTTTATGCCGGAACTTTGAATTATTTATTTATTGAAAAATATAAATTACCAAGTGTTTTAATTACGCTACCAGCGACCACCACACGACCACCTGCTTGCAACATTTTTTTATAAAAAAGTGGATAATCGAAAGTTGCTCGGCTAACTTTATGGCAGTGGTCTCTGCTACTGCGGTGCGGCCCCGGCCGAGTACGAAATCACACAGCGGTAGCAGTACATCAGTCGACCGCTATACGTAAAACAACGCTGCTCGCGCAACGGGGAAAATTCTTGAGCGCTCTATTGCTCAGAGCTCAGAGTTCTCGCTGCTCTGCTATAGTTTATATCTCTGCGACGTTGTTTTGTACGTTCCCGCACACCGCCGTTGATGAAAATTTTGATCGGCCTATTTATATATATTCGGTGATGGTTGCGCGTTGAATCAGCGACAAACCACGAGGTATTGTGAGTTGGTTCTCTTCTCTCTCTCTCTCTCTCGCGCGCGCGCTCCCCCCGCCTCTTTCTCGATCTCTCTTTGACCTTTTAATTCTTATTTTTTTATCCACTTTTTCTTTCTATAACGGAATCAAGGGACTCGGTATAGTCTCGGGTTATCAATTATCCTATCTGCACTTGCTCGCTCGTTTTGTAGCCGGAAATACATGTCACTTGTGTTGATTGTCGACGAGTGTGCTCGTCGTTTGTCAATCGCCGTATCAGATATTTTTGGCGTCGCCCTCACCACGTATAATTAAAAATGAAAAAAAAAAACAACAACAACAATCCTCATAATCATTCGGTTTTTATGCAAATCTATATTTTCGTCTGTTATTCAGACGACCGTGTGTACCGCACAACATCGCGTTGGAACCATTCATTATTCTCGGGAGTGTGATTTTTTTGATTGTTTTTTTTTTCCTCTCAACTTGATAGAACAAAAGATTCCGTTTAAAATATAGAACATACTAAATTTCTCAATACTTTTCGGTGCAATTTTTCACCTTTACGAATAGCTCATGAGGAATATAAATTTTGAAGGATAGAGCACGGAGCTGGAACGCGTTTTATCAATCCCGACGGGCTGAAATGGACGAACGAAGAGTCGCGGATTATTTCGTTGTCGCCGGACTGCCCGGTCAGGACAACGAGTTCAGGTCGGACGGCGACGAGTCGGAAAAGTTGGAAGATTGGTGCCAGGAAGGTACTCATCTGAAAGACACGAATATGCAGGCTCCCATCACCGATCTTGCTGTTATCTTTCCGGCCCTTGGCGAACAATGTCCCGAAGGTTTTGCTCTATTGGAGTATACCGTTTCTGGCTTTCCCGCCGATTTAAATCACGGCAGTCTCAGAACCAACGAATGTTATTTGTGCTATCGACGTGGAAGGGATAAACCGCCCTTGGTCGATATAGGTAACAAATTTTTAATTCCCTCGGCGTAGCGCTCGCCCCGAGCCTACAACAAAGTTTGATATCGTTGCTCTTTCTATCGAGTTGTAATAATAATAATAATAATAATTTTCTCAAATCCGGCGCTTAGCGTCCCAAGTTTTAATAGATTGAAATATAATTGGATCGGTCGGGGATCATCGATTGATTGATCGATTACAGGTGTAATATACGACGGTAAAGAGCGTATAATGCAGGACGCGGAAATGATACTGGAAACACCAAACGGGCACGTTGCAAACGTAAATAATTCGACATCGAGAATTTATGTGACTTTTAGACGAGCGAGTCAAAAGATGCCATGTAATTCGTTGGTGGTTACGGACATATGCGTTATTCTACCGAACAAGGGTGAAACAACGCCTCACGCCTTTTGTACGATATACAAAAATCTCAACAAAGGAATGCTTGGGAGCGATGTTTTTTTGTGTTACAAAAAATCGATGAATCGAGCCAACCTCATATCGTTCAAACCAACGATATTGTACAAATACCCAATGACCGATTACAATACTTTTACTTTTCCAAATTCGGTCGGTATGTTTTGTTTACCGATGGGCGCGACCATTGAATGCTGGCCAAAAGTCGCCTGTAAACCTAAGCCCGTGTTTTCAACATTCGTATTGACCGTCGCCGATGCCGCACAGAAAATTTATGGCTCGGCAATAACCTTTTACGAGGAAGTCTTGCCCGATCCGAATCCTGGTACACGAAATTGCTGCAATAGTTATCACGATATCGTGGAGAAAGCTGAGACAACAACGACCGACAACAACGGTAAATTATTTTTCGCCTGCTCCCACGTTTTTTTGTTTTTTTTTTTTGTTTTCTCTCGTCGTTTTGTTATAAACAAAGAAATGAATGAAATGTTCCAGACGAAGGTACGGAAATATCGGCGAACAAACCCCAAGTGAAGATGAAGCCGTTTAAAAAATTTGGTATACTGAAAAAATTGAATTTTGGTCAATTGGAAAAATTGCAATATACCGATCCGGAGACGCAGTCGTTGAACATGAGTAAATCCATATGTATACTATCTCACTGGCCGTTCTTCGATACGTTCGAGAAGTTTCTCGTTTATCTTCACAGTATGGTTAACGGAAAGCCGCAGAATGTACCGATCGAAAAATACATCTCGTATTTCCTCTGCGACATACCATTTCCGAGTCCTCAGAGGCCTAGAATTCTCGTTCAATTGAGCGCTCATCATCGATTGATATTGACCCAACCGGAGGATTTAGCCTTGCCACGATCGGGTGCAAGCTTTCGTCAATTATTGATCAATCTTGGCCCGGAAAATTGCCTTCTCATACTTTTATTGATACTGACGGAACAAAAAATATTGGTACACTCTTTGAGGCCGGACGTACTGACCTCCGTGAGCGAGGCGATCGCCATGATTTTATTTCCATTCAAATGGCAGTGTCCTTACATACCATTGTGCCCATTGGGCTTGGCGGAGGTACGTTTTTTTTTTTTTTTTTTTTTCTTCTTCCTTCCTTCCGGTGGCTCATTTGCATCAAAAAGGTTTTAAATTAAGAGAAAACTTTTCAACAGGTTTTACACGCCCCGCTACCATTTCTCATAGGGGTTGATTCACGCTTTTTCGACTTGTACGATCCACCGTCCGACGTAAACTGCGTTAATTTGGATACAAACAACATAGCGATTTGCGACGACAGGAAATATCTGACGGTAAAATTATTGCCAAAGAAAGCAGCGAGAATGCTGAAGAGTTGGCTGGAAATATTGTACTCCAAGTTGAGCTCGATGGGAAAGAATCACACGGCTCACAAAGGTCAATATGATGAAAAATCAATAATATTACGATGCCAACGAAACAAGAAAAATATTAATATTAAAAATAATAATAAAATGATACAGAAAAGAGCGATCAAGATTTCAGTGTGGACAAAGAGTTTCGACAGAAGCGCAAGGAACAAGCGATGGAGCTTGAAATTCAGGACACATTTTTAAGATTCACAGCTATGATACTAAAGGGTTATCGCAGTTTTTTGCTTCCCATCACGAAAGCACCGACCGTTGGTTCAACCGATCCGACCAGTTTGTTCAATATACAGGCCTTTTTACGGAGTCGTGACAAAACTCACGCCAAGTTTTATAGTATGCTTGTAAGAACACAGATGTTTATCAGGTACAACAACGATTCAAACATTGTTTTTTTCATCATACCATATTATACAAGAAAAAAGTTATGTGAGACGGTGAGATGGAATTTGTTTTTTTCTTTCTTACGTTAGATTTATCGAAGAGAGAAGTTTCGTTTCGGACATGGACATGGCGGGTTTAGCATTTTTCGACGAATGCACGGAGCGCGTTGAAGAAGAAAATGGTATATAATATAACGCCGAGTTGAATTTATAACGAACCAAAGGAAAGAAAAAAAAAAAAAAAAAAAAAAAAAAAAACATTGTGTTAAAAAATTTGTCTTTTACCGCGTTGGTGAGCAGTGACGTTCTTGGAACTCGACGAGTCTCAGCACAGCGAGCGTACCGTATTTATCCCTCCACCGGAAGCTGGCCTCAATCAATCGCCCGTTGTTTACAATACTTTCAAATTGGATCCTACCCTCATGAGAGTACAGAAAAATCTTAGCATCAAGAATCCTGCCTTAAGTGCCTTTGGTATCATACCCGGGAGTCCTATGGCTCGCCGAACAAAACACGAAATCAAAGTTGCCCAACGAATGGCTCGTAAACAGGTGCTGCTACTTGCTACGTACTATTATTTTGTCTTTTCCGGTGTGATTAAAAAAAAAAAAAAAAAAATTCAATTATGAGCTTCGATTACGCCCGAAAGGTGAAATATTGAAGAAGAAAAAAAAATGTTTAGCCGTTACGTATAATATGAAAAACACATTGGATAAATAACTCGATGGGGCATATATATATATATATTTCAGGCTGCTCATCCTGCAAGATGGGGCAGATGTTTACTGGGCACATGTTACAGTCTATGGTTCCTTCATTTGCCGGCGATGCTACAAGTATCGAATCAAGCGGTAACGATACTTCATCAAGCCTACGAGCTGCTTGTAAAAATGCAAAAGTTACGCCTAGACCCGATGGAAGAGGTTTGCTATCGGGCTATGATGCAACTTTGCGGTGTTTACGGCCAGCCGGTTCTCGCCGTTAAATTACTATTTCATATGAAGCGAAGTGGCGTACAACCGAACGCATTGACTTATGGTTTTTACAACAAGGTAGGTCAAAGAGATTGGGAAAATTCCGGAATTGTTCCGGCAGCAATAATCGAGAAGAAACACGAGTTGGGAAAAAGAATTTTTATTCGGCAGGCGGTTCTCGAGGCAACGTGGCCGTCCGACATGACTAATTCGAGCCAACTGATGTGGAACAAATTGAGAAACGTGATCCTCGGTGCTGCACTGTTCAAAAGAGCTGGAAAAAAAAGTGCGCGTAGACGCATGAGCAGCTCGAATCCCGATGTTTTGAGCGGTATCGACGGAGCCAAAAACGAGGGTATGATGGAACACGCGATTTCGAGATCGAGTCTCGACAGTACGCACTCTCAAGATACCACCGAGGCGCACAACAGCGATCGTGAGCACGCTACTTGGTTTTATTTTTCCATCATTCTCCCCAATTTTTAGCTCTTGAAGCTTAATAGTATTCGAAATTAATAAGAATTTCATACGCATATTTTATAACCGCGTTAATTGTCAATGAAACGTTCCGGTATAGTTATCGCGGATTAATATTCTTTTTCAAATTCAAATTTGTTTTAATGAGAAAAAGGAAAAGGAAATTTTTGTAAACGATTGAAAATAACATGGGTGGCGGGCGGGCGGGCGGGCGGGCGGCGCTTTTGAAAAAGTCCTCGCAGGTAGCTCGGTACCGGATCTCCCGGGATTCAGCCTCCTGGATATGAAACCAAAGTTTCTTCGTCAGAACAGTATCGTGAAGGATCAGGGAATGTTGTGCTCGACTCAATCAGAAATTCTCGACAGATCGACATCGGAAACGAGGTAATAACACAATGCTGTTGTGTAGGCAAAAAAAAAAAATTATTTATGCGATTAAATATTGAGTCGCCAACATTGCGGTTGTTTGAATTGATCTTACCTATAGGCTACCGAGTCACGCGGAATCACCGGTAAAAAGTCCGATAAGAACACCGGTTACGGAAAATGATCCACTCGGGGCATTAATGAATGACGAAACGCCGATCGTATCACCCTCGGAAGAGAACGATTCAAATTGCTCGACGAGTACGCTTACCGTCGTTAACAATGCCGCCGCCGCCGCCGCCGCCGCCGCCGCCGCCTGTGCGGCTGAGAGAGCAGGAGGACCTCTTTTATTTCGGAGGTATTTCCTCCGACGCTAAATATGAAATCGAAATTGGTTTTTATTAAAAAATACAGTTTATTTTCAAGGTGTGCGATTAATGTGAAATATCTCATTTTCTTTGATCCAGCGGCGGCAGCAATCCTTTGCCACGGAGCGCGACTTTTCATCAGGCGGTCGATGAGACAGGAGGAGGCGGCGGAGGAATGAGCGGACAGTTACAACGAAGCGAAACAATGCCGCACTCGGTCGCCGCGCAACAGATCGATCAGGAGAGAGAAAAAGAGAGACTGGAAATTGGGAGCCTCTGGGCGCAAAATAAAGATAGCGTCACGTCTAGCTTATCGAGCCTAGGATCTAGCCTCAAATTAAGCTTTGGGTGAGAGCACATTTTCTTCTTTTCCGAGTCCAATTATAGTCTCAAATTTTTATTTAAAAATTCAAATTTGCATCCTGAAATGATTCGGTCGAGCTGCTGCTTCTTCTTCCATCGCATTTCTCAAGCCCTCGCGCTCGCCTTATATATAGTTGGCGCGGTTCATTCAACCGTTGTAGGTCGCATTTTTATACGTTGCCACACATCGAATGGTTTTGATTGGGGGGTGTGTGACACAAATTATCTTTGCGTCTTTTGAGTGAGACATAAAAAGTCGTGTTACGTGCGTGTTTACAAGCAGATGAAAAAAAAAAAAAAAAAAAAAAAAAAAAAAAAAATACAAACATCACTAGTCGTAGAGAGTAGAGTAGATTTGATTTGATTTATTTTCTTAAATTGTATCCTGTTTCGTTTGCTCGTTTGCTCGTTTGCTCGTTTGATTTTAACGTTCGTAGTACCCCCCCCCCCCGTATATCGCGTGCATGGAATTTATTTTGCCTCTAAACTCAGACGTTACTCGACCGGAGGACTGGCGTTTGTGAAGCACAAGGACTCGGGTACACCGAATCAATTTATCGAGTCACTTAGCCTTTCCAACTACATGAGGTACGTAAACGATAGTTGGTTGGCAAAAAAAAATTCAATTAATGCGATAAATCGCTTGAATTTTTTAACACGATACTCTTCTTCCTCTATCTCTCTTTCTCTTGTTGTGGCCCATTGCGCTTTTCCATTGTGTTAATCCAGCAATGAAAAAAAGAAAACGATACAAACAATTTTCCAGTCCCTCGAGTCTGACGGGAAAAAAATCAAACGAAATTATTCTCGGTGGCTTGAACAGTCTGAAATCTGCGGCGACGACGGTCGTGAAAAAATTCGATGAAATCAAAGAAGCCATCTCGGCGACTGGTACGCCGGTGAAATTGAAGGAGCGCGAACAGAGATTAGCCTACGGAGTATCTCACGAATCCCTCGACTCTTTGACAGATGGCTCCCAGCAAGACCGTAATGAAATGTCCGGTGAGTGTCTATCGGATAATCCATTATTATTCATTTTCAATTTTTTCAATCCTCTCGTACATACGTGTAGCTATTGTTGGTACGATTCCCCCAAGTTGTGTAGAAAAATAAAAGAAAATAAACAAACTGAAACACAATAAAAATGGAGGAACGCCCGGGAGGAAAAAAAAAATAAAAATATATAATGGCCGAAAGAAAGATATGCGAAGAAAGAACCCAACCCCGATTAAGCACGCGCACAAGTTTTTAAGACATTTCAGGATTTCTGCGTCGAAATCTGTAATAGTACTTTCGCATATATGATGTGAAATGTCAATGAAAACCAATAAATTTGATTTGATTTTGATGTTTAGGTGACTCCGGTATCGAGGGATTAGGTTCGCTCTACGAGCTCGCAGATTGCATGTATCCGAAAGGGTCTCGCGATTTAGACGAACGTTTGGCGATCGAGCTTGTTCTATCTAGCGCGAGTAGATGTCATCATTGCGCCGCTATTCTTTATGACGAGGAAATAATGGCTGGTTGGCAACCCGAGGATTCCAATTTGAACACAGTTTGTCAATTTTGCGACAAAGCAACCGTTCCGCTTCTGACCATTACGATTTTTGATTACAGGTGAGAGACAAAGAACAGAACAATCGTCGCTTTATTTAGCATTCGTTGAATTAAATTGATTAGGAAAAAAAAAAAAAAAAAAAAAAAAAAAAAGGCTAAAGAGCGGAGGCTTAAAATTTTCATGACTCTTTTCATTCGTGACGCGACTCGTGCAAAATTTTGCGCGTACGTCGATCGTCCGCCTCCTCCTCCTCCTCCCAACAACGGATCAACACCTTTTTCTTTTTGAAAATGAAATTCTTCTCAGTACTATAGAAATGAATGCAAATTAAGGCAAATTAAGAATGTTTGATCGCTGATAATTATTCAAGATGCGGCGAGGATGAAGAAAGAATCAACGATCCTCTGACGGGTGCGTTGCTCCAACTTTTGGACGAACCGAAGCAACTGCCCGAGCCTATAACCGTTCCGTATCTCAATCCTCTGGTCCTCCGGAAAGAATTGGAAAATGTATTGAGTCAAGAGGGAGATGCTTGTTTAACGAAGCACAGATTTATCCTCGAGCATCCAATCGTATATTGGAACTTGATATGGTACTTTGAAAGAATAAATTTGACGAGCCATTTGCCCGAGCTCTGGCTAAATGACAGCGAGGAGAAGGAATTTCACGCCAATACCGGATTAGTCGGGGTTAGAACAATGTGGGACAACGAGAAACTCCACATGGATCGTTTACCGATGTATCTTCAATGGAAACAAAACAACAACGATGACAGAACGTATGACGATAAAAATTTCCAATTACCGCTCATCAATTTTCCATCGTAATATTATTCTGTTGAAAAATTATCTTGATCTTTTTTTTTTTTTTTTTTTTTTTTTTTTTTCAGGCTGATGCAAAGTATAATTACCGATGTTCGTCATAATATACTTGCTGAACCAATAAAAAGAGTGGCCTTAGAGAGAAGCAATTGCGAGACAACGGAGCAAGCAGCAGCAGCGGCGGCAGCACCGTTTTCCATATATCGCGACATATTGTTTTTAGCTTTTACCGTTTTGGGAAGGAGTAACATCGATCAGGGTAAGTTTCAGCCCAATACACACACCCCCTAGAATCCAGTCTATTACGTACGAAATAATAATTGCACTTTTTCCCATTTTTATTCTTCCAGGTGTTTTTGATCGAGAGTACATTACGACTTTGGACAAGTTACCGGAAAGCGAGGAAAAGTTATTACGAAATATCGACGCCGCGCCATCCACGACAACGCTCTATTGTAGACATTATTTTAAGCCGCTAAATGTATAAACAAAAAAACTAGGGGAGAATGAGGAGCAGAAATATGACGAGAGAGAGAGAGAGAGAGAGAGAGAAAAAATATCTTGGCCGTCAACGCGTTTGCAGATTGACGTTTTAACCGATCCACACTCGGATTGCTCCGCTCTGAGCTTTCGAAAGTTTCAAACAAACAAACAAAATAACATACTAAAGAAATTGGAATGAGAAATTATTCGCAGAGATACTTTTCTAACGGAACACAAAAAGGAAAAAAAAAAAAAAAAAAAAAAAAAAAAAAAAAAAAAAAGTTATAAATAATTGTTCGCGGTATATATAAAAATATTCGTTAAAAAAGAATAATAACTATTTATTAATTCATTTCTCACGAAATTTATTTTCCATGCGTTTTTCACCAAATCTCTTGTAAAATAATTGCAATGACCGATGATTTACTCTTGAACTTTCAAGACACGATGATATTATGTCGCTGTAAATTGATCAATCGACATTGCAATATTTGTAAAATAATGTTTTGTTTTGTTCTTTTTTATCCAAGATCTGAGTATTACACGCGTGCAATAAGAGAAAGTCATGGAATATATTATTTTGCCATTAACGCTCGATGATGAATCAATATTTCATTTCAGCTTGTTATCTCCTCCTCCCGCCCTTAATCTTGAAAATGATTAAACCTTTTTTCCCCATCTTTTAGTCCGATTTACGTTGAAATTTTGAGTACGCGGAGATGGTTACATCCAAGAGTATAGCAAAGAGCTTCTCGCGAGGAGAGGTGATCCGAAGAGGCTTGAAAAAAATTGTATCAAGCGAATCTCGAAGAAAAAGATATAGGAAAAATGTATAGACATGATGTTTAGGGTGGGTGAATCGATATAAAGATCCATCATCGTAGAAGCGTTTCGGAGATTGAAAATTCTCTATAGCTCCGAGAGTACGCCCCCCTTCCCCGTAAATCGTTTCTTCTTTTCTTCTCCATTCTCTCAAGAAAAACAAAAGGGAGAAGAAATAAAAAAAACGAGTCATCTCTCGTACGGATAATCAATAATTGATTTATTAATTTCCGAAACTTTCTTATTCGACGCCGCGTAAAAGGTACAAACGCTCTGGCGAACAAATGCGCGGTATATTAGGCTCGCCAGGCATGAAGAAATGCCTCGTGGATGTAGAGAATAGAGATATGCGTGTGGCACCAAAGTATTTGTAATCCTACCGCCGCGCGGCGGTCTCCGACTCTCCGCGATTTGATGGTCGCGGCCGTGAGCGTCAAACGAATCGAGTCGCAAGTTGCAATTGTCGGCTATTCGAAGAAATTTGCGGAACAAGGTTTTGTTTGTTTGGTCGCGTTAACATTCTCATATTATTATAATACACGGTAATATCGATGAATGATTTTGCATCGAGCGCTTTTCCGTGATCGCCGTGATCCGTGCCGAGCGCAGACACGGCTCTAACGGTAACGGTCGAGTCGCTACCGCACCCCGCACCTGCGGACGACGACGATCTAGCGGCGGCGTCGTGGTCGTGCGGTTGTGCCGGATCGCCGCTCCCAATTCCCGATAATCCCGATACAAGAAGAAACGGCGGCGCCATCTTGGGTGAGTTGGGCGAGAATCGAGAGAGGAAGTGCGCGGTAAAGAGAAGGAAAAGGTCGCGGAGGAGGAGAGGGAGCGAACGATCACGCCGTTTTGCCCCCACTCTCAGGTCTGATTTCGTTTGTCCGGGCGGGCACCACCAGCAAGCAGCAGCAGCGCCAGCAGCAGCAGCAGCAGGCGGAGAGCAAGCACTCTGGCACTGGCACACTCTCGACTCTCCGGCGCGGGGTATCTCTGGTTACCTATTCTCGATGAGGAGAGTGTGCAAGAGGCTAGAGGGAGAGCGCGCGGTCCGGGCTCGTGGCGGTGATCGCGATTTTTATTAACACTTTTGGGCTACGCCGTGTCCCCCCCGTTTGTTCGCGCTGTTGTTTTTCTTTTTTTCGTTTTGTTTTTTTTTTCCGTTCAAAGGACCGAGCGAATGAGATGGATTAAAAAAAGAGTGAGCAGCAGCGAACGAGATAATATTATATATATATCGTGCAACGGTGTGCGACATACGAGTGCGAGATACACAGCGAAAGAGTACAGCAGCACGGATGGATAGATAAAGAGAAAGAGAAAGCGAGCGAGAAAAAAAAAAGTAGCGGCCGGTTGGCCAGAGTCCTGGGTCGTGTTCGCCATTCGTGATTACCGGGTTAATTGACCGAGTGAAGAAAAATCAGTGTTCTCGAATATCAACGCTTGATAAAACAACCGAATAACCGAGGCACCTTCTTCTTGTCGGTTCTTGTCCTCTCCTTGTACGCCTTTTTTTTATCTTTATATCTTTTTTTTTTTTTTTTTTCTCTCGCTGCCTCGTCTTGACGAACTGTCGTCGTCGTCGTCGCCGCCGCCGCCGCCGCCGCCGCCGCGACGACGAAATCCGCTCTCTCGGGCTTTTCCCCCCACACGAGCTTTGATATATATACTTTCTCTCCTCTGCGTTTGAAAACGAAAAAAAAGGAAAAAAAATCGAAAAGAAAAACAAGTCACAACGTTCCTGTTCGCGGAGCGGACGACCAACAACATACGCGTATACATATATGTTTCTATATCGGCTGCTGGTGCTGCTGCGTGCATAGATAAAAAAAGAGCTCGCAGTGCGGACGAGCCCCGATCGAACGTGTTGGTGTAAAAAGAAAAAGATAAAGAAAAGAAAGGTCCCGCGCGACTATTTATATAGCTTGAAAAAAAAAGAAAAAAAAAAAAAAAAAAAAAAAGAAGAGAAAACAAACGAATCGAATGAGAGACGATCGTTGAAGAAATAAGAATCCAGATTATCGAGGATTATCGGTAACTAGGGGGCACTGCTGCGCGGCTAGAGAGTGGGGCAGAACAAGGATTACCAGAGAATTAAATTCAAGAAATTTACGTTAAACGCTTGAATTCTCGTGTTTCACGAGAACCTCCAATTGGTCTTGTTACCCGTGCCTTGTTGTTGTCGTCGTCGTCGTTTGTTTGTTTTTTCTTCTTCGCTTTTTGCATTTTTTCCTTTACAATCGCTCAATTGAGGGGAAAATAACGAGTGAGCGAGCGAGCGAGCGAGCGAGCGAGCGAGCGAGCGAGCGAGAGAGAGAGAGAGCAAAAGTTTGGACGAACGTGTTTTCTTTTATTATAGTATTTTCGTTTAAAACTCGGACCGAAGGAAAAACAAGAAGGGATTCCTCACGGCGCGCGGAGTACCTCGGTGAGTGAAAATTAATTATTTTCGAGTGCATGTTGTTATATCGATGTTTCTCTTATCGAGAGTGACGCGAATAGGAATATTTATTTCATATGAAATTACCGATGAAAGGCCATAATCTGAACATTTATTGGAAATACCTGACTTTGCTCTATAGTAACGGATTTTCTTTTCTTTTTTTTTTCTTTTTTTTCTTTTCTCTTCGACTCGGCGCCTCTGCCGCATGCGCGCCAATTCCCCCACCTGTGCTACATGTTCCGAGATATCGGCGGAATCGTACTCCCACTCGGGAAAAAGCGTGTGTGTGCGCCGCGGCGCTCTCGTGTATGAGAGAGAAAGAGAAAGAGAGCGCACGAGCAGAGCCAGCCGGTGGTGTACACCCCGTTGGTAGGTCCCCGTTTTCCATCGTGCTTATCCCGATCAATACGCACCACAGTCACACATCCTCGTCTCGTGTTTGTGTGTGCTTTTATGTATTTACCACTACTATACTCGTCTTTTAACGTCTTGCGCGCGCGCGCGCGCGCTTCGTCTTTCCACTCATTATCCAATTCCACTTGGAATATTTCGAAACCAGGTTCAAGTCTAATCCCGTCACAAACTCGATAATTTATCTTGAATATATTATTATTGATTATTATTTACCTATATATATATATATATATATATATTGTTTTGATGGGTGGGGCGGCTCGACCTGTAAAATTGTGCTGACAAAGTATCGAGCTATGCGTGTCAAGATTCTCTCTAATATTGTTGAACAAACGGTGTTGGATATGCGAGAAACGAATGATCCGTTAGCGCGGGGGGATAGATAGCCTCGAGGAGCAGAATTTAGCGCCCTCGATCGCTCCACGTAGCAGCAGCAGCAGCCTAGGTCACGTCTCGGTCAATATATTTTCGAAAGTGTACCTATTTTATAAGCTGACGATTTTTATTCTCGTATCAATTTCCTAAGGACGTCGTCATCATCGTAATAAAAAAGAGTCGCAATTTATCCCAGGAATAAGTAAAATATCAGGATGGAAAATATTATTAATTTCTGCCTCGTTATATAGTATAAATACGCGAATACTCGTATATATAAATAGACAAAATAAGCGGGTTATGAACCGCTTATTACGAACGGCGGAGGATCGAGCGAGGATCCCTTTGGGAAATAACGCTTCGACTATCCGGCGCGCAAGTTGAGTAGCCTCGTGGACAAGGTTAAAGCGCTTAGCTATCGCGCGCATCGATCACCGCGCGCGTAAAAGCCAGTTTTTCTTCGAGTTTTCGCATTGACGCGGTGTGTTGGGACGACTGCTGGGATTCCCCGCGCGTATCGCTATTTCGGGAAACTCGTGTTATTACACAGCGTTATTCGTATCGTCGTCGTCGTCGTCGTCGTCGTCTCGTTTTGATATTTTACATTTTAACATCAAGCCGATAAATGTTGATCGAGACCGTTGTTACGCTTTGATTGGCATAAACGCATCGTGTCTCGTTTCCTCTCGAATCCAGCAAAAATAAAATTCCGAAGGAGGTCAGGCAGGCGCGCACGGGGGGGAATTATCTCGCGTATATAGAGAGCACAGCAAGCAAGTCGTGTGTTTCAAGGTGTGTCAAGGCAAGGGGTAATTCCGATTCGGTGGCTCATATGCGAGACCGCATGGCTCTTATACCGCCACCTCTATCTTTGGCTCAACTTTGAATTTCCGCATATTTTATTATTCCCTCCCCTCTTATCGATTATTTGCCTCGATATAGCAGCTACTACCGCGCCGCGCCGCGCCGCGCCGCGCCGCGCGCTATACTCCGCATCAAATTCATCATTTCATTTCTTTTCCAACGCCTCTAACCGCTGTAACGGCAGCTGGAACGACGATTTCAATCTTTCTTATATTTTCGTGCCGAGCCGCGCCGCCGCCGCCGCCGCCGCCGTTTCTCCGAATAAAAACAACAAAAAAAGGCTTTTTTCTTTATACCTCCTACGTTGTTGCGGGCTGCTCGCGCGAAACAAACGAAAAGAAAAACGATTTGGTCAATTGGAATGTAACGGGGGGGGGGGGGGGGGGGCGTGCGGATGAATGAATCGTGAAATACGCTCTCGCGCTATAATCGGACGGCCGCCGCTGCTGCAGCAGGCGCCCCCGTTTATACCCCGATAACGAACGCACACGGATAAACACGAGCAGCAACGCATCATTTTCGCATATAGAAATATGAAATAAGCCGGTATAAGGTATAGAGAACGAACCGCGCTTTTCGAAACTCGGCATTATTCGATAAGAGCTTCATTGTTCGCCGCCGGCTGGCTCTCTTCCGTGTCGACAAAGTTAATTGTATAGAAAGTTTGAAAACGGGAAAGGCGACCAGTGTGAGAGCAGCGCGCGCACGGAATATGCATTGTTGTTGAGAGAATACGGCTTGATTCATCCTTCTCGCATATGTCTCCGCGTACCTTTCATCATAATATTCAAATACAAAATGCAATTGTATATATACTTTCCTCCTCGAGTATATATACGAGTAGCTAATCGTCGAGCGCGCGACGTAACTGGCTGCTGTATGCTGGTCTGTGCGTACACGCGACCGAGCATGTGCGAGGGCTAGAGTTTTATGAAAGCCCCTGCCGCTGCTGCTGCTGCTGCTGCTGCTGCTGCTGCTGCGACGACGATGCATCGGTCCGGAAAGACGGTCTTCTCTATACATAGGCCCATTTCTATCTGAGAGAGAGATTCATTTATAGCGCGAGTTCATCCGGGCACCAGGCTCCTCTTGTATACTAGGAATATTACGTCGTACATAACGACGATTTGGCTACGCGTATAAAACTACTAAACTATACTCGAATTAGAAATTTAGCCCAACAAAAGGTGTGCGAGCTAAACTTGTTCGTTTTTCAATGATTTTTCAAGAAATTTGAAAACCAACGCCGTTAAGAGCGTTCGATCGCATTAAAAATAAAAAATTGAAAAAAAATAAAATAAAATAAAAAAAATACCACCAACGCATAGAAATATTGATATTGAAAAAGAAACAGCCCTGACGTCACGAATGATTATTTCATCGGTCTATCGATGGACTAACACACCCGCGCGACGACGTCGCTGCCGCCTCCGCCGCCGCCGCCGCCGCCTGGCAATTTCATGAACGCGTGGAAAAGTATTCAGAACTGACACTGGTAGAAAAAGACAGCCGGGCGCGAGGTTTTAAACGTGTCTTTGTAGTATAGTATATATGTCTGCGATAACGATGAGGAGGAGAGAGGTAGAAAGACGAAGGCAGAAATACCATCGTTACGAGAATAGTTCAACGTGACCGTTCACCAGATCGATTTCTACCACGAATTATTAAACGGTAATACACCAAGCGCGCGGCGCGGTATAAAAATGTATAGCGACTGGCTCTCGTTGCTCTATACACGACCGTGTGGCAAGGTCGCTCATGAGACTATCTCGCGCGCGCACGCGATAATAATTTCGTCATAGAGGGGACTATATGGGGCAAAACGGACATGTTAACGATTTAAGGCAATTTAATCGATGAGCATATGGTCTTTCAACTATATTTCAGTCCCAAAATTCATTTCCAGTCGTTGTTTCTCGAATTTCGAAAAAAAAAAATTTTGGGCCAAAACGGACGGATTGCATGCCTTTCTTTCGGAGGTATAAAAAAAGAAAAATTTTTTTTTTTTTCGAAATTGCGACGTTTGAAGCGACTTTTTCCGAATGGAATGCCAACTCGGTAAAATATAAAAAAAGAAGCGCGACCACTTGGAACCCCATTCCTTGGCATGTAAGAAAGAAAAAAAAAATTTTTACCCGGATCATATTTTTTATAAGCCGGGGATAAAGCCGATTATTCTTTCGAAATGTCAAGCAGTTTTCGAGCATAGTGGCGGCGGCGGTGGTCGACTATCCCAAAACTCAACAAGTATGAAATAATAATAAAAATTTTGTCATTTTTTCTTCAAACAAAAAAAATGGTACAATATATAATTGCGCGCGCGCGCGCGCGAGATGCAGATTGTTGAGAGTTGATTCTTTCATTAGCACCAATCTCCGATCAAATTAATTTCAACGATCGCCGCTATTTGAAAATTATTAATTTTCATCAATTTGTTAAATTCAAGAAGGAATTTATTATTTTCTCTCGTTTCGCCTCGTTGCTATATGTTTTCCCGTTACGCAGCCAGCATTTAAATAAGTATTATACGATGAAAAAGAAGGTGGTATCGCCTGCTCGCGAGTATCCGCGCTTTGGGGGCCGAAGAAAACGCGCGACGCGGTATCGTATTCTGATGTGAAATCTCGCGCCCCCGCGGTCGGAATATGACCTCGGAAGCGCGACGAGGACGATCCGAAGCATTTTATAGATTCTTGTAACGCGCGGGGGTTGCTCGGTGCTGCTGCTGCTGCTGCTGCTGCCGCTGGCTAATTCGATTTCGTTATAAATCGGTGCGATTAATCGATCGAAATTATTTTTATCACTAATCAAGTCTGACGAGTTCGCATCGAGCGGAGGGGCCTCGCACGGTCTAGCGCGCGCGCGCACAGTTTTACATCCGAGAAAAATGAATTTTGGAACATTGCGGATCGTTTTCGTTTATAAGAGCGCAGCCTGCTCCGCTCCGGACGCGTTGCCCGTTTCTTCTCTCTCCCTGGCGGCCGTTTTCTTCCTCCGTCTCGAAAAGACGCCACGGGGAGGAGAGATCTAGTGCGCGGCGGCGGATATTCTTGGCATCGAGGCTCATGTGGGACACGGTAGGCTAAAATCATACCGGCTTTTTGCCTCGCGAATTACACTTGTCTTCTCTTGCTCGGTATGTCGTAGGTATATATCGCATGCAGGCAGGCAGGCAGGCAGGCTACTCCTTCCTATCTTATTTGATTTTTCTTTTATTTTCGTCATATTCGATTTTCCAACATTATGAAGAATGTTGCGATCCAATTGTATATAGAACGCTTGATATCGAATCGAGGAGCATCGCGCGATCGTGCGAGCACGATCGAGAAACATAAAATATGCACGCCCCGCCGTCATTCCGTCCGCACGTGCATGAAAAAAAAAAATTGTCACGAATCTCGAGTTGTTTCTTTCTATCGCGCGTGCGCGAGAAAATTCATTCGAACGGGTCTAAAAACTATTGATACGCGTATAATAAACCCGCCGCGCTCTCAAATCGTCCTTCGCGTCGGTTGTTTAGATCGAATTAGGCGCGCACGCGCGCGCGCCAGTAATTTCCGGCGTGTATTCTCGCGTGTATACGGTTACAAATAATACTCGTTGGAAATAAAACGCGTCGCGCGCGTAATGCTTGTTGGCGGTAGCAACGAACTGACGCAGCGTTGCTACCGCCAACGCCGCCGCACGGCGCGGTCGCGGTATTAAATCTAATTAGAGCGGCGCGTGCATGTATCATTTGGTAGTCGTCGCGGCAGCGAGCTTTGACTCTTTTATTGCCATCGCCTAATGCTGCTGGGCTCGATATTAAATAAGTTTCAAAGAAAAATCTCAAAAAGGGAGTTGGATGCATGCCATCATTTTTCCACCAAATTTTTTAATCCAAGTTCTGCTGTTGATGGTCGAACAATATATAGCCGTCTATCCAAGTTGCCCCTGGCCCTCGTGCAAACACGCCGTTGATACACAACGTTCTGTGGATCGCATCGGGGAAACAACCGCGCGAATTTCATAAGAAAAAAAGTCAGTTGAGCGGAGCTTGAGCCGTGAAGCGGCGGCGGCGGCGGCGGCGGCGGCGGCGGCGGCCTCGCGAAATACTCAAAGATAAAAGTAATATAAAAATAAAATAATCAGCAATTATATATGTGTAGAGAGGAAGAGAGCGCGAGACCGAACAGAACCGAACCGCGCCCCTGACCTATATACCCAGCAGCAGCACGTAGATGAGAAAAGGTATCCTAGATGTATGCGCGCGCGCGAGGGGTGAAACTCCGCGCAAGAGAGAAAGAGAGTCGGCTATATACTCCCGCCGTCTCCCTCCTGCATTGTACAAAGTATACGCCACCACCGCCTCACTATACGATGTAAAATATATGTATGCGCGCGCGCGGCAACTAGATATTTATGTAACGACACCGAAGAAAAAGGATATATGTAACCTCCCCGTAAAGTTTCGTGTCGAGACTGTCAAGTTATCCGCCGAGCGTACCCTGCGCCCTTTGCTTCGTCATTATACATCGCTGCCATATATATACCAGAGCGATAAAAGAAAGAAATTAAGAAAACAAAAAAACGAACATTGTTTTTTCTTTCCCCAAACAGGTTGAAAAGTTTAGTTTAAATATATACCTATACAAATAAGGCAAGCCTCATCGCGCTTTTTGATTTTCTATATGAATAACATACCTACTAATTTTTATAATCATACAAAATTTATGTAAAAAATAAATTCGACTTTCAAGAGATGTTAACCATAGTTAGAAAGTTCAAGTCCAACAAAAAAATTTCAATTGGTTGGTCAAACGCGGTGCGATACGGATTAGGTTATCCATGGTCAACGTAAAATCTTTTTCATTCCAATCAAATATAATAATATGTCAACTCATATCGATTATCCATAAAATAAGTATACTAATAATTATAATAAATACCGCGCGCTGTTCGGTAGTGGGTGCGGCGGTACACGTTCGGCTTGCACGTTTTCAGCGCTGTAAGCGCGCGCGCTCAAAGTGCGTTTGACTTGCGCGCCATAAACGCTGTATAACAAGCACACGAGATATAGCGATATCGAAGCACACGGTACAGTGTCCAAATCGAACGCTGTACCGTAAGTAAAACGCCAACATGCAGAGGCTAATTAAATAAAATTTCTTACGCTCTGATTTATAGCCTCCATAAATTATTTAAGGACGGATATTAATTTTTTTCAATTCAATACAATTATCAGTATTAACAAAATCATCTTTTAAGAGAGCTTTTAATTCCCTACAAAAATGTGTTTGGAGATTTTTTGTATGACGCATTGTCACCGCAGCAGTTTGTTATGAAAATTACAAGAAGCAAGAAAAAAATTTCCCATGCTATTCTTATGAATCGAATGCAAATTGAATTGAATTTTTTCCAGCAACCAGCCAGGTTTTTATTTATTCGTATAGCCGGTATAGCCGAACGTGGCGTGGCCTCAAGAGAGGCATAAAACGGCCAATTGGGGAAAAAAAAAAAAAAAAAAAAAAAAAAAAAAAAAAAAAAAAAAAAAAAACCAACGGTGATTGCAATACCTGCTGGACAAAGAAAGTACACCATCGATCCTAACAAAATATTCCAACTGCAACAAACTAACCCTAAAAAACACTGATCGAACTTGATTGTTGTAAGGATAAAATGCGCGATTGTCAACAACCATTATCCGTTTCCTATTATTTACTACAAGATTCTGTTGAAATTTATATTAAAGAGTTTATAAGTGATAAAAATAGTAGATATTTATTTTTTGACAATCGGTTATAAAATTTTTGTAGCGATGAGAAGCAGCAGCAGCAGCAGCAGCAAGCGGCACGATTGATAGACGTAAAACAAAGCAGATTACGAGTAGTAGGTATACAGAAATGACTACAGAAAATTTGTGCTCCATGATAAACTGTACGCGGCTGCTCTTGCGTACGTTTGTAAATAAACTCAGGCACGCGAAGAGAGAATAATATCGGATGCTAAAAGTCCGCCGCGAGCGATTCCGTAATGAACCTAGTGCGCGCGCGTGTGAAAGTGTTAAATTCAAGACCTTAATTCCTTGGTGATGAAGCCCGCGCGTATCGATAGCTCGGAGCTGCCTGTGTAAACCTCTAGAAAGGCGAGTTGCCTGACGAGCCAATTTTAGTCACGATTACGTATATCCAGGCACCAGCCGCACGTATATACCAGTTGAACCAGTTTTTATTCTCATTTATTATATAATATAATATAATCCTATATATTTGTAATCGCGCGCGTGCATGAAAAATCCGTTTGCGCATTGTCATTGAGGCGAGTTTCGCGAACGAGATCGAGCAGGGAATGCGAGAGACAATGGCCGACATGCGGGGGGAGATAAGCGGGTAGTACTACATAAACGCAATCATCATAAGCTTTTGTCGCGCTCACCTTACCCTTCTCTTTTATTTATTTATTTATTTTTCTTCTTTTTACCCTTATATCGTGTCTCTTGACACGTTGCTCTTGCTCTTGCTCTCTTTCTCTCTCCGCTTTGTCCATTCCCCATTTTATTCTGAGCCTCTATATGCGGCGACCGCCTATCGGCCTCTTTCGTTGTAGATCTGTAATATATACATATAAACGCGCGTGCGAGCGACCATCGTCTTTCTGGGCTATCGAGCGATGACTAATTATGGAAATATCATCAACGTTACGAGACTTTCGCGTGTTTCCTCGCGCGCTCGCGCGCGGATAACATCGGTGGCAATCGTAGAGGGGTAGAGGGGTGGATGAGCGAAGATGGAGAGTAGAAGAGGGTGCAAATATGGGGCGCGCCGCTTTCAACGCGTGTAAAAAGTCATCGACGCGAGAAACAAAAAAAAATTAAACTGCGCGTTGATGAGCGCACACGCTTACGCAGCACCTATAAATCGAGGGGGAGAGTAGGGTAGAAAGTTTTTGGTATAATCGGACGAGAGATGTATGTAGAAAGGAAAGAGAATCGCGCGTGGATCGAAAATATTTCCGGGTTGACCGGGCCGGTAAGAGGCGCGGCGTCGCGTGCATCTCCCTTCTGTTTACCCTGCTCCGCCGCCCTTTCGCTCTTCTCCCCCTCCTGGCCTCCTTTTATTTCGCACCCTTTACTCGTGACTGCACGCGTATTTCATTCCATACACTGAGAAAAAAATTTGAAATTGTGGCGAAAAAATTAAATTTGTTGATTCAACAAAACTTTTGTTGATTCAACGATATTTTTGTCGTGGTGAGAAATTAAGTATTTGAATGAACCAAATTTCGTTTGGGTTAACAAATTTCATTTTGTTCGCTCCGATTCGTTGAACCAACAAAAAAATTTGTTGAACCAACAAAAAATTTGTCGAACCAACAAAAAATTTGTTGAATTTACGAATTCATTTTTCTCAGTGTATAAATTTTATTGTTATTCTTTGACTTGACGCGTTATTCGTTTGTACTACGGACCTTGAAATGAAATAAAAATTTCGCAAATGTTTTAAAATATGCGCTGCTCATTGAGATTTTTTTGCTGCTTGCTAAATGATTATTAGTATACCTATATATACCTACGTGTAGAGTAAATGTTGTTTGTATCATCTTTAATTAAAGAAATTCTTATTTATTTCTATACACCGCACAGCAGTTGTCATGAAAAGTTTGGTCGCATCGAAAGAACTCGAAATAATATAGAAAAATTATAGATAAAAAGCCTTAAAAGAGATTGACGCATCGAGAAAGAAAAAGCATTAACCAAGTAAATAGCATTCTTTTCTCTTCCTCTCTCCTCATAATGTCCCTCCTGCCTGTCTCCTTCGTGGCTATCGCCCTTTGAGCAAACTCGTGCCATTTAATACACGCAGAAAAAGGAAGAAAAAGCAGGTCGAGAAATCGTTGTTCCGGAGCAGAGGGTGATTTCTTCGCACAAGAGAGGGAAAGAAAGACCAGACGGCGCCGGGTTTCTCGACGACGTCGAC
Organism: Campoplex capitator; assembly: GCA_037576405.1. NCBI lineage: Eukaryota > Metazoa > Arthropoda > Insecta > Hymenoptera > Ichneumonidae > Campoplex > Campoplex capitator. The sequence continues at coordinate 19,882,324 of JARBWI010000002.1, read as the reverse complement.
GGCGACGGAGCAGACAACGAGGACACGATGTCTTTTTTTATCCGCGCGCACTATAAACACCCGCAATTTTTCTTTCCCATAAATCCGAAATTAAGGAAAAAAAAAAAAAAAAAAAAAAAAAAATTGATTACGCGCAAAGAAAATTAAGTTTGCGAGTCCGATCCAAGGTTTAATAAGTCCTTGGTATACCGGGTGTGACGAAGAAAAAGAAAAAGAGAAGAAAATACGAAACAAGAATCGAAGTAAACTTCCATATAGGTATATAGTACCGTTAAGAGGAACTGCAATTGGGTAGATTGGGAATTTACTCATTGCGACGCGTATCAGTACGAAAAACAACAATTCAACCACGGCGGAATGATGAAATAAGCTTTCGGGCGGGGCAACTGAATAAAAAAAAAAAAAAAAAAAAATCATGTTGACAATTTAAAAAATGGAAATTCATCATTTTCTCCGCAAAGTACAGCGAGAAAGAATAATACCGCGATGAGTGTGAAAAAGAGAAGAGAAAAAAAATTAAATTGCCGATCAAACGCCAATAATTTTATCGCATTTGACAATTGTGCAAAGAACGTTGTCGGGGAAACTATTATGTTTTTATCTTGAAGAAAAAAAAATCCCTATTTAATGGGAAAGCGCGCGCGAAACGGGCGGGGGGATAGAAAGATTAAGGACGCGGATAGTATTCCCCGTCGCTCGATTCCAGGAGCGCCGCCACTCATTCTCCTATCACGGAAGAAACGACGTAGAAAAAAAGAGAGAGAGAGAGAGGTGTTTCGATGACGTCATACCCGACGCCATGGGGCGTGCGCTCGAGAGACAGGCGTCCCTTGACGTCATTGCTCGCTCTCGTTTTTCACCCAGATACGCGCGCGTCCTTTTTATATGTATATATGGTATGTATATGGTATGCGCATGGTGGAATAAAAAAACCGAGATAAAAATTCAACGATTAATAATATAACGTCTTCTCGTGTATCGTGCACAAAATCCCTCCTCTTTCTCTCACTCTCGCTCTGTCGTTTTCCCTATTGCTCTTCTCATGCCCTTTGTATATAGGAAGGAGTGCCAAAAAACGGCGATCGAAACTTCTTATGACATATTCTGAAGAAAAAATCCACGATATTTTATTGACGAATAAAAGACAGAATTATATTATTTTCATATTTTTTGTCGTACAATTTGATATCGGTTAGCTCCTTGTCGTGGGTGGCGCCTTATTCGACACCGCGAGAGTCGAAATGAAATACGATAATTTCAGGTGTTGAACCTTTCTTCGATGGAACAACTCGCTAACTTTCCTAGAAGCTTCAATTTAATTTTTTTTTTCATTTCCATTCTTCGCTTCATGAAGAAAGAGATTTTTTTATCAAGTTCAATAGAGATTGAATAAAAGTAGTACTTTGATTTAATCTGCTCCTGTTGGGAAGAAAATGGGGATAATGCACTGGAAAGGGATGGAGGTGCGGAAAGACTTTGAGCATTGTTTTCGCACCCCGAACGGTATATCAATTTAATTATCGATTCACGCGTATTTTCTGTATCACCCAGTTGCAACTTTGCAATTAATTTTTGATAATTCCGCCTTCGCTCTCGACTGTATATGTATACGCGACGTCGTTGCCGCCGCCGCCGCCGCCGCCGCCGCTGCATAAAATGTAAATTATACACTCTCAATTTCCAGGCTTAACCTTTGTTTGGAAAAAAAAAAAAAAAAAAATAAAGATTCAGGAAAGTTGTTCCAACAACGGGGAAAATGCTTGTGTCTATCGTTGGTCCTAATTTTACGCGCAATGTACTACACCACGTGTGGTGCGAGCAAACGGAAGGAGCAAAAAGAGTAGTAGAACGAGGCGAGGCGGGTGGGGATACAACGAATACAACGGATACGGAATGAAAGCTCGGAAGCCCTTGTCCCGTATAGATCTCGGCGGGATGATCCCGGTCACCGCAAGACGGAAGACGGGTTACGCCACATTCTAGGTCGCTCCCTCTCACCCAGCATCGCTTCTCCGATCTATCTTCTCCTCTCGAAGTAGTAGCGTTTCTCACGGGAGTAAATCGAAACGCGGAGCAGCAGCAGCTAGCAGGTCGTTACGCGAGGCGGCGGCGGCGGCGGCGGTGGTTCGTTGGTGTCCAAGTTGCTGCTCGGGGTGCTTCGCTGCTCCCTCCGCCTCTCTTGAACTATATATGACGCCAGTTGCATGGCGCGCCCGTAGGGGCGGAATCGCCCAACATTCGGGAGGTTTAAAGCGCGCCGGAGGTCGCTCTTGCGCTCCTCTTCACGACCACCACCGTCGCCGCTTTTTTTCTCCCAGCCGACAACCCTATTCTCCCTATAGATATACGCTAGCCTTCCTCCCGGCCTCCCGCCGGTATACATAACCTTCTCTCTCTCTCTCTCGATGGACGATGAGTAGGACAGTCTCATCGAGGTGGAGAATGCGCGTGTGAGAGAGAGGAGATGGAGGTTCTGCGCATGAGGCGCGCCTCGCGGGGACGGTGGCGCCAACTCGCGGAATCAATAAGATTTACCCTAGCTAACAAACGCCGCCGCCGCCGCCGCCGCATCCATTTGTGGATACGGCTATGTATATTCGTGTACACATTGAACCGAATGACGAATCAAGAGATTTTTTTTTTTTTTAAATCCCATTTAAAATTCCCATTCGCATTATTCGCTTTATTGCTCCGAATTGAAGCCGAATTGAAAACCAATCGCGTCTGTTTCGCATATCTTATTCCAGAGCAATAGCGAGTGAACCGATATCAAGCTTCTCTTTCCTCGCGAGTGTTCGGCTTTTCTTGATTTTCTTCAAGTATAACGTCGAAAGATAGATCCAATGAATAAGCTCTCTCGAGCGCAACTTGAGATTATTCGCGAGATCTCGCGCACGGGCGTGGAAAAGTTCTAGTCATGTACCTACATATTCCGTCTGACGATGAATGGACCGAGCCGAACATGAAAAATTTATTTTTCTCGTTCGAATCGAAATAGGGGGATACGGTGCAAAGTGGACCACCACTAAATTCCGATTTTTGTGGCAGTGATCCAGAATTTTTTTTTTTTTTTTTTTTTTTTTGATTTTCAAGAAACCTATAGCTGTTTGAAGACTGAGAGGGTGAGAATCATTGTACAAATTACTCAGAGATGTCCATTTTATATTTTGATCATTGATAAAAATCGCATTCAAGTGAATTCGGAGCAAAGTGGGCTGCTTATTGAGGTCGAATTTGACGAGTTTCGTCGGTGAGCACAGGGTCATTCACTTATTTTTACGTTTCAAAATCCATTCCACCTTATTGTTTGAAGAATCTTGGAAAAAAAATTTTATGGGGCAAAGTGGCCCATCACTAAATACCTATTTTTGGGGCAGTGACCCAGAATTTTTTTTTTTTTTTTTTTTTTTTTTTTTTTTTTTTTTTTTCCTCGTTTTTCGAGAAACTTGTAGCTGTCCAAGACTATAAGATGGTGAGTATCATTGTACAAATTGCTGAGAAATGTTTATTTTATTTTGATCGTTGACAATCGCATCGTGTAACCGATGTCATGCTGGTCGCGCATCAACACCTCTGTACACAAGGTGTGAGCTCATTTTGCGGCGCATACCCCGTAGCAAATTCAGTCTTCGGAGGGATATTGCAACGCCTGATCGCTAATCGCTCGTACTTGTAATAGATAGATTTTTACCGCATCTTGAGCGGGGTGGCAACTTTGCCTCAAACAAATTTTTTTCCAAGATTCGTGAGACGATAAGGTGGAATGGATTTTGGGACTTGAAAATAAGTAAATGAGCCTGTGCTCACGGATGAAATTCGTTAAATTCCTTAAGCAGGCCACTTTTCTCCGCATTCACCTAAATGCGATTTTAGTCAATAATCAATATAAAATGGACATCTCTGAGTAATTTGGACAATGGTTCTCTGCTCGCCCTCTTGGTCTTGAACAGCTAAAAGTTTTCGCGAAAAACAAAGAAAAAAAATAATTCTGGCTCACTGCCCCAAAAATCGGAATTTAGTGATGATGGACCACTTTGCCCCAAAAAATTGTTATTCCAAGATTCGTCAAATAATAAGGTGGAATGGATTTTGGGACTTTTGGGAAAATAAGGGAATGCACCCGCACGTGTACCTACCCTGTGCTTATATTTTAGTACTATATGTTTTGCAAGTTTTTTTTGTCATTTCTCGCGCGCTAATAAAATGAATTGATTTTCTCAATCAAGTTTCATTTTACCCTCCTTCCCCGCCGTCTCCACTCGTTTATTTATCCCATATATTTCAACCGAACGCGTGTTTGCTCTGTATTAATACCCGTGTGTTCTTCCGTGTCGCATAACGTTTATCGCGCGAGTCAATAACGAAACGTAATGGTTGAGCCGGAACAGAGAGAATATGTTGAGAATGAGAGGGAGAGAGGGAGAGGGGTAGGGGTCATTGCACGCTTGAGGAATAACTCACGTAAACGGTAAGCCAAAAAAGTGAGAGAGAAACGCGAAAGTAGGTATACGCTTGAAACCGGTCGCGCGAGACCCATATGACGATTATGCGCTCGCTGCCATTGGTTCAACCGGTTTTCATGAGGCAACATGTAAATATTGTTGTTCCATCTTTTCGACCCGCCGCATCATATGCTCTCTCTTTCTTGCCTAGCTACACGCACCTCATATCTTTCACGCACAAGATTAGTATACTATTGTGACATGAAATTAAGTCGATCAGACTTTCTTCAGAATCTTGCCTTTATCTAGACAAAATGCATGGCTAGAGCAATTATCATATTCTTTATGTAATTTGTTGCTCGCAACAACGAATGAAATAAAGAGATAACAAAACATTTGCCCTTCGTCATAAGATTCTTTAAGGTCAATGAGTCGTCTATGAAATTCTTGTTAAATTGGAGAACCGCATCGCATCTCGAAATCTCGAAATCTAAATCTGTAGTTGTAATATTCAAATTTAAATTCAACTACCTTGCAACTTTTAAAATTCTTTTTATAATTTGCTTAAAGAATTATTTTCCGAGGCATAATATCTCGATAGGCAATCATCTCGATCAATCAATCTTTTCGCTTTTCGGGCGGCGCATAACCCCCCCCCCCCCCCCCCCCCCGTTACCTCGTTTCAGGTTTTGCTTCGCGGCAACGCGAACGAACGCGCGGCGACGTTTTGGATTATTTTGCGCTCGAGGCTTTTCAACGCGTCTTCGATCGATGTGGTTCGCCGACGTCAATGCTAAAAATATTATGATATTTTTCTTCGCAATCACTCGAAAAAATCGTCGTTATACGCGCGCACATCTTCTGTTTATTTTATTTAGACGCCAACTTGAAATTTTTCGCCCGCTAATCCAACTCTTATTGTATTTTTCTACTACGTGCATTGATGCGGCTCGCGTCATCCCTATACAGAGATTAATCAATTATACAATTATGCATGCATATTTATTTGGTTAAAAGAATAAGTCATTTAAAAATAATGGTATTCGTCATTCTCTCTATATTGAGTTGAGCGGTCATGCGAGTATTATAAAGAAAAAACAAACAAAGATCGAAATCGACAACTGACTCATTCCGAAAAATCGCGCTATAGTGCTGTGTCGTCGCATTCATTCATTAGGCACACATTAGCCCGGAATAAATGTCATACCCGGAAACATGACATGTTTCCTGCGATGATTTTTCATTGGACATTATTGTCCTCTTTAGACATTATATGCATAGTAGATTCTGCTTGCCAGCAGCAGAATCTAAATGTACTCAAAGTAAATAGATGTGGTTAAATATTTGGAAAAAAATTTCAAAACAATATTCGTTCGCGATTCCTATGGGATATAAGTGGTCATTGAATTATTTTTCGATACTATCAATCACCGCTTTATGTATCCGCATAAAGGTGGAATATAATTGCCATTATTCGGTTTGCTCATTGTCCTGAAATTTTTTAATAAAATAGTACCACCGAACGAAACAAGTATCCAAACCAATTTTTACATATTTTTATCTAACGTCTTTCAGGAGTTGTAATTTTTCAAAAAATCCAGATCTTGCAAGGTTCGAACACGTTTGAATTGATTTTTTTTTTTTTTTTCCTCCATACTTTCAGAAGAAGGAAAGAAGAGAAAAGAGTATATATAACGAATCAACCTGCTTGTCAACGATTTTTTTGCATCTCAAGTATCGAGAAACTATTTTGTTTCTAAAGATGATTGCCATTCTTCTTCTAACCCCAAAAATTCTATAAATAAGAGTATGACCGATACGACGACTCGTGACGCTGATCAAATCATGGGTTTTTTTTGCAGAAAATTCAAGTTTTTTATATTGTAATCGTTATTGTGGTACGATGGATTCACAAAAAACTTGAATTTTGTACAAAAAAATATTGATTTTTTTTTTTTCATAAAACTCAAGTTCTTCGCATGAATAATCATAAAATGCGAAAAAATCGTTGACAAGGTTGATTCATCATATTTATCTTTCTTTTTTCCGAAAATATAAACGAAAATGAAAAAAAAAAATCCATCTCTCGTGACATATCGATTATTTATTTCCAAGAGATACAGGCAGGCGTTGGAACACGTTGTTGTTTCCGTACCTCGCGAAATCTAGGTGTTTTTTGGAAAAATTGTCATTCACGAAAGACGAGAGATAAAAATCTGAAAATTGGTTTTTGGGTATTCCTTTGGTTGGGTGATATTTTATAAAAGAATCTGAGGAAAATAAAAAATGGTCGCGCGACGTCGCACGGGGCTGCTGCTGCTGCTGCTGCTCGAAATGGCGTGGAATACAAGAAAGTATCGAGAGACGCGCGCGCGCGCGTGTGTCGTTTAATGAATCCTCTATGCTCCCTCGTTCTCGTTCTTGTATACTCTCTGTCACTCTGGCTTCACAATGAAATAATTATGGCACGTCAAGCCATAACGCGGATATCGCGGTACACCCGCGGCGGCCTCGTCAACTCGATTATTATATGTGTATACTGCACGACGACGGTACAGAGCCAACCAGCAGCAGGCTACACAAGTCAAAAGTCGATTTATATCCAGAATTCCAGCAGCACACTCGTCGTACGCATGTTCGCTCGCTCGAGTGCATCCTAGCTTTTCTCCTCCCTCCTCCCTCCTCCCTTATCCCTCTCGATCGTTATTTTTCAATATTATTATTATTAAAATTGCATTATTTCACTCATATTTGCGCGACCAAATATGTTTTGAAATATCGCTATCGCGATCGTAAATAAATGTTCCATGTTGACATTATATGAAGAATGCAAAAATATTGACAGAATCGTGACTCGCGTATATAAAAATTTATAAATTGTCCCGTTACTTGAAATGGTAATAAGCGTTGGAATTATAACATGATTCACGCGCGCTCGCGTCTGTAATTGTAGAATTTTATGGCAGCGCGACGCAGCCAATGTCTCGGGGTCTAACCTCCATTTGCTAATACCGAAAGAGAGAGTGAGTTACGGGGGGGGGGGGGGTAAGATGATGAATATAATTTAATCGATTTGTGCAATGTATACCTATATTTATAGGGATTTATAACCTCGGAGGCATATTTTTAAACTCGGTATATACCTATATAGAGCTACTATATGTTTACGGAGGCGATGTATTATTGTAGGTAACCCGCCGCCTCGCTACGAAGCGGGGGGCTGGTGCGCGCGGTTACTCGCGCGATTAATAAGTATGAATCGGACGAAAAAAATGTAGGTACCTATAGCCTCTTATCGTCGCAGCAGCAGACTTTTTCTATCGTTGTGTCCCGCTCGGCGCGCATCATCGTCTTTGCTGGCACTCGTAAGATTATATATGACGCGCGATTTAACGCGTCATCGCGCCGCGTGCGGCGATGACGATGAGCCCCCGCTAACGAGTGTGCGCGAGTAACGAGCCAATAATAACGCCTTACCGGCTAGGCGGGACGTTTCAACGAGCCAAAGAAAACTCTCTATATATACCTACAATAGAGCGACGAGGAAAATGACTTGGCGACTCGGGAAAGAAGAAAGTAAACGCGCCGCCATCTCTGCATGTAAACACGCCACACGATCGCGCGAGTATAGTTTACTATTTACACCCGCGAAAAATTCACTATAGAGGCAAAGTTGGTACGGCAGTGCGAGAGCACGCGAGCTGTTATGCTAATATTCTCATGATTCGTTCCCTGCACCACCAAGAATTTATTTATTTTTCATACGCGAGCTTGGAATAATATTTACCTATTTTCAGTCAAAATTATGTTTCTTCCAAATTTTTCTGATGGATTTTGGAATTTGGATTTTAGAAACAAGTTATCCGCGCCGCTGCTTCGACATGCACAGTCAGAATCGAAATAGCAGATATATAGAGTGTAAATGTAGTCGATTCGCGAACACAAACTGCTCACTCGGAAACTCTCGTTTCAATATTTGTGTTTGGTATTAGCCATCGTTGATTACATTCGTGAGCAGCCGAAAACCGAGTGAAAAGATAGAGAGAGGCAATATCGCGAAATTGACCAAGCGAATTGACCAAGAAGACTCGGTCGCGCATCATCGCGTCGTTATATCGTTGTGATACATGTGCACAAACGAAATACAATAATTCATCCTCGCCGCCGCTTGCTTACCTATTCGTTATTTCGTCGCGAGAGTAGGGGACTATGGGGCAAAACGGACATGTTAACGATTTAAGCCAATTTAATCGATGAGCATATGGTCTTTCAACTATATTTGAGTCCCAAAATTGATTTCCAGTCGTAGTTTCTCGAATTTCGAAAAAAAAAAATTTTGGGGCAAAACGGACATTGCTTTTCGGAGGTATAAAAAATGAAAATTTTTTTTTTTTTCGAAATTGAGACGTCTGAGGCGACTTTTTCCGAATAGAATACCAACTCGGTAATATAAGAAAAGAAACGCGACCACTTAGAACCCCACTCCTTGGCATGTAAGAAAGAAAAATGAGCCAAAACTTGAAATCGCATTTTGGCCATGTTTTTGAGTCATGCAAAAAATGAACTTTGGCTCCACCGTGCAGGGGTATTATTGATGTTTGAACTGTATTGGAGTTCCATAATCGATTTCCGGTCCTAGTTCCCCGGATTTCGTAAAAAAAAATTTTTGGGGCAAAACGGACATTGCCTCTCGGAGGTATAAAAAATGAAATTTTTTTTTTTTCGAAATTAAGACCTTCGAAGCGATTTTTTTCGAATGGAATGCCACCTCGGTGGTATAAGAAAAGGGATGGGACCACTTGAGCCCCATTCCTTGGATGTAAAACAGAAAAATGAGCCAAATCTTGAGATCGCGTTTGGTCCAAGCTTTTCGGTCTTGCAAAAAATGAACTTTGGCTCTACCGTGCTGGGGTATAATTGATGTTTGAACTCTATTGGAGTCCCACAATCGATTTTCGGTCCTAGATCCCCGGATTTCGTAAAAAAAAATTTTTGGGGCAAAACGGACATTGCCTCTCGGAGGTATAAAAAATCGAAAAAATTACATTTTTCGAAATTGAGACCTTCGAAGCGATTTTTTTCGAATGGAATACCACCTCGGTAATATAAGAAAAGGAATGGGACCACTTGGGCCCCATTTCTAGGATGTAAAAAAGAAAAATGAGCCACATTTGAGATCGCGTTTGGTTCAAGCTTTTCGGTCTTGCAAAAAATGAACTTTGGGTCCACCGTACTAAGGTATAATTGATGTTTGAACTCTATTGGAGTCCCACAATCGATTTCCGGTCCTAGATCCCCGGATTTCGTAAAAAAAAATTTTTGGGGCAAAACGGACATTGCCTCTCGGAGGTATAAAAAATCAAAAAAATTACATTTTTCGAAATTGAGACCTTCGAAGCGATTTTTTTCGAATGGAATGCCACCTCGGTGATATAAGAAAAGGAATAGGACCACTTGAGCCCCACTCCTTGGATGTAAAAAGAAAAAATGAGCCAAATTTCAGATCGCGTTTGGTCCAAGCTTTTCGGTCTTGCAAAAAATGAACTTTGGCTCTATCGTGCTGGGGTATAATTGGTGTTTGAACTCTATTGGAGTCCCACAATCGATTTTCGGTCCTAGATACCCGGATTTCGTAAAAAAAAATTTTTGGGGCAAAACGGACACAGCCTCTCAGTGATAATAAAAATTAAAAAATTACGAATATGTAGATTTTATTTGCTCCAATAAAAAAAAACCTTTTTTCCTTATTTTCTTATCGTCATTATAAATTTGGTTTTCAAATTAGTCACAAAAGAGAATGAATAGTGAGCAGAACGTAGTTTGGGATCGGAGTCAAAATTTTATGAAATTTATAAAATTTCGGATTCGACGTGTGTTTATTTTGCTCTAAAACTTGAATTTTTTGTGCAATTCACCCTAGAATTCAGCAATTTAAGATATTTTAGGATCAGAACATGGTTTGGATTCGAAAAAAAAATTTTATAAAATTTACATTTACATGTGTCCGTTTTGCCTCCCGTGTGTACATTTTGCCTCAAAATTCACTAATTCAGGCTGTTTTCGGGTAAAAATGTAATTTAGGCTTGAAAAAAAAATTTATGAATTTTCCGAAATTTCAGAATTTGAAATGTCCGTTTTGCCCCGGATTTTCGACTTTCGGGGCAAAACGGACACCCTGTCCGTTTTGCCCCATATGTCCGTTTTGCCCCATAATCCCCTATATGAAAGAAAAATCTTACCTCGGCGCATCGCGTCAAGGAATCGATATCGTATTTATCGTTTTTCTGATTATTTTTTATTCACACTCCGATGGAGCGAGATAATATAGAGCGCGAGAGCGGGGAGATTTCAATGTCATAACGGGCGGGCAATCCGCGAGCAGACTCTTGTTGACCTTAATCGTTTGCCGCACACGTCGCTAAGTAAGAGAGAAAGAGGAAGACGGATGATCCTATATGCTTCTTAGGCCGAGAACGTGTCTATATATTTCCGCATCGGAGGGTGCGGACTTGTTTCCAGGAAATTAGAAAATCGAATGTGTCTGCGATATATATCGTACTCGGTCAATCATCCAGCAATCCAGCAGCAGCAGCAGCAGCAGCACCTCTGCTCTCCAGCGCGTTCTTTTTTTAACGTCACTCCATCCTTTTTTTATTCCTTTCCACACTCTCCAACGGAGGATATTTACAAATTTTTCTGTAAAAACTCAAAACATGATTGAAATAGGAATTTTATTTTCAGTATTTGATCGAACTGTTGCTAGCCCCCCTTCCTTCGTCGTTTTTATTAAATTTATTTAATTTACCAAGCTGTCTGAGACGCGCATGTACCGACACAAGCTTCTGCTACCGATGAATGCGGGCGCGACGACGGACGGCGGTCCCAACCCAACGATGCCGCCGCGGACTTGGTATATTCTTAAACGTGCTTGTTTCTTGCGTTTCTTTTGTTTAAGCTTCTCAACCGAATTTCCCTTTCAACAAGTGTCACGCACTTGTGTCATCTTTGCCGAATATCCGGCGGGATGTTAACCGCGGTCTCTCTTTTCGTACGTGCGAGTTGTTGAACCGCATGCATTTATCCTTTACCTCACTCGTCTTTTACGTGCTCGATTATCGAAAAACTAAAATTTCAGACGTAAACACGTTTACGAACTTTTGGTTATCAACTTGTGCTCTTTTCCTCTTCGAATCAGATCTCGCTGCGTTGTTTACTTGATATACTCCGAAGATAATCGATAATATTGTAATAATCGCGCGGGGGGAGCCCGGTGTGCTGCGATATCTCTTATCGCTTTCTTTTTTCGCCCGCGTATATGGATCGCATCGTTTAGTCTTGTAACAAGTAGTAGCAGCAGCAGCAGTAGTACCGAAACCCATTCTAGTCAATCTAATTAACAGGTTTAGCGTGCTCTCTTCTCCTTCCCCCCGGAGCAGACTGGCTATCGTGTCAGTCCTATAATACCCCCTGCTTCGATCTCTTCTTATATAGGTAGGTGGTATACATATAACTTAGGAATGTGCGCGACTGTGTGCGATACGAGTCTACATTGTGTGTGTACTTACCTACATAAATGGGGTCATGATACAACGTGTTTATAAAAATATCCGGCTAATAATTTGCCAAAGTTTCAAACTTATTTGTACGCGCAGGGGTGCGCCGCGACGATGACGTTCGTTCCCGCGGCGGATGTCTTTTAAACTGCGATGGCTATAATTGACTTTGCTTGCATATTTGCAGAAAATAATGTTGGAAAAGCAAAGACAAAGACGCAAACTTGAACCGTCTCTTGTGTGCCACCAATAACATCAATAAATACCAGCAAATAAAAAATTGCATATCCTCGTTTATAGCGCGCGGAAAATGGTACAACAATCATCTTGTGCGGACTATTTGCGGTCCGTTTCGTTTTGAGAAATTTTGCGAGCGGAAAGGCGCCCAAGTCGCAATAAACTACTTTTATGCAGCTATGCTTATGGGACAGCCCAAACGTTGTTGCCGAAGCACCAATATATTTTATTATGTTTTTCATGCTGTTGAAATATATAGCATTTGCGTGCATGCGATATTACAATACTCTCTGAAATTTACTTTAAATTTGGCACGCGATTCCCCCCCCCCCCCCCCCCCGTCCACGTTCCTTAATTTTCATTATCTCGTCCGTGTACCTATATGTGAAGGGGAGATTTCGGACTGGAAATGAGAATGTTTAAATACGCCATCGCACACCGCTATAGATACGATTATTATTTCTATTGAAAAATCTAAATTTCATGATTATATAGTATGAAATTTACTTAACGACATCAGGATTCTCTCAAATCGTAATAATACATCGCATTGATATTCCATTGAAAAAAAATCAAGAATCTAAAGCTGTAATAATATTTTCCATTTGTTTTCATTAATATATTTACAACAATCGTCGAGGTTATTGAAAAATGCGAGTCAAAGATAGGTACTATATTAAAGCTGCGTGCCATTTGAATCAGCGCAAGAAACGAACCTTTATTCACTATTTATATCTTATATTTAACTTTTATATATGCTGGAAATAAATTCATTGATGCCCTATATCCTATTTAATGCTGGTAATTGAATGCTGTATACAGGTTAAAAGGAGGGTGCTGGTCGCCAACTATTATTTATTATGCAGGTATACCAGAATTAAGCGCTGCTGCTGGGGTACTATTTGTACAGTCTTTCGAGCGCTCATACAAGGCAGTACTCCACTGGCCACGGACTCCTATACCGCTCATATAATACTTATATATTTCATTCATCAGCACCATTGCAACCTGTTGAGATTCAGTTTGTCCGATCGATGCGCTTCTTTAATAAAAATACAATAGTGAAAAACTTGTTTTCTACTTGAATATATTTATCCTACAAACTAGTTGTTCGAATTTCATTTTACTATTAAAATTGTAATGGTTGAAGGAAAAAAAAACAAAAAAATGTTTGAAATTAATATAGAAATAATTCATCACGCGATGTACCCGCATAGGTATATACGAGGAGGAGGAATTTACAGAATACTCGTTAGAAACGTGGCGCGGCGAAGACCTTGCGTTCTTGCAATAGTCGAACTAAAAAAATATAGGTGCACGTTTGAGTGAGATAGCGCTGCGAGGTTCACGTTTTCTCTCTTGCAACACGCTGTATATCGTCCAATAGCACAGTGCCTCTCTCTTGTTCACGCGAGCAGCAGTTTCCTCGAGTTCGCGAGAGTCTGCATTCTTTGCTTGCTATTTTTACCAACTCGCGCGCGCGCGCGCGCGCGCGCGCGTTCGGCGGGCACGTGTGTAGGACGTTATGACGAGGAGGAACGAGGCGCGAAACGAGAGTATGCGGGCTTCTCTCTTCCTCTCTAACGATCTTTCGAGTACTCAACATTTTTTAATTATATATCCGAAATGATAGAAAACAAACGGGGATCTCTCGTCGTATACATGAATTGACGAGAGAAGATAAATAAACGAGTCGAGATAAAAATATCGAATCAGCAGCCGCGCGAGTAATCGTGCGCACGTTTCTTATACGAAACTATGACCTTCGGACCGATAACTCTAAAAACTAATTAACGTCCGAGTCGCAACGACGAAATACTATATATCATTGAAATAAGATTGAGCTTGTATATTTTCGTATAAATAAAAATCTTTGCGAGAACGAGAGATGATTTTTCCATCTTTCGCACGCACATCAATATCAGCATAATATGGCAATTGAAATTTCATTGGGCGTTGAAAAATTCTTATTTCTCAACAACTTATATTATGATTATTTTGGGAATCAGCGAGTTTGCAAATTCGTCTCGTTCGGCAAACAATAATTCGGAGCGCGCAAAAAGTTGGAAGAAAATAATACATAATCGGGGGAGCGGCGTTATTCTTAAAATTCTTCATAGGTATTTATAATTGATGATTTGTTGAAAAAAATTTGGAAACCCAATTTTGCCTCGACTTCCTATAATCGCTTACCTACCTCGCAATAACCTATTGCGAGGACGAGTCTGAAATTATCAGATCCATGCAGGCTCTCATCGATGCGCTTGATGCCTATAATAAACAACGAGTCAACAATCGTGTGTACTTTGACGAGGTGCCAAAATAAAAATGTATTCCATCGTTTTAACGTGTGCATGTATACGCCAACTATTATCGGCATGCGGTCAAAGCTAGTCAAAGATGATATATTAAGAGCAGCATGCGGTCCATGAGTCTCGGCGGATCCACCGAAACATTTATCATATATTATGTGTATACGAAGAATTTCCTTACGCGATATATTATTTGTGTTGTCGAAACAGCTTCGTCATGACCGACGAGCGCGGCGGAGAGAACGCGCGAGCTTATAAATATAACTCTTGTTGTTAACGCTCTCCATTCCTCACGCCTGTATTACTTTTTTTCGCCCGATGCCTTTTCCTTTCCTATATATATAAATATATAGTATATAGGTACCTATATACCAGAGCAAGGACTTGTTTTGTCCTGTCCTCCTCCGCGTTTCATATAGGTACCTACATGAAATTGGTTCAACGCAACTTCTTATTCTCAATGGTTATTCCAATGTCTTGTATTAATTATTTCTTCATTCGCACATGCCTAATATTCCGTATGTCGAGACTTGAGATGGTTCGTCAACTATACCATTGAATTTCTCATCTCTTATACAATTTTCGTATTTCCATGCAGCGGCTTGTTATCGTTATTATTGTCATCGTGCTAATAAAAACGGGAAACGGAACGAGCGAGTACAGCGTGAGCGAAACGGAAAAAAAATGAAAAAAAAAAAAAAAAAAAAAAAAAAAAAAAAGACCAACAAGTGAAAAAGGAAAGAGAGACAGCGACAAACAGACCGGATTCAAGTTTCAGTCTTGTTCTGGCAATCGATATAAAAAATATGTAATGAATGTATGAGGCTGCGTGATGGTCGATTATTCTCATTATATTCTATACGGATGAAACCAACTTGAAACGTAACGACCTTGGTACGTGCAACGAACTCTGAGGCATACGCGATGCCTCAGAGTATATATGCCGCGTGTCAGTTATGAGAGTCAAGCAAACACATATTCGCTTTACATAATTCGGCGCGAGTCTGAATTTCTGATGGTGCGGCAGAGATCCGCTGGAGGGCAACGAGCGGAGCGCTCTCGCGTAAGCGTTGCACCACCCGTGAGGCTATAAGACTGCCAAGTTCAATCGTAACCAATTGATCCGATTGATCACACCCAACCATGAACCATGAGTCTGTGTTATTTCTTTTTTTTTTTTTTATACGCGCCGTAACCGCGCTATCGGGGGAAGAACCTTTTCGGAGCATTTCCTTTTTTATAGTGAAAAATTAATATAAATCATAAACACAGAATTGCATGGTAACTCTTGTTTGACTCGCTGAAGGGGTGGAATGATGGATTCGAGGAGATTTAATGGTCAAGGGATCTCGTTATTAACCTTTGATAGGCTCGTCGTAACCTTTTCATTCTCGCGGTGGCATGATAATTTTTCACCGACCTATATACGTTTATAATGGCATCCATTGACGCGTAAAGGTGAGCGCGCAAGTTGTCGAAAGAAATTTTTATTCTTACAGTTGCCCCCCCGTTAGGATAAAAGTCGTAAATTTAAAATTTTCACGAGTTCCGGAAATGCGCGAAAAATGTTGTTTCGTTGAAATCTCGTTGAAATCGTCATTAAATTTATAAGCCAAAAAAAAAAAGCGTATCAAATTATTACATGGCCGGCAATGACTTTTATTAAAAGGTCGACAAATTTTTCAAAAATATTTTCATACCTGGTTGTATTTTCGTTATGACACAATCGCCGAATACCCGGAAGATGAAGAAAACTCTTTATATAATAGAATTCTCCGATTCGTACGAGATTGATGCGCGATCCGCGTGTTATTGGAGTGTTTCTGGAAATCTCGTGACGCGATTGAATCATTCAATCTTGAAATTTTACATTTTTTCTTTGTGATGATGATTAGAAAAAACGCGTCGCGATCAACCAAGTGTCATAGCCGTAAATAAAGAGTGAGCGAGAGACGGATTAAGCGACGGAGGAAAAGGTTTGGGTACGGGACAAGGTGGGGCAAAGTGCCTGCCCCTCGCTCAACCTTCAGTTATTAAAAGCTAGTTGTATCGGTTTACGATTATCATCTTTTATGCCCCAATATACATTTGCCATGCTCATTTCCCATATCCCGAGCAGAGTCGACTTTTCTTTGGACGCGAAAATGCACTGGAAACGAAATTTTGTTGAAATATTGAAATATTGTCTTGCGCGTATTCAACATTTTTTTTTTCAGCCAACAAAATTTTCAATATAAGCCAAAAACAAAGCTTCTTTATAATGAAATGAAACTTTGTTTAAATGATAATGTATTTGTGGTTGCGTGGACGAAATATTTTGTTGAACGTATTAAACGAAACATTTTTAAATTCCGACAGAATTTCGTTTTCAGTTTGCTGGAAATGAAATATGAACTTGATGAGAACAAAGCCTTCTCTCTCGCATTGAATGGAAAAAACAAAATAATAAAACGAGGCCCATTCTGTGCCCTGCATTTTTTATAGGCGAAATGGACACCGGGTTCACTTTCCATCGTGCCCGCGGCGGCCTTGACTCTGTCATATCGCAAATTCTCACGTTTACGTTCATCATATGCGTGACGCAAGCCATCACGGTGCTCGTCCGTGCGTTTCTTTTTCTTTTTTTTTTTTTTTTTTTTGTAAATAAAATTTCTCCCATTTATCTTGGGTATCTTGAATTTCCTTCCATACCGCGCGGTCGTGCCACGTCAAAAGCTATATATAGTCCATAACTCACATCTTGTATGCGCGAGTGTCGATGACCATCGTATCGGTTATTAATGCGATTTGGGTGTCATAGTGACTGCATGATTGTTAGATAGGTATATACCTACACCTGCTTCGGCATCTTGCAATTTTTTTTTTCTTTTTTCATTATTCATTATTCTGAATTTGTTGTTCGACGGCTTGTGAAAACTAGCAGGAATGATAATGAAAACATATTCTAAAAGGTCGAGGTAAAATTTTATATTTCGCCTGTTTTGGGCGAGTCCAGCACTACTTTGTCTCGCAATAAGCATGCAGTTTCGAAAGAGACCGCTTATTTGTCCCGACGAGAATGGCCGCCGCCGCCGCCGCCGCGACACTTTGCCCCATATTCCTCTGTATTTCGATCGATGACCAATATGTTAAGGGGATGGAACCCAAAACTATTGGGCGGTTTAAGTTTTTGTCAGTTATTACGTCATTGTATTTCAGCGGGTAATATCTCGCGTCAGGTCTTGCATGTCTACCGTGGTGTTGAATTTTTTGATGTGCGTGAAGAGGGCGCAAGTAACGGACAGACATTCGGAGAGTTGGTAACGTTAGAAGAGGCCCGGCCCCCCCCCTCCCCCCCCCCCCCCCCCCTCCCTTCTTCTTAACAGAGGTCACCGTGTCGTCTATGTATCTCTATATGTATCGGAGAAATCACGAAACCGCGAGAGCTTGCCAACAAAGTCTCTCGCTCTCCCTTCCCCTCGCTCTCTTCCACCACCGTGATATTCGCGCAGCTTTGTAGCAGAGGGTACTCTCGTCTAGGCGACGCCTAAATTAAATGCGTAGGTATACCGGGTGAACGAAAATAAATCGTCGTCTTAGGTAGGGGCGGAGGGGGGGCACACTGGAAGAAGAAACGAGGAAAAGAAAAAAAAGAACGTCTCTACAACTGAGCAAGAGTGCGTTTCTTTCTAGAGATCAAATTTTCCACACGCACACATACATACATACAGCAGTCACGATCTTTATAACTCTCTGTGATTCTCAAGAGTTATACTACGCGATCATAATGAAGACGATGAGCGTATTTTCATTCCAACGAATGAATGTTTTAAGATCTCGTATGTGATAATTTACTTGAACGAGATCGACCGTTTTAGCCAAATATAGTCGTTTAGCGCGTGCGAGAGCGTGGATGTGTGTGTGTGTGTGTGTGAGAGAGAGAGAGAGAGAGAGAGAGATTTCGATTCGATCGATTTATTCATGCCTAAGCTTTGCTGCGGGACACATTACTAGAAATAGAAAATGAGAGCTATATATACTCTGAATCTGATCATAACAACAAGTTGTGATCGAAATTGATCATGACTTTGAAGATGTTTTGAAACAGTTTTGCGTCCCCGCGTCGTTGTAATTGCTCAAATCGGGTTTAATTATTTCGTATCGCGGCAGACGCAAATTCAAACGGAATAAGTAACGAGAGAGGGAACAAGATATTCAAAAATAAGAATAAACATAACCCTCACGGAGCCAAGTGTATAAATATAGCTTATAGGTAAATAAACAAGGTAGGAATGTAACTTATAAGTTAATTTTGAACGAAAGCAGAGTTATGAAATTCTATAAGCAAACTTTTTCCGAGCTCGCAATTTATTTGCTCAGGCTGCTCTTTTCATTGCGCATTCTCGTCGCGTGCGTTGTTTAAAATCGTAAACGCGAATATTCCATAACACTATATGCCGTTATAGGTAAATCGGTTTTCTTGAGTTGACATCCGAGAACGATATCCGCGTCTCATCCTTATTGTGAAATTCGAGAATTCCCGACAGAAATTTTTGTTTCAACACAAAAGTGCCGCACTATACATCTCGTTATATAGGAGCGTAGGTTTACGTAAATCTTTCGGGAATTAATCTTTCGATTCTTTCGCTCTTATCGCTCGCTACGATCGGTATCTCCACACTTTTGCTTCGTAATCAAAAGGTTTTTTGCTCTCTTTTTCTCTTCGTATAGCCTATATAGGTGTATAATTATATATAGATGCCCGCCCCCACGAGTGAGGCGGAATACAGAGAGTGGAGGGTTGTTACCCTCAATGACACTCGACCTCGTCATAATATAAACGCCATCGCATAAATGGGCCATGCCCACAGTTTACGCGTATATATCCGTATCTACATCTAAAGATAAACTTTGTCCCATGCACACGAGATCTATCCTCGTATCCCTTTCTTCGCGTCATGTTTGCGCGAATTCTTCTTTGTTTTCCCGTCCGATATTTCATAACAATAATCCACCCGTACCCCCTTCCTCTTTATACGTACTTTCGTTTCAATAGGAATAATAAGATCAATAAAGCCTGCTCAACATTTTTTTTCTCTTTTATTTTATTTCAAAGAAATCGGTCGATCGAGACGCAATTTTCATAATGAATGATTTCGAGTGCAGCTACAAAAATATTATTTCGAAAAAAAAATATATAGGTAGATGAATTTAAATATTTTCAATTTTGATGAAAGATCGTTCCTTATTCGGAATTCGGAATAAATGCACTTCAAGATTCTTCAAACAATAAGGTGGAATGAATTTTGGGACTTGAAAATAAGTGAATGAGCCTGTGCTAGCCGACGAAACTCGTCAACTTCCTCAAAAATTTTTATCAATAATCAACGTAAAATGGACATCTCTGAATAATTTGTACAACGATTCTCACATGCAGCCTTTTAGTCTTAAACAGCTATAGAGGTTTCTCGAAAAAGCAAAAAAAATTCTGGCTCACTGTTCGAAAAATTGTAATTTAGTGCGATGGCGGCGGCCCGCCTTTCCTCCATAAATCGCAGTTCACCGGTGGTCCAGTTTGCCGCCCCATATTCCCCTATATTTTGTTGTAATGTTTATTTTCATGCGATATGCACAAAATTTTTTCAACCCCTCAGACTGAATTATTATTTTGTTACAGAATCCATCGCTAACGAACGGATACATCGCCTGCTCGTGCATTAGTTTCGCACGAGTTTCGATAAATCGACTTCGCATGCTTCGAAAAGTATCGGAAATACCTGCGGATCATCAAAGGAGCAGCGCGCGGATAAAATGCAGTAACGACGCGACTCACGAATAGCAGGTAAAAGGAAATATACAAAATTTTATATTGCGCGAAGATATCCCGACGAACGACGACATCAACACAAGAGATATGTTATATACCAATAGGGATTTTGGTGTTGATTGCGTCGTGTCTTTCTTCATTTCCATTTTGGCCTTTGACCTCCGAATTGCCGAGCTCGAGTATATGGGGACGCGGCGGCGTATCTTTAGTGTTTGAGGGAAACGCGACGAGTTTCTATATAGGCATTTGGGAGTCGAAAACGTTCACGGGGGCAGATCGAAACTTGCAGAGTGCAAAACTCGAACCGCATTCCGGTCAAATTATTAAAACAAATATTTTTAGCCTACTACTCCACCTCCTCTTCTTCTTCTTCTTCTTTCTTTTCAACGCATCGGGGATTGAATATTCATGAGCAATCGAATATCGAATTGCGAGTTCGATTCTCCTCATTAATTATATATCATTATTATATTATTAAAATAATTATTCGTGCTGAAATTGGTCCCTGAATGACAGCCAACTTAATATTTAATTGAGAGAATTGACACCGTGCGGCAACCAATAAAATTAATGGCTCCATAGCAACAGCAAAATAAATTCTGTTTACGACAGAATAGCTTGGACAGAGGATGGATATACGTATCCGCATGATAAAACAGAGTCATTCACTCATTTTCAAGTCCCGAAATTCATTTCACCTCATTGTGTCCCGAATCTTGGGAAAATAAAAATATATTTTGGGGCAAAGTGGCCGCCCCGCCACCCCTCTCAAGATGCGCGGTGAAAATCTATCATTGACATCTCTCAGTAATTTGTACAATCATTCTCACCCTTTTAGTCTTGAATAAAAATTAAGCTATAAGTTTCTCGAAAAACAAAGAATTTTTTCTGGGTCACTTTGCCCCAAAAATCGCAATTTAGTGAATGGCCACTTTGCCCTATATTCCCTTGCGTTATGATACGTCTTCGTGCATGTACCACCTATACATGTATGCATATTTCTACTGCATGATGATGATGATGATGTTGTTGTTGTTGTTGTTGTTGTTGGAGGAGGCTGTTTCTATTGATAATAGACCGGACGGCCAAAATTCAATTGATTCTATCGTTGAGTCGAGTGTTCCCTCGATTGGAGAATATAATACGTTGTCATACAATAGCCCATATCACGATCCGTATTTCCATTATCTACAAACAAATATTCGGTATTCGCGAGACGAGTTGAACAATTTTTTGAAAAATTATATTTCAAATAAAGTCGTTGATTTTTCATTCCCAGCAAGCGGCGGATACATTCGGAAATACGTGCGAGGGGGGGGGGGGGGGAGGAGTCTCGTAACGGTCTCGTATAACGGGCTTTGTTATTACTTTCTCCGTTTACCATTAATGGACAGCCGATCAATGTGGCCGGCCGCGCCGTGCCCCCTTGAGCGAGTAAGCTCGTTTTGCATCGGTTTCTTTCAACTATTTTCGATTTTTTATGTCCCCGAATTAATTGGCCCCCATGCTATCTCGACTTATCTTACAAGTTTCATCTTGTTGAGTTTAAGATAAATTTAGTTATTGAGAAAAATACACACAAGGGGGAGAGGGAGAATGGAATAATAAAATAATAATGTTGCAATTTGCAACGCGTTTTCATTTTGAAACGTGCATACCGTGGTGGTGCGTTGGTGGTATAGTTCAACTTTATTCAAATCAGTCTTAATTTAGCTAATTTGAATTAGTCGATTCGAATGAGTCTATAGTTTAACTTGATTCAAAGTATAGGTATAATCCCTGGAAAAAAACTTTTAAAAAGTAAAAAAAGCACGCCAAGTATTAAAAAGTTGTGACCTTATCTATAAAATTACCACTCGAAATCGTTTTACAAAAATAAAATCATATCATTCTCATCAAGCCAAGACCACCAAATGGTGTATGAAATTACAAATAGACGTAAAATGCACGCGTGCAAAAATTATACGCCAACTTGGCGTGCATGATTTTCAAATGTAAGTTCGCCAAAGGTGATGACGATTATAATTGTTAATGAATCATCATACCTACATACACATATATTTTATACAAATATAACAATAGACTACGAAAAACCGCGAGACCCCCCGAACCCCCTGGGGGGGGCTCCGCCCCCTGCGACCCCCCTCGCTCGGGTTTGAATTGTATGTGTGTGCTTCTTGCTCTCGTTCTATTATTTCCGCGGGAGGAGAGTAGATTCTCCCTTGGAGGGGGTTCGGAAAGTAGACACATATATATATATTGTGGAAGAAAATTTCTATGATGAAATCAAGGCACCTAATTTTTACAATTACGAATTCACCTTTTTACGGGGATCACAGGGGAAAAAAATTTATGTCATCTGAAGCGCATTCATCCCATTGTATGATGGAAGTTTCATTTTTTTCCGTGAGTCGAATTACGTAACAATGGCGACGACTTCAAGTTCAGAAGTGAGGGAAAATCGACGAATCTCGAGTATATGTATATACGCTGCACGTCTTGCCTTGCCTGTTCAAACATTTTCTTTTTAATACTTGGCGTCAAGACGCTGCCGCGTCTCTAGATATATATTTTTCAGCTTTCAGCTTGTAATACTTTGCTGCTTGAGAATTTTGCGAGTTTTGCAAAGATTCCAGGTTGTTACGAGTTATTGTCGGGATACTCGGAAATCGCGGTGGGTGATGAATGCCAGCACGGGCATAAGTTTGGCTTTTTTTTTTTTTTTATGATAAAATCATAAAAATCTCGCATGAATAACGTTCCAAGCCACAGATGCACGCGCGCATAGCAATAGGTTACATTCAGTATAGAGTATGCGATAAAATGGTTAAATAAGTTTAATGTGCAATAGAGTCGCAGGCATAGGTATCGGCGGTACAAACCGCCATGAGGTCAAGTGAGGATTACGAGGTAGGCTCGTGGAATCGGCTATAGTAGAAAGCCTCTGCATATACGATGCCATTATGCGAATCTACAGTTATACGCTGTGTGCGTGGAGCGACAACACCGAGAGGCCATACGAAACACTATCGTAGGTGAAAAAAGAAAAAAAAAAAAAAACAGCAGCCTCTATCTTTTTTCATTCCCTACCTTGATTATTCGGTGCATCTCTCTTCTCTTCATGCTATTCTCACCGTTTCTCTCATGTTCTCTCGATTCTTCGATGACACGACAATACAATAAGGTTTAAGTAGTTTTAATCCGTTCCTTTCTACTTTTATCGTGATAGAATATAGTTGAATATTTTATTCGGCATAGTTGGGAAAAAAAAAAAAAAAAAAAAAAAAAAAAAAAAAAAAAAAAAAAAAACTGTATCAACGAATGAGAAAGATATAGCTCGTACGAAAATTGAAATTTTTTTTAGAGTAAACCAATGAAGAAATGAAAAAAATTTGGCGGGCAAGCTTTTTATGAGCCGCGACGGAATAATAAGGAATAATGAGTAAAAGTAATTTTAGTGGAGATTGACTGGAATAAAAGTATGGATGAATTTAGAGAATAGGCGTGTAGTGTAGGAGACATCTCGAAAACCTTGATCGCAAACGATGGGGATACATTCCCTCCGAATGCCTCCGCCGTTACCTATCATTTTTGGCTTTGTACTTGAATTTTTTTTTTTTTTTTTTTTTTTTTTTTTCTTCCGTCAACTCGTATGAATCGTAAAATTGTAACGGAATTATTTTCATCTTTGTATTGATTTATAAATAAAATGAAAACATATATAGACATATGTTGTTCGTTGAGCGTATAAGCTGCTCGCTGCGAGCTTATACGATCCCCCTCTCCCCGTCGACACTTTGACCTCGCATCGCTTATATTTTCTTTTTATTCATTGTGCGATTCCGTTGACGTCTTGTCCGCGTGCGCGCAGCCACTATATAATTCCAATGATGCACTTTCCCGTGTAACGTATACTTGCAGCACGAAAATCGAGGTAAACTGTGCATGAAAAAATCCATCCCCAACAAGCTTTCGATGAGATTAGATCGGACTGAGAGTGACTGGTAGAACCGCGAGGACGACAGCGGGAACACGATGAGACTCGAAGCGAGAGAACTGCCGAGTATACTTGGAGGAAAAATACGAACCGGTCGTCGCGCCGCCCTAAATAGGCCGTATGCCGTATGCGGCCACTTTCGCTCGCTCCTTATTTTCTCATTGATAAATTTTGTTTCTGCATTCGCGATGTCGGAACATCTTTTTTGTTTAATTTATCGAATTTTAACAAAATCGTATTTGAATATATGAAAAAAAAATCACATCCTTCGATCTTTGTTATACGCTTAAAATATAATATGATGATTTTTAATATTGACTCGTAGGCTGCTGCATCGCGATATATACGCTTTCACAAATAAAATTTCTCTAACCGTTCAATTAATCAATGCGGCGCATAACAAATAGAAACGCGGTGGTTTCTTCATCAGGCTGTGTTGGGCATAAATGTAAATACATTAAACTTGAAATATGAGTAATTTTTGTACTACCACGCGCAGGTGTGTTTCCGTTTTGAGGATTAGCGAAAGTTCATTCGCAACCTTTGACGATTTATTCTCGTACCGACGCGATGTATCGCGTTGATCTTTGCTCCTTCAATCATATAAAAAATCAATAAAGCCAATCTACTGGAGCATCGTTGATTCATCCATTGATTTTTTTTTTCATTATTTTATCGCCTATATTTTGTGAAATTTTTCATCGGTGCGTCCCTGCTATAGAAATTACTTTATTCATTTTAATCCTTTCGATTCATTTGAATTTACTCTCATATTTTCGACTAATGGAGATGATTTCTTTTTGTATTCCTCTATACTCTCATGAGGCAATAAAATAAGTCGGGATTCGGAACATTTGAATGTCTGCAATGTTAGCAAACGCGGTGAGAAGGAAATATCGAGGGTTATGGCGGAACTCGTACTAGATAGAGAGGGAGGCGGAAAGGGAAAGAGTGATGAATTAGAGGTATAGGAAAAGACTCTGGCAGCAGCCGCAGCTGCAGCAGCAGCAGCAGCAGCGGCGGCGGCGGCGGTATAGCTATAAGCTCCAACAGCGTGAACCGAAACCGGGTGAGGCACTCCCCGTATGACCCAGAAAGCGAATAATCGAGCGAGCGATTCTCGAGCTCTCTCGTACACTTGCGCATCAAGGGAGAGCCGCCGCCCCGTCTCATATACATATGTAGGTATTCGTACCCATGTCTATCATGGGTACCCTCATTAAACGTTATGGCTGTATAAATGTATATATAGACAAATACACGTGCGTGCCGCCTGTACGGATATGCGTGTGTTATGGAAGTGCTCGAAAGGCTGTGGTGGTATATTATTTATTAGTAGTGAAAAGTAGTAACCGATAAATCATCGGGTTTTGGCACAGAGAATAAAAAATTTTATTCGATATAGGTTATGCACAAATGAAAAAAGTATTTTATTTTTTTTAATCACAGTTTTAATTGACTCTGCTGCAAATCTGCCTTAATTTTATTTGCAACGATGTACAAAAGTGCGTTTTCAATAATTTTAATAACTTGAATAATTAATTTGACAAGCTCCGGAAATGCTTGCCAAGAGCACAGAGGAACGTGCTGCGAGCCGACGATGAAAAACAGTCTGCTCCGACCAGCAGCAGGACGACAGAAAATCATTATAGGGTAGACGGGAAGGATGCTGCTGCACCGCCGTTGACAAAAAATTCGATGTGACGAAATCTCAAGATATTTTTTCTTACTCTATACCGAATAATTTTTTAACCGAACATGATCATGTTCGGTTGAACACATATCATGAATCGCAGCCAGAGAAAGAAAAAAAAAACTTGATAGCTAATTTTATATGCGGCTAATTCTTACCGATATACATACGAGATTATTTGGGTTCAATGGCAATCAGAAACAAATGGATCCGCAGTTCTTTTCCTGTATGCGCGTAGTCTATTTTGGCATTTGATTTTTTTTTGTTATTATTTTTGTTACCCCACCCCTTTTTTTTGCTCAATTTTTTCTTTATTCAAAGAAGGAATATTATTCCCAGTTTAAACAATTAGGTATACCAATAACACCAGCGGAACCAGCTTTTTTTCTATAACAATCGAAAAAAGTAAGAGACTATAACTTTTGTTCGCAGGCACATGTTCCTCCCTCCCCCCGCGGTCGAGCGAGTAATATTGTGGTAATAACGTTTTTTTTATTATCTCAGCGCGCAACCGACAGCGATAGGTATAGTATAGGTAGTATATGAAAGGCGGTCGCGCGCGCGCCGGGTGATCCGCTATGGATAGATAGCCTTGCGCATCCATCGATCGCTCAGCAAGAAGCAGTTTTGATAATTCCTGACGGCGTCCTAATGAATTGGAACTCGCCGGTAAAAAGACAGCCTCTTGCGGGCTCTGATGCGAACGCCGCACCACCAGATTTCGTATAGTTGGTGCATCAGCATCAGGGAAGCGCGTGCGGCTATGGCTATGCGGAAGCGGTTTCTCTCTCACACAAATATTCAGCATCTTGGGGAATTATTTATTTCGGTTATTACTATATCTATTAGAAAATAGATAATTCGTGTGAGCTTCGCTTCGCGCGTCGCACTGAAATCGATATGAAAAGATTGATTTTTTTTTTTTTTTTTTTGCGTTTGAGGTTATTGATGCTGTAACCGCGCCATATACTGTCGATACGACCAAGATCGCTACCGCGGATCATGACTATTATATCGTTGGTCCGAGCTCACGAGCTTTTTCTAGCGACGACAGCGCGCGGGGACATGCACTGCACTTTGTCAAATCGAGCCACGATTGAGCCAATCGAGTGAGAGACGGCTGCTGCATGTATACAAGAGATATAAGATGCGGTCCACCATCAGGCGACCAGCAGGCAGCATTTCGTTGTCCTATTATGGATGGACGACCAATCGATCAATGGATCAGCTCTCAACTACTTTTCGCTTGCAAACTTGAACAATGAATTTCAAGATTTTTCCAGGCGCTTGTTGCCGCGTATAGCAGCGCACGCTTTTGCGGAATTAGCAAAAGAAGGAGGAGGAGGAGGAGGAGGAGGAAAGCGGCCGAGTGTCGCGGGCGAAGAATATGCGGTAGCGAGGAAAAAGGGGAATATGAGAAAAGTTGGGAAATAGATTTTTGTGGGAAATAGGGTTTTGTGGATAAAAGCACGAACGTACCGCCACCTACGGCGACGTTGAAAACTGGCGTTGGCGGCGAGGCCGGCCGAGCGAGTAGAGAGCGGCGCTCGTACGTACACCGTCCGATCAATACGCGGGCAACACAACCTTGCCAAAGTTCTTTCTCCTCTCACCTCTCTTCTTTCCTCAATTCCCTCCCGCTGTCCCCTTTCTTTTTCTCTCTTTATCTCTGCGCCTATTTTTCTTCTTCTCTTTCCTTCTCAGCGAGATGGCAACAAAACGCTATCTCACGAGTAGGTATATGAACGATCGATCTTTCCTTCCTTTTCCTCTTCCGTCAAATATCATCTCGATGCGATACGCAGACTTTTGCAGAGATCTCTCATACAAATACACATGCACGCAAATCCTATATTATGCGATGCTCGGGAACGCACGCACATGCCAAAGGGTTGCTCGTACGGCGGTATAGAGATATATATTTTAGCTTGGAGGTCCGCGCGCCTGAGATTCGAGAGGAACCTGACTGCGCACCGATCGATGGCGCCGGGACGTTTCAAGGACGTTTCGGAAAGCATCGCGCCGCGCGGGGTGTTGCAACCCCTCGGCGGCTTTCTCACCCCCAACGATCTTTTCCTCTTATCTCTCATTGTTCTCTCTCTCCCACTCTCCTCCGTGTGTTTCTTCGTTGCGCGCGCGCGCGCTCAAATTTCCGTCTTCTTATTCGCCACGATCCTCGCTATGTCTTTTTCTTGATTTTTACAAGTTTAAAAAAAA
Organism: Campoplex capitator; assembly: GCA_037576405.1. NCBI lineage: Eukaryota > Metazoa > Arthropoda > Insecta > Hymenoptera > Ichneumonidae > Campoplex > Campoplex capitator. The sequence continues at coordinate 19,854,067 of JARBWI010000002.1, read as the reverse complement.
GAAATAACCAAAACTAAAAACTAAAAACCAAAAAACTTGCAAAATTAGGTTTTTATCCGCATCATCAGCGATAGGAAAGTAGGAGTTTAACGGAGCAGCAGAGGTCAACGCGGTATAAATATTCGAAAAATGATGGTATTACGTGTGTCATTGACTCACTCCATCGTAAAAACGCTGGCCATCATTATTGCAATAATTCCTACATTTTATAAAATATAAGAGATGTAGGTACAATAGTTGCGTGCAGAATGACATATGAATTTCTGTAGAAACTTTAAAACATGGCTCGGAGAGAATCCAAGAGTTGATATAGAGCTCGCTCTTGCCTATCCCGATCGATGCGGTAGCACGAGTGACACTCCAAGGTCAAAGCTCGCAAAATTGAATAATTTTAACGAGAGGGGTTAACAACTTGACAAAAAATTTCGTCCTGATACAGCTTATTTCTGCACAATTATTCCTCGTTGAGCTGCATACCGCCCAATAATAAGAGAGAGGGAGAGACATTTTTTGCTTTTATAGCAAATAGCATGGTCGATGTAAAATCTATGCGGTAACGCGCAAGTCATCAAAGGAGCAATTTGAATCGTACGAGCCGAGTAACGAATTTTCGTAAGTTAAAATATTAGTGTCCATGAAATGAATCATTTCCACTTTACAATAAAAAAAAAAAAAAAAAAAAAAATAGCTATTCTCGGACAAGTGAAATTAAAAAAAATAAAAGATTTAGCTTGAAAATGCTCTTTTACAATCAAGATACCTACATCCTGCCTACGCATGCGCTGCATGCAGTCTTAAAAAAACAGTCCATTTTTTGGCAAAATTTATAGCGCGGTAATCCTCGATCGGAAGGTAGTGCGTTGTAAGATTTTTTCCAAATAAAAAAAGATGTAGGTATGAAACAATGAAACTGTTGAAGGAAAATCTTTTATCGTGCGAAAAAAAAAAAAAAAAATTTATTGCGGTTGCGCATGGATTTTCACATGAATCGTGAAACATTTGATTCTCATATAGGCGATTCTGAAAACGACTTGGATGCCCGCCGAGGCGTTGAAACTAATTTAGTTTATATCATCGGTGAAGAATGAAATAATGGACCGCGGGGGACTATAGGCGAGTTGCGCGCTGTTTCGTATTATTTAAAACACATGCAGGCGAATCAGTTTAAACAACGATGGAATAACGAAAAAATCGAAGCATGCAGAATTAATCGTGTCAGGTAATGCAGCGGAGGACGAGCTATATCATCGAAAGCTATACGAAAGGAAAGATGGAAAAAACAATTGTCAACTTGACGCGGAGCAGCGATTTTCTGATTTTCTCACGAGCTAGGCGACAACGCGTTCGAAGCATTCGAAAATAAATAACCCAACACCAAATCGCGTCGTCGTTCCGCGCAGAGCGTCAAATATGCGGCTGCTTTTATAGACCACAACAAATTGTTGAGGGAATGCTGCATGCAGCAGGGGTTACTTCGCTTCTTCCCTCACCTTCTATTCGCGACCTCGACCCTTAACCTTAGCTCGATCCCTCTCTCGCCTCGCATTTTTCGTTATATTCTTGCTCATCAATTCAGCACCGCCGCTTCTCTCTCAAACAGCGTTCATGCATCCACTCGTCGCACATTGACTTCTCAGCCTATGACAATTACCTCGTATACGGGCTGGCTATCGTGTTTCGTATACAATAATAATTAAACAACATTTACCATTTTATCCTCTGTCCTATAGTACTACATTCTTGTCCTCCTATATTTCATGCCTCTTATTTTTATATTACAAGTTATATAGCAAATATGAGAATTTTTTTTCCATTTTATATCTCTTCATCTTTGAGAGAGTCTACGGGGGAGGATGAGCCCCGAGTGTACAAAAAGGAAAAAGAAAAAAAAACACGTAATGCGATAAAACGTGTGTTGTTGATTCATCGCGGTCGCGGTGGATGAATATATACCTACAATAAGTTGCAAAGCCTTCCGCCTTTCCCGCTCGTCTTCTCTCAAGCCGATTCGAAGGGGTTGTTATATATACCTATAAATTCATCGCGAGTTTATTAATCCGCATTAGCCTCGTAACTCATTAATATATAAATAAAAAAGGTAAGAGGGCGATAGCGATAGAAGCAGCAGCAGCAGCAGCAGCAGCAGCAGATTAGTCAAGATGCAAAAGTAAGTGATGAGCCGCGAAATCGTGGTGGCCCCTTCCTCGCAAAAACTCTATTATACGCGAAGAATAAAATTTCGGGAATATAGTTTAAGCACACGCGGACGCGTAATGCCTCCACGTTCAATTTTAGCGCTGACGCGGCGACGCTGGCGAAAATGACTTTAGTTTCGTATTTCCGCGCGAATTTGTAATATTTCTACGGGTACTATAAATATAGACTTTTCAAAAACTGCGGCAGAAAGAAAAAATAAATCAAACAAAAATGACATACGAGTGATATGCCTTGCCTAATATAGAGATGAGACTGAGAATATAATGGAATTCTTTGGTTTTGAAGCAACTCGTCTGAAAAAAATCGACACTTTTCATTCGCGGAAACAACAATTTACCGTTCAGCTAGTTTATAACACACAAATTAAATGAACAACCGGAGTTACTTATATTTTTAACGATCCGATCTCGTCGATTGATTTTATATCGGCAATGGTGGACAAAAAAATAAGTGTCAAAGTTCGAAATACATGATATTCCAAGCGACGACAGAAGAAAGATAAGGAAAGAAATTTTCAACATAGACGATAAAAAGAATTTCAAAAGTATAATACGTTTCCCGTTTTCGTGTTGTCGAATACATAAATTAACTTGTATACGTATATATATATATATATATATATATATATATATATATATATATGTAATAAATCTCGCGTATTCGTCGCGCTGCTGCTGTTTTTAATTCGACGAATAACTTTTCAAGGCATTCTTGGGAAATATAAAGATTCAAGTGGTAGTATTATGGTATGTAGGTGGTGCTTCGAAGCCGTCTCGGTTTCGCGAGGAAGACGACGACGACGACGAACGCGTGTTCCGAAACGCGTGCCAAGAGTAGAAATGCACGCGAGCAACGGAGAGACTAGTTGCGAGCTTCCAAGGACTCCTAAAAATAAATACCAAATCTCGCCCGTGCACACCGGAATGTCTGAGGAATAGTCCGCGCATTTAGGGAAGAAATTCGGGGAGAAAAAACAAAAAACAAACGAATTTCCTCATCCATATTATATTATTCATTGTTAATTTTTCGAGAGCCTTCGTCACGTGCTCGCGAGAAGAGAGCGATGCGAATTTCGTTTGGAAGGGTAACACCGCCGGGCGCGCGTCGTTGGAATAAGCCTCAAAAGAATTCCCCGCGATTGAACAAAAACGCATCAAGATGACCCTTGCGAGAGAGCAGAACGAAAAGTTATCAAGTAAATTGAGATATACCTCGTCAAAATGTATATAAACGTTTTAATTTTACGAGGATTCGATGAATATGCAATAATGCCTATAAAAACAGCGTGTATATTCATTATGATATATGAATATGAAAATAGGTTATTTTTTTTCCGTTGGTCAAGCGCGCACATATGGGGAGTATCGTGAAGGAGAATAAAATCTAAAGAGTAAGCCCCCTAACGTTGAAAACGAGTTTTAACGACTCTTTCGAGCCCCGGCGATCCCTTCTCAATTTTTTTCTCAGGTCGCGCATAACACAGGCGTGCGCGTCTGTTTATTATTCGAAATTTCAGATGCATCGGCTTGATTCTGTGGATACGATTTTTTTTTGTCGATTAATGACGGACGAAAATCATTGACGCATAGACACCTATTTCAACCACTTTTGTGCTCCAAAATTGACCGTATTCCATAAATGCCACCATAATAATTTATCTTGATTTATTTTTTAATATTGCGCTTTAATGTCCGCGCTTATCTCCGTTGGACATGCAGCAGCAGCAGCAGCAGCAGCAGCAGCAGCAGCAGCAGCAGCAGCAGCAGCAGCAGCAGCAGCAGCAGCAGCACAAATCACCGTATAAGTAATACACATCCACCCTTAAAATTAGTATGAGCGTCATTTTTGCGATTGTACGAGCGAATAAAACGCGTGTTTACCGAGCTAATCGCGTATAAACTTGATGAATTATCGCAGGCTCGTCGTCGTCAGACGTTTCCCGCTGCTTTTCCTTCTTCCGTTCCGACAACAAACTCGGTTCCGCCGAATCGCGAGCCGCCAATAGTGGCCTCAGACGTACCCTGTGTATAGATATACATGAGTCTTCTCGCGATATGACCATATTGATAAACGGATAATGCAAACGTCGCGCGTTTTATGGGTGGGGGTAGGAGGGACGAGACGATGTATCGCGCGCGGCTGGTGTTGAAAAACTTGGTACAAGTTGGGGCTAATAATATACTATATAGGTATAGAGAATACACTTTCGTCTCCATCAATGAATATTAAGTAGAAGGCGTCTATGCGAGCGAGCTCACGCAAACCGTCGCAAGCCCTGCATCTAGTTAGCTTCGTTAATTTAATTATAACGTGTCCAATCTATCCGTTTATGCGCCGCATATAGTATGTATACCGCGTCGTTGTCGCCAATCAACTCGGCGCTCCGATCGTTCGTCTCTCGTTAAATCGTCCAGCCGCGCGATACAGCCTCCTTCACAAAAAGTTTAACTGCTTTTCTAAAATTCGTTATTTATTATGCAATTTTCGCTGTATTAATTGCATCGTCGCTGGTACGTGCACACGTGGAAGTCGCATCGCTTTATTTATTCGGGAAAAAAAAAAAAAAAAAAAAAAAGTTGATTTATTCCAAGTATTAATACATATATACTATAAACAAAATAATAACAATAATTACCCAACGAACGAACGAAATATTCATTACGGTGTTACTCTCTCATCATCAGCGTACCTATACCTATATACATACATACATTGGAATGCTACGTTAATACGCGCGTATCGAATCGTATCGCGCGCTCGATTTATGGACCGGAACGTTCCGGTTGATACCGGAATCCCTGATGCTGCAACAAACAAGGTCCATCGTTTGCTGCTGCGAAAGAGATGAACAGACTAGCGATCGGAGACTGAAAATTACGTATGCGCATATCCGGCCTAATCCCACGATCCTGACCAACATACGCGCGTATGTGAATGATTTGAAAAAAAAAAATAATGCGACTCGTACAAATTACGCGCGCGTTTCTGATCATTATTTTTATTTCCTGTCATCTCGTTGCCTAGTGCTCTCTTATTTGCTTGTTAAATTACGTCGTGTATTATTCATCTCGTTCGAGTTCGTTAGAAGAATTAGTGAAGCTGGTGAAGCAGTGGGAAGGTGGGGGGGGGGAAGGGGGGGGGGAGGTGCGCGTGAGAACGTTGAAATTCATCACCGCGGGGAGTTTGTTGTTGTCACGAAATAATGTAACCGCAAGACAAATATAAAACATTGAGCGGCGGACGCGATGCGGTGGTCCCGGCTGCCGCTGCGCGATCGAACGATCGTGCGATGACACACGATAGATCGAAAATTAAAATTTAATTAAATTAAAAAATTATTTATTTTTATCTCGTTGTGTGGCATTGACCCCATTCGCGTTACATATATACGAGCATCCGCGGTGTATATCCCGTGTATGCCAACTTGGAAATTTGCATGAGCGCGTTGTATCTATACGATATTTGACGCGATGAGCGCGCTACTATTAATTACTCTTATCTAGAGACGCGCGGCAGCGTCTTGACGCCGAGTATTAAAAAGAGAAAATGTTTCAACAGGCAAGGCAAGCGACGTGCAGCGTATCTATATACTCGAGATTTTATAGGTATACCCGCGGCGCTTCCGCCCAAGCTGCTTCCGCACGGGACTATTCCACCCGAAACGAGAATTTTCGAGAATGCCAACCAGCAGCAGTTCTCTCACGCTTCTTTTCGCGCTCCTCCCGCCGCCGCATCCATCCAGCATCCAGAGCAGCATCCTATCCTAGCTGATTCGATACATCGATTACCATTCCATACATATAAGCTGCTGATACGACTAGGTGTTCGGCGAAAGCAGGCCCTCTTGAAATTTCGTAAATTCCGACGAGATAATAAAGCGCGCGCGCCGCCGAGTCTTTCGAAACCGAAGAAATATGAAATTTCGACAAATTTTACTCCCAACTCGAACCATATTTAATTACGATTTTTGCAACTTTTCATACGCGATCAGAAAATAAATTACAAGTTACAAAGCGTAATACATACGTACGCGGAAAACTTGAATCGCATAGCGTAAAAAGTTACTCGCGCAGAAGCAGTATGTAATTCGCGCGTACGTGACTCATTCGATGATTATCCGGCGAATCAATTATCCTTCATTTCCGCATTGTCTCCGCCCGGCGTTAACGTCGTTTCTTTTTTTCTCTCTCCTTTCGATTTTAGCCGCTTTCGCATATTGCTCCTTAAATTTCGGCTTTTTTCTTCTGTTCGCGCGATAATTAGGTATATATTCAATTATACTTGATTGATCATTCATTTTATTTGTCAATTGACTCTTTATATATTCTTTATTCCTTGGGCAATATAACAAGTATGTTAATTGCTCGAGCAGGCGGGGGACCGCTTTCGTATAGAGAATACAACCAACGATGCAAGAGCGGTTCCTCAATTGTTGAGATTATACTCGCGATTGAATAATCAACTCAAGAACGATGCGCGTCTCATAATCGCGGTTGTACGCTACCGGGCTATCGCATGCTCTATCTGTAAGCATACGCCTGCGCTCGCGTCCCTCATCCTCATATACAGTATTCGCAAGCATCTTGACTAGTCCACTTTTCTCTAATATTCGCACCGCAAATAAACTCGATTGTTTCTTTATTAGTCATTTTTAACACACGAGAAAGTGCTTAATCTTCAGCTGTTTGTATTTTCATTCATTTCCCCCATCTCTGAATGAAAATTCCTGGCGGCAAAGACTACATTTTTTTCAAGTTTTTCAAGAAATGCGAAATTGGAAGAGGAAATTAATCTCTTGTTATTCCATGATTTAAAAAAAAACTAATTTACAAATTATTGGTGAAATATTTTTCTTCGATCACGCTTAAAAGAAAGAAACAGGAACAGCTGATGTTATTCAATGCTTGTTTGTAAAATATGTGGGTGTAGGCGGATAATATAAGAGCGGAGCGAGCGAGAGTTACTCATTGAAAGAAATGAGTTAACGCGCGCGCGCGCGCGCGATTGGAAACTTTGCGCGCTTCGGGGATTCAGCGGGACGATGAAGGTAAAACTCGCGATTAACCTCGTGTCACTTGGTAAAGACAGCGGGCTCGCACACGAGATTACCTACCTCTCTACTGTCAAATGGTCAATAACAAAATCTGCTACAAGATCGCATACCAATTTCCATTATATCCCTATTTTATATCAAACTAGGGAAGCTACGCGCGCGGACTCTCTGCGTCTTTCGTTTTAGCATCTTTATGAAATCTCTTTCTCCCTCTCTCACTCTTCCTGCTTCTGCCTCGACCTCTTCTACCTCCGCTCGGTCTCTATTGCCCCTGTTTCTTCTGCCTCTGCTTCTTCTGCAACTGATTATTTTGTCTCAGCTTTTTTTGCCTCTCCTGCCTCTGCCTATGCCTCTTCCACCTCTGCTTCATCTGTCTTTGCTTCTTCTTCCTCTACTTATTATGTCTCTGGCTCTTCTATCTCTAACTCCTCTACCTATCTTCTACCTCCTCTGCCTCTGCCCATGTCTCTTCCCGCCTCTACTTCTTCTATCTTCACCTCTTCTGTCCTGTAACTCTTCTGTCTCTAACTCTTCTCATTCCTCTTTCTCTGCCTAATCTGTCTCTTCCACCTTATCTTATGCCTTTGCCTCTTCTGCTTCTATCTCGCTACCCTCTGCCTTTTCTGCCTCTGCCTATTTTGCACTTGCCTTCTCTGCGTCTGTCTATTCTGCCTCCACCTTTCCTGTCCCCGACTCTTCTGCCTCTGCTTCTGCTCCTCTTGACTCTGCCTATTTCTGCCCTGCTTTTTTGCGTCAATTTGTTCTGCCTCTGCATATTCTGTCTGTGCCTCCTCTGCTTCTGCCCTTTCCACCTCTGCTTTTTTTGCCTCTGCCTATTTTGTTCCAGCCTCTTCTGTGTCTGTCTCTTCTGCCTCTGCTTCCTCTGTTCCCGACTCTTCTGCCTCGGCTACTGCTTCTCCGCCTCTGCCTATTTCTCTCCTGCCTTTTCTACGTCTGTGACTTCTGTCTGCCTATTCTGCTTCGGCCTTGAACAGAAACCGACATAGGTGGAGTGTACTCCACCTATGTCTGTTTCTGTTTTGTATCTGCGTCATCTGGAAAAATCAAAAGCTGGTAGTCGGGGCTTACGGGGTCACTGATAACGAGTTTAAATTGAAAATTAAAAATTTCAAGATCACGGATCTCATATGACGGACTAAAAATACAAAAAGTCATTTGATGAAACTAAAAGTCAGTACTCGGAGGGTTATATTGACTATCCTGAATTATTCAATTTTGGATGCAGAATCGTTATCTAATCGCTAAGCAATTGACAAAATTTTGTTTTCGTTACTATGGACATATTAATATTGTTAGTTGCTAAGGTGACAGTCAAACATGAAGTTGGCTGTCATTAAGCGACCAATCACAGCACGAATAAAATGAGGAGGATCGAACTCGCAATTCGATATTCGATTGCCCATGAACTTTTTATTTAGGGAATAATACTCATATATATATACCTATATATATCGTCGATCGCTTATATTCGTATTTTTCCGATCCGATCGAATCATCCGGCGGCGTCATCATCCAGAGTTGTGCAATCATTCGCGCTTTTGATAATTCTGCTTTCATCGACCGCGTGAATCATGCATCAACTCACGCGCGCGCATATAGGTAACTAATACAAAATCTCCATAATCGCAAACGTGTATAAAAATTGAGAAAGCGCACTGCCTGCCGCCCGCGACGTCCGACCTCCGTATGGATTTGACGAGCTGCTTATTTACCGGCTTTTGCATCATGAGGCGAAAGCAATATTATGAATCGCAATCAGAATATCGGATCGGACAAAATTATTATTATTATTATTATTATTATTTTTTATTTTAATTTTTTTCATAATTTTTTTTCTCACAAAATGATGAAATATTTCCTTTGGTTCGAGAGCGCGCGGCGGTGGTTTACGCGAAAAGGGCGAGTTGTTGCCGCGCGCCTTTCGCGGAATACTCGGAACTCGGAATAAGATTCGGAATTACTAATATAGTCATATTTATTCTTATGCATCGAATCGCAATCAAGAAGTTGATCGATATGAAAAAAGCTCGATCGATATACTATCCGTTTTTAGGATCAAGAAATTCAGTTAATGGTAGGTATTGCAGCCAGCAACGGAGTATCCATCTGCACGCATGTGTCAATAATACGCGTTAAATCTCATGCATTCGCGTGATCGCGGTGCAATATTGGATATACCGTGAGCGGCGGCACGAACGCGACGAACGCGTCGCGCGGCTCTGCAAACTGTTCCACCCGCACGAGCCCATTCTTATGGGCTTATGGGGCTTCGCTGGAGTTGATGCGGCTTTCCTTTCCTCGTGCTATTTTTTCACTCCCCTTCTTTTCACTCCCCGCCCCCAAATTCGACCATTTCCGCGCCTGCTTTCGTACCGCTGCTGCATCATACATCGCGCTGACTTGATAATTTATCTTTTTTCTTTTTTCATATACCCGCGAGGCGATTCGTCGCGCGATTCCGGTCGTTGCCGAGATAGGTCTTGTACAAGATAAGGAGCCAGACCAGAGTAGTCGTATCGCACCGCACTCTGCGGCTGCTCTTCTTTCTCTGACGATGAATAGTTGGCGCCGCGAGCCGGTGGCAAGAGTCGCGGGGCTCTTGATATCGTATATGCTGGTATATTTAGGGGCGCCCGAGAGCGCGCTATATTTTATTCGGTCTGCACGTATAACGGACGGCACACAGGGGCAACTTACGCGCGCGTCGTCGTCTACGATGCTCTCGTCGTACTCGATTGCGCATATCACTAAACGAGTTGCTCGCATGTGTATATTTATACGACATAATATTATTTTTCTAAAGATAGGTATAAAGATAAAGAGATGTGCAGCGAGAACGCCTATATTTTTTATTTAACAACGATGCATGTGCTCGCGCTCCGATAAATTATCAGGTCGTTTGCTTATATGCATGGATCCTGTGCGATACCGCGAATGATTCGTGCAGCAAGACACGTACCTGCGTATACTACTCCTCCTCTATCGCTATTTTACGTCACTCTCGCCATTGGCAAATATTATAGATGTTACTATTTTATACATTTGATACATTTTATACCCCCTCCCTCCGCCCTTTTCTCGCGTACACATTCTTCGTTATCGGACTTGGAAATATTTTTTCCTTCATGCGCTTCTTTTGTCTTGCGGGTAAGAAATTTCATATCTCGTTACTCATGATAAGCAGGACCTGCCGAGTATAATACTACCGCTACTAGGTATATAGGTATACGAGCAGGAGCAGCTCTGAAAAAAATTCTCCAAGGAATCCATGACAAATCTAATGCGGGTGAAATTCTTACCCAACCCCATTTCACGCGCACGTTGTCACTCGTAGAAATGTAATTTTATAAAATCTAGCTCGTATGAAAAAAAAAATAATGTCGCGTTGAAACTTGAACGTAAAATAATGTAAAAAAGGAAATATCTTGATTGATGCTGCGGCTAAAGCCTACAATAACGAAGCGCGTGCGCGCGTTAACCATGAGCAGCATTAATCCTGCTGTGAAAAATTCATCGGAATTGGTTCAGTGGATTTAATTTCAACTTTGAAAAAGCTACAAATTTGTTTCAGCCAACATGCAGCTTTACGGAGATGGATAGTGGGGAAAAACGTAAAAGGGTGAATGAAAAAATGATATAGGTACCTACATAGTCGCGCATGATCGATCTTTGCTGGACACGTGCTGCTATTGCGCTGGCCCCAACGACGTACCAAAACGTAGAGCGTTGATTCGAGGCTCGCGCGCGACTATCGTATAAACTGTCGTATAAAACGACGGTGAAAATATGCTGCTTGGTTCGTTAAAATCACGCATCGCGCCCCGCCTTGTTTGATGAGTATTAAATAAAAATAAATGATAATAATGAAAATTAGTTGAACGTTAACGGTAAGTAAATGTTAATTAAAGAAAGAGAAAGGCTACGCAGCAGCAGCAGCAGCAGCAGCAGCAGCAGCAGCATCGACAGAGACCTCGTCTCTTGTCTCATTTACTCGATATAAGAGGTGAGCGCTCGTCTTGGCCGTTTCTCGGTTTCTGCTTTCGCCTCGATCGGACCAGCGCACCCAAAGGTTTTCTTTCGTCGAATGCGCAAAACGCGCCGCCGTGGTTAGACAGCAATCTCGTTGGATGGAATCCCCATCGTCTCTCTCTCTCTTATAACGCTTTCTACGCAAAGGTGCTGCGGCTGCAAAGGTCTCCCTTCAGACGTTCAGACCTCCTCAGCGCCCCCCAGCGCTCATAGACACATGCAGCGAAGCATCATTGTCGGGTGATTTCTCTTGGCTAATTCAGCGCTATATTCCCCGCCTGCCCTGCGAAAAACAAGCCTCGAAAGGTTTGAACGAAAAAATCCCTCGAATATATAATATAATTGGAATAAGGTAAAGGTACGGCAACGCGCGGGCGCGCGCAAAGGGTGAAAAATATAGGCGGCGATAGCCGAGAGAAGGCGCGAGTACGAGGCAAAAGAGGAGGATGCTGGCTGGGTTCTCGCCAATAAAGAGAGGAATGATGATGAGCAAGGGAAGGCATACGGAAGGCATAAAATTTGATCAAGATAAAGCAAAGGCCCGCGCGATACGCTCGCCGATAGCGAGAGACAATCTTGTCGAGAGGATCCAATGAGAGTAAGCAAGGACTCGCGCGGAGCAGAAGAGGCTCAAGAGAAAAGAGGAAAGAAAATATAAGGAGAACAAGCGCGCGCTAGATCTTTAAGGGGGTGAATAGTTGGGAGGGGGAGCAGAATAGTGCGCGCTTGCGCGCGCGCGCGCGTTACTCTCACCAGGTGGGGTGTAAAAGATGGTGCATGGACATGCGCTCGAGTCCCAGTCTTACCGAGACCGCAGTCTCGTACACAGCGTTGACAAAGAAATACCACGTAAAGCAACACACACACGGATATATGCATAATACATAAAATATATATGTATATTTTATACACGTTTGATGCATGAAGGAAAAATACAAAAATCGTGAGCATGGTATGGTGCGCGCAGGAGAATAAATATACAAAGAGGAACAACGGCTTCACCGCTACGACCTTCTACCCCTAAAAAAATTCAGGGACAATTCATTGAGGCTCGAAGCAGCAGCAGCAGCAGCAGCAGCAGCAGCAGCAGGCCTGTGTGCGACTCCTCCCTTGATTCTCCCTCCATCGACAATGCCTGCCGTGTTGTCATGTGCGTGCCTTGGATACTTATTTTCTTTCTATCGCTTCCCCCATATAGTATTCTATTTTTTCAATCGGTTTTTATAATAGACGAATGAAAATTTATTTTATTCCAACACGATCGGATTCAGTCGTAGTCGTGGATCTGTGATAATAAAAAGAGCCACCAGAAAAAAGGTGAAGAATCTTTGTAAATGCAATCCAATATTTTTGACAGGATCCTTTATATGTCTATTAATATACGCGCGATATATCTTTTAAAAGTATCGTAATGGGAAAGAAGCAAACAAATAAAAAAAAACTATCCGCCTGAAATGTTTGTGTAAAAATATCGTCATGTTGTATTTACAGCAAATATTTATCGTTTTACCGCGTTAATTGTTCCAGCGAAGAAACTAATAAAGTGCGGTGCGGACCTCTCGAATTTACGCAAAGGTCCATTCTATTATTATTATTTCGTATAAAAGATTTTATTGTTGCGCTTTTGTGAAAAGCGTTACCAGAAGTTGGAGTAAAAATTCGGAAGCAGGCCAATATATCCGATACCTCGCAGGATAGTGCGAGTCAAATATGAAGAAAGCAAGGTCGCGCATCTCACGAGCTCACGAGGATTATTAATAATCACAGTTACGACAGCTAGGAATATTGCAATCTCGTGCGGCGGCGGCAGCAGCAGCAGCAGCAGCAGCAGCAGCAGGACAAGAGAAAACGAGCTACGACGAAGTGTGTTTCTGAAGTTGAATGAGGGTGAGGAGGCGGGAGCGAGCGTGCGCGGCGGCGTTGGCGGCAGTTGAAACGCGTGAAAGAATTTAGGGACCCATACAAAAAAAAATTACAGTTTTGTAACGAAAAAATTGTATTTGCGCATTGACTAATACGCGAGTGGGGAAGGCGAGCGATTAAATTTTGTCTAGTGTAATCTAATCTCTCTTTCTCCCGCAATCCGTTGAAATTGAGAGACAGATAAAAGTATATACCTACGAACTATATAAATGCGAAGGATTTTGAAAATTGAGAGACCTCTAGGTTTTCGCAAATTGTGGCTCCTCGCGCTACTCATCATCAAGCTCCGCCGTTACTACTTTGCACGCTCTCATACCGCGATTGTGAGAAGTAGTCACCGCACCACCCACCTCCTCCTTCCCCCGGTCTCATGAATTTAATGCGTCTCGTCACAAAACAATAAGCCTACGCATAAACGAAAAATTGATTAATTTGAGAAAGAGCCTGTCATTTCGGACAGCGAAGCCCATTGATCGTTGTTCCTATTCGTGATGAATTTACGGCTTTTTGTGCCAATCGCGAATTTTCGTGATCGATAAATACGTTTAGAGGTCGATGATCGATAGCGAGGCGAGAACTCGACATTATTTCTCGACCACGTTTCAATAGATTTTTATACGTGTGTGTGTGTGTGTTCAACATGCACAATGTTCATCTTATTGAAGGCATAAAAGGGCATTGAATATATAACTCGATTTCGAGAAAGGTCAACGCACGCGGTAAATGAATTGAGATAAATAAAAATGTTGGAAGAAATCATATATATATATTAATATCGCTACAAGAATAGGTACGTTATGGAAAAGAGAGGCAGCGCGTGCACAAACAGCGGCGTTGAACGAATTTTCGAGAAAGGAAAAAAAAACGAATAAGCAAAAAAAAAAAAAAGGTGAAAAATGCGCAATGAAAAAATGTGCCTCGGCGGCACAAAGTTGTGTCGATAATTTTGGATTTTCGTTTGAGACAAGTACGAAAGTTGGTACCTACCTATAAAAGAAGATGAAATAAATATCGAAAGACGAGAAGAAATATAATTGAAGGGAGCAGCAGCAGCAGCAGCAGCAGGTCAAGATTGTGAAAGAGAATTGGGTCCTTGAAAAATTGAGTGCGGCGGAAAGTGAGTGCTGAAAAAAGTTGACTTTTCTCACGAATTGCATTTTGATCGAGGTCGGTAGCAAAAGCAGGTGGAGATGTACCGAACAATTTTATTCTTAGCCGCATATTAATGAATTTGCGAACGAACGAACGAACGGATCAAAAGTAAAGCGATGAGAAGAGAAGAATAGTGCGAGTTAAGAATCAGCAAGCATCAGGCGTATATAGAAGAAGAGAGAGTGCCCCTGTCGCAAACACGGAAGACTGAATGGAATTATTCGACAGCGGTATGTAATGTCAAACGCGCTACCAACTATATATATTTTCTTCATGCTTTATCGTCTTTTTCAAATTTTTTTCCATCGGCGATCTCATCATTATTTATTTCTGCGAAAATATCGCTAGTGGGATTCTTTTTTTTATACATTTTTCTTTTTTCAGCAGACTCGGAGGTCGATTTTTTTTTCTCCAAACTGATGATGATGATGATGATGATGATGATGATGATGATGATGATGATGATGCGGATGAGAAAACTCGAAATAACTACTTTCGAAATGAAGAATTTTCTGATATTACGTTTCCGGTATTACGCGACGACCAGGCGGCGATTCAAGTTGTTGGTTGCAGCATGATTGAATCCGATATATTGATGAACGGGGTGTGTTGTCGCGCTGCTCATTGCGAGAACGAATATCGTTCTCGATTAAAAATCGAGAAATTAATTAAAAATAAAATGATAAAATTGAGTCGAGCGGCAAGTAGTTTTTTCGAGTTTCCGAAAGTGATATGCATGGTCCGAAAGGATTATTGGTGCGAATGGTGCTGGTATATAATAATTTATTGAATCGCCGATTCTCGCGGATATGCCCTTTTATGCAGTAGCAATTTCACTCGTCCGTAATTAAGAGATCGAAATCTAAATTGTCATTTTTCTAGCAAACTTGATCGCCGCATATGCATCATAGGTAGGTATATAGGTACACCACCGACTATTGTTGAAAAATGAAGAAAAAAACCTGTGAAAAAGTTTCGACGTTAATTATTGTGGGTAAAATATGAATTTTTTAGCGCCTCTTCCATTCCGCGTTGAGTATCCATATGTGCAATTTTCGATAGGTACATTCCTCCATCTCCGCAACAATAACGAGGGTTTGACGCGTTTTTACGCGTGATTATTGTATAATACCATTCCGAATATGAGTCATCGAAATTTGTGGGGAAAAAAAAATCTGTACGAAAACCACCTTGCGATAGGGCATTACGTTTTTCTATTTTATTCGAAGCAAACAACGCGTCTAATATCTGTCGTTGAATGAAAGGGAGGCGAGGGGGGAAACGGAAAAAAACGGACAAAAACGGATGGGAGTCGGCGGGGGGTGACGCGAGAGGCGATCGTGAAATTACGAAACTTACGTAAGACGCGCTGCTGGGCGAGCTTCGCCGCTCGAGCTGGGCTGATGATGCTGTTCGGCTTGAGTTTGAATATTATTTTGGGAGTGCTGGCTACGATAGAGTCGGACCTCCGCAAACGCTAGGCAACCGCGCGCGGCGCGGTTTATGATGTTAAATATTTTTCCGCTACCGCGGGCTAGCTCCCCGCGTCTCTCTTTCTCACTCGCGAGCTTTTTCAATTCTCACTGCGATAGTTGCGAGATTCGAGCGTTGCTGCGGATATCGAAAGAAATATCGATGAATAATCAATTTTAAAGAGATTCTAGATTTTTATATAATAACTAAATTTCCCGATTGTACGCGATCAAGTTGATTCTGCACCCCCGCCGCGCAACCTCTTATTTTTCATAATGAAAAAAGAAAAAAAAAAAACAAAAGTGAATTTCTTTTGATTGATAAAAAACATTGAAATCCACGCACGGGATATATTTTCATTCATAACCTGCAAAAATTGCGTCTTTAATTAGGCCTATCGACGCAACGAGTCGGATTCGATGATTTTTTGGCCATTGATGCACTGACATGACTGACATCCATACCAAGTACCAACGAGCCCATACCCCATTGGAAAACATTGCGATAACAGAAAACATGGATTTGAAGGAAATTACTAGACAAGATACTAGTAATTATATAAAAATACAATACAAGTATTTTCGAGTTCCTTGTATCTGATTCTGCTCCCGCCGCACTGGCATCATCCAAACCCAAACCCAAACCCAAATAAAAAAAGAAACTATCGTACGAATATGTACGCGGTTGAACAATTACACCAAACATTTGTTGCATTATAATATTTCAAGTGACACATTGCACAATTTCACTATGGGCACGCAGTGAAATTTCACGCGAGTGGATGGTACATAGAAAAATTTCGGTAGGTCTACATTTAGCATTTTACTATGTCGACTTTTATCAAGTTCTGCTCACTTGATATTATTATTACGATTATACAACAATTAGTCTCTCAATTAAGCCGCAGGATAAATATTTAAATGATGCTACACTGACATGAGAAAAAAAAATATATGTTTTTATATTTCTTTGATGTTATAAAATTTACCATGCATATTTCCATGGTCGCACGAACCATATTCAAATTGCTTAGTGCAACATTCATCGTATCATAAACATACCTTAAGCGCGGATAACTAAACTACAACTATCGAAAAAGTTATCGTTGTTCAAAACCTAGGCAGCAGCAGTATCCCCCGCAATCGATATGTTTTTCGTCAACTTACATTTGACGGATATAGGTACATACCTATATATCGCGGGAATCATCTTATATTGAGATTGTTTCAATTCAACTGATTCAATTTTCCCTTACTTTTTTTTTCATTAAAATTACATCTCTTATACACAAGTCCATCGTCATGCGTGACAATAAGTCAAAAAAACAATAAAGAAGAAAAATTTTATGACCCTAGAGTATAGGTATATATTTTCATATTTTTACTCTCACCCGGCGGCGGTACGGGGTGGTTGAACTTTCTATCTAACTTTAATTCGGGACACCAACTACTGAGCTATCGTCTACTATGAGGTTCTCTGAAATTGAATTCCGTCTATAAGCTGTACGTTAGTCATATCGTATAGTAGGCTACAACATTCTCTATAATAACTGCATGTAAAAAATATTATTACATCTTTGGCAGAAACATAATTTGGTGTCATTTTTTTTTTTTATTCTCATGTATAAATCTTGTCCGCCGGATATCAATAGATATTATGCAGTATATGATGAAAAGTTTTAGTTATTTACAAAAAAGCTTAATCGCGAACCATAAATAATCCATCGTACATCATTCATTTATCGCGAAATGACAACTTGCTTATAATGCTCCTCCATATATAGTATAGCTATATATGTACAAGTACTACATCAATATTTATTTTCTTAAACTTTTGTATGTTCATGGTTACGTGTTGCAGTTATAGTCTCTGCTTTTCAATTACCTTTACTATATAATAACACACACGCTTACACTTTTTATTACGTTCATTTGGTTTTGCAGCGTAGATTTTTTTCGTTTTACAATTTATCAATCTTGTATATCTCATTGAATGAAAAATTCATCGATAAGAATCATGAGCCTTGGAATGATGAAAAATTTCTGACTATCGGGCTGACGTATTTTTTTGGGGTCGGTTGACGTCAAGAGACTCTTGATGCGATACTCGGCGGCGGCGGCGGCGGCGGCGGCGGCGGCGGCGGCGGCGGCGGCGGCGGCGGCGGCGGCGGCGGTACCCTCTTTTCCGTTGGTACGAAATATATTTGAATAACAATCAATGTTCAGCTCCCCGTTATCATTCCGATGTATGCTCCAGAACTGAGCCGATAACGAAAATGCGAGAGAACCTCACTCGCACGTGCTCCTCTCTCTTATCGAAAAATCTTTGCCGTTAATTCCCAGCACAATTCGCAAAACTCCGGCATTGCTTCGACGAGATTTTCAATATTATTATTAGTATCACACACAAGTCGCGCTATCATTCGCTCGAGTCGGAACAAAAGACAAACGCCGCGCATACACAATCATCAACGAATCGTTACGGTCTATGAAAGAATAGATAGCAGGATATAAATTTATTAATTTCTTATTCATAAAATGGCCAGACAGAATCATCGGCAGGAGCCTTCGCTCGCCTGATGCTCTTCCCGACTAGCAACGCGCATCTCCCCTCGCTGCATGAAATTTCCTTCCTGTACGCCTAGTACAAATCGGTATTGAGAATAAGTTGGATAGGTATATAAACCTATATGTATTGAAAATCGCAAAGCCGGAGGATATATTTGCTGCTGGATAAATTTCTCAATTCCTACGATCATTCGAGCGAAACTATTTTTTCGTTTTTCATGCTGGGACAAATATGCGAGATGATAATTTCTCTATTTCTGGCCCTACTACATGGTCAACGCGTCGCGAAGGTAAATCGCGTACGTCACGATCGCACGAGATTTCGCCCCAGACGGCTTTATTCCCCCCCCCCCCCCCCCCCCCCCCCAGTCTCGAGTCACAAACTCAAACGTCTCACGACTGCGCGCATCAACGCGCGCGCGCGCGCCCAAGGCCTTCCATATTTCCTATATGTTTTGATGATCCAATCGCGGAGTAGGTGAGGCTTTTTTGTCCGCGCGATCACAGCGAAATGAAGCAAGCAACCACATCGCCATTTATTTTACTCGCAATATTTTTATTCTACTCCTACATATATCCATGGGGCATTGCACGCTAAACCACCCAGTCGTGTGACCTTCGCTACTTTTAATTTTTTTTGAAAATTTATTTTTTATCCGTTGTTTGAAGGAATTTTTTTTCAATTCTTATTTTTTTAAATGCCCACAACTCTATTATTATTGTATATAACTATTTGCCATATTTGCCCAAATATTTCATCGATACGGGGGCACCTTTGAAAATAGGGACAAAAATCGAAATTATGGATATCCAAATATGGAAGCTACGCATTTTTTAATGCATGCAAAAATCTCTTGAGAAACTCGGTCAATTTTTTCAGAAAAATCGAAAATCAGTTTTAATTTTTTTTCCGATTTCTTTTTATGAAACTACGATTCAAGACGAAGAAAATGACCAACTATTTTTTTTTTTTCCGTACAACTTGTTTTAGTAAGTAGGTACTATAACGGATAAAAGTTTTCAAAAAAATGGAAAGTGGTGAGGGTCACGGACTGGGTGGTTTGACGTGGAATGCCCCATATGTATAACTCCGTTTCAATTGAAACGAGCTACTCAACGAGATGAACGAAAGGCTTTTCATTCATTCATTGATCGAATCAAACTCATCTTCTACATATATACCTACTAAAACAAATAATTTCTTCACTTTCATTGATTCGAAGCGTATAGCATTCGCGCGATTGCTAGAGTCAGCGCGCGCCTGCAGTTAAGGATGTACAACATTTCTTATTTTTTGAATCGTCGAGAGGTGGTGCGGCGGCGGCGGGTCATCGCGTCTGTCGACAACTTTCCAAATTTCGTACTACAGAAACATAAAAATAAATCCGTCATTGCGCATCTTATTCCGGTGCTGGACAAGCTGGCTAAATATAGGGAAGGATAATCAAATGTCTACGCTCGAAATCAAGGTCAATTACGATAGAAAATCGTTCGATGTAACGAAATTACATATAATATCCGAATTGATTACTCTGCCAGCAAACACGAGCATTCGATTCAAACATTTTTTGTATAATTGAAAAAAAAAAAAAAAAATATAAGGAAAAATTTCTCTATGATGATACTGGTCTCAAAAATATAGTTAGGTTGGTCAAAGTTTCTTGAAGAATTTTTTCAAGAAAGTTTTCATCAACTGTCGAACCTTCCGAAATCATTATTATTCTTTTGCTTAAAGCTGTCGGAAAGTACCTATAGTGGATGAACATGATCCATTTTTTATCCTTTTTTTTTCAAAAAGTGCAATAAAAAACCAAGGTTAAAAAAAAACAACATAAAATAAAAGAAAAAAAAAAGAAGCTTAATTCGGGTTCCTTCAATGGATACATCAAGATTTCGAGAATTTGAGCGAAATAAAAGTATAGAATATTCAATAGTGCCTGACTCGGCGCTTGGAATGAGACGAAAATGTTGGGATTTTTTTTTTTATTCTTCTTTCAACGAGCTGAAACGCGATCAACAAACCCGAAAATCATTGCAAGAGCATTATTGTGAAGGGGGAAAAAAAAAAATGAGGCGTGGGGACCGAGATACAAAAAAAAAAGTTTCATTTTGGTTATGCGAGTAAAAAGTTTTGAAACTTGGCGGCGATATATTTGGTTGCGGAGAATACGAGCTGGTCTCTTGCCTTGTCAAGTTTACGAGACTCCCCGGAGGAACGTGTACCAAGAAGCGTGTGTTGATAGCGGAGATAGCGTTAAAACGGTTGTTGGCGAACGACGCTCTTTCGTTCCTTCGCTCCCCGGGCACGAGGAATCGCCGCGGTGGAAGGGGATCGAGAGAGAGAGAGAGAGGAGAGAGAGAGAGAGAGAGAGAGAGACGCCGATCAGACGTTGTTGGGCGTAAACGTACGGACCGGAATACCATACGAGAAAAAAATATACGGCCAACACTTTGCCTCACGCATACTAAATTTTATGTATACACATACACATTATTTATATACTATAATGTAGTACGAGCGGCGATGATTTCAGAAGTGACGTAGCGTTTGGTTGAGTTTCCTCTATCTCTATTTTGCTATCTCTTTTCCTCGCTTCCCCCCTCGATACTGCTGCTGCTGCTGCTGCTGCTGCTGCTGCTGCTGTTGCTCCATTCCTCGGACCTTTTTTTTATACTTCAGTCGGCTGTGGTGTCTCGACACAGCTTTGTGCTCGTCACCGTTCGATTTGCCGGTCCTGACCAAGATATATCGCCAATCGACGAATTCAATAACTCGGATCGAATAGCTTTGTTTTTATTTATCATCATCGCTTAAATACCGACTTATAAATATCACAATAGCAGCATGATCGCAATAAATTCAACGCGAATAGACCCAATTGAAAAATATATATATTTTTAATTTTTTACAGTGTAATTTTAATAATGAAGATTGTTTATCTAGGGCAGTTTTAAATGAGAATAATTATTTGTTTTGTTTTAATGGGCGTTGGAATCGATGCGAGAGTTGATTAAAGTTTGCATTCCGAAATAGCGCGAGTGTTTGTGTGTTTTGTGTCGTGGTACGCGACGCACCGTAATGAAAGGTGGAGGATGCGGCCGGATCTCTGTACGTGTTCCGCTCGTTAATTGTTCGCTCCGTCGATTTCGACACGAAACGAAATAATAGTGTAGACAAACGCAATAAGGTATAGTCTTGTTCTCGTCATGACACGCGCTTTTTATATTTTTTTTTCACCGCGCAATATTATGTCGCAATATTTGACAATGCGAGAGAATATAATCCTCACGGGCGGCGGCGGCGGCGGCGGCGGCGGCGGCGGGCGGATTGATGGTCAATGAATCGCGAAAGTAACGGTCATGAGTAAAGGCTGGTATAGTAGGTAGTAAGTACCTGCTGCGCGTCAAACGTTG
This sequence comes from Campoplex capitator, assembly GCA_037576405.1. Classification (NCBI taxonomy): domain Eukaryota; kingdom Metazoa; phylum Arthropoda; class Insecta; order Hymenoptera; family Ichneumonidae; genus Campoplex; species Campoplex capitator. Next base: position 19,832,218 of record JARBWI010000002.1, on the reverse strand, counting down.
AAACGTTAAAATATTCATTTTTCGATGCGGTACAAACCATTATAATGCTGAAAATAATATATCCCCGTTTTATCTCGAAGCGGGCAACAAGAAAAATAAATGTGTTGTACCAGCACCTGCTGCTGGGGTTTATTATCATAAACCGGGTCGCGAGAAACTGCAGCGCGACCTTCTTTTCGAGTTTTCGAGTCGACAAGCAGCTCGCGGCTTCGATTGTTTCCTATTTGCACGCATGCATTTTTAAGGTTTGTTGTTTTTTTTTTAATTTCACGCGCTTGTGCCGTGCACCCATTTATTGACGCGATAGCTGCCCGATGAGGAGGCGGTGGCGGCTCGCTGCTTCGTGCTACCGTGCTCTTTCCGACATCATGCCGCCGTAGTAGCGCGATGGACCGCGGTTAAAGTATCGCGGCCAGCGGCTTTTTCACAGTTTCACGTGGCCCTCGAAAATATGCATCAATATGGGATAATGCATCGGGACACTATTGCGGCCTTTTTGAAAATGATTCTTCGCGTTATATCACTGACCGACGCGATGAGCTTTTATCTCGTACGCAGGCTCGAAAACATCAGGTTCCCCGATGTTTATACCATATGATATACTATAACAGTTACGATGACACCAGGACTCTCGCAGACTCCTCCGCGCCGCGATCGTTCTCTATAAGGCGCTGCGCGTGAACGCAGCAGCAGCAGCAGCAGCAGCAGCAGCAGCAGCGTTGACGCACCAATCGAATCTCGCATGCGCTCTATTCGCCGCGGATATATATTCATTTCATAAAATTACTCTGCTCTGTCTCTCTCCATTTTTGTCTCGCCAAGCCTAAGAAGCGTCGCAATCGGATAAGTATCTCAATGACCATAACGCTTAAATTCTCAGCAGCACACGCGTGCATCCTCCGACTCAACTTTCCAACACGCCTTATTTTTATTCATTCCTTCATTTTTTTCCTCGCCTCGGCAAATTCTTGAGAAATTAACTATTGCTTCGCAAATCTTGGAGCACACTCGTACGTTGTAGACGATTTTTTTTTTATTTCATGGAAACTCATGGAAACAACGACGGTGGTGCGTCAACTTTTCAAAATAGATGATTCGAATTAATAAAAAAGTGACGCAATGGAAACGGAAATGCTGAGGCTATGCGCGCGTTATTTTTTAATCGTCGCACGCGTGTAATGCAACCTCGTCATCGACCCTTTCGCGCATTGTTCATCAATCTCATGCTCGTTCGTAGAATTACGCCGATTTTAATATACAGTTACTACGAAATTACCGATGATTAACTAAATGTAAGAATTAAATAAGCGCGCGGCGGTCAACCGGGGAGGAATGTAGGTAGGTACTATGACCGCGCGCATCTTTGCGTAAATCATCAAATAAATATATATAATAGTATTTTTTCCGTCATCTTCTGCTCGGAGCTTGTTGTTTTTCTTCTTCCCGATCAATAATATCGAAATGGAAAAGTATGGGAGGGGCGAAGAATCGCGCGTGGTTCAAGATTCCGTTTCTCGTAACTCGAGAGCAGTACACCGATGAAATTGTTGGCTATTTATTTATACTACATCCTACGAGAGACCTCGAAAAACTTGTCAAACCTATCTGCTTTTGTATCACGCGTACTATACTTTTCGCGTTCCCCTATATCTATAGGGGATACTCATCTTTCGATAAAGAAATATTCGAGTCCCGATAACTACCATGTACCTATAATACAAACTAGGATTGTCATTGTTCAATAAAATAATTCTTTCGTTTTTTCCTCGCGAAAGCTATTGAATAATATGACAGCGTGTTTTATCTTTCTGATCCGATAATTTTATCGAATCCTTATTGTCATGGGAGAAAAAAAAAAGCTGATCGACGATCAAGAGCAGACTCAATGTGTTGTTGGTGCATGGGCAATCGAACGAACGGGCCGCGTTGAAAAGCGGGGTCGTAACGCTTACCGCGCCTATGTGTACATACACTTATTTTCTCCTACTCTTTGAGATACTTTGATTTTTTGACTCCCGACTGCCCGTAGGGCAAAAAGACGGCAGTTGTGCGTTTCACTGCGATCAGTGGGTGCTGGGGGGAGGGATATTCCTTTGTCGCCAGTTTTCTCGAAAACGGTGATAATTGTCTTGACCAATTTTTTACATACAGGTATAACTTTATACATGTGCCATTTTTTGTAGTATGTCGAAATTCATCGCCAACTTTTTTGTTTAAATAAATTAACTTTAACGCTACTACACATTGTTTGAACATATCGCAATCTTCGATCATCGACTACACTTGACACCGTTTGTCCGCTACCAATTTCAGTCCATACTGGCGCGCGTCTTATGCGTATACTATACATATTTTTTTTGGGTTATAATTTTCATTCGGTGCGATAAAAAATATCTATTGTTTTGTATTTATTATTTATTTTACCATGTAACTAGCAGCACCGGCAATGAATATCGGGGAATACTGGAAGTGAATATGAAAAAAATAAATAAATAAATAAATAATGCCAACATTTTGCATTAAAAAAATAGTCATAAACTTTGAAAAGTGTGAAATGGTATGCAAAAGGAGTATGCACAAGAAATGCGGTAAACGTCGTCTCCCAACATCCTCTCAATTCCACATCAGCTGCCATAATTATCGTTCAATTATTCATTGATAAATATTTTCAGATCAGAAAAACGAAGTCCTGAGCAAGTTGTTTTTTTTTTTTTTTTTTTTTTTTTTTTTTTTTTTTTTTTAACAATTTTAGGAGACACAAAAAAAATAATGGAGAGTCCGAATGAATAGTTGGAGACGCGTTAATCTCGATACTTTGATAATTATCATAGCGGAGGAGGAGGTCTTATCGCTCGGTTAAACGATACCTATATACGGAGGGGGGGGGGGGATATTTTGTGAACATTGCACTGCTCTCGTATATACCTACGTGTACGAACTACTATCAAGACTTTTGATAAAAATTTGCGTATGTGTGTTTTGACGTTTTACAGCTACCGGACCTCCAATCGTACGGAGGTCAAGGGAGTAGTGGTGCGAAGAAAGTAGTCCGAGCTGATTAGCTTTGGAGCAGCACAGCAGAGTTGGCATAGGCCAACTTAGGAGAAACGAGGCAGAATGGCGACGATAGATGGGCGACCCGCCCAATATGGCATTACTCTGAAACAGCTTAGGGATCTCATGGAACATCGAGGGCGCGAAGGTGTCAATAAAATTAATGGCTACGGAGGCGTTCAGGAGATTTGTAAAAAATTGTATACCTCGCCCAGCGAAGGTGAGTATCATTTTATTTTCCATCATTACCATATTCCGCAAACTCTAATCGTTTGACCAATTAAATAATTACAACATTATTCAGGTTGAAAATAGAGAAAACGTTGGTCGCGATCGAAGAAGCTCGTTTCGGCCATCTATTTACATTGGTTGTCACGTTGAACTTTGTGAAATTTTATTTCTCTTGTAATTGTAACGGAATGGAAAGAAAACGAAGAAATTTTCCGGATAAAAATTACAACGACTTGTCATGAAAAAGATTCATTTTGTTCAAATGCGTTAAAGTTTACTCGTCGCATGTTGGACCCCAAAGTACCCTTTACTCGAATTGCCCCAGATCTTTATGAATACGAAAATGGTCAAGATATTCGTTCGTAGAACTTTGGTCGCGATTTTTATTCCAAAATGAGCAATCGAATGTACATGTTTAATCGTTTTTTTTTTTTTTTTTTTTTTTTTTTTTTTTTTTTTTTTTTTTCTTTTCCAGGCCTCAGTGGATCGACAGCGGATATACAGCATAGGCGAGACACATTTGGTTCAAACATGATACCTCCGAAACCACCAAAAACATTTTTACAATTAGTGTGGGAAGCGTTGCAAGATGTTACTTTAATCATTCTGGAAATAGCCGCATTGGTTTCGTTAGGTCTTAGCTTCTATCAACCAACGGATGACGAAGAAGATACGAGTAAGTTGAAACCGTCGAGGATCATTTATTAAATGTCCCAAATATCGAAATCGTTCAAGTTGTTGTTGTTGTTGTTGTTGTTGTTTCGCAATGGTCAAGAATGAAACGTTTAAACGAATAAAATTTTAAACGACGAGTCGTCGTTGTCGTAAGAATTGAAAATTGAGCCATTAATTGTATCGCGAAGCAATGAGTAATAATTTAAAGAATGGTACATATTCGAACTAATGGAAGCTGATTCATATGATCCAGTTGGTCATCTGGACGAGGACGAGGGTAAATACGGCTGGATCGAGGGCCTCGCGATCCTTATATCTGTAATAGTGGTGGTGATAGTTACGGCATTCAACGACTACTCCAAAGAACGACAATTTCGAGGTCTTCAAAATCGAATAGAAGGAGAACACAAGTTCTCGGTAATTCGGCAAGGAGAAGTTAAACAAATCTCCGTATCGGACATCGTCGTCGGTGATATATGTCAGGTAATTGGAACAAGTAAAATCGCAGCAGCGATATAAACAAGTACTTGACGCTAGCCGAGTCTACGTGACTTTTATCACTTTTATTTTATCGTTTCAGATAAAATACGGCGATTTGTTACCCGCCGATGGTATTCTTATACAGAGCAATGACCTCAAAGTGGATGAATCCAGTTTGACGGGAGAATCGGACCACGTTAAGAAAGGCGAAGCTTTTGATCCTATGGTGCTATCGGGTATGCCTCGAAAAAAAAAAAAAAAAAAAAAAAAAAAAAAATTCATTACTCTTCTTCGATGATACAACGACTCGCGTTTGAGTGTAATACGCCCCCCTCTCGTGAAAGAAGCTTCTTTCCCGCGTGTGTGAGAGAGAGAGATCCAAATAATGGAAAATTCAGAGGATATTGAGAAGCGGCGGCGGCGGCGGCGGCGGCGGCGGCGGCGGTCGGTACTAGATTACGTTTGAAGAAAGAATCTATCAAGTTATTAAGATTCGGATAAAGCAAGATTAAAATGTATGCGGTATAACGAATTCTAAATAGTTGCTCGATAAACAAACAAATCGCCGCCGCCGCCGCCGCCGCCGCCGCCGACGCCACCGCCCCATCATAATGAGATGAAATATGAGATATTTTGTTTGAAATATTCCAAGGTACACACGTGATGGAAGGCTCGGGTAAGATGTTGGTCGCCGCGGTTGGTGTAAACTCCCAGGCCGGTATTATCTTTACTCTCTTGGGTGCAGCCGTCGACCAGCAAGAGCAAGAAATCAAGAAAATGAAGAAGGGTATGTACTAATATTTGCCCACAAACAATTTGATATTATTGTACGAGTTTGCCACTCGTCAAAAATAACGTCCCCGTTTAAAGCGTCTCGCAATATGTTATCCTTAACTTTCATTGCGGAAAGAGCGAGCTGGCAAACTCGATTAATTCGAGACTCATTTGATCCAGGCAAGTGCGGACCCTGAAAGTGTCTACGCATGGTTTTCCTTTTGATGTGATATATATATATTTCATTCAAACCTCCGATAAACGAACGAACAAACGAAACGAAGAAAAAATATTGTCATTAAACTCATCCAAGCCAGCCGACCATATACCCCGGGTCGGCTTTTTCGCATGTCTCTGTAACCATTTTTTTTTAGAATGTCATTATTTTCATTGTCCATTAACTAGTTGGAAAAACTCCTTATCGCGATACCCCCTTCCCGCCTCCCCTCCCCTCTCTCCCCCCCCCCCCCCCCCCCCCTTTAGTCTCAAACAAGTTTTAGAGCTGTATAGCTCGGTCGAACGATTATCAACTGAAATTCGATTCGTCGACCCTCATTTCGCGAAAAGCTTCCATATATTTTTTTGTCCGATTTTTTGTCCCGTGTTCGTTACATGGTTTTTTCAGTCTTCTCATTGTCATAAAATTGTCATAGCGTATGCCGCTATAAATTGGGCCCTCTTGTATTCATTCTCCCAAGTAGTATCTATATTATAATACCAATTTGTTGGAGTGTCCTATGATAAATCATAATTTTACCGCCTCTAGCTTCTTCGAAGCTCGGTGGTTATTATGGTGAGCTGATCCATACGGTTCTTCTCCTCGGTTTATCATCACAGTTTTTTCTACCCTTCCAGACTGTTCGTGTTCATAATCGTATACAATCCTCCATCAACATGACCGATCATTTATAAAACATTATTAAAGAAAAACTTGTAAAGAATTGAATAAAAAAAATTTTTAAAAGAGGTAGCAGAGAGGCTCCCTCCTCCCCGGTGAACAACGATGCAGGAAGAAAAAATACATACATACATATTTACGTATAAATATATATATATATATATATGAGGCTGGGCGAAGAAAGAATCGGTCCTTATTTTCGAATGAACGGAATAAAGTCTCATGTTTTTGGTATCTATAAGAGAAAGAAACGAGAGAAGCGTCTTGAATGGAGAGCGTGGATTTGAATTATCGATGTAGCATCGCTAAAAAATAGTCGCGGGCGGAACAAAGCTGCTTTCTCTATATATGCATGAAATAAAGATTCAACGCGATTGTTCCGAGCTAATATTTTAAATAATGCTTGTTTTCGTCAAGACGTTGGTCCTTGAGAGAAAAATGTTGGCGCGCGTGTGATGATTCTCGTGTTATATCTTTTTTTTAAGAGCTTTAAAATGATGTATCGGTTGCGCGAGTGCACGAGAGACATACTATATATATATATATATATATATATATATATATATATAGTATACATGAGGCAAACCGGCAGACTTTTTCCCTGACCCCTGCCAATTTGATTAATTTTTTTTCCATGTGATTACATCGAGACTAAAAGAAACGAAATTTTTTTTTCCGTTTTTTAATTTTCATAAACAACTCTTATTGGAGGAAAAAGAAAAAAACGTCCCGAAAAAAAATCAACCAAGTATGATTTTTTCTGTGTTTTCCGAGCTTCTAAAGTTCTAAAAATTCGGGAAAATTCCAATTCCAAGATTAATTTTTCACAAACTGTCAGGAAAATTAATTTCGGCTGTCATAATATTCACGTGTCTGCACAAAGTAAGCGGTTCTCGAATTTCTCGGCATTTTTTCAACGTTGATAGGTCTTGAAAAAAAAATGTCCTTACAACCTTGCGATTATGTGTTAAATATGTTGAGCTATCACACCCGTAGTCCAAGTATGATTTTTTTCCTGTTTTCAAGGACTGTCAATGTTGAAAAGTTCTGAAAAATCCGAAAACCGGTCACTTTGGCCCGATAGAATACTCAAAAGTTGTCGAGATAATTCGTCTTGAGTTTGAAAATATTTCAACATCAGCCGAAAGTAAGCGCGATGCACGAATTTTTCGGAATTTTCAGAACGTTAATAGCTCGCAAAACACAGAAAAAATCGTACTTGCACTACGGATGATAGCTTAAAATGTTCTACATACAATCACGCATTTTTGGGATTTTTACAACGGGGCATTTTTTTTTTTTTTTTTTTTTTTTTTTTTTTTTTTTTTTCAGAAAAAATTGTTTTTTTCCAATGAGGGGGGTGTTTATAAAAATCTAAGAAAAAAAAATGAATTAAATTGGCAGGGGTCAGAGAAAAAGTCCGCCGATTTGGCGTGCGGAACACTTCGCATACACCGAAAGGTGGTGTGTAAGTACCTAGTACCGTAGTACCGTACACGTTGTTTTCCTCAAAATATCAAGCGTGTCTGAAACGAAAAAAAAAAACACTCTTTTACCGATCGGAAGACCGATTCATCACCTTGAGACAATATTTCAAGAGCGTAATACAAAAATTGAACTATGCGTTATTATACTGGAAAATCTTGATACGCGCGACGGGATGTCTGAATATAATTTAATTCCAGGCTCCTCATTCACACAGGCTCCTTTCTTTACTTCAAATCCAATTAAACGATTGATTCGAATTTCTCTCGCATATCCTTATGAAAATATGTTTATACATTTGTTTAAAAGTATTATAGGGGAATATGGGGCAAAACGGACATTTCTAAATCTAAAAAATTGTAAAATTCATAAATTGTTTTTTTCCAGCCTAAATTACATTTTTACCCGAAATGAGCCTGAATCAGTGAATTCTGACGCAAAATGGACACATGGGGGGGGGGGGGGGGGGGGGGGGGGGGGGGGGCAAAACGGATACACGTAAAAAGTAAATTTTATAAAATTTACATAGTTTTCACATGCCATTCGGAAACAATCGATTCTATCGTCTGAAATGCGAATAATGTCATTTTTCCATTTTCATATGCCTCCGAGAGGCTGTGTCCATTTTGCCCCAAAAATTTTTTTTTACGAAAATCCGGGAACTAGGACCGAAAATCGATTGTGGGACTCGAATATAGTTGAAACATCAATTATTATAGCCTACCACGGTAGACTCAACGTTAATTTTTTGCATGACCCAAAAATATGGCCCAAGTGCGATCTCAAGATTTGCCTAATTTTTCTTTTTCATATGCCGAGGAATGAGGAGGGTCCAAGCGGGGTCTCGTTTCTTTTCTTATATTACCGAGTTGGCATTCTATTCGGAAACAGTAGCTCGGAACGTCTGTATTTGGAAAAATGTCGGTTTTTCGATTTTTATACCTCCGAGAGGCTGCTGTGTACGTTTTGGCCCAATAAATTTTTTTTACGAAATTCGCGAAACAAAGCCTGGAAATGAATTTTGGGACTGGAATATAGTTGAAAGACCGACCATATTATGCTCATCGATAAAATTTGCTTAAATCGTTGAATGTCCGTTTTGCCCGGTTTTGCCCCATACTCCCCCCTACGTGTGTATATATTTTCGAGTCGCTACCGCGTCTCTCGTTGTACACGCGTATAAATTGCCTTTTCGCAATCGCGAACCGATCGGACCGCGATGCTAGTTGCTCCGATGAACCATTTTTGACGGACTTTTCGTAACAATTGCTAATGAATTTTTTTTTTCTTTTGCATGCGTTTTTTCTTTTTGATATCTAGAGGCTAAAAAGCAGCGGAAGAAGAAGTCTCTATCAGGTGACTAGAACAACATTACATATTCTCTCGAACAAAGTTTCACGAACTGTTTATTCTTTTTTTTGTTTATCAATTTTTTTTTTCTTTCTCAATTGCCAGGTCTATTAAGCTTTTTCTTTTCTTCTTCGCGTTTTTTATTTTTATTTTTTTTCTCCTTTTCTTTTTCACTTGCCGCTATAATGAATCTATATTTTGATCAATTCGTCACCTACGGACTATTGATGTCGGACATGGAGAATCGAGTAGAAGAGACAGAAATGAAACGATCAAGTTCGATGTAATGTTCTCGGGAGACGAAAATCTTTTCTTTTTTCTTTTTATACAATCTTCTCACGCCGATTAAAAATAAAAAAAAAAAAAAAAAAAAAAAAAAAAGTAATAAAGCTCGACAGAATATAACCAAAGTAATGCATTTATACCTCGTCTAACTATCATCCGCTTATCTCTTCTCTCTCTCTCTCTCTCTCTCTTTCTTTACTGTATCATCATTATGCTTGAAAAATAAATCACCTTCCAAGTGTTTTCGTGGCCTTCTATCACCTTCGATTCCGCTCACGTCGTACGACACGTCGATATCCCATTGGTGGTGGTTGATCTCGCACACCCCCGTTCAAACTCGTCACACAACTATCACCAATTATTCCTTTTCATTTTTTTCCAAATATCGCCGACACATTATACACACGATGGAATATACGGTTTCATTATTTAACAATGTTGTATGCATACATAATACGTTAATTTAATAACTCTGTTGAATTTTTGTTGTATGCGGTTTATGATTATCAATGATGGCCTAATTAATTTATTTCATTTTTATTTTTAACAAATTTGCTGATTAATAATTATTAATTGTTTATCGATTGTTTGTGCGGGCGTGCGCGAGCGAGCGCAAGCGCAAGCGCCCAAGGTCAAAGAGATTTTGGACTCCTCGTGACTCTCGATCACGATTCTCGAAATCTTGCAAGGCAAGATGCCTTGAATATCGCGCTTTTTCCTCCGTTATTATGTCATGCAACATAATAAGTTATTGCTGTCCGCTACGAGCTTCGAGAAGAGAGAGAGAGAGAGAGAGAGAGTTGCGAGCCAAAATCTCGAAGAAAATATAACGAGACGACTCTGTAAATACATTCGACTGACGCGTGAATTGTTTCAATTGGAAAAAAGGCGACGAAGTCGGAGAAATAACGAGCAACAGTCACGCGAGTGGAGGAGCTAAACAACACGATGGTGGAGAAAATCATCACGCTCCAGCGGCGGCGGCGGCAGGAGCAGCAGCAGCAGCATCCGGTGGCGGTGGAGGCCACGAATCGAAAAAAGAAAAGAGCGTATTACAGGCGAAGCTTACGAAACTGGCGATACAAATTGGTTACGCTGGCTCGACGATCGCCGTTCTTACAGTCGTTATACTAGTCATACAATTCTGCATAACGACTTTCGTTATACAGCAAAAGCCATGGAAAAGCAAGTATGCAGGAAATCTCGTACGCCATTTGATTATCGGTGTGACCGTACTCGTCGTCGCCGTACCGGAAGGTCTTCCCCTAGCGGTCACACTCTCCCTCGCCTATTCCGTCAAGGTTCGTATATCGTATAATAATAGATCCCGATTATTGTTTATTGTACATTTTTTTTGTGTCTTGTTTCTATAAATTTTTGGGATCTTGTTTAAATTAGAAAATGATGAAGGACAACAATTTGGTACGTCATTTGGACGCTTGCGAGACAATGGGTAACGCAACGGCGATATGTTCCGACAAAACGGGGACACTGACGACCAATCGAATGACCGTCGTACAATCGTATCTGTGCGAAAAATTGAGCAAAACGATACCGTCGTTCGCGGAAATACCCAATCACGTTGGTAACCTGTTGATTCAATCGATATCGATTAATTCGGCGTACACGTCCAGAATAATGCCCGGGCAAGATCCTACCGATTTGCCGATGCAAGTCGGTAACAAAACCGAATGTGCCTTACTTGGATTCGTAATTGCCCTGGGCAAAAATTATCAAACGTTGAGGGATGACCAACCGGAGGAAACATTTACGCGGGTATACACGTTCAACAGCGTTAGAAAGAGTATGTCGACGGTGATACCGCGACAGGGTGGTGGTTACAGACTCTTCACCAAGGGCGCTTCCGAGATCATCATGAAGAAGTGCGTTCCCGCCTCACCTAACGAGTAGCAGCAGCAGCAGCAGCAGCAGCAGCAGCCCCGATATACATTTTTTTTTGTTTGCTTGTTTCAGATGTGCCTTTATTTATGGTCGGGACGGAAATTTGGAAAAATTCACGCGAGACATGCAAGATCGTCTCGTTAAGAACGTGATCGAGCCAATGGCGTGTAACGGATTACGTACAATATCAATAGCGTATCGTGACTTTGTACCTGGAAAAGCGGAGATAAATCAGGTTCATAGCGAGAACGAGCCAAACTGGGAGGACGAGGATAATATCGTTTGTAATTTAACCTGTTTGGGTATAGTTGGTATCGAGGATCCCGTCAGACCCGAGGTACCGGATGCCATAAGAAAATGTCAAAAAGCCGGTATAACGGTGAGAATGGTAACGGGTGACAACGTAAATACCGCGCGTTCGATTGCCCAAAAGTGTGGTATATTCAAGCCGAACGAAGATTGGCTCATACTGGAGGGCAAAGAATTCAACAGGAGGATAAGGGACAGTAACGGGGAGGTCCAGCAACATTTGCTCGACAAAGTATGGCCAAAATTGAGGGTACTCGCTAGATCATCGCCAACCGACAAATACACCCTGGTCAAGGGAATGATCGACAGTAAAGTATCGGCATCCCGGGAAGTTGTCGCGGTAACCGGTGACGGTACCAACGACGGTCCGGCGTTGAAGAAAGCCGACGTTGGTTTTGCGATGGGTATTGCCGGCACCGACGTTGCCAAGGAAGCATCCGACATTATACTCACCGATGACAATTTTTCATCGATAGTCAAAGCCGTTATGTGGGGTCGTAACGTTTACGATAGCATTGCCAAATTCTTGCAATTTCAACTTACCGTCAATGTTGTTGCCGTTATCGTCGCGTTTATCGGCGCTTGCGCCGTACAAGATTCACCACTCAAAGCCGTACAAATGTTGTGGGTTAATTTAATTATGGACACTCTAGCCTCGCTCGCTCTCGCCACCGAATTACCGACCCCCGATCTTCTACTCCGTAAACCTTATGGACGCACGAAACCGCTTATATCACGAACCATGATGAAGAACATACTTGGTCAGGCGGTTTATCAGTTGGTCGTTATTTTTACCCTTCTTTTCAAAGGTCAGTCGTCTTAACTTGCTATACTCGCTCTTTTTCCATCGCTCATTCCTTCTTATTCAATGACGATTCCCCGTTTTGCGCGTCTCCTCCGCCCCCCCCCCCTTCTTCTCTGGTACAATAAACTACTTGCATTTTTTTTTTCTTTTTTGAAAATACAGGCCACGATATGCTCAACATCGATACGGGACTCGGAGTTGCGGAACACGGTGGTGGTGCGACCCAACACTTTACAATCATATTCAACACGTTCGTCATGATGACCGTGTTCAACGAATTTAATGCAAGAAAAATTCATGGTCAGCGCAATGTCTTCCAGGGAATCTTCACGAATCCCATATTTTATTCGATTTGGATCGGAACCTGCGCCTCTCAAGTGAGTCAAGCGAGTGCTTCTATTTTTCACTCCATCTATCCATCATCCATCGCCTGGAGCATAACGCGTCTGAAAATTATTCAAATATATATTCTTCAACGTTTTTGCTCAATGAACGACGAGCGTATAAAAGAGCAACGTTATTCATCGGCGAATTTATTTTTTTTTAATTAGGTATTCATCATTCAGTATGGTAAAATGGCGTTCAGCACAAAAGCTCTGGATCTTGACCAGTGGATGTGGTGTCTCTTCTTCGGGATTGGTACGCTACTGTGGGGCCAAGTAGTCACGTGTATTCCGACTCGCAAGATACCCAAGATCCTTTCGTAAGTCAACAATCCGTTCATAACCTATCGATGTACATCATAATTCCCATTTTTACAGATTGTTTTTTTCATCGTTGCCGTATTTCTAGCTAACCTCGCGTCTCTTTCTCCGCCTCTCTCTCTCTCTCTCTCTCTCCCCCTCCCCTTAGATGCAACCGGATACCAAATGATGAAGTAGGATTTAATTTTTAGGCCCCTATTTTTTTTTAAGAATGATTCCAATAATGGAAAGTATCTCTTCATTGTTGTTGGCTAGCCACTTTTTTTTTTTTGTGTTTTATTTTTTCTCTCATCCAACAATTTTTTAATCCTTTTATCCCCTTGGAAGAAAATATTCAATTCCCAGAGAAGGCAACAACGAGCGATGCATCGAACGCGCGAGCTGTTTTTATAAAAAGCGGTATTGCGATGGCGCGGGGTAAATACTCGGAACGGTATCGGAGTAAAATACCTTTGAGGACGGATAGCTACTGCTATTTTCAAGACACGTGCTTTCGAGCTTGAGGAGGGAAAAAAAAAACATAAATTTTTTTCTTCACATCCATCATCCTGTTGCACAAGGTCGTTTCATTCATTTTCGATGAGCCCTTTAGAGTAATATAATTTTTACGTTTGTTTTACCATCTTAATGAAATTGGAGCTTGGAGGAGAGCTTTGCTGGTAACGGACGAATGACGTTTAGTTGTTGATCGTCGAATATTCGCCGATTGATTTATCGGTAGTAGATTGTTGGTTTATCGGTCTATTTGAAGAAGAAAAACAAAATCTAGAAAGCTTTTAGTTGATCCAATAGCACGATGATATGCGTAAAGTTATTATTAATGAATATCCGCACTCGTTTATTCGTATGTATTTTTTGTTGATTCGTTGATCGACTTGGCTGATTACCATGATAATTATACTATATTTTCATCAAATTGACAGTGATTAGACATTGGCATCCAGCAGCATGGTGCCCGGTATCGTGTAAACATTTGTTTTATTACCGTTCATTAGTTTCGAGGCACCGTGACCGTGGGGGAAAAAAAAGGAAAAAAAAAAGGAAAATAAAAAAAGGAAAAAAAATACAAATGACTCTTGAATAGCTCAAGTATTTGTCCTCCGGTAGATGGTAGACGGCCTATGCATGTTAGATTTGTTCCCTGTTTCACCGCTAATCCACGTACACCCCCCGAATTGGGCGGCGATATATATATATTATGTTGTATATCTAGGTAATCGTCCTCCAACAAACAAGAAACGTGCGAAAAAAAAAGCAATGATTCATTTTTAAAACTGCGTAAGCCCTCGACGAATATACTCTATTATTCGTGTTTACGATATATCCCGGTGTAAATAAGGGAGAACGATAATAATAGCCCATTTTTCGAAACTGTGCTTCGGACTGACGTTCGTACTTCCTTCAAATCCAGCAGGTCAGTGGAATATAAAAAAATCTACTATGGAAGTAATAAGAAAAGATAGAGAAGTACAAGTAGAACGTAATTCAACGTAATTCTATTTCGTTTTTCAACAAATAGCCCCCGGCAACCATTGTGCGCGCGTGACGAAACGTTCTAGCTTTGACACTTGCTCGATAGTGAATTTCAAGTTTCTCCTCATATATTTGACTACCCCTTACCGTTATTTCGCATCGTCGTTATTGGTGCACCGATCTCAAGTATCCACCGGACGATTCATTACTCGCTCTCATTTGCCAGCTCTAAATACCTTTTAACAACCCAATTTCAGCCACGTGCTTTCGGCTGACGTTCAAAATCGTGTATAATTATGATATAATATTCCCCGTTCCCGTCTCATGCAGCTTTAATTATTTGCGAAAATTTCGCACAACTTATTGGAAATCTATTTACGAGTGGCGTTGGCCTTTCGTTTCCCGGAGCGAATATTCAAATAGCCGCGCGATAGATAATTTTTTTTTTTTTTTTTTTTTTTTTTATTTCTTCCGATCGGTGCATTTCCAATCAAAACACAGTGAATGTCATCGTCGAAAAAATAAGAAAACGCCCTTTTGTGTCGAAATTAAATTGAAGAAAATTCTAAATATATATTTGTATGTATTTTCGCAGCGATGTTGCATCGCATGTCTACGGTCGTAAGAAGAATAAAGCAAGCAAATTAATCTACGTACTTGTTTGTATGCCAACGATTGGCCGGTGAGAAAATTCAGGGCTATAACCACATTCCTCTCTCTCTCGGAGCTTTTTATCGCAAAGCTCCAACTTGAATCAACGGTCGCTAGAATATTTATCTCATGATCGACGAGAAAGGTGTGAAATAATGTTGCGCTTCGTTGAGAAATATTCGCTTTATATTATATAAATACTTGATGCGATTTTTTCTTTCTCTTCAATTCAAGATACTCGCGTATGAATCTAGAGGGGGTCTGCTGGTAAAGCGTCTACCTATGTTGGCTTCATTTTTCCATCCATCTGTCCCATTGCTCTTGTGCTTAATAAATTCCTCAATAAAGCTTCGACTCTTACTTTTTTTTTTTTTTTATTTGACAAAACCGTAATATTCCAGGGTAATTTATTTATTTATTTCAATTAATATTAGGTTAGTGGCTCGCCTTAACATTGTTATTAACCATTTATAATGAGTATTAAAAATGGTCACTTTGAAAAAATATTCGTGTTCGCTTGAAACGCTACGACTGACAGACTTTTCTTCAGTTCGGTTGCAAATTTACCAACTCTAAATTGGCAGTCGTATGAATAATAGCAAATTTGATCAGCTTTCGAATGAGCTGTCCGGTGTCCGGTGTCTGGTGTCTGGTTTCGATGGCTCGATCGATTTTTATTCTTTCGCCCTCGTTTACCATTTCGAGAAAATTGCTTTGACGTAGTTGTGGCTATCTCGTAGCGGATGAAACCCCTAACACGGAAAAAAAAAAGAAAAGTCCCCCATCCATTCCTATATACACCAAGAGACGGATCGCGTTCCCGAGGACTGAAGAACTGAAAAGAATCTTCCGCACCTCTTCCACATCGCTTTTTTTTCCTTCCCGGTTCCCTTGTTTTTCTCAACTAAAAACACCTCGCCATCATCCCGCCTCAAACATCCGTACTGTGAACGATAATAATAAACGATTGAGAAGAAGACGGCGGTATGTACGTAAGAAAATAGCTTGATTCCTTTGCGTGGATCAATATTTTTAACGCTTCGAAATATTCTGAGGGAAGGCTAGAGGGAACACGAAGGCGTATGTCGCAACTTCCGATGAAGCAGGCTAAACGACGTTCGAAGCAAATTTTTACGGTACTATACGACACCAGCATTTCTGGTATAGGTATATTCTTACCTTTAGCGAGTAGAGGCGCGCGCGTGAGGTTTCCGTAAAACCTTATTTTTTCTCAACGGGACATATACAGAATCATGAATGAGGATTCATTTGGTTAACGTCATTATTCGCATTTTCACGCATGGAAATCATTCGTATCTCAAAACCGGGTCATCGTCAGCACCACCGGCATCAATTCGTTATCGCGTTGATAATATCGTTCATCTCATCACGAACAAACTTACCATTACTTAATCGCACAATTTATCTTCATCCCTCTTCTTTTCTTCCCACCCGTGCCCTCTTAATTTTTTTTTTATTTTTACCCTCGTTTGCAACCCCTGATACTCGAAATAGCACATCCATTCAACCCCGAACCAACTTCCTAAGAAAATATATTTTGTCAAAACCGATGTGTTGTCAAAAACAAAAACCCTGCATAGAGACACGAGCGAAATGGGACGCAATGATCAGCAAAATATCGAAGACGAGCGCATCACGGTCGGCCAACTGCGAATATACAAAAAAAAAAAACAAAAAACAAAAAACTGCAAACAAAAAGCCAATCCAAAATCAAAACCAAACAAAACAACAACAACAAGCACAACAAAACCACCTCCTTAACAGGGACCGAGTGATGAAGAAATGGTTTAATGTTTTTAAAAACAGATGGGGCCGCGGCCAGCCGGATGATATCGGTGCTATCAATCTAGGAGACGAGAATTACGATCCGGACTCGGATAAAAAGCCGCGGGCAGGACAAATTCTTTGGATTCGTGGTCTTACGCGGCTACAGACTCAGGTAACTATCCCTATCTCACTCTCATTTCATCACTCAGAAAAGTCAGAGAACAAAGAACAAGGACAACGAATAAAAGAAAAAACGACAAATAACATTCTCAGATCCCATCACAAAAAGGTTTTTCACACCATCGACTCGAGAGAGCGCCCCCCCCCGCCCCCTGCCCACACCCACCCTCACCCCGTCACCCCTTATCAACGTCGGACGATTTTCAATATCGTTATCGGCTTTTTTCGTTTGTTACTCTTTTCCTTTTTTTAGATGACGAAAAAACGAACGGACCAATTTTCAATAGGAAGAGCATTTCACATCGCAATATCGTCGACGCTGATATTGCGTGGTGGAAAACAAAAAAAAAACAGAAAAAACAAAAAAAGAAAAAAAACTATACACGAACCATGAATCCACCTGCTTTTCCACCCCTCCCCCCTGAACCACCCATTTTTTATTTTATGTTTTTCCTTTCAGTTATCTCGGCTCGCAGATTCTGTGAATACCCTCTCAGCTCTCTTGCTATTTCTATCGAATACTTTTATTATCTCTGACTAATTGGCACAGTAGAAATATATCAAGAGACGCGGCAGCGGCTCGATATATATACAATTCAACCAGAAGAGACAAGAAGCTGTTTGAGATTCACGTATTTGCGAGCTTTGTCATTGCATTCGATAGGCGAGTAAATCTGGGTTTGAAAAATAAACGACGCGAAAAAAACGAAAAAAAAAAAAAAAAAACGACAACAACAATAACAACAACAACAACAACAACAACAACATTTGTTAGGACGTTGCATCGCCGAGGTCAGTGGCGACGCGTACCTATTCACTGGTATTCGCGCGTTAGTTCGTTTTTCACTAGGGCAAACACGGATGCAAGATCAAAATCAGTTTTTTTTTCGTGCTATCGTTACGGAAAAAAATTGTTTCGTTTTTCTTGCGAGATAAGGTGAGCAGATTCATGCGGAAGCAGGGATAATCTTAATTTTCGTATACGAAACATTCAACAGGTCACTCAATAGAGGGGAATTTCAGCCGTGGAGAATAATTCAAAAAATATATATATATATAAATTGAATAAAAAACCTAAACTACGTACGTCCCCGACTGAAAACCCCGAGTCACGACGGAAAAAATACTTGAATGACGAATTCGTACCCGACAAAACTTCCCGTGTTGTACATGTATGAAAAAAAAAAAAAAAAAAAAAAATAATAATGAAAAAATCTTTCGTAGCGCGTAGCTTAGCGCTTGTACCCCCCCCCCCCCCCCCCCCCAAGTATTTCGATAGATTTGTTTCTAGTATACATCGTAGTTCTTGGCCGAATATTATATTAGTATTTCATACCAACTCTCCGATATAACGATACCAAATCGACGCGCGACAGAAGACCGTAATTATACTCGTTCACGTTACAACGGACCATAATAGAGGCTCATTAAATCGATAATACATCAATGGAAATCATCCGATGAAACAAATACGTTTTTTCTCAGTTCATACAAGATGATGATTCTATTTCTTCGAGCATTATCATTAATTATTATTTCGTCCAACGGATAAACTTTCTCGAAAGCCCGAAACCGAATGGCGGCATGAAATTTGGCACGGACATTCCGTTTGACCATCCAAGAGTCGCCTTAAAAGGATTTTTTGGCGACTCGCAATATTTATCAAGATATTGAATTTTTTTTGAATTTTTTTAGTACGCCGTTTAGCGCCCTCTGATATATATCTATCCATCTTCTATATATACAGTAGGGTGTTTCAAAAAAAAGTTTTGTTTTTTTGTCAACAACCTGGTTGAGAAGTTAATTTTGCGCAAATAAAGAAAGCTTACCAAAGGAGAGCTCGAAATAAAAATATTTAAAGGTGACTCACGCTTATTTTTTTTATTATTATTCAGAATTGTATAACTCATTTCAAAGCATATTTTTCTACCATATTTGACGCTCTACAACAAATGCTTTTTGCAACAAAAAAAATCCTAAATCTAACCATTCAAGAGTTATTAACCTTCGAAATTATGTTCGTATCAAGTTTTACCGTTATTCATCTATTTCGACGAAACTGTCACTTTTACCACAATATTTATTGAAAAAAATTTATTAATTTTCAATATAGCTTTCGCATTGATAAAAGCGAGTTGTGGCCGTTGCAAGATTTTTTTCATGACAGCTAGGATAGCGCCGTCGATGTTTTTTTTTTTTTTTTTCTGCTCCTCATTTTTAGTCAAGCGTTTGTTATGCCGTTTCAGCAATGAGACACCGCGTTCTGCACAGCATCGTTGTTTGTCGCTTGAAGTATTTTGAAAAATTCCGAAATTTTTTTAAACCTACCATCGCTCCATAGTTGTATGTGTTGTTGTCAAGAAAATTGTACGGCAAATGAAATTTTTCGAATGACAGCGATGATTTTTCAAAAATATAAAAGTCATAAACGATGCTGCGGAACGCGATATCTCGTTACCGGAACGGTATAACGAATTGCTTGATTAAAGATGAGGAGTAATTTCAATATTTATCATGAATTATGAGAGAACATCAACGGCGCCATCCCAGCTGTTGTGAAAAAAATCTTGCAATGACCAGAAGTCGCTTTTATAAATAAAATCCAATGAAAATGAATATTTTTGTAATAAATTGATTTCACGACCTTCAATTGCCAATTTTTGAAATTCGCGAATTCTTCTCAGGAGTCAATGTGTTGCAAATTGGATGCTCGGCAAAAAATTGTCGAGTAATATTTGTGGTAAAACTGACAGTTTTGTCGAAATAGTTGAATAACGGTTAAACTTGATACTATGAAAACTATGAAGGTTAATAACTCTTGAATGGTCAAATTTAGAATTTTTTTCCAAAGAACCTTTTTTGTGGAGCAACACAATTCTAGAACACGCATTTTCCATGTTATTTAAAGGGGAAGCTAGGCTCGTAGAAGGTGTGAACCAATTGTGAACAGTGAACCAACCGTTTGGTGAAGAAACCTTGAAAAAGACATGCCCGTCTTAAATTTGTTTTTTGGAAAAATAAAATGGCATGTTTTATGGCCAAGTCGTATAGTTTTTTTTGTTTTCTCGAAATTATTGAAAAAAAAAAGCAGATTTCTGATGGCGACGTATCTCGAAAACCATGGGGTTTGAAATATTTTGTCTAAGGGATAAAAAGTTTCAATTGCTTATTTTCAATTGATGAAATTTTTTTCAGATTTTCCGATAAATTGGAAATGAAAGAATGAAACTTTTTACCCCTTGGACAGAGTGGTGGGAATAACAATAATCACAAGCCGAGCGTGGACCATTGGAGATACGTAGCGTGCTCAAAAAATTCAATATCTCGATAAATATTACGAGTCGCAAAAAATCCTTTCGAGGGGTCTCTCGGATAATAAAATGGTACGTCAGTGCCAAATTTAATGGGGGAATTCGGTTTTGGGCTTATGAAAGTTGACCCCGTGCACTCCCGCGGTAATACCTACCTCCTTGTTCAACAAAAATATTCAATTTGACAGAATGATACGGATTATTTTGACGCTTAAATTGCAGCTATTCGTTGGAGAGAAATCTTGAATCAACATTAGAATACAACAGTCAATTTTTTAAACATTCGAAAGGCTATTAATCTTGGCAACAACTTTGTTATATTCATTTAGAAATGGTCCGCGCAGTCCTCTGCCACACTATCCAACTCAACCAAGAATATATGTATTGCTTTCTTTTTTGTCAATACACAAACACATCTCTATTTTTTCTCTCTCTCTCTCTCTCTCTCTCTCTCTCTCTCTCTCTCTCTCTCTCTCTCTCTAGCTCTCTCGATTTTTTCATACTTTTCTTTCTTTGGAATTGGTTAAAGTATGAGAAGAAGCTACATTGATTTGTTTTGTGAACCGTTTATATGGAGGCCACATGGAGGCTCAAAGTGTGTATATCACGTACTCGGATAGAAAAAGGATGGCGCCCGGTGATATAATATTACGTACAGTCATACGATGCATATAATTGTGGGTAAAATTAGGAATAATGACGGTTGTACTGGTTCGAACAGATACGTCGAATAACACACGCAGCGCTCCGTTCACTCAACATCGACCGATCAAAAGAGAAATGAAAAGAGAAAATCGATAACTCATTCGCATAGCGTAGTTTGGCATTTCGACAAATTTTTCATTCACAAATTCGGAACGTTCGCCGCGTAATTTGGTGTGTACGGGTTTGCGCGCACATATACGAATGAATGAAATGATGTGACATCTCAAAGTTTTATTATCCTTTGGAGGGAAAGCAACGATCAATCATTTGTTAAGGCTCACGTTCGAGCTCACGACGACGTCTACCAAAATGGGAGCTTCATTTCTAATTTTTTACTACGTAAAACTACTCATCATCCGCAATTAATCCTAGAGTTATATAGTAGTTTTCAGCATCGTCTCAAGTTATGAACATGGGCTGCTCATTACTTTCTTATGTTGGGAAAAATCTGAAATAATTCATGCATCTTCTCTTGACTCTCCAAGTATATGATGGAATAATTAGCATCTTCGAAATTCCTTTTTTCAAATTACAAGTTTTATCCAAATTTGAAGGTATGTAGGCCGTTTACACTGAAATTTACGAACACGAACGACTCTGGGGTCAATAAATGCGCCAATATTCTATGTGTAATAACGGACGATGCAAATATGTTATGTTTTTACATCCGCGAAACGTGATCGAATAACCCGCGTCATCGTCGTACAAATCAAAAGTACGAGTGCGATTCACGCACCCACGCACGCACACACACAGACACACGCGCACGCACACAGTCACATGGTGAGCGGAAAAAGTGGGACGCCCTGTTGAAAAAAAAAAAAAGGAAAAATCAATTCATTCGTTTTTCAATTGCCATCAATTCACGATTCATGGAAAACGCATCTTTCCACTTGTTTGTCTACTGGACATAAAAGCTACTGCTGGTAATAACTATCAATATTATCATAGAGCACACAATTTTCTTCGGCAACAAATAATTCTTCTTTTTCCCAAGTGAGTTGTCAAATTCTCAAAATTTACGTTCATGGGATTGCCAATTCCTCTTCCGTTTGATATAATATGGAAGCATGATAATATCATTTCAATTTACCGGGAGATCCGAGCGAAAATGATCGTTTTTGCTGAATGCTAAAATCTAAAATTCATTTAGTTCTGCCGATCCGAATGGGCGGCGGCCCCGGTTTCGAAAAAATAAAATGAGACAAAAATTTCGATAACCTATATACATATGTGTTCTCGCGCTACTGACATTATCATGCATGTTTCCCGATTTCATTGTATTGAGCGGAAAAAAAAAACAAATCGAGAGCTTTATAAACGCGTGTTCCAATAATTGAACAAATCATTTGGAAAATAATGATATTTATATTGGTAATTGTCATGAAAATGAACTGTAAAATTGTTTGACAACATTTTTCAATTTCGTAGAGAAATTTGACATTCAAACGTTACCACCACTCGCCGTATAGCTCATAATTTTGAACCGTGCGTTTTCGTGAATACCGCGACATGATAATTTTCAAGTAGCTATAAATTATTATTATTATTGTTATTATTATTTTTTTTCTTTCGGCAAAGAGGGCGGGGAAATTCACACATTTTGCCCGCCCCTTCTTAATATCATTGAAAATTTTGAAGACAGCTAGTATGAGAAAAGAAAGAATGAACGAGTTGATCGTGGTCAAGAATATTCCCCCCGTGTACACTTTCTCTCTTACTCCTAAACTAACGATGCGATCGGAACGTCGAAAAAAAATAGGAAACACAAAACGAGACCTACGAACAAAAAAGTTATAACTTTACTCGAATACCGACGTATACACGATCAAATTGTGCTAAACAAATCGACCGTAGTCACAATGGTAACGAAAACTTACCGTCTATCACGCGAATAAGACATCGACACACTTATGACGACGATATGGAGAAAAAAAAAAAAAAAAAGTACAAATTAAATATTACAGGAATTAATGGAATAATAATGAAATAAAACTGAATATGTAACCTACTTTCAGACGAGCAATAGAACTCTGGTGCAGAATGTATCTGTGACAGGCAGATCCCCCTCTCAGGATTACTATATGGTTAGTCCCTTAAAACAACTTCGCATCGTTTGACCGTATTTACATAATAATCTCTGGTTTTAAACGTTTTGTTTTATTCTTTTTCTATCTGTCTCTATCTCTGTCTAATATGCGCCTATAACACATTTCCTTCTTTTTTCTTTCAATCGATTATATTGCCAAGTTATTTCACCGTGTAACAGTGTTGTCCAATTATTATTATTATTTTATCGTTATTAATTGTTCGCGACAATAACGATTTTTTGTTGACGTAACTATTCTCGCGCGTCTGCGCGCTATGTGTTGCGCTATCTTTTTTTTTTTTTTTTTTTTTTTTTTCCCCTTATTTCGCACTCGTCTTAATTTATTCTCATCGTGGCTTTTTTTTTCTATTCGACTCTCTCTCTCTCTTTCTCGTACCAACGATTTTTTCATTCGGTCACGAACATGGCTGCCTTGAATGCTTATCTCGATTGGGTTATAAATTTTGTGTTAAATTTTGTGAAAAGAAGAAGAAAAAAAAATCATCATGTAACACGATCGAGCTTATATTTTTGTATTTGTAAAATCATTTTGATCGAGCATGCGAGTCGCATTTCGCGCACAATGAGGATGATTTACTGCGAGCGTTACTTCTTCTTTTACTTTCTCAATGGTGTGACACCCGATGTTTCAAAGAATAACATAACATTCTATATCCGCTTCCCACTGTAAATTCATCTTCTCTTTTTCTTTTTATATTTATTCTTTCAATTATCTCTAACGCCACTGTATAGTCACTGTTATTTTTATCCATTTTCAGTTTGTTTTTTCATCTTCTTTCTCGTTAATGCGATTTGGTGTTGCTGTGAGATATCTATAATATATATATATTCATACATATGTCTACGCGTATACGTATATCTATATACATATGTGTATACGTGTATGGTATATCGAATTGGATGTACGTATGTATGTGTATTAACGTAACAATGTGTGCTATCGTGAAAAAAGAAAACGGAACAGAATAAAAAACCTGGTTATCCGGTTCGAGTTTATCGGCCAGCTAGTAAAATTATATTATCAATTGCACTTGTACAATTCTCTCTCTCTCTCTCTCTCTCGTAAAATATGAATACGATTCGCGATCTTTTTTGCCGTGATGTAAGCTGTTTTCAATGGGCATTAGTGGTCGAATGTATAGTTGCGAATCTTCTCGCATATATACACGCGTTTTGTTGCTGCTACGAACAAACGGAGAGTCAATCAAAATTATTCCTTCGGACGCGCCTCAATTCTTCTTTTATCATTCATTTTTCTTTGAATCTTTGATACGAGGAAGAAAAAAAAAGACGAAAAGATTTCGCCGAAAAAATGTGTCAACAAATTGTTCCCCGATAAACACGATGTTTGTTGCTAAAATGATGATGGGGGGGAAAAAAAAAAAAGGAAGAAAAAGTGAGCTCGCTACCGGTGATAATGCGAATATTTTTTTATATTTACGAATTCTTGCCTAATCGATGTAAACTCTCCGTTTAAACGCTAGAGCGCTCAACACTTTGTTTACATTTCAAACGAGGGAAAAAAAAAAAAAAAAAAAAAAAAAAAAAAAAAAAAAAAACGGAAATCACGGGAACTTGGATTGGAAGAGGATCTCGCACGAGAAAAATCCAATCCGATCCGATCCCGTCGTGTGCGGATTTATAGGCCATTGTACATCGATCAATAATTTTTGGACTCACATTGGTCATTGATTTATGATTTGTTAGCCAGCGGAACCCATACGTGAGACTGAGGTATAACAGAGCGGCAGTCTTGCTCGTCGCCATACTTTTCCTGTCGGAGTACAAACAAGTACGTAGCTCACCTAGATTCGTCGATATCTGTCGATTGATACGTTGTATGAGACGTTTGCATACGCGTGTGAGGCTCTCTTGTAACCCGTATACACGTCGACAATACTTTACCGGATATTAAATATTCATGCCAGTTCAAAATGGCTGCGATCCGGCTTCCAGAAATTCATCAATAATTATATAGAAAATCGTGCATACGATTTTTCGACATTTTTCGCACGATTCTATGAGGGGGCTAAGCAGCAGCAGCAGCAGCAGCAGCAGCAGCAGCAGTCTACCTACTACTTTCGTTGAAGGAAAAATTATACATTTTTTCATTTTTTATTAATATAACCTCAACGATTATAAACTAATGCCGGAATAAATATTACGCGACCCGGACAACGACAACCTTTATCCGGTAAAGTATTTCGTTCGTGTCGAACATAGGCATTTTTTATTGGACTTGTTATGTTGGATGATGAACGTCGTTTGCGACGGATGACGTCAATTAATGGTGCCATGATGTTTCTTTTCATTTTTTTCATTCACATTACAGTATGTAACAAAATTTGAAACTAATTTTAATTATAATAATTTTTTTTTTTTTTCCATGTGGAAAAATGATTCATTGCACCGACTGAAGTTTTCTTTCTTTGTGTGGTGAGCGTTCGGGGGTGACCTCGGGAACCTCGGAAAAAAAAACTCTTACAAATAACGAGGAGAAAAAAAAGTTTTTTTTTGCCCACGCATCCCCGCTTTATGTAGTATAATAGCTGTCTGAGTGTGCTGCGTGTTGTTTCGTACTTGAAAAGAAAAGAAAAGAAAAGAAAAGAAAAGAAAAGAAAAGAAAAGAAAAAAATTCAAACGAAATGCTATTCGTCGGTTTCGATCTTACAATTAAGAAAATCGCCTTACAGCAGAAACGAAAAAACAAGCAAAACGAATGCCGGTAGTTATTGGGATTCGAAAAGATGATGCGGATCAATTGCTTAGCAGCTTTTCTATTGCGGATTGAGAATAAAAACTTACCGTCTTTCCTGTAATTCTGCGGAACGAGATGATTCGCATCGACGCGCAATTGCCAAGATGACGTTTGTTTCTTACCGTCCAGCAGCCTCGACGAGTTGGCCCATATAATAGATATTGTGACCGCGGTGAAGGGCCAAGAATCATAAATATTATTGACCCAATCCGTGATCGTTACTTTTTTCATATATACAATGACAAATGATGGATTGACTCGTTTTTTAAGGCTTTTCAATTTGTCGAAGCTCGATCCTCCAAAAACCAATCGGCGGCCATGCTACGCGTGATATGAGTAAATGAGAAGAAAAAAAATAAAATTAATACTCTACACCCCGAGTTGATTCGTGCGAAAGTTTGAAATGATATGATGAGCTTAAAAAATGATAAAAATGTTTTTATGGAAAAATTTACATCAATACGGGTGTTTCGAAAGCAGCCATGCATCTACACGCGAGAAGGATAAAACCCTGCTCTTGCTTTCGTGTATTACACACAATACTGGCCTGCAAATCACACGAGGGTTGCTCGTAAACACCATCCGGCGTAGAACATGTTTGTTTGACTTTTTTTTGTGTGCAACGTACCCAGATTTGCATATATACAATTTCTGCCAATTATAGGAATGAATGAATGTTTGTTAGGCTTTTGTGTACCTATACGTGCGGTGTTATAGACTGGTTTGCTCATCTTAATATTATTACGCACGCAATCGTCGATATTCTTTCGCTATACACGGGGATGATGATCGATGAGCCAACATCCACGGAAAAATCACTCGGGATAACAAATCGACGTAATTTATCATTGGAAGAGGCGGCGTGAGATTTAACGCATTATTGCCTCGATATTTAATTGCCCGATTATTCTGACTCGGGCTTCGCGTACAAAAATTTATCTAATTTTTTTTTTTTTTCTTATCGTTGCTTCCGAACGAGCGATTCGATAACGCCTATACACATAATTCTTCGCTAGGAAAATGAAAATGATCATAAAGACTTGAGAAATCAGAGTAACGAGGTAATTGCTCGAAAAAACAAAAAAAATAATAATAATAATGCAAAGCGAAAACACGAATGGTGCGTAAGTTTCGATCGTTTCACGATCGAGTTTGATGATTAATCTGAAACTCGTTCGCTTCTCGACTGGCTCCCTATGTCTGCCTCAACCTTTGCCTCTCTCTCTCTCTCTCTCTCTCTCTCTCTCTCTCTCTCTTTATCCATCTTTCTTATGGCTACGCATCTCTCTATCTTATTTTCTTTCCATTTTTTAAGGATTACGGAAAAAAAAAAAAAGACTTCATTTTCGTGAGTGTGATTTTTCGGACTGTAGGGGACCATTCCTAATGCATCTGCCATTTCTTCTTCTCGCACATACGTTTCATTTTTGTTTTGTTTTTTTGATCCCCCCGCAATGACAGAGGGATTCGGTCTGTTGTCGCGATTCAACGCGAGAGCGGGCGAGTATCCCCGGTTCCGTCAACGGCGTTGACATAATTTTGGGTTTTAATTACAAAGAGAGATGCCAGTTTCTAGAATTCAGATTCATCGTTTTGTAATAATTTGTAAAATTATGAAATACTCGGATAATAGTTTCTACTTGAAATTTTATTTTTTTATTCAAACGATGCGGCTAACTTGAAAGACGGATGAAAGAAAACTATGAGGGAGGGGAGTCGCGTTTCAACCGCGCAGAGACTACTTGTAAAATAATGATGAATTATGAACATACATGAATTGCTGAACGGCCTAAACGTGCACACACACACACACACACACACACACACACACACACACACACACACACACACATGTAATATATCTTTGGCTGGTGCGCGCGTGCTTGCCAGAGTGAACACCTGGCATAAGGAAACAAAGAGATCTAAGGAAAGGGGGAAGCTGTAAGACTCGTCACCGAGTTTAAATGCAAGGATAGATAGAGATATCTGCTGGAAAAACAAAGACAAATAAAGCGATTAAGGCCCGAACGTAAACAAAAAAAACCACGTGAAAGAAGTTGAAAAAAAAAAAAAAATGAAAGGTGCTGCGGGCTCTCTGCCGTCCTCTCGTCTCCTGATTAGAACGCCCTCTTCCCTATTTTTTTTCAGCTTCGAGTAATCAGAGCATTCAGGTCGAATCTGGAAGATCTGGAGGAACGTCGTTCTGTCCATAGTTTACACAGCTTGCACAGTATGAGAAGTTCGAGAAGTCACACCGGACCTAGACCTTTGTCCGACTTCGCTTACATTGACGAAGATCCGTCGAATCCAATATTGACCGCTGGTTCTAAAACCGCCAAAATAACGAACAACAGCGCGAACGATAATAATCCGGACATTGATAATCGTGGTACGAGGATTAACACCGTCAACAGTCCGGCATCGCCGCTTCTACTCAACGTACCCGGTGCCAACAATCTTTACAACAATCATCATCACCATCATAATCAACAACAACATCCCCATCATAATCATCATCATCATCATCATCATCATCATCAGCAGCATACGAACAACGGTAGAACTTTGAACAGCGTTAACAACGGCCAAGCCCCGGTTACCAACGCGTTGTCGAACAATCGAAATTCCGAATCCTTGACTCATTCCCCTTCTTCCGGATCCACCGAAGCCATGCTACCTGATTTACCAAAACTCGTTCACGAAACCAGCATCTGAGCTCATCCGAAACCCCTCCTCCTCCTTCTCCCTCTCCCATACCCTATCATTCTATCATTTTCACCCTTCACCCTTTTATCCTTTTTGGTTCATGCGTGCGTGTTGTTTATCATTTTTTCCAAAAAAAAAAACGAGCTTTGACAATCTATTGACGCGTTCGACCAGCTATTCGATAAATTCCGAGATTCGGATACAAGAAAAAAAGAAATCAATGGTTGTTAAGGAATAATAACAATTTTTGTCGTTCGAACCACCAAAACAAATTTATTGACCAATTTTCAATCATTCCTTTTGGATTTCACTCAATTAACAACAAATTTGTCGTCTCAATTGTGCATTCTCAAAAAAACAATATATATACCTAAATCATTGATCAATATTTTTTATATTACCACCATTTGTATGTGGAAAAAATCGTATTAATAATAGCTGTGAGATACTGATGCTATATACCTAGTACGTAGAGGCTCGACTTGTTGCTTGAATAAAAATCACGCCGTTGGTATTTCGTCGGATTTACCACCGTTTGCAATAAAATAATCATCCAACATAATTTTATGAAAGAAAAAATTTGAAATAATTGAGACAAATATTGATATCCACTCCAAAATGAATAACCGATATAAATTTAACCCACCGCGTAATAATATGATAATAATGAATGATTTTTCGTTCGCAATACTCGGGCGAATCTAGCTAGAGTTTAGCATCTATTTTTCTCACGTTCTTGTTTTTCTGACTCTCTTGAGATATGATAAACGATCAAATTGTCAAGAAATCCTTTCGCACGTCTCTCAATTCATGGCGTCAATTTTCACTCTACATCGCTTACCGCGTATGGTCATGGCTCTCTTCATAATACACGCGTGTATCTATTTATTTGTTCCGAAATGTGGACCGACGCGTTGCTGCTATTCGAGATTTCTCGAATTTTCAAATTTTCAAACTTTCAATCTTTCAAACAACCGTTTAAAAAACTTGCCGAATCGTTGGAATATTCCTTCCGCGGGAATCATCTTCATCATCATTTCCCCTCCTCCCCCCCCCCCCCCCTATATTTGCATTTTTCGCCAATAAGTAACGGGGAAAAAGATTCGGATGAAGAAATTTTTATGAAAAACAATGATCTCGGGATGAGACTTGTTCTTCGTCTCTGCTGATGCGAACGTCCGACGATAAACTTTCCAAGAATTGAAGAATTTGAAGAATTTGAAGAAAGCATACGAATCATTGATCGTTGGATGTGCGCGGGCGGGCTGTACTTAAGAAGTATCACGAATTTTGAATTTTCGAGAGTCGTGAAGAGCTGAAAAACACTTTTTAATCACGCGCACACCCATACTTCCTCTCGTTTCCAACCTTGTTTGCTTATTTTTTCATTCATGCATTAAAAATTATGGTTGAGCCACCAGCCTTCCTGCCAATTCCTGTTTCCAACAAACTCACGACATTAATTCCCAATTATTTCGAATTAATATCACTTTTTTTTTTCATCCCTTTCCTATACTACGTACTTACCGATGATGAAAAACCTTCGGAAGGAGAGACAACAAAACAAAATTGGATAATACTCATTGCTCCTTAATTGTGTAACTCTTTCCCGTTGATCGACGCATTTCTTAACAAACCTTCGCTCGAACCAGCGACAATTATCTCGAGAACTTTGGGAGGACTCATCAATCACCAGAGTCAATGATGAAGTAAAAAAAAAAGAGGATAAAGACACGCAAAAAATCAAACGAATCGTTTACACGAATCCACGACCCAAGATGGAGCGATTTGATATCCGCTACGGTTCGATCGGGGCTACTATAATGACGCTGAAAGCATACACGCTAAAAGAAAACCTAATAATAATTAAGGTGATGACGATGACGACGATGATGATGATGATGATGATGACGATGACGATGACGATGATGGTGATGATGATAGTGATAATAACGATGATAATACTAACAATAGTAATAATTTGACGAATACGAAAGAATACAAAGAGAGAAGTATACGCAAACACTCGTTTTCAGTTTTTATCCCAAGTTATGTTAATTTCAATGTTTTTTCTATGTTTCAACAAATTTTAATAGTATGGACCGGTTATCCGCCGCGCCCTCAGCAATATCTGATTCGTTGAAAAAAAAGGAGAAAAAAAATCTAACAAAAGAGTAACGAGCAACGCGACTTATCACAACTTCCGTATTGGCCCGTGAAAATGAATGATTATTGTCTTTTTACTATGTATATAAAATATAACAGAAGCTTGTTCAAACAATCACAGTTCGCTGTGGCCTACCTCACACCGCCCACATTTTTATCTCTTGTTCACGCGTTACGCACGAATGTACAATCTTGATGGTCTTTCCCTTAATGTTTTCATTCTCTTTTTTTTTTTTTTCCAATAGTATTCACGTTGTATATAATGGTTGTTATCCGTGCCCAGACGGGACGAAGATTTTGTATCGTTGATTTATCAGGAATCGTTCGAGCCCGAGCATCTCGCGAAATTCTTACTCATCGTCGGTATTGAAAAAAAAAAAAAAAAAAACTTTTTCTCGGGCTCTCGGTTAAATAAATTTTTGATGAACGTTTCGTTGAATTTGGAAGGATGCGGTGAGCGAGCGGGGTACCGATAAACCGATCAACCGGTTGACAAATAATTGCTATATTCGATTATCGCGTCATTATGATGAATCATTTTTTTTTTTCCCTCATTCTTATTATTATTTTACTCTTACGAATATGAGCAGCGAAAAAAAATGACAGAGCTTCGCCTTGGCAAAGCAAAGATATATGACTGTGTGGTCGATTATCACCCAGAACGTTCGAGCTGTCCGCCGGTACGAAAGATGATTTCCAATGAAAAAGGATTATGTACTTATATATACGCTGTTCTGGAACAGTAGTGGAACATGTCGATATAAGCGTAAAAAATGATGATGAAAATTGAAATAAATTTATTGCGATGCGTTGGTTGCGGCACTCGCGGCGACTTATTTACAGTTTCCTCTATATAGTATCGAATATAAAAAAAAAAAAAAAAAAAAAACCGGAGAAAGTGAGTACGTTAGCGTTTGTGGGTGGTGCGTCGACGGTGAGAACGAGGTGGCAAAATGACATGTCAACGTCCTCGTTAATTATATATCATTCTTTATTATTTATCTCTCATAACTTTGTCCAACATCGTTCGACTCGATCGTTTCTGAGCCTAACCAAAGAAGGGAGAGAAAAAAGAAAACACTGATCGCGCGTCAGCTACATCCAAATATCGACTACTGCCACATAGCGTTACGATTATGTTCGAGCATCGATGAAATAAATTCAATAAAATAGAAACAATTGATAAAATTACGAGATTGAGAAATTTATAATTAAAAATCATCTAAAATAAAAATTGGACCAACGTTGAAAATATTGCAGCAGCAATGAGATTATTAACAGCCATTAAATTTTATACGTGAATGCGCTTTCGCGAATAAATGATTTACCCGCTCGGTCGGCTTTATTCTTCAACTTCAATCATAGACTCGAAACGAATTTTGTAGACGGTGAATTACTGGCTGTAAATAATTTCATTTGCCACGCGTTTGCCAAATCTCATCTCACTCATAGTTACAGATTGAATAAAATGTATACGGAAAAAAAATGTTGGAACGAATTCGTACTGGAATAAATTTCGAGTTTCAGCAAGACGGATTTTTGTACGAGCTAACGAGTATTGGAATCAACATTAAACTCGCTACCCTGCTTCAACGTTCGTATCTTTTTTTTTTTTTTTTTTTTTTTTTTTCTTTTCATTTTATTGCTATTTATTTGTTTTTCTTCCTTAATTTTTACCTATATCCTTTGATATCCTTATCAATATGAAATATGCGACAAAACGATTCGGCAAAATCTTCCGTTGACCCTTTGCCGTAGTACCGGTAAACCTAGCACGAACCGAAACCCCCCGTGGTGGTGGTGGTGGTGGTGGTGTGGTCGCGGCGGCGGTGGTCGGGACGAATAGAACGAAAAATAAGAACAGTTTGCAACGCAGTTTGCTCGCCCGAAAAAAAACCATCCTTGAAGGCATCTTCGCGCGAGCTTGGATTATTTCTTTTCGATAAAACACTAACTAGGAAATAGTACCCGATGGAAAAAAGAAAAAAAAAATTTTTTTTCAACGTATCGAACGCAGATACAAATTAGTTGTACGAGCTTCCGACGTTGCGCATTGTTGATTGACTCGAAAGATGGAATCTTTTGATTTCCTATTGTCGGAGAGTTCCGGCGTCGACTGGCGTCGAAGAAACCTGACGATCCAAGAAAATAAAAAATAAATGATGAACCAAGCTTCGAATCGATACAATCTGTTGCGAGACAGAATTATGCATACTATAAAATTTGGGTGGCCGCGACTCGGACCACATGTTTTTCTGTAATTCCTTCCTGCGCCGGGAGCATCATCGGCATGAATAAAAAAAAATTTCCACCAAGTTTAAAGGCGTTCGAAAAGTTTTAGCATGTGCCACAGGAGGTTTGAAGTTTTAAATGCAAAATACGTCGGGTATAGAGAATGAGTTTTTCGCAAAACCAAAGGAAGCCAGAACGCGCGAATTGGTATTATCGGTAATATTCAATCGCGATGCGCCATGAAAATATCGCCGATTAAGAGATGATTTTCTCTTTACTCCGGTAATTATGGTTTTCGAGTGACTTTACAGGTTTTTTTAGGAACAAAAATAATTCCTCTCGTCGCAAGTCGCGGATTATCAGAAAATGTATCCTAATATTTATAACAAAAGGACTTCTCGAACCGCTTCGTCAAACTTGATCAAAGCGAATCAATGTAACGCTTGAAACTACGGAAATGATTCTCGAAAAAATCAGAAAAAATTTCCTGCTCAATGTGAGTTAAGTCGAGTTTCAGATTTTCATCGTCATTATTATCCAATGAAAGAAATAGGTGTAAAAAATAATTGACAAGTTGGATAAATAGACGTACCTATTTTGCATCAGTTGAAACTTGAAACCTCCGGTGGGACATGCTAAAATTTTTCGAACGCCTTTAAAATTCATGATTTTTTTTTTTTTTTTTTTTTTTTTTTTTTTTTCATTCACCTTGATGATGCTTTCAGGAAGGAATCCCAGAAACAAACGTGCGTGACCGGATTTGCGGTCACCCTAATACACATATACATATACCTACATATTACCGAATAAACATACTCGTTATATAAGAAAAGAAAGAGCGTTGACACCTGCTGCCTCGATCAGCTTCTCGTTTCGAAACAACAGGCAGGTGCAACAACGGTCGAAGCGAATTACGATCAACAACGTTCTTGTCACCGATGTTGTTTCAGCCATGCATATGACAGGGATGTTGTTGAGTGCCGCGAATTATGGAACATTGCATCGGATTTGTGAAGCAATAAAAATACGCCATTCCAAGAGCGTAGAACGAGACAATTTGTCTGTAGAAAGACCAGAGGGCGCGATATCGGTCCTTATTCTCTCGGAAGAGTATATATGTACACTATTTTTTTCTATTTTTATTATCGAGACGCTCGTCATCGTACAAGTAAACAAAATCATGAAAATACTATCGACCCATAAGTCATTGTACCTATTTCATATTCTACATCTTAAATTGATATATCAATCGTCCAGGTGATGCGTGTTGTATATTGTATATAAGCTCGTACGGTTTTGTACTAGCCTCGCTTGTAAAAAAACTTATCGAGATCAATGATAAAAGAAAATCAGATACGGTATTTTCTTAAAAATATATACCTATATACCTATATATACGTATTTATTTGGTTCAACATTTTTTTCCATCACACCTCCTCCGCGGAAAGTTTAGCTTTGCATTTTCTGGAAGTTGAATTTTCTGTGCGAGTGAAAAATAATATTCCATCAGCAGCAGCAGCAGCAGCCACGCTTTGGGGAACTTGACTATTCTTAGATAAAGTCTATTTATAGCGAGATCGAAACATACGATTTTTTTGAGTGGACGGGAATTAAAAAAATACTATAGATAACAGAGCCGATCTCGATATCCTCGACAAAATAGTTGAAGGTTGCTCCGAGCTGTACTTCCCCCATCAGATTCAATGTAATCTAACCGTGTCTCAAGCACCCTTTGTCATTTTATCTCGACTCCCACACTTATTCTTGTGCCCGCGTATATTGTACAACGACACATCTACACCCACCCACGCACACACACAAATACATATACTATATAATATATATATATACCTATATAGTTGTCTATAGATATTATGCGTACCTTCGTACATCGAGGGACATTTGTATCGACATCGAGATCAGCAAAGTTTTTTAAATTTAGCATATGCTCGTGAGACGAAATCTTGGAATTTTTTAGCTTCGCGTAGTTTTCAAATCGAGTGAAAATCTCGTCTCTTTTGGCAAGATGAAAAAAAAAAAAAAAAAAAAAAAAATAAAATAAATTATTATTCGAGACTCGTACTTTCGTATTTTATAGAAATGTTAATTGGAGAAATTATCTATCCATGAGCACAGGATCGGACGTGATCAACTACGAGTGTTTATCGGAGTTGTATCCAAAAAATATATTTCCTTGGCACGAGACCAATGGGATGTTAAGAAAATGAATGCTAAAAAAATTTCAATAGCTTCAGCGCACGTTGGCTATATATAAGATTAAAAAATAATTGGTCCAGTTATACGTTTCTTCTTATCGTAGCAGAATATATGATCTCAACGGGATTAAGATAAGAGGGAACTAAAAAAATTGCTTATTTTCATCTACAACACGATCCCCAACCTCCTCCTCCTCCTCCTCAGCCTAAATAAAGCCACTCTCTTTTTTCCCCATCTCTCCAAACATTTTGATATTATATATATATATATATATATACACACGTCATTGAATGTACTACTAATCACCACCGGCTGTCTCACGATACTTTACTACTTTTTCTTTCATTTTTTCTTCTACTATCCGTGCGTTACTGTTCTGTGCCCTATTTCTTGCGATTATCTATTCTCTGTCCTGGTGCGTGGCATCCGTTATGGTGCCCGATCTAAACTTTTACAAAATTGCATTTTTTCAATCGTCTGATTTCTCTCTCTCCCTCTCACCCTCTATCTGTCACCAGCTCTTTTGGCTATCGATAGCTTGAGAAAAAATTATACCGCGTTTCCTGCTATTTCGTATTTCATATTTTTCATCGCGTTTCATTCTGACTTTCTTTGTGTAAAAAGAAAAATATCCATATTTCAAATATGTATGATCGAGCACCATCGCCAGCGTACTTCCTCGCATAACTTCTGCGCCCCTCCCCCCCTCCCCCGGATAAAAATAACAACCATCAAGTCGATGGATCGATGTATCGAGCGAGACGACATTTTCTTTCTTTATTCATGAAAAAAAAAAAAAACATTCAACCAAACGCATAATATAAATAGTTATAAGACACAAGTCTCAAACCGAACCGATCGTGTTCATTTGAATAAATAAAAGCATCGATTTGATTCCGGGCTTGCTGGATTTTTTTCAAAAATTTTCAAACTCGATGGAATAAAAATATAAATGATTTTCATTCTGATTCGCTAGAATTGAAATATATTTGAAATAAATGCGAAATTTGTTCGACAACGCTCGCTCGTACATCAATGATCTGAGAAAGTAGACGATACGTATCGTTATTGATTTCCTATTCTAGTGGTGTAAAAGACAAAATTAATTGTACAGAGTAGATTTTGTGCTGTGTATCTTGGAAAGAGAAAAAAAAAAAAAAAAACAAACAAACCAGAGAAAATATGAAAAGTCATCAACAAATTTTTGCTCATGCTATCCTGTTGTAACCATTGTATAACCCTTTACTCTTGAAGGTGATAGGTGGCGAGTTGCAGGAACGTTTGATACCGGTACCCTACAGCAAGAGCTCGACAGACCAAGCTGTAAGCGCTCCTCTCTTGCTCTTTCTTTTTCTGTCTCTCTATTTCAAACTGTTGGTATCAACTTTCTGTACTTATCGCTTCAGTCTATATTGTATCCTCGTCAAAGCTTTCTCAACTTGGTCCTATTTCGTCATATTCTCCTCTTTTATTTTTCTACACATCATTTTTTTCCTCATTTCTCACTTTTTTTTTTTTTTTTTGTACCTCGATCACGTCGTGCTTTCGCGTCGTGACTCGCGTCGTCATACCATGTTATCTCTCTATGCACCTGTACATTTATAATCGTCAACGGTATCTCACGCTGTTCCCCCCAATCTTTCTCATATACATATTTCCAAGAAGAGAAAAGAAGAAGAAGAAGAAGAAAAAATCATTCGCGCCGGTGAGCTATATTTCGATATTTTGACCTTGATTCTTCAATCCTCATAAGCCGAAGAGTGAAATTTAGTTGAAAATTTAACGGTTAATGTTTCATTCCCGCTCCTCCCTTTTTTTATGCTCGGCGTCGTATTGGAATATCGCGCGTGAGATTTTTGTCCGCTCGAAATTTTTCTTTTCTTTTATTTTTCACGCATACCAAAAATATACGATACGATGAAACGATAAGAAGAGTAGAGCTTTTAAGAAAATGAATAAATAAATTATACGTACGCGAGATGATTACACGATTTTTTATTCCTAAACATATTTTTGAATCGGCGAGTTTCGATCAAGAGTCAAGGTCAAACATCATATAGCCGCCGACCATTTTGAGTTTGAGTAAATATTTATAATTTCATACACCTACTTCCGCGTGTTCCGTGTCGCATTCGCATTACTCATAAGCGTCTGGTAATAGACTTTTCTTTTGTTTTTCCATACCTTTTGGCTTAGCATCGCTTCGTATCAGCTGTATATTGGCAATAATAATCTTGGCCAATTTATCAAACCCAATCAATCGGGATCTATCGGACGATACCTACATTTCTACTTAACGATCGTTAACGCTTTAGCATATTTCTGCGATCAAGTCCAACTGGTCGGACGAGTATTAAAATTTGGAAAATATTAAGAGATTAATTTGCACATTTATCCGAAATAATGATTGTATTACGCGCGAAATTTGAGTTGAAAACAAAGAGTGTCAAAAAAACTGCTTCTTGGAAAATTAAAATTTTTTACAAATATTTTTCTTTCGATGATAACTTTGCCGCAAATATGATGGACTTTTTTCGTGCACCAACGGAATATATTAAATCCATTGGTGCCGCCGCTGCCGCCGCGCGATCCCTCGCGAGACTCTTTTCTTTCATCGTCTTGGATGATTCCGTGATGATGCATTCGGGGCGGCAGCAGGGTTCCTAACATTCATCATTGACGAATATTTCGATCGTTTTCGGTCATGTCCCGCGCAAATGCTTTCAGGACAGGATGGTTCATTTTTAATGGTTTTTTTTTTTTTTTTTTTTTTTTTTCTTCTATTCGACGAAATACTCCGGCTCGATGATCGGATTTGGAGGTTGGGAAACAAAATTGGATAAAAAAATTATAGAAATGAACCAGCCCGTAACGAAAAAATCTCCACCAACGCTTAAAACCGCCGCGCCAACACCTTTAGTGAATTAGTGCTTGAGCATTTTGTCGATGGCTGATAGAAACGCAAATAGCATATCATAATTTTTTCAAGTACCGGGCTTTCCATGCGAATTACTCCGATGACGGGGCTCTATCAATCGGTCGCATATGTGTTTTGGAAAAAAGTAAAGTTTGAGTCGAAAAGTTGAAGAGCCTAATTGGCATGGATCGCTCTCCTCTCCTCCTCCTCCTCCTCCTCCTCCTCCTCCTCCTCCCGTGTATTCGGATATGTTGTTTCTAAATATACCTACGCATATTATTGATGGAAAATCAACTACTATAGCTTTAATCGAGCCTCGCACGATTGAATGACAACTAGAATCCTAGCTTATCCGTAAGCGTGCCGTTTTTCCACAAAAAAATATAATAAAAATCTCATATTCGTTAGAGTTTTTAACACGCGGATGTAAGCACGTTACAACGGATGATATGAAAAGAGAATGGGGGGAGCAGTAGCAGTAGTAGCACTGCTCGTGGTGGTGGTGGTGGTGGTGGTGGTTGTTGTTGTTGTTCAACTACCGCGACTAAACATCATGACGATGCATTGATTTTCTGCTTTTTCCTGCTGCACGCAAGAATAATCTGTTTTTCGACGAATCTCTCACGGAGAGAGCACGCTAGTAATTGTTACTCTCGTTGCGTAACACCATTTTTCGATTTTTCGCGTTTAACCATTCATACCTTATCGCGACACGAATATTATATCGGACGGATATAGACGGCTATAGCGGATGAGAGTATAGAGCAACTATTTTCGAAACAATTGACGCGACAATTCCTTCATTCTTCCACTCGAAATAAGAAAATGGATATCCCTCGGTCGCTTCGGTCCAACTTTTCTGATTTCTGACTGAATTTTTTTTTCTTTTTTTATCGCAAATAAAAATTCGTCCGTATAATTGATTCAACATCGAGCGAGGAGAGTGAGTCGGTCGAACCGATCGGCGGACGCTTTGGAATCAAGATCGACCGACGATATCGTTGTTATCGTTGTTCCTGCGGGGATGCATTGCTCCTCGTAGCCTCGAAGCGAGCGAAAAATATGAGGGGAAAAAAAAAAAAAAAACACAATAAACAATTCTCGATACTATTATCGAATCGATTATCGCCGGCCCAACGACGAAGGAAGTTTTGAGGTTGGCGGTGGCGACGGCCAACAATGACAGCGTACCCGAAGAAGTGCGTAAAACTCGCGGGATCATTGAGACGCGCCCGACTCAATGCGGTTTGTCCATCCTAATTATCCAGCTATAAAAGACGTTCGTTTCTCGTGTAAGTATTAAAAAAAAATACTGAACAACGTTCGCTCGAAAAAAAAAAAAAAAAAAAAAACAAACGGAATCGAAAAAATCGAAAAGAAAAAAAAGTGGTGGTACGATCTCGTAATTATCGAGGCTCGACGTTTCCGACAAAATAAACAGATGCGAAGAGCCGATGGTCGTGGTGGTGCTGGAGTGCTGCCGCCGCTGTTCGATAGTTACGCATCATTTGAAATTTCTGTCGCTTATTACGTTAAGAATTAAAAATGAGGAACGATGATGATGATGATGATGATGATGATGATGATGATGATGAAAAAGCGCGCTCAGCGATCGCTCGTTGCATGCCGCTCATAAATACGAACCTATCCTCAGTTATTATTATTATTGTTCTAGATGCACATTATAATTAATTAATATTGAACGTGTATGTTTTTATCAATGATTCGCCGCTTGCTTGTCAATAATTGGTATAAGAAAAGCTTGGTTTATCCGGGTTATTGTCGGCGATGCATCCGCAAGGCTTTGTAATTCATTATTTCATGTACCTACCTATATTACCGTACGAATATAGCTTTACGTATCTCGTCGTAGTATAAATAATAATTGAGAAATCAAGTTGGAATAACGTCGATTGCGCGATCAAAGGTTTGAGAAAGAAAAAACATGGCAATTTGCCAGATTCGAAAAAATCTATTTCCAAATTCGTCGGATATACATATACCTATTTTTAATTATGGCTGTTTCGTCGTTTCATATTGTATCGTCAAAACCTTCCGTTGATAATTATCAAATGTTTATTACTTTCAGGACTCGTCGGCGACAAATTTATATATTATTCTAATGTTCGGTCGTTACGACGATGATACGTCGTCTCGTTGATTCTTGTTTTCATCAATAGCAAAAAATAACGCATGCTGGCTCCTCCTCCTCCTCCTCCTCCTCCTCCTTTTGCCATTCGCCTTTCGCTGATATAACAAAAAAATACGCTTTAATCCGTAACGCGCGTTACCTATTCCTGATTTATTCTTTTAATATTATACGTTTACTATTTTCATTATTATTCTTATAATACTCTTATATGTTTGTTTCGGAAATAAAAGGTGCAGGCGGGTAGGTATGTGACAAGATTGGCCAAAACAATTTATTGATATACTCGAGAAGGCATCTAACTTTGATCAGGACGTTCGATTTTTCTCAACGCAACACACAAGTTAAATAATCAAATACCGTAATCGCCTTAATTCCTTTTATCTGTCAACAAAACTCGAGGAAAAACAATTGATGGATGAGAAAATCGTTTGTTCTTGAAAATGAGAATCAATGTTTTTTGTGCTTGCATGCGGTGTTTGAGCGGTATACTATAAACGTACGTTATTGTACCAATGTTGTTGGTTAACAAGAATTCGATCGCGGGTGAAGGGTGGTTGCGGCGACGCGCTCCTCACTTCGGGATGATGCACCGCCATTCGTCCAACAATACATATACATATATATATTTACCTATATTATTTATATAGTATAGCACTATTCAATTGAAATCTTTCAGCTAACTTATTTCGATCGATTCGAGATATATTTATCGATCGGTAAAAGTAGTCGATCGTTGGAGCCGACTTTAACGCGATTCAAATTACGAGGAACGACGAGGAAGGAATTAACGTAACCAAATATACCGATACCGCGCGGTTGCACCCACGCGGCAATTGTAAGACGTCTTGCCGACGATCGGTCAAATTTTGTGGGATAGAAAGAAAACGGTTCAAATTTTTAATTGAACACGTTCGAAAAATTATAACGGGTCAAATTTATTATTTCCTACAAAAATGCTGCATACATCGCCTTTTTTTTCCTCGATAACTCAAAATTGAGACAACTTTTTCCACAACATTTTTACACAAAAATACCCACCACCACCACCACCACCACCACCCTCTTTCCACTCTCGAATCGTTCATTTTTCCCGACCTCGTATAATCTCCTCCTCAATACCGCATATTTTTTCATCTACAATACACGCGCATACGGCCATCCACAGGTGTACATTGTTTTCATTTTTGCTTTTTGTAAACGCATGAACGTGCGCGCGCTGTTTTAACGCATTCAAATCCGATTTCCGATTCCCGATTCGCTTCGTCATCCGTGCGTGTGCGTCTCTCTTATATTTATTTCAACGATACGATTGTGTCTTCTCTCGAGACTATCGAGAGGATCCAAACAAATACGTACGTATTATTATTATTATTATTATTATTATCATCATTATTATTCTTATTATTTTGTTTTTTTTTTTTAATATATTCCCGGGCTCGTCGCATCCCTCCTCGATCGATCGAACTAAGTAGAATCTCTCGGTCTCTTGAGACATCGGATGTATTTCATTTTCAATAATGTATATAATATTATTTCTTCGTTCGAATGATGATCCATTTCGAATGAGTTTTTTTTTTTTTTTTTTTTCAAGATTTAAAAACATTCCGAATTATTTTCAAACCATCTTATTATTTATACAATTGTTTATCACCGAAAATATTTCCAACCAAAATTCATTTCGTTCCGATAACATGTTTCCACAATCTTATATTCCCTCTGTTTTTATTAATCCGGCGGAGGGTTTGAAGAGGAAAAAAGAAAAGAAAAATATTGAAAAAGGCAGAAATGATAAATATGAATATTGCATTACAGATCCGCGTAGTGAACGCATTTCGGCAGGGCCTAGACTCGCGATACGGCGAGCACAGCACCGTGACCCTAGCGGAAGTACTACGGAAGCAATCGACACTGAACAAACGAATCTCACAGACGAGCAGCATAGATTACGCGGACAACATACCGGACGAACTAACAATACCGGAGATCGACGTAGAGCGTCTATCCAGTCACAGTCATACGGAGACGGCGGTCTAGACGACGAGGAAAAAAACTGAAAAAAAAAACAGAAAAAAAGAGCCCCCCGGAGGGGAGCAAATAGCAGCAGCGAGAGGGACAGAAGAATGGAGACGAAAAAAGGAAGCCCGTCGGCGCTTCCTAGGGATTAAGTATGGGGAACGGGCAAGGAGAGAAAGTAGGCTAAGAATCCAAAAATCCAGTGAAAAATTCGTTCGTACCGCGTTTATTGGCGGATTAGATAAATAAAACGATCCACGGATTATCGGTAATGAAATTGAAAGTGAAACAATATCGTTACGTTTCATCCTAACGGCGAACAAAATCCTCCAAGGGACGGGGTTTAATACTGCGCTTAAGAAGAAATGCAGAGGATTCGATGAATGAAAAAAATGAAAAAAAAAAACAAAAAATTAAAAAACAAAAAACAAAACAAAACAAAATAATAATAATAATAAATAAAATAAAACGGCTCTTCCTTACTCCCTCCCTTCCTTGCCTCCTTTCCGCTTCTCAAGGGACCGAGTC
The DNA here is from genome assembly GCA_037576405.1 of Campoplex capitator. Lineage (NCBI taxonomy): Eukaryota > Metazoa > Arthropoda > Insecta > Hymenoptera > Ichneumonidae > Campoplex > Campoplex capitator. The sequence goes on along the minus strand of JARBWI010000002.1, from coordinate 19,789,359 downwards.
CGCCCTTGTGATGAACCACGATCCACCTGGACGACTGTCCAAGAAGAGTACGTCCGACTACTCCGCTCCCGCAAACGGTCAATGTTCTCGGGGGGCTTCGAGAAGAAGATAAAAATTGAGCCTCCTTTTTTTTTGACTGAGAATAAAGCAATTTGCGCAAGGTTGGTTGGCTTTATAAACAACAAAGTGGACAACGAGGGGACAGAGTAGATCGATCGGACAAACAAACAAAAACATTCAAAATACATGACTAATATTTTGGGGACTACTGACTCCGCGTGAATGAGAGCCCGAAAGCCACTAAAACTTGGCATGGACTTGTTCAAAAAATACGTTTGTGCGCGCGTGTGTGGATGTGCGTGCGCGCTTGCGTGTCTGTATGCGCGTGTGTGCGTGTGCGCGCGTGCGTTCGTGCTTGCGCCCTTGGGCATACGCATACGCGCACACACGCTTCCATAATATGTATACGCATATATTATGTATGCGTATACATAGATATACAGTGTACGTACACTAACGATGCCGAGACTTTAATCGCGTGATTCGCGAACGGACGAGGAAACAAAATGGTGAAGCATAAAAAAGTGAATATTACCGAGCCGCGAAAAAAAAAAAAAAAAAAATTAAAAGAGAAAAGAAATTGAAAAAAAAGCGTTTGTTGAATTAAAACGAAGCGTCGCCGGTGCGGAACTTTTTACCGTGAGATTATCCTACGAATTATCTCCCGACCTCCTCTCTGCGCTTTCCTTTTCCTTTTCGCACTTGCGCCCCCCCCCCCCCCCCCCCCCCCCCCACCTGAATAAAATATATATCCAATGACAACGTTATGCGCTAAAAAAGCGTGAAAAAACACGCCCAGAAGGAAGGAAATCAAGATTCAAATGGGCTGTTCTATGTGTATAACACATACTTACGCTCGTCTATGTACGTGTATGTAATTAAAATAAGGAAGAAATCTTGAGTGCCACCGCCGCACCTCTGGACCCCGAGATCCGAGCGATCCGCTTATTAATTAGTAATTATACTAAAGTAACGCACCACTGCCTTCCCTATTCCGTCGTTACGTTTTCTTCTTCATCCTTATCTATCTACATCTACCTCTCTTTTTCTCATTCATTATTTCTTTAACGTGCTACTATTTTCACTAAAATTGCGCTCGCTACAATTATCGTACTCTTCTGAACTCACGTTTTTTTTTTTTTTTTTTTGCACTTTCATGCCATTTCCACATTTATTGCCTGGTATTGCACAATTCTTGGAAATAAGCATCTTTGTCAAAAAATCCAGATTATCTATTCGTTCCTTCATTCGTCAACGCGCATATTTTTATGTATTCTTTCTTCCTTTCTTCTTGCGCCTCAATCACTTTTTTCATTAGTTGGATTTTCATTTTATCTACGCGCTCTTCATATATCAATTGAGGATGAAAATAATCCTCCCTTCCTCTCTCTCTCTCTCTCTCTCTCTCTCTCTCTCTCTCTCTCTCTCTCTCTCTCTCTCTCACTTTGTCTCAAAAACTCTTTACGATCGAGGCTACAGTGTTACGTGACTTAAGAATTTATCTAGTCATTCAGTTTGTATTAACGTACTTCCGCGTACAATTCTGCACTGGGGGTGCCTTACCGCGAAAGGAATAAATGAATAAAATTAAACATTTGAGAAATCGATTGACGACACGAAACAAAACAGCCACACCTACCATACCTACACACACACACAGAGGCTGAAAGATCGTATAGAAATGGTTGAAATAATGCTATAAACTCTGAGAGGAAAAGAGATAAACTTGACCGTACCTAAAAATATTGCTGGTGGAAGCGGAACGTTATATCGACTATGCGGTACTTACTCGTGGTAAAAGAAAAAAAAAAGACGAATATACGTATATGTAAATATACATACGAGTAGGTCGATGAAACAATGACGAAAAAAAAAGAAAGACGAAGAAGAAACGGAAGAATAAATAAATAAATAAATCAAGAGAAATAAAAAGAAATACCGCCGTAAACATTACGCTTAGGATATTTTTAATTTTAATGTGCAAATCCAAGCTCCACGGGGACAAGTACGTAAAAACAATGATTACAAGTCGTTGCATAATGGTAGATTTGTGTCGAATGCTTTAGAATGATGATGGCAACAATAACAACAGCATCAACAAGAACAAAAACACACAAAACGCTCGTACTTGAAACATAAAAAATAACGAGACACAACACGGATACTCGCATAATATTAACGAACGAAGAGAAGATTAAAAAAAAAAAAAAAAAAAAACCTTAGAAAGCACCGCTTTAAGAAGAAAAACGGCGTGCAAGAGATCTCTAGTCCGATGGGCTCCAATTTCGATTAACTATCGTAAGTGAAGTAAGAATGTATGTAATGAGCGTTCCTTATTTTTTTTGACGTTTGTCCATTGACTTTCTTTAATTTTGAGAAAACTTTTCAAGAAGCCGTGGTATCTGACACTATCATCCTTGGATAAAAAGTTGAAAAAATGGAAGCAACGTTCTTTTTTTTTCGACACAAGTTGAGCCATAACTGAAAAAAAACATTGCGAGTGAACAAAGTGTGAAACATGCATACATTTTTCAATTGAATGGGGAAAAGAAAGGAAAAGAAAAGTGATTATACCTTCCCATGATTCTTTTATACATATTCGCCCGATGAGACGCCAGCCACGCTCCATGTGTAACAGCGAACGATGGGGAAAAAAAAAAAAAAAACAAAAACAAAAAAAAAATTATGACAATCGTCTCCTTTTTTTTTTTTGTTGCTGCCCTTGTCGCATTTTTGTTTGTTCATCGCGTATACGCCAACCAATGTTTCCCTTGTGCCGCCGACACCGAAAGAGCTTGTTACATTTGTATTTTTCGAGACGCGAACGTGTGAGAATGTATAGAGTTTTTATTTATTATAAGTTACCGCGAAAGGAGAAATATAATATCTTGAAAATAAGAATAAGAAGATGATAATGACGATGACGATGATTATAAAAATATTAATTGTATTGAAATGTTCAAGAGGGTGAATAGTTTGCCGAGATTCGCCATCGTTATCAATTACTATTACTGTTACTGTTATGATGCATATATTATAATTATTACTACCAATTATCGCCATTGATTCGAGACCACTGAAAAAAGAAGAAGAAGAAGAAAAAAAAAAGAAACAAACAAACGCTCGGTTTCATCGTGTTTTTTCTCATTCATCGTCCTCTTTTTATTTCGTTACACATTTCGACAATAATTCGACGTTTAAAATTATTTATCATTGCGTAGTGGTAATGTCGTTGACTGTTTTTTTTTCTCTCGTTACGAGCATTTCGAGGGGGAAAAAATGAAAAGAACGATCGATTAAACATGGTTTGAGACTGGATGAGGGTGTACAACTACGTGTTACGTGCTCGAGAGCATCAATTTTATTATATTCGTCCAATGTGCGGTCTCGTGACATCTTTACACGGGCGACCTTTCGATACAACTGATTCCTTCGTCGCTGAATGCGGAATATAATATTTTTCTTCGCAAATCCTTTTTGACGTATTACGCAGTGCGGGTACGGGTCATTCGGTTTTATCTCTGCTCGTCTTTCGTTGATGATTTCTTTTTTCTTTTTTCTTGACATCTTGTTTAGTCAATAAAGCTTATAAGTATACTCGATTTACGTCAAATGAACAATTACAGATTTTTTCCTCTCCGATCATACCCAACTAGCGGAATAAAATCCATCTTGAAAAATATGCGTAAACTCGTGGAATTGAGGGGATATAATGAAACTACGAAAACTCGCTATCTCGCTCCTCTCGACTGCGATAAAGGATTGAAAAAAAAAAAAAAAAAAAAAAAAAAAAAACCACGAGCTAATGACAAGCTCCGAACTCTATCTTTCTTTCTCATCTCTCACACTTCTCCCTCTCTCTCTCTCTCTCTCTCTCTCTCTCTCTCTCTCCCTCGTGCATGACAGAAAGGAGATGACGATGATGTTGATTTATGAAACTCTGGGATATTCATGAGGCAATATGTAAAAAATACAGTAATTTTTTTTTTTTAATCCATTTAATTTATCGCAATCTAAAGCAAACTTCAACATAAATGGAATTAATAATAATAATAATAAAATATACATATGGCATAAGTTTATACACATGAGAGAGAGAGAGAGAGAGGGAGAGAGAGACAAGTCTAGTAATAGAAATAAGGAGCAACTGATAAGTAAATAAAACAACTAAGAGTATATAATTCACCATTATGTGTCTTGTGGCTCGGTGATCGAACTAGTGAATTATCACAATAGATGACAAGATTATAACATAGGTATTTATATAATTCATTAATATAAATTAAATAGTCTGAACGAATAAAGTAATGAAAAAAATAAAACTGCGAATAATCGTGATATTCGAACGATAGATATTATCACTCGCTAATGTAACTGATCAACATGGAAGTATTTGATGAGGATAAAAACTTGAAAAAACATATATATATATATCTCTATATATATGTATATATATAATTTAAGTACCAGCTGCTGCGAATCAACTGATAATGTTACTACTATTACTTTACTGTTATTCTTACTATTTCACTACTAAACGCTTTATGCGTCAAGTATTGTTAATAATATTACTGAAATACTCGAAATGATCTAATTTATGAATTTAATGCAGCGTAAACTGCATCGTTGCTTAATTAAAATATCATCGTCGTCATTTTGCCATTTCCATTCGAGTAGTAGGTACATGTAATTGATATAAAGGATCCCTGTGTGCAGAGACGCCGCCGACGCGTATCGAGAATGTTTCAATCTCAATTTTAAATAATTACGGACGGAGAGGAAATATGAAAAATACAAAATTGTATTGGTTGAAAAGGGAAAGAAAAATGAAAATACTTGTTTGAGCAATGATTATATATGAAAAAAAAAAAAAAATAGATTCGTGTCTCGTTACGGTTGGGACCAAACGTCGTCGGTAGTTGTTTTCGTATTACCTTGTACAACTCGTTTTATGAATAAATTTTAGATTAAACGGGGAATGAGAAACAAATTTTGGATCGACAAGATCCCGAAAACAAAGAGAAAACACAAAAATATTCCAATATCGGTAAACGTTACGCGCGTCGATCAACCCGACCATGAGGAATAACAAGTTTTGAAGAAATTGAAACCCACCATGGGCGTTACCACCGAAACTTTTCTTCTTTTTTCCTTCATATACATACAAGTTACTGGAACACGTGCGATTAAGAAGCGTGCGCGGGAAACATATAAATTATGAAGAGAAACGCGTTTTGGACCCTCTGGTAGATGCGCGATCGCTGATGGATTCAATCTAAATATAAATTTCAAAACCTTGGATAAATCTTTCGTTTCGCGCGCGGTTCAAGTTTGAGTCATTTGAAAAACCGATATTTTCATTTATCCGCAAATTCTCTTCAATAATCGGGGGATCGGATCGGATGCAAAAATAATGAAAATAAAACAATTTCATAAAAAATGCCACAGCATACGAGTCTCTCCGGATACAGGCGCCAACTTGAATAATAAAATATCTCAATTCTGCGATGAAGTAAAAGAGAAAAACGCTTTGATCGGATTTACGATCACGTCTTTTTATCCGCTAGATACTTGAATATATATATATAGTCGAATAGTCGCAAGAACGCTCTATACATACATAGAAATATAACACTAGTAACCAAAATATATATTAACGATTGTGCTATCAAACCCATTCACGGATAAAGCTAATGAAACAATACTACTACTACTACTACTACTACTACTACTAATAATAATAATAATCATGAAGCGTGTGTATGAATGTTATACACAAGCACATATTGTATATATACATGCATAGACAAGATATTGTACGCGTATGCACTTATTACGATTGCGTTTAATGTGCGAAAATCGATTTCTGCATAAATAATATACGCATAATACACACTTACACATTTGTAAATATACGACTCTAAAAACAGACGCGCGTGCGCGCGCGGCTAGCAACAGACTACACATACGATCGTTCTGAATTTTATTGTTAGAGCCGGCGTTATTATTACGAACGAAATGGATACGTCGATGAGAGACTTGTTGCTGTTGTTGTTGTTGTTGTTGTTGTTGTTGTTGTTGTTGTTGTTTTTGCTGCTGTTGTTTTTTTTTCCACGTCTCCGCTAACGGCATAAATACATTTTCGATCATACAAGCGCTCTAATATTTTTATATTTTATTTTATTTTATCTAAAAATATGAGAGTGTATCGCTTGTCTGCGTGAAAGAAGGTATTCTCGAATATGGCTCGAATCTATATATTTAGCCTGTAAGAGCCTTTGAAGCCTTGGAAGCTAAAAAATAAGGGAAAAGAATCTCGAAACCTTTTGAACGGCATTATGTATTATTTTGTTTCATTGCTCAACACCTTCATGCCGATTCGTGTAACGCGTCGTTGCTCGCTCTATTCTATATATATATATATATATAAAAGAACAAGAGGAGAACGGGAAGAAAGTTTAATCGTTTCTCCGTTCAAACAATCTTCGACGCATAAACGGAATAATAAAAGTTTTTAAAAATGTGACGCATCTATTATCAACGCGTCAATTAAAATGTTGTCATCGTTAGCTCTCCATTCGAATTATAAACGAGCTAAATCTTTTCTGTCCTTTCTCCTCCCTCTTGCTGAAATTAGGGGGAAAAAAAAACAAACAAACGAATAAACGCGAAAAAAAGGAGAATTCAAAATCACACTTTGATCCGCTTGAAACGATAGCGCTGCGCCATTCTCATTATTTACTCGAAATAATATTTTTTCTTTTCAATTGTCGATGATATAGTATATAACGTTCTCTTCGAGGTGCGCGCGATAATGCGGGAGAAGCGCGTGCGTGCCTCCTTTTAAGCGTGGATTAATACGAGCGTTTTTTCAATTCTCGGCAATTGATTCGAGCCAACTCGTTGTTATTTTGGAAGAGGCTATGAACGTTACGATTCTACTCGATTATTACAAGTGAAATCGGGAACGAAAAGTCAATATAGGCACCTCTGGCATTATAAAACTAAGAATTGAGGAAATTGTAAAAGGAAAAGAAACCAGCTGTCGGTGGTAACTTGCTTCGATTGAAAAAAAAAAAAAAAAGGTCACCTCGCATCTACTTGGTTAAAAGTACAAGTTCTTTATTTATTACTTTTTGTTTTCCCCAATCTTGTGCTATACCAATTAAGAGTTTTATGAACGAAAAGAAAATATGTTGACTATTATTATCACATTACAGAAGAGATGTTAGAATTTTATGAAACGCGTTGATCGTTATAGACATTCATCCTATATATTCAGGCCTCATGCGGATCGAGACGAGACGGTGAAGAAAATTGTATATATCGTCGTCTCTTTGTATATAGACATTTGTCGTTTCTGCCGGCACGGAACAACGATTGTCTTGTCAAATCTTTTGTTCCGGCTCATCCTTTGTTTTCATCTTTTTCTCTCCCTCAATAATGCCGTATGAAAAAAAAAAAAAAATTGCGCGTGCCGCGTTTATGAGAATGCGAGCAACCTCGTGGAGAGTAGGACACGCCTATTGCCAGAGTCCTGCATTGCATCATTATGTTCCTCATTTTCGGCATGCCGACCAATTTTGAAATAACGAAGAAAAAAAGTAAACAATCAAAGTCCCGCTTGACAAGAGTTTCTCCCGCAACGTGAGCAAGACAAATAAATAATAAGAGACGCAACAAGATTACGATGAATCTTCCTCATCCTGCTAAAGATCCGATCGGACAGATACAAAGATACATGGAAGAAGAAAATATATAGCTACTAGGCGGAGGCGGGCAGAGGGGAAATGAACCGCGATCGGGTTTATATGTACGAGAATGCGCGGCGGCGACGGCGGCGGCGGCGGCGGCGGCGGCGGCGGCGGATAGTGAGTAACTTTTGGTTATATAGAGGAAAAATCATATTTTTCTGTCGTTACTGTTATTATGTAGTGGCATCATAGTCAGATGCGGAAACGATAAACATTGAAATAAATAATAAATGAACAAACAAATAAATCAACGAGGGAAGAAAAAGAAAAAAGAAAGGATGAACGAAGGAAAATTGTTAAGTTTTGAGGACGGATATATTGCGAGTCGTCGACGCAACCGCACGGAAGATGCTCTATATATGCCAGTGAACGCGCGCGGATGGTTCAAACGAACGGGCGCGCGCGCGCGCGCTTTTGTTAAAATTATCGTCGACACGAAGTTTAACAAAGCTTATGGACAAGTCCGAGGTGAAGCTAGGGAGTGAGCTTATTGCGTCTCAACTATGAGATAGGAAAAATGTTGAGGGAAGCAAAAACTATGTAACCATTTCCTTCTGCACGGTCAACCGCCATTTTTAACCGATCGTTTTTGTCGATAATTTTTTCATCATAAACCCATCCCCCCCATTTTTCATTCGTAACTCGGTCTCTCGCATAATTTTACTCCGACAGCCGTCAGGTCGTTGGTCAATTTCATCATTGCATGGTTTTCATACTTTCCTCTCTCCGTGCGGCCCCATGCAACGTTCAACGTCATCGAGTCTGGTTTACATATGTCATCACAAGTAATAAATGCAAATTCCAATAAGCACAACTTTCCCGATTACATTAATCGCGCCAAGAATCATCCTTTTTCTTTACACTACAAAAGACAAAAGTTTGCGAACGCACCAAAACTGATTTTTCTTTCATGCAGCGCTGCATATACCCAACGATGACCTTTATTCGTTTTTATTATCCGATGAAAATTATTTCAACGAACCATCATTCAACGCGTTTAACCCGAACAAATGGTTATTCGCCTTGTTGTCCTGATATTATCATCACTTTTCGAATGGATCGGCGATTCATTATATATATATAATAAAATGCCAGCAGCGCGACGATTCAAAAAGTGTTGCGAGCATGATCGCGCAGTTATGGAAAATTTGCTTGAAAAAATAAAACTATATGAAAAAAGATATGAGGGAGGGAACAGGCAAAAATGTTATATATAATAGATGATTGACCGTGCGCCGATGAAATTCTCTTTTTACGGTATTCCTACGCGTGTCAAGACAAATTCGTGAGTAACTCTATCTATCGGAGGAAAGATAAGACGCGCTGTGTTCGAACGCATGCGTACAGACAAATATTGCAAAATACGTTCGAGTTAGCTGTTGTAAGAAATAAAAATAAAAAGAATAATGCCACACATTTGAGGTAGACGAGCGAATGCGATTTTACATGTTTGTATAAAGCTCTTACGTTACTATTCTCACGTAGAGGCATCGGACAGACGAACGAACGAATAAACAGACGAAAATCCACACTGACACGGGATTAGAGCGAATTTTAAAATGACTTCGGAGTAAAAATGTCAAGATGCGATGAAAAAATATGGATGAGAAGATAAAAATAAAGGACAAAAATAATAATATTAAGGATAAATATAACGGTGATGCCGTGGGCTCGGTCTTGCCTACGTTGTACATAAAGCACTGCCCCACTTATACCTGAAAAAATAAAAAAATAAATAAATAATGAACACTAAATGAATCAATATTAACATTAACTGATCCACAACGATCGCGAGTATGTTGAAGCGTTGAAACGTCAAGAAAATTTACACTCGGAAAAAAGAAGAAAAGAAAAATACTTTTCGCTCGTGTGTATATTGTCTCGTCGAGAACGAATCGTCGTGGATCGGCGGTGCAAGAATGGAGGGAAGAAAAGAAAAAAGAAAAAAAACAATAAAAATAGCTTCGTTCGATGTTCGTTACACGGAGAAACATAGCTTTCCGAGGAAAGTTTCGGTATGCGCGGTAACCTTTGAGAGATTATAAATCGATACATATACGTGGAATAAACGAATGATAGAGAATGGAAGGATAAATATAATGGAATAAATTTGAGAGGAGTTGGAGGAGAGACTATGCTCTATTGCAAATGAAATGCGAGAAAAACGGTGTGAAAAAATTATTCTAGACAACTAATACAATCCTTGAATATGGTACGGATAAAGTTAATGAGTAAGGAAACAAACCAATTGTACTAATGAATTATGTTGAAGAAAATTCGCGAAAAAGTATGTGTGCGTGCGTGTGTGTACGCGTGTGTGCGTGTGCATACATACATAATCACGTACATATGTATATATGCACTCGCATACACACATGTGTGCAGTGGGAAAAAAAAAAAAAAAAAAACAAAACAAAACAAAACAAAATTTAAAAAAAAATAATAAAAAAAAAAACCAGCAACAACTCATTATATTGAAAGATTATTATAACTATTATTGTAATGAATGAATAAAATAGATATTATTATTGAATTATATACTCATTTCAATAAATTTTGTCAAAATACTTATTGACAAAGTTGTCCGTCTGCGCGCTGCGAGAAACGGATAGAGAAGACTTTTGATAATCAACTTTAAAAGGTAGAGCAATATATTGATTATCTGATTGATCTCAAGGTGATGGAACGTTCCTTGCCGGCGGACGACTTTGCATCTATGCGACGGCGGCGGCGGCGGCGGCGGCGGCGGCGGCGGATGGAGAAGAGGAAAAATCGATTTCTCACGTGCTTCAAGCTTCAATTATTTATTATCATCAACTGGGTTCGCGTGTACTATAAAACTTTTAAAAAGTGAAAAAAGAACGCCAAGTATTAAAAAGTTGTGACCTTATCTATAAAATTACCACTCGAAATCGTTTCGTCATTTACAAAAATATAATCATATCATTTTCATCAAGCCAAGACCACCAAAAATGGTGTATGAAATTACAAATAGACGTAAAATGAACGCGGTGTATATCTATACGTATGTACTATACATATTCATTGCAAAGATTATACGCCAACTTGGCGTGCATGATTTTCAAATGTCAGTTCGGCAAAGGAACGCTTCTTTCATTTGTACATTGAGCCATTTTTTTCCGCTTATTCGTCCGTCCAAACCATTTATTCACTTAGCCCATCTAATCATCCGTCCGAACCTATCTATGTAGAATATTGATTTTAAATCCTACTAATGTGAGATTCGCCTTTGCCGAACTTACATTTGAAAATCATGCACGCCAAGTTGGCGTATAATCTTTGCAATGATGTATAGTACATACGTATAGATATACAACGCGTGCATTTTACGTCTATTTGTAATTTCATACACCATTTTTGGTGGTCTTGGCTTGATAAAAATGATATGATTTTATTATTGTAAATGGCGAAACGATTTCGAGTGGTAATTTTATAGATAAGGTCACAACTTTATAATACTTGGCGTTCTTTTTTCACTTTTTAAAAGTTTTTTCCAGGGATATCACTTCTTTTTGTAAAGAACAACAGTAGATAGTAAGAAATATTGAGTAGTACAATGATGGAAAAATTATAATCGTCATTCTCGGGGGTATACCTTCTTCGTAAGTGCCTTTCTCGTGCGTTTTCTCGTGGTTTTCGCATTCTCGCGGTATTTCGCGTTTTCTCGCGGTTTTCGCGGTCTCGCGGTTTTTTGTAGTCTATTGTTATATTTGTATAAAATATATGTGTATGTAGGTATGATGACTCATCAGAGATTATAATCGTCATCCTCGGGGGGCTCCGCCCCCCTAGCCCGGGTTTGAATTGTATATGTGTGCTTCTAGCTCTCGTTCAATTATTTCCGCGGGACTGAGAGTAGATCCTTCCTTGGAGGGGGTTCGGAAAGTAGACATATACATATACATATATTGTGGAAGAAAATTTTCTATATACTGAAATCGAGGCACCTAATTTTTACAATTACGAATTCACCTTTTTACGGGGATCACAGGGAAAAAAAAATTATGTCATCTGAAGCGCATTCATCCCATTGTATGATAGAAGTTTCATTTTTTTCCATGAGTCGAATTATGTAACAATGGCGACGACTTCAAGTTCAGAAATGAGGGGAAATTGACCAATCTCGAGTATAGATACGCTGCACGTCTTGCCTTGCCTGTTCAAAGATTTTCTTTTTAATACTTGGCGTCAAGACGCTGCCGCGTCTCTAGATGATCGTTTCGATGATCGATGGCTTGCGAACTTTCGTTTGGTGTGCGACAGGAAAATTTAATGGTCAATTATACATTTTTTATTCGTTAATCGAACAACGAATAGAGGCGAAAATGAACTTTTAAATACACCGTGTGTTTAAAACAGTATTGTTGTTATTAATGAATAAAGTCGTAGAACGAAGACTCAAAAATTCTCACTAAAATGTACCAATAGACGCGATAAAAAAAAAAAAGTTGTTACGCTAATCTTTTGATAATCGCATTGTGATTGGATGCGCACAATACCGATGCCAAAGAATGGAGTAGAAACGAAAAAATTATTCTTCAGTTAACCGTATGCGGAGGCCATCTGTATTATTGCGAATAAAGGTATAGCAGTTGTTAATGATTACTTGATATTTTTCCACATGCGAGAAAGCAGCGAAATATTATTTCCGCAAGACGCGGAGCCATTTGACGACCGACCCCGAGGCCGCACAATTGGATTCCATCCGTTAAAAGTTGCTCATACCGATTATAAACGAAGCAACGGGCAGCAGCGTCAACCAATACAATATACGAAGCTATGGAAAGGAAAATTTAAGTAAAGCGTATATATACATAGGATAAAGGTGTTTATGGCAACAGAGATTTCTGCTCGAGTATTTATTATAGCAATATATCAAGAACCAAGTTGAGATAATGCGAGAGATCGGGTGTTTACGATTAAAAATAAGAACGTGAAATTTTTCGTTTTTCTCAACTTCCGTCCATATTCCCACAGATCTATTTAAGCATAATATAATGTTATCTCCTTATTTCCCTTTACCTACATGCATATTGGTAAGTACAAATATCTTATATATAGATACTGTCAATTAATGTTGGTACCTATATAAGACGTGTTTTCAAGCTATAACATGAATTCGAGCTTCCTTTATTGAAGGTGCAGCGGAATTGAGCCCGAAAGAGAGATAAAGCTATATAATTTTCGAAGCTGCGAGTAGACCCCGCGCGCTGCGGCGTTTTTATAGATATAAATGAGTGCGCGCGTTCCAGAGAGAGTATACTTATACTTATATATAAAGATATGGCTTATTAGTCGTACATATTTCATTTAGGCTGTATTTAAAAACCTGCTGCCGCAGCGCCATGATGAGTCCTATAACAAAGCAGCACTTGCAGCAGGTTTTGAAATACGGCCACAGTCGCGGTATCGATATGCATGTGTGCGTACTCGAGGACACGGAATGCTTGTACCACGGGGAGACGCGGTGTATATGCGGTTGCTTGCGCGAGAGTACAAGAATCTCCAGGTTCCGCACCGAGTTCCGTATGATAAATTTTTAGTTCCCGAGCGCTGACCCCGCTACGAAAGAGCGCTTTTATCTCGATGTGACCCACCGCAATATTAACTTTTCCTTTTTTTTTTAAATCACGTTGAACGCAAAATATTCCCCGAGGTCACCACTGCTCAAGCCATGCTGGTATAGTTTCGGTCTAGAATCGAATATGTCTCAAATAAAAGGTCAAAAAGATGCGGACGCTTGAGAATTATCCAGTTTCCCAGCAGCAGGGATCAACGAACAAATAAAATACACGAGAACGATAAAAGTGCATGTCCAGATCTTACACCCGGCTTGGAGATCTTGAATGTGCATGTTATTTTTTGAATTTCATTTCATTTGTGGAATCGTTGGAAAATAGTTGGTTGGTTGCGGAACATCGTTGGTTATGGATGTATATGTACGGAATCGTTGAAAGCGTAAAAAAATTTGGGTGGGTTTGGGGCGGAAAGTATGTCAGAATCGTTGGACACGTTGAAATAGAGTCAGCTGGGTCCGAAACATGTCTGAATTTTCTCCAAGATCAACATTCATTACGATACACTGAGAAAAAAAAATTGTTGATTCATTGTTATGGAACTGTGACGTTGAACGCACAGTTTGATGAAAAATTAATGTGTCCGTTCCATAGATTATGATGATCATATATATTTCATTGGCACTCCGTAATGAGAGATTCTGTCGTTTCAATAAATTTTTTTTTTCTCAGTGTTAAATGGAAAAAACTTGAAAAATAACAACGGTTTATTCTTCGTTTTGATCTTTTAAATCAAATTTGCTGGTATCTTCGCTATTACGTATTCTTCATTCATGCGGCTGTAAAAAATCGGTTTTTTAACCGATTGAAAATAAAAAATCATGAAAACTGGACGAGCCCTAAAACTAGTAGCAACCGCTACTGCGCAAGCGTGGAATATGGTCACTTTCACCTTGTGCTGCACTAACTTTCATAGTCGATACATACACGCGCGTTCGCATAGGATCGATCCGTAGGTTGTTAACATTTGCATATGGCGGCAGATGAAAGAATTAATTCAAGACGGAGGTTTCAGGAAACCCCCGTCGGAGCATTCATTTTCCTATATGCCGTAGGCATAGGCAAATAATAGTTTGAGGCAAATCTGTGCGATGATCCGAAACGTGTTTATGAAATGATTATTAAAAAAATAGTTTAAAGTAAATATTTTGTATTTATTGGAATATGACCTTGGGTACTGAATCGGGAGAGTGCGGGTCAGGGGTTCGGATGATGGAGATGAACTGCTCGAGGAACGACGCTCTCGTCGAGACGGTTGGAAGAGTATAGCAGGGCCCCCGTTGTTCTTACGCTAATTGGTATAGTATTACTCATCCGGGGCGAGCAATATCGAGGCGACGGGCACGCGTAAAGTGTGCAGCGGCCGCCGGGGAGCGCGCGGGGGGGGCGGAGGGGGGGGGGGGGCTGACATGAGGTCTGGAATGTTGCTGACTTGGGACTGATAAGCGGGAAGGGGGATAAAATGCTACGCGCGTCGAGTTAAGCCTGGGAAAGAGTTAATAATGTGAGCAGGTTTCGGCTATTGGCACATGAGAAAGAATTTTTCTCAACATTCTGCTGTGATTCTGCTCTGTGACATCTGACAAAAAATATATACATATATGTTATCGCACATAGAAACAATATATTATGATGAAAGTAGGCCGGATACATATTGGAACTAGACTTATAGCCTCGCGCGCGCTCGCGCGATATATATTTTTTCGAAACAACGCTGCCATGATCAATGTCCGGGACAGAGCGAAAATAACCAGATTCGAAAACCAATTCAAATACATCACGTTTTTTTTCTTCCTTGCATCAACTAATAATAATAATAATAATAATAATAATAATAATAATAATAATAATAATAATAACAGTAATAATTAATATGCGAGTCAGCAGTTGGCGTTTCGAGCTCATATATTTTCGATCGTACCCCCCTCCCCGCAGGGCCGAGCAATATTATAGAATGCAATTTGTATGAAAACGGTAATGCGGTATAGATAACTCTCGCTATGGGAAATATTTCAATGTTTATTAATTAACGCACCACCGCCGGGGACATTTTCCTGTGGAAATGTTGAATTTTGTAATTTTTTCGGTAATTGATTGTGCCGAAAGCGCTCACTAAAAGTGTCCCTCGCATCCCGAAAGCTATTGAAAAATAATAATCCGCTGTCGTATATATAGTCAATATAAATAACTAACGCGGCCATCGAAAATCTCGCTCCGTCCGGATGATATAAGCACCCCCCGCGTACGTTGCGCGTTCTCCGCAACCATGATGATATGACCGCGCCGTTATATTATTGTTGATTCTATTATTGAGGAATGAAAAACTTTTTTCACTGCTCTTCAATTGTTTGTCGTCGTAAATAGGGCGAATAAACTCCGCGCGCGGATCAAGTTTTTCGAGCGATTTGTTGTTGTTGTTGTTTTTAGCCCCGAGCAGTCTGCATGCCTGTTATCGAACTTGATGAATAAAAATATATAAACTTTCTCTTTCAACATCCTGCGATATTCACAAAGCGTGTTACGCGGACACTCTGCCCTCTTAACCCTCGCAAAATAATATTATTAAGACTAATTTGATGCTTTAAATTATTGGAATCCGTTTCTTCGTATACACGCATCGCGCGCGAGTTTATTATTTTATGAATTTCGAGTGACAGCAGTGACACGCATACTCGGGTAAAGTCCCTCTCCAAGAAACTCTCCAAGTTTAGCAGCATTATTCGAAATTCTTGTTTCGTTCAATGAGTTCTTTGAAGGACAATAAATTTTTCAAGCTGCTAATGCGCCAATTTAGTTGACGCATTACGTTAACGCGCATGGAATCAATTTCATTATGAAGCATAAAATTCATTTTATTCGTAGCGCTATTCGAATAAGTACCGCGCGATTAATTTTAGCCTATCAATTCGCCGAGCTTATAGCACCATTGCATCTTTATTGGTGAGACCGTTGAGCAGAATCTTCTCTGTTGTAACAGGACCACCTGAAAGCAAAACAGGATCGTTGAAACATTCATTTGCGAGATATATAAAAGCAGCCAACGCGCGCACATTATGGAAATTTTATTATTTCGAGAGGTTCCACTCACGATACGCGGCGCGTTGACTCGTTTATCGCGCGAATCATCTCCGTGAAAATTTTCTAACGATACGCCTCGGTAAATAACAATTGTTTGTTGTAACTGCGCCGCGTCGCAAGTGAAGATGATGGAACTCGAAAAAAAATTTCATACGAAAAAAATTTTGTTGGAAAAAAAATTCGGACCAAGTACTTGACTCCCGAGCATGAGTGTTGGCTACATTATCAATATTCAGCGAGTACTTTGTCACTTTTTTTCTTTTTTTCTTTTTTTTTTTTTTTTCAACAAAATTTTTTTCTGGATCGGTTTTTTTTTCCATTCCGATTCTTCTTGTGCAAAACAACTGTGTACCAAGAATCAATTGAAAAAAACATTTGTGACGATGGCTTTTAATGTAATTGACCGTTAACGCTTTTGAAAGTTTTATTTATTTTACGACTTTTAGTAGATTCTAGACTCGAGATACTTGGTCACCCGGAACTACTATATTTGAGAGGAATAAATGTACGGGATAATACGAGACAACATAAAAAAAAAAACTAAGTCAAAGGGTGAAGAATAGTTAATTCGCTACTGACCCAGTTCATACCATACGTCGGTATTTCCGGCGTCCATTCTTGCAGCATTGAGAGCGTTTCTCATGGCTATTGGAATGGAACAGCTCATGCACAAAGGTGGTTCGCCGGTAGCTGAAATTTTTTCATACGTTTGATTAAGTGAAACTCGAAAACAACTATTAAGAGGATTTTTTATTCTTCAAACGAACGATTTTAGCATGCTTCATCGCATACAAGAGCCCATACCTTTCGACCGCAATACACCGCTCGGATTCGGTGCGTTTCGACGAAAACTGACTCTCAGGTCGACCGGAATGTCCTTAGCTCCGGGAGGTTTATAATTCTGCAGAACCAAAAAATTTATGTTCACTTTTATATATTCCAACTTTTTTTTTTTTATCGAGAAATTTCGGACGGACCCGTTGTAAATTGGAGAAAAAAAAAAAAAAAAAAAAAAAAAAAAACAACAAAAATTGCTCGAAAGTGACGTTAATTTAATATTAGGATTTTCGAGTGTATACAGATCGGCGCGGCGTGTTCTCGCGACTACGCGTTGAAGAAGAAAAACTTGATTCGAAGCGGCGCATTTGCAAATAGAAATATAATCCGGAGCAGTAAGGGAGCGCGCGTATTGATATATACGCCCCGCCGTTCATGCGATCTTTTAAATCCCAGTAGATTTTACGTATAAACAAAAAATAGAATATTTCATTGGAGGATAAAATTTGTTGGACCCTATTCGCGGAGAGAAACGAAAAACATGCACGCGACGGTAGGTGCGGTAGATGGATGATAATAAAATAAGGAGTTTGAGAGTGAAATTTCATGGTAATATAGGTATTTATGATCGAAGGCCATACGCGCGTTGCGGATATAGGGGATGCAATAGGAGGGAATCCCATCTAGGTATAATTGGCTGCTGAAATTGAATATCGCGTCTCCTCCCGGTTCTCGAGCGCGACATGTCACGAAGAGGAGCAGGGAGCAGGGAATATTTGATTTGAAATACCGTAAGCTTAAAAAATCGGCTGGATTTCGGCGCTTCGACACAATATCAAACGAATAATTATTTGTTGGTTTGAGAGCCACGGGAACGCATAATTGCGGGATCTGAATAAGAATCTAAAATGTAAATGACCCAAGTTCTGGTATTGGTGAGAGCACCGGTATCCTCGTCATAGATCAATTCCTCGCTGGTCCAGTAACCGATACCCATAATAAAGGCTCCTTCGACCTGTCCCAAATCAATTTCGGGATTCAGGCTGATTCCCGCGTCCTCCATTATGTCGACCCTCCGTATGATATGTTGACCCGTCAACAGGTCCAACTCAACCTCCGCCACGGTCACCCCATAGATCGGGTATGGCTTGAGTTGGACGTCTTTCGTCGCCGGTGCCATCCTATCCAGCATCCACACGGATGGATAATTAAACAAAAGACAATAAATTAATTTCCCAACAATTGGTTTTTAATAATGATGAAACGTACATGTAACGGGCGCATAAATCTACGTCAGCCGCGTGAGCCGCCATTAGCAACTCGGTCCAACTGGCATTTTCCATTTTTGCTCTGATGGGCTCGAGTCGCTTCAAAATTTCTTTGCACGCCATCATCGTTGCCTAGGAAAATATAGTACAACAAAGGTCGCGGCGAATAAATAACATATTAATTATCATCACGCAATATACATACGTAGGCGCAAGATTCGCTCGTTTGACTTCCTCCGGTAACCGAATTGTTCGGAGTCGTCGTGTTATTGGTTGGTTTGACGGAAACCATGTTTAGATCGATTCCTAAAGTGTGAGCGGCGACTTGGGCAACCTTTGAAGAAGAAGAAGAAGAAGAAGAAAAAACATTTTTCTATAGCGGATGAATAATTTATCGGATATATGCGGGGGGGGGATGTATGATTTGAACTCGATATACCTTGGTATGAATTCCTTGACCACATTCAACACCACCATGGACGACCGAGACCGTACCGTCGCGCGCAAATATCGAAACCATTGCGTGAAATTGTCCCCAGTACATCAAAGGATATTTCATCACTACGAACGATATTCCCTTTTTTTTCCAACGATTTTCCTGTTTCGTATATGCGCGCACACAAGACAATTAATTCACTTTTATACCGCTCGTGTCGCTAAAAAACTATTCGCGTTGACAAATATATATTTTTTTCTTTTCATTTTTCATTTCAAAATGAGAGAGAGAGAGAGACATACGCTGTTGAAAATTTCAACTGCTCTCTTTCGAGCCTCGTAATCAGAAGATTTTTTCATATCCTCGATCATAGGTAGCAGGGCCTCCTTGTCCACCGAATTCATATTCAATATGCGCACTTGCAACGGATCCTTTCCGAGTGTTCGAGCTATGTGTTCCATTATGTTCTCCGCCATTGCAACTCCCTCGGTAGACCCTGAAATACAGACAAATAAGCGAGGCATGGATGGATGATACGACGATTATTTTCAATAGGTCCCGCAAGACTAACCGGGAGCTCTACAAAAGGTGTTGGATGGTATCTCGGTTTTCACTTCGAATCCATCGCAGCTCCATGTCTCGGAATCGTAGCACGTATAAAAGTGATGAATGACAAAGGGTGCTTGCAATTCATTGAACGAACAGCCGGCATTTCCCCAATGCGTCGAATTTAGATATTGTACGAGGCCATCGTCGTCAACACCGATCTCGTAATCCTGCTTCATCGAGTAACGTTTACCCACCGTTGCCATGTTACTCTCGATCGTCGTGATGAAACGAGCCGGTCGTCTCAAAAGGTGGCATACGAGAGCGCACGCGCACGATACTTGAGTCGATCGCGAAATCTTTGCTCCGTAACCGCCCCCCAAGCGTCTTACGTTTATGTTTATGCTGAAATACGTTCGATACTTTCATGCATAGGTACTACATCAAAAACAATCAACGATCCGCGATTGATTTTCAATTGCAGTTTGGTAAAAACTGGCGGTGCGGCAGCAGCGGTATTCTATACCTAGAACGAGAACCGCACCGTAGCCCAAGTTTATCAATATATACCTATTTATTTCATCAATCATTTTTTTTCTTCCGTTTTCTGTTTCTTTTGCCGCCCGGCGGCGGCACAATGAGAAATGAGAATGCGAGAACAATTGAAAAGCAACGATGCTCGTGATCCTTATATCGAATGAAATGCTATAAATATTATGTGTTTTATCTATTATACCTGTTGTTTGGAACACCGAGGCAAGAAGCTATCGAAACTTGAGTCAAATCGAGCCATTGCGAGGCCGGATAAACGTCCATACCATCTTCCGTTGGTATGCAAACGCAACTCTGCGGTTCCATCGTAAAGTGATACTGAGATCCTACCTCGAACGTACCCTTGATAACGCGTTTCGCATCGTTCCCTGTTTTTTTTTTTTTTTTTTTTTTTTTTTCCATTATATTTATCATCAACTTTTATAGCTCTTATATACCAAAAATAAAAGGAGCAGCCCTTCGATCGACTCTCATTAAATATTAATAAATAATATGCCAAGCACCGTATCCTCCCTCTTGCTGATATGCCGGCATCTTATATATTCTCATTTGTTGATAGAGTAAAAAGAGTAAAGAGGGAGAGTAATGAGAAAAGCGAGAAAGAAAACGCGACGCGGATAATCCGTTCCAAGTATTGGAATGCGCATCGATAGGGAGAGTACGGCGATAAAAGGAGAGAGAGAGGTAGAAAACGAAAATGAAACCTTTTCGCTTGGCTGGCATGTGTGCAGTTTGAAAGAGTCGAGTTTTATCACCCGAGGCAATAGCGTCCTGAATCGTTACAATCGCTTTTTTCTTCAGGGTCTCCGAATACGTGACTTTGACTAGTTTCGCAGCCTCGTTCGCGAGCGCCTGAGTTTCGGCGACTACAACACCGATCGGCTGACCCGCATACTCGATCTCTTTTTCTGCAAAGAGCTGGAAAAAACAAACAAAAGAAACAAATTATAATCAGCCCCGCCACTCGCTTTATGCGAGGAGAGCATTGGCGATAGAGAAAAAATAATATTTTTCTTTCATTCTCCAACAGCGGTAGACCGCGCCTGCTCTTTTCATTTCGTTCATAAACCCTGTTGATCCATTATTATTATTATTATTATTATTATTATTATTATTATTATTATTATTCGCAAGGGACAAATTTTTTATGCTTGAATACGATTTTGATCAATAATCAATATAAAATGGACATCTCTGAGTCTTAAACGGCTATAGGTTTCTCGAAAAAGAAAAAGAAACCCCAAATGCCCCAAAAATCGGAATTTAGCGATGGCCCACTTTGCCATGCACATATTGCCCTATATATGACTCACCCGTTCGTCCGAGTCGAGAAGAATGACCTTGTTGGAGCCGTCGATCGAAACATTTTTACCGGTCACATCTTGAGCAGTGAAGAATGCTACAACTCCGGACAATCCCTGAATAAATCATATATATAAACAAATGCAGGATTATCGAATGGAAATAATGAGGATCGCGGCGCTTCCTCTGTTAAGCTTTAATTGTTATATACCGACCAATGCCTCGCTGGCATCGACGCTCTCAATTTTTCCGCTTGAAAATTCTGTATGAACGAATGCGCAATGAACCGTATCCTCGGTCGTCGTTGGTATGTCGTTTATGTATTGTCCTTCGCCCGAAGTCTGATAAATCGATTCCATTTTCGGCACTGGCTCGTTTATCGGCCACATATTTTTGTCCGTGTCGTAATCGTGACTCGCCGAGGAAATGCCACGTTCCAACATTTCACCACCGCTCCGTAATTTAGCCTCGGTGCTATCCGGTTTAACGCTCAGTACGAACTGCAATATTATTGCATTATTATGGTGGATTATCGCGAGGCAAGGTGAGCGCATACGCGCATGCATATCCGACCTTGTAAAAAAGTCCGACAGCGAGAGTTTTCCGAAATTCGGGAGAATAATCGGGCAAGCGATGATCGGGCTTTAGCTCGGAATCCAACATTTTCAGCGCCTCGCTCAACACTCTTTTGTCGAGAAGATTTTTTCCTTCGAGAAAAGCTTCTGTCTCGCTCGCGTGAAACTGCAGTGAAAACGCGAGATATATACGGCTATTTTCATTTTCATTAAACGACATGACTAGACTATATTTTTATCTAGACTATACTATAATTGACTCACGAAATCTTGGTTTATTCCTCCGAATATAATGTTTGGTTTTTCCAATATATCGTTGGCCCCGTCCAATTTAAAGCGGAATCCGGCATTTACGTGAGCATGAGCGTTTTGAGCCCTCGGCATTACCTGTTGAACGATTTTAGAGCCTCGATGACGAATAACATGGCGCGCGCGATTTATTAATTCTTACCTTGAACGAACGGTAGACGTATTCCTCGCTCATCGCCGATAATACAATGCTGTATATAATTTTATGATTCATGTCGGTATTGAGAAAGTCTAGAAAGCTTATGCTGCTCTTTACGGAAGGGCTTTCCACTGAAATTGACAAATTGGAATAAAATAATTCGGTTTAATATTTCATGAGGAGAAAAAAAAAAAACAACGGTTCAAGCTCAATGTGAAATAATAATGATTTAGAATCGGAATGGTGTTTTCCTCCGCGCGATCCGCGATTGTGTTAAACTTACGGACGTGCATCTGTGCCCCGGCTGTTTCAAGAATGAGAAAGAGATCCGACGGAAATTCACGATGCTGGTGTTTAATCATCAAATTTCCAGCGAGACTTCCAATCTATGATTAAACAAATTTTCATACAGAGAGAATTTAAGAATAATCGGCCCCAATTGAAAGAGAAAAAACGAAAAAACAACCAACATTTCGAACTGGAACGCTCGCAATGAGATCTATGTGATTGGCCATGTGGCTCAAGTATCCGAATCCGGGCTCCTTGGAGAATTTCTCAAAGGTCTCCTTGGCGACGCTCAGTGACACATTTCCACCGAGGGTCAACGCATTACTATCCTTGACGACCCGATGCAGGTCAGGAATGTCATTTATGTCGAGGTAAATTTTCGGTTTAACCAAACGATAAACGCCTGCAACAAGAGCACCAAACTTTCTTTCCTTCCTTCATCGCTTTGATTTTTTTCATGCTCTTTTTATGCTCGATGCACCAACGCGCAACCGGTTTCTGGTTCGTGCGTTTATATGCGCATATAGTATATCCAACATTCGCTCCCCCTCGTAGATCGCAACCAGTTGTTTTCCAAACGAATCGCCGGTAGTGCATCGTCGGTAGTGATAAAAAAAAAAAAAAGAGCTCGGAGCTCACGAGGGAGAATAAAATTAAGAAAGCGAGTCTTATTCGTTGATTGATATAAACCGCATGCGTGCGAAACAAACGCGCGCGATCGACTAGCCACAAATGAGTCTCGTTTTTAAATACCATTATGTTGTGCCTTTTTATATACGCGCGCATATATATCGAAGCGAGCGTGGCATATCTATCTTTCGTACTTTTGTTTTGTTTATTATTCTTTTATTCTACAATAAAAAACGTAAAGGAATTTTTATTTAATTTTATGATATAATATCGCAATAATATAATGCGGTATGGAAGCAGCCGCGGCGGGATAATCTTACCATGAGCCGTATTGCCACCGTTGAGAACGTAAGTAGCTTTTGGGTGCTTGTCGAAAATGGCGAACAAGTTTTCGAGAGAAACGAGTTTGTGAAATTGTGCAGCATCCGCCAAATGCATCGAAACTCTCTCGGGTTTACCCCCCCGGTCACCGGTAGAATCGAGCGAACAATCACCTGTGCACGCTTTCCCAGCAGATTTTCGGCACATCTTGAGTTTATACAGTTCCTAAAATTTATTAGAGCGCCGGATTTATTTAAACGTCCATTTCGGCATCATGAGATCGATGAGATGAGATCGATGCACGGAACGGGCTTTTTTTTTTCGTACCGCGGTGGCGCGCGAACGATTGATCGTGAAAAGTTGCAGGTTACCTCGATATCGTGAATTTTCTTGGACAATACGGGATCCGCGTCACCGGCGAAGCCTTTGAAAGTATCAAGAATAGGTCGATATCCGGTGCATCGACAAATGTTGCTGCCAAACGAGTTTTCAATCTCCTTCATCGACAATTCTTTACCCTTCTGCTGCTGTATCAAACTGCGGATACGAATAGAATTCAATAAAGAGCGTATATACGCGCGCGCCCCGGTTTTTTCTTCAACTTAATATAGGTATATATGTATAGGTATAGCTCAATGATGAAAAATCCCCGCGCGAGTCCCAGCAGCAGCAGCAGCACGATAATTGCGCGTTGACAAATTTCCGCACTCCTTGCCGAAGTAATAAAAACGAATTTATGGTCAATGCATGTATGAGAGATAAACAAAAAAAAGTAAGAAAAAACGATGGCCAGAGCGGAGAGTCCGATGCTGGAGAAAGAAGATAAATTGACTCTCCTAGATGAATGCTCTTCTCCTGGATGAATGCAATGACTATTGAAAAATAGAAGAAAAAACAAAGGCATACGAAATGGGAGACCCACCTGTACATATTCATGACCATCCCTGGTGAACAAAATCCACACTGCGAACCGTTCATATTGGCAAGGGCGGCTTGAATTTTATGATAGCCAATCTTTCTGTTTCCAATACCTTCGATCGTTTTGATTTTCCATCTGTATGATTGAAAAAGAAAAGAATTTTTTAAAAGCCGCATGTATTCAATATCGATCAACGATGAGATTTTTTGTCAACGAAACTGCGAGGCGGGTGACAACAAAATATTATATCCGAATAAAAATTTTATAGCGAGATTCGAAAAAAGATTTATCGAAGCAAATTACTGCGATGAATTAGCATTGCCCAGCAGCACCGGTAGCGCGCTCGATTGCGATTGATCGGTCTTTGAGTTAGCTATATTTTGATGATGATGACGATGATTCGATCAAACGAAGTAGGCGATTGGAGAAAAATAATTATCGGCGGGCGGTGTATAAAAAAAGTGATTAAAAATAGTTGAATAATAAAATACGTTGCATGACGTTTTTTCGCTCACCCGTTGCAAATTAATATCGGAACGAGGCACGAATTGACAGCCATTATTTCACCGTGAATGTCGGCACTGACGATGCAAGCACCGCATCCACCCTCCAGGCACATTGACTTTGTCCCTTTTAATCCTGCATGATCTCGTATAAAAACATTGAGAGATGTCTCCGGTCGTATATCTTCTGAAACTGTAACGCGTATAACACGCTCATTACTATGCTGGGATATATGACGCGGGAACATGAGATTCAATAATCAACAGATTTTATTTTCTATCGCAATGAGAGATAAAAAATGATGCTGCTTTTGAGCAGTCAGCAGCGTATATCATTATTATACAAATCATTTCGGTGTTTTTTCTCGAACGAGAACACTGCGCCGGGAAAAAAGAAAAATTTACAATTTTCCAATGAGCCATCATTATTTTCTGTCGCGCAGCGGCACCTCATCGCTCCCTCGATGGGGAAAAAAAAAAAAGAAAACGGAACGTAATTTACGGTGCGGTAACCTCTCGTTATACGACTGGAAGTTGAACGTTAATAAGTCATCGCATTGTCGGAAGAAATACGCGCGTATAGCTATATTCACGTCTTTAACTCGTAAGATTATGCGTATATGTAGTGTACTTATCCGTTTGTTCATGCACGGAGATGATGAGTACGAACGATCCTCGCGTCGCGCGCGACGTAAACATTTTTTCTCCTCGTTATATCTTATATAGTAGTATATTTGGATTTAATATCATCACGGCTATGAAAAACGCTGGCTCATTATTATACCTACTATTCTAGCCATTTGGTAGAAAATTATATATCAACGATACTCCTCGATAATACTCGTCCGCGCGCGGCCTCGCGACGCTGCTTCATTTTATTCAATGCGCCCATGCGCCCAACCGCGCGCGGCACAACAATATAAATAGGTATAAATAATTGATCCAAGACTGACCTGTATAGGAGTTTCCGTTGATCCATACTTGAACGTTTCCCTTCACCGATTCTCTGAAGCAGATAGGAGAAGACGACGAAAGTAAAATCTCGATACATTTGTTTTTTCTTTTTTGTTTTTCATGTCCGAAAGTATAGTCGCCGGAAATAATCGGTAATAATCGAATATACGATAACGAGTCAGTCATTTTTTTCAAGAAACTTGAGATGATCCTGCATATCATCGCTTTCAGAATCCCGCGGTCGCGAAATATATTCGAGACGAGTGATATTAGTCATGGCAATGAATTTTTCGCGGCCGTTAATCCTTCTCAATTCTGAAAAAGGTCAAAAAAACAAGCTCGCAACATTGTATAATAATTATATCTCTTGATACCGCGGCTAATTTGTCAACTTTCACTTTCACGGCTTTTTTCCTTTTCAACTCCCGACTTTTTTTTTAACTACATTACCCCGCAGGGCAAAAAGACGAGAGTTGTGCGTTTCACTGCGATCAGCCGATCGGGGGGGGGGGGGGGGGGGAGATTTCTTTAGTAGCAACTTTTCTCTGAAACGGTCACATTTCTCTTGACAAATTTATGCTTGTGTTTTCTGTACATATATGTTACGGATACAGTCTTCTTATATGTAGTTCGTCAAAATTTATAGCGAATTCGCTTAGAAAAGTAATATTGACGTTCAAATTTTTTTTTGCCATCTATTGGTCGTCATCATATAAATACTATATAATAAGGAGGAGCGAGGTGGCAGCAGCAGCAGCAGCAGCAGCAGCAGCAGCAGCGAGTACTCGATTATCGCCAACTTATTCACAGCGTTGTATTGTGCGCTGCTAATTTCAGTCCAAACTGGCGCGCGCGCGCGCGCGCGCGTCTTTCTTCTACACTGCTACTACTTTCTTCGTCTATGTATGTATATTTTTTTGGTATATAATTGTCACCACCCAATGTGATGATAAAAAGTTTTTGTTTTGTATTTATTTTTCATTTTATCATTTTACCATTTACCAGCAGCACTGGCAGTGCAGAGAATATCGGAATACACCGTGGAAGTGAAGATAGAAAAAAAGTAAGGCAAACATTTTGGGTATAAAAAATAGGGATGAACTTGAAAAAGTTTGAAATAAAAAATCGTTTTGAAAAACATGAAAAAAATTCCCTGCGATGACCGATGAAATCTCGTATAGCTTGATGAAAATTGTTGAATAAAAAATAGAAAATCTCGAAATGAAAAAGAATAAAAATGATCATTTTTTCTTTCTTCTGTGAGATTTCGTTTTTTCGATATGAAAATATTCATCAACGAATGATTGAACGCGATGATAATTATGCAGGCAGCTGATGCGGTGAAATTGGGGAATGTTGGGAGACGTTTATTCCTAACGAGTGCGCGCTAAAGATGCACAAGATTTTTTGTTTTTATTGAACAAAATTTTTATCAAGCTATACGAGATTATTATTTCATCGGTCGCGGTGTGCATGTCTCGGTGAGTTTTGAAACATTTATCTCTCCAACGAGATTTCATGAGCGCTGGCCCGGCGCAACAACCGCTCGAAATGTATAGTATACCACGTCGTAGATTGACGCAATAACGAAATAAGAATGTAATAAATAAATAGATTAACTCGAGAGGCCGGCGAGGTTCTTTTTTGTTGTTGTTTTTTTTCTTCGAAAAGTACGGCGATAGTTGCGCGAGTTGGAAAATGCGAGCGTGCGGCGCAGCGGAGGAAGGTGATTTGAAAGTAGTTTTCAATCCATTTTCTTCAATTTTCATTCCGTTTCACTCCTACCTCCCCTGCTCTCGTTTCTATATTCGATAGGGCAGCAGGTCGCGACGAGCAGTTTTTTGTTACTCATCGAGCATGCATTTCGCCTTTCGCCGCTGCTCGACTATCGATTATTAATTAACAAGTATTTTAATCGAAAGCTTATTTCGCGGCGTGATTAGGAGCTTCCTTTATTGAAATCTTTAATCGCTTATCGCGACTTGGCTGATCATGTTAATAAATTTTGTGCCTATCCCATATACTATAGTCAAAATAATAGTTTTTAATAATATATAAAAAATTTTAAAAAAGTAACTTGTCCCAATCAAATATTATCCAAGTTTTATAACAAAACTTGGATAATATATACTATTTTCTGTTATTTCAGTGACTGGCGTGTGGTACTCGCGAGCGCGCCGATACACGCGGATTTAACCTTAGCGCTCTTAATCTCTATTAATTTCGCCCGGCGAAGCCATTTGTGGATCGCTACAATTCCCTGACGGATGAGCCAGTCTGAAAAAAATTCGAAAAAAGTGCCAATTGGGACTCGGGACTCGAGGGGACAAGTGAGACCCAAAATAAGTCCCTAATGGGACTGTGACATATATTATCTTATGGATTTTATGACCTAGGCACCCAGGCAGGAAGGCACTTGAAGAGTATCTCCATGAAAAAAAAGCTCCGTGAGCAAATTTTTCAAAATATGCGTCACCGCGCGATCCCTCCCGCTCTTTT
This sequence comes from Campoplex capitator, assembly GCA_037576405.1. NCBI lineage: Eukaryota > Metazoa > Arthropoda > Insecta > Hymenoptera > Ichneumonidae > Campoplex > Campoplex capitator. The sequence goes on along the minus strand of JARBWI010000002.1, from coordinate 19,760,852 downwards.
AAAGCCACCAGCAGCGCCGGGAAAACGCTGACTGCGAACGGGGGGAAAGTTTTATTTGTTATTATATACAATAAAATCGTTGTTATTTAAAAAATTCAGGTACTCGCGCGACAATAAATATGTTGTTAGTCCGCCGGATGATCGATACTTACTCGGACCAGTTTTGACCCTGTCCCATTGTTGTTCTTCGATGTATATCCAAAAATATTTGCTCTTACGCGCTTATTGAGCGAATTTGGGAATTTGGGAATTTCTTAAAACGCGCGGTGTAAACGCGTATATGCGACAAGCAGAGACAAGTTGTAAAGAAGAAGGCGTATACGAGGGATAAACCGGTAATGCCCGGCGCCGAACGAAGGAAAAACAAAACGAAAAACAACAAGTAGTGCCAATTTGCCAAGTACTATGCTGAACGAACTCGATGCGACCGGCAACAACGATCGAATCATTCCGTACTTTCTCGCGCGATACTCTTTCCGCAATAGCTTATTCCCTCCTGCTTTTATATCAACTCCCTCTCTTCGCCGAATCATCGAGAGCATAATATCCCCCGTTCGTATACTTTTTAAGAGGAGAGGGGTGGAGGGGAAAAATAAAAATTGAATGTTGCGATGTGAAAAAACGATGCGGAACGACGAGACTCGCGAGAGCAGGCAGGAGATGACTCGACGAATCGACGAGCTTCTTATTATTCATTATATCAAGATGTACCACCAATCGTTCGTTCTCTCTCTCTCTCTCTCTCTCTCTCGCTCTTTCTCCCTGCTTACTCCGATGTATCGTGCTGCTGCTGCTGCTGCTGGGAGCAGGATGAAAATAAAAATAATCGTTCTCGTCGCAAAAGCGCGAAATGTAAATAAGCATTTTCATATATGCTACACTAATCGAGACTAAACGAGGAGAAGGTGAATTTGTAACGACGCGAGAAGCTTTTTCTTAAATTACGATAATATTATTATTTAATATCGATAGATTTGATAAAAAAAAAAAATTTGCATCATTCTGTATTTTCATCCGGATTTTATCGGTAATTTAATTTTCTTTCTCGAATTATAGCAATTTTTTTTAAAATGACATTTTCAAGTTAAAATGTGCATTTATCTATGCTTTTGCAAATCTATCGATTTTAATATTTTTGCGGAATCACATTCGTTTATACTCGGATTGAAAAATAAAACGACAGTTTAAATTTTCATCTTTAAATTACATTCGCCCATCGATTTATTAACCGAAACATATCATCCTCTTTGGGCATTCCTAGTTCAAACATCGTCTCGCCCGCCCGACACTCGCGCGTGTTTTTGATCCCCTCATAATAACTCGTCAATGTAGTTTCGCGATAAGAGTTTGTGAATTATGTGGGAGGGGGCATGAATATGGCGCAGAAACAGATGGTTTTCTGGTACCGCGGATGGAAAATTTTGAAACGCGATACTAATCTTGTTGTCAATCGAGTTTTCGATGAATACTCGGATCGAGTGTTTTTCTGGAAACCATTTTCATTTTCCTTAGCAAATTTGATTATTGTTGTATTTATATCTCGTAAGATCGGTTCGTTTGTACGGAGGGGGTATGAAAAGAAAGAGACAAGATACAAATCGGCGAATAGTATGAAACTTTATTATCCTTTGAGATAATACACAAAATGAGATCTTGGTTCAACGAGTTATTTTATCTTCTTTTCAACATAATATCGCTGATGCATGACCCGGAATTCGGTGACGAGGCAATGCTCGCTGAATCGCGTTACAAGTTACAATACTTATGAGATAAATCTTGTTGCAACGACGTAAAAAAAAGTCATGTCATTCTCATCATCGATAATTACTCTTGAGACTGGTCGACGACGACTTTTCTATACGTTATCTATTCGATACTATGTAATATAGGGGAAAAAAAAAAACAGAAAAAAAAAAATCAATGAGAAAACAAGGAAAAGCGCGATGCGACGATCGCTCGACGCTCGGATTGAAAGAAAAAAATAAAAAAAAATAAAATAAAAGCAATGCACTTTGGTCTGAAATCTTTCGAGTAGTTGAGTATCAGAACGATTAAATCTCGTACGAAGACGAGCCATGATCCAGCAATCGTCTATAATTACGTACGTATGAAAAAATAATTCAAGTATACGACGATGCGGTTCAAGAGATTTTCATATCTCGAATCGGCAAAATTATCAATGAGAAAATACTTGTTGCGCATACCATTTGCTTTTTCGTTCAACCCCAACTGCACCAGCGCGGGTATTTTTAAGCGTTTCATTATCTCAAATCAGTTCTCGAACAAGATCCATCCGATCTGGCTCTGTATAACTAATTAATACTCAATTATAACGTATTTGAAGTTTGTACGATCGAAAAAAGAGAAATAATAATATAATAGCGAGTTGGACTTAAATAATAGGATATATGTTTTGCAGCAATATTAATCGGACGGGGCGGCTTCGTCGCCAGGACCATGCCTCGTTATTGTCCGATTTAATTTTCACGATCCCTCGGTCTCTCTCTCTTCCTTTTTCTTTGTTCCCGATTTCATCTTCATTGGGGAATCTTCATTTTCTTTTTTCTTTTTTCTTTATTCTTCCGGCTCTCTTCAATCGATATCTGGTTTGTACGAAACGCAATAAGAACGATGCGTGTTTGGTCAACTTAGTTTTGGTAATTTAATTAAACGAGGCTATCGGACGAGAGCGAAACTTGAGCTTGGGAAACGGGAACTGCGAGCTTTTCCTCGACTTTAAGTTTTTCTGGCGAATACGAAGTTGTGTCCGGACTTTCAGCTCCGGAAAGATTATTGTTGTTCGAGCTCTGCTGGTGCTGCTGCTTCTTCTTCTTCCTCCTCTTATTCTTCTTCTCCTCCTCCAATTGGACCTTGTTGTAATTTTTTTTTTCCTCCTCGTTCGGACGAGAAGGCTTTTTCTCAGGATCAAAATGGCACTCGAGAATCTCAATCAGATCATCAATGTCCTTTTTCCCGCTCGTCACCTTCTCCTCGATCAAATTTTCCAACCCCTCCTTCCGGTTGTTGCTCCACGCTTCCTATATAATTTTTATTCAACATTTTCATCATTCGTATACATTTCAAGAATATCAACAATTTTAGAGGTAAAAAAAATGGAAATTTTCCAACAACAATTTGGGCCAGCATCGTCCGAGACTCGATCAATCGAATATCGATACAACAAATTTTTAAATATATATTTATACATCCGAATTTGATGAATAAAAATGAATATACATAATGTAATTTATAGGAATGTAGCAGCAGCAGCAGCAGCAGCCTCGTTGGTTGAATTGATTCGGAACTTACCTGCAATTGGACGTAATCTATAGCGGATTCGGCGAGTAATCTACGCAACGGACTTGCGTGCTGTCTTTCGCGTCGACCCATGCTATTCAAGAGAGGCACGAATATGGGTCTCAAGCTGTTTTGTCTCTCCAATACGAGCTTGTGTTCTGTTGGAATAATGAAAATTCAAGTGAAAATCAGTGATTTAGTAAAAATTGAGTGGAAGGGGGAAAACTTGTTGACCCATGGATGATGAAATTTAGCAACTAGGAAAATTAAAAAAGTTTTTATAGCGTATGATTGAGTAGTCGTCGTCATATTTACCGGCACACTCTTTCTCCGCGGCCTCTACGGTTTGTACGAATTCTCGGATAAATTCGACGGTCCCTCTCGTTGTTTTTTGTTCGCTGTCCCCGCTACCGATTTCCTCCTCGATTCTACCATTTGCCTGATCGACGCTGCTCAAATGCTCAACTATTTGCAGAGCCAAACGAGCCCGATGACTCGCGCTGCTCAATTCTTCGTCCTGAGAGAGAGAGAGAGAACGAGTATGAGAAGAATGAAAGAAAAGCCATCGTTTTGAATATGGAAAAAAAAAAAAAAAAAAAAAAAAAGAGCCAACTTACCTTTTCGAGGAAAACTCGTGAGAGTGTCCTGAGAGAAAAAACCTTGATCGTGTTGGTACATTTGGCTTTTGCAATGTCAAAACCATTGGCGAAACCCTTAACGATCTCCTTGAATCTATCGAGTAAATTGTACTTGTTGAGCGCCTCGATCAGCATCGATGGATTGACCCTGCGAGGCTCATGATGCACGAGAATAATCCCGTCGGTTGCGTCGTCAGCCCCAACGGTCTCTAACCATCCCAACAAGTCCGTCAGTGCCGATACCGCGCTTTTCGTTTTCAATACCTTATGTTTTATGAGAATTTATAAAAAAATTAATAATTTTCATTCAAAAGTGATACTATTTCGATAAAGAAAAAGTCAACGGATCAATTCGATCCCGGATTATTCAATATTTCAATTCCAACATAATGACTCTGGTATGTGAATTAAAAAAAAATCAAAAAAATTCAAAATAATAATAATAATAATAATAATAATACGGCACCTTGTTGGTAAAGCTATTTTTTAATACTCTATAGCAGCCAGCGTTAACGACTTTAAGATGATGTCTCTTCTTTGCCGTAGGACTGAGATCCGCGAAAGGCATCACGTACTGAGAGTATTCCGAGTTCGGGGTGTAAATGGCTATTTGACAAATTTCGTCAATGAAGCGTTTTCCCGTCGCGTCCATATCCCAACCTACGAGACGATAATTCCCGGACGGAACACCGGAGCTTTTGATAACCGGAGCGACGACTTCATCTCCGTTCTCAACCATGCTCGCCGCGCTCGATGATACCATTATTCGATTCGATTAGATTATACACGGATACCTCTTCTTTTTTTTCTTTTTTTCTCCAAATATCCTTCATCGACGCGCGCGAGCAGACAAGAAAATTCATTTGTCAATTGTTTTATCGAGTCCGTCGATAATACGTAGTACATCTTGGATTATGGGGGGGGGGGGGGGGGAGATGTTGAGAAAAAATATTAAAAAAAAAAACGTACTTGTTTACTTTTTAAGAGCAAGATTTTCGAAATAACGACATATTAGATTATTCATTCGACCCCCGAGAAGAATTTTGAAATAAAAAAAAAAAAATCTTGGTTAATTCAAGCAGAGAGCCAACATCGAAACACTCGAGCAAAATATTTACATATTTTGCTGGTCGAGCTTCGTGTATATATTAATATAATAATATGATACGATATGATGTAGGAGAAATGTGAAGGTAAAGAGAAAAAAAATATACACGCGGTCTCGATCGACGCGAACGAGTGAATTTATTTCTATTGAAATGCTCGAGGAGCGTATGGAAACAATAACAAAGACAAATACTCGGACTTGAGGAAAGAATAACTTTGTAGTATATAATCGCGCGTTACTTACAAGGATCGCCCGCCCGCCCGCCCGCCCGCCCGCCGGGCATTGTGCTTCCGCAACGAAATATAAAAATATTTATTCGCTCGAGTATAATCTTACTTGCGTAGAATGATGATTGAATTTTATAATTTTATATCTAAATATTGTATTCATATACCCCCCGATTGTAAATGGATTTTTCGATTTATCCAACGAGATATAATTATTTTGCAGGTTATTTTGAGTCGAACAAGCTTTTCCCAAATCTGTTATTCCACGCGACGTTCCTCCTCCGTTTCGTTGAGGCAACAATTTTATTTTGTGACGAAAAGAAAGAAATTTTCGACTTTTTACTTAATATAAATATATATGTTTGCTAACTTGATAAAAATCCATACAGGAGAGGAGTGTATACTTGAAAAAATAATATGGATATGAGAAAATTTTAGCCTAGCACCGAATAATACGATAGTAAATTACACCTTCTAGGCTCTCTCGGGACAAACGTTCGAAAGATAACTTTGATGAGACTCGGGAGGTATTTCATTAGGAGACACGGAAAACTCCGTGTCCCCAGAAAACGTTCATTAACGTGTTTGTTTTGTTTTCTTTTCCTCTCACAAAGAAGAATCGAGGTCGTCACTGAATAAACGCGAGCATTTTTTTTCTCTTTTTTTTTTCTCACATTTAACATAAAAAAAAAAAAAAAAAAAAAAAAAAAAAAAAAAAAAAAAAAAACATAAGGAATTGATGGTGAATTTAACGAGTATTTGAGGCATTTGTATCTAATGTACGGCACGCGGACGATTTGAAGAATTAGCAAACTGTATGATAATAATGATAATGGCACGAGAAAAGCGAAATGTAGGCGATCACAAGATGTATAAATCAATAGTAGATTAATATACGGAGAAGGAACTCTGTGCTGACGCTGTGAGATAAAATTGGTAAGTGATAAAGAAAAGGAAGATGAGAGCGAAAGAAATGCGATACGAAGAATAAAATAATAATAATACTACACGTGGCTATCTCGCCGGCAGGAAAGTTTTAACAATTTATCGAGTCGTTTCTCGCCGCTTCATCATCATCATCATCATCATCATCATCTTTTTCTTCTCTTTGGTTAATTTCTTTTCTTTCTACAAATATTTACCCTCGATAATGCCACCCACCTCGGCCTACAATTTAATCGAGGCTTATCGCGTAAAATACTTACGAAAATCGGCGTTGTCAAATTCTCGGGTGCGTTACAAAGCTTCTATTGTCACGTACGAGCGATAAATTTTCTATGACGGTAAATGGGATGAAAATGAACGTGACGTTGTGCGCTGCTCTCGGACAAACTGCTACCGAACCAATTCGATGGGGCCCGTAAAAGTGGGGAAATCCCGGCGGCAGATCCCGACCAGGCCTCTCAGATAACTGTATCAGCCAATCTCGTGCTCTCGCGCCTACCAACACGGCCTGTGATTTCACCGAAAGCTTTTCTCTCTCTCTCTCTCTCTTTCTTTTTGTTATTTTTCGTTTCGCTTCTCCGCTCTTGTCGTCGTCGTCGTCGTCGTCGTCGTCGTCGTAGATGATGTATCTCTCCCTCCACCCCACCCCTCGCTCTTTTCTCTCTCTCGTCTCATCGTTGTCGTTATCTCGTTCTTTCTTCCAGTCAGTCTTCCTCCTCCTGTCTTAAACTCTCAAACTGTCTCTGTCGTTCGAGCGCACGTGCCACACCGTATATCATACACACATCGTACGATGAGACGAAGAAGCTCGTCGTTACTCGTTACTCGTCATCGGCGGAGCGCAAGCTCGATTCGAGCTTTGTTTTTTCGCCCATGGATGGCGCCACTCTCGGGTTTTCACGCCTCGTTATCATCGGGGGGCAGCATCGGAGCACGCAAGATGGAGCACCGAGTCTTTGAGAAAAAAAAAAAAAAAACAAAACAAATCCCGTTATCATATAAGAATATCTCACTGAAACAACAAAACATTATACGCGATGATCCATGGAAACCTCCTTTTTAATTTCCAACACGGCGCGTAAAAGAAAAGAAATGGTGAATAATTCAATCGTTGCGTTTGAAATATTTTCTATCAAGCTCGATATCGAACGTTCATCAACATCAATCCGGTTAATCAATGAATCAGAATAATAATATTTGAGTTATTTACGCGCCGGTAATATCTTCAACAGTTTCGTATTTAAAATCGCACGCACGGTTAGCTAGTTGTCCGTTGCCGGGAGCGCGTCGCTGCTCTCGTGTTGGGTGCGCGCGCGCGCGCGCTCGCGGTTCTCTCCGTTACTCCGCCATCGCCGTCGCCGTCGCCCATAAATCATAAATATAAAAATATCAATATATTATATAGCTCTAAATAATTGGTGCATCGGTGGTCGTACACTGCGTACACTCAATTACCAAGTAGTGCGCGGGTGGGCGATCGCCGCCGCGCTCTCGGATCGATCCGAGCGCGTCGATCAAACGTCGCAGCAGCAGGATGCTAAGAATGTTCTCGATATTGTTTTGTTTTTTTGTGAAAGAGCGCCGCAAGCCACAAGAGGAACGGCCGGCCAAGCTTCTCCCGCTCCCGAGAGTCCCGAGAGGCGAGCTCGTGGCTCCTCGTGCCTTATTCCGTCTATGCAGAACCGTGTACGCGCGTCTACATCGATACATAATCGCGGAGGAGACTGCGACGCACACGCCGCCGACGCCCGCGCGTTAATGGAAAATCGTTGAGCAAATCGAGAGTGCATGTTTCCATAGTATGTAGATGCCTGACTGTGCTGTGCACACGTTCGTACATCGCTACGAGCTACGACGTTTATCGCGCGTCCATGCGATACTCTCGTATCGCGGCGGCTAAACACCTGTAGGCAATAAATGGCGGCCTCGTCTATCAAACGTTGCTTCTTTCCCGCCGATATAAATAACGACCATATATGTATTATGATTTTTTTACCTCTTATTCCGCGGCCAAGACAAATAAAAATAAATCATCTTCTCTATAATTCCTCGATTAAAAAACACGACGACGACTATCTTATCTTAACACGCATCCATTTTTTATTCAATTTTATTTTCAATTACTGCTTTTTAGAGAAAATGAGCAAAAGGATTTTTCGAGATATTTTAGCATCTCTCGCGCACGTCCGATATCAATTGCTACCCCATGACCCATGAAGCAGAAATAATTATTGGGGGTGCTCGTACAATATATGCAATGTAGCCTTCCCATGAGGTTCTCAGGCAAAGTAGGCATAATTACCGCCATGCAAACAAAATTGCATGGTATTCAAACCTGTGCTCGGGTCTAATGTCCGAGCGGCGGCGGCGGCGGCGGCGGCAGCAGCAGCAAAACGGTAGCGGGAGGGGGCACTCTTCACTCTATGTTTTCCCGCGACCTAGCTCTTATCTGCCGCAGCATCGCGACTCGGCGGGACGCGAAAGCACGGATGTTGGTGGTAGCAGAGAGGGAGAACCGAGGGGTACGAGGCGTTAGCATTTTCGTTTACACCGCTTCCCGCTCGTGCTTACCGTTTATATCACGCTTACTGCCGCCCGTACGGCCCCGCTCTTCCTTCATTTACAAATCGTGACACTCTATTTATCGTATCCGTTTCGTATACAAAACAAAAGTAGCGACTCGTGAACGGACAGTCCGCGCGCGGTAACGCCGGATCCGTTGCTCTGCGCATATGGAAATCGCGTGCATAATATCTAATGATATCGAGAGAGAGAGAGAGAGAGAGAGAGAGAGAGAGATTCAGCAGAGAATCGACGGAGAGCTTGATTTTGTTGAGGTAAGGGAGCTAGAAAATTAATGAGGACAATTATACCGCGGGCGATCCGTACGACCACAAAAATCCCGTACCGGTTAGCGGTGCAACTCTCGTTTGCATCATTAATTTAGGGTTGCCGCGCGTCGTCTTGTAGTACATGCCACGTGCTGGGGATAGGCTCGGAATAGGCCTATTCCAAAGATAGACCCCGGCCGTTTGAAATTTTTCAACAAAAATGCCCGGTGCTGGTAAAGGGGAATGAAAATAGCACTCGTTACAATAACGACAGTGTCGTATTAATCCTCGTAATGAGCGCTCGGTCGTTGTTTACTCTTGTAAACGCGATCGTATATTTTGTAGCCGGTATACAATATATAGGTTCATCTCGCGGCTCGCGAGCGACATTGATCAAGGATACACGCGGCGGGTTATGCTTCAACGCCGATTGCCGCGCGCGCGCGCCAAATCGCGCCTTCTCGCGATAAGCACGAATCGACGAGCGAGGAGAGCGTCTATATACAATAGGATAAAATGGCTCGAGCGTTCGCGACTTTATATGTAATATATATAGTATAGTTTTTGAATTAAAAAAACGCGAGCGTCAGAGACCTTTTGCAATCTGCTCCCAACCCTCTTATAGATTCAAATTCAAACTATAAGCCCGCGCGTTATTGCGAAAAAATCGTATATAAAGCTCGTAATGTTGGCGATCGAACGGGTCAACGAGCTCGTACGGATCCCCCCCCCCCCCCCTCCCCAAACAAATAGTATCGTTAAAGTTCCCTGCTTTCCGAAATGGAAGAATAAGAATAAAAATAAACTCTGTTTTTGCGCCAACGATGCATGCGAGCGCGTCTCGAGTTTGTGAAATAAAAACCAATAAGCGAGTATTTCCATTTTTGTTGCATCACGCTTCCGCGCGTTGCCGCATCATTTTTCCAATTTTTTTCATTTTATTTGATTCAAAGAAAAGTATTTCTTCGAATCTTTGCTGTGTTGTCGCTAATGTTCCGATTCGATGGCGGAAGCGCGCTGCTGGCTCTGCTCTATTCTTTCATTATATAACCGCGCGCGAGCGCGGAAATGTGGGTCAAGTCGAAGCAGAAAATTGAAAAGGAAAAGCATTTTTGCTAATATATGCGTGTATGTCATGCACGCGGCCGATGGCCGATGAGACAGTATTATTTTAAATATATATTCCGAGTTATATCGCCGACAGAGTAGTCGAGCACACGGCGGGCGCGGCGGGTCGCCTCGTCTGACTCGTGTCTCATTAGCTGGCACGGGGCTGCACGATAATATTGCGAATTAATCTCACGAGAGATCCATTCGGATGCGGCGAGGAGAGAGAGAGAGAGAGAGATACTTTTCATCTATCCATCATCCCGGCGCCGGCTAGGTCGCGGCGTTGCGAGAGCAAAAAAATAACAACGCGCGTCGACTCGGATCTATATACGCACGCACTCGTCTCTCAATTAATCGACTCGTGCCTCATCGATCGAAAATTCACATTAATCAGAGTCTCCGCAAGTATACGCGCGCGATTGAACAAAGAAGATATATAATTTTCTTTTTAATATATTTGAAGCTTATTTTCGACTCGCTCGGTAAACTTGAAAATTAATGAAATTTCGCGGCGCGGGCTCGAAGAATGAGAAAATCATCGAAGAAGGAATAAGGAGAGATGCGAAAGCAGCAAAATAAGAAAAGCATGCAGGATATTGATAATAATAAAGCATATACACACTGCATACCGCATAGGTTAGCAGCGATAAAATTGTTACGTTTGCGCGGATATAAGGTCTTTGAGATCCGTAATCCGGTAAAGCGGTATATCCGCGACTGGTATCCTACTCGTACGTGTATTGCGGTAAAACAGAATTTCGGACAATAATTTGACTTGATAGGAATGAGAAGGACGCATCGGGCGGGGGTATATAATATAATAATATAAAAAATAGAATTAGACAACGCACGGAGTGAACTACAGCGAATTGTCTGCTGCTCGACAATTATGTAAGCGTTTGTACGAATTTATCGATGGAATTCGGGACTATTTCCGCGCGATCGTAACGCGCACGGCGGCAAGGCAAAGTGTGCGCGTTGCAACGAGACTTTGAATACCCTCTAATTGAGTTAATTAGTACCTATATAAGCTATAGAAGCAGGTACGACGAGATAATCCTTGAGAGATGTGAACTGCTTAGGAATACTATATACCGTTGGATTTGGATATTATTTCTCCAACGTACGCGGCAGCACAAATGCCGTGTACGAACCAAGAGGTTTTAGGTCTGGTCCACTGCTCCGATGCATGTAAATACTATTTCTTTGTGTATCCATCCACCGTTCTTGTTCAGGGAGAATCGCTCGTGAAGCCAGGAAACTCTCCTCCCCCAGCATATTCGCTATTTTTTTCACCGCAAGCGCATGTATAGCGAAAAGTAATTAGCAAATAGCAATTTAAAAATGGATGCAACCTGCTTGAACCGGTTCTTTCCTCCGGTCGAATGTTTTGCAAACGTAAAAAAAAGCAAAGTTATGATTTTTAAAACGAGAAATATTGATTTGAGAGCCAACTTAAATTTTCTTCCAATGAATTTCGACTATACTATATTCAGCATCGAGAAAATTAATATATGAAGGTACGGTTCGATAGGTAGTACCTATATAGTACATATCTTATCCGTCCGGGCGATAAACGTCGCAAGGATAAATACGATGCGAGACTCGAGGGAATCTCGTCGTTGATGATGTATATATATTGATACTATATACAAGCAAAACTACACAGAAAAAAAGGATTCGTAAATTCAACAGAAATTGAATTAAACCAACCCAATATTACGATAACGGGTGGCGAAACAAATATGGCATTAATTTAACTCACGTATTGAGTTAATTTGAATGTGTAAAAAAAATATTTTTGCATCCAGATACAGTTGACCCAACCATATATCGACTTGAAATAATAACGTATCAAGTTTGACCAACCACAAGAAAGTTTAAATCAACACAATTATACATCATGATAAAAAAAATTATATTTATTCAAATTTTTTCGTGTATTCGAATAATTTAGTTGGAAGAACTATTCTTGCAGAGAAAATCTTAGTCATCATCAAATTTTCACTTTGATTCATAAATAACCAATTGAACCTTAGAAGAACAAAAATGGCGCAATCAAAAATTTGATAGACAATATAAATCATTTGTCATGATTTGGCCATCCATGGTATGTAAAAATATTTATTATTGACTTCTGAGACAGAAGTCAGTATTATAAAGTCGCATTGGCTTCTCTTGCTTATATAACCGTCTGGAGCGCATTTTGCATATGAGAAATCTCAACGCTTTGCGCCACACTGTGGCTGAACAAAGAAGCTTTCACACCCGAAATTCAGTTAGAACAACCAAATCTTGAGTATCCAGTATTCAATAAACGTGCACGGTAAATTAAAGATGGCTAAATGTTGTTTGGATATCAACAAAATATTGTAGTAAATTTAAACCACTGTGGTATTTATACAGTATTATGTTGGTTATATATAGTTTGATTTTAAAAACATGAAGGCTAAAATATATTTAACCTGTTGTCGAACCTGGTCAATTGATTTCGCCGAACCCTTGATTCAGCGCAACACAATATACATTTCAATTTAACAAAATACGTCGGTCAATCGGTTGCCACCTGTATAGTATAATGCCAAACAAATATTTCATTATTTGAATCGAAATGTAGTAATATTAAACAAATATTGGGTAATTCCTGTTAAAAAAACGATGCAGTTAAAATGACTAAACCAGTTTCATTGAATCAAACACCGTGTCTTAAATTCAAACTAATTTTAGTCAATTTTAACGAATTTTCGGTGATCGCATATGGTGAGTTAAATTTACCAATCCTTTTTTTTCTGTGTAGCTCGTGTATCGCTCTCCTCTCTTCTTTGCTCGCTCTTCTAGTATATATAGTTTTCTGCTCCTGTTGTCTCGTTCGACCAACAGCCAGGGTGCATGGGCGCGCTACGCGCCTCACGGGGAAACATTTAAGCGCGGAATCGTCGTTTGTCTTGGTTAGCACTTGTGCCGGCATCCGAAGAGCGACGCATAGCAGCGACGGGACTAGACGACGAGAAATTTTTTTTTTATTACCATTTCTCCCTCCCCCCGCAGTGTCATTCTCCGAGTCCCCGAGGACCAAAATTACCCGACCCCTCCTTTCCTCTTTCACCGTCCTGCTGCCCATGTTACCCATAATCTATAAGCGAAATTCTCCTTATATACCTACGAAGAGCAATCAATATTTATTACCGGCAACGTGTATTCTCTTATTTTCTCTCTGCAATTCTCTGCGATAAACGCGAACACACATTGGTCTTGATGCTCGATGCACAAACGTTTTTGTTCGAACGATAATTTTTTATGATAATTATGTAGCGCGTTCGATTGCATCGCAATTGCATGAGAATTATATCGCACGCACCTATTATAGGTGCGCGAACAGAATTCAAAAAAGATATGACGACAATTTTCAGAGGTGATTTTGAGAACGTCAAATTCCAAAACCGTTGCCTCCGCTCGTTGGGTGCGCATCCTAAATATGAAAATCGAATGAATTCTTCTTAATTTGTAAATCGGTGTGTTGCGCGCGAGCAATTGTATCAGAGCCTGCGATGAGAAAAAAAATATTCAATTTCGCTGGTACTATTCGCTCAAGAACCAAACATCTATCACCGCCGATCGCGCGGTTTATCAAAGACGCGCGGTTAATTAATCGAATTGAATGATTTACAATGATTTGCGGTGAAAAATGCGGAAAAAAAATTCTCATCTTTTAACCCCGCTCTATTTTTGCTTTATAAACTTTTGATAAACCTTCGAACCTAATAGATACGAACAAGTAGATGAAAAATCGTTTTGCGTCGTTTATTAGCGAGATAAAAGAAAGAAAAAACCATCCACCGATTTCATCTCTCGCGCGCAACAAATATTTTCGTTTATTCGTGAAAAAATAAATAGCGACGTTTAAACGCGCGTTGTTTTTTTTTTTTTTTTTCTGTTGACGAGATCGTATACTGAAAAACAGACGTTAATAAAATGTCTCTGTACCAGCAGCGGACATTCATATACACGACGTACCCGCTTCGTGCGAGTTCTCGTTGAAAAATAGCTCAATTTTATGGCCCAACATTATTCTAAATTCCTTCAACGCAGCTTTGTATATACCTTGCGAAAGATAAATTTAAATGACTTTTATTCACTGTATTTTCAAATAATAGATCCTGTGGGAAAATAAATTTCAATCTAATCAATTTCTAATTACTAAATAGTCTACAAAAATTCAAAAGCTCTCGAAATTGGAATATACATTTTTGTTTTGCCTCGTAATATTTCACCGCAAGCCCAAGTTCGAAACAAGTATCGTCGGATAAAAAATTGGAAAAAAAATCTGGAAAAATTCCAAAACGTCTAAAATGAAGGAATAAAACTTTTTTGTACCTAAAATTTTTGTCATGAAACCCATAGTTTTCCAATTACGGAATTTGTTATACCCGAGGTTTGGCTAAAATCGACGAAAAAAAAAATCTGACAAAAATCGAGTGACTAGATTAATCGCCGACCCAACTTTTCACTCCTTTCAGACTTCTTTCTGAAAGTGATAGTTTTCATGTCAGGCAGGAATATCTAAATTTTATCTTTTTTCGCCAAAAACAAGACAACTTGAAAACAAAAAAAATCCTACAAACTTTTAATAAGAACCAAATTGAAGCTTGAGCTTTCTCCTTTGAAGATCTGATCGGAGAGATTCGAATTTCTCCTGGAAACGCGGTCCATCTGTAAAAGAGTAAAAAAATGATAAAAAATGGTCGTTTTCAAACTGACGTCCTGGTCGTAAAAAAAAAAAAAAAAAAATTTTAACAATTTTCAAAAACAAGCAGAATGAAACGGCATTTCTCTCTTTTAAAATGTCGTTTATCAAACTCATTTATCTATAAAATCGGCCAAATAGTATGAAAAAGAGTGAGGAAACTTTTTTGGATTTTTGTCCGGAAACTTGACGACGCGGTAGTGTATATATGGGAAAGAGGAAAAATTATACGAATGTATTTTTTAAATCGAGCAATAATATTTTTCATTGCGTCAGCATAACGAGCATAGGATGATTTGTTTGAAAAAAAAACTTGTGTTCGGACATTCATGCTGGGTAATGAACCAGGGACCTATCGAAGGAATAGTGGCAACGCGCTGTGATTTATGGCCCAATCCTTTCCCCTGGGGCAAGGGGGGGGGGGAGGAGGAGGAGGCGATTTCGAATCGTTGTAGCATTGATTTATCTTTTGCACCGTTAATAATGGGGTTAATGGCAATTTGATGCGATCCATAAAGGAGCCGGCGTTGATGCTGCGCGGACGTTCGCTACTAAATTCATCGACATCCATAAATCGATGCTGCGGATATATCGATACCATAAAATCATCCGCCGCGCACCAACCAACATTCGAATTCTCGAAATTTTCATCGAAATCTTATACCTATTATATTACATATTATATTCATTACTCGCGGCGGCGTATACTTCATCAATAGGAGATAAATGGGGATGAGTTGAAGAAAGAAGAAGAATCGGATTCCCGCCATAATGGACGCCGACGGAAATTCATTTGCTGGCGAATAAGCTTTGCGGCATATATTATTTATTTATATTGTTTTTTGTTTTCATTGTTACTGCGGTGGAGACATCCGCGATTCGTCACGAGCAGCTAGTACTTCGCCGTCGCTTCGAGCCCCCCTAGCTGATGCTAGCTGCGAGCCCGATCGATGCACGGTTAAACGGATAAAGGACGATAGTTGACCGTGCGAAGATGGAAAAGATGGAAAAGTTCCCGAATTTTATTTTCCCCCCCAGTCTCGTTATGTACGAATGCGAAGCAGCAACCGATTGCCAGCCGAGTTGCGATTAACAAGTGCGCGAAATTACTTTTTTGTGCGATAATAATCCTAGAAAAGAATCCATGCACCCAAACGTTCCAATCGTTTTGTCAACACGAACCAACCTCCTCGATTCCAGGCTGCAATTCATTCCATCTCGTTCCGCCAGCTCCGCCATACGTTTTATCGAAAACAAAACAAATAGTCCCCTCGACGAGTTCACGTAAGGAACATGATTGGCCATTTTCAAAAAAATTGAATCGGTTTTATTCGGATTTTTGTTGTTTTCAGCGGTTTCAGTTTCGAACGATACAGCGTTGGAGCTCCGCAAGCAGAGATATCCGCGTCTATACCTTGGGAGAATATCTTGAAAGCGAGGCGATGAGCTTATATAGGTATATATAGCGGATTGCAAAAGATTATGGATCGATTTAGGATCGAGCCTATCGGTTTCGGAGTCGCCGCGTGCAGCATCAACTCTATTTAGAATTTGTTCCTGTTTGTCAGGGCGGGTGATCGGTTTGCGCCCCCGAGTGAATAACAATGAAAAATCTATCGTTGCTGGCTATCGAGTAGAAATATTCTTGCTGGATATTTGTATCTGCGTATACACAGCTTTACATTTTCTCTTTCAATAATGCGATGTGCGAATGTGATGAAATAAAAAATTGAAAGCATCTCGCGATTAGATGCGCGCGACAATCGTTCGTCAGAGATTGATAACGTACTCGCGCGCGCAATAATTGGGGCGTTGCGGGAAAAACTGTGTATTTATTGAGAATACACATAAGTGCCAGCAGCGCTCGGCGAACTCGGTACAATTCACCCGTGTGTCCGCGTGTGTGTATTGTGCCGTTATCGCGATTCCATTTGGTCGGGAATAGTTTGGTATCGAGCAATTTTCTCGTTGCTTTCGCGATTATTTTGATCGGCGGTCAATGTGGTTACGTGATCGCAATACTATTGTACGAATTGCCATCGCCCCAATTGATAATCGAGAAATGTACGGGTCTATTATACTATAGGTATATATATATATATATATATATATATTGTATATTCCGGTCGCTAATAATAACCGATGATGTTGATGCGATCCGTCGAATGGTCGAAAAAAAAAAAAAAAAAAAAAAAAAAAAAAAGATTGGCTCGCGCGATAAAAACTAGATATTTGTATATCATGGAGTTGGAAAATATTGGATTCCGAAATGAGGCCCATTTTGAATGAAAATTCTTGCATAGAAATCTCGCTGTACGCATTGAAAAAAATGATACAATTTTTTTTTCTTTTTCCTCTTCGTTAATAATCCCGACACTTGTGTATATATTTTGCCAATTTAATTATCGTTACACTTTAAGACAACTTTATGAGCTATTATATAGGAATATCGGGGCGGGGTGTCGTCGTCGTCGTCGTTTTTATAGCTTATTTTTGTCCAAAGTCGTGCCGTTTTTGGGTGCAATCGTAGTCCCAACGTTGACCAATTTAGCGGCTGTCGTTGATACTTGCGATGTTTTCGTCGTTGTAATATTTCCGGGCGTTTTGTGCAAAGTCGTTGTCGTTGGAGCGATTGAAGAAGGGCTGCTGCTCGTCGATGAAGCCTCATCTAAAATTATGAGTGAATTATTTGTCTTGTAAATGTTGGAAAACATCAATTCCTCTATTTTCTTTCTCTCGACGGAATAATTGCAGCCAGAAATTTCTATTGGATCGAATGTTATTGCGAGAATAGAGTGTACAAACCGTGGTCGGCGACATCGTAGTCCGAATCAAATTCTTCCTCGCTGTCACTGAGAATATCGAATACATCGATGAGCTTGAAAATGTCGAAAGCATCTTGAAGAATATCTCGGATACAATCGTTGTCTTGCCCAGCCGGTCGCTTGTGCAGCGTCTGATTCTTGATTTTTTTTGAGCCCGAATCCGCGATAGATTGGCGTGCTTCGGTGAAATCTTCGTAATCCACGCCGTCGTCGTCGTCGTCCTCGTTCGATTCGTAAAAATAATCTCCGATGAAAAATCCGCTTATCGTTCTCGAACCGGCAAGAAACGCGAAATAGATAAAAAAACTTGCACAAAAAAATGGCTTCATTTCATCGATTGGTAGAAGCGAGCAGTGGGCCGAACAAATTTCGAGTGAAAACAAGACGACCGTTTGGGAGCAGGTTGCGGCGAGTAGAAGTTGAAATGTATAAAACTTGTGATCAAGTATCGAGACTTTTCGGAACATCACGGAGCATGAGCGAACGATTAATTGAAATATTGGCCTTCGGCTACGAATTATTAATATTAGCCGCCAAACGATTGGATAAGTTTGTTGGTACAGTTGTTGAAACGATAGATAAACGCTGCTGATGATGACACATTTGTTTTAGCATCTGTATACGCGCGGCGACGCTCGGTACTACAAAACTAATGCGGAAGAATCCGCATAATCCGGGTAATTGATATGACCGATGATAATAATTAATTTCGTGATGAGTTTCTCAATATTCAACCCATTTCCGATGTCTGTTATTGATTTAATTGATTGAATTAGATGATGATTAATTCACGCGATATTTATGTCACGTGACACAGTTATCGCGCGCGCGGCGGCGCGATCGAGTTACGCATCAGTTGTGGAGAAATGACTCACCGC
The DNA here is from genome assembly GCA_037576405.1 of Campoplex capitator. NCBI lineage: Eukaryota > Metazoa > Arthropoda > Insecta > Hymenoptera > Ichneumonidae > Campoplex > Campoplex capitator. Next base: position 19,742,249 of record JARBWI010000002.1, on the reverse strand, counting down.
GACGCGAGACGACGCGAACATACCGCGTTTCCAATGTTTTCAAATATATACCGCAGATACCTATACCATGCAATGATTTATTATTCTCGATCGCATTCGCTCACAAATTTATCACTCTAAAGTATATGCTCCGTTGACGAAAGAAATAAAAAGTTTTTTTCCCCATCGTATATATCGCATTTGCTCCGCTGTCGTAATTCTTCTCGCACTGCTTGATTAAACTATGAAGCCTCGCATTACCTGTGCGCATGCTTTCCGTTCACTCTTGTTTCTTGCATCAAGGACTTGATTATTATAGTTAATAACGCACGCGTGTTGGTTTCTTCGTACAGATTTTCATATTTTGCTGTTGGAATGGTTAAAATTCAAGGGCAAGCGATTCAAGTGGTTAGCTGAACACTGAAATTTGTCGTTAGTTGTTTGAAAAAAAAAAAAAAAAAAACTCGAATACCAATTTGATAATTCGCTTGTTTAGCTCGGAACTTGGCTCATCTTCATTCAACCATTCGCACCGTCTCTACCAGCATTGCGGCTATGGGTTCGTGGTATTCCATTTATTTATGAGGCTGCTCGCAAACAGCACTTTGATTTAAAACTTTGTTTCACAAAAGCCCGGAGCATCGGGGATGAACTTTGCGCTGAGGTATTCGGAATGAACGGAGAAAAACTTTGAGAGAGCGCTTTTCCTACGAGAATCCATAAAAGTGTACGAGTTTCGTGGCGGAAGGCGCGGCGGAACCGCCATCGCATGCGCATGCATACGCAAAAACATTTCGGACCCGATGCCCCCGCGATGTAGATCGGCGGGCACTTTTGCAACTTCTCGCCTTAAAATCTGCTCGCGGCATCGGCCGACAAAATTCTGCCATAGACTCGAATTCTCGATATGTTTCTCAACTTATGATTATTTTGAGTATTTGGAGACTCTTTCCTTTTCACAACCGACTTTTTCTTTTCCCTCTGCGATGAGTAAGAGTAAAAGCGAAACAAACGTTTTTCGAATGGTACTAAGGATGTTGGAGGGCAAGTTATGAAAATATTCGCAGTCCATAAATTCATAAGGAGGACGATGAGTCTTCGTGTATTTTTTGTTAAATCATTCATGGATATAATTTATTTACAAGATTAAAATATATTATATACAAAAATGCGCCGAAAATTCGCATGCATTGGAATAATGCAATCGAAACAGGGTCATAGAGAGAGAGAGAGAGAGAGAGAAGCGAATGAGGGGAACGTGTCGATAAAGTATATAATCTGCCGGGCAAGGAAATCCTTGCTTTCCCAACTCGATCGATCGTAACAAAATGAGGTAACAAAATGAGGCTTCGAAAGAAGGTGAAAAAAGGGGCGGGACTTTTTTAAATAGTTTTTCGTAAGTCTACAATTATTCCAGTATTAACATTCAACTGCGTGGGAATTACATGTTTTTTTTTTTCGTTGAAAATTTCCCAAGTACAACATGTTCGTTTTTCGTATCCTTTTTGTACACAACACTAATACCTGTCTACGCCGATTTAATATTTTCTTTTCTTCTTCTTCTTCTTCTTCTTCTTCTTCTTCGCAAGCGCCATTTCGAGAATCCTTCCAAACTTTTTACTCTCAATCTCTCGTTCAATAACAACGTGACACCCGCGCCGCGCAGTACTTTCTTTCGCTCGTACCTTCATGGCTCGCAACACTCAATTTACATATAACAGCGGGGCTAGGATTTTTTCTTTTTTTTTTTTCTTTTCAAACCTACGTCGAGTCTGCTGATAAGATTCGGAGGCTTATTTTAGTGGAGAGGAATAGTTCCGGTGTTGGGAGTATTGGACCGCGATGTAAATTCCGTATCTCGAATATATTTCGTGCACGCCAACGAAAAAAATTAATGATAAATAAATTTATGTGTGAAAAAAATGAAATTTTTTATTCGATATTATTCGATTTCAATCGAAACGCGATGATTGAAAAATCTTTACAACGAAAATCCATGATCGAAGCGAAAAATCTTTTCGAAATTTGAAAAAAAAGAAAAAAATAAATCGAGTACTGCGCGATGGAAAATGATTGAATATGATTATTGAGAAATTTAATTGCTCGAGCAATGAGAATATTTCATTCGAATTGAGAGGTAGACGCGCGCATACATACGCGCACAGAGCATATTTTTTTTCACGCGTATACTTACACATGATTCTCATTATTCGCGGCAATATATATATATATAATATTCTTATTATAGGCGGAAATATGAGGCGTATATGCCGAAAATCGAAACGAAACGAATGCCAATAAATATACGAGTTGGAAAAGTTGGCTCGGCCGCCGCCATTTTTTTTTGTTTAGCAACGAACAAGAGCCGACTGAAAACGAAATTTTGTTGAAATAGGTATTATAACGAAATCTTTGTTGAACGTATTCGAGAATTTTTTATTTTTTTTTAGTTGAGCAACAAAATTTTGAATATCACAACGGAGCCTTTTTATACCGCAATGAAACTCGTCCTTTCCGGTTGGCAATATATTTTTGCGTCCATGTTCGCGCGAATACAAAGCTCAAGAGAAATGTGTGTTTCGAAGGGGATATTATAACGTTGGGGCGGGAAAGTAATTGGCCATTTTTATGTTTGAAATAAATAAATGCAGTCGCGGCTGATTTAAAAACACGTAATTTTGGCTCCAAGTTCCATGCTAATAGTAGCCGGTGACAAGGCACGTTCGAAAACGAGCGCGCGCGCGCGCGCACCTATACTAGGTTTAAGCGCATCACGAGTTAAGCGAATGATTCGAGTGATCGCGCGCTGCTCAACGGATTTCATATCGGTGATGCATATGAATCGATAGTGAAATGAAAAAAAGGAAAAAACAATACGCGATATATACGCATCATACATATAGGATGTACGTTAATATGTGCATAGTATAATTGCTGTATATAACGATTATTACAATATATTGTACTATACATAGAGGCTGTTTGCCCGAATATATGAATTGGTCAATATCAAATAAACAATGTCAAATAAAAACAAACGCGGTTTTCGGTCGAGAGTTGATTTCGTTGTTGCTTCATTAGCGTGCTTACGTACGGTATGTTATTTTGTATTGTAACGGATTCAATTCGATGCTGACGATAATTGTGCTCGTAATTATGAAACAGCTCGCTCTTCTTTCATCCATTCAAAAGTCATTATTATCTCAGCTTACGCGCGCATCATTCGAGCGGGGAACAATTTTTAAATCCATATTGCGAATAAATTTCAAATTTTTCAAAATCCGCTCCGATTCTTCGCATTTTTAAAAGGTCGAAAGCGTTTACCGATTATTTTCTCCATAGATTTCGAGATATATTTTTTTCACGCCCGCGACGCAACGTCGCTAATATCGGCCTCTCTTCATTATATATCATCAGAATATCCAGCAGCATACTACCGTTTGACATTGTAATCGAAGACGATGTTGTGTTCGGGCCACAAGAGTCACGTCGCGCGTCGACCTTTTCATATCAAATTCCTCCGGTGCCCCCCGTTACCTATTCAATATTACCCTATTGAATTTCATATACCAGCCAAATTTGAATTATTCCACGCACGCATGACCAATTCCCAAGAGCAAAACGAAATCGCGATCGTAAAAAATGATGAATTTTTTCATTACCGAGTCACTCGGGATCAGTTTATCCAGTCGCATTTGCAGTGCGAGCCAAGAGCTAGAAGACGATGATGCGACGCCGCCGGTAAACGCGAGGAGATAAATGTACGAAATAAACGATACCTGCTTCTTCGTACTTGCTCGAAAAAGTTGATCGCGATCAATCAAAATATTACTTGGGTAGAAAAATATTGACATTGACAATTATACAAAAGTGTAATGAAAATTTGTTAATTATCTGTCGCGTCAATGCTCGTTTCGCGATCGGGAAAAAAATATGCATGATTTAATATAGAAGAACCCTTTTTATTTCATTCGCTCTTGTTACTACTTGCTTATTTTCTCTCGCTCTTGTTATTTTTCTATACATTTTTTTCATGCGCGCGTCATTAACGCAGATACGCGCGGTTACATTTTATTTTTTATTTTTATTTTTATTTTTATTTTTATTTTTCATCATATAACCATTATCGAGAATTTTGGTGCCGCATCGTCGTACACGCGTATACGGGCTATGCATACGTGCATGTATAAGAGAAACCAATTTTTAGAGTTTTCTCGACATCGAGGACATACATAGCTCTCACCATACATTTATACGGAGCTACATTTTAATTATTTCGCGTCGCGGTCTCGTCGACGAAACTCGATAATTTCGACCCTGTAGAAATTTTTAATGGGCTCACCCTGCGAAACGGTCAGAGGGTGGTGTTGGGAAGAAGGGGTTGTGCAAACGCGGTCCTTTCATTCAGCCTTTTTCTTTTTCTTTTTCTCATCGTGGACCGAGAGCCAGAGAGAGAGAGAGAGAGAGAGAGAGAGAGAGAGAAATCGTCAACTTTCTTTGTTTCACCCTGCTCTGCTTTTTCACCGATAAATCACGTTACATTTGTTTCATCCCAAATTCGTGCATATTACGAGGTTTGCGCATTAGTATTTTTCATTTGGCTTATCGCTTATTAATGAACAAACACGCGAAAATACCTTTTCGGACGATGTATACTAGCACGTTATAGAGAATTATTATTATTATTAATATATATTAGCTTTTTGTTTTCTCTTCAGTACGGTAATCTCTCTCTCTCTCTCTCTCTCTCTCTCTCTCCCCCCTCTCTCTTGATCTCTCTAGCGCGCGTCGGCTTTTTCGCTCTTCCTCTCAATCTTTCTCCCTTTCAGCATATTTCCTTTCTTGTTTCCTCCCTCGGAATGCAAATTATCTCAGCTGTCCGAGAAGAAACGCGATTGTTACGAGAATCGTTTTGGATGTTGGTGAACCCGCTGCCGTGTTACCGTGCTGCATTGCTGCTGGATGTTCCTCTGAAATTTTACAAAAAAATTAATATATGGGTAGTTCTACAAACGAGGGAATTATTGGCGACTCAGCTTATTTAGAGTAGAAGTTTTTCAAAAATCAAAATAAATTAAAGTCATAGTTACTCATCACAATCATTTTCACTTGATAACTCAAAATTACCCATTACCCAAATTACCCAAATTTATAAAAAAATTTTTTCGGATCCAAACATGTTCTGACCCTAACATATCTTGAATTGTTGAATTCTAGGGTGAAATGCACAAAAAATTCAAGTTTTAGAGCAAAATAAACACACGTCGAATCCGAAATTTTATAAATTTCATAAAATTTTGACTCCGATCCCAAACTTCGTTCTGCTCACTATTCATTCTCTTTTGTGACTTAGTTGAAAACCAAATGTCGTACCGCGAGCAGTATACAGCATGCATCTCTTATCGGGCCAATTTCTCACGCGCCTATATATGAACATACAGCCGCATGCCTACCGATCGTCTTTTAATTAAGCAGACGAAGCAGCTCGCTCGAATTGAATCTATTCGTTCTGGATTATCGAACGGAAACTATTGTGAGGCGAAACATTCCTCGTACCCGCGTAATACACACTATATAGTTTAACATTTTATTGGGTATTCTCGCAAATTTAAAAGTTTCCACGAGCAGGCTAATTCTTTGGATTTTTTCGACCTGAATAAATTAATGATGAATATCGCGATATTTCTTCTTCCATTTTTTCCAGCATTATATTATTTATGTATGATGTTCGCCCTTTTTTTTCTCTCCACGCCGTGTGTTGTACACAGCGGAAAACGCGATCGAAACTCGATACGTATTGACTTTGCTGCTTCGTTTTCGACAGGTGCGGAGCGATAATACCTATATACTATATTTCTTATTAATCCCCTTGAGATTATTTGGGTCTGTGTTGGCGGTAGTTTGCGTCTTGAATTGCTTTCCCCCCTCGCGGTTCTTCACGATCCCTACTTGCGGCCTCTTCGGACTCGGGCTATAGAGACTCGGGCGAGATCGCGGCGAGTCGATCTCAATTACGTTTACGTACGATATACCTATAGTATATTATATAGGAGAACGAAATGGAAGAGCGAATCATTTTTATCGCTTCGGATCCGATGTGACGACAAATATTTGCCGGCAATGCGCAATCGCTCTTCCTCTTATTTTTCATTATTATATTCTACCGAGTCGCGAAAAAGTCGCTTACAACCTGCTCTGCTATGCGTATGATGGGGAAAATGCTGGTCGTTAGCTATACATATAGGTAGTACATAATTTTTACCGCCTCTGCGAGACCAAAAGTGTTCGTTTTGTCTCGAATTGTTTGCTTTTTTTTTCTTCTTTTTCTTTCACAAAATTAAAGAAACAAAAATTCGGTATTTATTTTGGGACTTGAAAATAGTGGAAAGACCAGCAATCGATAAAGTTTCGTTTTTTTCATTTGTTCGTTCGCTTCGGCTGATTCGATTTCGATATTTTCACCGGTGAACCTGCTACCTCGCGGTAACCGAAAACCGCACCGGAGAATTTTTCCTCCTACGCGATGGAAAATGTCACACTTTTCGATCTCTTACCCACGACCGCACGACCCAGCAACTTATCGGCTGAATTTATCGACCGGGCGTTTTGAGGCTGAACGAGAGAAAAGGGTGGGTCGTCGGAGCAGGCAAAGAAATGAAGACAAAGGCCAAGAGAGCAATAGAGCGGGAGCCGAAGAAAAAACGAAAAATCCAATAGTCTTCCTTACTTTGCAATCGTGCAGTCGTCAAAGAAGGAGGAAGAGAGAGAGAGAGAGAGAGAGAGAAGGAAAAAAAATAAGTAAAGAAAAATACGAATGTAGGAAAAAAAGCATCAGAAATAAAGATCATGCAGCAAGAGAGAGGAAACTGCATCCTCACGAAGATCGAGTGCAAACTCCTACACCTCTGCGTATTCGACTCTTATTTTTACATTGTACCACTTTCCAATGGTATACCTATTATTACCATTAAGGATTCCCACGATTCTTATTTCTTCAAATGTTATACCTACTTTTTCATGCACGTAACGAGCACGTTATTATCGATATATAATACATATGCAAATATTATACTTTAAACGCTGTTGAAATTCAATCAATATTTTTAAACGACGACAGAGCAGGAATTGGTATAATTATATATAGGTACCAATGATGGCGGCGCGCCGCGGTCGCGAATTATCGTTATCGATACAAAACGCGCGATCTTTAATTTTAATTTAGTGAAATTCGATTCATAATGCGCCATTCATTTGTTTCATCGATATTTGTAAAAATTAAATGAAACGATGGCTCTCTCAATTTGACGCGTTTTTTTTTTTCAAATTTTATTTTTCTTCATTGCGTTTGCGTTTTCTCCATTATTCAGTTCGTGGCTCTCTACTTTTGTGAAATTTTTCTTATTCTCCTATTCGCGGTATACAGCCGTGGTGTACCATCATGCAACAGCACCGATTTATCATTATTTCGCCAACTTTTCACTTGACTTGCGGCACAGTTCTTTTTTTTTTTTTTTAGCACATTGCACTTGGCGCTAATGTCACTGCGCCGAACGCGGTTTTAATAGCGTAACTTTGAAAATGTGCTGGCTACGGCGACCATACTACGATACCAAGCCGTTTTTTTTATCAACCCGGCCGAAATAATTAGTTGTATATTCATATTATCTCGTACGTAGCTATCGCCGGCGAGCTCGAAAATTTTTTACCGTTTACCGTCGTTCGCTTCGCTAGCGTTCTTCTTATAAAGCTGCGGCGGAACCAGCAACAACAACAACAACGACGATAATGCTCGTCAATAGGAATGCTTGAAATCAGGCCCGCGCGGAGAGAATATGGAATCGTAGTCGCATGCATCCGCTTCGCGAAATTAATTAATACGCGCGTAGCGTTTGTCTTTTTTTCATTCGTCATAATTTATTGATCCTGTGGGCGCGAGCAACCGTTTCACTTATCAATTTATTCTCGCTAGCTCTTTCGCATACATACCTATATCTAATATATGTATACCTATATTTTTAAGTTGAAACCTATGGAGCTATCGAGCGATATGAAAAATTCTGTAGCGACGATCGAGATGCGGTAAAAATGAATGTAAAAAATTTTTAAGATGCATATACGGCGGGGGGTCACCGCGATGCGAATCTAGTAAATTTTTGCATTTCCGCGCGGGGCGAGGACCGTGGCTCGGCAACCAGCATCGCGCGTTTTATTTCAGGCTGATGCGATACAAACACGATTTGCCCGTTGCGTAACATTTTTTTTTTTTTTTTTTTTTACCATACACATCGGTATATTGTAAATTTATATACGAATGTAGTTTATCGAGCCTTATACGGTTGGAGCAGGAGGGATGAATCGCGCGAGTGTACACGTTCCATAAATATTTGCTCAAAGTGTTGGCTGAACGAGATTTACACGAATTTCGTTTGGTCCTAGGAAATCTGGAATTACCCCTCCGCATCTGTGTTTGTCGTATCTGCGCGTATGCGTTTTATATACGTGTGTGTAAACTCAATATGTTGTACTAAATAAATACTAGAGAATTGAGTGTTTGCGCGAAACGTTATAATATTTAATCGCTCGCGTTGCAACCTGCTTTTCAATTCGTTTCGGCGGGACTCTTGGAGTGTTTTGTGTAGCGAATGCAACGAAACAGCATTCGGGTATAGAGCGTTGATAAAAATTTTATTTCAATATTTCCAGTACGTTGTAGTATTAATTTATGCACAAGTTTATCAATATTTGTCCGGCTAAAAAAATTATCAAATTTTTCTTTCCTCCGCCCCATTATATTATTCAACTAGATACAATAACTATATTTGCTTGTGAAATTAAAGTTGCGGATCGGATTTCATACCATATTTTTATAGTAGTAGATGTATTTATCCGCACTCGTGTTTTCACTGCACTTTTTTTTGATCCTGGTGAAAGGCTGATGAATTTCCATTGCCCAAATTTTCTAACAACAAGATGTTATGGTATACGGAACGCGTATCCGCATTTAGAAATCGATTTTATCCATAGCAGCAATCTTTTTTCATAATCTATTATCGCGGTAGAAAAATGATGAAATTTAATTCGGGGATAGCGAGGAGAGACAGACAATATTAGGAGCGAGGGTCGATTAAAAATGGCGTAAACAAGCAGATGATGGTTTGAAACGATGTATACCAACATACGCACCTTGCCTATGTATGTCAAAAAGTAAATGAGTTGTTATTTTCAAAACATTTTGTATAGATGCATATGCCATCGTTCTTCAATGTTCAACAATTTTAATCCTTCGATACACGTGTATAGTATACCTAACAAATTTTTATCAATCTATAAATTGAATCGTACTTTCGTTCTTGCACAACAAGCTCGCACCTAATTGATCGTGAAAAACGAATTCGCTGAGTGCCAATTAATCCGCGTCTGGTACCGCTGCAGTGAGCTTTAAATTTTTTCTCTATGCCTGCCTCTCTCTCTCGAGCTAAAAAGAGGGATAGAAGACTTCCTGATGATGCTCTCAACCATTGATCGATTGTGGCAGGTTAGTGACGTTGCGTTCCGGGTTTATGGACATGCGGATCGAAATTAAAATTACGTGCATGCCTTTAAATTCGTTCTTTGACTCTGACCGAGTATACTTTTGCGCGTTTCGACATGGCCAATAAACAAGATAATGGACTATACGAAAATCGTATTAACGAGTCAATGAATGCGAATGCATTCGGCAAATTTTCAAAATTTTTCATTCATGTATACCTATCTTCTAATGTTGTCATCGCGACAATTCGACTATATCTACTATATAGGTATACCTATATTATGAACCGCTTGGAAACAACCATGCAGCGGTATCCGCGAATACATCTTATTTGAGCCATTGGACGAGTATCTTTAAAGATTGATAAAACGTTACGATTGGCCAAGCGTTCCAATATTTTTCCATAATTTGATAGATTTTATGATCTCCTCAAAGTAGATAACGACTCTGATACGAGATTGGAAAAATGGCGAAAAGTTATTTTCAAATGCTTCGCGTTTTACGAAATATCGTAGCAGATCAGGCGGCACTTTGGCGGGGGGGGCGGTATTTCGTAATAACGGGGGCGGGCGTGTATAAAAGAAAAATAAGAAAAAGCCTCTCCTCGTCTCACTGCAGCTGACTCGAAAAGGGCGAACAGTTAACTTCTCTTGTATGTTTCTACTGACGTGTACTACGTACATATATAACTAGTCCGCAATTTACAAAGCAGGCCTCGTGTCTTGATCGCGATCTTCCTCTAATTTCTCCTATTCACCATCTCTCGTGATCCGTAACATCGTTCTAATGAAGGCTTCTCCTACCTGTTCTTATCCTTTGGCTACGACTCTTTCTCAACGTACTACGAACAATGCGAGTCTAAACTATTTCACTGTTTCAAGGATCCACGAAAAAGTCGGTCAATATTTCATGTACCATCGTTTGCGAATTTGGCCTAAATTTTTGGACCTTTGTCGAAAGCAAGCATCACCCAACGTCGCACCAAGTTTTCCATTTTTATACACTCATTCTCTTCTTATTTTTATTTTTTCGAACATTGAAAACAAAATGAATCAACAGCGATAACGCCACACGATATACTATTTTAATTTCAGAGTTTCTCGCGCGCATTTCAGCCCAAACGATTAAAAACTTTTGCAATTCATATTTCGTGTTTGTAATGAATTTCTGCCCGGAATGCAGAGGCATTCCTGAATTTTTTTTTATTTTATTTTTTTTTTATTTATAAAATAGTACCCAAACGAATTGTTAGATATTTCATTTAATCCTTGAAACTTTCAGAAAACAAAAGAAGAAACATACTAAAAAGAAGATGATTGCCATTTTTAATTATTTCCAAAAAATTATCTGAAATAGTATGACCAGCAATTTAACCACGACCTGCTTTGACGCTGGTCAATCTTATATTTATCATTATTAATATAGGCGGTACATGCATTATGTATGTATGTATGTATGTATGTATAGTATACGGTCCGACCGACGATTACGGCTTGAATAAAAAATTGAATGTGTCCAAGATTCGGGAAGAGACAAGATGAGATTGTTCAATAATTAGGAGCTTACCGTTAATAACGTGCACCTTTACCGTTGCCCATTCCGCGACGGTCGGTCGGCAACTGTAGTTACCCGAGTCGCTGAGCTTCGCATACTTGATCTTCAACCTGCCGATAAGGCAACGAGTGCAAGCATTTAAAAATTTGTAATATTTTACAACATGATATTCAATCATTATCATATACAGATTCGAAATAATTAATCCAATAAAAGGATCAAGATTATTTTTTTTTTAATACTCGATAAGAATGTAGCAGCGTACTAATTTGTTTCGTAATCGGAGTAAAAATTTACATTCGACGAGGGCCGGGTTACGCGACTCGGTCGTAGATTCATTCGCCCCGGATTATATAATCAATCACGCCGAGATAATCAATTCAATCAATTTTTGTTATTTAATAAGAAATAAAGTTAAAAAATGGCGTGGAGATTTTCCGTACGTGTTCCATGCTAAAGCGATTATTTAAATGTTTGTGGGCGTATGTGATGCGAAAAGAATATGTAACGTAACGTACTTTGACGTAAGAGCCTCGCTCCATTCCGTTTCGACTTTGATACGGGGCTCGCTGTCAATGTCGTTTTCCGATCTCGGTGATGTGTCGAGAGCCTGATTTTCCCGATACCAGCCAACCGTACCGAGATCGTGCGGACCCTGGGACATGAGACACGTCAGTGTCAGGCCGCTGCCAGTTTTCACGTAAATGTCAGGCAGCCCCATTATCCGTGCTTTAGCGTCTGAAAAAATCAAAACATCGTAACATGACAAGATGATTTTACGGTCAGTATATAGTACCTATACGAGAGTTGAGAGAGAATGACCCACGAGTTTTCGGCTTGTATACATTCGGGAAATGCTTCGAACCTAACAGAGGATCGTCATAATCGCGTAACGCGGACGATCCTCCATTTTTTCTTTTTTTTTTTTCTCGATATAATGACGACATATTTACCCAAATTACCCAAACTATATATCCGCATGAAATTTTGCTGCTCATTTAGAAAAGATATCGTTATTATCTGTTTGTGCGACAACGATCGATGAAGATAACACGCGATGAAGGAGATTTTCGTGACGAGGTTTTAAAAAAAGATTTTAACAAAAGAAGAAGAAGAAAAAAAAAAAAAAAAGACACACGCACGCGCCTGCATGACGTGTAGTACGTACGCGCGCTAGAAATACTCCTCTGGTTAACTCGTAATTCCGTTGACGCTTTTTCGCCTATTCGATGGTATATGGAGCCCAGAAACGATGGAAAACGGAAACGAAGCGAGGTCGAGGCAATTTTGCTAATTTTTTTCTTTCTCTTCCCGTTCATTTTATACGGCGACTCGGCGCGGCGTTCTTAACGATCTGCTCCTGACCCATAGAAAAAAATATATATCTCGTTTCGATTTCCGCACACGTTCGATCCTCTCTATTGTACGAAATGGACTTGAACGAGTAAAAAAATTGCTCGTCGAATGTTTCGATTTATTGTAGGATTTTGTGAATTTTGCGTCGCTCGGGCGGAAAAAGGTTCAGCTTTTATGAAAGGATGTAATTTGAGCATACTCATCTGCTGCTTGCTCTGCTATAATTTATCTCTATTCAAACATCGTTTTCCATCGCTTTTTTACTTTTTTCACTTTGTACTTTTCCAATTGTCGAAGGCCAATTGGAAAATGTGGAAAAAAAACGTACGAGAATTTTTACGTGTTTTTAAACATTTTTTTTCTCATATGTAAAATTTATGGATATACCCCTGTATAGATATGATATTCGAACTTTTGGCTGAATTTTATTACAGCCATCCGGTGGCTGAACGTGAGCAAAATTAGTAGCTATATACCAGGCGATTCCTAAATGTTTTCCTTTAAACATGCAGCAACTTGCATGTGCTTTCCGCCTAGAAGCTTACGCCGCGGTTTACCGATAAAATTTTGTATTTTCATTTTTATTTCTCAAACATATACATACGTGGATACTCAAATGGATTTAGAAAACAACTACCGGTATACGATTCATTTTCTGTTTGCTCACATTTTGTGATGAAAAGTTTTTTTTTTTTTTTTTTTTCTGGACAATGAACATAGAAATTTCACACGCACAACCCGAAAAAAATCGGACCGGTTAAAGTTGATGTTTGAGCTCGTCCGAACGACCCTTGTTTCATTAATTTGAAAAATAGTTAAAAAATTTCCCACGTGCTATGGAGCGTGAGAGAAAAGTGTTTTAGTCCGCCATAGAGGTGCTGGTGCCGCGGCTTGGTTTAAGCTGTTCTGCTTTGGCGCTGCGTTACAGTAGCACCGAAATAGTATCTATAGTATCGGGAACGGAATAAGCGTTTTCGGGGCTGAAAAAACGAATCACAACCGAAGAAAAAGAACTCGAACAACTTTCATATGCATTCAACAAATTTTTGTCTCCGCAATATTTTTAACTCATAGGGCAAGAGTTTCACTTTATTCCTCTACGACTAATATTTTTTTTTTCTTATCGCGTTTATCGTGAGAGATTACCGCGTATTTTTCCGTTGAATCAAGTTGTTTTTTCGGAAGAATGAAAACGATAACGAAAAATCAAAAAATTAATTTTTAGCTCCGAACGCATGATTGGAGGGGGGGGGGGGGGGTCAGAAGTTAAACAATATGGAACATGAGTTTGAGGTTAATTTCGGATTATTATTTTTCCATATACTATAGGTATAATATACGAGTTAATCTGTGTCGAGTTGTGTCTCATATCGAACATGATACAACATAATATTTTTTTAAATTATTTTGGCGATCGATTGGCTTTGGAACTTGTTTCCATTCGCTAGGTGCACGATAATGCTAATATACTATTCAATTATCAGTGTGTTACGTATTCATGCATACTGTCAGCGCCACCTAAAATAAGGCTCCGCATTTTTTCATGCTTAACGTATACACAATACACACTTATTTTGCTTCATCGCGCATCTTATTTCTAGTAAAAAAAAATACACCGTGACCGGCTCAAGGCTCGGCAAAATAGAGAACAATTTCGGAGAGTGCCAGAAATCGCGTGTAAAAAAAAAAAAACCATCATCAAATGTACCAAATATCTCTGGGTTGGATTATTGGGGCTTCAATGTTTTTTCGTTCGGTCTATGTACATCTAGAAAAAATATAAAAATAAAAAACACCGATATATCGAAGGTTCGTTTGTTCCTGAGAGGGCAATACTTTTTTTTTTTTTTTCCACGAACCAGCGGCATCGGATCGAATGATGAGGGATAAACGGAGTCATTGCTCGAGACTCGAAAAACCTTTTCGGTGGAAAAAGAGGAAAAGATTGGAATGAATAAGGGAAGAGAGATTCGGTATGCGAGATAGAAGGAAAAGAAGAAAGATGCGGGGTAAAATAAAGAGGAAGACGGAATGCGAAGAAGTGAAGAAAAATAGTTGCGAGTCGGGGTGTCGCAATGTGTTGCGCTGCATTTTTACTTGAGGGGGCCGCTCGGTGGTGGTCGTTCGTCGTCGCAACCGGAGTGTTGCGTCTTCCCGTAACCAGCGATAAAACGACAGCGGCGGAGTAGACGAGACGCTCTTGTATACTCCATGCGTGGATGCTGTTATTCAGGAGTAATGATATAGTTACCAAAAATGCACGTGTCTCATTAAACTCGTTGGTCGATGGTTCGCGCGACTGTCACTCGATTTTCGAAGAAATTCTAGTTTTCGTCTTGCGATGGCTGTACGATTGTACTTAATAATTACTCAACGATTGACGGATAAACCTCCGCCGCGCCTAATCACATTCTTCCGTTTTTCAAACGTTTACTCGTTCGTTGATGAGAGAACGACGAGTGGAAAAGGGGACTTTTTTCAAGCTTTGCTTCTGACGCTTGCGGTGAGCCTCGAGGCCGCTTGCTTTCATGCCGATCAGCTGATCCATCATGTCGCCGCGTTGTTACCGCTGGCTCGAACTTACGCGCTGACTTTGAAGATTGTCCAAGTTGGATGTTTTATAGTTCGATCTCGCGGTGCGGTGGTTGGTGTTGCGCCCGAGCGTTGCCGGGTCGGCATGCACTTTTTTTCGTCAAAATGGGCTTAATTTCTGTTTGTTCGTTGCAATTTCTAACGCGTTGACATCTCGATGGAATTGCGAGCACAAGCGGAATAAGAAATCAAGAAATCTCGACGCTGTGAGACTCGATATTCGAGCTGCTTATACGGTGAGTTGACGGGCTCTGACTTTTCTCGATGCGAAACGCACTTAATTTTCGAGTTTATATTCCCCCCCCCCCCCCCCCCCCCCCCCCCCCCCCCCCCCCCCCCCCGTGACTCGGTTCTCTTTGTTTACCTCTTGACGAAGAGGGAGAGAAAAAAAATAGTGCTGGGAAAGCGGATTAACTCGTTGTTGCAGGAGGAAAAAGAATGTTGTTGATTCTCAAAGTTGTCTTAAAACTCTATAATGATGCGCCGCGAGACTGGGCGAAAAATTAGTGAAACACAACGAGTCGATAAACTTGTATGAAAAAAATTGTAAACTGGTACGGGAGTACGCAATAATTCCGCCAACGAAAGATTGCAGCTTTCGGGCAACACAAGAAGAAAGTAATCTCTTGGAGAGCAGCACCGCGTGAAAGTTGAAGCTCGAGCTTTTTCTGCCAAGTATAAAATGTCAAATAATCCAAGGAATTATATACGCATCGCCTCGCCCATACATATGCATATGAAAAGCAAGTGCACATGAAAAGATTGGTGGTCCACTGGGACGCTCGCATGTCGGATGGCCCGCCGCGTAGCGAGAGTGCGGGAAGCGGGAACAAGTTCGAAGTGGAGCAAAGTGCTGGGTTCTGGACAAATACCGGGTGCATGCACCGGGCAAGAAATACGAGGCTATACCTGGAGGAAAGCTCATATCTGGTAAAGCACAATGTCTCACGGAGCGAAAAGAATGTTGTGTACCTATATGCGGTTTGCGAGTGTGTAATATGGGACTGTGGCTGGTGCTGGGTTTGTGATAAGTTGAGACGCGCCACGCGCCACAATTCAGTGCATTCAGAAGCAACAGGGGAGCAGTCGGTACGCATGCATGGCTGGAGAAAGGGTAAGAAATAAGCTGCCACGAAGAACATGCATGCAAGAGGATGATTCGGGCAGAAAGAGAGTGCGATGCGTGCGGCCTATCCTCCCTCCCATGTTGTGTCACTCTTCTATAGCAGTTAGTACGTCAGACGTGTGAATATAGCAGAGAAATGAACGCATAATATGCAAAATGTCGACGACACCGCCATACGCGAATAGTGCTCATTTTGCGTCGCCGGGAACATGACCCGGAAGGTCTTTTGAAACTCGATTCATCGTGACAGTGCGAGCTGCTCATTCCCTCTTGTCAGCCTCTTTTTTTGTTTTCGTTTTTATTTTTTCACCAGACCAACCACCCGACCCTCGTGCACATCTTTTCTTCCGTATGTCCGTGTAGGTATCGTATATATATACATATCTCCGCGTCCATGTATATACATGCGTCAGTCACTTTTTTTCTTTCCCTCTATTATTTTTTCCTTGCCGTATTTCTGTTCTGAAACGCGAGCGACTTTTATCCTCGACACGACCTCAAGGTTCTATCGCGACCTTATCATCCTTTATACGTCCGACAGAATCCTAAACGGTGAGCCGTGTGACTCGACATCTAATAATCTACCGGTAGGATTATTCTTTCTTTCTTTCTTTCTTTCTTTCTTTCTTTCTTTCTTGCTTGCTTGCTTGCTTCCTTCCTTCCTTCCTCCCTGACAAGCAGCAAGAGTTTTTATTCTTTCCGTTTCATTGTGACGAGCAGTATCTATATATGGTGAAATAAACTTTGCAAAGTGACGAAAATATTTTGCACGATAAGCATCATATTGTTCTCGCGGTGGCTTCGAGCTTTTGCAAATCGATGTCGATATCGATATCGTATTAGCAGGGATCGCCTCATCGCCTCGTGATCCGATGGGGTTTCACGCTCAATATAATTCGATTGATAAATAAATCGATTTTATCAGTTACACGTTAAAATTAATTTAAAGCGCTAGCGTTATTTGGACTGTGTGCACTGAATTCTTGTTCTTTTCTCTTATTAGAATAAGCAAGATATCGGTGTCGCTGCTGTCGGGCATCGTGTTGATACTTTTCGAATGGAATAATCATGCGAAATTCTCATTCAGGGGTTTTGAGAGAGTAGTACATATTTTCTAGCCTCATTCTCTTTTAACCCAGGGTCCTTTACTCCGTAGACTTAAATTGTATTGTACTTTGAATTATTCCTTTATGCAAATCGTACAATATCTTTTCTTTGTTCTATTCTATTGAGAGTGTGCATGTGCCTGGCAAGTGCGATCGAGACGGATAAAGGGGAAGGAACGAGAAAGACAGGGAATCTGTCGTCCCAACTAGCCCAGGATTTTCGTATAAATTCAATCCGATGCGGATGCTCGGGACGAGAGATCGAGAGTTTAATTGAGGTTCTGACTCTTCCTTTTCGGCTTAACAATATATACACACCGGAAACCGAGGACCACTCGACAAATCCCAAGGTTCAACCGGTGTCGAAACTTTCCGTACGCCATATGCATACATACATATACAGATGAACGTACTCCATTCGTATACTCGACAAATCTTTGCCGTTCATCACGACGATATACGAGATATCACCGTAAAAAACCTCTGTGATTAACTTAATTTTTTCCTTGAATTTTCCATTTCGATCGATCATCATTCCAAGAGTACATCCGAAGAGAGCTAAAAATTAATGCAAGATATGGGGGGAGAATATGAATCAAACGCCTCCTCATTATACTTGAATAATGCCCAACGACGATTAACTGTCAACGAATTGAGAGCAAATAAAAATGTCCAAATGAAAACGCGCTCACAATATGGAACTTGGTGAATCAAATAAAAAGAGCTCAGCTCCACGATATATATACGTTGTTCGGTATAATTAGTAATGAATATGATTGAAAAAAAATCCGGGTTTGCTCAATCATAATCCCGGGCTTGGAGCGAAAGTGGGAAATCATGAACATGTCTATATATTGTGACGTGGTAATTTTGCCCATGTCACAAAATGATTAAAAATTGGCACGGCACGAGAAAGGAGCGAAGAATTTTTCTGTCGAGCAAATCCAGAAGGGCCAAATGCGAGCGTATTTACCGAATATTAATTTGTTTTCATTCATTTTTATTATTGTACGAGCGGCGGTTATCCACGATAATTTCGAGTCAAGGAAGGCTTAGGCGATTCAGAGAGGGGATATCGAAACGTCATCGAGTCGGAGAGCAGAGGGAAATTCAAATTTCGAGTTTCGCTGTCGTCGAAGGTCATTACGCGTGGGTCGCTAACTCCATACCCTCACCCTCAGCTGTCTAACCTCAGGATGCGTCCATCAGCATCTAGAGATCGCCATATTCTCGTTGGAAGCCGAAGGCACAATTTTATCGTGTCGAAACATCGAAAATACCGCTCAACAAAACATCGAAATTACCGCTCGGCATAACGTCAAACGTATCGGCTCAGTATATCGTCGGAATTCAAAATAATACGTTGAGGTCAGGTCGGCGAGAGAAGGTTCTTGAAAACTCTCGAAAATTCTAGAACAAACGGTTGCGATTCTCGCGAGTAGGCTAAGGGTGGGGGGGTTAGGACCCTAGTCCGCGTACTTTATGCTCTCGCGACAATTATCGGGGACTCGAGTTTTGGGCAGCAATGACGGAGGACGTCTTTTCTCGGGCCGTTGCCGTTGCTGATAAAAAAATCCGACGCCGCTACAATATCGATGGAGAGATTTTCCGTGGTCTTTTTCCGGAACTCGTCCTACGGAAACTGTAGTGGTGAGCCGTCGTTTTGTGATATTTCGTAATGCATTACTCGCGAGTATCTTTTTGAAAGAATTTTGGTGTTTAACGAGCGATATTGTTTCGGGGTACGCACGCGTAAAAACGATTTGTCGACGGTTAACAGAAGTTTATTGTAAAATTATTTTGTTATCGAAAATTAACTTGAAATAATTATATAATTTTTGTTATCGATATTTTAAATGATTTGTAAATGATATTATCAATTTTCCGGAAAAATATTTTCATCGTTGTTTTTTTTATTTAATAAATTCCAATTGTAATTCCGGATTTTCGTGCGAGTAAAGAGTGTGATTATTTTATTAACTTGCCTGAATATGCCCCTCTACCAACTTGGTTTAAAACTACAGCTACGACCGGGAAACCTTTATTTTCGTTCTCGATAATTTCGAATAAAATTTGTCTAAGGTCAATTTCTTAGGCTGGCGTCAAAGAAATTATCGAGATCGGAATATTTTGTGCGACCGCTGGAAAAAGTCGTCACAATATACTATATACCTGTATTGAATTAATAGAATAAACTTTCCATCTATCCGTTTATAATATGTAGATTATATGTATAGGTATATATTGTAAAACGGTCGGGACAGCCTTATCCCCTGTTGGTGACACGATAGACGCTTTTACATTAGATTACAAGCTGCTCATGATCCAGACGACGAGAGTATTCGCGTTCTTGATACTCGAGTCGAGTCATCTCCTCGAAGTGCAAGACGGAGAAATCTGAAGGTGACTCCCACTCGAAGCAAGACTCGCTGGTCAGTACGAGAGAGAAGAGGATCACAAAAATCCTTAAGTTTCGATTTTGGAACAACTAAATAATGTTTAAAAATAATGAAACGTTTAAATAGAAAAGGAAAGAGTTTACGAGGTCGAGAGCAGAAAAAAGAAAAAAATTGGCAGCGCGGTAAGCGAAAACGTAATCGAATTTATCGTTTGCCCGCCCCAAGCTCAAACCGTGGACCATTATTGAGAGCTATATATATCCCTGCTGCGGCTATTCCGCTACCACTGCTACTCGGTCGTCGCTTCTGCTGCTGCAGGTGAGAGTGATTTGCAGATCTGTGAGGTCCGTGCGTGATAAATGGTCGCTCGTGCGGAGGCTTCTCCTATACGTATATTAAACGTATGTAATACGGCCACACACATTCTAATTTCAGCAGTTTCAGTTTCATCCGATCTCCATGCAGACACGTGTGTATGCGTCTATATACTATATTAATGATAATGTCGGCGGCAGCCGTGTGTTGCGCGCGGGCACAGTGTAAAACTAAACATTTTCTCACTTTTTGCATGCTTTACTTTCGTACTTAACGTTCTTCCAAATCACCTAATTCCCGATATCAACCGCTCTTTCTCGATTTAACTTTTTTTAATCGGGATTTTTTTTATTCATTCGTTTGTTTGTTGTACGAATATCAAATGCAAGCTCTTATCGCAACGTATGCCTCTTAGATCGAGGCCCTCATGTAGTACATCTTCATACACGCCAATTTTTTCGACTTGAATTTTTTCTCTTTCACCGACGTGGCTTTAGGGCGGGAACAATGCTCTCGGTTTAATCTCCTTCCTTCAAGTCTCCTGTATCACAGGGATCGAGGGCTAAAAGGCTTTGCGGAACGAGCGCTAAGAGCTAGGTGGTACATGCATGTACTACGATGAAAGCCATTTTAATGCGAAGCATAAAAAAATGTGGCTTGTACGTTCATGCACAATCATCTCACCTTTGAGGATGGAAGTGCTACAACTGGCGCGAAGAATTACCAAAACTTCGACAGACTTGTTTTTTTTTTTTTTTTTTTTTTTTTTCAACCCAGGACAAATAAATTTTGTTTGGTTATGAGGCTGGGATCGAACTCAACGGGGGGAGTGCACTCAACTAGTCGATAGGAAATGAATTTTATGCTATCGAATATGCGAAATGATTTTGCAATTGGCGTATTCTAACGCGGCATCGCTTATTAACGCGCGCGACGTGAACGGCTGATTGAAAATCCGCACATATGCAGCTTCACGTTATTAAAAAAAATTACGTTTTTCAATGTTTTTTTGAGTTAAAAAAATTTAAAACAAACAAAAACAACGATTCAAAAGTCACTGATTTGCGGCTTGGAGCGCCCCATATAAAAATATTATATACGTATTAAACATTCGATATAGAAAAAAAAATCGTATCAATCCGAGTGCAACAGAGCCGAACCTGCACAGATTTGTTGTACGGACGAAATCCGATAAAGCTTTTTTTTATTCGATACGTCGCGAATATGCGACGATGATAGCGGCTTTTATCATTTTCCAAAAACCACCTTTTCGCCGCTTGAAATACAGAGGGTGACACAACGGGTAAAAGTGTGATTTGTGATTTTATCATATCTTCGTATCACAAGTTCGATAAATATGACGCGTGAACCTCGGATTTAACTAGACGCAATATTTATTTACGATATATATTTATATCCCTGTAAATCTAATGAAATTGAATTGAAACGATTATGTTGAAGTAATGATGCAGCTTGATAAGTGTTAAAATATGTTCGCAATTAGTGTACTTCAATGTGATGAGTGTATTACCCGCCATTAATTTGACTAATATTTTCAAAAATATTCAATCAAGGGTCACTTTTCGATTAGGCTGCACGTTGCATAAGATGATTATTGCGACGCATAATGTAGGGAAAATTTAGCGAGTTTCGTCGGTGAAGACAGGGTCATTCACTTATTTTTAAGTCTCATCAAAATTCATTCCACCTTTATTGTTTCCCGAATATTGGGGAAAAAAAATGTTCCGGCCAAAGTGCGGTCACCCCCTCAAGTGCGGTGAAAATCTATAACTGTCAATTCTCGCTATGCAGACGTTGTAATTCACTTTTTCCGCACAAAACACGAAGGCTGCCATAAAAAAAAAAAAAAAAAAAAAAAAGAGAAACAGGGCATAGTGATCGCCCTTCGATATACTTTGCCGAATGTTTTTTCATGCGGAAAATAAACTTTCACTATTGTTGAGTCCTGAAATTCTTTTCCCATCCTCCTTATTTTTCTCAATCTGGTTGAATAATTTTTTTGGGCCAAAGTGGCCACCCTTCTCAAGACGCGGTAAAAATCTATCATTGGCAAGTCCGAGTGATTAGCGATCAGGCGTTGCAATATGCCTCCGAAGACTAGATTTGCTGCGGGGCATGCACAAAATGGGCTCTCACACCTTGGGTGCAGCTGTTGATGCGACGACGACATCGCCGCCGGTTATGCGATGGGATTATTATCAACCATCAAAATAAAATTGACATCTCTCACGAATTTGTACAATGATCACACCCTCACCCTCTTATAGTCTCAAACAGCTACAAGTTTCTCGGAAAACAAAAAAAAAAAAAAATCTTCTCGTTCACCGGCCTAAAAATGGGTATGCAGCGCAGCGAGTGGTCAGTTTGTCCCAGAAATGACAATTTAGCGATGGGCCACTTTGCCCCATATTCTGCCCTATCGTAAAAACGAATGCGTGTCGATCTATGTCAGCAGGTTCGCTACACAAGGACAACTGTGCTCATAATCACAAGGGCTTTTAAGAATTTTCTCCCTTCTCTCCCTTAAAATGGATTTATCGTGTCGTTCCTCGAAGTTTAACGAAAAGCGTACGCCTCGCGCGTATCGTCTTGTTATCAGTGCCCGCCTCAGGTCACGAGTTTGAATTTCTTTCCGTTCATACAATTCAATAGATTCGCGTATAGTTCGTTTGTGAATTACATTCGAACTTTCGAATTACCTCGGTGACTCGAACCAACTTTCGGGGATGTGTTGATTGCATGGACCGCGCGGCAACCCAATTACAACCCTAACTATAAAATGTTTTCCTGTACTTTAGAAACCCCTTCGATGTTGCTGGTATATCCGGTATATACACTACAGCCTCCGAATGCGAAAGAAAAACCATTATTATTTCGTGTTAAGAAATATATTGTTCATTGATTTTCTGATTACGGATACGAATGCGTTCTGTACCGGATCGTTATTTTTCTCTGCGGTTCTATTTGAGTCGGTCACGCAGTTGAGAAAGTACATTGATGATTTTACCTACATAGCAATGGATGCTGGGCACTGAATGTGCGATTTCGTCAATCGCCAAAGTTGAGCAGCCTCTTCTCTTCTTAAGTGTGGCGGCATTTTTCGTGAAAACACAGGCAATAAAAATGAAAAAAATAAATAAATAAAATAAATTCATAATTTCTCATCTGATGTTTCCCGTTAAAGGATATTATATTTTAGAGACTGCAAGCGAGGCGGTAAACGCTTGGGGTAAATCGCATGAATTCTCAAAATTTCTCCGACTCCTGCTGTATTTGGCGATTCTATCGGGTTTTGCGGGAATAAATGAGAGAGCATATCGTAGCTAAAAAATAATTAACAAATAAATAAGGAGGACTACCGTATCGAAAAGCACTTATAGTAAAGAGCGTCGGTGAAACTCTCCTTCGGGTTCAGTTTGCAGAATTTTGGTGACGATTTCAGAGCCAGCATTTCACCGCTGTAACGTAACAATGGTTGCTTGACTTTTGTATATACGTTTATGGGAAGAAGGGGGCTATCTTCTATAGTTTGGCGGGTTGTTGGCGATCATTGCCGAAGAACCGAATAATAATTCATCGCGATGATACGTACGCAAATATAAATACTCGTGCACAACAATATCATATGCATCACTTTAAATTGCAGTCGTCTCTTGCCTCGTCTATCCGCATGTGTGGGGGTAAAATCTGGAACGTTGCCCGACTGTTTGTGGGTTAAGAGAGAGAGAGAGAGAGAGAGAGAGAGAGAGCTTGTAGTAACATAGCCGGCGGTAAACGATGGTGGCTCGAAGCATGAGGGAATCTTCCCGCGTCATGATTCAATAGCGCCAAATCGCGTATAGTTCCAAGGGTTCCTCGTCTCTTGGTGCATGGTGGCGGTGAAACGCTACCTCGCTCGCGTGTCCTCTTCTCTCCATACCGGTCGATCGTTATTGCACTTGGCTATGTCCTACCTTGTCGTCGTGGCGTACCATTCGACGTTTCCTGGTACATCGCTCGTATATCTTATTATCCTCTCCACACGGAAACTCATCAATTATATGTATTTTATAATCCAAATATACACCCATTCACAACGAGAGACGCCACGAATGAATCGATGTGAAATGACTGGACGATTTATTACACATACCTCCACCATACCAATCAGCGATAACGATAGCGATATGAGGCATTCGCCACGCTTTTCTTTTTTTTCACATACATCTAGTCTGAAAGGCAACCTGATTTTTTTTTTTAGATTTTTATAAACAACCCTTATTGGAAGAAAAAAATGAAACACCGCATTTTAGAAATCTGAACAAATTTCGAAAAATCTGTGATTATGTGTAGCATATATTTCAAGTTCTTATCCGTAGAGGAAGTATGATTTTTTCTATGTTTTACGAGCTATCAAAATTCTAAAAATTCCGAAAATTCGGAAACAGTCGATTCTAGCGTCTGAAATGCGAATAATGCCATTTTTCAATTTTTGATGCCTCCGAGAGGCTGTCCATTTTGCCCCAAACATTTTTTTTTTTTTACGAAATTCAAGAAACAAGGCCTGGAAATCAATTTTAGGACTCAAATATAATTGAAAGACCATATGCTCATCGATAAAATCTGCTTAAATCGTTAAATGTCCGTTTTGTCCCATACTCCCCTATAGAACAACGATATCCAAGTAAATAATGATTATTGATACTCGCTTGACTTGACAATGGAGATAAAACATTAAAAAAGTTCGGTATCTGGCACATTTTTTCATGCAAATTATATAGTGGCAGGGAAAAAATATTTTATATCTTTCTTCCTTCCAGTGCACGAATCGTTTACTCATCGTGTGTTTTGTCAACTTATATATATCTACATTTTCTTCAACATTGATACGTATGAAAAATTCGGTTGATTCGGGACACGGCTTATAATGCAGTCGACGCAGCACCGTCGCAGCTAATTTAACGGGTTATGTAAGTTGTTAGCTGCTTACCGGCAATTCATTTTTAGCGACATTGTTGATTCAAATTTGTAACACAAATGAGATGTGTAAAATTTTGCTTGTTAACGAATAGAAAAGCTTATGAATCGAATAAAAATGAAATATATGTCTCGTTGCGCTGGGTATAGTATACTCGTCTTCGTCCCGGTTTCTTCTATACTTCAAACATTATCAATGACATCATAATATGTGATAATTTTGATAGTACAATGACAGAATGCTTCATTCCTCCTCAAAATTCAATCGAACCGTATGTATATAATAAAGAAAATGCTCCGACTCCATTTTTGGTTTCTCGCGCGTAATCAATGAAACGCAATGGTGAGGCAAATAATTGAGATATTCGTCGCAAAATAAGAGTGCACGCGATAAGTGAGAAGAAGTTGGGGGGGGGGGGGGGAGGGAGGGAGGGGAAACAAAGAGAGAAAGACAGAGGTAAAAAAACTCTCCTCGATGAATTGGAGTTTTCGTTGGAGAGTAAAGTTTTCGCGGAGTTTTGTCGAACAAGAATTAACGATCTGTAACTTTGGATAGGGTTCGCTAGCTCGGCTCTATTACTGTATATAGAGTTGGGTAATTGAGAAGCATTGAGCGAGAAAGGAACGTTTCGTGCGAGTAAGGTTTTAAGGTTGGTGAAGAGGAGGAGGAGGAGGAGGAGGAGGAGGAGCGCGAGGCTCGTGTTTTGCGTCGAATGGAAGAAAAATCGTCGTTTTACAGAGTTCGAGCAAGTGTGAGACGAAAACGATGTTTTCACAAGTCGTTCGCGAGTACATGTCCTCATACTACATGACCTCTTGAAACACACTTAGGGGCGTAAGTAACGTGATTCGAGGGGCTAAGCAATGCGTTCCGCGACTTTTCGTTTCGTAAAAGTCGACTCTAGAATATTATACTATATACTATAGACTAGTATGTCGGTTAATAGCTGGGTATTGGGTTAACTTTGCTAAGGAAGGAACAATCGTCGGTGATGAAAATCACTCCAGGGTGCTTTCGGGGAAGGAACAATGGCGCAAGCACGCCGCCCGACTCGGCACGTCTCGTGACGGTAACTCGTCGCTTTTCTAGCGCGCGAGAGATTCGACGATTTCTGAGTTGACTGTTGTGTATCCAGGGCACACGCCGAGCGGCCATATTCTTTTTATCTCTTCTCCTGCTTCCCCGCATCGGATTCAACTTGTGTGCGTGTATACGAATGCTCGCACGGGTCCACCGCCGGGCGACCCCGTGAAATTGCACCGAAAAATGGGAAGCAGCCAGCACCCCTATGGGCCGTGATTATGGAAATTTCACAACCTGTTCCCCTTCCCTTGCACTCCTCCATCGTTCCTCGTCGCGCTAATACATGTATACTCTCATGTAAGTAAGCATTCGTGCAATATTTAGGTATGCATGTATATACCGTACAGTAGCCGGTATATTTATTCATTATTCTCGTGGCTCGAATTCCAAAAATACAATATATATGAGCAGGAACCCGTTGCTGGTTGTCGGTGCTGGCTGAGGCTAACCGTAAATTTTAGAATGCCAACCTACCATCAATAATTATTCAGAATGGTTCATTCAATTTATGTAATGTCGCTGTCGCTCATATACTATATAATATAATAATATATAGGTAATCATTGCACACGTATACAGCTCGACTTTGAAACATTACCAATTGTTTATTGTCGCGCGGCGGCATTTTCGCATTTTCGATTTTCGTGGATTCGCCTGGTGCGATGACAATAATTGTCAGTGTACAAACATTTAGTGATTTATAGCGTACGAATTTAAGATTTAAAATTTAGAGATTAAATTTTAAATTAAAGAATTAAAATTTTAGATTAACGCCGTGCCACAAATTATGATGGGATCTCTCTGCTATTTAAAGGCATTATTACGTTTCGGCATTTCAAGACTACAAATTATTTTAAATATAACTTTTCATATTGAAACTGGAAGAACGCTATGTTGTTTTTGCCATTCTTAATTAAATAAACGTGCAAAAGTTTCCAGAACGATGACAGAATCGATTGCTGGCAGCAGTTGGTTTCCAAAGATGGAAATAGATTTAAAAAAAAAAACTAAAATTACACCGCCTACACGTCTGGCTTGTAGGTATTTTTTTTTTCGTTTTCGAAGCTCTAATTGAAAGTTTAATTTTTGCAACTTTAATACACCTCAAGAGAGTGCATTACCGAGCGTTTTCTAGTTTTTTTATTATATACATGTCCTAGAGATTATGTTTGTAGTATACATGAAATTATAGCATTTTCACAAACATAATCAATTTCAAAGTTGTTGGGGGAGTTATTTCAGAATTAATTCAACTAGAGGAAGTTATTACTGGAAACTAAATAATTATAATGCACAATAGAAAGAATATTTCGATAGTGAAATTTTGTATACGAACGTTCTTATTCTTTGTTTTTTAAATTTATAATTCGGCTCATAGAAAAAGTTTTTTTTTTTTTTTTAAACTCCGTCCATTTGGTACTGACGCATTGTTCGATAAGATATGGTATACGGTGACACAGGCATATTGGTCTGTCTATCTATGAAATTGCAAGATGCGTGGTATGGTGTTATCGTATCGAAATGATGCGCGCGGCGGCAATTAAGTATACATTCCTTGAACTTTGAAATAATCGGGAACGGAGTGAGACGCGCGTCTTATTGGTCGGGGATCTAGCAAAATACGACATGCCATCTTGTGGATTTGCCGTATAGGGATATCACACGAATTGTGCACCTTATAGGATTTCCTCGTTCCTTTGCTCGCCTCGATCCGCCCACACCATGCAGAGGCAATTTTGTCCGATCTCGTAAACCCAAACAACGGAAAAGAGCGTGGACCGCCGGGAGTTTCGAGCATCGAATCGGAATTGAATGGCCTTGAAAGGGCCATGCAAATAGGGTCTCACAGATAGTCGGTATGTGTGCGCGCGCGCGAGACCATTGGATTTCGAACAAAGGAGGTCTCCTATGAACAATGTATTTGTCGTACAACAGTGCGAAGATTTGGCCTAGCATGAGACAAAGATGGAAAGAGAGAAGAGGGAGAGAATGGTGATGGAAACGGTGACGTAACAGCGCCAACAAGTACGAAACACAAAGCTCGCATAGTACGCTCGATACAACACCAGAGGGAACCAACTGGAAGGTGGTCACGTATAGAGGTAGAGACTGGTGAATAGTTAGGGATAGAATAGGAGCACGCTTCGTTCGGTAGGGAGGTCTAAAGCGAGCGGTACCATTCAACAGTGGTCAAAACGACCCCCGTCAACTCTTCCTTGCTCCGTCTTCCTCATTTGCTTTCATATACGTCTCTCCAAAATCTCCTCTCTCGATACGTGTTGTATCGAACAAGCTAGGCCGGCCATATAGTTGACATTCCTCGAATATATATACCTATGTATATATATATATACTTCTCTCGCGTCCAACCGTCCGTGTATTAATTGTCTTGTTACGGGACGCGTTCCACACTCAAACTCAACTGGACCACAACTCTCGTATCTAATTTATGTTGGCCGTTCGACTGTCACACGTGCTCACCCGGCCTAATCTCCTATTCGCGCTGCAAAAGCCCTCTCTCTAACTTATCGCGCAGCAGCGCCCTTCGATTCTCCGCATGTCCGATCGCGATTCCCATACCTCGAGCTATTTACAATACACTCATACAAACATTGACGCGTTGATCCAACTAGAATTATTTCCAGTTACTCTGCTTGATAAAAATTCCTTGTTTCCGAACAGCCACCTGATAAATGCGGATATCCTTTCACACTCGATCACATCAAGTTTTTCCCCCAAGAAACTCATGTTTTCCAATCTGTTCGCTGCTGGTCGATTGAGAAATTATATTGGAACTGCATGGCTGGTCGAAAATACCAACGGTCCGAAAGCCGACCGTGTGCTGACGCCAGGATTTCGGAACAGCCGAATTAATATAATCCGTTGTTTCTATTTTAGCCGGTTTAAGGTAGAACGCTACGTCTTTTGCGGGGCAGGTGGTGAGAGGGGTACTTCTATGCTTAAACATGGGAAGCCTCTCGTGTTACCAACTTCGCGTCGCGAGCGCGTCGGTCGATGCGACGTTGCCGCGCTTGTAGCTGTGTTCACCAGAAAGAGAAACCAGACAAACTGCGTTTATTAATTTTCTTTTGTAGATTGCAGATAATCGGTACGGTGAAATGGCTGCGAATTTAACGAGAGTGATCTTGACAGTTTATTCATGTACGTGTTTTAATTTTATCAAAAAGTGTCTTTTTCAACGGTAGTTCTTCAATGTTTTTTGCAGTTTTTAACCCTTTTCCATAAGAACCAATGTAAAAAACTAATTCAATTTTCTCAGAAACGGTACGATGAAACCCGTTGAAATTTTTCGACCAAATAGTTTAGTCAATTTCGAACGTATCTACCAATTTGCATAAAAATCCTTCTTTTTTAGATATGGTAGCGTTCTACCTTAATGCTGCGTGATACGAAGCTGCGTGATATTGAGTTTTGGTCTCGATTTAACGCATGACTTCAGACGGCTCAGCTCGTAGTATTAGAGTTAAACTCAAACAATTCAATGCTGGTCGTTGTTTTTGTTTGTTTGTTAGAAATTACCAAGCATTAAAGATTGTCAACCGTGCATTCTGGGTAGCTAGTGATTTTCTTTTTTTCATCGCAAAGGGAGAAGGGACAGCCGTGAGTGTAAAACCGAGTTTTTGGGGTTGGGGGTAGCGTCCATTGACCGCGAGCTTGGAAATAAAGGTGCAATCAGTTTTTCTCGTATAACTCGACAACTACGATCTTGCAAAGAATAGTAAAAAAAAAAAAAAAAAAAAAAAACGAAAACAAGTAATTGTGAAGGTTTTAATTTGGATATGGTTGTCGATATAAATCGGGAAATCTTATTTCTCTTACTTAGAAACAAATTTTCTACGTAATATTAATAATTAACTACGGGCAGTCGGGAGTTAAAAAGTTATGAATAAAAAAAAATTAAAAAATTAGAAGTGAGAATTTTTGTAAAATAAATTATAGGAAATAATGATTCTTATCTATTCCACAAAGCGTTCTTCGAGTGAAAAAATCATAGAGGATAAAGCTCATCGTTCACTGATGTTTTTCTAATTTTTTTAAAAATTATATTGACACGAGCGTGCGATGCTCGCTTCGAGCACTTTTTTTGTTTTAATTCAAAAATATAAATTGGAAAAATCTTGGCCTCTTCTACATCTCAGAACATATGCTGTACCGTCCGATTAGGAATTTCTCAAATCGTTCAAATGGATTAGCTCGTAGGAATGCATGACGTTTCGTTCGTGTTAACTCAGCTAACTCAGTGTTTCCCCTCTCGCTCTCTGTCGTAACTAGGAGCGCCATCTTAATCTTGACCGTAGCGCATTTGTCAAAGAGCTTAAGACCGGTGGACGAAGAGAACGCCATCTACTACCACGTACTCTGATGTTGGCTCGAGTGCCCATGCGGTTATCAGGGATATCGTGGGTCTGATGCCTCTGGAACAAGAGCTCAAGAGTGGTCTCTCTCACTCTTCCTCTATTGTTCCTTGTCTCTGACTACCAGCTTTGATGGCAAGCTAACGCCTCAATTAACAAGCGAGCTTAGTTTACCCGACTGATACCTAGCTCTCAATGGCTCACTCCATATTCTCTCATACAAACGCGTGCGTGCCCACCCCCTCCCCTTCCCCTCTTCCTCTCGGTCTCGATTGCACATTTGTATTATCCGACGATCATCATCATCATCATCATCATCATCATCATCATCATCATTCGGGTATAGATGCACAAATTAATGTTGAAAATTCTAATGGTCGAAATACAAATGGTACCCGATGAATGCTCGAAAACAGAGTGTGATTGCCTCAGACGCACGGTATGGATGGAACTATCATATCACTTTTTTAAATTGTCACAATTTCTTAGCGCATGCTAAATTAAGAGATTATCACAGAACAATTTTAAATATCTCGAAATCGTTTCACGGCCATCGTGACTTCATTTTTTTATGCATATTTTTATTCCTGCCATCGTAATCATTGATTCATAATTAGTTAGATTTATCGTAATTATAACAATACAATATTATTACCGAGTATTATAAATTCCCTATAATATTTCTATTATTGCTGATTAATGCGGTCAAGGGTACTGAAATACTTTGAGGATACTGCATGAGTATTCGTGTCTTGACGATGAAAAAAAAAGAAAAAAACAACCGACTGGTTGTGCATTACGAATTTTTCACTTTTTATTCCTGTCTCGATGTTGCGACATGTATGATATACCTATTATATATATGATGGCACGCATCTATATATATATATATATATATATATATATATATATATATATTCGGTGATAAAAGCGCAGCGGAATTACTATGGTATAACTATGCGGATGCTTTTCTAGGAAAATGTGGGGAGGGTGGTTTGAACGGGGAGCGCCAGAGACGTTGTGACCGTGCCCTGACGGTGTAGGCTCTCCCGTTCGTGACCCGAAACCCGAAAGATCTTTAGCTTTTCGAAGAGAGAAACCGTTTCTCGTTGCTTCGTAGCAAGGAAAGCCACAATATGCTCGGATATGGGCAGAGGTTGCCCTTTGAAGCTTCGCTGAAAGCCGCTATGAGAAGAGAAAATAAAACACGAAAATGTCGTCAACACCTCTTTTCGTAGTACGATATGTGTAAATATAGATATACATATACATCGGTCGCGTAATGAGAGGCTGAATGTTTAGAACAAATATATGTATATATTGAGATATTGTACTTGAGAGTTGAGTAAGGTTCCCGCATCCTTTTACGGAGTATAATATCGTGTTCCTCTTTTCAAGTTTGATTTTTTTTCTTACTTGCTCGAAACATCGAACTATACCGTGCTCAAGTGTCGGATAATGGGATCGCGTCTATTTAAAGCCGCTCGTGACATTTTTTTTTTTTTTCACACCTTCATTTTACTTACGTCTCTCTCTCTCTACGTGCAGTGAAAGAAGGCAAACGGAAAATTCTTGACCCACACGATTTGATATGTGCAAAGGAACATCCTTATTCCTTATCAGCTGCCATAATTATCGTTCAATTGTTCATTGATAAATATTGCCGGATCAGGAAAACGAAATTCTGAGGAAGTTGTTTTATAATTATTCGTTTGATTTTTTTTTCAACGTTTTTCTTTTTTCAAATATGCCATTGCGAAGTCGGGAGGTTTTTGATCAGTCGATCATGCAAATACAAAGCAATACTACGTCTGTCTAAAAGAAAAGGAAAGAAAACATATGAATATGTGGTATTTTTATTTTTCAATTTTTCTTAACTCGTGTGTGCGCGCGCGTGTGTACAGAGAAATCCTCCCACAAGCTATAAAAATATGGTAAAGCTATTGACTAATTTTGACTTTTTTTTTTTAATCCATACAATACCAGGTTAATGGTCAGCATTACAGAAAATTATCATAGCGCTAATTGCAATCACATTGGCAATACTCCAACGCGTCGCCATCGTCCCCAAACACACACACACACACACACACACACACACACACACACTCTCTCTCTCTCTTCCTCCCTTTCTCTATGTTTCCATTGTGAAATTTGGTTGTGTATCTAGCTATTCTAGAGATGAGTGAACTTTTGATTTTCTGGTTTTTTAGTCTGCTTGGAATCGGAAAATGTACATTCGGAGTGAAAATGAAGTAGTACTGTTTTTAAAATGATGAATTTCATTCTGCCAAGTCTCTTTATTGTATAACATTTATATCTCTAAATCCGTGCTCGTAGAACTTGTTCAATTTTATACTTTATGGCTCTATCTCGTTCTTCACGCATTTGACCGACTCAATGGGTAGACGATTGATATTCAAAAAAGCGTAACACCGCATTGACTCAGCTAAGCTAGAATTAGCGAGAGCCAAGCAATTTATCTGCATTCAATTTTATTAACAAGGCGACGTCATGTTAAAACATTGGTGAAACGGTGAGTAGCTTAAATTTCTAAGAGGGGAAATAAGACTGAACAAATCGTTGCTCGAGAGCAATTAACCGTATAAGTTTGTCCAGTGCTATCGTGGTGAATCGAAAGGGTTTTATTACAGTGCGCAACGTCACCATCTCGAGAATAGCTCGACGTTATGGGTGCATGTACTTTGATTCAGAACGTGGAGTGCATGGTACAAGGCTAGGGATGAGTGTATTACCAAAAGGGTCAAGGATCATACTCCGTTAGGAGGGGAAAGGGTGACGGAAGTGACAAGATCGTACGCTGCTTGACGACAACCGGAATACTCCTTTCTCCCTTATACATACGCGTGGATACTCTATAGATATATGGACAACCGTTGCACATGTAGTACCTATAGTATAGTATCCCTCTTAAACACGACACTATGGGATCCGCAGAACTTGTCGCCTCGGTCCTTGCTTTCCTCGGGTTACCAGATTCCAGAATCCTACCTAGTTCAACTTCTCCCTCTGTTCAAACCTCTCTCTTTCTGTCTACCCCCCAGACCCGCACCCTCCCCTTTCCCTCTCTCCCCTCTCTATCTTTCATTTTTTGTGCCCAGAACAGCTGCGTTTTTGCTGCCCGGAAAGCCCATCGAATGAAGCCTACAAAAATATCGGCTCAATTTTTTTTTTCTAGAATTTTTTTTTAGAATTACTTGACTTTGGTTGGAATTTGGTCGTCGGATTACATTTACAAATATAAGCATA
Source organism: Campoplex capitator (assembly GCA_037576405.1). Classification (NCBI taxonomy): domain Eukaryota; kingdom Metazoa; phylum Arthropoda; class Insecta; order Hymenoptera; family Ichneumonidae; genus Campoplex; species Campoplex capitator. Next base: position 19,708,583 of record JARBWI010000002.1, on the reverse strand, counting down.
ATATAATGCTAATGCGGTGGCACCCTGTACACGGTTACTGAGGATGGCTCGGCCATCTTAAGAGACGTATATGATCATCTATTACGACTGAAATATCATGACCACTCTGTACTCTCGTTGCCATTACAGTGGCTTGCTTCCGCCAAGTTATCCTCCCTCAACGAGCCTCTCTGCGTATACTAGCTTTCATCACGATGCCAACTTTTCAGCGCTAGTGCAACTGTTTGCCATCCATACCAGGATACTTGGACGTTTGTATAAGAAGAACGTACAGCGTACAGAGAAAGCTTCAAATATGTCATCAACTTCGCGAACCGCCTCTTCCACTCTCTTTTTTTTTTTCACATTTACCGCACACTCGAACATTAATCAGCTACATTTGAAACAAAATCGAAGTATTCATCAACGAATACTATGCGGGCATTGATTTAATCAATTCAAGATCGATCATGAACAAATGTATACATTTTTCGACACATATATCATCTCGTTTTCTCATCATTTTTCTCAATATTTTCAGAATTTATTTAACAATTGAATATCAGTATCGATTGATTTTCCACAACATTATTAATCTCAGATTAGATTTTGAGTCAGATTTTTTAAAATGAAAAACCTTCATATATCCACGAATTCCCAGCATAGCATGCGTCGGTTTAAAAGATTCACCCATTCACCCAGCGAATTTGCTTCTGTTGCATCAATGTAGCAGTCTAACTACGTATGTTATCGGAGTATCAATAAGTATCAAAGTATATTTTTTTTATTTTTTTTTATATACTTTACTAGCTGTCTACCATTTTCGGCGTAGAATCAATGAATCCCGATGAAGAATGTTTCGAGAGCATGATAAAATGAATCGGTGATCGGTTCTTGGCTCGATTGAAAAATCAGGTAAACTTATTTGGAGTGACAAAAAATGTCCAATGTTTATACAATAAAGGTATTGATTTACTGAAATCGTTTGAAAAACAAAGTAAGTAAATCAGATGTGAATTATTTCAAGAGACAGTCAAGTATTAAAAAAAAAAAAAAGTCAGCGCGAGCCCTGTCACACTCTTATATACGCAAGTATGCCGGTTTTTATATTAACAACACTGGGTCGTATACGATAATGGACAAAATATAATCGGCGAAGATAGATAGAGCTTTTCGATGGATGAGGGAGGAGAAAGAAAGGAAGAGGAAACTTGAGAGTAACAATCAAGGAGATATACCTACTATATTCCATTTGCTAAACACTTTACTCTCGTATCGCGATTGAGAATAAAACCATGCCAAGGGATCTGAAGAGAAAAAATATGGAGAAAGGGAAAAGGGAAAATGCTTCTTCAAATAATGTTCTGCAGGCTTTGGTATTTGTTTGTCGTATTGAGTGATGATGAGACGTATACGCATGTATACATATAGTGCGTGCCGCAGTCAGAAACATACACAGCCTTCTCAAATAATACATAGCCAGCTGTCTACTGAATCTTCTACCACGATACAGGAGAAAACGCTTCTGGCCGGGAGCGAGAGATGTTCCTCATTTGCTCCTTCTAGCGATAACTCTATGACGTAACCGCGTTCATGCGAGCCATTTCATGTCAGAATAATTCATCGCAACTATATACTGCACATGCGTACACGCATGATTTATTATAAAAATCCAACGCGAAGAGTGACTTATTCACAAATATATCCCTATTATTGTCATCGAATGTGTTTGTCAATTGACCAGCAATCTTTCTAGAAATATTTGCATCAGGGTGCTTCAAAAAAAAAAAAAAAATCCATATTTTTTCTTTTCTCGGAGCTCCACCGAAAATCGTTAGTAGTGCATAAAAACAAAGTAATTTTCCCGAAATTTAGGGTTCTTTGAAAAAAATTTGGATAGTGCTCAAGCGACTCTTGGATTTAGAGAGCAACAAAAAATTGGGCGTCCAGATCTTGAAAAAAAAAAAAAAAAAATGGAAATAATATCGAAGCATCGCTCGAAGCATCGCTCGAGCACCGTCACAAATTTACAACAACAAAAAACCCCAAAAAAAAATTTAATCTCTATCGAAGCACCAAGTATTTTCTGTGCAATGCGAATTCAATACCTTGATGTTCTCAAGTGCGCTCATAAGCGAATATGAATTAAACATTCGGAATTCCATGGTAGATTTGTTTGAAACATTTTTTTCTTTGTCCGCCAAGCTAAAGGGTCTGTAATTTGGGGTCTCAACAAAATGTTTCTTACCATGATTTTACAAAAATATACAATCGGTGATACATTGTGATTGAAGAGTGGTATTCTGATAAACCGAATGAGTTGATCCAAACTGGGAGAATATTGAGCTGCTCTCCATTTTTTGTTTGTTCGGGTAAACAGTGTTGACACGTCGGGTAGTTGTAAAAAATGACAGTTTCTGCGGAATTGATGAGTCGGATTATTCTACAAACTATCCGGTATGAGAATAATAGTGACATATGAAAAGCTTTGAAAGCCAGCAGTTTTGTTTATATGTCATACGACCAGCTCAAGGATTCAGTCATAGTACGCGTATTCGGAGAAATCTGTGTGAACCAGGCACTATTTGTTTGCGCTATACCGATAAGTAAATCGAATGAACCAGTTTGATATATTTGCTTTGTTCGAGAATCCTATGGATTGTGCGTCCGCACTCACACCATGCATGCATTGTTCGCTTTAGCGAGGTCAGCATTCGGTTAAAAGGCTGCTGTTGGGAGGAGATGTTCAATTAAAATAAATCATTCTAAATATTGAACCGGGCCGCCGGCAGACCGTACGAGCCGTACGAGAATACGTCTCCGTTATATCAGTCTGTTTTTAATTAAAAGTTTAATTCTTTTATATTGTTTCACACTATTTTTTCGGAAATTCGGTATACATTCTTCTTTCATTTGAAAGAAGAGTCCACCAGTCGCGTTTGACAATTTTTCATGGTATCGCTTTTTTTCCATCCTTTCCTATTTCCAGCGAAAACATTCTTCCTTACTCTATAGGAATTAGAATTAGAATCAATATTAATATTACAAAAATAGACGATGGAATATTGCTGTAGTGTTGTTTTTCGCGAAATTACAGAAGTAGTATACTGTACTATTTTCATATCTGCACAACATTTTTATTATAAACAATAACTAGTGAACCAAAAAAAAGAACTCTGTTACAAATACTTGATTAAAAATATGTTTCCATTATTCTCGGAGTAATTAGTGTGTCGATTTTTTTCCACATTTTTCACCAAGTTCCGAAGTGTTGAAAATTGATGAATTTGGGTGTGCAAAAAGGGTGATGCAAAAAAAATCAATATTGTTTTTTTTTCGATTGGGTCTGGCCGCTGCTAGTTACTTGTCAAAAACGTAACTCTCCCAAAATTTGAGCTTAAAAGAAAAATTTTTACAAGTCGCTCAAACGACCTCAATACTTGTTTTCGATTTTGACTAACTAACTATACTTGACTATACTTATTAACTCGACTTGACTAACTATAAATGTTTTGAATTTTTCGTCCCGCAACGAAAAATATAAATATTTCATGAAGCAGTGGTTTGCCCCAAATTAAATTTGCCACTTAAATTTGATGAAAAATAAAAATGTTTAAATCGTGGTGATTGTTAGCTACGATCGAAAAAAATGAAAAAAGTCATTTGAGAGCGAGCTCTAAAAAAATTTTTTTTTGAGCTCAAATTTTGAGAGAGTTACTTTTACAAACGGATTTGAAAAAAAAATATCGATTTTTTTGCATTGTTTTCGGAAACTGTATCGAACAAGTAAATTTGAGGATTATTATTTTTTGAATCCGTATTGATGAAAGTCCTCGCCTAGTTTGTATAAATAGAGTATAAATTTTCCCTCGACCCTCAATAAATAACGGAAATGAGCTTAACCAAACTCTGAAGTAAGAGACATGGTCCAAGAATTTCCGAATCTAGTCTTTTTTTTTCGTTTCTTCTTTACAGTTGGTACGTCTTTATAAATAAGAAGGAGGTAGGCTGTAGGCTGCTTCGTATTTATACATATATGCAGGGTGTTACAAAAGTCTCGGATCTTGTCGTTACTTATTCCAATGGTATTCCGTTCCGTTGTATATTATGATCATATTATGAAGTTGTGAGCTTTTCGAACCATCTTGAACGGTGGCTTACTCGGCGAAGTAAAGAGGGTTGCAGCAGCGTCAGGTAATTGCGATTCCATCCAGTCTTCGTTTCAGTCGTTCGCGAGATCGGGGTTACGCGCTCGATTTGCGTGAGTCTCCTCGCCACTCAAAATGGATGATGATGATGATGATGATGATGATGATGATGATGATGATGATGATGATGATGATGATGATGATGGTATGATAAGTCCCAAAAAATGCATGATTTTTTGGGAAAGAAAAAACTTGGTATCAAAGTTTTTTGCTTCACCAAAAGAAAATAGGGGTCCTTATTTGAAAAATCTCAAAGTCACTGGTATTCCCTCTGAATTTTCTGCTTCGGAGAAAATTTTACAGATTATGAATGACGAAAACTTGTATTAGAAACTTTTTTACGTTTGATGTGGACTTGCAGAAATAACAAGGTTGTGCTGGACTTTTTGAACGTCTTGTATATACAGAGCTCTTTGCATACATAAGTAAATATATTTGTGTGCGCGCGCGCGCCCGCGCGCGTATACTTGAAGAGACTTTTCGATATTGGACGAAAAGATTGACTGTGTAAGAAGTTTTCTATCTTACTTCACTGGGAAAAGGTGACTGGGCTTCTTGGGTGCAGGCAAATCTCGATTTTTCTTTCCGCAGTCGGGCGAAGTGAGAGAAAGATGGAGAAAAGAACGGGGAGTTAAAGACTGCCGAAGCATATAACGGAAGATTAAGAACTTTATAACAGCAAAGTCCGCGAGACACGAGCGTAGGCGTTTACTAAGGAGATAAGCAGACTTATAAAGGGATAAATTGTACCGTTCTACGTATAGTATAACATGCAGTCACTCGACGTGTTCAGCTACAGGGCTGTAAGTTTGCAAGCCCGAAAAATTCCGTTCTAGATGCGAACGGAATGTTTCGACTGATCGAATATAGCGATTTTCAAATCCATTGAACGAAATTGAACGAAAAAAAAAAAACAGCATTTTATAAAAATCTATGGAGAAAATCATGCAGGGGACGCACGCGGAAAGGCCGAAAACGATAACTTCCGAATAATTACCGTGCGGCGGGGTCTTAATGAACACTAACAAAGAGAAAAAAATTGACGAAATCGAAAGTGCCAAAACAATTATGAATTTGGCATGGAATGGCCCATATTCAATTACATGATCTCTGAATGCAATGCTTTTTATAGAGATCTTCGAATTTGAGTTGATAATTGATGTGATGCAGGTGAGGCCGCGTGAGGCCACGAACCGGTAATTTTTTATTGTGTGTTGCCGGTGTCTTCCAGGTTTCTTCCTTTTTTAACTTCATCCACACCCTTTTTTCCAATGATTTCTCCGATTTCTGCAGCTGCAGCCGAATTAGCCCCAACTGTATCGCGCCCATTTGCCGAGTGCGAACAGAAACCGCAGAAAACCTTGCAAGTATTCATAATACATAAATTTGAAATTTTTTTTTTCCTTTTTCATTTTCGAATAATCCCGAAACGAGATAGTACCAGTCTTTTGTGAACAAGTCTGAACTTGGAAAAAAAAATATACATATAAAAACATTGGTAGAAAAAACGATTTTTATATTTTGACCTCATTTTTGAGGATCTTCCCGATGCCGGAGAAAATCAAAAATATTTTTATCGGAAAGGTGAGACGTTTTTTACACGATAATCACTCTATTGTATATTTCAAAAATAATATCAACAAGGAAATGATATTTTCAAAACAAAAATATTATAAATTTCAAACTGCTGTAACTTCGGAAGAGCTCGACGGAAAAAAATTTGAAAAAATCATGGGAGCTCTCTTTGTCATGTACTTTTCAAAGGGATTGTTCATTATGCAGAGTTCGAAGATCCCCCCGCGGCCCGGCATAACTTTATTCGAAATACATACTATATGGTCAATCCCTCTCGTCTTTTTTTGCTTTGCTCTTACTCGTTTTGGTCTCTTGATCTTCCACATATGTTTTCTTATTTTTTCATAAGGATTCATGTCAACTCACGGTCAATTTGAAAAAATCATGGGAGCTCTCTTTGTCATGTACTTTTCAAAGGGATTGTTCATTATGCAGAGTTCGAAGATCCCCCCGCGGCCCGGCATAACTTTATTCGAAATACATACTATATGGTCAATCCCTCTCGTCTTTTTTTGCTTTGCTCTTACTCGTTTTGGTCTCTTGATCTTCCACATATGTTTTCTTATTTTTTCATAAGGATTCATGTCAACTCACGGTCATCGTGGCAGGTATAACCCGCCGTAATAAGTACAGCGTATACGATGTTTGCACCGAACGAGAGCTTTTTCTCGTACATCAAAAGACGGAAGAGATGAGGCAAAAAAGAGAAAAAATCGCCAAGGATGGGACCTTTGTTTGCGAGTCTGACAAACAAAAAAGTAGTAACTGACTGAATGGGATGAGTTCTTTGGTAACAGGGAAACTTCACTGTCTAAGGCTCGAAGCTATGTCTGTCCTCTGTGGTCATCGGACAACGATTATTGAGGCTTCTTTCATCATCTTTAACGTCTCATTCGAACAGCTTTGAGGCTCTAGAAATTTCGTCTATTGTACTCGGCGGACCGAAGAAAAAGACCAACCGGAATCATTTTTATTTTCACGCAAAAAGTAACTTTGCAACATTAATTTTACAGGTTTTTAAAAGGAGGACATTTTGCAATTAATGATTGAAAATCGTTTGTTTATAAATGCGCTAGTATCAAAAAATTATACCTTCAGTTCCAAATTTCAAGTGTGTACTACAAGCTTGTGAAAACTAAAAAGAATCAATGTTCGAAAGTTATTCATAAAAAAAGGAATTATTATTATGGAATGAGTATTTGCCAAAAATTGAAAGATCAAGGTATTTTATTACGAATAATGAATTTTTGAATGAATTCAAACTAATGAGTAAATTATTTTTTTTCTCCTTTCAAAAAAGGATTCAATATATTTGGATGAATAAATAATCCTGTGATCAAAATCAGCCTACTTCAATTCAAAACTGGGCCAAAATAACTTGATAAAATGTTGTTTATCTTTTATCACATTAATTAACCGTAAATAAATTATCTTTCTTTGAAAAGAAAAAAAAAAAAAAAATCCATCAAGTCCGCTGTCGAGACATCGCAGCCTTTACGCAAACGAAAACTACAACGCTCTTACAAGCTCGGAGCGATTGGCCTTCCCACAGACAGTGTTGCTTTTCCACAGCTCTTTCATTTTTTTTTGTCTCGAGGTAACCCCGATAAGTCTCGAAGTAATCGGATCCAAGAGGCCCTTCGTATCATGCTGTGGGCTGTATCACGAATTTCAACCGTTATATTTTTATTCCGGCACACAGTCTCGTGCGGTGAATAATGATAACTGTCGGTACAACTGGCAGTTGATCGATAAAAGCGGTCGAATCGCAAAAGCCTTCATCTTTTAGTTGAGCTTCTTGAAGATTATTTTGTGGTTGAATTCAATTTATTCAATGTGTTAATATAGCCGGGCAAGTTCTTTTATTTCTCATTCATCAAAATGTCACATTCCATTTCAACGCTTTATATACACACCGAACGACCTTTACACGGATGATTGGGTTTTCTATTTCCATTAACACGCTTGAAGATTTTTCCTTCATTTGCATCAGATGTATAATATATCATTGATATACACGTCTTTGAGCTTTGCTGTGACCGAATGGTTACGTTTTTCTCATAACTGAAGTATCTTCAAATTATTTTCATTAATCCATTTAGAAATATCATAATATTGTACTGCCGTGTCTGGAAAATAAGGCCAATTAATGGAATCTCAAGTTCTTAATTGCTTCGTTTAACCATGCAGTGGCTTATTTCAATTTCAATGACTCATATCATGCGCAATGACAACGCGACTTTTTTTCTTCTCTCCCACTCCCTCGTATCCCATTCCCTTCGTTATTACATGCTCTTTAAGCCTCGGCTCTTCACGTTTTAACTTCGGTATGCGTGTGTCAGGATACTTGAAATTCCGTCATTGATCGTTCGCGAGAATCGAGTGATCTGTGAAAATAATTACATGTCCTATATGCATGTATTGTAACGGTACGATTTTATCAATATACGCCGTTACGCGTCTGTTCGAGCTTCTTAATATACAGTAAGGAGCAGGTATGAAAGAAAGCGAAAAAATTTGTTTCTAAACAAATATAAAAATGATATTTATTCAATTAAACATTAAATTTGAATCGAGAAAATTTCTTTCGTTTTACGCGTTTTCAATTTGTTATCATTCACAATTCACACCCTCAAGATATTTTTTTTTTTTCACATGAACGCAAGCGATAATATTCGTCGTCGAAAATTTGTTTCGACCGAAGTAACAGGTGCTCGAGGGTGTAATATCATTCGCTGGGGCACTTAACGTGTGCAGCTGTAAAGGGAGAGTCTCTTTCGTGCCAGTTAGAAGCGAACATCCACTTCATTCTCTCGTTCGGCAAGCTTCCCTCGCCGGCTGCTTATCTCGTGAGCGAACCTCAATCTCGTATACTTTCCGGCGTTCATATATACATATATGTATTTATTGTTTCGTTGGCTCTTTTTGTAGCTATAGGATACAGAGTAGAAAGACTTTAGGAACGGTCGAAAATTTGCTCTCACATCAGGCATCAGGCTTTCGCTACAATCGCTACACTTACGGACATATACCTATATATACGTATACGCATGCGCATAGCTGATACCGCGTCGTAGTGCTGGAATCTTTCGCGCGAGGTTTATCTCAATAATTTCTTGATGATCCTGAATCCTTCGTGATATATGCATGCACGATATACGATTGCAAGAATCAATATCAATATGGTATTTCAGGATAGAATTTCAAAGAGTCGTTATAATGATCAGCAAATCAGCAAATCAGCAAATCAGCAAATCAGCAACAAAATAATAAGAAACTGGAATCTTTTTTCAGCATGCAAATTCAATAGGTATTAATAATTATATAATCTCTAACTAAATGATCTGATTCAAGAGGGAATAAGAAACTTGATGCGCCGGTGGAGAATCAAATATAGGATAGTTGATTTTTCTTTTGATTATGAGAATTTCAAAGTAACCTTCCTTGTTCTGATGCGGGAGGATTACAGAGGGCGAGCACCAAAATACTTATTCGTTCCTGTTTCCAGCGTTTATGGCGTCTCGCGCATGCGCAGAAATGATCGTGCACTTATTTTCTTATGCACGTCAGATGATCGATAATTTTACGCTTATTTATTCAACGTTTTTCATTCACCTTGATAGTGCTAAATGTGCGAGCTTTGTTTCTTCGTATTGGAACAAAATATAGTTCCATTTTTTTGTCGCTAAGCATGTATGCGTGTACGCGTGACAGTTTTCTGCTCTGTCAAAAAGTCTTTCGGTGATGTCGCTGATGTACTATATGCATAATTTCCAATTTTTGATCATTCCAATCAACGCTAATAACAACGCCAGCAACTGATTGTGGAATTTGATAGCGTTCATAGAGGGACAGTAGAAATTGCTCCAGATCTAATGAGAAATCTAAGTTGGATCCAGAAAATTTGTTCGTTTAAAAAATGGGAGAAATGAGATATTTAAATTTGTGACGAACAAACGAGTCCGCAAAAAGCTTGGACTCGTAACCCAAAGTTTCCTCACGCCCATTTGCAAATTTTGCAAATTTTGCATTTTAACATTGAATCTATGCGATGAATAACCTTGATTATTTGCCCTGCATGCTTCTCTCAATAAATTGATAACTAAATAACATCGCTTTGAATTTCATCACATTTTGCTGACTCGCGAACCACTTAATTTTATCAGCCGCGATCAGCCCAAAATATATACCTAATTAGGTAGGTAGGTATTAGGTAATTAGGACGTTTCCCGATGCGATGCACACGGTACACTTGGAATGGAACCGATTTAGTTGTTGAAGGATAAATCATGCCGTGCAACACAGGTTGCGGGCTTGATCTTGAACAAAATGAATCCAAGGCGATTTCGGGGATGCGGCGTCGGGGTTTTTAAATAAATCATTATAGGGAATGGCGGTGATATTGCCAAGTGGGCATGTCCCGCGGTGTATCATGCAGCAAACGCCAAACGCGGAAGGTAAACTCGTGCGCACGAGTACGACTTATATAGGTAGGGTAGGGTTATACGTTAATATCCGGGTGGAATAAATCAAGAGCAGATAACGCGAGGAAGCGTCTATAGTTTTGGGAGAGAATTTGTGCGCGTTTGAGAGCTGGTCGTGTTTTTGTGTGGTAGTGATTAACCGTGCATGGTCTGCTCGGCTGTATGGGGATACAGGATGAAACGGGCCAACGGTTGCTTCATAGCAAAACCCCGGCAACAGTTTCAGATCCCTACGAGAGAGCTGCACAAAACCGCATCGTGCATACAAGGTCTGACGATTTCAAATTTCAAGACGTACTCGCATGTACTACAAACGCGTACACTCGGTCAGGATCATTAATAATTGATGCTTTCTCATCCACATCGAACTTTCAAATGAGGAGGAAGATCTATCATTACGACCAACGCGACATAATAAATACGTTCGAATAAAATACGAAAGGTGCATATAATAGCGACGATGATGATGATCTCATCAAGTTGCCAGGTCGGGCAAAAAAAATTTCATCTGCTTATGTCTGTTTCAGAATATTATACATCGAGAGAGCTAATAAGAAAATTGCCAACATTATGCTATTGAATATTATATTAAAAATAATACATGCTCGTTTCTGCTTCTGCATGAGCGGTCAATGAGTTTTCATTTCTGCAAAATTAACTCTTTTGTAAACGGATTTTTGATCCGCCAGCGACGTTTTAAAAAATACGAATACCAATTGTTCGTAAAGTCGCGAAATTGAAACTTCAAGGTTGCGTGAAATCTTCAAGCCCGAGATTAAATTCTCGCGTGAAAGGGTGCAGAAATTAGTGTCTAATATCTTATGGAACCTGCGAAAACGAATTGTGGCTGGAATCTACAGAGTAGCTAGAATTACAGATGTTTGAGTTGATTTGGGCGTGAAAACGCTCTTGAACTGTGGCACGTATACAATACATATATCCGTGCACACGCACGCGCCCAAGCAAGCAAGCAAGCAAGCAAGCAAGCGCGCGCACACGTATTTGGTAGATTGAAAACCGACGGAACACAGGCCCGAACACGAATGATTCGACGAATGTTGGAAAAACCGAAAGAACGAGAGCCGGTCTCGCTTTCCACAGCTCTGTTTTCAGCTCTCGTTCTATCCAACGACCCAGTTAACGCGCGAACATTCGGCTGGCGAAGTAACTATGAGCAGACTTTCATCCTCGCGTCCTTGCTTGCTCACCAAATGGCCAGACACTGGCGCCGGCTTACACAATCCTGTCTTGTATATTCCTGCAGGCTTTGCCACATCTATCTATTTGCCACATCATGACAAAAATAGTAGGGAGAGAGAAATTGCAGATTGACTGATGGATGATTTAATTGTGCCATATGGAAATTATCCTTGTACGGTGAATAAGTGTTTTGCTTTAGATATATAGATGGACAGAAAACTCAATACAATCATTGAATTTTATGCAAAATCATAATTCGTATAGCTCAAAATATTTAATCGCCGAAAGCTATTCGAGCAGTGCGCAAACGCAAAATCATAATATGTTCAAATTGAAACTCTAAATGAACCAAAAACATCTTTTATATTAAGCAAATTATAAAACGACTCGAAGCATAATTGTATAACAATCTCCCAGCAAGCTTAGCTCCTGGCAAATCTTTTAAACGCCGCTCACTATATACGGAAACTTTCTTTTAAAAAGAGAGATTCACGGCGGATAAAGCCGAGGAACAACACAGGAGTTCCGCCTGAGCTTCGTCCGAAATCGTTGAACAACCAGAACCCCTTAATTACCCTGCAAACCCCTGACTTTTACTCTATCAACATTGTTTTTCAACGGCTTTCTCAAACAAACATTTATTCATTTTTTTAAGGTATCGCGGACTCCTCAAACGGAGAACTTGATACGACAGACATGACGTTTAGCACTGTATATATTGTAACCTGCTCCATCGAAAAGGATTTTTATGTTCCGACATTCGCGGTTTACATACGTTCAAAGTATTCTTATACTAATAAAAATAAAAATACACAAATACGTGTATCTCCTACATTCTACATGAAATGAATAATTTATAATAAAAAAAAGAAAAGAATTAATTCGCAATCACACCGTTATTCGAATCACACGGTGGGGTTCACCGTATTCGCTTATTAACAAAATAGTAAATAATACAATCAGAATATCGCGATATGATTTGGAATATAAGTAGATTATAATTAAAATCAAAACTAGCTAATGAATATAAGTGGTAGTAACTAATATCGAGTTTGGATAATAGATATACAGCTATATCTGTACTTCCTTTTTGATACCTGCTGGCCTCAAGATATGGCCTGCCGCGTCTCTAGATAAACTCGGTATATTTGCATGCGATCTGTAAATTGGCGACCTTGTGTATTGGACACAATGTTCATTTCTAAAGAAAATCAACGATCAAAAAGCGATTTTTTGAAACTCGTTACAAACGATGACTTTGTCACTGCCTCTGGTAACGAATGCCAGAGCCGAATTGCCGAAAGGTGAAATGAATTCGCGGAAGTGACCGTACGATAAATCGGGACACGAAAGAGAAGCAGGGGTGGTGGCTACTGTGCGACGCAGCCTGAACTCGGGGAGCTGCGCAATCATGCGTTGGAAATGTGGACTGCAATAGGGTGATGGACCAATTTATATACCTACAAAGATGCCTAAAAAGATGCCTATAACCTTCTGGATTCAACGGAGAGCCATATTCTGCCTCTGATTCATTGATTTTTCCTTTATTTATGCCCTAGCTGAGCTTCAGGGCACATGGTACATTCGAGATTCTATAATAATGAAAATTAAAATAAATTTATGATAATGTTTACAGGACTGAGAAGGAGAGAGAGAGAGAGAGAGAGAGAGAGAGAGAGAGAGAAAATACAGATGAGGAGCTTCCCCTAATCATTAGTCCCGGTAATTATATAGAGACATCTTTCAGACGTACTGTCAACACATGTGCGGTGTGTCCAATATACACAAACATAGTTGACGCCATCATAAACAGGGTGCTTAAAACGGAGCTGTTAATTCGATTCGCTGTTGACGATTCGTTCATTCCGGGACTTGAGATTCCGCTTGAAAAGTTTACACTTGCACTTCTTTACTTACGCGAACTCACGGAAAGACCGTCGCTTGCCTATCTTAAACCGAATGGCGTTCATAGATTTTACCATTGGAAGTACCGAATGAAGAGGAATTAACTAGAATGGAAAATTCATCATTGAGTTTGAGTCTCTTAACTATTAATCCAACGAGACGAAAGTGATATTGGAAAATTTGTTCAACGTTTGACCTGATTTATTGCCTTCACTTTCATTTGTATATGCGCATCATAATACTACGCCTAAAGGATTAACTATTTGCATTTGAACTCTTTTTTCAACGAGTGCAACGCTTTTATTGAGATTTTCGCAATTTGTAAAAAGTTTTTAACGATCTGGCTTTCTCAAGCTCAGAGAGCGAAAAGAAGAAAGGGAGTGAGAGCAGGTCTTAAGAAATAGTTTTCCGTCATACAAAGATGTGGCTATATTATCGTGGTGTATGGCTACGAATCCCGTGGGAGATGTTCAAGCGAGTGCACACAGATAAACTGCGCAGTCTGCTCTCGCTTCCCGGGAATATACCAAACGATTTGAATTGAAAAAAAAAAAAAAAAAAAAACAAATGGAATTTCATAATCGAGAAGTCAAGCGGAGGTTTCGAGTGTCGATTCTCCGAAAGTAGTGCGGGGGTATGACCTTAATTGAGAAGCAGGCTTGATTGACTGTGGAGTTTGCTATCGAATTCTCATTCGCATCTCTCTCCTTCTGTTTGGCCCCTAATGTTATTATCGATTTTGCGCCCTTGGCTCTTTTTTTTCATTCACACTTTGAATCACCGCATTCCCCCTTATCTCTCTTTCTCTTTTGCTCTCTGTCCTACGAAAGAATGAACGAGCTAATGATAACGGCAGAGAGTTCGAGGGAGAATGACGAGAAAAAAAAAAAAAAAAAAAAAAAAAAAAAGTTTTTCGCGTGACTTTTCGACCGAGGGATGAGGCTGTCTCGTTTTATGGCGATTAATGGGCGAATAGAAATATATAGAGGGAAGAGCGGAATATGTCAGGGACAAAGAGAGAAAGAGGGATACCCCGATAATTTCTTTCCTCCTAATGAAGTTTACAATTTAAATGCGACATGAGGATACGGGCTCATCTGCTCTTCCTTACATGTGTATAGTATATTCGCTTGAGGCTACAAATAGCCTCGTGCAGTTTCGTACTGAAAAATGCCTCTTGCCCTCTTGCTCAAAAAAATTTCAAAGAAACGAAAAGGAAATTGAGATTCTCTCTGCCCTCAACGCTCAATTTTCCCTGATGGCAATGACAACGCGTAGCATCTGGTATAAGCGTAGCAAATTATGAGCAACGAAAGCTTCGGTATCGCTTCAACAATGAATCAGACAAATAATAATCAATAGAATGCATAGATTTTCGTCAATGGCGATTCTGAAAGTGGAATCTCAGTTTTTTTTTATTCAGGCATTGTTGTGACGATACGCTTTTACCGACCGGTCGAACGCCGCTACGCGCTACGCGTCGGTTCGAGCTCCTAAATGTTATATAAAAGGAAGAGGTTAACGGGTATGAAAGAACCGTGAGAAAACGTGGATTTATGATGATAAAATTCACAAAATTGATTTTTATTCATTTAAAAAACGAACCGATTTTACACACGAAACAACGATTTTTCGATTGATTTTGATCGCGTTAGCGAGTAAGTGATTTTTCGCGTCACATCTCGCGTTCGCGTTTTATTTCCTTTTATTCGCGCTTATTTTCAAATTTCAAATCAAGAAAGCAGGTGTTGAGAATCCAAGAGTGAGTTGTTGTAATAAAAGTGATTATTTCGCGGTAATTGTCGCGCGATATAACCTCAAATTTGTACCACGGCCTCTTGGATTAATAAATTAAATATAGCGACTGACTCGGGTTTTTCATTATTCTACAAGATTGAATTTAAATTTGAATTATAATTTTTTAAATAAATAATAACACGCCTCGCTAGCGAGCATAAAAAAAAAGAAAAGAAAAATTAATAGGTAAAAGTGAGGTTGAGGCTAAAGAGGGGGGGTCGCGGACGTCGCCGCGAACCCCGTTCATCACAATAGATCGGAAAAGGAAAAAATATAGGAGTGACCCCCCCCCCCCCCGGGCTACGGAATTGATCAAGGAATAATAGGAAATAGGCTTAGGCTATAGGGCTTGCTAGGATGACCAGCAAGCAGGAGGTACTCTACCAAGAGTTCTCTATTGCTCCAAGTCGCAGTCAGGGAATTGCGAGAATAACCGATGATGATAAGAGCGGCGGTGCACCGTCCTTTATACACGAGAATTCCCGCGTTTTTCGTTGCTTTAGCCTCGAACCCCTTACCGCGCACGTTCATTCCCATTCTCACTTCTCATTCGTCAAACGCTTCCCGCAGTTTTCGCTTTCACTCATTCTTATGACGTTCGCCGCTATATATTTCGTATAGTAATGATATAATTATAATCATGGTCCGCTAGTCCTCGTCCAGAACATTGAAGTATAATACATGCAGTTGTTATTTCGCGACGACGAACGACTATTACTCACGCAAGCTAGGTTTGCAATTAATGCGTGTATGCCGCGGAACATAAAACCTACATGCTCCGGTAGCTTAAAAAAGTCACTATTGATGCGTATTGAAATTTTATAAATGCGGAGAAACTTTTTTCTTCAGGGTTAAAGGGTTACTCGATACAAGCGGAGCTCCAACCAGATTTCCGGCACAAAACACTTTTATACATTCTCAACCGGCAAATTTGCCTTCGTAATGCGGCAATTGGCATGGTAATATACAAAGTAACGAGACGAACGAACATCGCGGTTAAGTGCAGTTAGACAATAGCTATATCGTGAAATTCGACTGAAAG
Source organism: Campoplex capitator (assembly GCA_037576405.1). NCBI lineage: Eukaryota > Metazoa > Arthropoda > Insecta > Hymenoptera > Ichneumonidae > Campoplex > Campoplex capitator. The sequence continues at coordinate 19,692,393 of JARBWI010000002.1, read as the reverse complement.
TGTGCCCTATTTGAATTCCTTGAGGCGAAAGTTTTCCCGCGCCCTGGTGCGGTTACGTTGTGCGACCGTTAAATTTCGGCAGTCAGTCAAAGAAAAAAAAAAAAAAAACGAGTGGATAATATATAGGCACAGCGCAGATCTATGCAACAAACGGTACAATTACGTCTACATATAATATATATATCGTTGTTAAAGAAAGAGACGAAGCAGAAGACTCGACTCCAATTTCGCCAAAAAGTCGGAACTAGCTTGCATAAATTAAACTCTAACTAATCCGTCTTGGCCCAAAACCAACTTTTAGATTGGCCAAACTCGTACAATTATTTACCCAGGTTTGTGTTCCTCACCCCGACTAGCTCCCTTATCTGAATCCGCACAGATGTAGGGCGTGCATAACTGTATCACGGAGTGATCCCCGTACCAAGTTAAACACACATGCACACAAAAATACACATATTTGATGGGTACCGTTAATGTAATTCCACATTTAATAATAAAAAAAAATAAGCTCTTGGGAACATAAAACAAGCTGAATTTTTGTTTGGGTTGATTATCACGTTTTTTACCAGATCGACGAAAGCGGCACATAATTTTTTTGCATCAAGTTTTCAACTAACAACTTTTCATTTGAATGTTTTCTTCAAAGTATTTTTTGAATTTAACGTAACCTCTTTTTGGAGGAGGTTTCGCTTAGCGGATTGGCTTAAAAATGTTGGGAAATAAGCGTAGCCTTTGAGAAGCCTTAAATTATTGCAAATTACAGGCTAACCTTCGATTCCAAATCGTTGACACTTGGATTCAATTCGCAGTTCAATCTTTTGCAAACACCCAATTAGAGATGCCAAAAAATACCAAAGATTCAATTCGGTCGTAACCTATATATCAATAGAAATTAACGCTCATATACGTTGAAAGAAGTTTTGAATATCAATCAACAAAAACGGATGATGCGCTCTCATTTTCATCTTATTCCCCTGCTTTCAATCGAAATTGCTAAATTTAATGGTTCGAATTAATTAACCCCGTGCTAAACCACTTTACCTCGTAATTGTTACACACACACACAGTATCGATAAATCGGCCTAATTATGCATTTGAAAGACGATGCGAGAATATATCTACAGATGATATCCGTGGAAAATGGGTTCAGACATTGCAGGATAGAATCGATTTTGAATTATGACGTCATCAATCAACACAACGGAGCAAATAAAAAGTGAAAAAAATCGATTCGCTATATAACGATTGCAAGATTAATTACAGTTTTCGTAGTCATTATATATCCTGTCATTAAATCGATCGATCTCCTGATTTCCGGCTACAGAGGTGGTTCAAAATGCGCTGAGATTCACCCAATATACTACGTTGAGGTAACCGCGTGCCATTATCTTCCGTGTTGAACTCTTTACACGATCGACAAAGTGCGCATGCATACGTATGTGTGTGTGCGCGCGCGTATACATTTTACAGAAAATCATGTTCCATGAACCATAGTTTTGTCGATAATATGACACTTAAATGAAATAACCGATCTCATTTCCCGCAGCTGGTTGAGCAGCCCAAGGAATCTCTCGATTCTAAGCTCATTCAAGTGCATGTAATCAATGATATATAGAATTTTCGGCATATTCACATGAAACTTTGTGAATATACAGTATACTATATGGATATTTGGATATCAGCTGCAGTGAACTCTAGTATAGAAAGGGGCAAAGTGCATGTGTGTGTGTGTGTGTGTGTGAGAGAGAGAGAGAGAGAGAGAGAGAGAGAGCGTTGAATTACTAGAAAATCGATATCCAATACAATTCGTGCTATACACCGCAAGAGAATCTGTGGAGCAATATTCTAATTAGTCGATTATTAGTTTCTTTATGCGGGTTATAATCCAATAGATATAGCAGCTGTCAGACATGCATTATGTTGTTCCAATAACTTTTTTTTTTTCAGTGTACATATGGTGCAAAAAAAATACACGCCGCAAATATGAACTATCATAAAATTCATAAAATTTTCACTCCAGACCCAAACTATGTTCTCATTATTAATTCTCTTATGATAAAAAAGGTAATTTTATTTATTTTTAACAAAAATTGGACTGATCAGCGGCATCGTCGCGTGATCAACACCTGTCTACTACATATACATAAGATGTATGCTCATTTTTGGCATGTTATACGGCATATCCAGTCTTCGGAAGGAAGCGCATACGATTAATCGCAAAAATGCAGGAAACATCTGTACAGCTGTAGCGGGTGTTATAATTTTACCCCGGAATTTCTTTAAAATAAATTTTTGAAAACAAATATGGGTAATCGAAATTTTGGGACTTGGAAATAAATCAAACATCATTTATACGCCAAACAAATTAGGACAAAGATAATCTACAGATTTTCAGCCCAGTTTTTTCCATTTTATCGTTTCCGAGAATAGAAAGAATCCACGTGGCCTCATTTCTTTCCATACATCACAGAGATCTGCACATTCCATCCAGAAATAGTCTCTCACGAAGTCTGTTCATGCAGCGAGAATCATGATTTTTTAATTTTTATTACCTCTCAGAGGCTGTGTTCATTTTGGCCCAAAAATTTTTTTTACAAAATTCGGAAAACAACGCGCGGCTGGAAATGAATTTTTGGGACTCAATAATGATTGAAAGCAGGCCATGTGCGTATGCTCATCGATAAAACTTGCTAAAATTCTTAAATGTTCATTTTACCCCATACCCCCTAACTTGAGATGATATCGCTGTGGATATGGACTCTTTTACCGAAAGAATTTTTATTTTCAAAATTTTTGAAAATAACCCAACATTGCCAAGATGAAAGAAGGATTGTTGGACATGCACCGTCCCACGTGATATATATAATATCTAATAAAGTTTCAGTAATATTTTGTTGTGTTAGCCGTTTTGGGGAAGTAGTTGTTACGTATGATTCAACGAAATAACGTTTCGACGTAAAAAACGCCGGGATGCGTCGGAATTTCACAATATTTAACATTATATTTATTTCATACGGAACAGTGGACATTTTTAGGCTATGTCGTTTTCTCATATATTCTCTAAATGAAAATAAGGTATTGTGCACGTATACGGAAGTAGGTTTGTTATGTGTAGAAAATTCTACTAGCGCAAAGCCATTGTGTGTACAAAGCTGGATCGAGACTCACGACATAATGGTTTGCCTTATTGTAGCTCTTTGCACCATAAATATGTTTCACCATATATACATATACACGCGCGCGTCGCATACAAGCTAATTCAAAAACGTTTTCTTTGGACTTAATATTTCATATTGAAGCCTCTCTTATGGCAGCAGAGCTCGCAATTTGAAAAACTTATGAATTTCAAGTTTTTTTCATAAATATACATATTTATTTATTATTAATTCCTGGAAAAATGAAAAGAAACAAAAAAAATTCTTTTCTGTAAAAATTCTAGAGTTAAATATTAATCACGGGAAGAATATTTATAATTATTTAAAAAATATTTTGTCGTTCATTACCTGCTATTTTCGAATGGAAGAGCCTTCAATGATTATCGAAATGGTTAATACAGTATCAAATTGCAGTTGATTTTAATTCGGGCCGGCGGCGAAGCTCTGAAAAGGTCACAGTAATTTACCGTGGTATTGAATCCGGATGAAAATATAACCGTGAAAATAGATGGACCTTTCTAAAGACGTTCGGGGCAAATATTGATTGTGTAATATTCCATCTTATTCCAAACATATTACACAGGGATTCATAGAGAAATTTCGGTTTTCCAATTGTTGAATTAACGTGACTTAAACGCGAGCTGCATCGTATATAGTGTCCACATTTTTTCATTCTCTACGAATCGATCATCAGTTTTTATTCCCTCTTTCAACTACGTTTTTTTTTTCTTCAAATTTTCTAGTATCAAGAAATGGAAAATCTGCACAGATATGTAGTAACTTTTCGTTTTAGTTTCAATTTAATTTCATTCAACTTGACTTTATCCTTTTGACTTTGCTTAGAAGAAATATTTTAATTCAATGAGTTTGTGGTTGTTTTTTGTTTGGAAATGAAATTCGCGTATCTGTGATTCAGGAGCAAAAATATTATTTCGCAACTGCGCTCTAGGTTTTTATAGGGATCTATGTACTTTCGTCCGAAGAATATGTATTTCATGCCCGACAGATATAGCTGGAGTTGAAGTATGTTAACGTAAAATTTTCATTGTCAATAAGTTCCAGTCACGCGAAAGACTTGACAGGTATTCAGATACATATTGGATAAATCGTAGAGTATTATTTTGATATTCGATAGTATCGATTAAAAATGATCTTATCGAGACGAATCTAATGATTGGTATTTTGGTTTGATGATATCGTGGTTCAAAATTGTTCTGATGGAAAAGGATCCATTGGTTACGGCCTGCTGTCGGCTTTTGTCGAATAAATTTCACGTTTCTATGCGACAGGCATAATTGGTATGATGAGAATCGAAATGTATGCTTTTTCATTGAACTTTATAGACGCGCATTAAACTTGAAATAAATGATTAAAATTCATCAAGAGCCAATTATTCAATAAAATCATTCGTGTATAATGTTTCCTGTAACGGACATGCGTGAACGCTATGTGATACATCCGGCAAAGTTGGCATAATATTAAATTTTATTAAATATCCTATTAATCCTTGCATTACGTCGGTAAATGAGTAAAATGAAAAGCCACATAAATCAGAAGGGATCGAATGTGTTACTTCCATGTTACTTGAATTCCGTGATATAACGTTGTGTCGGTCCACATAAACATTTAAAAACGCCGCGTTTTTGGCAAGCGGTACAATTTTTTGTTTTGCTTCCGGGTGCAAACTCTAATGACGCTAGAAAAGCGTTGCTATTGGTTTTTTTAGGGCGAATTTCGTGCGCTCTATACAAGAGTGCAAGTACGCGGTTTTCGTCGACTAAAATAATCAATAATGTCATCATCAGGAGTGACGTTCTACTCGGGAAAAAAAGGTTTTAGAATTATCGAATTCAAATTTTATCCTCAAATTGCGTTTACAGAGACCCGTAGTTGCGGATATTTTATTCAATTATCCATACATCATGAAACATAATAAACGCTGGAGGTAAAACAACTGAGTGACACGCGGTGAAAGGTTTTTAAAACGAACAACAGTCATTTTATTATTGGAACGAATGACCATCCAAGTTACACGAATTGATGTTCACTACGAGGTTTTCGTTCCTATGAGAGCTATAGACAATATCGTCCATATTGCGTCTCAAATACTATATATCTGTGTGTACTCTTTGACGAGAGGTTATTCTTCCTCATTTTGCTTTTCATTCGAAGCAAGATTTTTTTCCTTCATTTTGTCTGTACATCCGGATTCATTTGTTTTAGTCGGCTACCTCTCAAGATTTTCAATTGCTAAGAAAAAATAAAAAAAGGAAAATTGTAAAAAGATGTTCATCGACCTATATATCCGTTCGCTTCACCAAACTTGCTTGACATTCATTGAAATTTTCTCTGCCTCCCTGTTTCTCTCTCTCTCTCTCTCTCCCACACACACACACACACACACACGCGCGCGCACGCACGCACGCACGCACGGACGCATCCTATACCCTTTTTGTATTACAAGGAGAGTAAATTTAAAAATAACGAGACTGCTGGTCTGTACAAAGGTTCTTTGTCGACATCATCGTTACCAAATAGTAAGAATATATTCACGCTATAGCGTTAACATTGCAGGATAAAAAGTACTTGGAGGGGGAAAAAAGCTGACGAGTCTCTGGAAATCTACTTGGCTAGCTGCCATTCTCGCTCTCTCTCTCTCCGGAGGTTTCCTCCAGACCAACATGTCACACCGTTTCTTTCTTCTATACTCTCTTTTTTGTATCTCCAATCTGGATGAATCGTTGTGCAAGCGTAATGAATGGTCAAATGATGGAAAGAATTTTTATATCACGGGATGAATGAAAAATTAATAAAAAGATTCAATATTATCGGGAAAGTATATTATTATCGTTTAAATTTATTTATTTATTTCATATTGCGGTGTTGCAATGCAAACGAGCGTTATTGTCATTGCATGTTCAGGATCCTTCCCTTCTTATTTTTGCAGGGTCTGAATACGTCAGCGGGCGCAAGTAGACCCCGCCGTATCATTCGGCGGGCATATATATATCTGTACTAGATAGGTATATACGCAGGGTCCAATTACCCGCGCGGTGACGAGCTGACACCCTCCTCTTATTTTTAGCTTTCTTCCTATTGCTTACCACATACTATACGAATGAAGAAATGAAGAATTAATTCCGCGGCCGCTGACTAAGAGATTATCCTCAACAAAGGTGAACCGTTGGAAACTTGGGCCGCGGTATCACCTCGGATGGTAGGGAGTCTTGAATGGCCAGCAGCATCTGCTTCTAAATTGTAACGCGCTTCTTAGCCAGCCACTATATATGGCTAAAGTTTCGCGGTTGCGATATTATGCGGTAGAAGCGCTTGAAAATATTTTCATGTTTTAACTGCAAATTTAACTTTATTCGCGAATCAGCGCCGGAGTAAACCAAAATTGCGTCACTCCATCGGACAAAAGCATTTGTCAAACAAAAAATTGTATACGAGCAGCAGTGAGCGAAGCCGAGGCAATAAAAATTTGATTCCATGCATCAACATATTATATTGCCTGCGAGATTTACAGAAAATACAGAAAATCTTTCGAAAAGAGAAGAGAATAAATTGATTTAAAAAAATGTTTACAAACTGTGAGGGTCTTGTATTAATTATAAAAAAAGAAAAAAAAAAAAAAAAAAATGCCGATTGAATCGTAGCGTGTGATTGCGGCATATATATTTCAAGCCCGAAACGATATTTCAATATTTATTCCTCCGCGTGTGTCACGTTTGCACTAATGTATTTTCGCTCGAATGCGATGAGAATTGGAAGCTGACTCGGGGATATTGACGATGCGAAAGGTGAATACACGAAATGTATGACATATATTGAAGCTCGTAACGACAAAAATCATGGTTATCGTCGCGATATTAGCAAGATAATAGTGGGATTCTCGTTGCTCGCGCGCGGTTAACGACTCTATGCGCTCGAGAAGGATAATTTATGCGAAGCTGTTTGCGGCATCCGATCTCTCCTCCGACCCCCTTCTCCCATTTCCAACTCATTCCATGCCGAGAGATTCTCTTCGACACTAACGATCGACCGTTAAGCCAGACCATATAGTTGAAACGATGCTTGTTTCACACCTCGTGTGTATTGTTTGTACGCGTGTCCTTAACTGTGTATGCACCGCTTGATCTCCCCTTCCCATCATTGTATTCCTATCAGATTTGAACGGGTTACAATTTCAACCCATTATCACAATTGTATCGCTTCCTCCACCAGCTTGTTACAGCTCCGCGAAAATACTCTTTTGCTACTCGCGCATTATCTTTTTCTTTCCTCCTTTATCTCTATGTTTTTTCACCCGCCACGCGCGCACACACACACACCTGTCCTTTTATTTTCACGATGTTTGGTATCGTTGTTATTTCTTATATATTACGTTATTGCAACAAAATGGTTGCAAGCTTTCGTGTGTCAATATTCACGAATATCCGAAGGCTAATAGGAAAAATAGGAAAAAAAGACAAGAAAAATTATTTCATTCCTAAAATATTGGAGATAAAATATGGCGAGCACTTGATGCAAAACAACGCAGCATTACTTACTTGATAAAAAAAAAAAAAACATAGGGGAGGAAACTACCGCCGGGAAATTGGCTGAAAACGGCAAAGAACGAGCAGGACAATTCTCCGATAGAGGTTGCAATTTTCATTCGAATCCTTACACCGTACTGCCGATTGGTTTTATAGTGGGTTTGCGTAAATTTTGTATCGTAATACATGATCGTATTGAGTTATGAAAATATTCTATGCATATATGGGTAAGTAATTTTTCGTTAGATGTTGTTCTTCCTCGCTCGCGATGTATGTCTTTCGGTCCACTTTTAAAAAGGCATTGTGTAAGCTCAAGTGAAAAAAGAGGCACGGAATAGGCATATCTCAAGTCGAGATATGCCCGAGCGATGAAATTTTCACTATTTCATGCCTCCGCTTCGATGATCATAATTCTTACTTTGTCCGGGGATTAGTTCGGAGAATCATAAAAAAATACGCGCGAGTCTATGAAAAAAAAACGAGAAGAATTTGTTGACCGACCGCGCTCTTATCTCGCTCTCATTTGCTGCTGTACACGCGCGCGTTCAAACAAGTCTTTCTCTTCTCGAAAATCTCGAATATCGGGACAGCGAAAAGCGTGCGCGATTGTCGATAAGGGGGAAGCGGGTTTCGCGACTAGAGACACGTAACTCTCAACGGAAGAATCCAACTTTTTGGGATTGTTGTGACAGGATGTTAAAAACATGCAGGCGTTCATATAGGTGCGGTCCTTCGATGTTTTTCCCAGTTGAAAAATCCAAATTTTTTCAGATACTCGTTGAAATGTATGCGGAGATGGAACGAAAGGATGATACGCGGTGAGAGAATAAATATATTTATTCAGATGATTTTTCGAAATGGAAAAGGCAACCTAGTTTTAAAATTAATGTAGGGTCGGAATAAGGATGAGTTCAGGATATGGACAAATACAATAATACCTTTCCGTATATGATTGATAAAACATTGATGATATAGAGAGGAGTCGAAATGAAAGAGAAAAAGCAAATGACGGGAATTTAATCGAATCGGTTTTTTGTCATTGATACGATAAAAGTAGTGCGCGGCGGGCTAGTGCACAGAGAGCGACGCATTGTATATTGCGAAAAACCACAGGGGAGTTTGGGTCGTCGTTCAACTTTGCGCGCATACGGGGCAGTAAAAGAAGTACGAGTCAAAACAGGTCAAATGCTTAAATTTTTTTTTTTTTTTTTACATTACAATGCGAAAAGATTTGGTATTTTATTCAACAGTTTCGGTTTTATCCCAACCACATAATTTTCCTTCTATTATGCTATGTACATATTTGATGAGGTGTATATATAAAATACTTGAAACTCTAACAATGTTCGAGTGATAGTGCACAACGTTGCACTATCCTATGGGATAATATATAGTATCTACCTACCTACTACCGTCACTTTGTTTTTTCTTTTTTCAAGCTAGAGCGTTAAACAATTCGGACATGCTGCGGGGATCTTCTGAGTTTCTGTTCGGGTCAGCTCTCTGGAGCCTATATTCGGTTCATTGAATGGTGATAAAAAGAGAAAAGAAAAAAATCATAACAACGCTCTTACCCCTTGGAGAATATAAAAAATCGAAAGCATCGCTCCGCTTGACGAGGGATGCGTTCCGAACGCGCATACATTTTTCTCAATCTTTTTTAAAAAGGTTTTCAGAGGCTTGATAAGTGTTCCGATAGGGAAAATCGTATTGAACTTACGAGTTAAAAAAATCTAGTAGGTATACCTACTATTTACAAATGTTTGGAGAAAAAAAAATTGGCAATAAATCTTGCATTTCTTTTTCGATGAAAAGTTCAATATCCACAAATAGGTACCTATATATCATTCGAATAAAAAATTGTTGGAAAACAAAACTTTTTGAATCGAGGGAGAATTATCTAATACACTTTATGTAGGTATATAAAAGAAATAAAAAATATATATACTATAGTATAATGAAAAGCAATACCTGGAGGCAGCTCGATCGAGCCGTTTCGTGTTTTATTGCCCCTCGCTTTGGATTTGCAACGCGCCGAGAGCGGCCGCCGCAACCTTCTGCTCCTCACGAGCCAACAATTGCCATACGTTTTTCATTTTTTCTTTCTCATTTTTTCATACGCCAGCAAAACCAGTTGAACGTATACGATACATTCGCATATTTTGACTCCGTTCTCTGCCATACAGATATATAGATACGGTAGATGTAGATACGGTACAGATACACATACGAAAACACAGGTGCATCTCTGTATTTGTTTGCCCACACATACAATTTTATCGAGATTCGCGTTATTTATACTCGAGCCTTTCGAAGCAATATTACGATTTCTCTGTATGATAAACGTAGCTATATGCGCACATAATACGCTAGATACGCTAAATTCGTATTCATAAATATTATATTATATTAATATTTTTTCTTTTTAAATCTTTTATTTTTTTACAAAATATGAAGGAAAAATGCATATGATGCTTGGAGGAGTATGGGGGGCAAAATGAACATTCAAGGATTTAATCAAGTTTTATCGATGAGCATATGGTCTCTAGTTTTGGACCAACTATATTTGAGTCTCAGAATTAATTCCCAGTTCCTGTTATCCGAATTTTGTAAAAAAAAATTTCGAGGTAAAATGAACACAGCCTCTCTCGGAGGCATAAAAATCGACACACTGACATTTCTCGAAATACATGCGGACGTTGTAAGCGACTACTGTTTCCGGATGAAATGTGATCTTTGCGATATACGCGGACTCCTTTCCTCGGCAAAGACGGAAGAGAAAAATGGGGCAAATCTCCAGATTGTTTTTGCCTTATAAATAAATTGTATTTGTCATGCGACAAACGAAATTTGGGTCTACCAGATTGGCGAATAAACCAACACCCGCTACAGCCACACAGAGACGGTTAAATCCTTGCCTTCGGAAGAGGTTTTTTTGGGCATTTTTTCAATTAATATATCGTATGCCCTTTCCTCCGAAGATTGGCTCGGTTGTATGACGTGCCAAAAATGGCACGACATGAACTTTATGTACAGGTCTTAATAAAATTACCCTTTTTCCTTATTTTATTCTTATTGAGAATATTGAAGCTAATTCAGGGTCAGAACATAGTTTGGATCCGAAGTGGAAATTCTATGAATTTTATGCAATTTCATATTTGGCGTGCGTTTTCTTTTGCACCTCAATTTATCCTCATTTAGCCTCAAAATTGACCGATGAAGGCTGATTTTAGGGCGAGAATGTAGCTCGGGCTCGACAATTTTATCTAATGAATTTCGATAAAAGCTCAGAGTTGCGGAAAAGTTCATTTTGCTCCGGAATTTAACTTTATACGGTGTTCGGTTTGCCCTCACTGTCCTCATTTTGGCCCATGTTCCCAAACGCGAAATCAGTGGTGCATACTCAGCAATTATCATAATTAGCGAAAAACTGATATCTTTTCCACTAAAATCAATAGTCAAAAAATGTACATAATAATAATAATAATATGCATACACGATGAACGGACAATAATGATTCAATCATAGCTATAACGAGAACGTCAATTACAGCACCGCGCATCAGTAGTTTGAATTATTAATCGAAAATTCACATTTACAAAACGAATGAATATCCGTAAATTGAAAATGATGTTTGTTTTTTTTTTTTTTTATTACCGAAGACGATCGAAAAATGCGCTGAGGAATTCCACAATCGCGATTATCCTCGCGGCAGATATATTAGCAAGCTTCTTAGCAGCTCCATTTTTCATTTTCGACTTTATTATTACGTTTCCATTGAGCAGATATGACGTTTTTTTCCACTATGGAACTCATATACTCGATAAAGACGCTGCAGGAAAATGTATGACCAGTATCTTGTGCTTAAGTAAGTGAGTGGTCTAGCTCATGGGAAGAGATATGCAACACCCGGTTAGATTGCCTTCAGCTCTCTTCTTTACCGCGCATACGAACATCCTTACTAGCCTCTTTATTCTTCGACTACTCATTTCGTTACTCGCCGCTGCTTCTCGCCTCGCGGACTTATTGCGTCTTTCTCGACTCATTTTTCTTCTCTCTTTCACCAATTCCATCCGCACTATCAGGAGTTATATCCGCGGCGCCGCCGCCGCCGCCGCTGCCGCAGCCGCAGCAGGATGGGAAAGAGTGAAAAAAGAGAAACTTTCGAGTCACGATAGAATTGGGATTTAAGGAGGTGATAGTATGTGATACGAGACACGTGACTGCTGGGATTGAAGAAAGCGGGCTGCTGTTGGTTCGTTTTTGCACCCATCAACGTGCGCTCGCGCACGACACATCTCTCATCTCTGGAAAACATATAGCTCACGTGAAAAGGAATAAGCGTCGTTTTTTTTTTTTTTTAGACGAGCTATCAGAGCTCGGATCATCGTATAATGTTGAACGAGCGAACGACTGATCGATCCACGCGTTGATGAACGAATCCTCCCTTCACCTTGGTTTATTAAATGAAACTAAATACAGGCCGGTTTGAGGGTGCATGTACATTTAGCGCCGCGATTGCGAGCAGGATAGGAGGCGAAAAAATAGGAGGTATGAACGGGAGTGGCTGGACGATGAAAGCAGGCTGATGTTGCGTGCTTGCGGGAGTGCGAAATCGTGCGAGAAATGTCGAGTTGGATTAATAGAGAGGGAGGGACGTGAATCGAGCGGAGAATAGCGAGTTAAATTATCAAATATTGTGGCGTTAATGCTATATAGGTACATATATCCAGGATACGCACAAGGGTCGTTTCACCTCAAACGAATCAATGAAATAAATTGTAATGTTATAATAATGTAATGTAACCCATCGCATATGCTGCCAATGAAAGGGTCAGGCATAATAATAAGGTTTTTTTGTTTGCCGAGGGTATCCGCCACAGTCTGTGGATGTGGATAACGGTTCAATTTTCCAAGTTATTCTCAAAGTGTTGTAACATTGGACGATAATATGAAATTTTGGAAACTTGTATCATCGTAACAGATTGATTTTTTGACGGCTTTAAGGAAAGAGCAGCTCCGAAAAGGACAAAGCCTTTTGAAAGCGTGTTGAAATTCGATTTCGGTTAATTAATATATAGTATATACGGCGAGCATACTCACCGACAACGTTGAGGGTGTAGTTGAGAAACATCTTGGGCTCGGTGCTGACTTGGCACTCGTAAGTGCCAGAGTCCCTTTTCTGCGGTGACTTTATCTGCAGCGTCCAGTTCTCCGACTTGTCCGGATGTATCACTTGAAATCTCAGGTCGGACGTGTACGTCGATATGCCCGCGCTGAGTATGTGCATGTCACGTTTTCGCATCCAGGATACCTAAAATCCAACAAACAAGAAATTTTACATATATCGTCGATCCTCTCAAAAAAGTTGTTTTTCTTGGTTTATTAGCAAATTTTTTTTCAATAAATTTCATCGACGATTATAAATGAAACAAAAACATCCGTTTAAAGGATAGGCCTGCTCCGCGGCGGATCATACATCGGACGACTTGTAGAACGGCGTTTTGAAGAGAACGAATTTTACTTTACTCCGCTCTTTCAAACATCTGTATACACATTTTTTAAAATTTTTTATTTTTATTTTTCATGATGATTTTTTTTCACCTCATCGAGATGTTGTTTTTATAAGTAGAAAATTTTGAAAAAAATCTAAAAAAATTTCAACGTATGCAAAACGAAATACCGCAACATTTCCCGCTCTTTATGATATTTCGTCTTCGACTCGATAGTCTTCGAGATATACGTCGATCAATTGTTTGGACGATTCTTCGAGCTTCGTCGGCGAAAAAAAAGCTGAGAAAAATTTTAAAAGGAAATTCTGGAAAAATTGAAGCAAATTTCAAATCGCGAATGAAAATAGTATTCTCTCGATACTCTGCTCCCAAGCCTATATATATACCGTTCGAGTTGAGCCATCCTACTTAACAAGGTACCTCTAGGGGATAAAAAAAAAAAAAACAAAACAAAACAAAAATTCGAGAGAAAACTCTGAAAAAATTCTGAGCGATCCAGAATAAACTCATGCAAATTTTTACATTTTTCACATTTCCTTTGAAACCTCGAAATTTTATTATTAGCCAAATTATATGGATAAATGAAATCTTAAATTTTATTTTTAGCTAAAAATGGATTGACTCTGCGAAAAAACGTATACATAAGTTTTTAAAAGACGAAAATGAGGGAGCTTTCGCTACCGCTTTTAAGTTTGTCATGGATAAAAATGACAAAAATTAATTTGCCATTAGTTATGCACCCAATTCTCAATGGTCGAAAAATAGCCGAAAAACAATCACGTACTACAAAGTTGCATACTGGGTTGAAAAAAAAGAAGAAAAAAAAAAAAAAAAAAAAAAAAAATCATAAAATGTATTTCAAAAAGGAAAACGTAGCTAAAATTTGTTTCCTTCGAGCGTCTTTCGTTGGATTTAGTTATTTTTTTTAACAATACCTTGATTCACGACAGAGAACAAATGTTTTTTTCTTTTTATTTTTTTGTTTTGAACCAAATTCTCTTACTTGCCAAAAATTGTTGCAGCTACCGCGGTGCGGGTTTCGTACGAGTAAATTTTGTGTCTAAGGTATGATTGATATTATCGGCAATTTTGGTATTTTCATTATTTTTATATAGGTATACATAGAAAATTTACGAAAACGAAAAGAATGAAAGAGAGTGAGAATGAGAGAACAAAAAATTTACTTTCGTAGGAGCGAAAGAATTTGACGAAACAAAAAATAAGGGAGAACGGAGAAGATTTCCAGAGGGAAAACACTCTTTCGAAGCGTTCTAATGTCGAAGATGGCGTTGACACGAGAGTGGTGAGTGAAAAAAAAAAAAAAAAGGATTCTCACCAAGAAGACGGCTTGTCGCGCGTCAAAGACTTTTGAAAATGCCATGCCGTAAGTCTTGCTCACTGTTTTCTTTTAAAAACGAACAAGAGATTTGAAACACTGAGAACAGTAGGGAGGTCGGCCGGGTTGAAGGAAGTCGAGGGAGAGAGAAGGAAAGGAGAAGGAAGAAATGGTTCGAGAAGGTAAGACGGAAGAATCCTGATCCCCGAAGGCTGGAACCTCTCGCGAATTGAATCTGTTTCAACAGCGTGAATAAAAAAGTGCTACAAAAGCTTTGGAAATTCACGCCGAGAGTCTCAGCATGTTAACAGATTTTTGAGGATTCAACGTGAATAACTCTTGTATTATATCTCTCGATACGCGTTTACACTATACTTATAAGTATGACATATGCATATATTATGTAAAGATAAATTCGATCATAGCGATGAACCCGCTTAACGCGAAACGGGAATTTTTTTCAGATTTCAGTGGTCTCTTTCTCTTTATCTCTCCGTTCTTTCCCTGTACCACATCCATTTTCTCAACATTTCTTTACATATATTTAAACGAAAGACTTACGCTTAACACATTTTTCACCGCGATTCCCGACACTTTTCGTCGATAAATGAATAAATTAAAAGTTTTTCGCTATTATTATCCAATCATAGCGAAAAGACTTCATTATGAATGCAATAATAAAGAAATAAGAAGAAAATCATAAAATTTGATTGGAATGAAATACGCGAGTGGTAAAATTGTTGCAATTGTTTTTTGAAATTGCATCCTCATAGACTTCATTTATGAAAAATATCACGCTATAAATCCGATTAATTTGTTACAAAAGAGTGGTAAATAAGAAGAAAAAAAAACAATCTTGGCGCATGTGATGGCGAGGAGGAGTGAATGAATCGCATATATAAGAATGTGAAAAGTGGGGAGTGCGTCTTGAAAGTGAGCAGAGTATGCGCGAAAGACAAAGGAAAGAAAAGCAGAGGATCCATCTTCGAATTCTTCTCCGTTCCCAGACAAATTCGGAGCGGCCGCACATCTCCTCTATGTGACGAAGCAGAATATGGAGCAAAAATAATAAAGAGCTCTTATTCCTTGATGCCGCATCATCGAGTATTGTATAGCCATCGGACGACGTTCCAATCCCGACGTTCCAATCCCGCCTGAGCGTGCTGCGCTCTGCATCCTTTCATGCAAGGTGTATAAAAGGGTTTCGGTGCTGCTGCATGATCGATGGCCAATGGCACCGATCGGAGCCCCCGCATAGTTTCAATCTCACACTATATCTTCAACTTATTTTTATGCTCGTTCAAAACGGAGAGAGGCTCGTTTTTTCCATTCTTCACATCGAGCTACATTTTTTAATACAAACTTAATTATAAAATAAGAAGCCCCGGTCGGTCGCATATGCCAAATTATCCTGATGCACGTATTACTCCTATCAAGTGAAACAACCCATAAGTAAACAACCCATAACATCGCTTTTCTCCTTGATCTTATTGACCAATCGTTAGTATCGTTTTCGCGGTAGCGCGCGCTAATCAATCAACAGTTTACATTAGAAGAGATATGTATATGTATATCATCGCTAATGTAATAATGTAAACGCGGCTAAAACAAAAACGCAAATGCGAAATAAAAGAATTAAATTCATTTTTGTGCTTTTACTGCTCGTTCACCAGAGATATATGCAATCAATAACGCGAACACAAAAAGTATTCTTAGTTCTTTTATTCTCGCGAAACGAAGAAACGGTATGATGGATTTATGCGTACAAGTTAAGGAAGCGTTAAACATTGTTTAATTGAATAAAATCAAATTTATTGATTTTACTGAGCATAAAATCGACGTCTAGAGCGATCGCGACCCCCACCGCCGTTACAATATTACATTTCTTCACGTTCTTAATATGAGGGGGGATACGACTTTTATTTCACAACACTCTTCTCCGCCGCTTATTTCCACCCAAGTGTGCACCCAAGATTTTGGTATTATCGAACGTCGAAAATTTCCCGAGGATTTTTCTTGCCCCTTTATTTAGCCCTCCCCCTCACTTTGATTCCGCACATAGGTACTCTCTCGTTTTATTGCTCTCTTTAAATCCAGCATACAATTGGACTCACAAATTCTGCTGGAGTATTATCAAACTTCCGCTGCACATTGATCGAACGTTATTTCTTTCCGTTCGCGAAAGAGAGGTTTTTATTCCTCGCTGTAGAAAAAATATAGCAGCGCACTGCTACTCTCCTACATTACGGAGAGTAAGAATTATTGTAAAATGCAAAATTGGAGCAATTTTTTTTTGCAGTTTCACAAATGGCCACAATTATTATATTATTTTTCAACTATCACTGATCCGAAGAGACTGGACCTGCAGATAGAAAGAAAGAATATCCCCCCTCCCCCTTCCTCTCCCGGCGCTATCCATTTCCGCGTGTATTTTCAATTCAGCAATTGTAAACGGATAAAGAAATGAGAAGCGAGAAAACCAGCAACCAGAGTTTTGCATAATATTGTTTTGTTCATTTATTCTTCCGGCTCATTAGCTGGACATTTTTCATTTTTCATTTTCTCATCAACATGCCTACTTGGATCCAAATATCGACCCAAAAATCGATAGGTATTGTATGTATTTTCATATTTTGCTTTACTCAAAAAACTATCGACAACTATACGAGCCGAGTGCGTCGTTGAAACTTGAACAGAATCATGCAAGTTTCAGTTTGGCCAGCAACCCCGCCGCGGTTGCGGTCCAGACTCCCTGGTTCAAAAAGGACTAGGACGTTTGCTTTTCCAGTGTGCATGCGAGCGAGACAAAAAGAGGTAGATACGTTAGCTGTAAATGAGGATATAAAACACTGTCGCGTTGGGATAAACGACTATACGAGAGGTGTAACGAAGCAGCCTTATTCGCGCCGCGGCACAGCAGAAGAGAGTGAATTTCGGGGAGGAAGGAAGGGAAAGAGAACAAGAATGCAATGAGAGGGTTTCGAAGGGTTGCTGCTCTCGGAGTTTCGGTATACCGCAGATCGTTATATAAAAGCGAAGCTCGCGTACCAAGAACCTTTTGTGCACTGCTCGCGCGCACCAAGTCCCAATTTATGCGCCGCGCAGTTAAGAAATATATTGCGTGCTGGCAGTTTTGCTCATTGCGCAGCTTAGATCGGTAACCCGTGAAATCCGAGCAATCCGTGCTATATCACAAAATGAATAGAGGATTCCGTCTAAATACTCCGTCAAAATTTGATGTTTCGAAAGCGTTTGTAGTGTATATACCAGCACGCTAAGTACAGGTATACTATACTATATGTAAATAAGTTGATATTAGAAAATGTTTCATAGTGCGTGGCGTAACGCAGCTGTATAATTGAATTTCAAAAAATCTGCAATCCCGGCGAAATAAAAATTAATTAAAAATTCTACTCTAAGCTCTAATTCCGTTGCTATCGGGGGCATACGAAAATCTGGGGAGTTTTGAGGCCATTTGTACTCTCTGTCAAATCGTGTATTTTTTTTTGTCTCCATGCACGATATTTTATAAAAGTTCAGGTGCACGATGTAATCGTAAAACTTGGTTAAGGTCCTTTGGGTGCTGAAAAAATGTATCTCTACGTAGAAGACTCAAGTTGCGAATTATAAGATATAGTAAATTTTGCATACAATATGCTGGGAGTAATTGAGGAATACGTATGAGCAATGCCATATTTCGAAATTCGCGTACAACGCGTATATCGAAGGCTCGCAATTTTTATGAGCAGGTCGGTACACATGCATGGACATCGACACGTTTGGTATAGTGACGCTCGGGTCTCATAAACGATATAGAGAGGCTATGATTGAGAGGCATACCATATCTAATAAGCAACAGAACAATCCAATAGGATCTCTCGTATTTAGCGGATTTATTACTCGATAGCCGCGGGTTATTGTAATTATTGGACGATCGCGTTAACCAAATTTCGTTGGAGATTCGAGTCTGCTGAAGCAAGCTCAAACATGAACCGATTGCGCGGCGATGATCATATCTTCGCAATGTCCAATTGCTTCGAATTAGTTCGATGTCGCGTTCCTGCTCATGAATCTCTACCTACACCGCCCTACATTCATACAGTCGGTAAATATAATAATGTTACTACATATGTAATGCGTCTACGTATACTATACGCATATTATGTTCTCTACACTCGACATTTCACGTTATTAATTATAGCTTCCGGGGGGATACGCGATTGTTTCGCGCTAATCGAAATTCGAATGATTGATTATCGATTAAGATTATAATTATAATTGATCGCCGTTAATCCCAATTGCCGTGAGTTATTGTGTCGCGGAGGTTCATCATCTCCGTCGCATGCAGAAAATGAAACATCTAGCTCGAAATGTAAAACAAAATAAAAATAGAAACGTAAATTTTGTGATTAAATTAAAAAGCTCGTATAGCATACTGGGAATTATGGATTCGAATTTGAGGCGAGAATTGGCACACCGCTGGAAAAAATTGGTCGGCAATAAATAAAAATGTGAAAACTGATGGAAGGAGCTCGTTATCGATGATGGTGCGTGGCTGGCTCGATTGCGGTTGGAAATGTCGAAAACGTCCAGCCATTCATATTTATTCGAGCCGCGAAAGGGCAGGAAGAGTATTAGGAACGAATATGTCTATATATTTATAATTCAGAGGATGAAATAATCGGTGGGTTTGCTTGTATCGTTCCGGGAGTTCGTCGGTCAGCGGAATCCTCATTTTCTTCTCCCTTCTCCCTCCTCCCCCCGCCGCTATATTCGTATGCGAGCAAAAAATCCCAGCAGCCACATTCTATGCCTATACCGAATAGATATTCGCCGGTATTGAGGAAAAATTGCGCCGCATACCGATGGTCGTGAAAAATCGAGCTTTTTTTGTTTTGTTTTTATTCATTTCGAAAAAATCGGTCCTCTCCGCTTCGCACAGCTCCCGAATAGCCAAGTATCATAATAGGACCAACAGTTACGGAAGCATGCACATGTGCTACCGATCGACCCGAGCATATTGCCAACGCCCGCTCGAATACGCGTTGGGGTTACATCGTGAAACATCAACGCGGCCGCGGCAATTGTATCGTTGCTCCTATATATAGTATACCTATATATAGTACGCTCCTCCGTTTCCGGCGCACTGCTGCGGTAATAATATATTTTGCAATGAATGCTCTAGCGATGAAGGAACAGAGATTAAGAGAATAGGAAAAATTTTCGGTTGGTTCGAACGATTCGTGTTATCGCGCTCTCTGCCCTTATAACGAATTTCGGACCTGTTTCCAACGAATTTTCAATTAACACGTCGCGAGTTGGTATAACAACTATTTACAAAATTAAAATTCTTGATGAAACATTTTTTTCAATTCACCATTAATTGCGAATTGCCGGTGATTATTTTCTCGAAATGGGATATTGCTCCAAAGATTCTTCATCTCTCGTTACGAAAAGTAAGAAATCATGAGTTTATTTTTAATATTCCAGGGGTGAATCTCGATTAATTATTTCTGGAGAGAAATTTTTTTTTTTTTTTTCACCCTACTGGATCAACTATCATCGTTCCCTCATCGGTATATTTTTTTAATTTTCATTAATCAAATAAGAAGGTAAAAAGACGAAATATGAAAAATTCGTACGCAGTTGCGCGGTAACTCTGATAAAATGCATCGTATCTATATAACATGATATTGTGCCACGTAAGCGAATGATACAACGGAAGATGTTTGCGAATCGAAGGGTGGACGGTAGAAATTTTGTAGAGGAATTCGAACGAGGGCGAAATTAGAATGAGATTCTTGTGGTATGGGTGGGTCGGTACAGCCAGCCAGCCAGCCAGCCAGCCAGCGTGTGCTATCAATGCGTATAGATGTATCCGCATAGAGAGAGAGAGAGATAGAGGAGAACTGGCGCAACGCCACGCAAACGAATATTGCCAATAAAGTGCCAATCCAATTTAGCTACGCAGAAAATACTGCCGCTCACTTTTATTAGGGCGACGAGCGAAAGAAAAATCGCTAGGGAAAGAAATAAAGAGAGAAAAAAAAAGAATAGAAAATAAGAGAAGAGCCCGGATGCTAGGCTTGAAGGGGCTTTTCTTCAATCCCTTATAACCTCTGCCAGTTTGAAATTGAACACCGCTACCACGCCGAGAAGATACTACCGCATAAGGACTCGGGATCGCTCTACGCCTATTTCTCTCCTTTCCCTCTTCCTTCTCCTACTTCTCCTGTTGTCTCTTTTCCTGTTCTGTACACGCACTTGGACCGTTCAACAAGTCCAAGCCGTCGAGTTACACGCAGGAGCCAAGACTGCAACGACGTTATCTCACGAGCAGTTTGCAAATGTTCTTCTCCCACTACCGGGCCATACTTCCCTGCTCACTATGCGCGAGAAATTTTCTTCGCGCGCTTCTTGACGCGTCCTTTCTGGTCCAACGCCAGCAATCGGACACTACGTTTCACTCCCCGGAAAATCGGACGATCGCTTGAAAATTTAATTCTTTACGCATACGCATCGAAACTCTGTTTTTTTTTCTTTTTTTTCTTCATCTCACTCACACACATGCATGCATATATAGTATATAGTAACATATTTATAACGTGCATTCGTTTGGTGTCGTTATCACACGCTTGTATTTACCTACATATATGAGATTTCATCGTACGATTGTTCAGGATGAGGGAAGAATCATTAATGCGCATGGATCCAAGCGCCGTTTGCTTTTGTAGATTATCCAGGGTTATCAGCTTATATTATTATCCTGCAACGTACACCCATCTTCGAAAGCCAATTTCTATGCTAACTGCTTGCTTTCCAACGTATAAGATAATATATAGCCTCGGCAAATGCTGCTCACGGTTTTGTTCCGCCACATACAATTTCTATATTTTGCGGGATCACGTATTTCCGAGGCCAAGAAGAGTCAACGAGGAAACGATAGTGTAGCAGCGTTTATGTCGTACTATACTATATACGTAGTACTGTTTCTTTTTCTTTTTTTTACAAATATCAACTATTTTTATAAATTGAACGGTATCCGTGTGATTACTTGTATGAAGTGAGTAATTTTCTTTGGTCAACTTCTGTAAAATCATTCTTTTAAAGAATTAAAAAATTCGCTAAAAAAAAATGAACCCGTAAACTTTATCAGTTCGTTGTATATACCGTGTATATCGAATCAACCAGCAAGATCTTTGTTTTTTCATAATTGACTCTTACGAGCTGAGGATATTTTTTCGAGGGTGAAAATCTCTGTAATAATCCGTATTAATTTGTTAAGGTTAAATCAAATGCGGGGTTGAATATGTCGCGGAAAGGCCTCATCTCCGCGCGGCACTAAGAACTTGTGTCCCGAATGATCGCATTCGAGTGAACAATGGAAATTTATCCATTTTTAAAATATAGTATACATCTCTGCAGAAGAGACTCGAAATATGCTGACTGTCCAAGAGTTAGATTATTCCGGGACTCACTCTTTCGCATTACTTTTTTTAGGTTTTGTTTCTCACGAAATTTTTCTACGGTTTTTCGTGGACACAGAAATTTTTTGTAAACTGATGAAAACTAATAAGGTCAAGTCGTCGCTGTTGCATATTATAAAACTTGTCCTCGTTGATGCTTTTTTGTACAGCTGTGGGGAAAATTTTTCCAAATTTTCACATAACTTGGCTCTTCACGAAGCTTTCTCAGCCAATACAGTTATGGGAGCAGAACAAAGTAAAGAGGCTTGGAATGCGGGAATTGCGCATTTTCGTAAGTAGTGAAAAAGTTATTCCACAGCAAATACTGCAGGTGCACGAGAGAAACGTTGCGTACAACGATCTCATTTCGTGCTGCTTTTTCTCTTTTCTCTTTTCCTCTTCCACGTGATTCGCGGAAAATCACACACCAGCACACGAAGCATACGGTACTTGATGAAAGCAGCAACATATACAGAGAATATGTCACAGCTCCGTGACGATATTTTTCATCAGAGAAATAAAATTTTGTTAACGGAGACATCGTCGTAGCGGAAGTGTAAATTTTTATTTTTCAAGAGAAAGGGCTCGAACGGGAAAATTTGTGAATTTCGCGGGGTTGAGCGAATGAACGAATAAAACAGCAGCAGCGTTCGATGGAATGAACGAATAAGTCAGCGTTACCAGCAGCCATGCAGTATATTCCTCAACAACAAGTTCAACTGGTTCACAACCGGTCGAGCAGGCGATTTTTGAATCGATTCAAAAGTCTCGTATATAGCTCTCGCGATCCATAAGTTGCGAAAGACGAAGGAGCGAATGGGAAACATCAAAGTGGCGTGTTAGTTTATGAAAAACTCGATTCATTTTGTAGCGAGTCGTTGCGTGCGACAGCGACTTTTGGGTAGGACCGCGTGTGCATTACCATTTGGCAAATTTTCTCATGAGGCTCTTGAATCAACAAAGATATAAATATGCGAGAAATCTTTTGATCCGCTCGTAAAGTTGGAATTTCTGACTTCTTTTGCTCGTCGCGAACGAACCTATAATATAGCTCAAGGATATATAAGGTGAGCTGGTTAAAAGTTTGGAGCTTTCGTGAAAAGCCGGTGGAGTGTATACAGTCGTGTGTATATACGCGTATACATTACTACTAAACATACACATACATACAGTTTACAATGTAGGTATAGATTGTATGGAAAAGCTTTTTTTTGGAGCCGAGCTCTCGCTCGTCTCTTGAACTGGCTGTCGGATATTGAAAACTTTTCGAGAGAAATTCCTCGTCCAACTGGACTCAGATATCAGGAGGCGAACCATTCGCTCCAACCGTTCAGCGATCTCGCCCTCTTACTCGTTTACCGCTCAACTTTTCTCACTTTTATGGCACTTGGAACTTGTTCGAAAAATAATGTTCTTCTTCTTTGATTCTTCATTCCGTCTTTGACTCATTCAGTTCTGGCATAATTATATTACTCCCAACATATCAAATTTATTTCAAGTCGCACATGTTGTAAATGAAGGCGAATAAACGAGCTGCTCAAAGGAATTTGTCGCGAGATCTGTTAGCCCTCGTACCATTACCGCATGCACTGGTTCTGGTATCGATGAGCGAGCACAGAATTCATCTCGCTATCCTCTATACATAACCAGAGCGGCTGATGGGGCGCAGTCCGCGTTACGCTGCTTACGATAAGGATTAACATCCTATACCGCCGGTGGCTCGTTCTCGACCAGAATTATTAGTTTTTTCATGTCTCGCAACTTTGTATTACGAGTCCTCGCTGACCTCAAACCGGCTCTTTTCTTTTAATACCAGGCTTCATCAAATTTTTATCTTATTCATTCGTAAGACGCTTATGTATTCTCGATACACGCATCTTATCTTGTATTTCGCGAATCAATTTTCGAATGTATGTATATGCAATCGTAAAAGAGGATGAAATACTTGAGCTCGAATCATTGTATCAACGATTTCTTATCGATATCGCACACGCGTTTTTCTTTTATTTTTTTTTTTCCCCAGGCTAAGGGAATTTTGACTTTGAAATTCAGAGTACGAGCATCAGGATATCACGTTCGGGGATAATGGTGAGACGAATGAATGAGGCAAGTATCGGAAAATCTTAGCGGAAGATCAAATTAATACGATGCGAAGACAAGCCTTTGATTAGCAATTTCATCGTCGCTCCGATGGATGTCAATGCGCTCTTAGGTATACGATAGATGTATGTATAACTATTGTGCCTATGTCACTGTTGCAACGTGACAATGTCTGGGGGTCTATAGCATGAATGCAGGAGACACGTCGGTTTGATCGTATACTCGCATATTGGCAAGCGCGCGCTCTAAGCGATCCCCGTCCCATTCCCAAACTGTATATATACATATATACTGTTTATATATCGAATAATTACATCTTGGGTTGATACGCAGATATCTGCTGGGCTGCTGTCTCAAATCATATCGAGATTACATTGATTGAGGAATATTTAAATATTCTCCACATTAAAATGAACACCGTCTGGCTAAATATTCATTATAAAATCAATACCATTTCATTTGTCTTGCTAGTTTTTTAGCTCTTCAGAATGCGTTCGAATGGAATGATGACCGCACAAAGAATATTTTTCTACAAGAAAATGATGAAATACACTTGATAGGTTCAAGTAGGTATAGATTGGTTGTTTTTCGTATAAAAATCGACTTGAAAGAGCGGTTAAGACGATATGTCGATATATTGATCTCAGGATCAGAGAACATCTCTAGAAAATTCAGGAAATACACTTCCAAGTTGCAGAGCGATTTCGGAGTCAATGCATATTTACATAATATGTACACTTGTCTGTTTTTTTTTGTTCCAACTTTCAATCAAGCCTTTAGCCTGCTTCCTTCTCGAATTTCCTAGGATGCAGCTTTGAGATTTCGATCGAATATATGCGTACATGTATAATATTTATGTTAGTTATGTATCTTTGACTTTGACGATATCACTCGAGTCTGCGTTATTCCAAATTCGAAATGCAATTCCAGATGAGTGGCCCATACAGCTTTGTCCAAAGGTTATATTTAATGCGAAATTTTTATATTTCCAATTGAAAAGTTTCACGCTTGTTTGGAAAGTCGTTTCAGAAACTAATAATCTCCGCTCGTCACAGCTCTGTAACGGTACTCTATTGCGTAATATTGAATTTTTAATAAAAATAATTGTGTACATATTTGTCGTGTATCATCATTTTATCACCAAGTGTTTAGTTTTTTTTTAAGCAATTTTTTAAGCACACATATATCTCCTGAATTTTTCATCGCCTTTGGCGCGTGAACTCTATCATAAATTATTAATAACATTTACGCGATACGAGACACTGAATTGAAAGATATACGATTCGAGTCTTTGGTATTCATCGATTACGAAAGCTTGTTAATTAAATAATTCTGCCTTCCTGGCTTTTTGGCTAAAGCAAAGAGTGAAAACAAAAAAGCCCCGGTGCACAGCAAAAGACTCGCGAACAGAATCTCATTGAGGCTGTTGATGGCTATATTCCCCCTTTTTTATTCCGTTATGCTGCTGCCGCCTGTACGATATTAAAATTAGAGTTGGATCGATACGGTTTTGTAACTCGAGTCCGCACCGACAGCCATTGCGTGTTTTTTCATTTTTCATTTTTTATTTTTTCAATTCGTATTACGTTCGACGCCTCAATTTAATTAATGCGCACTATGGCGAATCGGCGGGATGTGAATGCGTTATCACGTTTAATCGAATGAGCGATTCGATTGATCAAAAGTCAGGTCAGAGTTCATGAATGAATACAAAATTGAAATGAAAATTATTATATTATTTTAAGCATGCAACTGATTTTTAGTTCAGTTTTAAATTCATGCTTTTTTTTTGTTTATCGAGTTGTCCTTCGTTAACTCCTTCGTTGATAGTCCTTCTTCTGCAACAGCAATAACGTCGAGTCTGCCTGCCAAGCGACATGCAATTCTATGGGCAAACTTTAGGCGCCCGTTCTGTCGCTGCTGGGCAACCAAGCTATCGGGAATTGACTGATAATTTCCAAACTCAAGGGATATTTGGCGGATTATTTGCTTACCCGACGAAACATTTTTGTGGCAGAATTCCTTGAAAAGCAGTTTTTTTTTCTTCCATCATCTTGATAGACACTGACCGTGGGTTACAAGCTATTGAGTTCGTTTTCATTTTTTTGTTTGTTACTTGGCAACAGCTGGGAAATTTTCAAAAAATTACCGATACAATTTCGTTCTGCTGGTACCACGTGATACCAGGTAAATACCAAGCTTCTATACCGCAGTAGGACTTTGCATATTCCAATTCATTCCCGTGGCAATAGAGGAGCCCGAAATTTGGCCGGAAACAAAAATTTAGTTAATTTTTTCGAAAAAAAAAAAAAAAAAAAATGAACGGAAAAATCCGCGAATCGTTGGCAGAAATTTATTTTCACGGCGTTATCGATTACGATCAAGAAAATGCTATGGCAAAGACCTGTCAGGATGTGCATGGAGTGTGCAGTATATAGTACGTGGAAAGTCGCGTCTGTCGTTAAATCCGGATAAAACGTGACAGAGGTTGAACGAGACCGAAGACGACGTCGTTACGCGGGGACTGAAAACTTTTGTCACTGCAGAATTGTTTGATACGAGTATAGGAATTGCAGCTTTGTCACATCGCTCGAGAACGTTCCTCTTTTCCCGTCTCTCCCTCATATTTTTCTTCTGTATTCGTATAATCCATATACAGCGGGTGTATGTGGTAAAGTGAAATTCTTGGCTTACGGAACAACATAGAGTCGAGAAAGGCTGTCACTGACGAATTCTACACTGAGAAAAAAAATTTGAAATTGTGGCGAACAAATTAAATTTGTTGATTCAAAAAAACTTTTGTTGATTCAACGATATTTTTGTCGTGGTGAGAAATGAAGTATTTCAATGAACCAAATTTCGTTTGGGTTAACAAATTTCATTTTGTTCGCTACGATTCGTTGAACCAACAAAAAAATTTGTTGAACCAATAGAAAATTTGTCGAACCAACAAAAAATTTGTTGAATTTACGAATTCATTTTTCTCAGTGTACTTTTGGAAAAACTTTGTCGACGACGTACCTATATAGTTACCCTACGCTCCGCGGCTATCCTTCTTTCTAAACTATTTAGGCTATAGTTAAAAATTTTCGCTTAAATACTTGGCGCCGTCAAGACGCTGCTGCCGCATCTCCAGATGTCGAGAACGAGTCGGTACTAGACTCTCGAGAGCAAGCAGATAACAGTTTTGAACCCGGTTTTCGAAAATTGTATCGGTTATCAATTGATGCAGATCAATTGCAGCGTTTTGAAATATATCTACGTTATGTCCTCACGTATTTCTTAGTTTTTAATTTTCTTTTTTTTTCCTTCTGAATGTAAATGTATTTTGAACTCTGTAGGCTAACGCATATCCGAAACATTGATATTCCATTTTACTGTAACATCGAAAAAGGGGTAGCGTTTATCATTTCAGTAAAAACCCCACGATCCATACGTAATGGCAATTAGCTTTTATGCGAAACATAATCAAGCTTCTATTAACGCGCGGTCACCGATATGCTTGATTACAACATTATTTTAGCTTTTCTAACACGAGAATATATACTATTTTAAGAGCAAACCATCCAGTGCGCTGTTCGAATTTATTGCTTTCATTTTTTGTATTTTTTATCGATTCTTGTTTGAGCTATTACGTTAGTTATGCTTTTTTTTGGATTAAATCTTTTGTCTTTACGACATCGGTGACATGACCGCAGTCATGCACAATTGTTAACCATGATTTCCTACGCTTTTTTCAAAGAGTATGATCGCACGTGGATGAAAAACTCGAAAAGCTTATGATTTATGACGTTAGAGGCGCCGCCGCTGCCGCCGCGTGTACTTTCGACCTGTCCTCCATCGAATCTGCACCATCGCCCTACGGATAATTCTTCATAAACTTTACAGTTCCTATTATCGCTCTAACAAGTTCTTTGAAAATTAAAAACGGGCCGCTCAATACTATATATTTGCCTGTTTTTCTTGTGTTTTCGAATTTTGTTTCCGATTGCGGCTAAAGACCAACGAAAACAACATAGAGGATAGAAAAGAAAAAAAAAAAAAAAAAAAACGCACATCAGGCGTTGAAAACAAAAGATAAAAAAAAATCAGCGGTGTTGTGAGATAACTGTCAATTTCATCCGGAGGTTCTGTTAGTTCGTTCTAATAACAGGCCAAACAGAAGGAGCCGGAGGAAGGGACGAGAAAACTCGCACAGGGCTGCGTATTTCATTTCGCCTCGGGGACAAAAGTACGTATAAATATGTTTTCATAGAAAAGCGAGTGCAGTTCTCGCGATATACGTGACGGTTTTTTATCAAACGGGTCGCATCCCAAGTTGATTCGTATAGCATGTCAAAGCGGAACACCCCCCCGAAAAAGTGGAAATTTTTTTTTTTCGACGGAAAGTCGAAAGTCTTGGGACATCTGTTGAAAACATAATATTCAATAGGACAATCAATTTTTTCGAAATTGAATAATTTGCTCATTCAACTGTGAATAAGCGTTGGAGAAGTGATATCCTTTATAAAATTGTATATTTCTAACAGGTAAATGGAAACAATGTGTTTTTTCGTTGAAAAAGTGAAAAATTTGATATGTTGCAGTTTGGAACAAGCGTTAATAACGAACTATTAGATAAAACGATACATTTTTTCAACATGGAAAACGAAATATGTTTATTCATTAAAGAAACATCAAATGTTCAATGAAAAATGCCCATTTTACCATGGTTTTATTTACAATAATCGCAGATGTAACAAATATAAATAAAACCATGCTACAATAGGCACTTTTCGTTAAACATTTGTTTTTTTTTTCAATTGATAAACGTATTTTATTTCCCATGTTGAAAAAATGTATCGTTTTATTGAATAGTATGTTATTAACGCATGTTCAAAACTGCATGATCGAATTGTTCACTTTATCAACAAGGAAAAACATTATTTTCATTTTTCTGTTGGAAATATACAATTTTATAAAGAACATCACTTCTCCAACGCTTATTCGTAGTTGAATGAGCAAATTTTTCAATTTCGAAAAAAATTGGTCGTCCCATTGAATATATTATGTTTTCAACGGATGTCCTAAGACGAATTATCAAGATTTTCAACTTTTCGTCGAAAAAAAAAATTTTCCACTTTTTCGGGGAGTGTCCCGCTTTGCCCGGCCTTCCCTTATAACAAAAAAATTATCATGTTTCACGTTTTTGGCAAGTTCTTTCAGGCAGTAAAATTATGCCGCATCGTGCGTAAGAAATATGTGAAACATTTTCGGATATATGTTTTTAACATTTCAAGATTGTTGAACGAGAGTTGTTTTACAATAATCGTCTGCTACAGCGTCCTCTGTAAATTTTGTTGGGTGATATCGCTGATGGGCTATATCGAGACCCTGGTCTATTGACTTTTAATATAGTTATCGCGGTGGATGCGAAGATATTACGATTGATGCATCGTTGCTATCGTTGTTCACCAAACAATCCAAAATGATTGCTCATCGAATTGTGCAATGATCCGAAGTAATTATATTTTTACAATAGACAATATTGGATGAGTTATTTCCAGAAATACGTTTGTTTTTTTGTTTTTTTGTTTTTTTTTTTTTCTATCAGACGTTTGTAATATTTTTATTCAAAATACCAAGGAGACTTTCAATATTAGTTTTAGCCACTTCATTTTACAGCTAAATTATATATTGTGCGATGAACGTTTTTTGGTGACGATTGATCGGGGTAGACCTTTTACGAATCGTGCGTCTATGCACGACGCACGCATCGAATCATGCTTTTTTAAAAGCACATAGCTCGTTTTATCCTAGCTTCAACAATCTCGTGCCAATAATATACGGGTCGAGAAATGAAGAGTAAGAGTTTTTAGTGTGTTAGCAAATGCATAGTTACGAGTAGTTGGTGTTGGAAATTTTATAATACCTCTATTTTTTAAAATCACGCTGTATTTAATACTTTATTGTCATAATGAATTATCTCAGCGTGAATGAAACTGGACGATAATAAATTGGTACGAAATAAGGGATTAACAAGGATTATTTTGTTCGGTTTAAATGCAATTGATTATTTTTTACCTTAAGATTGGGTATAATATTATGAGCTGGCATGTCTCAAATTAATAAGCACACATATCTTCATCGAATTATCGAATTATTCATGAATCATGGTTTGCCGAGAGCATATTATTTATACATCCTTAACTTGAAAGTTTTACTTTTACCATTTTCTGGTATATTCGTTGACCATATCGTCAATCGTAATAATTGCTATTTATAGTGTTTGGATGTCTCGGATAAATGAGAATTGGAAAAAATAGACAATTACGATCTGTTAATGATTACAATTGGTTGATGGACACAAGAAGAGAATTCAAAAATCATTTTTACCGTGACACGTTTCTTAAATCATTGAATTATAGAGATGAAATGGCAAAATTTCACTCGCACCGCACAATGTTTGCACAATGTAGGTGTGCGTATTTTACTGGATATATGCGAAAATTTACTTTAATCATGCACTTTAATGGGATATTTAATATTGCGGTTTGTGTTACCGTTACCGAACGGATATTCTTTAAATTCAATTCTCTCCGTGCGCAGTTACCAAAAGGATATCGATGACGTTGGTGACGAAAATGGAGTGATGCCGGGCTCATCGTTTTTAGATGGAACAAAACCTCCGGAGTCTGACGCTGATACGGATAATGTTTTATTGTCCGATGCATGCAACGTGTCAAGGAATGAGATAATCCGAGAATCCCTTAACGGTATAACGATTCAACAATCACCGGGCCATTCTTTATCGCAAATTCTTTCATTGGGAACAACCGGCTCTTGTGTATGTCGAATCTGTCATACGAATCATTCCAAAGAGCCACTTGTATCACCTTGTAGGTAATTTTTTTTCTTCTTTCTTTAACACGCGACCAGCAATGTTCTGAACCGGAGTAGCACGAAAATTTTCCTCGATAGATTACTTAAAAATTACGTGACGCGTTCGGCGACTAATTCCGCATCGAAAATTGAATTTCATTGAAAAATGTTTTGGTTTATTGGAAAAAAAAAAAAAAAAAAAAAAGAGAAAGCACGTTTCGATCATGTTTTTGTATTGCATATCATGCGGGCAAACTGTACCGCAACATCATATTTCCCAAGTTTCCTGATTTTCACGAGAGGTTTATAATATCAACCGCTCATATTCAAAGGTATTGCGTGTATTCTCGCGCGAGTTGTTAAGTTTTGTGACGAGAGGAGGAGGGGGGGGGGGGGATCCCCGATAGATTCAAACAATTCGGACTAAAGTTTCAATTAGCGAGCAGTCATGCATGCGAGAGATGCATATAACGTATTATTAAATAATGGTGTTTTCACCAGAGAGGAATTTAATATTTGCAATATAAAAATACAAATGTCACTTTAAATGTAAAAAAAAAAAGAAAAATTACTCCATCAGGTATATAGGGAGTAATTTTTGCGAGATCCAGTAACAAAGACAAAAAATATTGAAACCTGTAGAATTCTTTGTTGTTGAATAAGTATTTGCGAATGCTATAAAACCTGTTCTGATATTTGGTAGGACGTTAAAAATTTTAGAAACACGAACTGTAGGATTTTAAACAAGAATATTGGCTTATCTCCAAACAATACTCAGTCGCGGTAATGACGATTTTTATTCTCTACTATTGTGTCACGGTCGATGTAATTTTGGTGTTCGGTGTGATTAAATGTCGGGTTTACTAAATTCTTTGGTTTATTATATGATAATGTCCTCAACGGACTTGACTCATTTCATTTGTTACGCGCGATACGAGTTACCTTCCAGACCGAATCTACGGTCTTTGATGGAAATATGATAAGTTATACAAGTATGTCTATTCTATGATCACATAATGCGTATTTCGTAAAGCCCAGAGAAATGAATTGGAAATTTCTATTCCTTCTTCCAGACCTTCTTCCTTCCTTCAATTAGGTACTATATCTCCTTTATTCTCGCAATCGCTCGCACGTACCTACTTTCTCCAATGGAAATTGTGCGAAATGGCATACGGACGTACACTCGTCGATGTTTTCTTTCAGTCTTTAAATCTCTTTTGTCGAGAAGAAAGAAAAGCCATCTCGTATACCGTACGAAGAATACACCGGGAAATATATTTTCGCGATTATTCAATTCAATTTACCTTTAAAATAGTAGTTAAAATTGTTGGATATACGTAATTGAATTCGAAGCAAAACGTACGTCCAATTGAATCCGTTTCGTACAATCTACACAAAACTTAAGGTCCAACAAAGAAAATTTGAAAAATCGCTTTTTTCAATATTTCAATTTCAGACACATATATGCAATATGTTTTTATTTCTCGATAAAACATGAGTCATGGTCCGGGTATAACGGGGGTGAGATGAAAAAGAGATATCTGCGGATTAATAACCAAATCTTCGGAATGACTATGTAAATTCTACCGTTGAAATTCCGATAATGCGTTTTGTTCTTATTCCTCGTGTTCAACAAAACAAACATCTTTTTTAAAAAATTTTCTTTCCGGTTATTTAATATGTATATTTAACGACGCGATGCAGCTAGCGAGCCCTTGGCTTCGATCAAATTCAAATTCAATAATAATGACGGGCTTCTCAATGAAATTACAAAATTTCTTTCGCGCACGGTCATTATTCATAGTTCTCGGTAGTAGTATATCAACGTGCCAAACTATTTAACATGAATATGGCATATGATTTAGCGATATTGTTCTCACCGGAAACATTCGCATTTCCGAATAGTTAGAGAGGGATTTGTATTCAACAATTGTACGTCGTTTAGACGCTGGAAGGAGGTAGAATAACGCAGCGCAGATTCTCATTGCACAATAGCTCCCAAGTGTCGTATATAGGAGCGGAGATTCTATACGATTATCGGAGCTTTTGCTTCTATATAACGTTAATTTTCCAACGGAATTTCCTGCTTGAATTCTTGGTATCCTTGCCAACGATTGATTCAAAGTTTGTGCGGTATCGGCGTTGGACCGATCTGTTCTTTCTTTCTTTCGGGTCACACAAGATTTATTAGCTCAATTTAGTCAAACAACTGGACACATAAATAAAGTATCAATATCCAATCGGTAAACGTGTTTAAATGCATATTTTACACTTTTTATTATACTATATTGATTTAAGAATTATTTTGTTTCGACCGGTGAGTCGTGTTTTTATATTATTGCGCCGCGATAATGAAATATTTTACGTTCTTAAAAAAATGTTGATGACTTTTTTTTAATTCAGAGCTGACTGAACATGAATAGCATTTATAAAAATAAACAAATAAAAACTATCGACTTTCGTTTATAAAAAGCTTATTATTTTTGTTATTCTTTATAAAACTGTACGAGTACAAAATGATTACGTTGAAAAAATAAATCTCTTTTATTATAATGTAAAAAATAAATATTCTTTCATGTTCTGTATATATATATATATATGTAATTCACTCGAGAGGTTGCCGTGATGGAACATTGAACATTGAACCGTATTCAGATGACTTTTTGTTTTTCATTCCTATCAAGATGCAAGGGAACTCTTGCTCATGTTCATCTTTCGTGTTTGGAGCGTTGGCTGAACCAATCTTGCCGTAGCCACTGCGAATTATGCCGGTACCGCTTCAACGCCGTCGAAACGCTTCGTTATGGTTGGTAAGTGGTCGCGCATCAAGTATGTGGATCGGTCCACGGTGAGTGCGAAAAATATCGGTGCTAATTTTGAAATAAAATTTTTTCGATACCGTTTTACCGATTATAAAAAGGCTCTGTCAGCCCATTTTTGCCATTGTCCTGCTGTTTGGGCTAAAAGAGCTTTCTTTTTAAATCGATCAAACCATGTCGAAAAATTTCAATTTAGAAGTGAAGGTGAAGAAAAGAAAGGTTAAGAAATTCTTCGTCCACCGATAATGATAAATCAAAATGGTATAAAGATAAATTTAATAAATAAGCATCGCGTCTAATATCCTGACGTGGTTTTTTTTTTCACCCACGCACCAGTTATCCTTCCTATTTCCAGAATGAAAATAATAATAGCGTGGCCGAAAAAAAAAACTTGATTTCACCCGAGCCATTTTATTTGCTGAAGAAAATATATTCGTGATGCTAAATGCCAGCAGACATTCTCACCCACCGGTTTTTTTCAATCAATGAAAATGTTTACCTGCAAATTTTTCAAGACAATTAAAATTTGAAACTCGAGCCAATTCACGTTTGATACGTGAATTTAATTATTGAAGAAATTGCTGGCAGTGTGTTTCGCGACGTCTCTGATCTTGAGGTTTACCGTGATGATTGTTACCGCCGGGAATTCGACTCGTTTCTATCTGGACGCATCGGTACATTGAGCATCTAGGTTGAGAGCGATAAGGGAAGCCTGCGACATGTGCTAGGAATTTAGGTGGAATGTTGAGAGGGTTAATAGCGATGGCACAGTCGGTGACGCAGAGCTTTCGTGTTCTATTCAATCGGCTAATCGTGCAAAGATTATTCGTCTTTATAGGTGATACCTACATTATACGTATTGCACCCGCCGCGTGCAATCGTTTATTTTTTCATATATCCTATATTGTTAAGGTACGAATCTACCAGCAGGCTGTTACGCGTGTGTTCGAGCTTCTTATGATAAAGGAGCAGGTGAAATGAAAGGAAAGCGAGAAACTCGAGAAATTTGTTTTAACAAAAATAACAATGAAATTTATTCAATCAAACATGAAATTGATTCTGATTTTTACAAAAATCGGTTCGAGTCGAGAGAATTCTTTATATTTTGCGGGTTTATCATTTGGCTTTTAATTCGCACGCGCGGCAATGAGAAATTCTTCAGTTTCTTCTAAAATAAGAAAAAATAATTGATTTCTTGTATCGATCTCTTTCAAATCAATCAATTAGAAATTTCATTTTGATTCGATACAATTTTAAGCTCGTTTTATCAATTATTCGATATAATCCAACAATAATTGAATTAATTTGGAAAATTTGTTGTTTGTTTTTCATTTGTACATTTGTAAATTCCCGACTCGAGACCTCGAGACTCGAGCAATACAAAATAATCAAATTTGAATTTAATTAACGAAACAAAATCATTCGATACTCTCACTCAAAAGGGCAATTAGTTAAGAAAACGAAAAAATGAAAGAGTTCGCACCGAGAATCCTAGCTAAAAGGAAACGAACCCGAACTGTTTCCACCCTCTTAGTGGGAATGGGAAGGATGTTCTAAGCCTCCGATCCTAAAACCAAACGCGAAGCCGAATGGGGCCCACCCTTTCAGTGTGATGGGAAAAGAAAATTTCACGCGTCCAAACTCGAAACTGCACGAACCCGCACAGTTCTGGAAGAGAAAGATTATGTTTGCTGCTTGATTCAGAGACTTTCTACTTTTTAACAGTATTTTCTCTCCCGGAGTTCGAGTCAGAAGTAAGCCAGTCGATTGAGCTGTACTAATCGTCAGCCACAACTGAGCTAGACAAAAAAATAATAATTCAGCTAAAAATAACCCGCTCACTGATTCGATCCGTAAAATAAATCTCGAAACCAAAATTTCTCTCTAAATTCTCTTATTGGAGCTTGTTGTCGCTCCACGGATTCTGATTGAATGATTGGTTCAGCTCAATGCGAGAGTTGACAACGCTCATGCGCGAGAATTTTCATTTTACCAATTGAATGAAGATTTTATCGAATTTTAACATTTTCTTGCTCTCATAAATTCAAATAATATCGATTTCAACCGATCAGTTCGATAACAATGTTGTCTTGAATAATTGTATTATTATTTCATAATAAATCAAAATTTTCATGCGATCGGTCATCAGTTTCACAGCCGCGTATACGTGCCACGCGCATGCCCCGGAACACTCATTTTTTCGTTTCTCAATTTTACTCAAATTTTCTTCATTATTTTATCTCGCGTTTATCAATTTCAATTAATTAATTTTTTTTATACAATTTTCTCATTGTTCATTCACGCTAGGAGCATGCACTTCCGAACGCATCATCCCCCCCGCTCGAGACTATACTGTATATAATAAATATTCCCAACGCTAGTCGCGCGCTCGGTATGGCAATGAACGATCAGCTGATCGCATTGCTGTATTCGAGTAGGCGAGTTCGTCACAATATATCAATTTCATTTATATGCAATTGAATATTTTTCCATTCTCTGATATAAAGAAGTTTCTTCTCGGGTGTCAAGTCAAATATAACGAGGCCACCGTCAGGAATGGAAAACAATCTTGATGGGGAAACAAAACAAAAAACGTCTTTTATTTGCGAGAATTGTGCGTTAAAAATGTTTGTCGCATGAATAAATAACGAGGGAATCCCCTGAATACTAAGTGACAAGAAATTCGAGACGGCAAAAAAATAAAATATTATGTCAAACTTTTTTCACTTGTCGAGAGTGCCTGAAGGAGGAAAAAAACTAATGCGTATTTCTTATTTTTATTCAATCGCAACCATGCCACCGAGTGAATGGACATTTCGATTTGGTGTAGGTCCGAGTCGTTGCGAATATGGATCAGCCATCCACGTAATCGCCGACACGTTCATTCCGATTTTTTAATCTTGATGTTGCTTACGGTTGTCACGGTTGGTCTCGCGACGGTTTGTATACTTGGTAAGTGAAGATGGAGATCTTGAAATCAACGTATATTTTTTTCCACTCCAATGGTTTTTCGAAGCATCGTCATAGAATATTCATAAACTGCAGTTTTTTCAATCAATTTTGCCAATTGAAAGTGATCGGTGATAGATAAACGTATGGAGACACTGAAAAAATAACAATGAATAAATTTAATAGTTATAAAACTCCACCAGGAATAAAAATCATTGGTGAAAATTTCAACTCGAACTGAGAATCGAGTAAAAATAAAATTCAAAGTAAATAAGAGTGAAAATTAATGTGCGAGATGAAAGTTTGTAAAATCAACAATAATTTAAGCTCCAATTTAATATTCTCATTCAGGTATGCGTTACTTCGTGATCGAAGGCAGAAAAATAGGTGTTTCAAGATTATGGACCAGAGGATCGATTTCATTTTTTCTTACAATCGTTATCCTCGGATACGTAACAACGGTTTATTTACTGGCAAAGGTAATTAAAAAATTTCTTCACAATCTGGCTGATGGAATCAAAATTTGTTGAAAAAAAAAAGAGAGAGAGAATTAAAAATATACATCTTGAAATAAAATTCATACGAGTTCCGTGAGGACTGACACGATAATATGTTCGCGATAGGGCAAGGAGTGTCGAGACTTATAGGGAAAAATGTTTTTCCGGCTGTCGACCGAAAAAATGTAATTTGGGTTGGATGCCTCTAGGATTGT
Organism: Campoplex capitator; assembly: GCA_037576405.1. Taxonomy (NCBI): domain Eukaryota; kingdom Metazoa; phylum Arthropoda; class Insecta; order Hymenoptera; family Ichneumonidae; genus Campoplex; species Campoplex capitator. The sequence continues at coordinate 19,654,941 of JARBWI010000002.1, read as the reverse complement.
TCCGAGGCCCGTTGTGTTTACAATTTGTCTAACGTATCTGGACCGAGTCAGGTACTGCACTGCACTCGAAAATTTGCCCAGAAGCGAAAGTACATGTTCCGCGTGCATACTTGGCTCTGTTCAGCCTACGAGTGCGTATATATGCATATAGCACATGTATATATACGCATATAAGTGTCATCCACACATTTGTTAAGTATTCCTGAAAAGCGCTCTCATCTCATTCTCGTAAACAACATGTTCATTGAAAAGACGTGTATATGATGTCACGAAGGGCACTGTGTTATATTTGTGCTTTCGCAACCGTGCAAGCCACGACAATGAATAGAGTCTCTGTATAGGCTCGGCTGTTAAGTAATGGAACAAAGACCGGGTGAGGTCAAAGGCGCGTGGACCCGTGAAATTCCGTATACAGCGAGCGAGGCTGAGGTACCTCGTCAAAATTTCATATAACGAAACGCTCAACACACTTGGGACAACCGATTTTAATAAATTATGCTTAATCGACAATTTCGCACATATTCATGCATAAGCAGGATCATTATGAGTATTTGTTTTCTTTTTCTTAGGCTCACGTTGTTCAAGAATAGCGTATATGACACGGAACGAGCAACTTTGTTAGTTGCGAGCCAGTTTTTGAAATTTACACGAATATGATCATTTTTTTATCTCTCGGTTAAACGTAACGATCAAGCAAGACTTTAACAAGTTGTGCGAAATTGGTTATATTTTTTAATCAGTGGCGTTTGCCACCGCCTCGCGGCTCATTGGCACATTTATTTCGATGCTATGAAAATGTATATCCTTTAAAACTTGCATTTTACTGCATCCTGTCACTTTGTCAATTTTGCCAATTGATGATCAACAATCAAATCGATACCTTTAAATTCTGCTGAGCACAAAAAAGATTTGATTATTGAAGAAAAAAAAAACAACGAATATCCATTGAGTGAGTTTAGGATATGATACTTTTATTGCATAAAGGCATATAATTGTGGAACATTGAACTTTCGCACAAGGTTGTACATAATGTACATCATAGATCCGGAGGAGCTTGAAATTCAACTCGTTACCGAAATTGGTCAACGAATTCAATATTTCGTCTAATAATCGTTGTTGCAAATACGCATGCAACGCCGATAAACTTAAAAAAAGAGCGCCACTTTCCGTTCAACTAAATTTTTAGTTGTGTGAGCCGAATTATATTGTTCCATCAATACACAATAATAATTAAAGGTAGGATTTTTTGTGTGTGAACATTACGTTTCGACATTATCAAAAAATATAAATAGGTTGTCGGACGAATTTACGAACGTTCTCGATTTATTAGCTTCTCGGTCAACAAATTTCTTTTCCCACTGTATTCTTGGACTTGGCAGGCGGACTTGGTTTTAGATGCACCCTTTAGGTGTAATTATTTGCGCTGTAAGATGTCGTAACTTGGCGGAGGTGTCATTTTTCGTGTGCATACATATACGCAGTATAGAGGATATTGTTAAATGAATAATGTTAAGACACTTCGATTCATGCGACATTTACCACGTTTTATCTATTCATAGAAACAAGAATCACAGCAGCGACTTGGTCGCGATATTATGCGATAGGGATAGAATATTGATTTGAGCAAAAGAACGAAATATCAAAATTTCGTTTCAATTTGTTCAGCAAAGAATCAGAGATCTGGGCGAATATGACGGTTTTTCGGCTCTAATAAAAACTAACTTTCTGTATTCCGATTTTTGTAAATGTTTGGTAAGGAATTATGATTTTTAGATCGAAGAAATCCCTGCATAAAAAAAAAACTTCTTTGCCAGTTCGTGTATACTATACTATATAGTATATGGGTATTCGTAGGATATCTTGAGGGATGTCGAATGCACGTGAGGATCGTGGCTATATCGCAGAGTACTCGTGCTCTCTGCGATCATCACATTTTACGGCAGTAAAGTAACAACCGCTGCTTCTGCCACCATATCGAATTTTGTAATCCGCAACAGCAGAGGCAGCAGGAAGCTGGAATATTCTCGTGACTCGCTTGTAGTTTGTGCCAAATTTCCGAAACTAGTGGGGTACGAGCCGACGTAACGTAAACTCATACGGAAAATTTCATGAGGGGTAAGTGCGCTCAAAGCGTGTAGTAGCTACGTTTTGATGAAAGAAACATTTAAGATCATGCAATATTTCGATATTCGCATTATTCCGTAAAGACGAAAAAGAATTGTTCAATAAGTCAAGTGTAGAAAGGATTAAATGGAAAAGTTTAGATAAAAATTGAGTTGTGTAACGATACGTGTTGGAATCGAAAGTAAGTCCGATGCAAATCTTTATCGGTATCGTCGGAAACTAGTTGGGACCTGGGAAATTTCAGATCTAGAAACGCGGCAGCGTCTTTTGTACATGATCTAGAACAGCGCTGACGCTTTTTTCGGGTAGCACATTTAAACCCTGCGTGAAGCTGTGCAGTAAAATTTGAGAGAGAAAATGATGAAAGAGCGTAGAAGAGAGGAATAAGAATGGAAAAGGTGTCGATGGTCGGTGGAAATATCGATTGGGCGGAGAATCAACAGTTTTTTGTTTTTTCTTCCAATTTCGGGACTGCTTCGGTTAAAAAGAGATGGCACGAATCGAGAAAAAAGGAGGACAGAAAGATCGAACCACTGCCGACGGAGATTATCGACTCCAGCAATAATGGCATCGCGTCTCTCTACCAAGACCTACGGAGAAAGAGAGAGAGAGAGAGAGAGAGAGAGGGGTATCGCACCCTGATTTTAGGAACACCGATCTATGAGATTTCTCACACAATGCGCCAAATATCGATCGGTTTGCGCTCTGTGGGGAAAGCGGTTCGCTCCAATCTGACCTCAGCTCAAGTGCGCAAATACGAAAAAATGAACCTTGTGCATCCCCGATTTGTAACAAGTGTGATGCGGAGTCAGTCCCGTCGTCCCTGTTTCTAAAATCAAAATCTCAGTGTGTGTATACATATATTATATATGCTGATACGTGGTACGCGGTATGCGATGGATAAACCGGAGATTTCAAAAAACAATGATTAAAAAAGGAGATGGTAAAAGCAGGTCGCGAAAAAACCGAGAGAAGTAGGGAATGCGAGGAGGAACAGCAGGGAGCAAAATAGAGTATTGCCAGCTGCAACACAAAGGTATACCTTATTATCGCGATGTAGGCACTTAAATCTCATTATAATAGCCTTCCAGTGAAAACGCTCCACCGAGCTTTTCATTCAACAATCCCAATGAGTTTCGACACACTCCAAAGCCATCAATTTGCTCCTTCGATGACAATTCACATTCGTTCACTCATCCGTTAAAGAGCAATCGAAAATCAATGGTTAAGAAAACACTGAAATTATGTGCATTGAATTAGGGTTCTATAATAACCGCAGAGATCTCGTATGTATATATGAATGAATACAAGATACGTCTCTCTTTTTTTTTTTTTTTTACATTTTGGTACTTTATCCCTGGCGAAGGTAGTACTATACTTACAAGATGTTTCAATTATCTTTGCCTCTCGCGTTCCCTTTTCAAATTCATTCACCCGTGAATAACGGATAACGAGCTCTCACCGCGCTTCATGCACGCCAAAGGTTTTCTCGACCTCGTTACTTTTCTCTTTTCCTCAAAGCAGCTTCTTTTTCGAGATTTTATTTGGGTATAAGGCTACAATCCTGACGGAATTCCGGCGATCTGCAGAATGAACAAAACGGGACTAACATACCACTAGGATCAAGAATATCCTATTGCCGAATCCACCTTTGAATTTTTTTTTCTCATCATCAAATATTCGAGGGTTCAAAATCAAAGTATTTATATACAACATTTCTATTTCTCAAATATATTAAAATACCATTAGGATGTCTTCATTTTTTCTTACATCTATAGTCGTGGTGTAGAGACACTCTCAAGACACAAATACATTACGTCCAAGAAGACGAGTCACTACTGGAATCTTTATAGCAAACAGAGCGGTTCCAACTCTTTTTTTGAAATTTCCAATAATGTTTCGACGACGAAATCCAATTAATAAACAGCGTTTTTAAAGGTGTTGCGAGTTCACGTATTATATATATTTTTTTTCTCTCCTTCGATAGTGACTATTTTTAGAGTACTCGGCTACATGTTCGTACACCAAATCAGACGATGGGTAAACGAATTATCGATCTTCTGGTGTTTCGGAGATTACAAAAAAAGAAAAGAAAAACGAAACTTGGCCACAAAATCATTTTGGGCCACATCTCTTTTCTTTTTTTTTTTTTCTCTCTCCAATTCATTTTTTTGGGAATACAACTATTCGAAGATTTGTCACTCTCCAAAGGCTGTCTGAGTTGATGAATAATTCTAGTAGGAACGATCAAATTAAATGGTGACTGTATAAATTCCTGGTTATACAGTCGAAATGAAACATTTCCTCGCGCAAGTCTTGAGAATTTCTCGAAATATGTTTCAGGATCAGGTGTCTCCGTGGTACAGATGGTGGAAGAGCACAGTAAACATCAGACTCGTGATGGAACGACAGGAACAATCTCGGCGCTCGCTTCTAGAAACGAGGTACTCTGGAAACGAGGAAACACCGGAATCCCTTGCCATCAGTGGCAACGGGGTTAATGGCGAGCCTGCTCCGAACCCAGTCTCGTCGCTCGTACGGATCGATCGGGCCTCTTCTTCAATTGACTAAGTCATGCTCACTGAAAGTCAAAGGAAATGTCGTTCCAACATTGTTCATCAGGTCGGTTCACGTCGATCAAGAATAAAAATACTTCGGTAATTGAAAACTCTGAGTTGAATTTTTGTTGGAACACCATCGAGAATATTAACTACAACTGATCATAATACGTATACACTAAAGTAGAAATTAACACGGTACGAGAAGGTCGCAACAGTGATGACAGAAATTCGATAGTCAATGATCCTCCTGAAAAAACAACTTGAATTTTGGAATATTTGACATTATGAAATACTATATTGTCATCATCCACATGATTGTGATTTTGTGATGATTTTGTGATGATTTTAATAATCATTTTCATTGTAGTTACCGTTATGATTCGGAGGTTTTCGGTATACACGGAGTTGAAATTTTGTGACTAAATCCGCACGCGCTATGTTATCGATTCTGGGAAAAGGATTTTTGTAAACCGGGTCAAAAACTGCTCCTTGACTCGACACCCCTAGAGCCAGCCTGGCGTCGGCACTCGCATATCGCCATCAGCAAAGCACCCACAGCAGTCGCGCCACGAATCTCTCTCTCTCTCTCGCACTCTATCCGTTACCGACGCGCTGTTTCTCGCTTGCTGGATTCACAGAAAGAGGGAGAAGGTGTTTTCACCGTTGCCCCATTTCCCTCGTCAATCTTTTCGTACGCCCTTCTCTTCGGAGTTTTTCCATCGCATCGAGACGAGCGTAGTTCGACGGAAGCGTGGCGCCTACCTAACGCAGCAGCGTCGAATAGCAAACAAATAAAAAGGAGAGCGAGTAGCCATGAATGTAGAGACGAGGAGAAGAGGTGAAAAGAGGCGAGAACGGGAGAAAAAAAAAAAAAGATTTCGGATAGGTTAGTGGAAGGAAAGAGAAAAACGCAAAGTGGGTGCGGGAGGAATCGGGAAAGCAGGCGGGTGATGAGCACGAGAGGAATTCCAACGGCTGCAAGTAGCAATAGGAGAGGAAAAAGAGGGAGGTTAGTACAGATAAAAACGTCCTTCAACCGCGACGCAAGAGGTCGGAGAGTGCTGCCGAGCCATGGAGGAAAAGAGAGAGAGAGAGAGAGTAGGGATAGGTCGAGTTGTGGTTCGCTTCGCGTAAAATATGAGCATAATCGAGACATTGGGAACAGACGAAACGCTCGTTCGTGAAGCCTCATAAATTCTTTATTGTGTCGTCGTTTGGTAGGAAATTTTTCGACGGGGGTAGAAAAAATGTTACACGATAGGAAAGAACGCAAGAGCAAAAAAGGAAAAAATAAAAAAATAAAAATAAATAAGAGAAACGTAAAAAAGATAGAAACTCTTTTCGGCAATAAGATCCTGAATGAGGGGAAGAGGCAGGCAGCAGGGCGACCAACTTCGTGTATGGCGAGAAAAAGAATAGAGGTTAGAGGACAAAGAATGAAGGAGATCGAAGAAAAAAATGTACATGTTGCTTACAATAGAACGGAGTAGTGTAGATATCTACTGCACATATATATCTAGACTCATCTCTCGTATATTGTAGTATAGAGTACGTGGGTCGGACGACAATTTTGAGTAATTGGATTCCGGCTGGAGATGTGAAGCCATGGTTTGCCTCTTCTGCCTCTTCTCTTTCTATTTCTCTCGCTGCACTCTCCATTTTCCTGTCTCTTACTCTCGCAGCTTCGCGATACAAAAATAACATTGTAGCGCGGTTGAAAATGGGAACTGCATTTGTTCGAGGTTCATGTTGACCTTCTATGCGTCTTATATATGGAATATTACGTATCGAACTATTATAGCATCAGGTATACATAAGATAGCGGATAACCAAACAGGCTTCAAATTCACTTTTAATTTATATCGCAATAAAAAATTTCGATTGAGAATATTTTTTTAAATTTGGATACTGTGGCAAAAAATGCATGGGAATCCTCGATGGATTTTAAGATTTGTGACATCATCCGAAGCATTCCCGTTTCTCAGTTAGTTTTGAAAATTAAGTTAGTTTTAATTGGGTGGAAACGACTCGCTACGCATGTGGGACGACGATATAATCAAATTCACCCAATTCTGTTTGTATACGAAAAATTGGTATCTTATTCATGCCTCTTAGTTGTACTCATTTTTCATCATGAAATGCATCATAAGCACATCGGTTATTCGGTCAAATTTCGAAGTTAATTTGATGAGAATAACATTTCAGCCTTGCTTGGGTCTTTAGCATAAGATTTATCAATATTCGCGTATCCATTCACTCGCTTGTTTATTCGAGAGCCTCGAATTCATTGGAACATGACAGAGCGAGTCGCACCGGTCGCACGCGTACGTCAATTTATTTATGTACGGGTTTATATATTTATTTTTATCGCTTTGATGAGCGAACTTGATATTGAGGATCGTCGATTTATCATTGGTCCATGGGACGCATTCAGTAATAATTCACAAACTGCTGGCATTCGTTGGATGAGTCTGCGTGGGCACTGGAAATCTCGTCGTTCTCGAATATACGCGCACGTGTGCGGGAACGTTATTTCTTTGTTCTTGTCATTCCCTGAACTATCCGCGTTTCAATCTCTCCCTCCCTCTCTCTCTTTTTAACAATATTTCTATCTGTCTTGATCACTCTCACTTCTGTTATATCCTCTCTTTTACCGCTGAGAAAGCTGTTCGTAACGAAACGGGATAGAGGGCTTGACATTGGTAAAAATTATTGGCGCACGAGGCGAGGCGGCCGCCACCACGTTTCTATGTATTCTTCCAATTTTTCAGTTCACTGCACTAGTCGAATGAAATATGTTATTGATGAAATAAAAAGTTTATAGAAAAGCATTGTACTCTCTCACCTCGACCCCCAATTCGATAAAACATATCGGTTCCGACAAATGTAAGAATTTTTAGCGATCGATTTATTTCATTGAATTTCTCTTTTTTAATAATATATCGATCCTCTCCATTCGTTATTACTTTTCCATTCCTCGGTCCATACCCAGAAAGTACTTCTGGCTTCTGGTCTACGACCGACAACGATGGGTGTGTGGTTTCGGCGATCTTCCAAGTTAAGCAGTCAAGTTAAACCCCATAATTGGATGGGTGACCGCTCAGCTATACACCGGCTAGCGAATCAATCACCGAGCGGGGAGGGGAAGCGACTATTCTGAGTTTCTCATGGCCCTGACCAGCTGAAACTCGGCAAAAATATATAGCCGCAAAAGGTTAAAAAAGGTTAAATGGAGGTAGTACAATACCGAAAAGGAAAATAAATACTAATAACAGTTATGGGCACTGAAGAAATACGATATATCTAATGTTCTGATAATTGAGTCGAAGATCGAACTTATATAGATCGGCGAATTAAACTCGAGCGACGAAATCTATTTGTAACGATGGTCTTTTTTGGAAATACAATGAAATTTGACTAGACGCTGCTTGGTCCATGGTACTACATTATATTGCGGTCCGAATGAATTCGATGATAGTGCATCGAGGTTATTGTTCGAAGCTATTAAAACTTGTGAGTGCTCAAATAGCCAAATATTCTCCGATATATACTCTATGTTTTGAATGTACCAGTACCAGGTATGTATGCACGTATAAATTAGGAAAAGCCACAAGTTAGGAATGAGAAGGAGAGGAGTAAAAGCTTAGAGGGCAAATAGAACAAATTCCCGGTGGGAACGTATTGCTATTACTTCGCCATCTACGTTAATACAGTTGTTCGTGGTTTTGTGATTACAACATTGTTTCCGGGTGACATTTTCATTCAGAAGTTGGCCAATACAACTCCCTGTAACAAACCGCGCATTCTATCTGCAGTTAATTGTTACAATCTCATAACGTTTTCGCGATGCTGCGTTAGATCCAAGAAAATTGATTGATCGTTGAGGACAATTATGATGGATGGATATTTTTGTATCGACCGTTACAAAGTTATTGCATCACTATTTATCGTGAATCATGGGACTCTTATTATAATATTTTACCATGTTTTTCATTTATTTGATCTTATTACATTATTTTACTGCTTTTGTAATATGAATTTTTATGATTTTTACCCGTACTAGCTCACTTTCATCCGAACTCAATCAAATGCGGATAAGTCCATTTTTTCGTAATAAAAAATATGATATCCGGTGTCGAGACTCCGCGCAATCGATATGAACACAAGTATACACTCGTATCCATTAGAAAAGTCCATGCCCATCAAATGCGTGAATTGAGTGTGTACAAGGTTGATATCGAATGTTTTAAGAAGCCCGAGCAAAAAAAAAAAAAAAAATAACGCACTGGTCTAAAGCGACCGTCGGAGTTTCCGTATAGGTTATCGTTGCTGAAGTCTAGTGAGAGAGAATAATATTCATAATTGAGCTTCGTCTAGTTGAGAAAGTTGAAACTATAGCTTGACGATGCACGCGTGGGCTCCTCTCGCTTCTCTCTTTTTCGCTCGCTCGTTCGTTGGTACCAGGAATAATGAAAATTTCAATATTCATAACTCGCCTTACGACGCGGTTATCGTACACGGTTTACGTGGTTTTCTCTACCATTATGCGAATAAGGTTGTCACACGAGGTTCCAAAATCTCACGAAAGCACACCCTGCGTCCAAGTTTCTCAATTCTTATACACATTAAAATGTGATCCAATGCTGGAAAAGATCATTCTTTCGGCAAAGAGTTTTTTTGTGATGATTTCGTGTATACTATGTGTAAATTGTTTTTCCTCCGTATATTTGATGAGCTGAAAATGCATAAAGTCGAGTGGCCTTGGATATTCCAAGTTTTGCACAAAAACACACGCACGGATTTGAAAAATAAACGAGCGGCTATCTTTTATACCTCTCCATTTATAGAGCCTTCAGGGCTGATTGGGAAAAAATCCTTTTTTTTTTTTGAGCGATTTAACGAGATAAATAAAACAGGTACGAGATAACTGGAATTGAGGGGAAGGAATCTCAGCGACCATGTCAACGGATGCAGTTATCCTATACATATATAAATTTTGAGCATGAGCCATATTTGGAGCTAGACAAACGGCTGAGATAACGAAAGAGCGAATAATGCATTACACATGCTATATATCTATATCCAACAATCCAACAGGACGAAAATTTAACCTCTGCGTCGTACTATATCCCTAATGATACATTTCTTAGCGGTATTATAGTAGATTTATACCAGAGACCTATTGCGGTACGTAAAAGCTTAGAAGATACAATACGTATACCTGTCCCTGCTGCATGTAGTACATACCTACCCAAATACATTTATAGTATATTATATTGAAACGGCTCTGTTCGCGTTGTCTCAAACTTGTTATAGTAATGGCTGATGAGTTTTCGAAAATTTCTCCATCGTTCAAAGTAATCATCGTAATTCTCATTAACAGCAAGATACCGAATAAACAGTGGTTTTTCAAGGTTTTTTTGGGATATTAAAAAAAATATCAAGGTAAAAAAAGTTGCCTAAAACTTTTCCTATTGAGATTAGAGAGATTCCCCTCATCTGGTCCTTATATATTCTTTTATACTCATATGATTATTCCTTTATCATAGGAAGCCTGAAATCTGTACCGAATCATAAACATTCTATTCTGTGAAAGATTCATTGAGATCGCTCGATCGATTTCCCAGTTATAAACGGTCAAATGCACAGACGGACGAGCTAACGTTTTTTCGTTCATCGATTTACATACGGATTTATAAGGGCCCAATTCGGGAGAACTCGGTCTCTTGAAAATATTCAAATATCCGACGGTCGTTGAGGGGTCTTGCAGTGTGCGGCTAGAGTAAGGGGGTGCGAAATATGCTACTCAACTGAGATGCGCAATTTATATACGGGATCTCCCAAGGATCACCACTGGAATACGAAGATTTGTAAGTCTGCTCTTACGAAAAGAGCTTTTTCCTTTTCTTTCTCTCCGATGCTTCGGAGGATGCTCGGTAGATCTCTCATTGTCGGTATACCGCTGAGAAATTTCTACCAATTCGAACAACTTTTTTTTTTTCGAGTCGCCTTCTTGGCCGAAGTCGAATTTTTTCAAGGAAGCAATATAATCATTGATGGAAAGAGAGCGTAGGTACGAGGCAGTAGCGAAATGGGCGTTACAATAGGAGTAAATTAAACTGGGCATCGTCAACATTGCAAGTGTCTATACTTTGACCGCTAATGGATGCATGTATACATAATATATTTTCATAAATTTCTACCCGTAGTATGTGTTTATGGTGTAAAACAGGACATTCAAGTTGAGCACGAATTTTGATGCAAGTGGGTTGTCGGTACGTGAGCTTTTTTTTTTGGATTCCGATTATGGCTCGCTGACCGTTGTCTCTTTCTTCAACACGAGAGTACCTTTACTGGTGTACCGAAATAAAGAAAATGCGTCATAGCCACAAGAAAACGCGCAGAGAGGTCAAAAAAGACAAAAAAGAGCTAAAAAATCAAGGCATAGGAAGCGCGGCGATCATTGCCTGGAATATTGTTCAGCCGTCGGGTTTTCAAATTTCGTGAGGATGTGAAAACATGAAATATGGAATGAAACGCTTTTGTTCTAAAAAATTTCATACTACATCGTTACTAGATCGGCAGATGCTGACCAAGCTTCATTCCTATCAACGGGATCTTTGTTATCCGAATTATAACAGCTCGAATGAAGTCGTTTGAAAAAGCCACGGAATTTGTACGTAGTATTCATCGATAGAGCGGAACAATTTCGTTTCAGGGTTGAGGAAAAATTCGAAGCCTATTCTCGATTATTAAGCGAATATACGAACGAATTTGCCCTTGCTAACGCATGCGAATTCTTCGATATCCCTAGACTGCTACATGAATTCATGCAAGCTACATTTTTTTTTATATCAAACACGTTCATGGATATATAGAAGATACACGTATACATACGTGTGGGCTTCGAGGGAAAAAAGGAACGTTTAGCGTTCGGAGCGAAGAGTGAAAGGCAACACGCGATAGTCAGAAAAGCGCAGTACAACGAAGCTATGTGCGGCAATGCTAGATCTGGCCAATATAGAACGGATAAAAAACACGACGTGAACGGAAGAGCGCGCAAGCAGAAATAGCCGCAATCCAATTTCGTTTGAAACGTTCATCCATACGAAATTATGGTAACGGAATCCGAAATGTCGAGGAAAAGTCTCGTACTTACGAGCGGTCACGATATCGCAGGAAGAATAGGAAGGAAAGAAAAAAAAAAAAAAAAAAAAAAAAACAGGTCGCTCGATTCGGAGACGGACACGACAGAAAGAGCTCACCGAGATTTCGCAAACAGGAAGGTATCGATGCTTATTGCTTAAAAACTCATATACTTCTTTCCTCCGAGATTTTATGTAATACACGGTAGAGTTGAAAAAATCGATTACTTCTTTTTGCAACATTTTTACGTAATGACGGGATTTTTTTTTCTTCAAAATATTACGGTCGTTATACAATAGTCGAAGTGTCGGATTTTTCAGCCGTTTTTTATTATTTATCGAGTGTAGTGAAAATGTAATGTTTTTTTTTGTTGTTGTTGCGTGAGAATCTGGTGTTGGTGGGGGAAATAAATGATGCGAGGATAGCCGGTGTAAAAAACGATGGGAAATTTATTTATTTATTCGTAGAACATATATAGCGAAACTTAACAACGAATAATGCTCCCGAGGTAAATAGTTAGCCCGATAATAACCCGCCGTGTTGTAATGAGAAATGTGAGAAGACCCGGTCGTCGTCGAACACACGTTCGACGCGGTTGAATGTAAGCTGAAGCGTGCCCGCGAGTGCCCGAAACGTAATCCCGAATAATCTGAGTAATCAGAATCTCCGAATTCCCGATAAGTATGTCAAAATGCAGTACAGAGTGTCCCCAAGTGAATTGGAATAATATTTGGCCCGAAAAATAATGATGGCAGGTGATTTTGCCGTAAAGGAATTCTGACGGCACGAAAAGCACGTTGGCACGCTACCACCGGATCAAGACTGATTAATCGATAAGTATTATCGTTGACAACGAGCCGCGCGCATGCGTCGCGCGTCGCGTCGCTCCCGTGAGAAATATTCCCGAAATTTGAGTAGCCCGGTAAGTGGGTGGCCACCCCCCCCCCCCGCTACCTCCTTCTCTCCCGCTGAATTACGCCACTACCGACGTAGCTTTGCTCATTCCTGAACATTTGTTGTTTTTTAATTTATTGATTCTCAAACTTGTCGTTCGTAATGTGATTCTGATTTATTCGAACAATGGATTTTTTCAGAGTTCCTATAATGATCAGCTGACGAATAGGAGTCACACTCGCGACGTAGAATTCCTAATGTGCATATTTTGTTTGGAGGATATCTTTCAAAGACAAAGACGAAGACGAAAACAAAGCGTCGTCGTTTCCCACCGATGAGTAATGCAATCTACCACTACTTACTACAGCTACTATACCCTATTGCGGATTTTCCATCTCTCTCGATCATCTCTTTTCTTACTGTTACCATTTGCCATTCTCTCGTCTCGTTCCAAAGCTTAAATTCAATCGCGGTTCAAGTACTATTGAACTGTTAATGCTGGGACATTCACTAACCGAGCAAGTAATTTATATCTTCGCGGATTTTTAATCACGAAACCTGAGAATCAGTTCTCGAGAAACGCGTTCTGAAAAAGCTCGTATCCTAGATATTATTTTTCTGATCGGTCATCTCCGACAGATAACATCTCTTCTGATAACTGTATTAGTAGGTGTTTTAATTTTTTGGAGGAAATGAAAGGTGCCAAAGATATAAAGGTTACACAGTGAATGTTTCTATCATTTTTATTTTTCATTCATAACATTTTTATAGATACTCAATATTCCCCAAGCATTCATACAATTCAATGCAATTTGAAAGATTAACAAAGGTTTATTGAGATAATTTTCTCTAGTAGGTCCGATAATCGATTATGCCGTAAAGCAAAAAAATGTATTCGAGTGAAAAACGAAATACAATTTGACTCTCAGCTGTTTAATTTTCATAGACTCTTGAGATAGTGCGTTATATGTTTACAAATTGTCGACTTAAGGAAAATAGGCCAAAAAAAACATCAGTCAAGGACTCAAGACGGTCACTCAAATTGTAGAAATTTAGTACGTATGTACATATTGATTATCGAATCTTATCTGGAGACACTAAGTATTATAAAAGAAGAATTTTATTCGAAGAAAAATTAAAAGATAAAAGAAAAAGCCAGCGCGAGCTCTGCCGCGCACTCTTATATATACGCGAATATGCCGATTTTGTAACGCCATAGCGTTTTTAAACCGTTCGAGTAAAAAATCTGAAAATCGGTGACGATTTTTTTTCGATTTTTCTATTTCTATTGGTCTTTGTTGCAAGTAAATCCGTCCGGTCAATCTTAATGAGCGGGACATACGTCCTTTTGATAATAATGAACATTTCTCTGCCTCGCGTCATCCAGTAATTTGCTTACGATTGTTAATCGTAAGCAAATTAAATTGAAGATATAGGCATACTAAAGAGAAAACCATTTGAAGAAGAAAAAAAATCGAAAAAATGTTGGTTTTAACAAGAAAATAATAAGAACTCGCGAAAGATTAACCATTAGAAATTAGTGTTCGATCTTGGGTTAACTCAGATAGGATTGATAGTGATGCGAGGGAGAGGATGGCAAGCTGAGCGGAGAGATGAATTTCTTGGTTTATTTCTTTTCGCGCGTGATCCTGGCAGATTGGAAAAGTTCGGTAGTCACTCTCGCCATTTTTTTGTTCTTCTTCATTTCGTGAGCAACTGTATACAGTTATAAGTGCACACAAACACACATACGTTTAGATTCACACGAGAACACGTGCGATTCATCCCATAGGAATAAAAGCCTATCTTTCGCTACAGTTCCTCGCTCATGGACCATAAGTTTTTTTTTGTTTTTTTTTTTTTTTTCACCAGAAAGCCAATAACGAGATGGGCAGTGTGCACTCGTTCGTCCTCACGTTCATCTTGATTAGTGGCTTGTATGAGAATTGATGAATTTTCGTGATTCCACCCTATCAATGGAGATTTCCAATGAGCTTTGATCAAATACGGTGATAATGAGCTTTTGGCTCGCTATACGTTATGACTTTTTCCATGCCCATCTTTCTTTCCCTTTGTCTGAAAAAGTTTGACTCGATAAATTTGTCGGAGCGGGTGAGTGAATGAGCGGATCGATAATCTTTAGACGTGGAATTCTATTCCACGTATGGGTCATCATCATTTGCCATGTTCCATTCTTTTAGCGAATATTTCACGATAGCGCAGCCAAAGTAGATGGTGAGAGAGAATGAATAGTCAATAGTAGAGAGAATGCTTAGCGGTTATTTTTATCGTATTATTGTAATCCCGATGCATCAACAATTTGTCCATCATGATCAAGATCATGATGGATATCGTACATGAGGTACGATAACCTAGGCGGTATGTATCTCTTAAATCGTATACGATTCACACTCATGAGGTATGTAACAAGTATGACACATGCTACGTGAGCACTTCTGATCCTTGCACACGTTACACGGTGTGCAATCTGTAACTGTTATGCGATTGGGTATTATACGCACCGTCGCCTAAACTACCAGTTACCGTCTGTGCAGGGAGGGAGAAAGCGGGAGAGAGAGAGAGAGAGAGAGAGAGAGACATTGGCATGGTTATGAAGACGGGGTCATGATAGAGGTAGTCGATCATAGAGCTGAAATTACTGAGTGAGGTTTTGCACAAAGCCATTATATCTGTCCAGGATATTCGTGCGGAGCAACCTATCATAACAAGTGTGCGGCAGCACAATGTTCAATATGCTTGTGAAACTTGTAGATTAACGACCTCAACCTTAACTTGTCGGACATGTCCAAGGTTGTTATTGGATCTTCGAACACCAGTCAAAACGTTAGACTTATTGCAACAACTCAAATATACTCCACTGACTGTATTAATGAAATAGATTTTCGTATTTGGATAAAACATTTATTTTCATCGCCGTATTGTCTCGACGTGAACCTCATATATCGCTCGCTTCAATATACCTCCAATCGGTAGATCGCCTATAGTTTTTTTCAACATAACTCAAGCTGGTTTCTTCCAAATAAGACTGGAGAACATCAACATCGTTCCCATCCGTCCAGAAGGTGAATTTTCAAAGATGCTGGATACCTAGATAAAAAAAAAGCTCTATTCATTCACCAAATTTTTAACATTGGGGACTTGGTCGCCAGGATTCTTGAAGCTGGATGAATAATTTCTTCTTTCACCAAAGCTGAGACACAAGTACAATTTGAGACTCCAAGCTAAACCTATTTCAATACGGGACGCTACCCCAAGTGTCGCGACCAACGACGGTCCTTCTGTCGTATGAAACCGTATTCTCGTCACCAAATGTACCCGATTGCGTACCAACACCGCAGGATCCGGTTCAGTTGAAACTGTATGTTACGAAACGCCGAGAGAATTTGAAGCCAGTGTTTCGAGGGCCCATGGAAAAACTGGCACGTAACCCACAGCCCTAGTGTATTTCAGTGGTACATATGCACCGATCGTTACTGAACGCGACTTGCCACATCCTTTTTGATGAAAATTCTATGACCTCTGTTCCTATTGACCGTATAGCCATCGCTGTCTGCTTTTGTTTATTTATACAGGATGCTTGATTCATTTTACAAATGGAAGTTTCCGCGCGTGTATCTCATGACCAGAAAGATTACGCGATGGAATAGAATTTAGAACTACGCCATTTTTGAACCAATCATCGTTTTTCACAATTGTATCAGGTGGAAAATTTCAATTGATGAAGATATATGGGTATTCTATTTGGTTCAATTGATTCTGCAGATGCGCAAAGGTCAAAACCTTTCAATTTCCAATGCATTGTCTTCGAAGGTATTCTTCGTAGCCATAGTGAAAAACTTTATACGGAGTTTCGATCAATTTCTTTCGGTCAATATTCTTGTTTTGCCCCGAGGACTGGTACATTTATGTGGCGTTACAATTTTCTTGACTAGATGCATTGAGAATCTTTTACCTAACGAGCTGACTCGGACGTTTCATTTTAATAACACGCAAAATGATGGCGAGCCAGAATACAATAGAAGCAGTAAATAGATATACGGGAGAGGTTGTTATAACTGCAGGTTCGTACTCGTAATCAACGTAAAAGGACGCCGCACACTACGGGAAAAAGAAAAACATGTCAGTAAAGTGTGTCAACTGCATAAAGTTGCTTGATTACAGTACCGCCTGAATGAATTCTCTTTTGGCGCGAAGAAATCGTTATGTTGTGATGAGGAAAAAATGAAAATAACATCTTGGGCGAAAAGCCTCTTGTTGATGATGCACGAAAGTTCCTCTCAGTACCTGGTGTTCAGCACATGAACATGTATCAGCTCAGCGTTCACATGCTAGAATATCAGCTAAGGGAATATCAGCTAAAGGAATGAGCACAGAAAAAAAATTGTAAATAGAACACGAAATCGAGAGTATTGAGTTTAATGCCGCGCGGATAGGATTAATGCCTATATGGTCTTGGATCGCGTATACGGACACGTCAGCACGATTCTCTAATGCAAGAGAGTCATAATCTACCGGAGCTCATACGTGCCGCGACTGCTATTTCATCAACCGTTGTGAAGCAACTGAAGCCAGTTTAATGTTCTTTATAGGGCGGGTTGTTTCAACTTCTACGTAAGCCTATCTGCCAGCGGTTAAAGGATTTTGCAAATCGATACTTTTAACCGTCAGATAGGCTACCCAGAAATTGGCACAACCCAGCCTTAATTATCGTTCAGAAATACAATTGAGATCTGATGTTTATTTTAACGGTTTAATTGTTCGCAACATGCACAATTTTTCATTCGCGATAGTGCGAATATTTCCCTTAAAAAATTTTCTATTGTGTGCATCAACAATCGTGTCCGTTTCGTTACGGAAAGCTGTCATCGACTAATGTCGATAAATTACGTAACAAAGGGAAATTGATGAAAGCTCGCGAACAGCATCGAACTAGCCAACACTCTACGACAAAGATCTCCAGAGTTATTGATACAATTTCCTCGTTCTCGAAAAATCTTCAACATATAGTCATGTATTCATTATTATTATCATTCTAATCAACCGAGAGCATGCTGAAAATCTTTAGGCATAACGCTCAATATGATGCGAATCCTTCGGAGCGTTCGTTTCATTGCGGATCATGATTGAATTCGATCGCTTGTATAGTACCATACACGGAACATCGAACAGCGTCGTTGATGCGGCCGGCTGGCATAATGGGGAATTGCGTCTTTCCCCGCGGCTCCTCTCGAGCGTTTTAGTTAACAATTTCCATAAATTCCTCATAAATTGTCGTAGAATGGTTTTTTTTTTTTGCTTTTACTGATTTTACGTATTTTTTCTGAGTTCTCAATTAAAACAGTCGCGTCCGAGTATCATTATAAAATAGATAATAAATTTCAACCTCTCGAATGGAACGAATTTATTACGGTATTGCATGGCAGGTATTGCGGTATTAGCAGAATTGGAAAATGGAGTAAAAGTTTCCTGATATTTCCAAAATGTTTCGACCGAAAAGTTCACTTTGTAAAAATGTGACATAAACGTAAATATAAAACACACCGAAGAGGAGAAACTGAAAAGATTCGTTGTGCGCTCAATGAGTTTGTATTGGAATTGCTATTAATTTTGTTATTGTCGAAATTATTCCGTTTACCCATGCGGATAGCATTAGTTTGTCAGTCTGTATCATACTGCGGTTTAATGTTGTATCTCACAATAGGGTCTCATCAGGTCAGAGGCTGCTCTGGACATGGTGCTAGTAGGAAGTAGGAAGGGTGATATTGGGAACGGTATATGGTATGTGGTTCTATGCTAGCGGACATGGTCCTCGCTCAGCCTCATTCAGCCATTGCTCAGGTCCGGTAAGCGGGCCCTGCTACTCGCGCTAATGCCTGAAATATTTAAGTATTTAACGAGGTGCCGTTGGTGCGACCGGGATACGGGAGCCAGAGGCGTATACCGGGGAATACGATGGGAAAATAGAACGCTCGTATGTGGATATAACGATGCCTTCTAGATCGAAACGAGAGGGAGTAATGCTCGCCGGTCTTGCTGAGATATCGGACAGCCAGTTATCGCTGTACCGAAGAGAATGGATCAATAACGACCTATACCAACTTCTTTTTTCTCTTGCGGTATACTATACATTCTATATAAATAGTAACAACGAGCTAAAGGCAGGTCGTCGGAGAGGAGAGGTGCCGAGGACAACGGTGAACTTTTATCAGAATACATTCCCGTCCAAGACTATACACTTTTTATTTTGTCGATTTTTTATTTGTTTTTTATTTGTGTCGCATTATTTTCTCGATTCAGGTTTATATCAGAGGCATGGGACATTCCTTTGATATAATTTACACTTGCACATGAACTGCATATTGGGAACGGATATCCAGAGAAAATAATTCGACTGATTATTATCGTAAAAGTTACAGTAGTAGCTTGGAAGGGGAGTATACGTTTACCAAGTGATACATTTTTCTATCTAATATTCATTCAATAAAAACAATTTATAGGATGTTTTGTGTTCATGCTTTTTTTGAATCCTCGTATTTTTAATCATGGAACGTTGTGTTGAAAAATGCTACTGCATGCTAAATTCAACTATAAAAATCCTACATTTGAATTGTCAATACCTACTTTTTTATGAAAATGCTAGAAAATGAAAAAAATTTTTTTAATTTGAGTGCATTCGAAGAAGGGTAGGTATTTTTCAACTCGCGAAGATTTATATTATCCTTTTGCAACATCTTTACTTTAAAAGGGAAGTGTCTTTCCCAACATGAATTGAAGTTGTACTTGGCCATAAAGGAGCATGAATCGCGTGTTGAATTCACTTGCTTGCACTTGGTTGCTTTCGTTTCTCGTTACTCGATGATGAAAGCTCGGCTACGACGATGCGAGCAAAATGGAAACTGAACGATTTGATTCTCTTTAATGCTTCTCTGCTGTTTCACTCCGTGAAATTTCAAAAGCAATAGATCCTCTTGTTCCCCGTCATTAACATTAGGTCTTTAACGCTTTATTAAATAGCTGCGGCAACGTAAATGAGATAAAAATATATATTTAAAAAGAGCTTAAGAGAGAAACCAAGAAAGCAGCAAATGTTGGGCACTCGTTCGAAACACCGCGAGAACTCATCATTCGCTTCACAATAAAAATCATTGATTTTATTCGATTTTTATTTTTTTAATCATTGCAGGTTTTGCGTATATTTCAGGGAGATTTAATAGCCCGTCGCATTCGTTTCTTATAAAAAAATTAAGAAAAAAAAAAAAAAAAAAAAAAAAAAACGTATTGGCCTTACTCGTGACTGCTCGCAACTTGGGTAATCGCCGGAGTCATTAATGGACCAGCGCGCAACTGTCGCCGTCGATTGATATAGATCTAGAGACGCTACAGTGTCTTGACGCCAAGTATAGAAAAGATAGCGTTTAAACGGCCAACGCAACTCGATCGTGTGGCGTAGCCATGCGCGCGCAATTGCTTCGTGGACGCCAACGGGGACGCGATTGAAAGACTCGAAGGGTACGAACTCACGAAATGGCATTTAATTGATGAAAAAGTTGTTGATTTGTGCAAAAAATTAATTATTTCGGGTTGACCTCGATCGATGATCCATTAATCGCGCGAGGATGATTAAGAATCGTAGCAGCGTATACTATATAGAGTGTGAGGAAGGAAACAGGGGTATTTGTTTGATCTTTCGAAGGCCATGTCGTCGCTTTTGGTCATAATACGATATTTTTGTCGGAAAAACGAATGGGTATACAGATACGGAGAGAGGTAAGAGATATGGCAGTGAGATTGAAATGGAGGCTGACAATGAGAGATGCTTAAACGAGAGGGAGCGTATAGACCCTTGGTTGCCTATATGGCGAGAATGCCCGAGGAGCGGTGTATTCGGGTCAGTGAATATATGAATACAATATCCATCAAGAGTGTTGAAATCCATTGCGAGCTTCCTAACACTGCGCTCGGTTATTCCTTGCTGTTAAAAGCCATACGTTGAAGTATAATATCAGACACGCAGAACTTGGAAATGGAAATTTTTCTAAGCATATGTGTTATATGTTTCGAGCTGAGCATAAAAATGCTTATCCTCGAACGAAATACGGGATCAAGGGTGCTGGCTTCAATTTCCTCAAGCAGATATATAACGGGATTAAACCCTTCTTCTTCAATATGTAAAGCGAAGCCGACGATCATTGTTCTCGTGCGTAAAAAATTATAATCGTCCCGATAAACGAATGATACACCGGATTATCAGCAGCGAAAGCTTTGAATTACACGGATCCAGAGATAGTTTTGATACGTGATACGCGATACTCAAGGGTTTCTCAATGCAAATAATTCAAGAATTAAAAAATTATCTCGCGAGTCGTAATAGTCATAATTTTCGGCTATATTCGGGATAAGCCCATTGCATGGGGTTATCGTATAGAGTGCACGAATGGTCAAAATGGGCCAGCAGGTACTACACTGTACGAATTTCTGGCGAGTCGCCAGTTATCGAATCGAAGTGATACGATTGTCGTGTCACCAAGCCCGCATTCGAAGGAGACGCTTTTATACCGGTTTAAACGTGCTCTCTTCTCCCTCAGGTAATATTCGACTATTCGTTCCAAGAATTTTCGAGCTTGTACTCGCGCGCGCGCGATCCACCCGAATCCTTCATCCTTGCATCTTTCCTTTTACGATTTTGGCTCGCTCTTTTCCTTTGGGTGTCATTTGCTGCTTATTCATCCCAAGGAGCGCAGGACTGTCAGCAGTTTGGATTTTCCAAAAAATATTATCATCGAGCTTTTGGAATTGATGAGGAATAGAAGATTTTTTTATTTTGCATTACACGTGACACGAAAGAATTATTATCCGCCCTGTGTGTCGTTTTCATAATATGGTGCTCCTTTTGGTGATGATTGTTCCGGATGCTACGAGGTAGTGGTTGCGGTAAGGAACAAGCAATAAGAGAAATTACCTATATAGTGTGGAGAGTTGGCGGTTATTACGAAACGCAACATACCGTGAGAAAGAGAAAACGCGAGAGAGATTTTCCTCTGCTTGTTACTTCCGTATTTTCCACTGAATTTTCCTAACATCCCTTCGCATCGGTTCTTTCTTTATACTCCTTTTTCCTTTCCTACTTTTCATTTTATTTTTTATTTCTCTTATTTGTTCTTTATCATCTTGCATCTCTCTCTCTCTTTCGTTCTCTTCCTCTTTTTTCTCCTTATTCATACCGTGGTCTTTTCCCCGTTGCGTAATGGACTCTACGTACCGAAAGATAAATCTACGAGCAACATGCAGGAGCAGTCGCGGTAACGTACCACCATCTCTTCCAGTCATTCTCCTCCCCTGTCTCGCATCCTCGGTATCTCGGCAAGGCTCTTAATACTCATCTGCCATGCGACGATCCAATTTTTTTACCTTCCCGAGTTAATACACGCCCGGTCCTCTGCCTGCCTCCTCCAAGAGTCACGCAATTATGAAAAAAGAAAAAAAAAAAAAAAAAAAGCAGCGTGTGATTGCGTAATATCTGAAAGATAAGTTTTTGTCATGATTTTTTTACGAGCGGTTTTACACGGGGAGAACCCGCGACGGATAGCATTATTAAGAGCGTAGAAGAGAGAAAGCAAAGAATTTTTTCGTGAAAATTTATCACTTGGAATTTGTTTTTCGAGATCTATATAGGTATACATATGTCATGTCGATCAATTCCATACAACATTGAATAGAGGATGAAAAAAAATTATGACTATATAGTTAAACGTCAATGGAAAATTAATTCTATAATTGTATAGTAAGAATTCCGGATTCCCTTCCTTTTTCGCAACAGGTTACAAGTAAGCATCGTGGAAGTGTAGCGAATGCATTGTCAATGATTTTTAAGCGTAGCAAGCAAAACGGAAAATGTGAGAGAACAAAGGTACGAAGGGTAGGACAAAGAATCAAGCGAAAATAGTTAGGAAAATGCGGTATGCACGCGCGGCGACTCGGGGGAACTGAAAAACAGGAACGAGGAAATGGTTACGCGTCCGGGCTTTTACAGGGCGAGACAACTCCTTGCAAAATGGAGAGCATTTTGCCGAGAGAATCACATTTTACCGGTATATCGCATAAGTACGTGCAAACGATTGCGCGCGTGTGTGGTACGTGAGCGCGTGTATTTGTGTACTGTATACAGTACAGAGGGTACGAGAGCATAGCCCAGGGGGACTTAAGAACGGAGAAAAGGTAGGTGGATGTAAAAAGGGAGCTTGCAGTCGCCTAGAGCTCAAATTACACTGATGAGAAAGCGAATGAGTAAGAGGCACGGATCAAAATAGAGAAATAGATATTTTTGTCGTTTTGTCTTCCTTTTTCCGCTATTTTTATTCGTCCATCTGCCTGTCCTTTCGTCTCTATGTATGTTTGATTTTTTCTCTCCCCTTATACCAGTGACGAAAAATTCATTGATTCGGACGATGGTTAATAGAGAGTTTTTGGACTCTTTGGCGAGAATATTGGTCATTATCATTATCATAGTCGACTCGTGTGACATTGATGGTGACAACAAAAGGGCACTCGAAGAACCGACAAATTTTCTCCCAATCATCGGAGCAGCCCAACATTGTCAAGTGACATTGTTGAAAGCTGTCCACTTATCGAAAAAGCTATTTTACACGTATGTCCAACGATGAGTAAAACAGCCAGGTTTTATTGTGAAGTAGTTATTCAGAACATAGTTGAACAACTGTTATCTACATAAAATCCGCTTAATTACATAATCATCGTGCAGGCGTCAAATCAATGTATGCGAAACGTTTTTTTTTCACATGTGGGCTGAGTTGACTAAATCCATGAATTACACCTTTTTGTCGAAGTAATGAATAAAAGTTATATTTTTGGTAAATTTACTCTTATTCGATTCTATCAAAGGTCAGGAGGTAAATCTTTCTAACAACGAAAAACTCTTTTGTTCTTGACGGGAGAAACGTGAACCAAAGGAAATTATAACGTCACTACATTATACCTGCATACACATATACATGTATGAGCCCAACGTGACTCTTAGACGTGCAGGGTTTCTTGCAGCCGTCGTCGTCGTCTCTCTCTCTCTCTGTCGGTTCTCATATATCTTGTTCGTTTTCTAACTCTACCACTTTTTCGCGCTTTCTCCTTCTCTTCATATGATGGAGCCAAAACGTGTTGGAGGCGACACACATATAGACGAGCACACAAATGCACACGAGTCTTTTCTCTCACCCAAGATTTATTACCCTTAGCAGATACGCCCAGTCGTTAATAATAATATTCTTTCCCCCCTCGTGGCTGTATATCTCGTCTCGTCTTTCGTTTCTCTTCCTTCTCATCCAGCACCGATCGAAGTCGATGCACCAACGATGATGATCGTTCCAATGAAAAATTATGTTCTAGAGTTAATCATAATGGGAAAATAATTTCAGAAGACGTGTGTATATGAACTATTCGCAAATAATATTTAATTTTCAACGACTATATAATGGTGTTTTTATTATTTCTCTGTAAGGATCGGAGCTGGAAAAAAATCTGAATTGTGAATTTGTGAAATTACTAAACATTCGAACATGCTTGATATTTTTAGGAATCGCAACCTCTTCGACATGCGCGCACGATACGCGGTATGGCGTATTATTAGATTCTTGAAATATTCATCACCGAATATGTATACCGAACGGAAATATTCGTGTGCGGCTATTCAAAATTCATGCAACACAGGGAGGGACGACGTAGAGGATCAGAATTTAATGTAAAGTATGTAGGATGAGTGCTTACACCGGATGTGTACCTACGGCTGATGGACATTGCAATGTTAGAGAGCATAGAACTCATGTGGTTTATTAAAATCCACCGAAAGAGAGAGGTGAGAAGACTGGGTATAGAGGAATACGTAATCACAGGCTCAATATTCATCATATACACCGTTGAAACCCTGTGAAGTCACGCTGCGAAATTGTATAATATGAAGCTTAATCAAGGCCCGAGCGCAGATTCGTGTAACCGCAATGTCACTCATCGCTGGTCTCTCCCTTCTCTCTTTCCCGCCGCTCTATAGCGCAAATTCTCGTTTGCACGTAATGAGTACAACAGACTCCATGACCACCAACGATTGCAAATTTCAAGAGAAACCATACATTTTAATATCAAGTAGCAAAACGTTCGTAAATATACGAATTGTAAGCGAATTTTTCGATTCATTCATTTTTCAAGCACTTTTGACGAATGATTTCCATGCACTGCCATCTACTTCCGATTTTATCATCGTACTATACTTTTGCACCAACCATAGCATTGGTATAGGTGAATGAATTTTTCGATCAACCGCACGCGTTCTCGCGTGACATCGAGTTGAAGTTTAAAAAGTGTCCCACAAAGTCCATTTAAAAAATTTAAAAAACAATCGCAAAACCGTGGTCGTAGACGAACCTTTTTATCCGTGGCGTAGATTTGAAGACTAAAAAAGAGGAATACAGAGAAAAAATTAACGGTGACGGAAGAATAAACAAACAAACAAAATAAAAAAAGAATTGCAGTGCGGTCGTCGTGTCAAAAGGTGTGAAAGAAACTCAATTCGAGAATATTTTCGCCGATCTATATTATTGTGGTCTGGTCTCTTTCGCCTCTGTGAACCGAGTTCGCCTGAGGCAAAGCCATAAAGAGTGAGCACACGAGTACGCGGTGGTGAAGTGGCGATGAGCGAAAGCTTCTCTCTCGTGACTTTAGACTTTGAACAAGCGGTTTCAGGATGCAATCCAGTGACACACTTGAATTTTCTTTACTAACTATATCCAAACCTATTCGCTGTTGGCATCTAAATTATGAAAAGCAATCAATGCCGTAGCATTTTCACTGATAAATCTCGATGCATCACCTGCGTCAATAAATATTCATATTATTAATGTCAATATGCAAATACAATATATCGACGAAATACAATACAATTTTTTCATGAATTTTTTTTTCCAACAAAAAAAGTTCGACACGGTCGATATTGATGAAATTAATTGATTCTCGTTGCCTCTATGGACGAAATTTCTCTTCGATCCTAAAATGAAAAAATTCTCATTTAAAGATTATCTATGAATTTTCAAATAAAGTTTCGCATAAATTTCGAGAAATGCCGCTGGCGAAAGACAAAATAAGGATTCCTTTGCAAAGAGTGTATTAGGATCTTATAAGCACGGTTCGATGACTCGACGCAATTACAACTGGATATAAAAACGAGAGTTATTCGCGCACACCTTTGCCGAACTAAGTTGTTCATAGCAATAAAATGCTGAATGCTGAAATTCTATTTGGTACGCACGCGTTACCGTACACATGACTAGCCAGTAGCCATGGCACAGTCTAGTGGGTTGGGTCCATGAGAGGCAAGAGATCCCACTGGGGATTAATTCGTGCGTTCGTCAGCGGGACTATATGAAGCCACTTTCAAAAGTACTTAAAAGCACACACATACCGAGCAGGGGAATAAAGGATGTCACGTTCCAGGATATTTAAATTTGTTAGTTAAACTTATCGTAGCTTTAAACAAAAATGTTTAGCTACTTTCATTTCTGGAAGAAGGTACACGCTCTTCCGGTAACCGGTGCGACGAGTGGGATTGCCGAAAGATAATATATTATTATTCCAATATTTGTTCCTTTTGTTTGATGATAAAACTGTTTCGTTTTTGTTGGTGGTACACGTGTGGTCGGGGGACAATCAGTCCAAAATAGTCGAGGATAATAGCATATTACGCAAGAAATATTGTTAATTCGAATACTTGTTATCAAGATTTGTTTATTTCTAAACGTTTATAAACCATTGAGTTGTCGAAATGATTATTCTTGTGTTTAGTTCGAGAGACCACGACCGATCATTTGATATATTTTCGCAGAATGGCCATAATTTCGTGTAGACGGATCGTTGGACACTTGGATGTGATTTCAGAAAAAGCTCCTTTTTGGAAAGAATGCGCGCTTATCGTGATGGCAACGTGCGAATCAAATTCAATGAAAAACAAATTTGTTTGATTGTGTCCTGTTTATAATGTGGGAACTACGTTATGCACAAATGCTTTACTAAACTCTAATGTAGGCGATGATAGAAATACAAGGACAGGAGTATAATGAATATGTTAGTTGGAGAGCTAGCTGATCGGGACACATTCATCAATTTTCTTCGTTAAGTTTGTACCTGTCGAGCACAGTCGGACTGGCGCCCGACGTTCCTCGATTCATTACAGTCGTTTTCTCCGCTGTGATAATTCAAGATGCGGTAAAACGACGAGGACAAAGTCTGTGAGAGAAAAAAACAAACGCAGGGAGGTTAGAAACCATGTTAGCGTAGAAAGCTCGGCTACAATTACTGCAATGATTCTACGCTCCCAATTGCCTTTTGCTACATCACTATTTTTAAACGGAATTATCCCCAACGCCACTCGTATTATTTCAAGATACTTTTCATTTTCACATTACATTATTGCACTATTTCTTTCCTATTTCCTTCATCAAAATTGATTTTTTATCTCTTTCGAGCGTGATGTTAATTGAAAGCATTCTCCGCATTGAGACAAGCAGATTAATCCTTCTGCGCGAGACATGCAATGTTATATCGGGGCATAATAGAACTGTAGTGGACGCCTAAGGGAATCATTGAATTCTTATCCGTAAGATTTAATTACAGTAGAGCCTCCTTAATAGCACAGACTTTGGTACTGAACTTCGTACTTTTGCGAAATGTTATTACCAAAGCGAATCTGTCATCACTGCAGGGAGTTGAGATATATCAAATTCGTCCTCGACTGGTCTAATAATTGTTCCCCCGCATACCCGTGCCTGGCACCCTTCAAAAGAGTCGTATATGATGGATGCAAAATGCGAGAATTCATTGCGATTACTCGCCGAGTCCCATCAACGAGTATAATCTCTTCCGAGGACTATTCGTTGGTATAATCATCATACCTAATCAAATCTGGTTATCGATACTGATGCTTCTCATTCTACGTTTCATTTGAGTGCATTTACGCACATTTCGATTTAAGAACGTCAATTCCAGAATGTTCACAAACGCTTTTTCTGCGCCCTGGATCGTTATTCACCCATTCTCTCGTAATAAATTTGAAAAATTTTCCTAGTTGAAAAGGCTGCCACCACCGAGGTACTTGGAAACTTTTGATGGTAGGAAATCTTCAACTGTGATACGACGAGTCAGCCAGTACACGGCTGAAAAGTCACCATCCGCGGGAAGCATTCACAGCCGCGTACACCGATCCCTCAGAAATCACAAAAAAAGTGTTTTGGTAATGAATTTATGAAGATTATGAAGGAGGCCGAATTTTCGCGGATTCCATTAGAAATACTTGAAAAACAAATATCGATTCTCGCGGCGTTGCTTTCATCATCGTGTCCAATTAATCGTAGTAAATATAAATTATGATAAGGAAATGACGAAAATACGAGAATAGTAGCGGTTCTCGTTTGAAAAGAAATAAAATATCAGTATATTACACACCTAGGGCAGGAAAATAAGTAATGTCTCAGATCACATGTAATTGTCGGCCGAGGCGAAGCCGAGGCTGACAAACATGTGGTCTGAGGCTTTACTTTTTCCTGCCCGAGGTGTGTATACGATTTTTCTATCCGACGCAGCCGGAATGTGGCAACTTCGGGCCGCGTAGCGGGCCGAAAGTAGCCACTTTCCGGTCGGAGGTCAGAAAACTGGTAGGGTAGCGTTTGACCAAAACTCATTTGACCAAAAACCCGTTTGACCAAAAAACAAATGAGTATCGGCTAGTTAGCAAAGCTGAGCAGAGATGTCGCTGTTGGGATTTTGTTGATAATTCCTCGATTACAGATTCGACGGAAAAGCCCGAACCGGTCACTTCAATTGACTAGGGCAGTCGTCGAGGTTATTCTGCTGGTTTAAACAGAAATGATTATGTATAGATATATATTATTGACCATATATCTTTTGCGTTGAGAACGATTGGGATAGCATATTCAACGTTGATTATGAGTTGTTTATTGTTTATTGTTTAATAATAATACTTACAGTATGGAATAATTGTGTACCGTAAATTTTACCGAATAATTAAATGTAATAACGAGCATTTGTAAAACATTCAATAAAAGTATAATTGAAAATAAAAACAAGGGTTGTCGTTGTTATTGTTGTTATTATTATTATTGTTGTTGTTATTATTATTATTATTATTATTATTATTATTATTATTATTATTATTATTATTATTATTATTATTATTATTATTATTATTATTATACCGGCGAAATTTAACGTCGAGGATAGCGCGATCCAGCGACGACACTACGAGAATGGCCCGCGATTACGAGGGCCAGGAAGTTTATCTACGAGAACAACGCGTTCAAGCGGTAATGCTCATCGAAGAGGGTCGCGCCGATTATGCCACGAGGACGGTGCGCTAATGGGAGTGTCGCGGGACGATTATCCACGAGGACAACGCGATCTAGCGGTGGTGTAGCAAGAAGAGGGCACGATTCTGAGTCTCAGGACGATAATCTTCGAGAACACCGCTATCCACCGGTGGCGCTCGATGACGAAGGTCACGTCGGTGACGCTACGAGGTCGGCGCGCGATAACGAGTGTCGGGACGATGATCTACGAGAACAACGCGATCTAGCGACGGCGCAACGAAGACGGCCTGCGATAACGAGAGTGAGGAAGTTGATCTGCGAGAAGAACTGGTTCAAGCGGTAATTCTCATCGAAGAGGGTCGCGCCGATCATGTCGCAAGAACGGCACGCTAATAGGAGTGTCAGGACCATCATCTACGAGAATACCGCGATCCAGCGGTAACGCTCGACGACGAAGGTCACGTCGGTGATGCTACGAAGTCAGCGCGCGATAACGAGTGTCAGGACTATTATCGCTATGAGGATGGCTAGCAATTACGAGTGTCAGAACGATAATCTACGAGAACAACGCGTTCTAGTGGTGACGCTCGACGACGAAGACCGCGCCCATTACGCTACGATGACTGCGCGCTAATAGGAATGCGAGGACGATTGTGTACGAGGATATTGCGATCCAGCGGTGACCCAGCGAGAATAGTGGCTTGATTCTAAGCGCCAGGACTTGATCTATAAGAACAACGCCTTCCAGCAGTGACACTCGGACGTATCATTCGGAGCATTTCAATTTTCCATATGACTTTTCACTTTTCCATTGTGAATATCGGATTAGTTTCTCTGTTAAATTTTATAGTCATATACTAATAATATGAAATAACAACCTCTGGAATGAGGTGCGAAAAACTTTTTAATGTACCAAAAACAAAACTGACTGTAGAAATGACACAAACAACGGATTCATCATTCTAAATAATTTTACGCCCTTTCAAAGTAATTTTAGTTTATAATTTATTTTTTCTTATACTTGGCCTGTGGGTTTCAGAATTGTTTCGTTACAATTTTTGAAGGCAACAAACTATTGCTTGAGAAACAATTGTCGTGTTTCTTCAAGGAAGCTCTACTCCCAATTTCAGGGATGTGCGGGACACCTTGGGTGCCTATGCTTATAAACGGTCTACCTGCAATGCTGCCAACCTCATTTTTCTATCTTCCTCTCTCTCTTTTCTTTTTCTGTCTCTCTTCAACGAATTTTTCATTCTATTCTCAATATTACCTTATTTTTGTATAAAGGTCTTACACTTTTAACAGTGGTGAACATTTATTCATATTTAGGTTTGTTTCCAGTCATAGGAAAAAAATAAATCCCAGAGCCTGAAATTGAAATTCATTTCGTCCTTATTTAAAAGTTTGGAACTGAAGCGTTGCTACAGAATATTGAGAGAGCTAAAAGAAATCCGAAGTAGTTTACGATTATTTCTGGTTGGGAATAGTTTTTTATGTAAGAAATTATTTGTAGAATAGTCGGATTTGTTTATGCTCGATTGATAAAAACTTTTTCGTATTTTCCACGCGTTTATACCCTACAACATTATAAGTATGACGGCACCGAATTCGATGAAGCCAAATCCGATAATAACAAAAATGTTTTCTTGATATAAACCACATAAAAATAGCGGTGCACATTCGGTTATACTCAGATTCGTTTCCAGTAATACGAAAAATAAAAAAAATAAAAATCCAGAACCCAATGTTCAAACCAATACCTGATTCGGAAGCTCGATTGTCGAGTGGTCAATACGGTATATTTTCGAAGAGGAAAGGTATCCGAAGTTGTATGAAAGTACGTACGTCCAGTTGTGAATGATTTCTTATTGGAGAAACATTTTCTACTATGATCGCTTTTGTTTCTGGAATATTTATTATAAATATTTCATTTGTTCCACACGCCCTTACGCCATATTATTATAAGTATACGATACCAAATTCGATGAAAAAAATAATCCGACATCAACTATGATATTTTCCTAATGAACACGACACTTTAACAGCGGTACATGTTTGATCGTACTCGGATTCGCTTCCAGTGATATGAAATTAACATTTGGCCAGCACCAAATATCCGTTATT
Source organism: Campoplex capitator (assembly GCA_037576405.1). Lineage (NCBI taxonomy): Eukaryota > Metazoa > Arthropoda > Insecta > Hymenoptera > Ichneumonidae > Campoplex > Campoplex capitator. The sequence continues at coordinate 19,623,695 of JARBWI010000002.1, read as the reverse complement.
TTAAAGGTTTTTAAAATATTTACAGGCCAGTGGAAATTAATAAATATTCCGAGCACTTGAACGAATACGTAAATTTTACAATTATTTCGGATAACATATGATAATTAGTCTCACAAATATTTAATGTACTTCCCGTTTTATTTCTGACGTCTTTAAAAAAATTATACCATCCATTCCAGACGTTCTTCTTCCATGTCATTAAAATGACGACTGTACTAATACTTAGTTCTATTCAAAAATGAATCGTACATTTAAAAAATTATGTCAATAATAATAAAAAAAAAACTGTAAAGTTTATCTAAAATCCATTGCAAGGTTATTAAAAAATTAATTGAGTGAGTCGTTGTCACGACATGTTTAGGAAGCGGATATAAATCCGAAGTAGTGCACGATTTAATTTGGTTACGATAAATATTTGATTGAAGAAATAATGTTTATAATGGTTGGTTTTGTTTCTGTTATATTGATAACAACCGTTGCGTACCTTCCATCCTATACCATTATGAGTGCCATGGCACATAGTTTCATGATTAAATAAATCCGACATTAACAAATGCAGTTTGCTAATGTACTCTACGTTTCAAAAGCGGTGCACATGCGATCATCCTTGGATTCGTTTTCAGTAACAGGGAAAATAAAGAAACCCTTAAACTAATATAAAATCTATCACAACATTATTCGAAAGTTATGATGGCAGGCGTAAAATACAGAATATTTTCGAAGAGGACACTTATCCGAAGTTGTGTTGAGCTATTTGCAGTTGTTCATGGTTTCTCATAGCAGAATTTATTTTTACTATGATCGGTTTTGTTGACGGTGCATTTATAAGGAATATTTTATGACTTCCGCACGACTTAACGCTATATGATGGCAAGTAGGATCGTACTGAGTTCCATCAAGAAACAAATCCGACATTGACAATACTATTTTTCGAATAAACGTTACATGCCAACCGTGGTGAACGTTAAATTGTACTGGGATTCGCTTCCAGTGATATGGAATCAACATTTGACCAGCGCCAAATATCCGTACTTTAAAAGGTTTTTAAAAATATTTAGAGGCCAGTGGAAATTAATGAATATTATGAACATATAAACGAATGCGATAAGCTTATAATGATTTACAATAAAAAAGTATTGTTGGTCTAAAAATATTTTTTTTACGTCCGGCTTGTATATAGCGTATTGGTAACAATTATATTATCCCTCCCAGACGTTCTTGTTTCATAACATACAAAGGACGACTGTACTGACAATGAGTTCTATCAAGAAACAAATCCTACGTCAACAAAGATTTGTTCTGAACGTACTAAAGTATTTAACAGTGGTAAAGGATTTTTCGTGTACAGGTTTTATTTTTTATTGCAGTTTCAATTAATAGCGATTTTATTGACAATTGATAGTCATTCGTGACTCCGAAACATTTAGGCTGTGGAAAGAAACCTGAAGTAGTAGTACGAATATTTCTAGTTCGGAATAATAATTTATTGAAGAAATTATTTTCAGGTTGGGCGATTTTGTTCTTCTTCATTGATAAAAACTTTTTCGTGCCTTTCACGCGTCTTCACTCCATATATACTATTAAATACGACCACACCGAGTTCGATCGCGAAACAAGTCAAGAAGACAAATCAACGAAAAGTTCTAAAAGTCAAGCTTAATATACTTAATTTTGAATTAGCTGGAACTAATAATCCATATTATTATTAAAAAATTTCGAGGTATCGAGTGTTGTTGATTTAAGAAATAATATTTTTTCCATCATCGATTTTGCTTCTGGTACATTTATGGAAACCCTTTTATGTATAGCAAAATTTTTTACTCCATATAAATATTTGCTGTCCAACTTGAAGAGTCAAATGTACATTAATTAATTGAAAAATAATATTTCTAAGTACAAAAAAAGTTTGCGGTCAGGAAGAAAACTTAAAAGTGATGGATCATTTGAAATATTTTTTTATTTATTTATCCCAACATGTTTGTATAATATGAAGTAAACTATATTCATAATGGGACACCTCCCCTCATCTTGTACTTTTTTGTACTCCCAGATATTTTGCAAACCTATTCTTCCAGGAGCTTTCAGGAGGAGGAGGAGCTTTCACCTCATTTTTTTCAACGATCTCTTCTTCTGTTTGGTTTACATCAACTTCTTTATTTGCTTCAATCACAGCTTCAGTTTCTCTGCTACTACTATGTTGACCACAAAATTTATGACATTTCAAATAATGAAGAGGAAGATATTTACGGTTTTGATAAAAATTGGAAATTTATCGGAAAGGTTCAAGTATTCATAATGCTGTAAAAATTATATAATTCATTTTCCTAAAAATAAAAATAACATGAAATTATATTCATTTAATATTTACTGAGTTGTTGTTGTTGACGATACCGATAAACTCAATATTGCTGCATTGGCGGCGAGCCCGATTTCAGTAAAAGATTCACTGTTGAAAAAATAGTTTTTCATTCATGCAAAAATAATCATTCATATACACAGAGAAAAACTGGCCTGTAAATATTTTAAAAACCTTTAAAATAACGGATATTTGGTGCTGGCCAAATGTTAATTTCATATCACTGGAAGCGAATCCGAGTACGATCAAACATGTACCGCTGTTAAAGTGTCGTGTTCATTAGGAAAATATCATAGTTGATGTCGGATTATTTTTTTCATCGAATTTGGTATCGTATACTTATAATAATATGGCGTAAGGGCGTGTGGAACAAATGAAATATTTATAATAAATATTCCAGAAACAAAAGCGATCATAGTAGAAAATGTTTCTCCAATAAGAAATCATTCACAACTGGACGTACGTACTTTCATACAACTTCGGATACCTTTCCTCTTCGAAAATATACCGTATTGACCACTCGACAATCGAGCTTCCGAATCAGGTATTGGTTTGAACATTGGGTTCTGGATTTTTATTTTTTTTATTTTTCGTATTACTGGAAACGAATCTGAGTATAACCGAATGTGCACCGCTATTTTTATGTGGTTTATATCAAGAAAACATTTTTGTTATTATCGGATTTGGCTTCATCGAATTCGGTGCCGTCATACTTATAATGTTGTAGGGTATAAACGCGTGGAAAATACGAAAAAGTTTTTATCAATCGAGCATAAACAAATCCGACTATTCTACAAATAATTTCTTACATAAAAAACTATTCCCAACCAGAAATAATCGTAAACTACTTCGGATTTCTTTTAGCTCTCTCAATATTCTGTAGCAACGCTTCAGTTCCAAACTTTTAAATAAGGACGAAATGAATTTCAATTTCAGGCTCTGGGATTTATTTTTTTCCTATGACTGGAAACAAACCTAAATATGAATAAATGTTCACCACTGTTAAAAGTGTAAGACCTTTATACAAAAATAAGGTAATATTGAGAATAGAATGAAAAATTCGTTGAAGAGAGACAGAAAAAGAAAAGAGAGAGAGGAAGATAGAAAAATGAGGTTGGCAGCATTGCAGGTAGACCGTTTATAAGCATAGGCACCCAAGGTGTCCCGCACATCCCTGAAATTGGGAGTAGAGCTTCCTTGAAGAAACACGACAATTGTTTCTCAAGCAATAGTTTGTTGCCTTCAAAAATTGTAACGAAACAATTCTGAAACCCACAGGCCAAGTATAAGAAAAAATAAATTATAAACTAAAATTACTTTGAAAGGGCGTAAAATTATTTAGAATGATGAATCCGTTGTTTGTGTCATTTCTACAGTCAGTTTTGTTTTTGGTACATTAAAAAGTTTTTCGCACCTCATTCCAGAGGTTGTTATTTCATATTATTAGTATATGACTATAAAATTTAACAGAGAAACTAATCCGATATTCACAATGGAAAAGTGAAAAGTCATATGGAAAATTGAAATGCTCCGAATGATACGTCCGAGTGTCACTGCTGGAAGGCGTTGTTCTTATAGATCAAGTCCTGGCGCTTAGAATCAAGCCACTATTCTCGCTGGGTCACCGCTGGATCGCAATATCCTCGTACACAATCGTCCTCGCATTCCTATTAGCGCGCAGTCATCGTAGCGTAATGGGCGCGGTCTTCGTCGTCGAGCGTCACCACTAGAACGCGTTGTTCTCGTAGATTATCGTTCTGACACTCGTAATTGCTAGCCATCCTCATAGCGATAATAGTCCTGACACTCGTTATCGCGCGCTGACTTCGTAGCATCACCGACGTGACCTTCGTCGTCGAGCGTTACCGCTGGATCGCGGTATTCTCGTAGATGATGGTCCTGACACTCCTATTAGCGTGCCGTTCTTGCGACATGATCGGCGCGACCCTCTTCGATGAGAATTACCGCTTGAACCAGTTCTTCTCGCAGATCAACTTCCTCACTCTCGTTATCGCAGGCCGTCTTCGTTGCGCCGTCGCTAGATCGCGTTGTTCTCGTAGATCATCGTCCCGACACTCGTTATCGCGCGCCGACCTCGTAGCGTCACCGACGTGACCTTCGTCATCGAGCGCCACCGGTGGATAGCGGTGTTCTCGAAGATTATCGTCCTGAGACTCAGAATCGTGCCCTCTTCTTGCTACACCACCGCTAGATCGCGTTGTCCTCGTGGATAATCGTCCCGCGACACTCCCATTAGCGCACCGTCCTCGTGGCATAATCGGCGCGACCCTCTTCGATGAGCATTACCGCTTGAACGCGTTGTTCTCGTAGATAAACTTCCTGGCCCTCGTAATCGCGGGCCATTCTCGTAGTGTCGTCGCTGGATCGCGCTATCCTCGACGTTAAATTTCGCCGGTATAATAATAATAATAATAATAATAATAATAATAATAATAATAATAATAATAATAATAATAATAATAATAATAACAACAACAATAATAATAATAACAACAATAACAACGACAACCCTTGTTTTTATTTTCAATTATACTTTTATTGAATGTTTTACAAATGCTCGTTATTACATTTAATTATTCGGTAAAATTTACGGTACACAATTATTCCATACTGTAAGTATTATTATTAAACAATAAACAATAAACAACTCATAATCAACGTTGAATATGCTATCCCAATCGTTCTCAACGCAAAAGATATATGGTCAATAATATATATCTATACATAATCATTTCTGTTTAAACCAGCAGAATAACCTCGACGACTGCCCTAGTCAATTGAAGTGACCGGTTCGGGCTTTTCCGTCGAATCTGTAATCGAGGAATTATCAACAAAATCCCAACAGCGACATCTCTGCTCAGCTTTGCTAACTAGCCGATACTCATTTGTTTTTTGGTCAAACGGGTTTTTGGTCAAATGAGTTTTGGTCAAACGCTACCCTACCAGAAAACTACATTAAACAATTGAGCGTCATTCATATACGAAATGCAAAAGGAAAATTGTAAAATAATTTTCTCCGATCATAAAATTTAATAAGGGAACATTGTGGAGGTTATCGTGAAATTTCAATGGAATAGTAAGCAGTACGCTAAAAATGAAGAATTGATATAAAGTATCAGTTCGCCGAAGCGCAGTAGGCCGTAAGTTGCCACTTTCGGCACGGAGGACAGAAATAGATATTTTGCCTCTTGAATAGATTTTTCAACGGAATGATTAACGCCAATTTCTTGATGGCACACACATATGTTTGTATGCATACTAGATCACACACTTGAATGTAAAGAGCCTGGAGAGGCGGTAACTCATCAAGTTTCTGTGTCTACTATGTAAGGCAACTTTCAAATATCCATTAGTTCTGGATAACTATAGATACCGTAACTCAACACTGGGGACTCATGAAATCGTTGCTTTCCCAAAGCGCTCTCTCTCTCTCTCTCTCTCTCTCTCTCTCTCTCTCTCTCTCTCCCTCAATATCTCGAGCCAAGATACACTCCAACTTCTCAAATTCGATACTAGCCTATTTTACAACCGGCGACGATTTACAACGGTGATTCGGACATGCACAATATGTCAAGAGTGTGGCTGTCCGTTCTTAGTTGAAGTTGTACAACTCGATTATGGCATGCAGTTAATAGCGTAGACAGTACAAATGGTGCAACGATATTTGAGGAGGAATCTGGAATTTTATCACTCGTTACAGTACCTTTAACACAAAGATGCCAATTTTCCATGGTGACTGAACTAGGAATAAATTATCGAGAATCTTCGTTATCTGATTAGTAAATTCTGGCCATACGTCAGCACAGCTATATGAGCGGGTCACATGAGATTATTATGACCACAACCATCTTTGATTACTTTGCTAAAACTATGAGCTCAACTAGAATGAGAAAAAAGCTTTTACATTGAACATTCTCAAACACGAATTAACTGAATTCACTCGTGACATTCAACAGTAAAATGGAGATAAATCTCGAACGTATGAATTAGAATACTATGAACTTTTTCATAAAAAAGAGAATATCTTAAGTATAATGCTTTTCAAAGTAAAGATCAAGAGCCGCGGTAGCGGCTCGACGCCAAGTAGAGTAAAGAAAAAGCCGGCAGCGCGAGTCCTGCTGCCGCACTCTTATATAATACGCTAATATGACACTTTTCGGACTTTTTTTATTTTTTCAAACAGCTCTCATGAAGTAGTTTTATACCGGGAGTTTCTTGATAGGTATTTAATTAATTTTTTTGATTTATTTTAATGCGAAAATATCGAAATTGTTTTAGCAAAATATACTTTGTCATTAACTTGTTTTTGAAAAAATAAATAACTTGAATCTTTTTCCACTCGCGTGGAGCGTCTTGACTCGATGAACAGATCTTTCTCGTTTTGTGCTACTGCATAAGTTTAAATCGGCCGTATTCCGATAAACACTCACAGTTCTTGCGGTAAATATCAGAATGAGGCTTTAGTCCATATAAGCAGCCCATTTTCCAATTTCCAATTTCGAAGCACCGAAACTATGGCTACTCCAAGGTACTCCAAGTTAATAAGCATTCAGGAAATTTCGCGAACACAAGTTGTCAAAATATAGCACTCATATATTTAAACATACGCGTAAGAAAAGAAACTCTTCATACAGTATTCCTTACTCTTTGTAACTGACCATTAAACGTAGATCAGGAAAAACAAATGAAATATTTTTTCTGCGACGGCTTGGTCACACAGTGGTTAGGTTAACTCCGGGGCGCTGCGAAAGTTTTTCCGACAGCTGCCAACCCGAAACTGGCACTAAAGTCGTACGATACTTAGTCACTACTTATAGCTAAAGATTCGAACCTTAGCTGGGAGGTCCGATGTCCCCGCAGGACGAAGAGATTCTGTCGTTAAATAACTCCGAAGTAGAAAGTCAAGTTCATCCGGACCCCGTGTAACCAGTGAAGCTTGAGCAATATAATCTTTTTTTCATCCGAGTCATTGGGGATTATGGTCACCTAGTTTTTTCTTCACTTCATTTTTATACGGTTCACGTGTATCGTGGTCAAGTAAATAATGTTGACAACTTTTTACAGCAAAAGTTTTTTTTTTTTTTTTTGCACCGGACAGTTTACTTAATGCACCGATCTTGGAATATTTCATCGCGTGCAACAAATATCCAACTCACGCAATAATCCCGTGCAACGAGGAATCACTAAATCGGGTCACACGTCACGATTTCCTGCAACCACGAACTACGCATTTGAATGAAAAACCGAGAGATAGATACACACCTGAAACAGGGAAAAACACGTCCAGAGTGAAGATCCACGTACACGTGGACACAGCCCGCGGACGCATCTTCTTTCTGTCTACCTGCATACATATAGGTATATACGTTCAACTCCATTGATTCTATTAAACTATTTATTCTGTGATATTCTGTGTTTATACAAAGACTTGTACCACATGCAAAAAACAACAGGAAAATAAAACATTGGAGGTTCACTGATTTCTTTAAATATAATTAAAAAAAATACTCCAAATAAGTTAAACAATAAAGGTTACTTATTCTTTTAGCTGTTGATTGATTGATCCACATATGTATAACCAACAGGGATCTAAGAAAAAAAAAAAAAAAATCCTAGTCCAGGTTAAGCCTTCGCTTCCTGTGAAAAACGGACTAGAAAAGAAATGAAAACTACAAAGTATACTTTTCAAAGTCTGTCCTGATTGCTAAGAGATGACAATATATTTAAAATTTAATTCTTTCATGTTCTTTATTGTGACAGAATCTCGAATTGGCTGCCGTTCTCCAATACTTGAAATGTTTATTTTCTCGTTAAGAGCAGTAACGAGGATAGAGTCAAATTATTGAAAAGAAGTGAAGAAGTATCGGAGGGATCAAATATATGATCAAAGAACTCAGACGTCTATGGAAGAACCGGTCCCGTCATCATACAAATAGCAGAAACCATTATTTTTAGGTATTGAGAAAAAACAAAACATGAAAAAACAAATAACGTTTTTCTCATCCGTATCATTATGTCGATTAGAAAAAAAATGTGTAGTGATTTTTATTTTTTGATGCAGGTAAATTTCATTTATGAAATAGAGATTAACTGTATCAATACGGAATTCATATCATCCGGTTTCTTTGTGCAATGTAATCTTTGTGCAACTCGTCAATAATGGTTGTTAGAATTACGGAAGGTGAATCTAAGGATCACAGAATGCATCGTGTAATACAGGGCTATCTGACACCGCCATATACGTTCCAGATGCAGATACAAGACGAAAACCAGAAGGTAGTGCGTGTGTGTATGTGTGAGAGAGAAAGAGGGAGAGAGAGAGAGAGAGAGACCCTTACAAATAGTCCAACCTCAGCTTGTTGCGGGCTTCTTTGGATTACCCGATGGAGTGAGCTTTCTTGGCTCACGTACGTCGATGCTGGCCTAAGCAATGGAATTGAGTGTATATATGTAGGTGGATACAGTGATACGGTGTGAACGTGAAGCAGGAGGGTGAAATGAGACTCTCACGTGTCTAGCACTTAGCATGCCGACAAGAGGCAGCCACAACTGCATCAGCAAGAACCAAAAGAGAGAGAATGAGAGAAAAGTGCTGATACCGAGGAGAAATTTCAGCAACGTGGCTGATGAACTCCCTATGGCTTGTTAACACGTACCAATTTGTGTACCATTCCCTTATACACGGTAATTTACGCAATGAATATTTACTTTAATATATCGAATAATTTATATCGACTATGAGATCTCGGTACGTAAGCTTTCTCATAATTTATTTTCAGAACTGAAGACATAGCAGTTTGAAAAAATACGCATAACCTCTCGCAATTACGACTCTCTTAAAAAAAAAAAAAAAGACAAGAAAGTTCAAACAGGTCTGGAACGACTTGTGGATATACTTGGAGGGGAGGAATCGTCGTGTTGTTCGAGAGATCGTCATTATGTGGAATTTTGTTTTCATTGAGGTTTCAGAACTGACCCAAGTACCTATGGTTCCGAATGCTTTACCGCGAGTATATTATTTATTTATTTCTCCGTATACGAGATGCGTATGCAGGGTTTTTACGAGCCCTTTCCACCGATCTTGTTCCCGGGAGATAAAGCCCCTTCTCTCCTCCCGCCCTACAGACTGTCGCCCAAAGCCACTCTTTCCCAATGCACTGCTGTTTGTCATTTGCACGAAAGCGAACGGGGCAAAACTGTGGAAAACCCGGTCGATATAAACAGCTGTATTCTTACTGATTGTGAGTCGTTTCAGCTAGTTGGGGCCATCAGAAACTCAACCGGTATCATATATTCGCAATATATTCTTTTTTTCTAAATACTCTTCACTTGAAAGTTTTTCTTACATAATTGTAAACATGTGTACTATAAGAAAAGAAAAAAAAATATGGCATTTTTTTTATCAGTTACAGGGCTGTTCTTTTTTCAACAAAAATAATCGCACGTGGGGGGGATGGTACTGCAGAAAAATGTTGAGTGATTCAACGACTTGTTCCCATTTTATCTATGTTTCTAAATGCATCTGCATGGAATAATCATATTCCAGTAATCATACTTTTAAAATCTATTCGGAATACAAAATGATGCGCAGCTCTCGAAGAATTTATTAGTAGTAGACACATGCGGTGAAAATAAATCAAAAGAATATTCGAGACAATTCAAACTCGTTTTTATCATATTTCAAAAATACAAAAAAAATGTCGAAAGTCAATGTTGTAGTCTATACATACGGGTGCGTCTATAAGAAACACTTTATTGATACACTTTCGATGACCTTATTTCGATAATCGTTTCTGTATAGAGTGGCGTACATGAACCGTTTATCATTGTGATGTAAAACCCCGAGTACATTATCGTGTTAAAACGTTAATGCATTGGCTTGCCGGAGATAGTACATCGCGTAAATAGGATAATACGTAGGGTAAAAATGTGAATCGATGAAGGGTACTATAAAATTATACAGGTGAAGTGCCGTCGATGACCCAACAAGGACTCGAGTTATAATGAGCTATAACGAACCATAGGAATGACTTAATTTCTGGTTGATAATCACCTGTCATTACATCGCAGGTCAATTGTTCCATTACCCCATTTACGTTTTTTTCCTAACATTCCGATAATTATTGTCGATTTATGTGCTTCTAGTAAGATTTTTTCAACGTTCGGACACCACTCCTTAATCATCATTTTTGTGATCTTTATGAATTCTATATTAATAGAACAGGTGTAGCTAATCATTTAGGATACAACAATTGCACCGTATTATTTTGTGCAAGTGATCTGTGTCATTTTTTTTCCATATAGGTACTAGTTAGAATAAAAACCAAATCGCGGCGATCTTATGACAATCATATTGGAAAAATTATCAAAGATCAGTAATAAGCGTTCTGCTACTTCGGGATTTCAAAATGATTCCATGACCGTGTTTGAGGCCAACACATTTTGTGAATCATAGCACAATGAATCAGCTCCAAATATTTCCGTCTCTTTTAGTTTCAGCTCATGGTATGTCCCGGTTAAAACTTTTCAACAGTTGGAAAGAACGTCAAAATACAAAAACTTGGCGTGCGTTTGGCATGGAATACCAAGTTTTTGATTGTTTTTGTAGTAAACTTGTGTGTGAATGTGCATTGTACATACTTTGTAAAAATTGGAAAATTGTGATTTCATTTTCTTTTTTTTTCAACGTAACAACAAAACTGTCAATTTGTAACTGAAGCAGCGACTTTTTAATACCAGGCGTTCTCTTTCTTCTTTCGAACAGTTTTTACAAAGTTATTCTTACCAATATATCACTTTATTTTGAAAAACACATTACTACCTTAGTACGCGCGGTAAGTATAGTTAACAATATTCACAAATTGTAATCGTATCCTCCCGGCAGGTTTCGCACCGTCTCTGACCACCCTAGCTCGGATTTGAATAGTCTACTATGTACGTGTTGATTGGTATTACTTGTATGGCAATGTATAGGTAGGGTAGGGAATAAAGATGGTGCTCGTATGGAGGAGGATCAGAAAGTAAACACGTTGGGTACATCGTGTAAGAATATTTTCCGTGATAAACTCGGGACAAGACCATACCACTCGATTCGCAAGTTCGCCCAGTACCGCGGGTCGGAGTGAAAAATAAATTATACCCCCGAAAGGACATTGACCGCATGATATTCGGGAAGTTTGATTTTTTTTTTTTGATAAATCGAACGATCTTTCAAGGACGACGACTCGAAGTCTGAGAGCAAGGGAAAATCGCCTAATCACGAGTACGCTACACGTCTTGCCTTTGCCGCTTGAAAACTATCTTTTTAATACTCGGTGTCAAGACGCTGCTGCCGTATCTATCTAGATATCGCCTGCACATACTATGTAGATATAATAACATTGCACGAGTACAGCGCGGAGTCGTTAACAATTTCATCGCCACCGCATTATTGTTGGGAACACGGAGGGGCGACTACCCCAGAGACTGACGGAGGATAAAAATCTCAGTTAACAAGGAAACTACCCCTCAGGCACCACTAGCAAACACCCTTCGTCGATCCAAAAAGCTAACCGAGCGCGAACGATTTAACGGCAACTCGTTTTCTCGCTCTAATAGATCACGGTTTTCTCTGACCTCGTTATATATTATTGTCATTTTTATTCATGATTTTTTTTTTTTACAATATAATTTGCGTATAGCTTAAAATATGATTTTACCGCACCCAAATCCGTAACACGACCGTGAATGTTCCAAAAACCAGAGAATAAAATGATTTGCTTTCGCGCTGCGTTCAAAGCAAAAATTCGCTCAAAGTATATCGTTTCTAAGTATCAAAATAAGTATTTTACATTAGTTGCATGTTTTAGTAGTTTTCGTTAAGTAGTTTACATGGTATAAATTAGTAATTTTCCCTCCTTGACATAGTCAATATACTTTTTTGTTAGCCCAACGAAGGCTGCAAGTGTCGATCACGCATCACTTTGAAAAATAACATACGTGACAGTTCGCTGTGCAGAGTAAACTATTTTTCATAGAGCCATGCAAGAACAGTTATAGCACTGAATAGTTTTCCTACTCTGCTTTACCGACAACGGATTCATTCAATTTTTTTAAACGAATAACATTTTTATTGGAGTTTGTCGTTTTCGCCGAAGCTAAAGTTTGTTCTATCAATAAAACTACATCCTGTATAGATATTATTACAGGAAAAACTTACATTTTGAAATAACTGACATATTACCACAAGCAGCGAGAACCAGTCAACTGAAAACGATGTAATTGATATTTTTTAATGAATACTGACTGAATATATTTTAATTTTTCGGTTGACTGCTGATGTCGCTCTTTTAAAACATGTCAAACGAGAGAGAAAAAGTGTTCCAACATACCCTAGTCACCCTTATGTGGAAAATCCTCGAGGCTACCGCTTTTAGACATTTACGAGGGGTCTGTGAAAATGTTTCCGCGGCACCGCGATAACGTGTTACATCGTTGGACGAAATAACATTGCGTTAGGTTCAGACGAAACCCGCTGCACAAGATTTCTTTCGTAGCAGGGTGTTATATACTGATTCGCTTGAGATGGAAGTTTTGAAGTGGTTAAAGAGTCGAGGAAAACTGTTGAAGCAAAGCTTCGATGTGGTTCCCACCGGGTAGGACTATATATATGGGCAAAAAACCGAGAGTCAGGAGCGGGGAGCAAAAAGGTGAGTGCGCGCGCGCGTGTGTGTGGGTGGGTGTGTGTGTGTGTGTGGGAGAAAGAGAGAGAGAGAGAGAAAAGAGAAAGATGCAGAAGAGAGGACGAAAATCTCGTTTATTGAAGGAGAGGACATCAGATAAGAGAGAAAATGTATAAGAACTGGATGTTCTCCGTTGGCCAGTTTGTAATTTATAGCTCTAGACGGAGAGACTTCATTTCTTTCCTACTCACAGTTTACTGCTATATCTTCTGTTGCACCCACGCGGACGCGCGCGCGCACACACACACACACACACATTGCCATATGTCTTGCCAATAAAAAGACGTAACTTACATCACATTGCTTCTAAAATTATGTGAACTATGCCATTTTATTCCCTAGCTGTTAGTCTACATATACAAATGGAATGGAAATCGGAGATACTTTTTTTTTCCTCCATCCTCTCTTTACTCCCTTCCATCTTTATTCTTCTTCCTTTCGAAATCTTCTTATGCAATGCTCGGTATAAGATCTACCAGACTATATGTATATAGCCTTCTGCTCTTTTTCGTCCTCAATTTCAACGATCGAGACTAAAATACTCGTTCTTTTCAATTGATCGCACTTCGATGGGATAGCACAAAGCCACATTTCTTCACTCCACCGCCCCCCCCCCCTCTCCGCGCCATTCTCTCGCTCTCGTTCTCTGTCTGTTTTTTCAGTTTTCTTGCTCCCCCCCACACCTTCGCAGTGTTTACGGAAACACGGGACATTAATCTATTTCTATACTGCTTGACGAACCAGCGAGATATAGAAAGAAAGAAAGAGAGAGGGGGGGGGGGGATGAAACGAAACTAACCAATTGGTAGAGGTAGTTTTGCGTTCCAAAGATAGAATTGAAATCTGTCAATGAACTAGATCAATTTATCGATAATAGAAATTGAAAAAGATGTTCAAAGATTGCGGTATAATATTATTATTATTTTTCACAATATCTTTATCTCGATAATGAATCCATATATACGTGGTGAAAATGGGGGATTTTTCTTGTTACTTCGAAGGCTAATGGAGTTTAGACAGGTTTGACCTAATTTTTCATCGGGAAGTTATCGTCACTTATACAAAGTGCTCCGAATAGTATTACCGTTACAAAGATACGAAGATCGTTCAATATACATGACTATTAAGGCCGTATCGTTGTCTACTTTGCAGGTTTACTTTTAAAATAGAATTTATTCAAAACTGTACGAGTTTCTTTTTTGAAAACTTGAAAACGATATGGTTACTGATTCTTCCAAAAAATGTACAAGAATTCTCAAAAAGAATAATTTATAAAATACTTTGGGGTTTTTCAAAAATGTTTTAAAAAATGAGTTTAAATGCGGCGTTCATCTTCGATAGATCATTCTTCAAAAAGTTGGTACTAGCAATGAGTGAAAATAATTAAAATTTTTTTTCAATCTATTTTGTAAACGAACGCGTTTTTCCGTTTTTGTAAGTTTTTCGGATGCATATACAATGTTCGTTCGGCATACTGGTCGGTAATGAGAAATTTTTTCGGCCCACTGTTTTGCTTAATCTAACCAAACTATAAGATACAATAAATTGTACATGTTTAAAAATAATGAATAGATCAGCACCTGAAGAAAATTTGAATAAAAAATAAAATAAATACTCATCAGACGGTTATAGAATTATTCGACCCTCCGAATCACTCGTGGAAAAAGCAATTTAGACAACAGTATGGCTGTTATTCACTCAGGAGCTAAGTTTCATTTAGTTTGCAATCGGTAGTTATTTTTGTAAGTGTTTATCCGTTTGAACGATTACTCATATACTCATGTATGTTTCGAGTGTTCATTGATGATGAAATAAAAGATCCCTTGCTATTGCTTCGTTGCGCTAAACAAGCGCATCAGTATATTGATAAGCTTCGGGTGTTTCTTGAATATATTTGATACGGTATAATTATTCTTAAATATATCGTTAATACAGCAAACGGTTTTGAGACCTTTTTTCGAATTTATTATCACGTATAATTATCATTATACGTAGAAATGATCATGTATACGTCTTTCTTCGGCTGATTGAACGTTTTTTTTTATTAATTCGCGATGTGAAACGGCATTTGAAAAATAATATTTTGAAAAATATGCAGATTCATCGATAAATTTATAGTTGGAAAATTAATTTTCATCGGCTATTATGAAAGTAATATTAGCAGCTAGGGCATTTGATAGGGTAACATAATAATCTGGTATAGATACTCTTCGAATAGTGTATTATTGTGTGCTATTATAACGAGGAATAAATAAAATTGGACGTGTCCGGACAGCGGTCTCGAGGTGAGAGGGCAAAACCGAAACTCCTGAAAATAAACAAAACAAAGAAATCCGGAAACGCGAAACAAGTAACACCGTGATTGGATAGTTATAAATGTATACATATACATTCCTATCAGTATTCCACTTTCGTTCGGTTCGATGATCCACCATCGTATAAATTTTCTTGAGCAGACAACGAAACATATTGCACCCTAAAAATGGGGAGTTGGATCGAGTGGTTAACGGGGAAAGGTGAGGGGGGGTCAGAACGACTTTCTTCGTCTCGAGCTGTGGGTATAACGAGGTTGTTAAACCCACCCCCAGGAAAAACAACATTCGACGTGATAGATTCGACGAGAAAAACATTTCGATATATTGACCTGATAATGCTCGAGCGAGCCGAATCTTGAATTTTCTACGTGCAAAGAATATTTCTGTTCTTTTTATTTTTCATCCATGCGGATAGCATACACCCGTATCGAACACGCTGTGCGATGCTGCTTTCTGGTATTCCAAAACTTTCACGATTTCAACGTTATTGGCTGACCACACGATTACCCGGATCGTATATTTCGGTTTATCGGCATCACGGCAGGGCTAAATTTTACCTGGAAAGCGACATTTTTGTCTCTATTGTATACAGTATAATTTCCATCGAGTTGGAGATGAAAAAAATGATGTCACTTGTAAACTAAGCTTTTTTCCCTGGACCAGTTCTTGATATCTAACCCCATTACAAAAAAAAAAAGAAGACGAAAGTTAAGAATGAAAAAAGAAACAAATTTATAATTTATTCATCCAAGGTGAAAATGAAAATTGGGCAGTTGATTCTTTTATTGAATGCGAGAATCCCAAACTACTGGAATAAGGGTTGAAAACCGAGTGTTCCATTGGAAGTTTGGTTGGTTGTGTTTCCACATTATTTAGGGTCAAGACAGAGCGCCCTCTGCCTTCATATTGAGGCTATTCACAAGATGCGAGTATCTATAAATACATACTTATACAAATAAGGGTAGTTGTATAAATATGCATATATAATGCGAAAGCAACCACAGAGAATTTCAAACTAGCCACAGTCGGAGGATCAACCGGCCTGAAACACGTTGAGGGATGAACGCCGCTGAGGAATGAAGCGCGTAAAGGTCCAAGACCCAAAGAGAAAAACATAGAGAGAGAGAGAGAGAGAGGGCGTAGTGAGGTAGGTTGGTTACTTTGGCGCGTACCTTTGAGCCACTTTAATTCTCTTTAACCAGGGACTTGATGAATATTCCATAAGCTCCAACCTAACCGAAAACCACACGGACACACCGTTCGGTAGCCCCTCCTCCGTATAGACTAAAACAGGATACTCGCTCTACAAAACCTTCTAGTAGTGTATCGGCAAGTCCCTTGTTCGCCGGTTTGTTGCGGCGATATTGTTGATTGTTTCCCAATATCTTTTTTCACCTCTTCTAGCATCCCCGGAACACCCAATCGTTCTACATAGAATTTGTTTTTTTTTTCCATAAAACGATTGTCAACCGAAGTGATGATTATAAGAGTGGAAGTTTTAAATGCGTAAAGTTTAGTTCATTAGGGAATTACTACACCCGATCTCGTCTCGCGGTTAATATTTTGTTTTTTTACGAAAGTTTAGCTTTCATCGCGAGAATTACAATGATGAAACTAAATGACATGCCAATTTCAGCCCCACCACCGCGAATCATCGTTTTATTTAGAGAAAGTATCAATCGACAACTCAGCGAGCCTCGGGCCAGCAGAAGACAGAGCTGTCAATGAACTTGTTTCCCCGAGTAGTCTATATCGAGTCTCTTGATAATATTTGCAAACAGCGATTGCACACGAAAAACAAATGCGGATTTACAAAATTTAAATATCCACTGAGAAAAGAGATTTGTTCAATCAACAAATCAACTTACGAAAAACTGTGAATCGAGCTGAATATTTAGTTCGATTAATAGATTTTTTGTTATCCTGACTAAATATTCATACGAATCGAATATTATTTAACCAAGTCGAATGATTATTCAATTTATTTCAAGTAAACAACACATATTTATATCAAACAATTTTTAATGAATTTTTTTGTTCAACATCCAAACATGTAAATGGAATATTTAAAAACTTAAAAATGTGTATTTCACCATGCAATTTCTCAACAGTCGTGATCATGATGAGAAATCAGTCGATCATGGGAGTGGTTAGACCTCGATGAATTTCTCACGAGAATATAATCCGTAGAAGTTATAAATGTTTGTTTATCAATTCGCATCGGAATTAGTTGGAAGTCGGTACCGGTCCATATTTTTCTCGACTTTCGTAATTTATGTAGTACGTATCCGTAGGCCATGGTGTATGCGCGAGAACCGAGGCCGGACCGAAAAACTACTCGAAAGTTCGTTAATTCGTTCGACAATCAATTTATTTTTGATAATGTCGAAACGTATTCGCACAACAAATCCTAGCTTATTGAAATGGCTCAGTATCTCCAACAAATTGTTGTGTCCATGGAACAATATAATTCGGCTGACACGACTAAAAATTCAGTTGAACGGAAAGTGAGGATGTTTTTTTGAAGTTTATTGATGCAATCATGTAGTATATTTGGTTAACCAGGTCCAAATTTATTCGACAAAATATTTGGATTGTTTCAACCGCTTCATTTGTTGATTCAACTACATACCTATATGCTTATGATGACATTATTTTTTTATTCGAATCAACAATTCTTTTCTCAGTGTATAAGCTTAGATTGCGAGCCAATTGTTTGATGAGACCCGTGGCCATATAACGAAGGCTGTTGATCCTGCAAACAAATTTACCAGAAATCTCGGAATAAATGATTTGATTATGTTTCAAAACATTGTCAAGTCGCAAAAGCTCTATGAAATTTATGTAAAAAACTTACAATCAAAAGCTACGCGTGTACAACTCGCTCGGATTGAACAATAATGAAGCCGATTGAAAACTACAATAGCGAAGGTCGAGCGTACTTTTATTTCTAATTTGGACAACATATGTACAACTACATGTAGCATAAAGAATTACCTCTTTGTCACCCCGTTGATGAACTCGACAGTGCAAAAATGCCGTTTGGCCCACAGCTGTTGTCACATTTCGTGGCACGTTTTCCTCAAACCACGGCCATCCGGTTGTGTTCTGACCACCGACTAATTTGTGATCGCGGACGAACAAACCTGCAAGAGAAAAAAAAACATTGGCATGATTTTTTGTATTTCTTTCATATTTTTCTGGGCAGCATTCAACCTTATCCATATTTCAACTTTATCCAAAAAGATTCATTTTATGAATACTTTACAGCTCTGGAAGGAGCAGACCACAAGGAAGTTTCGAATGCCCGTCGCTTGGCTATACGTATGGAAAACCTTCTTTTTCCGAAAAAATTCTTTTTTTTTCGAAATTCTGATTGTTCAAATCCGGAGAGTAATAACAGCGTACTTTCAAATTCCATATCAACTGGTGAGGGTGCACAGATTTTAATTAGAATCTTCATCAATATTCCTAGAGATTTCCATAGTACCTACTCGAACTACCCGTCGTCCACTGGATTAAAGTATCTCGCGTAAATTTGCTGTGGGAATACCGTTTCGAAATAATTGAATGAGCTTAATTACAAGATTCCAGACAAAGACAAGATCAGCAATGAAATAAAATATTCACGTCTACTGATTAATAGTAACAATTTTTTTTTTTTTTTTAATCAGAGGATTATTGATATTTCTTGGGTCGTCTTCAGGACGGGGATACTAAATGCCTGTACTTGAAAATGAAAACAATGAAGGATAAATATCAGCAGAAAAAGACGACTCGAGTGCTCGGCAAACGGTAATCGGAAAGCAAAGAGAAATTATTTGTCCCTATGCGAGACATTGTCAACCCGAGGCATTGGGTTGTTCAATTTTTTTTTTAACTGAAAATAAGGTGCACACGGACAATACCGTACACCCTCGTATAGATTGCGGCTTCACTCGCGACTGGCTTAAATTCAGTGAATATTCGGCCACAATTTCTTCTCATGAATTTTCCGAAAATTATTCACTCAATTAATCATTTATGTTTTCGACTGCAACAGGAGGAAAATGAATGTAAGAACATTAATCGCATTTGTTTTTTCTGTCCATGATCCATCTGCTAAAATATCAGTGGATACGTGACCGTGTTGTATACGACACGGGCTTCATTGAAATATGTTTAGGTCACAATGGAAATGAAACGATAAATTTAAACTGTGCCTCGAGTTAATATGAACGAGGTTAAAGAAGAATGAAAAAAGTAATAGGTACCGTTCGACAGTAATAAATTCCAAAGAAATTATTCTCTTTATAAAATATTCAGCGGCATATATTGTTTAGAAATATTCGCAAGACAGCGCCGTGTCTCCGGATAAACAAGCCGAATGAAGATTAAACTATTGGAAACATCAAAACTTTAGGTCCATTAACGTTACCCATTCCGTTTCAGGAAAAGTAAATTGGAGACGCGGAAACCGTTGCGAAGTTACTAAAGTTGTTCTCGGAAATCATTTTACGACGAAAACTCGCCAAGAACCATTTAAATAATAATTAAGAAACCTTTAAATCTTACTATCTCGTCTACAATTTTCTCTCCCGTCCGCTCCCCCCCCCCCCCCCCCCCCCCCCCCCGTCTCTCTCTCAGTTTCAACAACTCGATACCAGTTTCACAAATAATTTTCGCCATTTCTTCCAGATTAATGGTTGTTGACGATAGCACAGTCTGCCGGATAGTTTATTCCGTTTCTCTTCCCCTCCGTTCAGCCACTTGCTCATCTTCTCCCACCACTTTCAATATTTTTTTCTCCACCGTTGCAGCATTCAGACCATTCTGGGTTGTTGAGTTTGCAATTTTTATCATAAAAGATAGATCCTTTTTCCGGTTTACTAACACAAGTGGTATGTCGACGTGAAAATAAAAAAACATCCTATTCATTCAAATTGAAGAATGTAGTTTCTACAAATGGACACGTTCAAGATATTTTTTCCTTATCGAACAATACGTTTCACTTCGATGATGGACGATTTTAGGCTTACTTTTCACCGTTAAGCGATTGAATCTTTCTCTGTTTCGTTCGATTGAAAATGGAAGACCTTGGAGTTAGTGAGATTTTTCAATTCGCTAAAGATGCCTTTTTCTTGGCTATCTGCTCGATAGGGGTTTTTTTTTTTTTCAGTCAAGCAATATTTATGGCTGGAATTTACACTCAGTTTCACAAAGTTTTTCTTGTTGCCGACGCTTACGAACCGACCCATTTTGTTTGTCGAATCCTGTTCAGTGTTTAATTGGGGTATTAATCTTTGGAAACAAGGAGAGACCGATATATATGATATCTACCATTTTATGGCTTTTTCAAAATCACGGAACAGCGCTTGCCTATTCTTCTCAACTTTTAACCCACACCTTCTTTAGCCGCTCTACGAAACAGTGATTCCAAGAATGTTTTGTCCGTTCCCCGATTGTGTTGAAAACTTTGTATAATGCGCTTTCAAAAAGTACGCGAGACTCGATTTTGAAAGACAATGTCCGATTTATACGAGTTTATTATATATGCGTATATATATACATATAGACCTGTACGAGCCTTGGAAACTTTTGTCATGGGACAAGAGTCAGAAGCCCGACTCACCACATCGACGAGAGGTTGCCAGTAGAGAAACGCTGAGAGTCCGAGGCGAGAACCAGCTTCGCTCGACAAGCGACAATGAAACTTTGATAATCCACGTTGAGCAAAAGATTTATAGCAAAAGTCTTATACCCGGAGAGAGACGGAGAGAGAGAGAGAGAGAGAGAGAGAGAGAGAGAGAGAGAGAGAGAGAGAGAGAGAGAGAGAGAGCGCGAAAATATTGTTCCGAGCTTCACGCTGTTCCACTATATACGCGAATAGCACTCAGCACTGTAAATTATATGTAGTCTACGATGTTATTATATGTCAGTGTATATGTACATCGGAAAAAATTAAGTTGGAACGGTGTGATAAAAGTTACTAGACGAATTAACATGTGCCATGTCGCGTCGCATAAAATATTGCTCGATCACCCAAGATAGGCTTATCAAATAGATTTTTGTTACATGTAAACAGACGCGTAGACACCGAGATCGTGCGTACGGATTGTATTAAAATTTAACAGTGGAAAAACTGACTCGTGATTATACAATAATCTCAGCCTGTTGTCCGTAAACAGCTGAGGAGAAATAATGAGTAGCGATTTCATGTATATAGCCAGATTGAAGATGCAGAGCTTTCGTGATTGACGCGAACCATTCGTTTATCACAACCATTCGTCGGTATTCCGAAAAGATAACAGATCGCTGATCCCAACTAACATCTCTCATACCCTGGAGAGTATCGTCGGTAGGACGTAAGGGTTTGCCAAGGGATTTGGAGAAGGCAACCTGGAAACCAAGATTCTGTATTAAAGGCCCTTATCGGCAACGGAAAAACACAAATTGATTAGAGAATCCCGAAGAATCTGCGATCGTATACATATTATCGTCTCGTCAAACGTATCCATGTCGATGCGGAGGATAACCGCATGGAAGGGGACATCCGAAAATTTGTTGGACTTGTCGGTTGAAATGATGCTAACGCGCCAAACCAAAAACCAGTCCGAGAGATTCTATTTGATCAAATTATTTAAATTTATATTAAAATTCCAAATGGAAGCTTAAATATTGAAAAGCTGTGTCTTCAATGATGTAATGGAATCGAACGAAGAAAGAACAAAGTTTATCAACGGACATGAAAATTTTACTTGTTTCTAAAAATAAAAAAAATTAAATCGAACAAAATATAGAATAATGCTAGTTCATAGCCGGATTCGTGACAACACGACATGTAAAAAGGTGTATGGCGCGAGCGCTTCTCTCCCTCTGTGTGTGCCAAACCCTCAAAATTGGGGAAATAAAGTAGATAGAAAAAAAAAAAAAATGCACGAAATGCAGTCCCTTAAATCATCGTTGGACATTTCGAGTACGCGAGAGACCGTATGTATTGTGTACGGCATAGTGCATACGGTATAAAATGCGAAAAGATGCGGTATTGCTCTCATGTATACGACTCTGCTCTTCGGCATAACTGTATATATATATTTTTCTTTCTTTCTTCCTCTCTCTCTCCCTGCTGCATTCCCAGCGGCCGCAGTTACTTGTGAGCGGTAAAAGTGCGGGTGAGGAGCAGGAGTTTACGACTGAGAAATAATTTCGCGAGCCGGAAGCGCGTTTCCCCGTGAAAAAGATGGGCTTCCGGGAAAGCCCAACCGCTCCAAGCGGGATCTCGAACATTGTACATACATATATATATATATAAATACGGCAGCTTATACACCATCCCCGCTATCCTGCGCTTATAAATATCTATGTGCACATTGGTGGGAAATCGTTGACGACAACATTTTCTCGGTATGATTCGTTCATCTGGAAAATTTCCCGGTGGATATGGAATTAAGAGTTTCCCGAAAGATGCTGACAAAACTCCGCCCATATACTTGTGCACGTAAATAATACCAGCACGGCAATAACAAAAAATACTAATACAATTACCAACGATAAGATTGCTCTTTTTTTTCACGGCCTCTTTACATATAACTACGTTTTTCCCTTTTAAATGCGATGTCGCTGCTTTCATTACTTTTCTTTATTCAACTATAATTTCGATTAAATGAATCGTTATGAACCCATATACATACATTTTTTTACACAATCGTACCTTGGAAATGTTTGAAAAACAGGAAACATAACGTTCGCAATGATCATCGTAATAAACGCCAACTGTATTAAATCATGTGCTTTGTGAAGCGATTCGGTTGACGAAAGAGTGAACCTAACAAGGCGAACTAAACCTCGTTTGTAATTAACAGCAGCAGGATGTCCATGCTTACGGAAAACAGCGGAAGCTATTATAAAATAAATATTTATGTTGAAAGAATCGACCCGTATCCTGGCCGCACTATGTGACGAATGAACCAACCGGAAATGGAAGAATACGGAGCTCTCCGTATTTTTATGACTGACAATAATTACCGTAACAACAATTAGATTCGATTTCGACGAATCAAAGGAACATAAATGTCATCTATAGGGAGTTTCGGGTAAATTATTCATGCACCGTAATTTCTTACGGTGCATGAATAAATACCCAAACGAACTCAAATCAAAGAAATATATATTTGTTTATCGCAGCGCATTGTGAACCCAGCGGTAGCTCGATTTATTCTTTTATTAAATTATTAAATTATTTTTTATTAAATTAAATTATATCTGGGGTTATTGTAAATAAAACCACGGTACCATGGGCACTTTTCGTTAAACATTTGTTGTTTTAATTAATAAACATATTTTATTTTCCATGTTCAAAAAATGTATCGTTTTATTGAATAGTACGTTATTAACGCATGTTCAAAACTGCAACATATCAAATTTTTCACTATTTCACAAGAAAAAAAATATTATATTCATTTTCCTCTTAGGAATATACAATATCATAAAGAATATCACTTCTTCAACCCTTATTCGCAGCTGAATGAGCAAATTTCGGAAAAATTTTCATTTTTCGAAAAAATTGGTCGTCCTATTGAATATTATGTTTTTAACAGATGTCCTAAGGCGAATCATCAAGATTTTCAACGTTCCGTCGAAAAAAAAAAAATTTTCCACTTTTTTTGGGGGGGGGGGGGGGGGTGTTCCGCTTTGCTCGATCCTCTCGTACTATAGGTGTGGAGAAAAAAAGAGGAAAGACCTAATAATCCTAAAGCCGAAATAATTTACTAAGGGAATGATGAAATGGCGGAACAAAGAAGCAACAGACATGAGAATCCGGCGGCATGAAGCCACAATAATTTATCGTATTTTTCCTTCTTATTCGGGCACGAAAGGAATATATATATATATATATATATATTCCTCTCTCACTTTGGGGAAAAAGACAGGAGAAATGAAGCTGAAAGTAGAAAAGAAGCCGGAAACCAAAGACTCGAGATCATTGGGTAGCTCAGGAATGGAGTATAGCAGTGAAAGGATAGTAGCAGAGGATAGAAAGAGAAAAGGGCACCACTCTTTTATTGCGTCAAGTATCCCCTTCAGGGAATACCCAATGACAAGGGAATGATAGAGAATGTAAGGGACTGAGAGGAGGAGGAGGAGGAGGAGAAAGAAAAAGAGGAGCACTGAAAAAAGGAATAAAGGTCCGTAGAAAGAGAAATTGAGAGTCAAGAAGAGTGAAGGAATAAGCCCGCAAGAGCATGAGCAATCATACAGACAAAAAGAAAATGATTTAATGAAAAAGATATCGTTTTCGTACGGATATAATATTGTATACACATAGGGAAAAATTAGAAAAAAAAAGCCATTCAATACTAATAATAGCCATATCGATGATGGTCATAAAAATTATATTAGAAATATGAATGATTTTTGCAATATGAATAGCTTGATGCAATAACCCGCACGCGAGTACATGTAGCTCCGTGTGCTTTCCAAGCTCAACTGTGTGTGTTTACCGGTAGGGAACGAGTAAAACGATCTCAGACTCGAAAAGTGTTCTCTTCTATCGGTGCATGACGAGAGCAAGTGGAAAACGCAGATACGAGTCGGACGGAACGACCATAGAACGAAAAAGTCGCCAAGATATGCGTTTTTCGAATCGAAATAAAAAGGTCCATCGTGGTATCTATTCTTTCTAATGTCATGCATGCATTTCTGGAGAATCGCATAGTCGGGGTAAAAAAAAAAAAAAAATCAACAAAAATATGCCAAGATTTTTTTTTTAATTATGTACCAAATTTCGAAAACTTTGAGTCGCGAGTCGGGTTAATGAAACGGATGAGAGTAACTTTTAACTTTCCAAATGCTTCGTAATGTAATGTTTGCTACAAAATATTTAATGAATTCTTTCCATTCACTCGGATCAAGCATCGGTTCTGTTTAAAGAATAATTCCTCTATTTTATATCGCATATGCAATATAAAATTTTGCATTGTTTAATTGAATTGATTCTTTCGTGTCTTCTCATAGACACACATGTGTCTATGTCTTTTATAACTGACAATGAAGCGCAATATCGTAGCGGACGCATTTTTGGAAAACTCTTATGAGAAAAGTGTCCTTCGCGAGCAGGACGCATTAAATCATTAGGACGAAAAGTCGGAGGAATTCCAGGTGCACTAAAAGTGGAGGAAAATGGAGGAAAATGTAGTATAACTTGACTTGAATCTGAGGTAAGTTTGCTGGTACATCATGTTATACGAATTTGTAATTGTGCTCTCTCGCGTCATGAGGTCATGGGTCGGTTTGCATGCCCTCGAATTTGCGCAAACGCGAGAATATTCAAGCGCGTTTCGAGTCGCGCGTATAATTTGTAGCGATACGCCGTTCAACATTCCTGGCCGGGTAAAATGAATTATTTCGTCACAAAACTGCCATGAGTTTTAACCATACAGATTTAGCAAAGGAAAAAAGATATACTACATACTTACGTGTGTGTTAGTTGCATGTACTACAGCGACCGGGCTAGCATATATCATAACTTGTGGGCCGTTACACACGAATATAAGTTGAATGTGAAAGCTGGTTTTAGTACCGCTATAGTTTCAAGTTTCAATTGAAAGATGCAAGCAGGGAAAGAAGCAGGTCAGGAGCAGGGTAGTCGTGGTATATTACGAGGCGAGGAAACGTGCAAGAGAAACACGACATCTTTTATACATATATACCGTATGTAAGGAGAAAATCGTCCAGGAGAGCCTCCCAGTCCTGTGCCGATTTATTCGTGCAGAAACGAGGAACAATTGAAAGCCAGGGACGCCTTTACCAATGGGCCGAGTTCTATACGAGAGGTTAATGGCGCACGAGCACCTCTCCGAGCCCTGCTCGGTCCCCTAAAGCTTTTTTTACCCCTTTATATCTGTATGTGTACTAGCCTCCTTCCGGGACTCGAACGAACGAGATAAAAGCGCGGTACCGTGTGTTCCCATTATTTTCGAATCACTGTCCAAAGTGCCTCGCGGCACACAAGTTTGTGTCTATATACGTATGTTATGTATTATACATACATGCACGGCTTTCCAGGTGAAATAGCCCTCCCTGCATGGTTTACGAATTCACCATTCGATCTCTGTCCTTTATTTTATAAATAATACCCTATGCCATGAACCTTTTTTTCAAACACCGTTTGCAAACACGCCTGTATTCAAAAATGATGAGTTTACTTGAAATTTGATAGTTTTTCTTGTGCGATTATACCGAGTTTGACATGCAATCTTGCCGCGTATATTCTCTATCTTTGAGTCATTTAACGGTAATGCTGATAGGATGTAGTTGGGTATCTTGATTTTTAGTTTTTTCGGAGCAACAAATTTTCATCATTTCCTATATCTCAAGAAAATTGTTCGTATACTACTTCACGCGGGACATGAAATTTTGATGAAAAAATATATTCCGATGGAGCGGCGTCAATGCGGCAATCGGTCGAGGCGTAGTGCATTTTCCTCGACAATTAATATATTATTATAATGATACTTTTTTTTTTCTTCAACTTTTAATAATAAAATACAGCATGCCGGAAGGAGTATGAGAAACAGTGCAGGTTCTAATTTAAGATTTCTAATAATGTAATAATAATGAATTTCTGATATAAGAATATGTATTGAGAAAAATTGAGGAAAATTCAACTAACGTGCAAATCCGAAATCTGATATATGCAGGAACTAGCACATGGTTGCACATCATGATTTTGAAAGGGAAAGAGGAACGTGCGTGAGAAAAAAATCGGAGGACCGGCGAAAGAAAAGCGAGAAGAGAAAGACGATAGTTGACGGCGTAGAAGTCAGGTCACGCACGAAGCCAATAGCATTTTTGCGGTACGTCCTCTACGTGTAATCCAGCAGGTATTGCCGCCGCGCGAGTACCAACTTTACTTATTTGCTTTTATTCCTTTCTTTCTCTAGTCGCGGAGCCTTGTGTATATTGGTAAATTGAAATGCCCGAGCGAATAATAGATGTTTCGGCGAATCAAAGAAAGAAAGGAGGAAAAGGAGCAGAGGAGGAGGAGGAACACGAAACATTGCGTTACGGATTAAGTCAACTACCATAAATAATCCGCAAAACTCAAAGTCATTTTATTCGACTCTAATGAGATTTTCGTTTTTATATTTGGAATAATATAAACCTTTATCAATATCGCTATATAATCAAGAGACTTAATTGGATTTACAACTTTTAACATCTCCTGCTTCTACGTGTCGTTATTACTCGATTATTCGATCGCTGGGTTATTATGATTCTTTTTCCTGTCTCAATTGCAAAATCAATTTCCTCGTCCGTTAAGTAGCACTTACATATCTCAAGGGACACTATATTATCTTCGTTTATGTTTAGAAGAAGTTAATGTTCCGCCTCCGCACGCGGGGGTCTCGAAACTATTTTAGATATTCGTTGATAATATATCCATTCGCAGGATGCTACATATAAAACATAATGCACTCGATGCTGCTCGAGCAGGGTACGGGACCGGGAGAACGAGAGTGTATGTGCTCTAAATGTACTTTTGATCAATGCCTTATAGAGCAGCTTTCAGACACTCGTTTAACGTCCTTTCTGCTTTATATTATGTATACGCCATCCGTATTACATACATAATATGAGGCATATTCTATGCGATTTTGAGCGGCCGTGACCTCGGCCATTTTTTATTTTTCCTGAAATTTTTCTATTAAATAATACCCTACAGGTGAAAAATATTCACACGAGATTGAGAATCTTATTTATCTCGTGTCTTTAGATGAGTAACAACGGATGAGTAAAAAATTCAGAGCTTCATCGGATAGAAATGGCAAATGGCTGATGCGTCGGAACCCAAAACTCCTATTGAGAGTCCTCTCTAGAACCGACCATGGAAATGGTCGGCCAAATGGAACGACCAAATTTGACAAGTTATATATTTGTAGGATCATTGCAAACGCGAATCAAGTAGAAGTAATATGTAAATTGATACAAGGACAAAGACAAATCTATATCATTCCGTTGTGCACATGAGTTTTCGTTATTCGTATGAGCCACCAATAATCAAATTGTTTCGAAAAATTGCATTTTCCCGAAATGTTTTTCTTTTTCATTCGCACATCAGAATGAGGTTGAAATAGATAATAGCAGAGTTTTTTTTTGTTCCATACCATCCGTTATCGCGATAGAAACAAACATAGCGGCGCACTTGGAGAAATTTTATGCTGCTGTCGTTTCGGTTGACGATCTATCCCCTCGCACAGCGCATCGATCAACTATATCATTTGCTATATAGTAGGTATAAATGGACGATCGTTACGTCTCTCTCCTCACTGACCATTCAACCTCCCGTTGCTGCTGTTTCCTGCTTCTCTATTCCGCACCCACTTATCCTTCCAACTTCTTTCTCGCGCGTTTCTTCTTCCATTTTATATTATTTAGCACTCATTTGAATAAAAAAATTTAACTCTTTGTCTTGAAAATATAAATAAATACTCGGGTGGAAATTCTATCGCGAGTAACTGACTATAAAATATATGCACGGTATGCGTGAATCTAGAAAATTACCTGATTTAAGAATTTTACTCGCTTGTCACTGCGTTGATACTTTCGATCAGCAACAATATCGCATATAGTACCATGGAAAAGAGGAAAATGTATGGTGAAATGTTAGATATTTTTGAAACTCGATTCGGCAAATATTAATTAATTAAGATGCAACCTTTTCAAATATCGCTGCATACGAAAGTAGCTAAAAACTGTTGACTCAATAACAATGGAACAATCCAAAAAGGATAATGGAATAATTCAAAATAAAATTTTTTACTTCATATCTTATAAGCGATTCATATTTTAAATGCATTTTAATATTGCGACCCAATTACTCGGCGTGGCCGTATAAATGTTGAGAAAAATGATATCCCCACAAACGGTAGTTGTATAATAGTTGAGAGGAACGAGGAACAAACGAGGGGGCAAACTTGAGTTTCCTACTTCCGGAAGAACTGGCACGTAGACTATGCACTTTTGTGTGTCTATGTGAGAGACTGCAAGCTCTTAGAGAGACGAGGGGCTCGAAAGGGGGTGAGAAATGCGGAGAGAATGGACAGTGGTTAAAGTTTTATCAGTCTTTGGCGAGCGTTTATGTGCACTTGGGAGACTCCCAGGGAGAACTAACGAAAAAAAAAAAGAAAAAAAAAACACACACACACACACAATCTCACCAAAAGTGTGCGACACGGTCGTTCAGCGGACAGTGCTAGCAAGCGACCCACCCATAAGGTATTAATTACATGAATTATATTTTATGTAGTACTACAGCTAGAGATTCCATAGAGTCTTTCATTTTCATTAGGGTCTCTCGTAAATCCTTCATCAACTAGTCTCCGAAGCAGATGCAATGTATATCAGAGAATAAATCAATAAATACTTCAATTGGATAATTGGAGACTGATGGTATTGAACGTAGTTCCTGTACCTAATTTCCGCGCGATATCTCCGTCCGCAAAGATGCGGAGAAGATTTATTTTTTATTTAATTTAATTTTTTATTTAATTTAATTTTTTTTTTTTTTTTTTTTTTTTTTTTTTTCATTTCGGCCTAATAATATATGGAATTGATGTGTTTCATCTGAAAAGATAATTGATATTCAATCGTAATTCATGAATTGCAATTGAAAGCAACTAGTTGCGCATGTTCGCTCGGTAATTGCATACATTAAGAAAAAAATTATTTCATGGAATTGAATTACATATTGCGATACGTTTGAGTTTGACCAGCACATTAATAGTTTAATATGCCCATTGTTTTACACCCTTTCGCCCCAGCGACAAATTTGTACTCTAACGTATAGCTACTACGAAAATCTCCTTATATTAAATATATTTTATTTTTTCGACATCATAAGTGGGAGAATTGAAATTTCGCTTCTTTGAAAGCAATTATTGGCGACGAAGATACGACGATAGCTCAATCGTAGTGCGCCGCGTGAATCAAATTTCTGTCACATCTTGGATTTTAATTAAAATATATCAAACTCTATATAGCGAGGTAGCGAAAAATAGTTGAGATTAAATTTGAACCTTTTCCTGGGTTTTATATGCTCCGTTCGTTTTTCAACATCGCATTTGTGTTGTTTTGATTTTCTTCGATTTCTGTCAACCGGAAGCAGATAAAATAAATCATTCTATTCATCTAAATTAATGACCATGCAGCAGTTCAATTCTAATCGCCCGTTTAACCCGTCAGGTATCGCGCTTTGAAACTTTTTTTCCACATTCTTATCGGAACGATCGTAATATTACAAAATTTACGATGGCATGAGCATTTGAATTTTTTTTACATTTCCTCCAAATGGTAGGCTAATGGAGCTTCGCCCTATGGTAGCTAGATTGGTAGAAAACGTGAGTTTTCTGCATGACGGGAAATAAACAAAAAAAAATCATCTATTTATACTATATATTTTTCACAACATTATTTATCGTTGTAAAATATTTCAGTCGTAATTTCAGTTCCTACTTTCTCAAATTTAACAACAGTCGGAACTATGCATGTTAGAAAACGTTTCATGGCGCGACCAGTGTTCGAAGTGTAATATCATCGCGAATATCCATCTCCTGTCAATCTCAATTTCGACCTGCTCCCCCTTTCGGCTAAATTGCCTAAAGGGAGCTAAGACCCAAACGATGCAATCACTTTCGAAACGAACCAAAGTCTTTTATTCGTAGTTTATGATACCTATTCACCCATTAGAACGGAATGGAATAATAAACAGTGAAACGGAAACGTTCTTTCCAAACTGCGATGTAATAGAATTATCGTTCTTTCCGCGAGTGATGGATACACGAAACTTTGTTCAAAGTGGAAGAATAACACGTTATACACTATAGAGGAAGAGGAGAGGAGGTTACGTGATGGAAGACGGAAATGAGCCCGAATAACTGATTTCGTGATCGGAATCGTATTCGTCGAACATTTGCCACGCTCAAATGAACGCACACACCGCGAGAACGAGAGAACGAGAGAATGCACCTACGTCGGAAAAACAAGTTTTACCTAGCAAATATCTCGGAATAAATCTATATCTATATTTGCATTGCTAAAAGCTGCAGGGGATAAGTAAAAAGTAAAAAAGGCGTCGAATTTCAACTTTTCGAACATCAAGTTGTATAAAGCGTGCTCCATTATTTCCTCGTCATGAAAAGCTCATATATCCTATTGCGCGATAATTTTTTAGCCCCCCGTTATGCCCACACCTGATGCTCGTTTACCCTTATTATTCCATATGTCATTTTGTATTGTTTGTTCGTTAGGACTTTCAAAAAATTCTCTGCGAGAATTAATGATAACACTCCGTTAATTCCCACCCAACACCGCCACATTACAACCCGTTACAATATGTTACGAATAACATCTCACATTTACTTTTTTTATTTTTGTTTAAGTTTTTTTCAGAATTAACATTAGCGTTTGACTATTTCAAAATCAATGGAAAAAATGGTGGTGATTACTGAGAAAAAAAATGCAGTATAAAAGCGCATACAAAAAAGCTGTTTCGAGATAAAATGGCTTGGGAGCAGAGAGCGTTTGTACATTCAACTTTGTGAGCTGCAGGTGCACCCGCCCTCTCTGTTAGTTTTTCTACGCGCTCTATCAACTTTTCGATATAAATTTCCCGGCCCGCTGAGACGTGTGTAATTCACTAGCTTTTTTCGGCCTTACTGATTGAAGGGAGCAATCATGGATGGTTGGCGTTTGAAGTAGTGAAACGTGAAAAAAAAACTTGAAGAAGAAAAAGTGAAAAAAAAAAAAAAAAAAAAAAAAAAAAAAAAAAAAAAAAAAGACATTATATCCAGTCGCTGTTCTCTGACGATGAAACTTGGCCATCGATGTGGTTCTCGCTCGAGGCAAAGAAAAAAAATACA
This sequence comes from Campoplex capitator, assembly GCA_037576405.1. NCBI lineage: Eukaryota > Metazoa > Arthropoda > Insecta > Hymenoptera > Ichneumonidae > Campoplex > Campoplex capitator. The sequence goes on along the minus strand of JARBWI010000002.1, from coordinate 19,591,384 downwards.
TGAAAAATAAAATGATTGAGCAAAGCAAAATGTGTGCGGCTGGCGAAGTCATGAGTTTCTCCGAGAGAGAAAATAGGGATCTGTGTAATGTATATATACCGCTGGCCAATGAGTGAGAGAAAAATAATGAGCAAAAGGGTGAAGTTGAGAAAAAAAAAATGTCCGAGTGCGTGTGTACATAGTATATGTACACACGCACTTTCTCTCTATATTGAAAGAAATTGTTTCTCCTCGAATGATCAATTATAAGAGAAAAACGCGTGCTCCAATTATCGATTATGGAAGAAAGTATGGGGGTAAGGGAAACAGATGGAATGAAAACACTGGCAACATTTGGATCCTTTTTTTCCGTAACTCATTATCATTATTATACATGTGCAATATTAAGTGTATAAATATGATATATGCGAGGGAGTTGTGAAAAAAAAACTATTTATTTATCACAAATGTTGTACGGCAAAGTTTTGAAAACTTTGTATTTCTCGCCGGACATACCGCGAGAACGGACAAGAATAATCATCGAATTAAAGCAAATATCGAAAAATCGTAATAACTTGATAAAATCAAAATAAATATGTTTTGTCTATAATTGTTTGATGTTTGAATAATTTTTTATTCAATAAGATGTAGAACGTTGCTCCATTCCCCAACGGGAAATAATCGCATTTACAGATTCATGGAATTAGAAAGTTTCATTCGCGCCGGGTTGGCGTTTAAGCATTGCGTTATACCTATATATAATAATAATAATTTATATGAGTCAATAATATTACTGTCATAATAAAAGCGCTTCCTGCTAGATGTTGTTTTAACATCGGTTCGAAACTCGATGAATTTTATAAGGTACATGGTTGTTGAAGCATGCACCGGGATAGAGAGACATTTGGGTGTCGAGTCACTTCAATTGGATAAATCTTTTGGATATATATATATATACACCGATATCGCTCACCGGTGCGAGAGGTTAGTCTCGATTAATTCTAATGTCTGTAATTCCTCCAAGAAGAAAAGCTATGTATATGCAGGTATTGTAAGTTATAAAGTGTTAGGTGCATGTATAATGGTGTAGCAGGTATGAATTATTTTATATGCTTTACGCAATAAACCAATGCAATGTAAATAGAGTAGGTATAAAAAATATTTGTGAGCAACGAAGAATCTATAGGATAAATTTATTCGATATCGAGCTGACCAAGTTGAGTGGTGGAAAAAAAATGAAAATCTTGATGAAACAAGAAAGACACATTCAAGCAGAGTCTAAATGAATAAATAAACGAATTGCCGCCATGCACGTTGAGAGCTTTCGGCGCGAATGTTCAGCACACTTCCTCTTATTCACTGTGTATTATCACTTGCCATTCCCGCGATCTCCTCTTCGTACATTGGTCGAGTAATTGCCCTCTAGTAGGGCGAACACTTAATGAAGTATTTCGCGACATGACGAGAGCGAAAACTGTTGGAATTATACCACTTTAAGCAAGTCCATTTGTTAGCTATCTCTCCCTCGAGGTTTATACGCTATCATACAAAAGAGTTGGAATGGAATTCAACTTTGCACGGTTGAACTGGCAACGTCTCAAACTAACCCCCTCTCGCTCGACGTGCTCTCAATTTTCTCAACTTTGCGTACTTTTGTCGCTCATTTCTTGAGTGCTGCTCGCTTCTCTCTCTCTCTCTCTCTCTCTCTCTCTTTCTTGTAATAATATGGAGTATGTAACGAGAACCAGTGCGGTAGTATTATTACAGTACACTCGAAGCATTTCAACTCAAACTCGACGAAGCGTCCCTTTCTTCATTATTTTTTTTTGCCCCTTCCCACTGCTCGCGCTACCCTTTTTTCTCGTCAAAGTTGGGAAACTTTTTTTCAACCTAACCGCTATATGTACGTGTATACGCACGCAGTCGCGGAGTGCACAGTATACAGGAGGTCAAAAAAAGTTTGCAAATCGTCTCGGTCATATTTTACCGCCCGCGAAGACTCGTATCTGCTCTGGTGCTCACCAGAGAAAGGAGAGCCGTTTTTTTTTCTTCCTTTCTTCATTTTTACCGCCCATTCGTGCTCCTATTCGCCCATGCCAGTAACTATTTTTGCTCGGTTTTACGTGTTTTTTTTAAGATTTTTTCCCTTTTTTTTTTTCTTTCATTCGTGCTTTTTGTTATTCTTTTTAATAATCTTCGTAAGTGAGCAGTCGCGTCGACGAACTGTGACACGGAGTTTACGAGTGCTATCATGAATCGTCCATGAGGCGCGCTCGTGAGCATGAATGCTCAAAAATATGTACTACGTATGTTCGTTTGGGCGATTCTTAACTGCGGGTCTCAAAACATTTTAACACCCGCACACCTCCTATTAAATTTCGTATAAATATTCAAAGTACTCCGAGAAACGCCAACTCTCAGTTCCGAGCACGAATTGCGACTGTATAAACTTTCTTTTTTACGACGCAAATAACACGGGATATTACACGAAGACCTCTGCGATTATTTTCCAACAAACATGTCGGTGCAAAATTCTCCCTCTTTTCGACACATGCAGTTAATATTAATTTAGAAAAAATATCATCATTTTTTAAATCTAGATTGTTCAACTTCTCAAATCACAATTTCATCGTAATACGCGAAAATGAGTTTTTTTTTTTTTATTAACGGGAAAAAGAGTTAAGAGAGCACGTATAGTATATATAACTAACTACACCACAAGCTTTCTTTTTAATATTCCACCGTTGGATTTTCGATAATTCACATTCGACAACAACGATGGCGGCCGGGGGGTATAAAAATTCCATTGTGCGACTGTTTCGTGTTCATGGACGATGCACCGTTCAATACATGATGGTGCATCAACGTACACGAGGGTTCTGTGCGCCGTGATCGATTTACATCTCCGCCTATCTCCCGCTTGCATCTCTCTCCTTTTCTACACTCCTTCTATTCCTTTCTCTCTTTATTACACTGCTCTCATTACACGTGCTACTACTTGGGTAAAGCATACTCGGAAATTCGATTAATCCTAACCGGTTTCGTACGGTTTATCGCGGCAAGATTCATCGATACATTCACCAGATACACGTTTTGTACGAGCTCACTCTCAATGTTCTTGGATGATTTCATGCGTCGAATGCCTCGTTGATTGGCATTCCGCTATACAACAAGCTCCTGTGAAGTATGCGATTACATTCAGCTACTCATCTCTTGTCTACGCGGGCGTATAGGGCTTAGCTATATGCGGTCATATCTTCATTATTTCCTTCGACGCATATATTCACGTGTGATTTTAAGCATCGCTTTTCACAGTGCCTGGGTACCTGTTTTTTTCAAATATTTTTTCAAAGGGTGAGAATACACTTGAGCCTTTTTTCAATTTATCATCTTTTCACTTTTATTTTTCATTTTCACATCTATAAGTAGTATACATATATGATGATAACCGCCTTATTTTTTGTTTTTCTTAAAACGCACACTGTATAAAATAGAATTTGAACAGCTGTCAAGAGCTTGATGCACTTTCGTTAGTGCAGCAAAGAACGATCGGTGAAAACATCGCATGATAACGCACTATCTTGGAGCAGATATCTAAATCGAATACGAGTACGACACGATGCGTGTGTACCGCGGTGTATTTGATATGATATTCCCCCCATTAAGCCATAGGAACAGAGGTTTGAGAAACGTCACAGGCTCTTTGCTTGAGAACATGAGAACCTACCAGTTTTAATGAAATATTTTTAATTACTCTGCACCGTGACACTGTATCGCGCGAGGTATCGCGTCCTTTCGTAAAAAAAAAAAACGAAAAAAAGTTACGAACGGAGCTCGGAAGATCAAGAATTCCCTCATTACCGTTTTTTATTTATAATTTTTTTTTTCAATGCTTCGAAAGTAACGATACTTCAAGCTTTCGATTCGAATTTGCAATGAAATGGAGAGTATTTTTTTATAACAAGCCCTCAACGCACGTTGTTCTTCATATTGTAATATTAGTTTTTTTTTTTAACGGCCCCGTTTTTTAGAACACTGCTGTTTGATCGTACTCGGACGCCTAAAATTATTCTTCGGTATGAAGAAAATATTAAAAATATTACCAGCATTCACCAATGTTTCTATGAGTTGTAATTACGGTCATTTTAACAGCACAATTTTATAAAAAATCAATTCACCTTTTGAACTATGCGCCGAATTCTCATGTTCTGCCGTGATAAATTTCCCTATACCGTTTGAGCTTGAACTTCTTTTCATCGCAGATAAAAGCTCATCGGAACGCGCCAAATTGGATTAAATTGGACTTGTCTTATTTAATTACTCGAGGGTAACGGAGTCATCGGAGTTTCATCGGAGATTATGAATTATTGAGAGTAATTCGATTATTTGAATAAGTTCGGAACTTTAACTTGAGTATTCTTCACTGACGCATAATGACCAAGCTCAAAATTGTACGGAATCTGGCGTACACTGTCTGAGCAACATTTATAGGGGCTCAGAACTTTCTGACCGTAATTAAAATTCAACCTTATTTCTTGATAAATAATTCAGCAAATATGTGTCCTTTGCAACAAGATTTTTAAATGCGTAACTCGTTAAGAAAGAACTTGTCTACTGGTTGATTAAATATGATGGTTGGTATTCGTTTGGTAACGAGAGGGCACGTAAAGAAAATGGGGTCAAGTCCCCAACGCGGAATCCACCCTTGTCACATTTTCTGTAGATATACAATGTACATGTACTACATAGTAGCGCAAGGAAATGTAGGAAGAGGGAGAGAGACTGAGCGAGAAACTGAGAAACAACGCAGAGGGAACTCAGTCCAAAAACTTTCAATTGTACCTCCAACGATCGTGGACCGCAAAAGCCACAGTGCAAAACGTTTCCTCTCCTGCTCTTACTTACTGATTTCCTTCTCTCATTTATCGCCCAACGACTCCCAGCTGTTTTGAATTTAACGCTGGAACGCCGCGACAACCGTGGGCCACGAGAGACGGTTTATGCTATCATCCGAGCATGTAATTAAAAAAAAAAAAAACAAAACAAATAAACGAAACGAAAAAAGAAAAAGTATTCCAGCGAGCATTCCTGATGGTCGAGTAAGTTTTCAAAAGCACACTGTGTTTTACGGCCATCGGCGGTGTTTGTATGCGCTTCGCGATATAACTGCCAGATTCATTCTTCCTCACAGAGAAAATAAATATAAATACCACTTTCATTTTCACCCACTGTAAATACGATTGTCGAAACACAATGAATAAAATATTGTTAGTATGCTACAACTCCGTTGTAAGACTATTTCCATTTAAACTTCATTAGACCCTCATTGACCTTGGCTCTTTCACTGGATTAATCCGAAATTTTAACAAAACAAAGCCCATGAACATTATTGTCGCTAAAATAAAATTGTCTATCTTTTATCAAAAATTGTCCATCTTTGTTGAAATATTGGCACAAATCGTTATTATTATTATTATTATTATTATTATTATCGCAGAACATTTCCAATTGTATCTATCGTGTCTCTTTTTTGAAAATCTTTGTACTATTGTTGATCAATACAAACTGCTCATCTGAATTCAAAGTTGACTACGATTTGCCAGAAAAAAATACCCTCGACTTTAAGCAATAAAGAAGCCTCCGCGACAACATTACCCTATACAAGCCTTAGTAAATTTTTTTTCCGTTGTTATTATTGTCGCGGTTATTGTCCCCAAGCGTTATTCACTTCCGCACGCATTAGCCACAATCGTTTCATTTGTAAAATCGTAGCTGCCGGCGCCACTGAACATTTACACACCGCAACAACAACGCCATCGGGATGACCCGAATTAATATCAAAAGCAGCAACTGTAACAGGATAAACATAATATCGATGTCAACGACAACAACAGCATCGATACGAAAAATAGGCAGTTAAGATGAATAAAAATACGTGCAATGATCGGAACTTGAGGTTGCTTGGGCTTGGGACGAAAAGTTTCATTCCAATTGCAGCAGATATGCCGCAAATAACAAGAGGTCCGGGGTTCGTATGGGCGAGTATGCGACTCTGGACACTGCAGGCTTGAGGGATGAACTCACCGATGATAAAGGAGTCCGAGATACGGTGACAGGAGGGACGACTAGTCGGTAGTATAGATGAAGGTTCAAGATGATATATATATATATGTAGGTATATATGGCATAGAAATATCGGAGAAGGAGGAACAGGAAGCCAAAGCTCTTGGTGTGCCGACCACGTGTATTCAGGAACAATACAACCAGTGCCTAGTTCACCAAAGATAATTACATGTCTCTACGTCATATTATTGTTGCGACGGCCTATTGTTGAAATCCTCTGTTACAATACAATGGCTTATACGCGGAGAGGAAGAGAAAGAGAGAGAGAGAGAGAGAGCGACGTTCAGTAATACGAAACCTTGCCGTGTATCGCTCACTCATAGGTAGCACCTCGGAATACAAACACCAAAAGGGTACAAAATATGCATGTTGGCGCAGAGTAAAACTTGTAAGGTAGGTCTTTTTGGTTGCCAGCAGTCGGACTCGGTTCAACATTTTATATAATCTACAGAGCACCCTCTTGGTCTTCGTGCATCTTTATTCGGGGAGAGATCTACCACTTCGTGCATTGTTCAACAATTTGTTCAGAGAAATGAGATGAGGGGGGTTGTCGTGACCTTTCGACACACACGCGTCCGCTTGGACGAGGGATACTTGTCTTACTTGTATATATAAAACGTGCTCATCCACCCTACAATCTTACTGTCTGTATTAATATATATACAAATATATATATGTATATTGTATACACATGTGATACACATGTTTTCATGTTGGTTCAAGGAAGCCCCTGGAGTTATAATCTCAATTGTCGTCGTTGTCACAACGGGGGAGTTTATATGACGCCCGAGAGCAAAAGGAAAGCTTCAAGTTCCGGCAATTCGACAAAACGACCCACGAGGATGAGAGTCGTGTATTATATATGTCCTGTAAGAAATTAGAAGGAGCCGACCTGAGCATGAAACCCGTGACACTTGCTATTAAATGCTTGCCGCTAGCCTCGTTGAAATTTCCGGATCGAATTATTAATTAAGATGTACTGTGCGTGAAAACCGTGATGAGAAAAGTTGCGTCATTTTGTTTTTCATGAAGCCTTGATTGATGATTCATTAGAGATGTGAAATAAGCACAAGGGATTTTTTTAATATCAAAAGCTAACTTGCACTATCCGAACTAAAATGGCCGAGTGAATTAAATTTGGAAACATTAATACTGAAAGAATTGAAAACTAACGCTCAAAACATATATTTATTATTTAATCCGCAAGGGTGTTGTAAATTTTATTGTAAAATTTGCGCATTTATTAATATACATATATTTAACGACATTGCCAATATCTGTATACAATAGCATGTGAATATAGGTACATGCAACATCGAGCATGAAAAGCTCTAATATACTTCGATAGATGAAAGCCATTAATTAACAAAGCCATCCAGTAAAGAAAAATATGAAGGTTAGTCGAAAATATGTATACACGGGAGGAGAGGAGTCGATACAGAGAAAAAAAAATTTGTTTGCTTATTCGACAAAGCTTTTATTTGATGCAAGCATATTATTATCATCGTCGCAGTGAATAATAATCATTCGAGCCAGCAAATCAAATTATTGACTCAACCAAATTGTTGTTGAGTTCACGAATTTCATTGGTTTGCCATAATTTGTTAATTAAACGAGGGTCTTTTTAGAGTATAAATTCAAACTATTCGGGTCGTTGACCTGCTTGTGTAACCATGCATTTTACTTAACATTATGTCATTTGTTGGAATCATCTTGCCTCTATAATAGGGTGTATGTAAATCTTTATGCGAAACATTGTTGTAACCTTTTATTATTTACTAAGTTGCAAATACCATTAGTTATTTCCCCGAAGTTTGGAATGTGTGAAAGACAACAAAAGTATGTTCAGGTGTAATCATCGGTTAAAGACAAAAGCTAAATTGAAATTTAAAAACTTGAATTTCAATAACTTTCATGTAAAAACTGTTCGATGCGGACGTGAGCAACCCTTATTTTCCTTCTTCCCGTTCCGTTTTACCTTTTATAGAACAAAAAATTATTTACAAATGAAACTGTTTTTTTTTTTTTACAAGCAAAACCAAACATGTTATGCGACATAAGTCTGTGTTCGAGATAAATTCTATTCAACTGACAAGCGAAAAAGAACTCGCACCACTTGATGATTATTTCATTTCTTAGTATTTATTCGGGTTTATTACTCACCTTTCTTGACGGATGAAATTCCCTGACTGACTGATATAATGAAACGAGGTGCGAGCGAAAGAGTATGGAAATTATAAAGATTAAAAGAACCGACGTACTCCTCGGGTGAATACTCAACGACTTCTTATGTTTTATCTTTTCATCTATGAATAAAGTTCTTCGACGTAGCTAACGCACGGTGTTCCGAGTTATTGACTTTTTTTTAAATATTCTTCTGGGAGCAATAGAGAAACCTAAGAGGAGCAGCGAAACAAACGCTTTGAATACGACGATTCATTGCATTATATATTTCTTGGGTAAACGGTTCAACGAACAACTTAATTAACACACTCAATACTCCCTGTATAGGATTATTATTATCATCCAAACGGTATAAGAAAAGGAACAATACGAGGCTTGGATATATGCAGACTGCATCATCGACGAGCTTAGTTCCGGCCTGTTGCCATTTAATTAGCAAAAGTATAAACTGTTGATGGAGTTACGAATGGAGGAATTTTCAAATTTGAACACATGTTCTTAAACTTTCTTGAACCCAACAAATGTAATGAGCACGCGATAACAAGTATTATAAAGCGATTCTCACTTATACTCACGATAAGAATTTTATTATCGACGAATTTTCATAATATATACACTACCGTCGGAAAGTTTCCGGACAAAAGTCGGAAAAAGTTGCCACACTCTTTTTCATGTTACTCCGTCGATAACGTAGATAAATTAATTTAATAAACGGCATTCTAAAGGGGAGAAATCCCATTTCATTTTGCTTTTTTTGAAAAATTTTTGCGATTTTTTTTACGACTAGGACGTCATTTTGAAAATGACCATTTTTCGTCTTTTTTTTTTCTTTTTACAGAGCGACCGCGTTTTCAGTAGAAATTTTTTTTTCCAATTTCTTTGACCGGATCTTGAAAAAGCAAAACTCAAGCTTCAATTTCGTTTTTTATAAAATCCGTTACGATTTTTTTTGAAAAAGTTATCATGTTTTTGGCGAAAAAAGACGGAATTCAGTAATTCCTGCGTAACACGAAAACTATCACATTTAGAAAAAAATCTTTAAGGAGTGAAAAGTTGCCTCTGAGATTGTTCTAGTCACTCGATTTTTTCCAGATTTTTTTTCCGAAATTTTTTTTTTTTCGTTGATTTTAGTTGAACTCCAGGTCTATCAATTTCCGTAATTTAAAAACTATGGGTTTTTTCACCAAAAGTCTGAGTACAAAAAAGTTTTATTTCTTCATTTTAAACATTTTGGAATTTTTTCAGATTTTTTTTCTCCGCTGATGTTCATCATCATCGTCAACATCGTCGGATAAAAAAATTCGAAAAAAAATCTGAAAAAATTCCAAAACGTTCAAAATGAAGAAATAAAACTTTTTCTTTTTAAAAGATCATAAACAAAGAAATGTGTTTTATAGCGTTTGATGAATAAAAAAATAATGTTTGTGCCGCAAAGATCAGAAGAGAGAGAGAGAGAGAGAGAGAGAGAGAGAGAGAGAGAGGGAGAGAGAGAAGTTCAGGTGCAATAAAGATAGCGACTTTACTATTTTATCCAGGCTTGTTCAAACTCCAGTCTCTCTTTCATTCTCCCTTTTTTTCCGCTTCCTCTCTTCCGTCTTCTCACACTCGGTCAATACTGTTTTCATGAAAATCTCGATTGAAATACTTCGATCGATCTAGGTCATGTGGATAACGAGCTCCCGACTATCGCCATCTCATTCTCTCTTCTTTGATTTGACTTTTTTGTTGCTTTTTCCGCACAGATGCAAGATATCTATACTGCTCTATTCAAAAGAAGAGGCACCAGCCAATGTTCTCTGGTCAGACGGAAAATATTTTATCCCAAGCACCGCTTTTTACCGTGCTTCGTCATTTACTAAACTAGCCTACTGGCATAGGATTCAACAACATCAATCTGTTCGCTTCAATATATTTGAATATATTAATATACGAAACAATACGTTCAAAAAAAAAAGCTCGAATCAATGAACTTATGAAAAACCAATAGAAACTTATTGTAAAATCGAACTCTTGTTAACAAATTAATACAGCGTTGTACTACAAAATTGGTTCAACAGATTTTCTGATAGAATACATTCTGTTGAATAAGAATTCATGAATTCATTATTCTGCACAATGCAGACAAATTGGTCTGCACAAAGGAATCGTGTTTGAATCAAAATAATGTTACTGTTTTCTCGGAGAGTGATAAAAATGCGATAATTATGTTTATTTTTTCTCTTTCCGTAATGTCCGAACGTAATATCCTAACTGTACAAAGAATTATGTAATGCTTGACTTTTTGATATCGTACGTATGCTAAATCGAGAGATTTCTCGTTACGTTGCTCGTCCATTTAACCGTTCAGTGAATAAGCCCAAGAACACAGGTGTCCATAGCACGATATCGAATACCTTTATTGAAGAGAGAGGGAGAACGATGAGAAGAGGCCGAGTTCGGTGAGTCGAGCCAGGCATAATAATCTACACGTTGATCCGGATAACAAGCGTGGCAGACTGAACCTCCTACCGTCGATGGATTATGCAACGCACAGTGTGCAACACTCGCACACGAAGGCTTTATATACACTATATATTTCAAAGGTAAGAGAGGGAGCGAAATGGAGAGATGAAGAGAGATATAACTATATACTATACAGAGACGATGGAGACAAGGCAAGTATCAGATCGGCGCCAGATCACGTTCAACGTTACTCTTCCTCCGATCCTCTTCGCCTCCCATCCAGGGCTTAAACCTCACGAAAAAAAAAAAAAAAAAATACTTTATCTTCGTAATATTCACGAGAGCGGGTCCATGGATGATGGCTCTCAGTGGACGATGGATGAGCTTCTGTGTGAATCTTTTGATCTTTTCGTTTCTTTATCGATTCCTATTTGTTATTACAGGCGAGCGGCAACAGAGAGGGTCCAACATTTCCAGCAATACCTATTCAAATGTTATTGGTTTTTATTGAATATACTATGCTCGGCTGTATGAACGTTGCGTTAGAATCGATATTACTCGGTACTTGGAGGGTGAAAAATATGTTTAATGGCGGGTATCTTTGATAGTTTTGAATGAAATATGGCCAACATGTTAGAATTCGTTCCTGTTGACTTTGCATTGGAAAAAATGGGTATACTTGATTGAGACGGAATTTAGAAAATTTTGTAGCGGAGTGAAAATTATATACATATACATATATGTACACGAACCAACCGGTGTATGTTCCAAAAAAGTGAAACTCTGTTTCAAAGTAGGTATATAGGGGACTATGGGGCAAAACGGACATGTTAACGATTTAAGCCAATTTAATCGATGAGCATATGGTCTTTCAACTATATTTGAGTCCCAAAATTGATTTCCAGTCGTAGTTTCTCGAATTTCGAAAAAAAAAATTTTTGGGGCAAACGGACATTGCCTTTCGGAGGTATAAAAAATGAAAATTTTTTTTTTTTCGAAATTGAGACGTCTGAAGCGACTTTTTCCGAATAGAATACCAACTCGGTAATATAAGAAAAGAAACGCGACCACTTAGAACCCCATTCTTTGGCATGTAAGAAAGAAAAATGAACCAAAACTTGAAATCGCATTTTGGCCATGTTTTCGAGTCATGCAAAAAATGAACTTTGGCTCCACCGTGCAGGGGTATTATTGATGTTTGAACTGTATTGGAGTTCCATAATCGATTTCCGGTCCTAGTTCCCCGGATTTCGTAAAAAAAAAATTTTGGGGCAAAACGGACATTGCCTCTCGAAGGTATAAAAAATGAAATTTTTTTTTTTTCGAAATTAAGACCTTCGAAGCGATTTTTTTCGAATGGAATGCCACCTCGGTGATATAAGAAAAGGGATGGGACCACTTGAGCCCCATTCCTTGCATGTAAAACAGAAAAATGAGCCGAATCTTGAGATCGCGTTTGGTCCAAGCTTTTCGGTCTTGCAAAAAATGAACTTTGGCTCTACCGTGCTGGGGTATAATCGATGTTTGAACTCTATTGGAGTCCCACAATCGATTTCCGGTCCTAGATCCCCGGATTTCGTAAAAAAAAATTTTCGGGGCAAAACGGACATTGCCTCTCGGAGGTATAAAAAATCGAAAAAATTACATTTTTCGATATTGAGACCTTCGAAGCGATTTTTTTCGCATGGAATGCCACCTCGGTGATATAAGAAAAGTAATGGGACCACTTGGGCCCCATTCCTTGGATGTAAAACAGAAAAATGAGCCAAATCTTGAGATCGCGTTTGGTCCAAGCTTTTCGGTCTTGCAAAAAATGAACTTTGGCTCTACCGCGCTGGGGTATAATCGATGTTTGAACTCTATTGGAGTCCCATAATCGATTTCAGGTCCTAGTTCCCCGGATTTCGTGAAAAAAAATTTTCGGGGCAAAACGGACATTGCCTCTCGGAGGTATAAAAAATCGAAAAAATTACATTTTTCGATATTGAGACCTTCGAAGCGATTTTTTTCGCATGGAATGCCACCTCGGTGATATAAGAAAAGGAATGGGACCACTTGAGCCCCATTCCTTGGATGTAAAACAGAAAAATGAGCTAAATCTTGAGATCGCGTTTGGTCCAAGCTTTTCGGTCTTGCAAAAAATGAACTTTGGCTCTACCGTGCTGGGGTATAATTGATGTTTGAACTCTATTGGAGTCCCACAATCGATTTCCGGTCCTAGATCCCCGGATTTCGTAAAAAAAAATTTTTGGGGCAAAACGGACATTGCCTCTCGGAGGTATAAAAAATGAAATTTTTTTTTTTTTTTTCGAAATTGAGACCTTCGAAGCGATTTTTTTCGAATGGAATGCCACCTCGGTGATATAAAAAAAGGAATGGGACCACTTAGGCCCCATTCCTTGGATGTGAAACAGAAAAATGAGCCAAATCTTGAGATCGCGTTTGGTCCAAGCTTTTCGGACTTGCAAAAAATGAACTTTGGCTCTACCGTGCTGGGGTATAATTGATGTTTGAACTCTATTGGAGTCCCACAATCGATTTCCGGTCTTAGATTCCCGGATTTCGTAAAAAAAAATTTTTGGGGCAAAACGGACACTGCCTCTCGGAGGTATAAAAAATCAAAAAAATTACATTTTTCGAAATTGAGACTTTCGAAGCGATTTTTTTTTGAATGGAATGCCACCTCGGTAATATAGAAAAAGGAATGGGACCACTTGAGCCCCATTCCTTGGATGTAAAACAGAAAAATGAGCCAAATTTGAGATGGCGTTTGGTCCAAGCTTTTCGGTCTTGCAAAAAATGAACTTTGGGTCCACCGTGCTGGGGTATAATTGAGGTTTGAACTGTATTGGAGTTCCATAATCGATTTCTGGTCCTAGTTCCCCGGATTTCGTAAAAAAAAATTTTTGGGGCAAAACGGACACAGCCTCTCAGTGATAATAAAAATTAAAAAATTACGAATATGTAGATTTTATTTGCTCCAATAAAAAAAACCTTTTTTCCTTATTTTCTTACCGTCATTATAAATTTGGTTTTCAAATAAGTCACAAAAGAAAATGAATAGTGAGCAGAACGTAGTTTGGGATCGGAGTCAAAATTTTATGAAATTTATAAAATTTCGGATTCAACGTGTGTTTATTTTGCTCTAAAACTTGAATTTTTAATGCATTTCACCCTAGAATACCACAATTCAAGATATTTTAGGGTCAGAACGTGGTTTGGATCCGAAAAAAAAATTTTATAAATTTTATAAAATTTACATTTACATGTGTCCGTTTTGCCCCCTGCGTGTCCATTTTGCCTCAAAATTCACTAATTCAGGCTGTTTTCGGGTAAAAATGTAATTTAAGCTTGAAAAAAAAATTTATGAATTTTCCGAAATTTCAGAATTTGAAATGTCCGTTTTGCCCCGGATTTTCGACTTTCGGGGCAAAACGGACACCCTGTCCGTTTTGCCCCATATGTCCGTTTTGCCCCATAATCCCCTACTACTTGGATAAATGATTACCAAACTGAACGACCTGCAGGCTGGGTTGCGTAAACATATCTTCCTCGAGGTTTCACCACTACTAAGGGCCTACGCAGTCGGTCCACCCGAATTCGTAACAACTTAGCGTTAGTAGGTCATCGTATGATAAACACAAATTTATATATAAATATACGAGCAGAAGACGTCGCGAGTTCTGACCAATTTCTCCGGGTCAATTGGATCGTTCATATTGAGTTTACGATCGGCAAACATGTCCCTCTAGTGCCACAATCATCCCCTAAAAGAACGCGTCCGCAAATAATGAAAAATACCTCTCTTGAATTATTTCATGTGATTTGAAAATAAGCAGCAAATCAAAGTGACCGGTTATGCTCGCGCGCAATCAATCTAATCACTGTTACTCCACGAAAAGCATACATAAAAAAGTCGTAGGAAATGAGTGATTGTCAATGAAATCAATCCTTCAAGATTATTGGTGTTTCGCACGCTTGCTCTTCATGACCAGCAGTTTGGCATAGAGATGTAAGCGGCCTATAATAAATCGTGACTTCTCTGATCCAAGCGCTCAAATGCAGATTTTACGTATAGGTATGTACGATGATGTATATATACGGGACTTGTATGAGCTCGAGTGAGCGCCAAACATGTCCCCGGGGTTGCGTCGTATTGTGTACAAAAGAGGATATGTATACATATACTATATACGTTTGCACTTGATTATATATATATATATATATATATATATAACGTATATTTAGGTAGTACACATAGCTGGTCAGTAGGCTATATATGGAGAAATCGAAGGGTGGAACGAGGCGGAGGAGGATTTTGGTTGAGAGGCGGAAGGTTTGCGTATCCACGCGTATCATAATTCAATTATCGGAGCATGCAATGTACACACGGACTGGTAAGCTCCATGGAATAATGATCGTATTGATCCTCTTCTCTCACTCTCTTCCTACATCCTCTGTTTCTGTACTATAACGATGACCCTCCTATGGGTACTTCTACATTCGTCCTGGGTATGGGCTTCACAATAAACGCCTCCGATTATGGACCGAACCAGAGAACGAGAAAGAGAGAGAGAAAGATGCAAAGTACCTTAGTTACCATTAATAACGTTACCGCGTGAGCAGGATATACTATACTCGAGGGGGGATCGACGCGGAGCAAGAGAGAAAGAGAGAGAAAGAGAGAGTACATTTGGCAATACGGATAGAATACGCGGTAGAGTTCAAGAAAGGATCGATCGGGATTCCTCGTTTCAAACTACGAACGTATTATGATGTATACATTGTTCGCGTACTATAGCAAATTGCCTCACGGTATTAGACCGACAAGCTTTTCTAGTCTCGTTAAGGCTATTTTTTTTATTCACTTCTGAACTGGTGAACAAATTTCAAAATGTTGTCGTAATTACTGACCGGATTATACTAGTTTTGTAGATCGAACCTGATTGGATAAAATAACGTACGAGACAACTTCTATACTTTTGCATCTTTATAAAGAACACCGAAATATGTAGCAGGTAACTCGAAAGAAGTTTGAATATATCTTTGCTCTTGCGCCGCGATAAGCGCAACTGAAATGCATGATAATTGACCTCAAGCAACCTTTCGTAAGTGAACTATCGTGTCAAATAATATTCGAACGAGTTTTTAATTGGCGGAGAATTGTATAATCACCGCGAGCAGGGATAAAAATAAAAAATAAAAAAAAACAAATACTCCCCGGCATCCGATAAAGCTCTTATTTTTCAGTTATATTTCATCATATATTCACCAATATATATAAAAACTCGAGCAACTAACGCGAAATAATAGTTGTTATGATTTCTGTTATCTATAATTTTCCTTACGGCAATGAAAAATGTTGACGAGATGAGATGAATTAGACCGGCAAATATATCAGGATCGCATGCAGTACAAAGTGCAACATAAATTTTGTGCATTTTATTCTATTCCGAAACGTGTATTTCGAAATATAAAAATCTCATTCAGGATTTTCCCTGCGTGGCAAGAAGAAAAGAGTACCGATTCTCCGGGTATTGCTCCGCGCGTCGGGTACACATGCACGGGAACAGCAATTTTACAAGACGATCCGAATACTAACATGGTCGATAGGGATGTATCTTCCTACTCGACGAATCTGTATGCGAGAGTTTGGCGACTGAGTCTCCTGCTTGCCTATGTAGATACAGGCAGGAACTCGAATCGGATCCCTAGAATGTTGAAGGTGGCTACAAGCATCGATGGAGTCTAGACGCGCGTCTCTGGGTGTATTCACGATCACGTATATTATCACGTATATGTAGATCCATATAGGTGCATATACCATTTGGACGTATCGACGGACATTTTCTTGCATATGTATGCAAATATACATGCGCATATTCTTGTATTCGTGCGGTCCCATGTATAATACATGTACACGCAGAGATATGCATAGCTCGGGTGCAGGAGTTTATACGAAAATGTTTCCGATTTCACATTTATGCCCTCCGATTTTTATGCACTTTCACGGGATTATCAATGCGGTAAAAGTAGTCGACAAATGGAAAACACTTTGGGGCTGAAAAACGTCACGCCAAGCTCTCAAAGATATCAAATCAGCATTTTCAAATAATAAATTCTCGCCGCGTCTACGAGCTTTATTTTACTCGACTCCAAAATAATGGCTCCAAAACGTAAATCCAACGAAAGCTCCAAAGGGGACATCGCGCATGGATGTTCTCGTTTTTCTTGCAAAAAAAAAAAAAAAAAAAAAAAAATCTTTTAGAATAAATTCTTCTAAGAAACAATATTTCCGAAAATCGTTCAGATTCACTCTCCACCCGTATTATACTTATTACGTTTAAGTAACAGTAACTCGTTATATATAGTATACGTCGGATAAGTTTTTGTGAGGATTTTCAGCTTCGCGTCGAGACGAAATAGGGATCCGATCGTACAGAGAACATAAAGAGGCTTAGGCCCGCCTTCATGAAAACCACTCTACTAACGTCAAGTATCAAGAATCTCTTTAGTTTCTACTTTAAAACTCCGATCGTGGTACTCAACGATCTTCTACGTTGAAACAGCGACGATTTCTATTATGTGGAGGCGAAACGCTATGCATTTTATATGAATGTATACAACACATGCATATTTGTATGTAACTTTGTACATGATTTATCAAGCACCGGATGGATATCTTATACGTTTTCCGTACACCAGCTTACAGGAATTACGTTAACAATAGCGAAATAACAGAATAAATGCAATTAGTCGTCTTCTCATAGAAATAGAAACTTGGAAATAACAAAATTTATTGATGAAAACGGGTACATAATAAACGGGATACTTGTTTGTCTCGAATTGTAATTCGAAATATTAATTTTTCTTTCTCAAGCGAACACGTGACACAAAATCATCCAAAGATTTCTAATGTTTGAATAACAAAAAAAACTAATGATAATTGTGCAAACATTAGAAAGTTTATTTGTTATTTATTCCGAAATTCGCGATTTATCGATAAGTTATAAGACAGACGGGCAATTTCTATAGAAACTTTTCAATTGAAGCAGTCAACGCGCCGGGTTTTCGAACCATTCATTATTCCTTTATTCCAAAGTTTCATGTAAAAGAGTCAGTAATTATTTTTACACAGCAGAGTGTTGAAAGTTTTTTTTTTAATCATCAAACTCTTCACTCTGCTCACAAAAAAAAAAAAAAAATTCATTTTTTGAGGGCTGTGTTCGCCAGTCTAGCCGGCCCTCTCCCACAGAGAGGACAGGCCAGTATAAGTAAATCCAGTGCAAGTTTACCCAGTTCCGTTCAGGAAACTCCGAGCGCTGGTTTTCGTTTACATTTGTTTTTTTTTTATTCCACCTCGCATCCTCAATACCA
Source organism: Campoplex capitator (assembly GCA_037576405.1). Classification (NCBI taxonomy): domain Eukaryota; kingdom Metazoa; phylum Arthropoda; class Insecta; order Hymenoptera; family Ichneumonidae; genus Campoplex; species Campoplex capitator. Next base: position 19,573,279 of record JARBWI010000002.1, on the reverse strand, counting down.
GTCGATATATCGAACCTGACAATTTCATGAGGTATATTTCTTCGTTCCCGCAAAATCCTCCACCGATTCCTCGTTGACGTTTCACTCTTATGTACTATGTATATCCTCGTAGGTAGTACATGACAATATCGGCAAGTACAACCTCGGCGGTGTGCTATCGTCGTTTGTCTGACAATGGTGCAAATAATAGATACACTTCACACTGCCCGAAGCACTATATTTTGTATCTGATACACTTGTCACGGCATAAGAATTTTTATAATAATAAGTATTTGCGAAAGTGTTTGAAACGAGTTGACTTGGTAAATAATTTTCTTTCTCTTCACTTCGGGGGTGCGGTGAAATCTACAGAACGAAAATGTTCCTAAAAAAAAAAAAAAAAATATTGAATTGTGCGCTGATTAAATTTTTATTAAAGTCGAATTTTCCTTCCCGCAGCCAGATCTTATTATTTCTAACATTTATACCGAAAACTCGACACGGCTGTATCAACCGAATCGATTTTGTAATTCAGGAATGCTATTTCGGTTAACGAAATTTTTATACAAAATAACGATTTTAGTTGATCCAGTCTTCGGATCTAAAAAAGTTGACATGAATATTCTCTTCGCATGCTCGCTCACGGGATTAGCAAAAAATCAATACAGCCGGCGCAAAGATGAGTAAAAAAATCTAGAAAATATATTAAGTGTGTTTTTCTCGAAGGGTGTGAGAGGGTATCCTTGATTTATGGGCAAATCGGGAGAAACGCTGTCTACGAAACTGTTGTTGTTGTTGTTGTTATTTTTTTTTTCTTCTCTCGAGGATCAACCATATATGTATATAAGTATAATGATACCGGCGTATGCAAAGTAGAACGACGTCCGTTGGTCGATCGGCTTTATTCGGCATGACTTGTATACAAATAATACAAGTGCGCGGCGGCAACATCAGTATCACACGATATCCAAGTACGCGAAGCGACTTGGATGCTGTAAGGTTTTTTGGTCGTAAGTCAATATTTTGGTAATCGATCGAGTTCCGCTTTGTCATATTTACTATGTTAATATGTCTCATTTGTCTCTCGATTTCAAGTGAAAGAATAAAAAAAGTTTGTTCGCAACCTCTACGAGTAAAGTACGAGTTCAGCGTTATATACCGCTGTCAAATTCTTCTGTTTCAGATCATTCGCATATAGATCCATATAGACATGCATGCATATCTATAGATATATACATAATACATATACACCAATGCTTCATCATCCACAGCGCTGATATTACAGTCGACTGGAAATGCTATATTTCTTGCAAGTGTACATTAGAGTGTAGTGTTACAGCAGAGTTTACTACATATACTACCGTATTCGTTTTTTCCCCTTCCTTCGTATTCTCACGTTCTCTTCTTTTTTTTTTTTTTTTTCTCGGCTCCTGTTCGTTTTTCCTCTCTACCACTATCTGTTTTTCATTGCATTTCTTTTATTCTTTTATTCCCACACAAACTTGTGTGTAGAGTGCGGCGAACAAGCATTTCGATTTTTGGCAAACGGGTTTTACTACTTGGAGATAATAACGTAGATGCACGCGGGTGAAACGAGCCATTGTTTTATTCAAATTTAAAACGTGACCGCGAGTACAGTAAAAATGTATCTGTAATTTTATCCGTTTTGTGCATGGTTAGCGCCTGCATGCATGGTCATCGCGCGACTGGTCATCGAATAAAATATTTCTTCAGTACGGTGCGGTATGGTATCCGCAGGGGTCAAGGAAAACCGTACAGCAATACGGTTCAAAGCACATATCGGAGACATATGTGCGTATGTGTGGAAGAAAATATAAAACAAGTCATGGCGTTGTTCGGGCGTACGATAACTCGCGACTGAAAAACGTATTTCTCGAACGATCGAATTTTAGCCCCGCGGTAAAAGAAGAACTGACGGAAATAAAAGAAAGACAGAGTAACACTAGGGGAGTGAGTGAGAACGACGAAACTATATACGAGAGTCAGAAATAGGATCTGTCCTGAGCATTTGGGACGAATCTTCGGAATAAAAGTTGGTCCGGTTTCCGAATGGGTATAAAAGGACTTTGCTTTCCAATCAATTTTCTTGCCTAAACTACCGCTCTCTCTCTCTCTCTCTCTCTCTCTCTCTCTTTCTTCCCGTTTTTTATGTCGAAATTACATTGTAAGTTGCAAATAAAAAATTCGATAAAGACCGCTAGGCAAAAGAGGCTTGAACAAGCAAAAGAAGAAGGATGGAACGAAGAAAAAGCGATTGAAAGAGAAAGAGATGGACAATATCATTGCAATCAATCGACCCCAGAGTACAATCAAGTCGTGGAACCGAGAGTAAAGAAAAGTTTTGAAATGGAGAAAGAGAGAGAGAGAGAAAGTTAAATGAAACGCCAAAGTGGTCCGCACGAACATTCTTCAATTGTTTTATAATCGACTTTTCCAAACCCTCTTATGGAGAACAGAAATGCGATGGGAACACAAGAAAAAGCTAAGAGAAAGAGGCCGAGAATCCAATTTCGATGATAAATATGGACTGCACTCGTAATGATCACAATGATAATAATCAAAACATGAGATTACCTCACTTTCATCGTTGAAAATACAGATCAAGTTTTTATTTCAAGACCAAAATTTAGTTTCATTTAGTTTAGCAATGAAATATAACCAACACACGCGCGGTGACGAAGTTTTTTTTTTAAATCTCAAGTACATTGCTGGGTTTTTTCAAGTTGTTTGTAGAAAACAATTAGTCAATATGGTATTCATGGTTAGCAGTTTTTTCGAGTGGTTTTTTTTTTTTCACGGCTGGAGATATGTTCGTCTAATTAGATTGATTTAATGTAAATTCAATCCGCGCTGTTGGATTCTTGAATGTCATCTTTAAGGTATATAGTTAACCTCGAAATTCGACAAGACTCTATAAATAAAACCCTTGAATCGCGTACAAACCGATTGAATTCTCTCCACACTGATAAAGAGAAATCTTGGAGAATATGTACTACGTCTACGTCGATATTATGTGCGTGCAGAGTTTACAAATGTAGAAGAAAACTCGAGTAAAATGAGGGTGCTCGATGGGGGGGAACGTATCTGCATATCATCCGGGGAATTGCTACAACGGGGTATGAAGTAGCGAGAAGGCAAAGTGCCGAATAGACCCTTTCCCTCTCCATGCACAAAAAGCGAGACCACATACACATATATGCATGTCGAGTTTCATTCGCAAATCGCTTCGACTGCTTCCATAAAGTTTTTCAACCCGCGACTGGGCACGAAATTTGTCTTGCCACGTCTTGGAGCCCGAGCGGAGTACTTTACAAGTCGTTTCAAAATAAAATAACTCCTCAACTAGACGAGTCGATCGTGGAGTGTATTATTCAATTTCAATAATTCAATCCATATATAATATATATATAAAATATGTTTTCCTAAAAACATATTTTCAGTTATTTTTCCTTTTTGAGCATCATAATTTCGCCTCACCGCTCGGCATTTTTCTAGTTTTTTGTATTAAGCTATATATGTGTATATACTAAACTCGATGAATATGAACGTATGTCGATGCGGTAAACCTACATAAATCTACATCTTGACGTGCTCCAGCAACTTTTATGTGAAAACTTTTGACGCTAGAGTTCATCCGCCGGTTCCCTTTCCCTTCGTTCAACGATATACAATTGTACGAGCATATAATATGTATGTACGTATGTATGTTGGCATGAAAAATTCTACATCCGCGTAATTGTTTGTATTTCGATTCGTTACACGAAAGGTTTCTCAAGTTGTTGCTCGGTTTCCTCCACAATAAGTCTCCAATAAATATGTAAGCACACGTTTTCCCTATCTTGAAATCCATAACCTGCTGCTTGGGTTCTCAAATAAAATTCTCTTCCGTGCCGATTTTTTTTTTTTTTTTTTTTTTTTTTTCTTTCTTCATCTCATCTTTTCATATTGATATGAAAGTCAGTTTGACAGTAAAAAAAGTTATGCGTAGTGTTGAATGTTGTTTCATTCGTCCAAACAATCTCGTACGTAATACACTATGGTCGTGAACAGTATTTACGCTCGAGAGCCCGGATACACCATTTGAAATCGTTTTTAGTAACATCTCGTTGCGGCAGCGTATGTATATACTCGAAATTCATAAACGGCGTTTTAAATAAGCGTAGGAGAAACAAAACAGAGCAATTATTTCTCTTTTTCTTTTCAGTCTCTACATTTGAGCCAGCCGCAAATTCAGTATAAATTGTTCGAATCAGCTGCTTCGACGGAAATTTACAAGAGGACAGTTGAAAATTATATTTCGATTGAATTTTTCCACGTATTAAGATAATTTCAAATATTACAATTTCAAGAAGCAAGATTCGTTACTGAAATGCGTTAAAAAACATATTTTTTGAAACGCCCTGGTGAAAAATCTTGTTTCCTCCGTAAGCAAAGTATATACTTACTTGATGCATAGCTACGTAGGTAGGTATGTACCTATATCATCGTGCAATAGCGCGAATCAACTTATCTCGAGGGATTGCCGCGAGTGGTCGAGACTCCAACGTAGATTATGTAAATTTGTAAACTATACGTAGTAGTACTACATATGACATACGTATGGATGAATTTTGAAAGGCAAAGCAATGAGAAGCAGGCCTCAAGAAGAGACAAGACCGTTAGCCTTTTGGCGCTTGAGGTGTCCCTCGTCGAACCTGGAACCTCGTTCTCTCGTGTCGGTGCATGTATGCTCGGCACCCCAGAATAATGTACATCTACTCTAAAGTCACGGAAATTTGAGCCCAGGGGAAATCCATTTGGAGTATTTTCGAGAGATTGGCGTATCCCCCCCGACTCCACCAAAATCTCGGTATTATCTTCATGTAAATGCGCGATTGTACACGATCTATAATCGCATAAATATATGTATGTATACTACATCATTCGGTACACGATGTATGAGGTGTATTTTGTGCCAACTTCACATTTCGAAAATCTGACCTTTACATCATTTTCTACATTTTTTATATCTTTCTTTTTAAATTGAAGAATAAATAATTATGTAAGCCGCGCGTTCGATAATAATTCATCTGTAACAAAGATCGCGAGAAAAATAACCCAATGGACACCCAAATCTTGCCCATATTTTCGAATCGTAAGCGCACTTCTAATTATACAATTCGGCCGCAACTTGTTATTCTTTCAATCCCAATTTACCGAGCAGATGATTCGATACCTACACTTCATCTGCTGCAAGACATGCAACTATACGATTAACATTTTCAAGCCAAAATTTGTCGAGATTGGAAGGTCCGTTTTTTTTAAACTATGACAAATAATTTACGTCGACGGCAGAGTTTTATTAGAATTTTTTTCTTAAAAGGGTGAATTTGAGCCGAATAACGAACTACTATATAACTACTACTATAGATCCCTTCTTCTTTCGTGTCATGAAGTCGGATAACGAGTTCACTGTTCTTCTTCCATCGCACCATCTACCCCCGCGGTCTGCTCTCTATGTTTAGAGGCTGGGCCGGCCATACACATAATGAGCATTTTCTTCTCTCGTACACGCGCGATATAATTCAATGTTCGTTGGCCAGCGGGATGAAAATTCCCTAGAGGCGGGCTTTATATCAACTTCTCGACGTGGTTCATCCCAACGGGCTTCTTCTCAGCCTTCCCTCCTCTTTTCCCTTCCGACAAATCACGCGCGCACACACACATACGCGAATACAAACATAAATTTTGCACCTCGCAAAAGCGAGAGTATCAAGCTGCTATACTTCTTGTTCCCTAACTGAGATTATGACGTTCATATTTCTTTATAGCCCGATCAAGTTATAGATAACACGCTTGGGGACAGCATTGTGGCTGCTGCCCGTATGATGAGATTCTACCCGACTGCAAATTAATTAACAAACGCGGTGGGAGATCGAGCTGAAAATAATATTTTCCATTTCCGAATAGCTCCATTATTTTGACAGGTATCGCGTTTACATACGCACGCGTTTACGAAACCAAAAATCATTAGAGAGCGAAGTAGTCGAGAGTTTGTGAAATACCGTTAAAAATTTCGAGCTTTACCAGCAGCCGATGACAATAATTTACTATTAAATATAAAAGCAGGAAAAAAAAATAAAAGTAGGCATGTGTTATAATTGAAAATGTTAAGCGTAAGAGGAATAACATAGTCAGCGACGTCGTACAGCGGGTATTAGGAAAATAAGCCTTGTGCATGGATATGCAATATATGTAGATATAGATGTTTGTTTTGAATTCCGGGAAGAGAATGAAATATACATATTCTTACACTATTATATTTATGAAACGGAGAAAAGTGTATGAGAAAATTTCAAAAAGGTTAGAACTTTTACCCGAGGCACTCACTCCGCCAGTGGGAACGTCGTTACACGAGAGTAAAGACGAGCCGAAAAAACAAATAAGCTAAACGGAATACGGGCACGGTGAAAGCTCGGGGCCTGAGGAATGATATGACACGAAACATCGATGCGCGAAGTATCGGAAAAGTTCACCGCAAAGGAGAAAGCAAAAGGAATATTAGTTTTTACGATAAAACACGATTTGAAATCGTAATGTTATCGCGAGTAAGAGTATATCACTGCGCAAGAAAGTTTTACATTCGAAGGAAGATAAAAGAAAATGAATAGCTGAACTGACCGTCATTTTAATAAATGACTAAAACCGTTATATCTCACGAATGATTTGTTGAAAAATTATTCCAATCGAGCAACGATCGCTTCTACCTATATAGTTTTTCAATATATAATACGTAAAATTACGCTGCTGGAAAAACGAGAACGGCTTAGCTTCGTTGCTTCCCAGTATTTTTTTTTTTTTTGTAAAATATTTGAGGAAATGTTTTTTTCAAAAAATGTTATTCATACTAATCCCTGCTCGATATTCACATATCGTGATTGCTCCCTATTAAATGGAAAATTAATAAGATATATGCCAAACGTATACACGAAAGTTGAATCCGCCCTTCGTAAACATTTTTTTTGTCCTAAATTCGTCCTTCAATCATCTCCGCAGTACTGTACTATAATATATGCGATCGTGATAGCAGTTTCGTGGAGAATAAGAAAAAATAAAAATTATCAAGCGCACGGAAAGAGTGTTTACCGAAGAAAACGAGAAGAATTTTTGGAAGCGAGTCTTTTCCAATGCTTCGCGTTCATCATAAATGTATTTAATATGAAGCGGCGGGGATGGTATTTTAATAATGAGTCATCGCATAACGTATAATACTCGCAAGTAAAATGTTATAACCCGTCGACCTACGTATACATAGGTATATATCGCGTAGAATATCATAATTCGAAAAGAAGCCTCCTCCGCGCGCCCGTCCATCTGCGGAGAAACAGAGGTCGGTATATTTACGAGCAGAGTAGTTTATCATATATAATAAGGATATACGTATATATAGGCATGCATGTATAATAAGGATTTAATAGATATATTGGGAGACTCGGGGAGGGGCGATAAGCCAAGCTCCCGGTGAAAGTTTTGTAAAACCGTACCGTCCAGCACCGGCAGATAAAGCCTCGAGATGGGTGCTGGGCTGTGGGGTGTGGGCCACATTTACGGAAATATAATTGTCCTGGATTAACGGGAAAGGAAGAGGCAGGCGAGACGGAAAATAAGAAGATGAGAGAGACGAAGAGGGAAATGGAAATGACGCCGATAAAATAGATGTAGGCGAGAGGGAAAATCTCGAATGAGCGAGGGTTGGTGTGCGTGCCCCTCGTCCTCTCGTTTCTAAAGGAGGCTGCTGGTACGAAACGAGAGCGGTCGAGAAAATCTTGGAGCTGGGAGGGAAGCAGAAGCAGAGGGGTACAAGTACACGGGACACTCGCACAGTCGTAGGTAGCAGCTCACTTTTTACGGAATTACTGGTTGGAATTAAAAATAAAGGCTGCGTAATTACCGCCAAAGCTGAGCCTCGAGCCATGATGGCGCCGCCGGTAACGCAGAGATAGATGCATTACCCTGCTCGCCGTTTTCTTTCTCCTCCTCTCGATCCACCTCCCCTGCGGAGTTGCATTACAATTTTTTTCACCCCTGCTCTTTTCCTCTTGGTTTTCTTTTTTCTTTATCGTCCTCTACTACCACTCACCCACCCTCGCGTCTACGTTTTTGTCGACGCAGATTGTGCCGCTCTGGGCTGCAGCTCTATATGTAAGCTAAAAGTAGCCAACTGCGCGATATCTCGTTTCTACGAGCCTGCTGCAGCAGGAAAGAAGATCCTGGCCAGTTTCACATTTAGTCTCGGTATATACGTGTACGTAAACGTCGCACAACAACTCGACGACACGGACCTCGCCGCTTTTTCACTCTTCGTTTCCCTATTATCGTTCAACCTTCTAATTAAGAGAAAAAACAACAAAAAGAACTCGATCGTCTTCGTGCGCGATAGCATAGATATATCGAATTAGTAATCACTAATAATAAGCTCTTACCAGATGGAATTTCAAAAAAAAAAAAGGCCAACATGAAAAGAATCGTTCCTCCGTTTCTATAGTCGCAACTTGCACATTTCTTGGATTCGTTCCATCCAACTTTTCGCATTATTCGCGTAACTTTTTCATACAAAATTTTCAATTTCATTTCACTATCATATCACCCTCTTGAGTGATCTTGGAGTCAAGGTCGGGCCCCGATTTTAACATAAATAAATTTGAACAAGCAGTTCATTTAGGTCATGCGGCACTTTGTAAATTAGCAGGATATCTCGCTTGTAAGCAATTTTGCTCATCGCTGTAATGGAAGTTATTTAATTAAAAAGAAAGGTGAATTCAGTCGTGTGCCGCGTCCACTCGTGTGCCTCATTCGGAATATAAATATGGTACGAATTTCTTTAATCCTGGACGAATGCAAAAACCGGTTTTCGCAACTTTTTCAAAGCTTTATTGTACGATAGTACCTATTAAAAAAAAAAAAAAAAAAAAAAAAAAAAAAAAAAAATAGGTAGTAACGAATAAAATACAAGGCCCGGTCCCTGCCATACACGTTCGCTGCTAACTAGGAATTCAAACAATGGAGTAGACGTCTATGCATCGCGTTTCCCTACAAAATAAAGTAATTACTTTATTCTCGAAAAAATGCATTTGAGCATTTTCATGACTTTAATGCTCACGCGAGTGGAAGCAGGCGAGGCAGCTTCATTTTAATCCCACGGTATACTTAATTATTCACGCTACAGCAGATTTACTCTCGTTTTTTTCCTTTATTTTTGTTATAAATGTTGCAGCAATAAAAAAATTGGCATTGGGATACCGGGAACACGTCACAAAGGAATTGTTACAAAAATTATGTTTTTCAAACGAAACACGAAAAGAGTATAGCGACGGAAGAGGAAACTGGCTCAAAGCTGTAAACATTATTTCAATCACAAAAAAAAAGAGCGCTTTCTTAATAAAATAACGATGCAATATAGCACATAGTCATCGGATATAGAAATGAATGAACGTATTATCATCAGCACGAAGTAATTAAAACTGCGATCGCAATAGACCGGAATCAAAACTATCAAACACGTTTTTGTGCGAGTATACGCTTATAACCATACATACATATACACAACGATGACTTTATCAACGATATGATAATGATATTAAGGTAATTCGATAAAATTAATTCGATCGTACCAAAATTGTCGGATAAGAATAAAAGATTTTTTTTTTCGAACCTTTTACGAAAAAATATCAGCATTCTATTTTTTCCAACCCCTTTCCATTGTGAGCGAAAAAATTGCACGAAAAAAACATCTGTATACATAGGAAGCACAAAAAATAGTCTTAAAAATGTATGAGTGAACTATTTGTAATTTGTAATTTTAAGCAACACCTCGAAAAAAAAAAAAAAAAAAAAAAAAAAAAAAAAAAAAAAAAAAAAAAAAAAAAAAAAAAAATGACGCGAGCGCTGATAATTCAGCTTGAGAGGCACTGAATTTCGCAGGCACATACATTGAATGAAGTAGCCGTGCACTTGGGGTTTTATGCAAGCAAATCACTTTCTTGCAACGAGCACTTCAAAACCAAAGAACGCATCTTAATGGAACGAGAAAAGAAAAAACGATTTTTAAATGTCTCTCAGTGGAGACAATCTAACTCGTCATGACACAACACACTTTCAATCCTTGTTGCGTGACAAATTGTTTGTTTTGTGGTTTTTTTTTTTTTTACAAATCGAATTTTTTCTTTGCTGATTTGTCCCCGTTGCAATTGACTCTCTCTCTCTCTCTCTTTCCCCTTCCTTCACTGCTCATTTCGTTATTCGCTTGTATTAGCCTCGTTTTACGAATGAACGACGGTTAATTGCCTCGGTGGGATAATCCAAGAGCTCATCCTGGAGCATAGCCGGTACGAGGAAATGAGGAGAAAAGGAGGGAAAGAGAATGGGAGAGTGAGACGCTCAAAGAAAATGGAGAGAATAGAGAGAAAGCAGGAGAGAAGCAGGGTAAATTGCGGGTAGAGAGAAGACGGGAGGAGGAGGAGGAGGAGGAGGAGGAGGAGGAGGAGGAGGAGGAAGATAGAAGAAAAAGAGAGCGGTGTAGAGAATAGCAGCTCTGCTGTGGTGGGCATGTGCGAGGGGCGTACGAGCGGTGACCAACGGAAATGACCACGTCCGATGAACCCTAGAAACGAGGCTGCAAAGCTTTCGCAACCACTCCACTATGGTTGTTCAACGCTTACAATTTCATGTAGAATCAAAGACTCATCGCCTATGCAGAATCTTGGAATTTTCACGAACAAACTAAATCGATGATAATTGAAAAACTTTGTATTTTTGCTCGGGTGAAGCGCGATACTGAATTACAAAAAAAATTCACTTGACAAAGAGTTCAATTGTTTTTTTACTTTCTATTTCAGGGAGCGTGTTAGTATTGGAGACTCGGTGTCAAGCTAGAGATTATGATATAGTAGATATTATTTGGGCGAAAGACATAATCATTGCAGCATCAATCAGCGTAGTAAATATTATCACTCGCTACTTAATAGCTGAAAAAATATTTGATAAGAACCAAGATAATCGATGATAGATTTCGCTGAATAAAAAATGTTGATAACTAAAAATAGTATTAGCAAATCGGGTGCGATTGAATTGAAAACATCGCTCGAAGGTTTGATCATCGTTCATCGGTTTTCTGAATTATTTGTAGTAATAATTTCTTAAGAATTAAAACAATTGAAGCGAATTGTTATCGATTGTATGTTGCTTTAGGATTAATACCTATATATTTCTTGAATATAATGTCCGAGTTAATGCGGCAGAATGAAATTTATATGTATGAAAATAATTTCGGTCATTATGGAGGAAAAGTTTGTCGTCGAGTGTTCCGAACACGCATCTTTCCAAGTACCTACGCAGTTCCACAGATGCCTTCTGCTGTACCGATGGCGGAACAAATAGTCTTGACTAGTCAGCCGACATTGGAGGCTTTTTGGGGGTAGTGGTTAGAAATCCTCGCTGCCGTCCGAATAGTAAACGAACGCATCTCCTACCGACGCTCATTGTTATAGTGTGTATAGTGTTTAGTTGGAAAGAGCGGATCGAGCAGTATGCTGCCCAAAATCGTGACCGCACATTGCGCGAAATAGCTGACTCCCGAAACGCGCGTTCACCTCATGAAACCACAGCTCGTAGCACACGTTTTCGTTCAAATATCGGACTTGGATATAGACAAATATATATATTTTTCCTTATATCCATTCGATCAACGTTTTTATCGAAAAAATTAGTCTCATCGGAATTCTTCAAAAACATTGCACTTGGCACATTCGAAAATATAAATCAATTTAAGGAATATCATTATAAAAATATTGAAAAATACTTCTAATATAAGCTGAATTCAGAAAATTACAAGTTTACCAAGTTATCATTGATCTTTTTTTTTTTCAATAACGAGTGATACTCGTTAGTATAAAAATTCTCAATTCTGCACATTTATCCTTCTTAGCGGCTAAATATTTTTTGTCAATATTTAATCTCTTTTATATCTTGTACCAACGTATTTATCACATCTGATGAATTCGTGTCAGAATTATGAAAGCAAATTCGAAAAAAGTGTGTGTGTGTGTGTGTGTGTGTGTGTGTGTGTGTGTGTGTGTGTGTGTGTGTGTGTGTGTGTGTGTGTGTGTGTGTGTGTGTGTGTGTGTGTGTGTGTGTGTGTGTGTGTGTGTGTGTGTGTGTGTGTGTGTGTGTGTGTGTGTGTGTGTGTGTGTGTGTGTGTGTGTGTGTGTGTGTGTGTGTGTGTGTGTGTGTGTGTGTGTGTGTGTGTGTGTGTGTGTGTGTGTGTGTGTGTGTGTGTGTGTGTGTGTGTGTGTGTGTGTGTGTGTGTGTGTGTGTGTGTGTGTGTGTGTGTGTGTGTGTGTGTGTGTGTGATACAAGCTTTTCGTGAAAAAGTGGAAAAAAGGCTTATATCGATGTTGTACTGAAAAGATATTGGTCGGGGCCGAACGTCCGAAGCTGAGCCAACAAAACAGGCCACATATATGTGCAGTAACCTCGATTACATGAGAGGATGTGAATCGAGATGATATAAAAGTCTAGGTAGTACATGAAAAAGAGCGGAATATGCTTACGTTCGTTGAATGTGAAATAGCCATGGGGACTACACCGATGATTCCAACTTGTGTATATTTATAGTATATTATATACATGTACTATATCGTATGTTATATGCCAAACTCTGTTTGTCGCCTGAAGCGATAAGTAATTGATTAATCATTTCAACAATCTCGCGAATATTGTTATCGTGAGTACGTGCGGTAATTGAAATCTCTCCGTTTCTCTTTCCGGTCGTATCTGATTATGCGTAAACTGAGACTAATCGACTGCATCGGCGTAACATATAGTATATAGTATATATATATATATATATTTTAATCGAGTTTTCTTAATTGTACGATCCCATAATATGTAGCACTGATGTTAAGAGTAATTTTATAAATAAGAATAAACATCTTTTATGTTTTAGTAAGTTTTGTATATTCATTTCAACCGTGTTATACCAAAGTAACGCTTGTTACACTGATACTGATAAAATTTAATTTTTCAAGTATAAAACACATTACTCAAACGGTTAGTCCATCAGAACAGTTTTAAAATGCTATGACGTCATGAAACCGGTATATATTCGCGCTTATATATGAGAGTGCGGCGGCAGGGCTCGCGCTAGCTTTTTTCTTTTAATACTTGGCGTCGAGTCGCTACCGCGTTTCTTGATTATTAGATATAGTACGAGAGAGGTAATTCTAAAAATAAAAAAAATAAAATTACTCGTGCCGTTTTGCTTACAGACTTTTGTCGTTCAGACGTTTTGTCTTCACTTTTCACGGCTTGTTTTCGGAAGCTCCACATTATTTTTATTCATTTTGCCATATCCTATATAAAACTACTCTCGCACTGACGGTTGACCGGACTTTACAACTCATGGATACGGGATACGGGGGTCGGTCCATATATCGTTCCATCATTTCCGAAGCTGATGATCGTGATCAGAAGCTTTTAGAGGTATTTTCGCGGAACGATGGATCGATGCTCGCGCGCGACCTCAATGGTGCATGATCGTTCAATCGGTCATTCAACAACGTAAGAAAGTGATTTCGTTCTTTTTTTTTCTTCGCTCGAATCGAATTCCCGTCTAGTTCCGATCGATCAGACCAGTATCGATAAGAGTAGCTCCAGATTGATTTTAACGGAATAACACGAAGAAAAATGTTGAAACATTCGTCTGAAACGATATCACTCAGAGTTATATATTACTTTTCACTATGTCTATCGCTTTTGTAATAAATCGTTCGACGTTTTTTTTTTGTTTTTTTTTTCCAATTTGAAGAATATTCGCTTTCAGTTAAAAAAATTTCTTTTCCAGCTCCTCCAATATCAAAGAATTTATGAATCCTCGTAAATTTCTGGAGGTTCGAAAAAAAACCAGTTTGCAGTCGATTAGAAAACATTCGCGTTTCCTTCCAAATTACTTTTTTTGTTTGTTTTTGAACCGACCGTACCGGAGTAGTTCTCGTCCGGTTTAAAGTTACTATTTCAGGTATTCAAAAATGGGGACATGTCTTGGATGAAACAACATTTATACAATTCGATTTTAATATTGTTGTTGCGTTAATTAAACTTGTGAATGTTGAAGCTTAACTTAACAAGCTTAGCTTAACATTTTGGTTGAAAAATAAAATTGCGAAAAAAAATTATGCAGCCAATTAAATTGCAATTCACTTGAATTCTTTTTTAATTTTCGTCATCGTTAAGAACGATAAATTCTTTTTTATTATATTCTCGATCCCCACGTCCTACTTACACGCTCCGCGCGTTGTTATACGGTCCTGCCTGCTATAGCGAGGAAAAGAGATAAATATACGTATGAGTGAAAAGTTACGTTATTAATTCTGCTAATTAGTACGACGGAGCACTTTGCTTGAGTAGAAATGTACAATCGAAGCGCGTATGTCGACGCTGCTGAATTTTTCCCACCCTAAAATTCAATTGCATGCTTCTTTTATACAGTTATATTTATAAACGAACTACGTGGCCGATTCGTTAATCCACATTTTGTATCCCCCGTCATTGCTCATTTGAAGCATTTAATTATCACAAAAGAGGCAATTTTCGCCATTTTTAAACTTCCTGAACGAATGCGATATGAATTTTTTCGTAATACGCTATATCGCGCTCCAACATTTGCTATCACACTCTGGGTCTCTTTAGAAGAGTAAATAGTGTATAACTAGGTACTACGTGAGAGATCGATAGAATGTATCCTCGGTGTGGTTTACATTGCAATTTTTTTTCACATATTCAATGAAACATTGCTCGAGACATAACTTGGAATTGGAAAAAAAAAAACCCCTATTAGGAATAAAATAGTGATAGCGATATCGCGGATATATAATAGTTTAGAGCAGCAGGATCGCGAACGAATAACCCAGAGACAACATTCCACGAATATTTCACCGCCTATATGCTGACGTGACACAGCATTCTCCTCTCTCTCTCTCTCTCTCTCTCTCTCTCTCTGCTTTCAGTAATATAATATACATTTTTCATATATGCGACGACACCGCCGTTCCTAAGAAATGAAAATGATTTTTTTTTACGGACATTGAGCATCCACGAAAAAAATTCATATATTCTTGTTTTTTTTTCTTAGAGTTTCGGAATAAACAACCGGCGACCGAGATACGAAACGCTAGACGTTGACGGGGTAAAGACGAATGCGGCGAGAGGAGATATCGAGTAGACATGCACTCGCGCTGGAGCATTCGACGAAGCTCGGACCCTGCTTCACTCAAAACACAAATGAAACAAACATTTCCGAGCCACCGGGTTGGTTTTCTTTTGATCAAACACTCGGTTTGTGTTGGAATTTTATTCAAAATAATAAAATAATTTATTGCTGGAAAAATATGTAGCTCGTTACAAGCTCGTTTTCCGAATGGATCTTGATTCTAGAAGTATTGGAATATAAACTATTCCATTATATCAAGAGACTCGCGGTATCGGCACTCTTATATAAGCGGACGAACCGTTTCGGTAAAAATGAAAATGTTATGCGTCGGACGTCGCTGTCAGCTATTCAGCTCTTTGACGAATCATGTCACGGGGAAGTAAAAAATACTAAGCACCGGATAAATTTTACCAAGACGGAAATTCTCTGACCAAAGAGGATTTGTGTGACGTAATGGCGTTATGTACAAGGGTTTAAGAGAGAACAAAAGCTACGTAAAGCCTAAATCCGATTAGCAGGCTCTGTGTATGCGGTGCCATTTTCCTAGCACGAGCGCTATATAACTCGCGATCCGCTTCTCGATTGAGAATGAGCGTAATCACAGCAGCTCTCGACACAAAACAACGTTGTGTAAGATTGCATTTCCGTTACCAGGTATACCATTTCAGCGTATCAATCTCACGCAGCACCGTTCTTCAATCATTTTATTTTTATTTATTTTATTCATAAAGATGGATTCATCCGAATAAAATGACGTCCGAATAAAACCGATCATCGATCGTTTATTTTATGGACTCTGAAGCCATATGCCAAGAAAATATGATTTGTTTCATGAAATGTCAAGTCCCAAAAAATCTATTTTGACGAATAAATCACGCAACTCTAACCTCAATTGAACCGAACGATGGATCGAATTTTTACTTATTACAATGGGCAGATAAAAATAATTCAACGAACGTATGAGAGAGTTTTTAAAAAAAAGCCCTCCATCGAATATGTTGAACAGCAGAGCAATGGGATTATTTCGAGTTTCGGTAGTACAAGAGTCCTGTTTGATTTTTTCACAAAATTCATTAAAAAAGATATTCAGTATATTTAGAATCGAGAGTAGTTCACGTATCGATTGATAGCTTTTCGCAAAACACGCATCGATTTTTAGATTTTTAGCCGGACTCTATTATCTCTCCTCTATATGAAGGGAGATGAGACATTTTAATCCTGTTTTTTTTTGTGATATCTTGAGATGCTTGTGCGAAAAGGCGTAGACAAGACGAAGCTTCGTTTCTACCCAAGAAATATTTCTGCTCTCACCCGTTACCGGAGGTATTAAAAAAACATGGAATTCTTAAAACCTCGAGGTAGAGAGAAAGCGAGAGAGTCGCGTGTTTTCTCATGAATATTAATCGTCCGACGCAATTAGCTTTCTCCCAAGCCAGGGGACCCTATGAAACTGCATTAACACTTTGCTTTCTTGTATCTTTATCACACTCTTACTCTTTTTCATCTTCATTTCTTACATTCTTTTTCTATCTTTCTCCGTATTATATACATTTTTTAATACTTTTCTCGTATTTGCGTGACTCTCATCATCATCATCATCATCATCTCGCGAGAAATACTTCTGTGCTTTGCTTTTTTATTCACGAATCTCTCATTTGAACGACTTTTATAAACAATCGCGACTGTTAATAATAGAAATCGTCAATACTATATCACTCGGAATAGTCTGGATTCTGTGAGAGGGAATGTTGTTTTTTTTTTTTTTCTTTTTCAAATACCAAATTGGAAAATAAACTTTGGCTGAAGAGCTGATTTTTTTTTTTTTTTCATATACCAGGTCTGAGACTGAAAATTCGCGATAATAGACTCGAAACGATTGTGTTTTAACGTCACCCATCACTCGACGCGAGTGCCAGAGTTTTATTGCCCCGAATCTCATAGAGGGTGAGTAACACGTACCCCATGACGTCCGCGTGTGTGCGCGCGTGCGCGCGTGTACGTGTGTGTGGGGGGGGGGGTGGCAGAAAGAGAAAACCTCAATGCGTGAAAGTATATAAATCGGCCGGATGTAGCCATAAAAGCTTCGTGAGACAGACAGTATCGATAAAAGTCCGGCATTACGTGCTTTCGAGGAACGTGCCCCGTAACACACCCCCAATATATCCCCAATAATATCGCGGGATAATGATAGTCTATAAGCCTGTATAGTATACATATAATATTGCATGCAAGCTGCTAAGCATCGCTTTTACATAATTATCAATGGCTGCCAGTTGATACGTTATTTCCAAAAGGACCGAGGTTCAGTTATCCATTTTTCCTGATCGCTACAGTTGTGTGATTCCGATTGCGAGATTTCTTTCTCGCAAACCCATAAATTACATGAACACGTTCAATTGAGCATCTTTCATGTTCGGTTCTGTGGAAAATATGAGAGAATTGTATTGCTCATTTCTGGTCGGTCCGAAGCTATCAATGACAAACATCTATCCCTATACATATATTAACACTCTCACATTTTCAAATAAGAGGTCAATTTTTTTTTTTTTTGCGACAGTCATATACCACAAAAATACAAATAACGTACCTTGAACTCCGCACGTTTCTATCACCAATAGTAAGCCTGATAATAAGTGAAACAGCATTTTTTCACATCGAAACACTTTACAAACAGCGTTCCGCGCAATCCCTTATTTTTGTAACTCGTTCACTGTACGACCTTATCCTCGTGAGGTCAACAACAAATTTGGCATTAACCCGTGTTCACAAAAGCACAATCCACTTGCACTCTAACACGTTGTAAGTACCATATTAAATTCACCTATACACATTAGATCAGAGACTGACTCTCAGTTCTTCTTCCCAGGCTTTTCCCAAAAAATATCTCGGGCCGATTAAAAGTTAAAATTGAGTTTCTTATTTTAATTCATTTTTTTCCATCACTTCGTTCAGTGGTTTATTGGAATAGCTCATCGTGGAAGATTGCTCAAGGGGGAGAAGCCTCGAGAAATAAGGGGCAGTTTTAAGGGTTACGTTGTATCGAATAAGATCGAAAAGCGAATCGACGAAGCGCGAGACGATCAAAAGTCGCTCTCGCAAAGAATGATCATCCACTTACCTCCCCACCCCCCCCCCCCTCACCCTTCTATCCCCAACCAAACGAGACGATGTTCACTCGGACTTGGTATTTATATTCGGATTTCGTATGCGCGTTAACACTCCTCGGTGGAACGTAAATGAAAAATATATCCTTGGCTACTCCGAAGGACGCGCCCGTGGCAAGCTTTTTTCCCTATATTTTTTTCTGCTTTCTTGAAATATATAAATATCAGGATCACTGCGGTTCTCTCGGAGACAATTTGATCAGACTCGGAGAAATCCGGCCTTCCCTTTTCATCTTTATTGCATATACTTTTTTTCATCGGCGTTTTTAATTTATCACTTTAGTTTTTGGAGAAATTTATTTTTATTCCCAGCTTCGATCGTCGCTGTCGAGTTGAGTAAAAATCCCGTACCAGAATACGTTGGAAAAATGGTTTAAAGTATCGAGGGTTTGTTTCTTTCAGTGCTTTCGTAACATGGCAATCGTGGATACATAAAACAGGTGATTTTTTATAGAGCCGAACCAACAACAATCGCCGAACCTCAATTTTCTTATTTATTTTCTTCGATTTTCCGAAGTGGTAAACACGAACGGAGTTGGCAGTTTCTCAATATTGAAAATCAATTCTGACTCTCCGGGCACGAGTGTCCATCGAACCGTCGTAAATTTTTACATTTTTTCGCGCTTTTTTTGTTTGCCAATAAACGACGGACCCCCTTGAACGAGAATGTTGCGGTATCCGATAGTTCCGCGATAATTTTAACACTTGGCACGAAAAAGCAAACGTTCTTATTCCGCATCGTTGGATCCTTTTTTTTTTTTACCTTCCGGTGGTACACTCGAACGTTTTAAAGATAAACAATCCAATATAAAAGATTGAGAAAAAATGGGGCAAAAGTAAAAGAAAAAAAATGAATTTCACGGGCGCTTCGTCGTGGATATACCAAAAAGCAGTATCATCGTGTACTTATCGGATGGTAAATTTTTATGATATTCATTAGAGATTTTGAAACGAGTACAAGAAAAACTTATTATCATTAAAAAGCAGCGTGACGCAAATTTGTTGATGAATTAAAAAAATAATATAAGCGTTTGTAGACACGACTGTGGGAAGACGACTGTGAATTCAAGGCGGGCGATATGCGTTAGTTATGATCGGGGGACACACCGCCGCGTCGATGAAAAAATAGGAGCTTTTTTGTTTTTCTTTCCGCAACGATAAGACACACCGAGGGCGAAAATGAGTGAAAACCCGCACACGCGAGACACACGCGGCCCTCGTATATGAGACGGAACGAGTACGTGTCGCGACGGGGCGCGAAATGATTCTGCGGGCTCTTGTTTTTGGAATGGTGCATGCGCACATGTACGGTTGCGCCGTAAGAGAATTTATCTCGATGAATCTGGCGCACACCCCGCTCCGTGGCGATGTTCCAAAGTCGTTGGTCGTTGTAGGCAACGACGAGGCCGGGGCAAGAAACGTTAGGGTGGTATCGGCGTGTTACGGGGGTGGTGTCGGCGGTCTTTTTATATACCTATACATACTACCGAGTCTTCGTCTATATAGGGGAAACCCGGCCAAATTGAGCCAGCTAACGAAACGCTCTGTTTTTCCCAAATTTTATCAACATTTGACAAATTCAATTATACCTACACGCGCGTCATTTACATTCGGCCGGCGTCGATATTTTGCCGAATTTTTTTCTATATTATTTCAACGAGAGAACTTGCTTGCTTATGAAAGAGTGTAGGACCCTGCTACAACGGTCTCGCTTTGTAGCACTAGCCACGCAAAAGAATATCAACGATATCGACATGACGAGAAAAAGAAAGGTAAAGACGAAGTTAGAGAGAGAGAGAGAGAGAGAGAGGGAATAAAAAAGTAAAAGTCCTTTTACGACTGCGTAGGAGACAAAAATATAATAACTTGCAAGAAACACACGTTGATGTTTCTATGTTTCAGTTCTAATTGTAATACTAACCAACACTAGTTTCTGTACACGGTAGATAGTTGAAGATGAAAGGTGAGAAGAGGTAGTGCGGAAATGAAAAATTTTTATATTGCTTACTCATCACTCGGTATACTCCTTGGTGTACAAAACGAGTTTTCTTCAATTAGGAAATTCCGAGCGAGTAGAATGAAAACTTTGTATTGTCTGTTTTTTCAAAATTCCAATTCAAATCATTATGTTTATTTCGCGTTAAGCTTGAGAAATCGGTTAGTTGGAAAAATAAAAAACAAAAAATAAAAAATAAAAGATGCTTCGCTCGAGGTTGGGAAGAAAAGAAAAGGGGTGAAATGAAACGAGACCGAAAGGGAAAGAGACATTTTCTTCTTGCGCCGTGTCGGGGATTCTGTATACGCGCTTAGCGAAAGAACGCGAACACAAGAACGAGTCTCGGGCTCACTTGGATTTCTCGAACCAGGACTGGTATCTCACCACGTACGACTACTACCCCGGAGACAACGACAACGCTGGGGACGAAGACGACGAGGACGCATTAAAGAACGTGCACTCCGAAACTTCAAGGTGATTTGTAACATGGTAGCGAAGAGACAAGAGAGGAGGAAAGGAACTTGTGTGCGTGTGTGTGTGTGTGTGTGTGTGTGTGTGCAAGAATAGTATGGATATGGCACACTCGAGGATCGTTTTTCCACGGTCTTTATAACCCTTGTAATCTGATAATAGCGTGACAAGACTTGACCCACTTTCCACTGTTGCACTTTATACTATTTATCCCCTACAATCCTCTCGCCTCTTTCGCTAATAGGTATAACGTTACCCAAGAGCACAGGTAGACAAAGTGCATGATTTTTACACCCGTAAAACAACACTGGAAAACGATTTTGCTTAATTGAAAAATTTATCTCGCTAACGGAACAAAAGCGTGTCGGAAAAAGACGGGGTGCAAAATGTTGATGACGCTGTATAGGTAGCAACGATTATTATAATATCGTATAATCAGTCCGGAAAAATGAAACGTTCCAATTATTATGGACACTTGATAGATCATTCGGAAGAAAATGTTAAATCTGTATTTCGTCTTCAAGAATAAATTGGTCAATTTTAATTCGCGTAATGAGCGTTGGTTAGTCCACTGCTTCATTTATATCATACCTGGTATTGGATAGAAGTACTGTGATTTGATTCTTGCATTTGATACAAGTAAAATGCATTATTTCAACTAAAATACTATCAAGCGCGATGTTGTTATGTCATTGCCGCATACATATATAAAGGATATCAAGATCGTACTGTAGGAGTTTTCATTTGATCATTCGTATTATACGATCCTTGAGCAGGCGTTTATAAAGGTGAATAAAATATTTTTATCTTGGCCTTAGCGTTTCGAAATGAGAGAATCATTTGACGTCGTTCCAGCCCAAAGAGAATTCCAAATATTCCTGTTGTGTGTAGGCCGTCCTGTTTTTTTTTTTTTTTTTTTTTTTTCAGATCGCTCCTTGGATCTGGAAATTTGGAATTTCAAAGTTGAGATTCGCCGCGTTCGGTATATCTCCATTTACTTCCACCTGAAACGCGCGTATCTTTCTCTTTTCACTATTCGTAATATACCTATATATACATGTGCTTCTTATTGAGAAGATAATGGATTTGTATCATTGCCGGAATCCTTTGATCACTCTTCCGCTGCAAACGTCACGTACCTTTTACTTTCTCTCCTCTCCTACCCGACCTGACTCGCTCTCAGTTTCTATTTGTTCGAGACAAACCCCCGGTGTTCACTTTGGTGACATGAATTGCGGCACAATTACAAAATCAGATCGCGAGAATCAAAGACAAAGATCGCGTCTATACGGTCAATAAATTTCCAGTTAAACGGAACAACTACTCTTTCTGACCATTTATTTTTTCATTTTAATCTTTTATTATTTTTGCGTATACTCTACTGATTTTCACGAGCGCATTCCATCGCTTCGACTTAATTTTTCTGCCACTTGACGAATTTCTATATTCTCAAGAGACTCCTCAAGAGCGCTGTTCATGCGCACCGACTTTTTTTCCTAATGCACGCATCAGCACCCATCCCATTTGCACGAGGGCCAAGAGAAAATGTGGAAAGCTTTAGAAATCCAGAATTTTCCGTCAATGTTATCCAGCATAATATAAGTAATTGATTATATACCACCAGCATATAGTATCGGCTTAAAAAAATAATCAACGCATTTCACACTTTTATAGGAGCTGCAATTCGTTTTATGTACGCATATAGTATAATAGCAAATAAAAAAGTTTATCAACCACTCATTGTGTAAGCTGCTAGCTCTTATACCAAACTCACTAATTCAATCGAAACACCTGGAGATGAAAATTCAATGGCCCTTACCTGTGGTCAAATATGTATTTATTATTTTAGTACTTTGAATGCACAAACAAAAACATCAAAAACGCTAACAATCAATAATGATTTTCTTGCACGTATTTAAGTACCGAAGAATTGTCAGCGCTTCGACACGTTTTTTCAACTATGGAGGAAAAAAATTTACAAAATTGTTCTTAATAAAAAATCAGTTATCGCCACCACCCATGCACAACCGCGACGGTGCATAAAAGCAATGAAAAAAAAAAAAATCGAGGCCTCTCGTTATATAGTGGTGCAATACCGGATATGTTTACGAAATCTGATGGGTATAGTCGTGAAAATTTCCGTCTTTAAAACGCATTCTTGAGAAGCAATTTAGCAAAATCAAATTTAACTGAGGTCATGATGAGCCAGGTGGAATGGCGTTTCATATGTATTGTGCTTCATCGCAGGTGTATAACTATGGTCAGTCTGCTCATCGGTCGTCAAGCAGTTAATAGTTAGTTGGATCGGTCTGTTTCCTGATTACAGGGGATAGCGTCTGTTTCAGATTTCTACGTATTTGCATCGGGCACATGGAGAGAAATTCTTGTATTGAGATAGAGATCTAATTTGAAATGAAAAAAGGTCAAAGAAGCCGATTTTTATGTAGGAACTTTTGTTTTGTCGAAAAATTTTTTTACGTTTTCTTAGCGAGATAAAGTTTTCAAGTCAAAATGAAATATCAGTTCTAAGTATACACGTCGGTTTATGCCAAGAAATAAGCGACAAAAAATTGAAACGCATTTCCCTCGACCCTGGAAGCTTTTCTCGAAAATGATGACACCTTTATTTTCTTCAGTTTTATTATTTGAAGAATATTATATGTAATGATACAGCGGTGCTGGAAATGGATTTCAGGACGAGGCAAATTTGTTGATAGCAGCCAAAACTCATAGGATCAATGCTGATTAAAAAAAATCAGAAAATATTGCAGCAACTAAATTCACTTGCCCCGATTCCACATGCACAAGCTATTTACTATTCCGTGCATCCTACGATTTCAGCACTCGATACACCGTTTTACGATGCCACGTAGTCCATCTTTTCGCATGCACACCATTATTCCATGAACTCGTCGCGGCCGGATGTTGAGCCCGCTCAACTCATCAGTCCTCCATTTCACAAACCCGACAAATTGACGCATCTCACTATTCTACGTACTCATCCCGAGATGCTCAGCGCTCGCCCCAAGATTTCACCCACGCTTATTCAGTTCTGCTGGTTGAGAAATATTTTTCGAGCGAAACTGAAGCAAAACGGAAGCAGGCTGGCTTATTGCAAATAATTTAACTTATTTTATACCTACGCAAATTTAATGTTTTCGTTTTCATTGTCGCGCTTACAACTTATATTATATCCGATAGTGATGTGAAAGAAATGATCGAGGTGACAGTCCGACGATTAGTGAGTATGTAAATAAAAAAGAAATTAGTATGAAAAATTTGCATACTGATTTTTCATTGATAAAAAACTATCTATGTAAAAAATTCAGCGTCCATCCACGGAACGCATCATTGTTAATCGTTTTTAAGGAACAAATTGTAAAATTGTAAAATCGTAAATCATTCATAATTTTTGGGAAAAGTCGCTCAACTGCATAATTACCACTATTTTTTACGCGATACTTTTAAAATTGTTAAAATTAAGATGAGAGGATTTTTCAAAAAACGAAATTTTTCTTGCCCGTCGTTGCGCGGCGTGGCTCCTTAATAAGGTGCTTAAATAAAAGTGCGCGTGATATATGCATATTTATATATTTATTTGTATATAGAATGCACATGTCTGCATGTTCGGATATTATGGCCACTGGCCACTCTCGGCCAAATAGAGCTTTCGGAGTGATACACACTCAGATTGGATAGGATGGAACTCGATCGCTCTTCCAATTTTTTATTTTTATACCGGCTGAATTCCCCGTGCTTATCTCATCTGACAAGTTGAATAAACGAAAAAAAAATTTGTTCGCATCCAAATAACGCGTGGAATTACAAATTACAGATTCCAAGAATAAAATAAAGTTCAATCAAGCATAGTGCAAGTAACGTTACTGCGAGGTCAAAAAGTTGCTTACCGAGATAACATTGTTATCCCCGCGTCGACGAGTAGAGAAAGTAAACATTTTACAGAAAAGCTATGCAACTTTCAAGATTTTTTGACTACCCGGATGTTCAGATGAAAAAATTTCGACAAGTCGGTGAAAAAAAAAAAAAAAAAAAAATACGCACCATTCTTATAACGAAAGGATAAAAAGCTTCTGGCCATTTTTGTTCCGGTACTCGTTCCTAGTTTCTCGGTGTCTGCTGCTGTTCTGTATATTCCCTCTTCGTCATGACAGACTCTTTCAACTAATGCAGCATCAGCGATATATAACTGTGCGGAGAAGAGCTTCGGGCAATCAACTTTGAAGCCCGCGAGCAACCCTCACTTTTTCCTCAACAGTTATTTTTTTCGGTTTTTTTTCACCATTTTTACCATTTTTACCCGCTTGCTCTCGCTTTCTCTATCACCGGCTCACTTTTCTACGTCAGCTAGCGAGGGCCCGGCATTAATATATAGAAATTGTGGAGCGGTCCTTGCAAATAACTTTCGTCCCGAGCAAACTTTTTCTTTACCTCTGGGGTTCTCGTCGTGAGCATTAATTAGTAAACAGTTGCAGTAAGCGTCATGCGCCCAAACATTTCTCGTGTCAACCTGTTTTCTGATTTTCTTAGTCGCTCTGCTTAATTTTGTAAAATCAAACAATTAACTAACTATTGAAATTGACTCAAGACGACGAATATTGATTGTTATCTCTTGGTTTATATACGTTGAAAAATCTATATCCGAATGCAGTTCGACGTTAGCCATGAATTACAAATAAACACTTTCGTTGACGTTTGAAATTGTATATTATTTGAGCTATGATAAAACGAATCACGATTGGTTGAAAATTAACTCATTACAAAATGTAGCGCACGATCCAACATGAATCCTCTAGAAGCGAGATATACAAATTAAAAATAAACGAATGTTGAAGAAAATATTTGAAGCTGAAGGATCTGTCGTTTTCATCAGCTGGAATACACCTCATAGGAATAACACAATGTAATGTGGAACCATCGCAAGCCGAGCCGCTCTGCGACACTCAAACACTTTTAGAAATTCCCTGTGCTCTTTAAATATGTGCATATATTACCCTACAGGAATATATACATATATGCGCATGCATGACTCTGCCGCATTTCTTGATATGCCTAGGTATATACAATATAGTATACATACATGCAAGGCGCTCCAAACTAGAGGCGCGCATTTTCTTCCCTCGGTACACCTTAAAGAGTATTCTATCACGAAGAAAACTTGTTCTTTCTCGCATTTTCTTTTGCTTCTCCGACGACTAGCTCTAGGTATATCATCTATGTATGCATACGTATCACCGGTATACACCGATAACTAACAATGAAAGCGGCGTTTTTCATGCGAGCTGCTATTGACAATTCAAGCCCTTCTGTTTATCACAGATATTAACCCAAACAACTTTAAGGAAGACCAACTCTTTTACAAAGAAACTGTCTGAGCAGAGTACTCGTTATACTATATACTTTTTCGTTTTCAGCGAGATACTTGATAAAGATGTAAAACTTAACTGTACAGGTATCCCCGTAACCCCCTCCCCAAACTAACTTCTGATTTACACGTGAAAATTGAAAAAAGATTTATCTCGCAGCCGTATCGGTAAGATAAAATATTAAAATATTGGGGATCAGCTCATCACCTGTATGCGAACATTAATTGCGATTGCGAAGTGTGCGATGATTCATTTTATCGAATAGACTACGTAGTATACTCTGTACTGTAGAGTTTCAACATAGGTTTCGCTATAGCTGCGGAATTTTTAAGCCTTCACAAAAAAAACAAAAAGATTTATATACGAGGAATGCAAGAAATTGGCACTTTTATTTTAATATCAAAATAAATCGTACAAAATATATTCGCTATACACGAGCGAGAACTAAGATTCTAAACTTTATGACGCCGGGTGATTTTTCATTCTTTTATTTTATCATTAGTTTAGAAAAAGATAATGATCTGTATATGATTCTCTCCGTGTAAGCGATGTCATAAAATGAGATTTCCCACCAAATGAATCTAAAAAGTACCTCGTAAAAGCCGTTGATAGTTAAAAACTCACGGGATAACCGCGTCTCAAACTGTGTTTTGTATTTCCTTCGTTACCGACGATTTTACTGTGTACAAATGCGAGGAAATTGGAAACTGCGACATTGTCGACTGTCGAATAAAACTTGACGTTCCACCCTTATCAAACACCGATACTATACGTTGGACCGACCTGCTCCCACATTGACGTACTATTTTTTGTCGAATCCCTCAATCAGTGGTCCAACGTAAAGAGTAGCATTGGGATCGCGTTCACTATAGTTTATTACTATAAAAAGAATATATTTTTAAGAATAGATTTTTCATTTGTGAATCAATTATCGTTTTCAGCACGTCGATATCATTCGTAAACATTTTTTCGAAAAAAAATGTTAAGATTTTTCTTATGATCATATCTTTTGGTGGTCGTACACGGTAGTAATCGGTACTGCAATTGAAATGTTTTGTTATAATTAGTTATGGTACGGTTAATTAGATAAAATTTGAGTACAAAAGTTGGCAGAACATTTTTTATTCCTCATGCAATCGCGATTAGATCAAGAGCCAATTCAATATAGAATTTGTTTTCAATTTATTCAATGACTTACTCGTGTGCAATTTCAACATAATTTTTCGTCACTTTTCAACGACATTTTTTGTGGGATTAAAATTTGCCTAGTAAATTTTTGTATATTGAAAAATCATATTGAGGCCAATGTGCGAGTTATTTTTTAAATAATCATATCGTCACTGAAATATGTGTTTCGTTTCAATGTGTTAGGCAAAATATGGTTGCCATCAGAGATGAGTATGCGGCCTACTCATCTCTGGTTCCATCATCACCTAGAGGTGACTTACAGTCGATAACGTCAAAAAATACGATTTTAACATCAACCGAAATTTTTTAATTCCGTCGATGAAAAAATTCTCGTTGGACCAATGAATGGTAACGGCAAATGCATAGCTATTCTCTTTATCGGCCGACAATTTTATCGTTTTTCTCTCTAGCGATGAGACCCTAAACAATATCATCACCCACTACCCTGAGTGAGTTATAATCTATATTCCGTTTCTACTAATTATATATATATGTATACAGGCTCTATTCCGATGTTCGTACTGCAAGTTACTGTTGTGAGTCCAACATGTAGGTATAACCTACCGGTAGTACTGGCAGTGAACGTCGGAACGCATTGTCTGTAAATTTGTAACTTGTTGCGCGATCTCCCGCCTCCGTATATTTAATATCGACAATTGACAATCGGAGAACTATAATGGAGCGAACTGACTTTTTTTTTTTTTTAATGCCGCCGGCACATACGAAAAATTGCTGTTTTCTAAATGTCGAAAGACTCTCACGCGATTGATGGAATATGGAATCATTCCTTCATGCATTTTGTGCCGGTATCTATAGCGAGACGCGCCATAGCGTCATAACGACAAGCAATAAGGCCAGACGGCCACCCTGAAATTCTTTTTTCAATTGTTCGTTTTTTAACTTTTTTCAAACTGGTACCAACGAAATTTCGTAAACTATCGCGGTCCGGTTGCTTTCAAATTTTTACACAATACTTTTAGATACATTATCTAGAATGTAATACAATTTTTTTTTCTTTGGCTCGACACAATTTTTTAAGTGGTCGAAAAAAATCACTATGCTACATCGTAGCAGCGCTATTCACGAATAAGCTAATTTTGTTCTGTCTCACGTGCTACATGACCGAGTAACAGCTGGTGTACAACGACCGCGTGTATCGTGCAGAGGACCTGCGTGGAAATGTGCAAAACACCGCTATTTATGAATATTTTTAAGGCAAGTTTATTTACGTTATTCTTAAAGCCTTATCCGACGTTGTATAAAGAAATGAAAAATTTCAGATTCATTCTTTCGAATTTATTATTTTTTTCAAACATACCCATTTTTCGAGCGGCCAAAGTGGCCAGACGCCTTAAAAAAATAGTTTTCAAACGGCAAAACGGCGAGACGTACAGCCTATCAATATATTTTTGTACTACAATACAAGTATAGTACTCTTTGATGAAAAAAAATTTCTCGGTGTTATACATCTGACAAAGTAAGACCGATTCCAATAATAAATTATACTTCAACTATAAATGCAATTATGCGTGCTTTCCTGCACAGGAATATTGTTGACATTCAAGTTTTATACGCTTTTAGTTGATGGTCCTGGAATAAGAAGCTCAAGAAATAATTGACTAGCTTTGTAAGTTTTGAAGGCATTGATGTCTGCTGTAGTAGAGACAAGCATGACTGGCACATAGGCGCTTTTACGTGAACCTATTTCTGGTCTTTACTCGTAATCCTTGCTAATTGGCTGTGAGAATAGTAGAGGCATCTCTGAAAAAAAATAAGAAAAACGATGTAACGATGCATTTTGATTCGATTGGCGTTACAGTCGTGACGCTACGTATTCACCAAGTATTCAAACACGAGAGAGATTTGTAGACTGTCATTAGAATAAAATGAACCAAGAAAAACCTTTGAGTGCTACGCAACACTTTTACACCGGTGTTGAGATTGAAAGATTTCTCGAAAGTATTTGCCCGTATTTTTGAGACCTATTATTATTTTTTGCTCAAGATACGGATGTATTTCAAAGGTTCCTATGCATTGTTCCCGAAAAGTTTTCATGAAAAATTATAAATATGAGCCTTTTCGGTGAATCAGACATTTTAATTGTAAAAGTTTGTGTAGAATTGATTTAAATGTGACATTTGAAAAATTTGTCGATCAGTCGATGCGAGCATGAATATCAGACGTAAACTTGGCCAATGAAAAAACATTCAAGGGATAAATGTTTAAAATTGTATTCAGGGCAAAAATTAATTGAAAGAGAACGATAGAGAGGGAGAGAGAGAGAGAAAAGTAGAAAGGAAAATACAGAGTCTCTAGATCCGTCATTCAGTTTAATCGTTTCCTATGCACTTCGCTGTGCCCATTGTCGGTGCCGTGGCTCTATAATAATTTAATGCCAGATATAATAAGTTACTTGCTGTCTGGCGCCCTGCCAGAGCTTGCCCTATTCATTCCTGTATGAAAGCTGAAAAGCGCGCGGGACTCTGTCTGATGGCACGGTCTACTTTGCCCTTCTCCTCTCCTTCTCTCGTTCTCTTCATCTCTTTTCACTGTGAGTTTGGCCACCCCGAATCATCCCTCGCGTTTTCGTCGCCTCGCGTATCAAAAGCTGGAACAGGCCAAGTGTTAAGTTACGGACTGCTTGTCTGTCTCTTGATTGAAGCGACGCGTTAAACGGTCGATCTTAATTGGTCGTGACTAATTGGAAAGACTATTACTGGTCCATTATGCTCCACGTAATTTGAACAATATAAAGATTTTCCTGTATAGTATAAATATCGGGTGATTAAAAAAAAAACGAATTTTTTTTTCTTCCTCCAAACAGGCTGAGAAGTTTCGTTTAGATATAAAAATACGCCTGTTAAAATTTGGACTCTTAATATTAATATTTAGAGGTTCCGCATCGCACTTTTTGATTTTCCATAAGAATAACATGGAAAAATTTTTTTTCCTTCTTCTGATTTCTATAACTAACTGACAACACGTCATACTTTTGCAGGAAATTGAACGCTCTACAAATTAAAGGTCTCTTATTTTAGGGATGTTCAACAATTTTCCGGTAAGCGAATCTTCGGTTATTTATAAGTTCTATGAAAATCTATTTGTTAAATCCTAGATCGCGTGGACTTGTGGACTATGAATTATGGATTTCAACGGCTATGTTTTCGAAAAGTTTCAAGATTGAAGAGCCACAGTTTTTATCTTGAATATAGAGCCACACGTGACATCAGTGCTGTGCTTTTGGGTTTAAATGTGTAAAAAGAAATCTTAGACACGTACGGTAAGTGTCGGATATGGCGACGACATTACCGAATGGAAATCGGGTATTTATTTATACTACTCTTTTTTTTTCTTTCTTTTTTTTTTTTTGCATCAAATTTACAGAAAAGGAATTAGATATCCATTTACGATTCATGTGAATCGCGAGAGGCATGCGCTCGGAGGTGCCCTGTGGAAAATAAATTACTCGTTCTCTCGAGCGGTAGATAACCTTCTACAAACTTTCCGAAAGTGTCTTGCAGTATGTAGAATATGATGGTTTACCTATACAAGCAGCTTCACAAAACGCGTTTCGCAGCTATAGCATCGGACCGAGAATCCACAGATGAAAGAGACAGAACGCGATGAAGATGGGAAGGGACTCGAATTGTGAGGAAAGAAAGGAGGAGGGTAAGATGACTTGATATTACCACGAAATTCGTAATGTGTCGCAGGGCATAACACATTTTAATTACGGCAATTTAAATTCAATAATTTCGGCGGTATTTTGCAGCGTGGGCTTGAGTAAGAGAGAGCAGGGAAGAGAGAGAAATCTGCGGAAACCCGAGCAGCTGTTCAACGAATTAGCATACTAAACTTTATCACCAACATCTCGACAAAGACGTGCCAAGACGCGGCTGAACTAATTTCGAAGATAGAATAAAGTTTTGGAAGCGAGGAGAGAACAGCGTTCTCCTTGCCGCCCCTCAGCTCTCTCTCTCTCTCTCTATCATTTTTTCTGTCTTTCTCTCTTTCTCCCGTGCTTCTTCCGCCATCCTCATAATTTTCACAATTCCGATGTCCTTCCGGAAGTACATTTGCCCTGTCTCTTCCTTCCCCCAAACGTCCCGTAACTCGCGAGCGAATTAATGTCATCATTACTAATGATACGCTACGGAGATTACTATGAGCTAAAGGCAAGGAGAAAGAGAGAGAGAGAGAGAGAGAGAGAGAGAGAGAGAGAGAGGCGGGAGGAGGAGGAGGGGACATCAAGGAAACAAAGAAAATGCATGTGATTTCACGAGAGACACATCTGTCAATCAACTCTACAGCGAAATTTTAGTTAATGTGAAAACGTTTTGATAACAAATCCGATGACTGTAATTTTACTTTTTCGGGACTGTTTTTCGAGACGAAAAAAAGCTTTCCACACTATTATATCAACATTGCGGTTCTCTTTGGTTCAGCGAGCATACAACGGACTCTCTATTGCACTTGACTCAACATCTTTTCTTATTCTCAAACTTCCGGTTTCAGCGTTGCACCGATCAAAATCTCGTCGAATCAATCTTGAAACAAATGCGTCAAAAACTTGAGGAAAGATGGAATATATTCTAGTAGAGGTTGACCTCAACTCCGATAATTTCCCTTTAACGCGTGTTTCGTATTCTTAAGTTACGTCCATACGCGTAAAAGCAGTTTGAGTATGGATATGCTCACTCATATTCCTAGGATAGGATAGGATAGATAGATAGATAGATATATATATATATATATTATATTGGTCTGGCGGAGGAGCAACAATTGCCTGGTCTCGGGCACGTCTCGTTATACACTATAATTGGGATGAATATTGAGAAGTTGGCAGAGAACTTGTAAGTAAACTTGGACGCCTCGGGCGGTCGGGATGCTTGAGAGCAGAGACGTGTTGCGGACAGCTTTCACCTCTCCTCTCCTCTTCTCGCCACTTCACTCGATCTCTCCCTCTCTTTCGTTCTCCTTTCAGTCTCTTTCTATCTCTTCTGTCTTCCTCTCGACTATTCCTCCAACATGAGCTACAACCCCTCACCGTCACTCAACTAAACTCCTCATACAACGAGTATCCTTAAACCACCTTCCTTCACTCCCAATCCTCCTCGAAATTCCCTCCGACGGCCAACTTTAACAATATTTCCGATATCTTGGAATTTAGCGCTAAGTTGCAACGCATCAGGTATCTCTCAAGTTGGAAAAGCTTCGTGAGTACAAATATAAAACTCCGTATAACGCGTAAAGATATTTATGTCCTCAAGAAAGAGGAGAAAACGACGATTCATCCGCGATTAGTGTATGCCACAGGGTTGAATTAACAAGGAATTTAGTTGAGACCGCAGTCAGCATATTTAAAAGAAAAAAAAAGTGTTACGTCTATGCGTTGGCCTATTACATCAACGTTTGCACTCGGTGATTTTTGCCTTCTAATTGTAGTATCTCTCATGTTTTTTACCTACGTATCATCTCTTTCTTTCGTTTCATACCGTAGTATCAAGAAACGCCGAGGATAAAAAAAAAAAAAAAAAAAAAAAAAAAAAATCAAGGAAAAGTATAGCACACTATATAAATATCCGTACGGCGATATTTGGATATTTTGTCGTTCGATCAGAACGCGTATTGCTCACGCAATCATATATTTTTTCAGCAATTTATAGCGCTTTTTAAAATTTTTCGAAAATCAAAAATTTTTGTCAGAACAAAGATATCCGAACACATCAAAAATTTATTCTCAGCTTTTATGGATCTGTCAAAAAACTTGGTAAATACGCTGTATTCCGCGTCATAGCGTACTACGGTAGTGCCGATAGATTAGCCATAGTATTATTCATTTTCACGATAATTGAAAACTTAATGATAATTGATCGCGATGATTCCAGTAATTTAAAATATCAGATATCAAGGAATTGACACTTCGGGAATTCAAGAAACGATGGAAACACTGTGTTCCGTATTATTTATATATATAAAAGTATTTCTTTCCGTAAATTTAACTTTGGGAATAGAAAAAAATTATTTTAATCCTGTATAGTCACACTTTTAATACAGCGAGTTTCAGGCTTTAATATACTGCATTCCGCCGTTCTTGTCTCGACTTTCCAATATTCTCGGGTTGCGTATGTACTTGTTCGCATCGAAGAATTGTGAAAACCGTCAAAGGAAAATCGACCCTCGTGAGCAGTTCTCCAAGCTGACACGTGGACAAATTTCCTCCCTCTTCGTTGCTACGAAAAAACCACAGTCCGGACTCCGCGATCCAATGTAGTACATATACAAGTTCAGACATTCGTATATCATCGCTCGCTCTCTTGTTTTCCTTCCGATATGTATTTCGTCCTAGAATGTTGGTAAAAGTTTTCGCTTTCCGGCATTGTGTGCGTAGCAAACCTCAAAGTTTTTACATGCCAACTCCTTGGTGCAGGGCTGGTAGTCGTTTTTTACCTTTTTCTCCTATGCTCGAAACATTATATAATGTATACACATTTCCTGACTCGAACTTATTCGGTCGTTCTCAATAATGTAAACGAAAGGAAAAAAATTTCATCTTCATTCCTTCTGCACTGGTGACAAAATCCATTTTCCGTATTCCGATACACATCCTGAAAGTATCACTCTTCGAGTTGGTAAATTCGATTACACCAACGTGATATTTCAACAGCTTCGGGGGAAAAAAAAAAAACAAAAAAAAAAAACACCATTCTGTCAAAAGGAAAAAAAAAAATTAGTTATCGAGTCCCGGTTATAGTAAATTGTTCTTATTCCCTTGTCAGAGAAAGCAGATTGCAATAATGGAACTACCAATGAAATTCGTACAATAATCTCATCAATATCTCTTGAATAATTCCGAGTGATGTTAATGATACCAAATTTATAGTCAGTAAAATCTTGGAAATACTTATGATTTTTCAGGGGTTAACGAATAATTATCGTGATAATCATGAAAATATATATATTATTTCACCAACATCAAGCAAACGAATGGAGCGATTTCGATATTATTTACCAAATTATTGACAGCATATAATTTTCAGACGTTATCACGATTATTGTCACGTTATCGATATATAAGCGAAATAATACCGATTAAATTTATTGACTAATTTCGAGATCGCTTCCCAACTAATTCCCTGGCTGCGAGACATCGGCTGCATTTACTATAAAATATATATTTGACACGCAGTAAACATGAATCTTTGGTACATCTGAAAATTTATTCTCTCTTTCTACGAGATTCTCTCTGTTAATTTTTCAATAGAGTATAAATGTGAATGTGGAAAATCATATAGGTGAGATATCAGTTGTGTGGTTATTGCCATACCTCGAGTCGGTATAATTGTTTGACGTTCATCCCTGATGTGTTCAACTCTCGGAGCAGTGGTTTGGCTCTAATATCCTCGAGTATTTAGCATCCGTTTCCCTCGCTCTACGCTCTCACTCTGTCACTTATACTGTAAATGGCTTGCTCGATGCTTCCATCTACGGATAGCGATCCTCTTTAGTATGTATCCTACACAACACGGATAGGATAGCGGGAACCGCTCGGGCGAGAAAAGGAAAGAAGGCAAGAGAGAGCGAGGGAGGGAGCGAGAAGGCAAAGCATATAGGTTAACGGTGTGGATAATAAGTCACTTACACGGATTCTGGACCTGGGGGTTGGCCCTACGCCAGTTCTATTCGCGCTTCGGTTGTTCCGATCTATTCTATACTGGGCACGTCACACGCATGACGCTCTTAACTAAATTATGGACAAAGTAGTACGAATCCCGAGCTATATGAGCCACGTGGGCTAAAGGCACATTCACATAGTTGGTGGAAAATTATACACTCCATGAATATACATATACATCTCTTTCTCTCTCTCTCTTCCTCTTTCCTTGAATACTTTCGAGGTCGTAGATTATTATATTATACACTCTAATATCATATAACTCACTATACATGCTGACCCATTTTTGTCCCCCTGTCACTTCATAGTACGTATCATCGTTTAAAAGCAGTACATCAGACAAATTGACGAAATAAATTTCATCCCCGGTACTATTTCCTCGTGTGATCGGAATTTTATATATATAGAAAAAAAAAAAAAAAAAAAAAAAACAAAAGGAGCTCGTCGTTAATCTTGATGAAAAATGTTTTGGTGAATCGATATCATTCCGTATTTCAAAATACGAAACGTATGAACGTATAAGATGAAATTCTCAACCCTCGACGGGTCGTTGAAGAAAAAACCATAAATTTGAAGAAAATTTCCAATTTCCGTTGTATTTTCATGACAGAACAGTGGATCAACCATTTTTTAACTGGATGAACTTGAAATTTTAAAAAGGACGACAAATCGTCAGATTTGTCAACAAAAAATAGCCTTGAGATTCTATAGAATTTTCCTTTGTTTTTCACAACCAACGGTTTTTTGTAGTGAAAAATAAAAGATGAATAGAAATAAAGTTGGAATACGTGTTCTGGAGAATCCATAGGATTGAAAATATTGCATGACTCTAAATAATACGCCGGTTTTGCAGTACTCAATTCCAGTCATCTATATAATTTAGCTCGCCTCGGTTATCGGTTTATCAGACGAAAAATTTCGACGAATAAACAAGACTGAGAAAAAGGGATGATATCGAAAATGTTAATAACATTAACCTCGTGTCGTTGTCATTATGACGGAATATGATCCAACGAAATTTGATGGTCGCAAATAATACGTGAAATTGGCGTAACTGATGCTATTGGAGTTTCTATCCCCGCCGATGAGATAGATTCGTCTAATTGAGACGGATATGTGACATTGCTGCAACGCGCGCGGTCGAATAAATTTACCTCTTTCTCTCACTTTACACACTTTCACGGTGAAGGTTGACATAATTTGGGAGTATAATTTTCGTGATTTATGGTAATGCGAACGCTGATCGAGCAATTAGCCGGCGTCGATCGTCAAATTCGCAATGATACACCCATTAAATGTTGCACTACAATGGACGTATACAAGCGTCGAAAAAAATATATGTGTTCGAACTGGGCGGTGTGCTATTATCAGGATCAGATTTATGGAAAATGCAGAGTGCATGATAACCGACCGCGTCTTAATAATAAAATCCTTACCTTGATAATTTTTTTCATTTTCGAGCCTGTATCAATTTAAACGATCACAATGTGATTTCATATATCAAAAGGCGCCACAACGGCTCGATGCCAAGTTTTTCTTGCATTACACAATTAAGCGCACGTAATAATCAATCGAAAACCGGAACAGATTTGTTTTTTTCGTAATCTCTATCTTGCCATTGTCCGAAGGCGGCCAACGGGTTTGTTACGGTTATAACGTAGCATTATATATCCCTGATGGAGCTGCATAATTAAGCCGGAAACATTAGGAGCTCCGATGCTCCCATAGCCCCGTTCAGCGGAAATCTTATTTTTCTATCGTAGGTACGTTCCAACGAACATTGTATTCATAAAAATCGCATCCATTAAACGAAACAACAACATAATATTTAATATTGTCTTTTTACATGAACTTATCGGTTCTTTCATACAAAACTTTCTCTATATTTTGTATTCAACGAGTCCGTAAAGTCCGTAAAGTATCGCTTGGTTGAATTGAAATTTAATATTATTAAAAGTCATTATAATCTATAAGCCTGACAATGATTCTGATAAAATATTTAACTCACTTCGGTTTCTATTTATCAACAAAGTTTTTGCAAATATCCAATTTTGTGCTTTAAAAAGATATATATATCTTTCGTCGAAACAATACCAAATTGCACAGTTGCAGCTTAAACAAATATAATCGAAATGATTTGAAAACACTCCACATTGTTCGAAGACAAAAAATACATTTTACATATATTACCAACGAAGAGTTCGGATTCCCTTCCTGATTGTTCGTTTTTCTGCCCAACTCGTTGTGAAATGAATGGAAGCGACCGCGAAGTGATGAGAATTTTCGAAATTTTCGTGCTTAAAAGCTTTCACTGGTGTAAATATAACTTAACAAAGGTATATGCAAGGATCTTGTGAATGGAGGAAACCGGGAAAAAAGACAACCAGTTCCGTTGGACGAGTCTCGTGGTTTTACATAGAAATGCATCTCAATTAAACAGCTGGTATGTGCTCTGGTAGCTAAGAGTGCTGTCCGCCTCTACTGCCTACATGTGAAAGGCAAATGAGACAAAATTGAATCTTCCACTCCTCTAAATTCAAAAGGAGCATTATCGTCCCAACACTCGAATTTTCCACGGTACACAGACATCTTGCTAATAGCCCTAACATCTCCTAGATGGACCTAAAGTAGACTTTTTTCCTCGCTCATATACAAAGGTGGAACGCGCACCATATTGCGGTTAAACATTTTCAGGAGATACCTTGTGCTCAGATATTTCTATACCAGCTCGAGCCAGATATAATCGATGAACTATCTGACTAACCAATATCGCTTTTAAAAATGCAAAAGAAATCACACCTACTGGCCAGGAAAACACCGGTAAAAAATGATAATTATCCCAATTTTATTTCACGAATGTGTCCGTTGTCAACAACAATAGGACTATCTGGTGCCAAAGAATTATCGATATTATGTAGATTCAAGAGTGAATTCTCATAGCCCACAGCCGTTGTGTTTGAATCGCCGTCGTAAATCTCATCGGTTTTGATAGTGGGCTCGGATATTCCGTTCATGCGGGACCGCAAACTACCCTGGAACCCGATAGCCAAGTCTTTTACAAATATGGACCCAATCATTTTTCACGCTCAATAATTTTTTCGGTCTCGGTCGTTTTCTTGCCTGTGTGTGCGTGTGCCAAAACTTAAAACCCGTATCAGAATCTCTTGTACCGATAACAGTATCAGGGGGTTACGATGGAAAATTACACCGAATCTACTAGCTATGGCAGCTTCCGGTTTCATAGAGAGAGAAGAGAGGAGAACGAGAATAGCGAAATCTCAGGAAGGAAGACCGACCCAACATCTTTGACGCCTAACGAGGACCTTAACCGAAGCAGGGAAGGTCCGAAGAGCTCAAGACAAATTTTCCCAAAAGTTTGTTGTCGCTTGGGAAAGTACGCGTTTCCCTATGTACAATGTTCCAATGTCCTAACTCTCATGGCGCGCGGACTATGATATTCTTGTCACATTTTCCCCGATATACCAGTTGTATTTATAGGTCGACTGCCAATTAAGAGCAGCAGATAATGAAATTTCCGCATTGCATGAAAATTAAAAATTTGGATCTCGAATGCTGTTTTAATCTTCATAAAATTCATCGATAATTGTGATAAAATGTATAAAATATAATGGAAAAACGAAATTGCCAAAAGCACAATCAATTTTTTTTCGAACCCCGTCCCGATATTCGCATTTTGGTAATCCAATTTGTAGAAATTCAATGATGAATGGAGGATCATGTTGAAATGATTAATTAAATTCCATGAAGGAATTAGGCCACGTACAGACGTGTTCTGTCATTTTCAGAGTCCTTGGGTCTAGTTCGGTGAATGAATAAGAGACAAACAACGTAGATCCTTTTCCTAGAGACACCCAGTTATGGAAAGTACACCTTGTGGTCATTAGAGACAAGAGAAATAGTATTTAGTGGAAGTTTCTAGTACCAACGAGTGTTTTCAGTTGAATTAGTGGGATCCTATATGTATATTTCATGGACTGTGAACGCGCTGTGGATGAATATACTACGGTATTCGAATCCCAACACACGAGAGTAGTTTCACAGAGCCTTGGCTCTGTTGTTGCTGGTCATCAATGGTGACGTACACGGAACAAGAGCACCGGTGCCCTTCTCCTCTCCTCCTCCTCCCCCCCCCCCACCACCACTCTCTTCCCCTCTTGCTCTTCGTCCTTCGGTTCGTCGATCTCTTCAGGACTATCTTGTGTCCAAAGCTTTCACCACTTCGTATAGTCCAGTGTTGGTCCAACCCTGGATGACCTAACTAGCTCAGGCATCTACGAAGGCTCCTGTAATTATCCATCGTCCCCCGTGGCTCTGCGTAATTTTCTTTAATCACAGAACGACGAACGGACGACCCTCGCTTTGAGCCCCAGCCCGTGTTGCCGAAGTATACCACTGGAGAATGCTCCGTGGATGGTGTAAACTCGGGCTACAAAGGATTTTTGCAAGGACTCCCCCCGCTGGATTCCATTCGTATTAAT
This sequence comes from Campoplex capitator, assembly GCA_037576405.1. Taxonomy (NCBI): domain Eukaryota; kingdom Metazoa; phylum Arthropoda; class Insecta; order Hymenoptera; family Ichneumonidae; genus Campoplex; species Campoplex capitator. Next base: position 19,533,658 of record JARBWI010000002.1, on the reverse strand, counting down.
AAAACCCAGTATTAAATAAACTCGGAGAATAGCTCAGGAAAAATAACTCGTTTTCTTGATTTTATGTTTCCAAAGTTACTATTGGAGAAGCCATTTATCTGCGATCTATATCATTAAGTGTTGTAATGTTTAGCACGCTATATCCAAAATTTCATACTCGAGCGGAAAAAAAATTAGTAAGACCAAAACTATAATACTGTGGAAATCGAATGCTTATCAAATTGATCGAAAGATCTAGTGACAAAATAATTGGAATTTGTCTAAAAATCAGAGTCTATCTTATTCCATAAGTTCCTTTTTTAGAGTTTTAATAAAAGTCATAGTAGATTTTTCGTATGTGATCGAGCCGATTGATCGCATGTGATAATAAGGTAATAGATAAATTCTTTGAGTTATATCCGAACTAGTTCAACGTCGTAGTAAATTTTTGTTCAATTACTCAAATATTATTATTATTATCTATCGATATCGCGCGTTTTAACCATCATGTGGAGAACGTGTAAATTATGCGGAGACATGTTATCGGTTATTTTGGCGTAGGAGGAACAATCGAAAGTTCTTAGAGTGGGCCTGAATACGAAACATGGAGAACCGTGAGAGCAACGATACCGAGAAACTTTCGCATTTCACGACGGTACAGAGAAACGTTGTACCAATGCTTTTCGTGTTGGTACGATAGAACCATTCCTCCTTGGTTTTCCTCGAGCTGTTAGCCCGTTCGTCGCCGCTACGGCTATGGTGACAGAGGGAATCCGAGTTTTCTCTCAGCAAGAGGAATACACCCTCTTGCTTGATAAAGAGTAACAAAGAGACAACTCATGGAACGAAACTAGATGGAAGACAGAAATGGTCGAGAATCGCAGCTTCGGTAGATTAATTGAATGAATAAATTAATTTGAAACTATATATAGAATAAGCAATGAAAATATACTAAGAAGGAAAGTCAGAGAAAATTTTCACAATCTTAAGGATGGAGAAAGAAATAACAGAAGAGTATCAAAGATTCTTTTAAAAGTAAACCGCGTTTCGATTGATCAGTAGGTCGAATGAAATTGTCGAATTTTGAAAAAAATTATATTTTTTCAATTCAAATTGAAAGAATTTTTCAATTTTTCACAGCACCGACTACATGATTTTCGATTTTTCCCACCAATCACCCAGAAGCCGATATCATTTCATTTTCTCACTACTGATAAAAGTGATAAAACGATCCTGCACCTTCTTGGAAAACCAGATATTCAATTATTTTTATGGCACTACGAAACTATATAATATTGTTTGTATTATTGCACGAAACGGAATCGAATTATTTGGTTGAAAAAACATATTATCCACATCGTATCATAAATCCTCGTAGACGCGGATTCGAATATCCGATGTAGCTATAGCTCGAGAAGGATAAGGGTGGCGACATAACCACCAATGTCTAGATTATTTCCGAAATCAATTTCCTGCTCGATAATGTCATTGAGATTACTCAACTGTTATACTCGCTTTCCTATAAACGGCGGAGAAGTGAAAATAATGAATTATTTTTACATCTTGAAGTGCATGATCGGGTAATTTGAATGAGAAGCAAGGTATTTGGATCGATCGTGCTGTTTCGTGCTACGAAATCGGCTAAATGTCCAATGAACTGGATTATTGTTTTGAATATAACCAATGCTTTATATTTAGGGATATTGAATAAGGATATTTGAGAAATTGCAATTGCAATGGCGTATATGGGTGAGCACAGGATTGTGGAATAAAATGTGACAACGATTGAGCGATGAAACACCGTTCGGCACAGTCTAAATTATTAGTGCGAAGAAAGTTGTCAAGTGTGATCGTAATTGAAATCAAAGTCGTTCAAAACTTTGAGAATCGGGAGCAGAATTAGATTAGACAAGTTTGGTTAGAATACGAGGTTCAATTTTCGATTTTGTGCTCAAATATGGAATGAACTTATAATAAATATATGAAAGTAAAAATTACAATCGTCCGTTGGTGTCGAAAGTAAACTCGGAAAGTAAACCACACCAAAAATCAGTTATATACCTATGAAATCGAATAACTCGCATATAACAAGAGTCGTGCCCGTTTAGCTATTCTTCGACATTTTTCGTTGACAAAATCACAACTACGAAGAATCTTTGGTTAATTAACAGGACGAACTCGGTTATCGCGATTTAAACGCGAAAGCGAGTCCATGACAAAGATAACAGAGGCGGAAAGCTGGCGAGAGAACAGGAGGGCGGTGGATGTGGGTTGGAAATGCCACGCGTTTTGGTCGTTCGAGCATCCGTATATGAACGTATTCCAAGCGGAATGAACGTGAGTTCTTATCACTATTTTTCGAAGAAAATTTTTTTAAACGTCACTAGATTTGAAATGTAACAATTCTTATGCAACCTCAAATCTGGTAAAAGATAAGCATTTTTTTATATTGTAGTCGCCATTCATTGATATTTCAAAAAAATTCAATTTGATCTCATTACGAATTGGATTCTTAATTCATTCATTAGGCATTTGCGAAAAAAAAAACTGGCGTCAATTGTAACTGAGCGATAATGAAATATTAGTTGGTTCCAAAATAAATCAGATGAAATTTTTTGACTTCCGAGCGTTATAGAATAAGTATGAAAAAACACAAGTCCACTTTTTCGAGATCTTTTCGAGACAAATCCGCCTATTCAGCTTGAATCGTCCCATATCCATGTACTACATACACACATGCACATGCATGCTTAGATAGGCAAACCGTGGGAAATAAACTGTGACTCGGAGGGCACCACCTTGTTGCCGAGAACTATACTAGTTGGAGGGAGTGAGGTGAGAAGGCTCTTGCTGATGGTTTGAAATGCCGCTTGTTGTTGTTATCTCGAGCTGTTTCCTGTTAATTGTCTTTCCTCTTAGTCGTTGCCGGAGCGTTCACAGATGCCCCTTATCTATATAGTGAATAATTCAATAACTGCTCGGGTAGTCGAGAGAGATGCTGGAGTATTCCTCAAAGCAGAGAAAACAGTTTTCACGACTCAATATCGTGAGAAGGGAGAAATAAGAGGGAAGCAGGAGAGAAAGAGTACTACAAGAAGGGAATTGACAGAGAAAAAAGAATGCTCGGAGTATCTGTGAGATTACAGCTCAAACGAGAGAAAGAGAGATGGATGAAGATAAGGTAAAGAGGGAGTACACTGAGGAATGAATGAGTAAATAGATTGAAGATCGTAAGCGACAGAGAAACTTGAACAGGAAACTCATTCCAAGATTCTCGGAGCGAATGAGAAGATTCCACAGTTCGTCAAACTAACTCCCTCTCTCTCTTATCTCTTTCCCTCTTTTCCTCTTTCTCTCTCGTTTTTCCTGTCCTTGGACATATTATATAGTCAGAGTAAATGCTTAACCGCGTTGAACCAAGCCTGGTTCAGTCAAGTTAGTTGGCTTTGAAAACCCACACGAGATAAATCGACAAGTAATAACGTGTTTGAGCAGAAACGCGCGCAACTTCTCCCAGATTTCAATCCTTAAGAAGCATATCTTCATCATACCCGGCTATACCGCTCCTGGCTTCCTATCGTTTATGTCAACTAAATGTGATGAGCAACAAAAAATAAAAAATTAAATCAGGATGTGTCGTTTCAGGGCAACGTTTTATCTTAGGTGACCTTAGGAGGATGAAAAATCTTCAGTTTATATCTGAAAATAAGAAAATAAATTAAAAGCGAAAAGGAGAAACAAGATTCGAAGGTTCATCATCATCATCATCGGCCTTGAAGTTTTCCAATTTGAATATAAGGTTGGAAATTGCTGGTATTTCCTTCCATTATTCTGGGTATGTCTCAGTCCCATTTCGTATTGCAGAATAGTACGGGTAGGTTTTTGTAGAAAATAGAATTCACTAAAAAAAAAATCGATTAAAACAAAATGTCAAGTGACTGTAGATTTGATCGCTGCATGCAGTGTTGTGATGAATATTGAAAGAAAATTTTGGTGGGTCTTGAAAAATTCTTGAAAATTCGTTTCGATAACGATCCGTAGCCACAACAAACAGAAATAAGAGAAGAATAAGTAAATGGTTTGCCGTCATATGCCGGTATTCGATTTTGATAGTGGAATCGCAAGAGCAGAGAGGGAGAGAGGATTATATTTCTGGTTCTTTCGTAGCGGATACAGTTTTTCAGCCATATAGCCACGAGAAACGATTTAGTAAGAAGAACGGGTGTCTCGCATAAGAAGAGGAACAGAAAACAAAAAAAAACCCTCACACGATCGAGGGGTAAAAGAAAAGAGTAGCTGACTGTATGGAAGCCGATTGTGTATGTGTAAGCGTGTCGCGCGAACGTATTACACCCAGCGCGCCTTTGAATGGTTGACATTCATCATGTCGTTGCTGCTGACTAGGCCGAATAACCCCTGCTTTGCACTTTCTTCTCTATTCATTCGCGTTCTCCTTCCCTCTCTCTCTCTCTGTCTTATGCGTTGTTCCATTCAACGTCCTCCAAGCTTGTGACAGATCGAGAAAAAAGCAATCAAACTCGCGTAGACAACGCTTTTTCCCCCTCGTTTATTCATTAAATTCATTTTAATTGCACTCTTATAATTGAAATTCCCGATGATATAATAATAAATAATTATTTTATTAGAGTAATGCTTTGCGTAACTCAAGTCTCGAGACCTTCGTCGAATCCAGGGAAAATGTTATAGATCCAAATACTCGCGCGCGCACACACAGCTATACAGCTTTTTATATGTATAAACGACGATAGGGGTTTGTTCCCTTCAAGATCCGAAACAATTTATTACTTTGCAGCTAGCCCCACATCTCCCTTTCTCACTTCCAAGTCTTGTCACTTTCTACAGTTTGCTCCAACACCAACGAGACAGAGAATCATAGACGCTGGGTAATACTTTACAAAGTAAGGAGACACAAATTGGAGATTAGTCGGGTTGAAATTAATAGGAAAGCATCCCTTGACAGCGTTACGCCACGATCCGCACCTGAGCACGAAAAACGAACATGCGGTAGCTATAGCATCCAGTTATCTCGGAGATCTCTCCAAGCCGCAATGCCTACAACGCTTCAAGTTGCTCTTTCACTTTGGACAAATAAGACGCAGCATTAATGTGATGGAAATTTTTTGAAAAAAAGATTCTAAACAACGCCTTCTTTCATCGATTAAGATTTAACGCATTTCGCTATATTTCGATTCATTGAACGATTATTAAAAGAGTCGTAATATAATTCGAAGCAATGAAAATACCACTCGCCATAAGCTATCTACAGGTGATAAGACTTTTTGTTTTTTTTTTTTTTTTTACAATTTTGAAAAAACATGCGTGATCGGAAATTCGTCGTAGCGTATTATATATATAGTCCTATCGAAAGAAAGTTGGAAAGTGAACTCTTGGAAAATCACAAAGTACTCAGGGTTGGTAAAATTGTTCTGTGATATCTGGATAGCTATCGAGTTTACGATCTTTGGACAAGATGTTATTTGTCTGTGTACACTGTGCCGTAAATGCACGAATGTAGGCCCCATCAAGAAACCAGGAAGCGTGAAACGTCACGATCTACCAAAGTGAGATATAACACGATGTAACTGGGATGTATTCAAGCCGGCAATATAGCAAACTCCCTTACTCCGCTATCACACATCGCTCCAAGGCACCAACCATATCCAATGTTATACACGCACAAAGCACAGTTGGATGTGTATTTATACATGTACGGACATTTGCATTCATAGAGAGTGTTCGAAAGATGACACTAAAATTCATAGAAATCAATTAAATTGGAAAATTGGCCGACGACAGATCTTATATCCATTTCTTCATCCGATACTCGTTTGAGGAGTTATACCAACGAGTAAGTAAGAGTCGCGGGCGTAGAGGCATTGAATTCAAATGTAGTATGCGAGTGGTAGGTTCTCCGCGCGATATGGTTGATTCCTGATTCATTCATATTGTAACAACCTATAGATTCACTGCTGGCAATTTTACCTAATACATCGAGCAAGTAACGATACGTCGCAACGGAAAACGAATAAAGAAGACTGTCCGTTTAAAAACTTGACAAACGTCTCATTTTCATAACGTCGGACCTGACTTTTGGGACACCCTACATCGATGGATCGTATTCTCGTGGCTTCTGCGATACCTAACGGAGTAATACGTACGAGAGAAGGACCATCTGATTAACGATGGCTATTCGACTAGCGCGTAACGCTCGCTACCCCATTGTCTGGTACGCCAACGATCATCGCTACCTTCTCGATCATCTTCTTTTTTCATCTCGTACAGGCCAAAATCCTCTTTATACGACTTATCACATTGCACCTTTCTACTATATTCCAACCACGTATATTCGACATCCGTAACTCTATCAATTTTCGCCACTCTCTCTAACTTTCAGTCAATCATCGGAATCCTCGGATTCTTTATCTTCGTATATGATAGAAAAAAAAGAGGTGTGACCCAGTCAAAATACCCGAGCAGAGTGGATTGGCAATTGGCATCAGAATCGCGTCTTTAATTTCTTAAATAAATCACAGTAATTAAAGCTGATATCTAATGTCTCGAAAAGTATATATGATATGCGACGAATAATATTCGTCATAGTAGATGAATTCCGTGCATTCTTTACCACGTTGAATAAATTTTTCTTCATTCGTTTCTTCGCACTTTCGGAAATTTCGTAGTGTATACATTCAATTCTCTTCTGTATACTCTTCCGTTTCCATTCTTTCACCTAGGCTCCCCCTTCTTCTCTTCACCCCATCCCCGCTATTCTTCTTTCTTCAGCAGCAGCAGCAGCAGCAGCAGCAGCACCGACGCGTAGTTTCGATCTACTAGGTCGAGTCCCTAAACTTTTGGTGTACCCTTAAGTCATTTTCGATTTTCTACTGCAAACAAACTCTCGTTGAATGGGATTGCCTGTTAGCTCGTTGCTGACCAAGAATTTGGTCCGATCGGATGCGAATAGGTACATACTTATCATTTTTTTAAAATCATTTTCCTCATTTTATTCTGCCGTTTGAAAGGAAAATTTAGCAAGTAACGAAACAGAGTCGGACGGCGAATTTAATGATATTTTATATAATTAGCGGAGAACATGTAAATTCACGAGGCAAGTGAGATAGACTTTCTCAGAGAGTTTGCCTCAACCACTTCACCAACTCTCTGACTTTCTCTGTCTCACACACGAGCTCATTCTCAAAGATATAAATCACGAAACTTGCCTACGTAATGCCGCTAGTAAGCAAAGGTAAAGCGAGACTGGCATCGCGGTCTCTCTCTCTCTCTCTCTCTCTCTCTCTCTCTCTCTCTCTCTACCTCTACCTCTAACCCTACGATTGGTGCAACGAACAACGCAGAAGAGCTAGCATAGATCCTCGCTGCACTCGACGTACAACGTCCGCTAGACGCCTCCGACGGAGGGGAAACGACAACGTGCCTCAGCCCTCTACCGAAACACGCGTACAACAATCATCACTCTTCGCGAACCAGCAGCCAAAAAAACAATATTAAAAAAAAGCTTTATTCAGCGTGTCAGCATGGCAGAAATTTATCGAGTGCATCCATCTAGAACTATGCGAACGACTCATCATCGCGTCGAATCATCAAATTTTCTTGCCTTCCTAAAAAAAGGATTATACTTTTTTGAAGAAATATCACGTTTCATGCAATTTTCAAGTCGCATCATAAATGCACGAGCAATACCAAACACAGCATTTACGGTTGTTCTTCTTCTCCTCCTCCTCCTCGCTTTAAACATTGATTATTACAAAAATTAATCCTTCGATATATGCGATTGCACAATGCTTCGATCGCTTGTGCAATTTTCCACAGTTCAATTCCTTTTCCGTTACGACTCGCATCAATTTATTTATGAACGATGCAAATATCGAATAATAGGGAGATTTACTCGGGCGAAGCTTTTCCACGTTGATGTAATTTCAAAGGATTTTCTTTTACAATTGTTTATATTGCATTTTCGACATGGCTCGTCGCACAATTACGTAATATTGTTTCTATTTCAATAGAAATTATCTGAAAGTTGATCGTATCGAGAGAATGGCGATTCACAACGTAACACATGAAATCTTAAAAAAATTTTGTGTATAAAAAATTAATCGCCAAATTCAATTGAAATGATAACAGGCGAGGTCCTGAACGTTAAAAAATTCAAGGATGTGAGCATCCCGATAGGGATTGTGTATCTTGGGTCTTTCAAGAGTCATTTTTTTTTTTTTATTCTATCAAGGTGACGAGAGATATGTTCCAAAACGAATACGATGTTTAAACATTCGAATACCACGTGCAAAAGATTATCGCAAGATCGTAAACGAAAAAAACAGGCGTATCGGGAATCTGGCGAATCGACACAAAAAACGTCCGTCGAACGTTCAAGAAGATCACATCTTTTTCAGTATCATTCTTTTTTTTAGTCTCTCCATTTCGTCTCAATGTCACCGTCGCTTGGTATAGTAAAACGAGGCGAATCGTGTCGAGGCATCTTGTAAAATAAAAGGGTATTCGTATTACATGCATATTTTTGTGTACCAAATATTCTTGATTGATTTGTACAACATTTGTCTTATGGGCTCTTTTTAATTTTGTCAATAATTTTGGATCCTATTGTAGAACGTAGCGTATATAATAATCAGAGGTATTTTTTGTAAACTTTCCTGCACCTGATACGATTATACCAGAAATTGAAAACGATTCCGAGTTTTAAAGAATATTCCATGAAATATTTATTAAAAAAAGCTGTCACCAAAGATTTTCTCAATGTTTCAAATGTAGTTAACATTTTTCCAATTTGAGCTCATTACACATACACAGGGAAAGTGTGGTGATGTTAAAAGAGCAAAAAAAAATAATTAAATCGTGTATGCGGTTGACGTGGCCTGGCCACGTCAACTTTCGTGGGAATGAGAAAACAACATTTTACGTTCGTGAATGAATGTTCTACAGACCCTGTAGTTTCAAAGTTCCCTTTCATATTGTCAATGAGTAGGTAACTACAATGATGCTTCTGACATTTGATAAAACCATTGAACTGCCTCAACCCGTCCAGGCAAACGTGTCAGTTTACCGGTTAAACGTTAAGGAGAGGTTGGAACGGTTCTGTTGAGTCAAATGACGGTTCGCGAAATTTTTTCATGCAAACAAGTCTCAAAAAAATGTATGTAAAGCGTAGACGGATTCTTTAGATCAAATACATAGTTTGAGGACAAAATTATTCATTATTATTTAATTCTTACCGAAAACAGAAGTATACACGATTGAGCCACTATATCAACTTGCAAAAGTAAAACATTAATTATAACGATTAATAAGATTAAAAAAACTGCGTCTTTGAATTTTTTTTGAATATCATCGAATGAATCTTCGTTGCCTACAACCATCACTTTTGTTGACGTTAATGCGTCGGTATACGACCTGAGCGTAATAATGTAAACATTATTGAGAGTGTATGCGTGCGGCGTTGCCACATCGATTCAATTGCTAATCAGAATTCGTGATTTTTCTTGGGATCTTAATTATTTAATTAGAAATAGGGGACTATGGGGCAAAACGGACATGTTAACGATTTAAGCCAATTTAATCGATGAGCATATGGTCTTTCAACTATATTTGAGTCCCAAAATTGATTTCTAGTCGTAGTTTCTCGAATTTCGAAAAAAAAAAATTTTGGGGCAAAACGGACATTGCTTTTCGGAGGTATAAAAAATGAAAATTTTTTTTTTTTCGAAATTGAGCCGTCTGAAGCGACTTTTTCCGAATAGAATACCAACTCGGTAATATAAGAAAAGAAACGCGACCACTTAGAACCCCACTCCTTGGCATGTAAGAAAGAAAAATGAGCCAAAACTTGAAATCGCATTTTGGCTATGTTTTTGAGTCATGCAAAAAATGAACTTTGGCTCCACCGTGCAGGGGTATTATTGATGTTTGAACTGTATTGGAGTTCCATAATCGATTTCCGGTCCTAGTTCCCCGGATTTCGTAAAAAAAAATTTTTGGGGCAAAACGGACATTGCCTCTCGGAGGTATAAAAAATGAAAATTTTTTTTTTTCGAAATTAAGACCTTCGAAGCGATTTTTTTCGAATGGAATGCCACCTCGGTGATATAAGAAAAGGAATGGGACCACTTGAGCCCCATTCCTTGGATGTAAAACAGAAAAATGAGCCAAATCTTGAGATCGCGTTTGGTCCAAGCTTTTCGGTCTTGCAAAAAATGAACTTTGGCTCTACCGTGCTGGGGTATAATTGATGTTTGAACTCTATTGGAGTCCCACAATCGATTTTCGGTCCTAGATCCCCGGATTTCGTAAAAAAAAATTTTTGGGGCAAAACGGACATTGCCTCTCGGAGGTATAAAAAATCGAAAAAATTACATTTTTCGAAATTGAGACCTTCGAAGCGATTTTTTTCGAATGGAATACCACCTCGGTAATATAAGAAAAGGAATGGGACCACTTGGGCCCCATTTCTAGGATGTAAAAAAGAAAAATGAGCCACATTTGAGATCGCGTTTGGTCCAAGCTTTTCGGTCTTGCAAAAAATGAACTTTGGGTCCACCGTACTAAGGTATAATTGATGTTTGAACTCTATTGGAGTCCCACAATCGATTTTCGGTCCTAGATCCCCGGATTTCGTAAAAAAAAATTTTTGGGGCAAAACGGACACTGCCTCTCAGTGATAATAAAAATTAAAAAATTACGAATATGTAGATTTTATTTGCTCCAATAAAAAAAACCTTTTTTCCTTATTTTCTTATCGTCATTATAAATTTGGTTTTCAAATTAGTCACAAAAGAGAATGAATAGTGAGCAGAACGTAGTTTGGGATCGGAGTCAAAATTTTATGAAATTTATAAAATTTCGGATTCGACGTGTGTTTATTTTGCTCTAAAACTTGAATTTTTTGTGCAATTCACCCTAGAATTCAGCAATTTAAGATATTTTAGGATCAGAACATGGTTTGGATTCGAAAAAAAAATTTTATAAAATTTACATTTACATGTGTCCGTTTTGCCTCCCGTGTGTCCATTTTGCCTCAAAATTCACTAATTCAGGCTGTTTTCGGGTAAAAATGTAATTTAGGCTTGAAAAAAAAATTTATGAATTTTCCGAAATTTCAGAATTTGAAATGTCCGTTTTGCCCCGGATTTTCGACTTTCGGGGCAAAACGGGCACCCTGTCCGTTTTGCCCCATATGTCCGTTTTGCCCCATAATCCCCTATATATCTGGTATTCGATGCGAACAACTTACGTTCTTTTTTAACTTCACTAAGATTCTTTTGAATCGTTTATCTCGGGTCGATGTCATATCGAAAAATGACATTATTCGAATGCGTCAACGCTTTGCCCATGTATAACTCCGTGGAAAAATCTCACATGAAATTATTTTATATCCTGAGTGTGTTCGATGGTGAAAAAATTTGTTCAATTTCACAGAAACGCAGTATGAAATTAATACAATTGGATATTATACTATATTAACCAGTCTATTTTGATTATTACTGATGTTTGTCAGCCGGAATGAATCTGTTGCCGGCAATATAATTTTATGAAACGTATGAAATATGTCTCAACCTTAAATACAAAATACATTAAGAAAATATATATTTTTTTCAATGCGCCCCTATCTGCATTTAAATTTCCACGCGTTCACCTTCATCTTGGAATTTGTATACTCTACTCATCATATATTTCTATATTGAACAAGATTGTGAACCATATAATCAAATATTCTCAGGACATCAGGAATGGAGTATTTGAGCGGAAATAGGATCAATATAATTAAAATTATTTGTAATGTTCATGAAAGGGGATGAGTCTCTGGTACAAGAAAATTATTGAAGCTTCGCGTAACTTCATCCGTATCTTCTCTGTACCACTTTTGGAGAAACAAATATCCGAATTAAATTTTGCGGCATCTCTCTTATTCCGTTGGCGGTCGATACGTCGGATTAACGATATTTCTAGCGAGGAAAATTTCCGAATTATTTCCGTCAGGATTTAATTGCCTCGGAGAAAAATGCGCTACAGAGGAAACGTTTGGAGAAATGAAATTTTTTTAGAGAGGTAGTTGACAGTAGAGATTTAAGTGAGAAGGATATAACTAAATTTGAAATGTCGAAAATGAGGAGGTAGAGGAGGCAGATACGAGATACAAGTATACATACAAGGATAGTAACTAATAACGCGTATATCACGTATCCACGACGGTATGATCATCTCGCGGGCCTGACGCGATGGTGGGGTGTTGTGTGTACCATTACTTGGGAGCAGGGGTGAAGCTGTTATGGACTAACGCGGACTTATGGGAGCTACAGATAGATAGAACGGAGTATGTAGGTATAGGTTGTTGCGGTGGTTGGTGAACAACGGGAGCCGAAGCTTTTATAGGGATGCTTCGCAAGTCACATTAACGACGAAATGGATCACGTCTTTCTCAGCTCGTAAAGTAATACTCGCAACGCCGGACTTTGTTTGGCTCCCTCTGTGAAAGTGCACGTAAGCCGTTTCAGGATTGATCCTCGTTGGCATAGGTGAACCATAGGGGTATGTGAAAGGTGAAAAGGGGAAAAATCCACTCTTTTTTCGCACGGATATACGCACAGACGTATTTCTCCATCTCCAACCAGGACAGGAGTTTGAAGAAAAGGGGGCGAAGGATGAGAGGACGAAAACATCACGTTAACGCCGGGTACAAGGAAAAAGGAGGGAAGCTTTTCATAGTTTGCTTTTTTTTTTATAGACAAGATGACCTCATGAATGTGCGTCTGTGTCTATCCTGGGTCAGAAAAGAGAGAGGGAGGGAGAGAGATAGTTTTCATACTGCTTCACTGCCATTCTTCTCCATTCTCGCCCTCTCTCTCTTCAGTGTCCTCTATCGTCGTTTCAACGTGCGGACCCGACAGCATCACTAGCTGACGCGGTAGATTGCAATTCGACCTTCCTCTTCCACTCGCAACAACACAACGAGCCCCCTTTTCTCCACCAAACTGTTCTTCCATCGCACGATCCGCACTTTTCCTACATCCACATTACGCATACAATGGCATTCTGCCCCGCTACAAAACCTACCCCCGATTTCGTCGGGACACGTTCTTCTCACGTGGCGATACGTGCCAAAACTTTCCTGGAGTACCCATACGTTTACGTATACACCGCTGGCCATACAGGTCTTCCCAAAAATTGAAATAACTTATTCAATCGAGCAGACGACGTTGCAAATGAAAACGATGACGAAAAGCATCAGGTACACAGGCGGCCTACTTTTCTTTGTATAAAGCATGCAGTCCGATGTTGTTCGCTATGTTTATAGTATATCGTACGAATTTTACGTATCCAATTTTTTTTTAATTCCAAAGTATAATATAATACATATTATTTCACCGTTATCTATGAATAATAAAAAATTTGTTGACTATCGTAGAGTCCCTATATACGAATTTCATGCGCGTTACCCAGAAATGTAAAGAGTTGTCAAAGTACGGATCTTCATTTTCCAGTGGTTTATATCTGTCCTGGTTCCGAGGTCGTGAATAAAAAAACTGGTATGTCATTAGATTAGGCGAGATACACCGCTTGGCGATTAGAAAAAAATTTCTATGGCCCAGCAGTTAGCGAGAATGTTCTGGTTGCGAGATGTTATTTTTTCGCCCACTGAGAGGCGAATTCACTCGGTTTGTTATATAAATCACTGATGTTGCTCGAAAATAGGGGCAGTGCGAGAAAGTATAAGCGAGAGTATGAGAAAGAAGAGGGAAAAGTGAGAAAAAGATTGCGGCGGCGGCGGCGCAAGAGAGAAAGAAAGTCATAACGACTACGACGTTGGATGAAAAGTTTTTGTAGCCGCGATAGGAGGCGAACCCCCCGAACCGGATTCCCGCTTTTCCCTGTCGGAAGGTAACAACTCGAAACTCCCTCGAGTGCGGAGTTGCCGAATGAATTTTTCCCTACGGTAAAACACAACCAATTTTATACAAGTATGCGCAAAAATGCTGCTATCCAATCGCGACCAGGTCGATGTTATTTGCTTTGCTCGATCCGTTCTTGCTTATTTTTATTCGCTTTTACCCAAAGCATAACAGGTTATAAGAATGGATAAGCAGTGATTCATTCGACTATTTGAACAGACAGGTGAATTGAATATTTAACAATTTAATAATTAATCGGTCCTTTCGATCATAATTCAGGGTTATGATTGAATAATCATGAGTTGTCGGATACGAAATTATTTGGACGTCGAAAATATTTACTCCAATGAATCGAGGTACCTCAATAACTTTTTAAGAAAGAAAAAGGTTCGGTATTTCAATTCATCAAGTATTATCGTTCAAAAAACAAAACTTCGATGCATCGTGTATGTATATTTTCTTATTAGCCGGTCGCTTTTGACTCGTTTACCTGGTTAAAAAAAATATCCATTCTTCGCTTGTTCGTTAATTAAACGAAAGCTACATTTCTACCAATTGAGACATCTTTTTTTTTTCATCTGGCTAACAGAGATGAAGAGATTGTGCATGCCAGGGATCGTGAACATTTACGCCGTTTCTTGGGTGAGAAATGCCACCACCAGGCGGAACTTTTAGTATAACCGATTGAAATTTCTTTTGTAAACTCGGGAAACAAGAACAATTTTTTTTTTTTAATTGTATCCCAAAAAAGCTCGTTTTACCAACAGAAAAACAACTCTTTCGTCAAGAAAGAGTTGTTTTTTTTCTCAATCCTTGGAACAAGGTTTTTCTCAAATAACAATAAATTGTTTGATTCATACGTTGCGCAAAATATTTCGACAGAATAATGATAATTTTTTTTACCGAATACGTGCAAAATATGTCCAAAAAAATCTACTTGATTAAAATATTCCTTGAATGTTGCATGTAGGTAATTCAAATTAATGTTTTATTTATATTGAGTCTTTCAATGTTAATTTACTCATACATTAAAATGGTTTTTTTGACTTGACGTCTAATGCCAGAAAACAAATAAAAATCAAACTCTTTATTATTTTTATTTCAATTTTTCGTGCGTACCCTTTCGGGTTTTTACGAGCCCTTGCCATCGCTTTAAACTCACTGTTCCTGTTTCCGCGAGACCTTCCACCACTGCATCGCATTTGTAGAAGAGGGCCAAGGGAAACTGTGGATACGCGGCGGCGGCTCTATACTTTCGTAATGAGTTTCACCAGCTGGTCGGGCTCAGAAAAAAATGATTGATGCGCGAGCCGATTCATGGCTAAGCGCGATCACCCATCCAAGTATAGGCCTCACCCAAGGCTGCTTCTTAACTTAGGAGCTCGCCGAAGTCATACATTGACCGCTCGTCCAGCATCGCTGTCGCGATCCCCTGATTCAATATGTTCAATATATTGGAAACTTGCCGTCATTTTGGGAGATGACACGCATCAGTAAGGTTTTTTTAATTTCACGCAGAGAGCCCCATATGTACATTTACATGTGAATAAAGTGGAAATACCAAAGCTCGCAATCTGCAGCGTGGAGTGGCTGATGAAAAAGGGGTTTTTCACTATATATAGTTTATATACCTACTATATATAAAGGCAGCTCTTTTGGAGAGTCCGCCATTCGCTACTTCGTTTCATCAGGATTTCTCGTCCTTTGTACAAAAAATATACTACTGAGCATTTCATATATGTATTTGCCCGAAAGTTTTCAAGTGTTTGCATGAGGATTGATGAAGAGTACCATGAAAAGGGACAAACGACGATGCGTTTTGGTCCATTCGAGTCTCGAGAGTCCAGCGACTTATCGATTTTTTTCCGCACGACTCTCTTCAGAATTTTTCCCCGCAAACCCCGATCGCAATCTCTCTCTCTCTTCCGAAAACTATTCTTCCTGTCAAAATTGACATCTTTTCGAGAATAATAGTCGTTAGGAGAAAAAAAAAAAAGAATTTACCAGTCGAAAGAATTTTCTCATCTTGATAGTCAGGAATTAAAAATTTAATCACACCTCCCCGCTGGTTTATCCGCGAATATATTGGAGCAATTCAATAAGAAATAAAAACGAAAGTATATGCGGAATGGAACCAGATTTTCAATATCGGCTGAACGAAAGATAAATTTTTAAATGCCGCACTTCATTACAATTGGGTTAATCATATTTTTGATATCCTCAAAAGTCTGTGAATGTATACGTGGTCGTAAAATGAACAATTAGTCCTCGATACCCAGGTTGCTTGATTGTTTGAGTTTAAAGTTATCAAGTTTTTCCTATCGGCATTCGATTTTAAGACAGTATCAGAACACGTGTTATAAAAAATTGATAACCTTGATCAATTATGAATTTCTGCAAATTCTTTAATACGCGGCGAGCTAATCACAAGAATGAAATGACAAATTATTCGTCGAGTGATATTTGCAAATGAGATATCAATAAAACATATTCTCCAAATATAGAGCATTTAGTTTTTGGTGCATGCTCCAATGCCCCATTCGATATACCACGTCTCTGACTTTTAGGATAACAAAATGTTGGTGCTCATAAAATAAAAATTATCAACGAAAAATATTTTCAAATAAATTGAAGCCTTAAAGGGGAGGCTCGGTCACGAAAGCTTGCGCGCGGCAAAAAAAA
This sequence comes from Campoplex capitator, assembly GCA_037576405.1. Classification (NCBI taxonomy): domain Eukaryota; kingdom Metazoa; phylum Arthropoda; class Insecta; order Hymenoptera; family Ichneumonidae; genus Campoplex; species Campoplex capitator. Next base: position 19,517,057 of record JARBWI010000002.1, on the reverse strand, counting down.
AATAATTATGCCACGTCGTCTTGTCCTCTAGATCAATAGGTAGTAACGCCAGTTGCTCGATCCGCCACAAATTTTAAATTCATTCAAAATTCCGAGCTGCAGCCATAGAAGGCAGTGCTATTCCCCCATATCGTCATTACGTTGTTTTGTGCGATCCGTGACAGTCGTGAAAATAAAATTTGCGTTAAAAAATAAAGTTGAAGTAAGTTTTTAAACGGGAAAAGATGAGTTCATCATCGGAAGAATTGTCGGGGAGTCCTTCAAAGTATAGAAGGGATCCATTTTTAGATAAATTGCGACACCTGGAAGAAGAATATAGGCGATCGAGATCACGTCGACGATCAAGGAAAGAGGACGTACGGACGTATGATAAAGAAAATGGCGATAGTATTGCTCGTAAATACAGACGAACGTCAAATTCGAGGCGTGGACGGTCTTTTTCGAGAAGATCATCTTCTTATGATTCCGACGAAGAGAGTGGTGAGCGTTATCTGCGAGATGCGTCACACTCTAGTCGAAGAAGGTCAGTAGGAAATATTTGTGAACCAAAAATGGTCGAAAAAGGGTTAGACAAAGAGGACGGTGAGCGTGTTCTGCGAGAACCGTCACGTCCTAGTCCCCATAAAAATACGTTGGGTAAGCAGACTGAAGAACAAGAAAAAACATCCCTTCCGGAGCTCAATGATTCAACATTAGGATTGCTGGGAGAGGATCCGTCTAAATTTGATCAACCAGGCCCTGATATTCATTTGGCAGTAGCGGACCGTTGGTCAAAAATATTACAAGAGGGACTGCCAAAGGATCAAAAGCGTGAACTTCAGTTGAAGTATCCGACAATAGGTAACTGTCCTCTCACAAAAGCACCCAAGCTTAACCCGGAGATAAAGTCAGCTTTGTCACAACTGGCGATAAGAAAAGATAATTATCAATCTGTAAGTCAGAATCAACTGGGAGCTGGGATTAATGCTATTGGTGCAGCATTAACTGAGGTATTAATAGCAGAGAATAGTACTGACCAAGAGATTCATTCGGTGAAATTCATTGAACGCCTGGCTGATGCAGGTAGAATTTTGTCGGATTTGCATCATGATATGTCAAAGACAAGGAAATCTTTTATTATACCGGGATTAAATTCTATTGTCAAGAATATTGCTGATGAGAGCCCGATTGATATGTGGTTATTCGGGGAAAAATTTTCTGAAAATGTCAAGGCCGCTAAAGCTATGGAAAAATCTAGTAAAGATTTGGCTAAACAAAGTGGAGGTCAGAAAAGTTTTCGTAGCAGGTCTCGTGAAGGAAATCGACCATATTCAAAACAGAACAGTTTCTTCAAGGACCAACAATCGGAGAAGTTAAACTGGCGCCGTCCCTCCGGAGTGAATCATCGGGGCACTCAGCGGAAGGGGCTGAAATCGAAGGACTTCCGGTCCAAGAACAACTATCGACACAAAAATTAGATTCGGTGAGAATTGCTGGAAGGATACGATATTTTTTTCCTGCATGGCAAAAATTGACTAATGACTCTTTTGTTTTACGATGTGTGAAAGGTTATGCTATTCCTTTTGACAGGCAACCGTGTTCGTTAGTTGAGAATAGACAACGAAAATTAACCGAAAGCGAAATGATTGCTTGTGAAAAGGAAATTTGTAAGCTGATTACAAAAGGTGCAATCTCGAGATGTGAACCTTGTGAAAAGCAATTCATTTCATCATATTTTTTAGTCCCCAAGTCCAATGGTGACATGCGTTTTATTTTGAACTTAAAAGGACTTAATAAGTTTATTTCAGCGCCTCATTTCAAAATGGAGGATAAAAAGACAGTGATTCGATTGATGCGTAAAGATGTATTCATGGCAACGTTAGATCTGAAAGATTCGTATTTTTTGATTCCTGTCAAAAAATCTCATAGAAAATTTCTGAGATTCATTTTCAAAAATAAGGTGTACGAATTTAATTGTATGCCATTTGGTCTATGCACAGCACCATTTGTGTTCACTAAACTGATGAAACCAATAGCTCAACATTTGAGATCAAAAGGTTTTTTATCGGTTTTTTATCTGGATGATATCCTTTTATTTGGACAGTCAGCTCAGGAGTGTCGGAGAAATGTACGGGAAACCCGAAAGTTGATAGAAAAAACAGGTCTACTGTTAAATATGGATAAATGCATGCTTGAACCCGCAAAAGAAATTAAATTTCTTGGCTTCCTTTTCAATTCGGAAGAATTATGTTTAAAATTGCCGCAAGAAAAAAGGAGAAAAATATATGAACTTGCTATTAAATTTCAAACAATCGATCGATGTAAAATCAGAAAATTTGCTGAATTTATTGGAGTTTTAGTAGCGGCCAGTCCTGCCATTAAATACAGCACGTTGTACATAAAAAATTTCGAAAGAGAGAAATTTTTGTCGTTAAAAGAAGCAAATGGCAATTATGATAAAAATATGAAAATTTCGAAGAAAATAATTCCAGACTTAAAATGGTGGATAGATAATATAATGAGGGGTTTCAATCCGATAAGAGAAGATCATTTTGAAATGGAAATCTTCAGTGATGCATCATTAACCGGTTGGGGAATTGCCTGTGAAGAAAAACGGACACATGGGTTTTGGGATAAGCAAGAGCGGGAGGAACATATAAATTTTCTCGAGCTAAAAGCAGTATTTTATGGACTGAAATGCTTTGCCAAAGATAAAGTTGCGTGTCAGATATTACTTCGTATCGATAACACAACTGCGTTGTCATACATAAACCGCATGGGTAGTGTTCAAATTCCGAAGTTGTCAAAGTTAACAAGGGAAATTTGGCAGTGGTGTGAACAAAAAGATTTATGGATTTTCGCATCGTATATTAGCTCTCGAGATAATAAAGAAGCAGATGAAGAATCAAGAGCAAAACAAAATGAAACTGAGTGGGAATTAGCTGATTGGGCATATGAGGAAGTGAAATTAAGTTTTGGAGAATTTGACATAGACTTATTTGCATCAAAAGTAAATACAAAGTGTAAAAAGTTTGTTTCCTGGCATCGAGATCCAGAAGCTTGGGCGGTTGACGCGTTCACGATATCGTGGAATAATATATATTTTTATGCTTTCCCACCGTTTGCAATCATTTTGAGAACCATCCGAAAAATAATTTTTGAAAAGGCAACGGGAGTATTGGTGGTACCATTCTGGCCCACGCAATCGTGGTATCCCCTGTTTCAACAGTTACTTGTGGCAGAACCAATTTATTTCACTCCAAAAGATGATTTGTTAATTGACATTTGCAGACAGCATCATCCATTACGAATATCGCTTTCCCTGGTTGTGGGGAAGTTATCCGGCAAGCGTTTCGTTTGAAAAAAGTTCCTGAAGACTCTGTACCAGTAATGATGGCATCGTTATCGGAGGGAACGATTAATCAATATCGTAAACCATTGATGTTATGGTGGAAATTTTGTCAAGCAAAGAAAATTAATCCATTTCAAGCTCCAGTTGGAGATGTTCTTGAATTTTTAACAAATTGTTTAAACCAAGTTAAAACTTATGGTACATTGAATTCGTATCGATCGGCTATAGCACTGGTAGTGTCGGATGATATAGGGCATCAACCCATAATCAAGAGATTTTTTAGAGGTGTGGCTCACTTACGTCCACAATCGTCGAAATATCACGAAATTTGGGATCCCAATTCAGTGTTGGATTATTTAAAGACACTTTGGCCACATCACACATTATCGCTGGAGGTTCTAACTAAAAAATTAGTGATGTTATTAGCATTAGTAACAGCACAAAGAGTACAAACTCTTTCAAAGATCAGGATAAGTTGCATAGTAAAAAATAAAGAAGAAACTAGAATAAAGATAATAGATCGAATAAAAACTTCAGGGCCGGGAAAAAATCAACCATTGTTATGTCTTCCGATATTCAAAAAACAACCGAGATTGTGCGTTGCAAGGGTCTTGGACCATTATATTGAACGTTCGGAAAAAATACGACCTGAAGATGAGGATTTTTTATTGTTAACTTACAAAAAACCTCACAGAGCGGCGACAACACAATCAATAAGTAGATGGATTAAAAATGTAATGGCTAAAAGTGGTATTGATGTAACCACTTTCGGTTCACATAGCACAAGGCATGCTTCTACTTCGGCGGCGTATCGTCGAGGTGTAGACATAGAATCAATTAGAAAGGCTGCAGGCTGGACTGCAAAATCGAGTGTTTTTGCACGGTTTTATAATAGACCGATTATTGAAAATACAACGGTAGCTAAATCTATTGTAAATCAATCGAATAAGTGATTGTAAATTGAGAATGGTGATTGGTCATTTAAATGTTGGATTATTGTATGTGTTGAAGTTTCCTAAATACAAATTGCATCAAACTTTGAACAACTACCTATTGATCTAGAGGACAAGACGACGTGGCATAATAGTACGATCAAACGAACTTACCTTAAGTGATGTTCGATCGTGATTATGCTAGACGTCTTGTCCGAATAGATCAAACCCCCCCGTTTTTTGTTATTCCCGACCCTTTTGATCTATTAAGAATGCAATTTGTTGACTTTCAAATGTAATGACGATATGGGGGAATAGCACTGCCTTCTATGGCTGCAGCTCGGAATTTTGAATGAATTTAAAATTTGTGGCGGATCGAGCAACTGGCGTTACTACCTATTGATCTATTCGGACAAGACGTCTAGCATAATCACGATCGAACATCACTTAAGGTAAGTTCGTTTGATCGTACTATTTTTTAACATATTACGGATGAAGTACCTATATTTACGTATGCAAAATTTTAGACGTGGTCATCGAGCAGCGTGCACATAAGAAAGGAAAAAAAGGGTCAAAGAGAGGATTTAGAAGACAGATTTTATGTGAGAGTTACTCTCGAAACGCGTGTCCTAAATGATATCTTTAAATTCGCGCAACAGCAATTAGCTCAAAATTGTAGTAACGTTCTTTGTATCGCGAGGACGAATGAGAACGTATGAAAAAAGTTCGGGGTTCTCGACTTATCTAAAAAGATATCAATTTTGTTAAATTATGTAAATACTCGAATTTCCGGGACGTTCCGTGGACGAAACGATGCGAGGGACGAAAAAATATGAGGGTGCCCCGCTTATGCACCCCCAGAACACCCGGGCTCTACGTGACCGAGCCTCCTTAATAAGCGATTTTGTGAGTAAGATTACAAACCTGGTTCTCCAATAGCATCTCCTTTCGTAGCCCTCGCAGCAACGCTATTGACTGCTCGTTTTTTTCATTCATCGCTATTGTCACTTTTATCGCGCGAATCGTACACGCATGCAGAAGGGAAAAAAAATGTTCAACTCGAAGAGAACCGACTTTTGGCCCCAAAAATGTGAACGCTTTGTATAATCATTTTTAGCGCACAGATCCAATATAATGTAACAAAAGAAGTACCGTCATATTTCAAGTTCACGACAATTAACCAATCGAAAAAATAGCGCATTCATCCCGACTCGCGTTCGTACTGATTTTTTTTGTTTTTTTTTTTTCTGCATTTTTAACAAACTAACGGTCGCTTTAGTGTGCGGACAAAAAAAACAAATCGAAAAAATCTCGGTCACTATCCACCGCGGTATGAGATACTATACACGAACATGGCACAAGTACTCGCAGCCGCATTCAATGGACTTTATCTTTTATTTAATTGACGCGTGACCAAACAGACAGAGCCAGAGAGAACGCGGAACGGAGAGAAACATGTACAATGGTCCTCTCGTCGGCATTGGTCTTCCGGCATCGGGGAACCAGTTAAGCTCGGATCGATCAGACGGACAGCCGCGCAACGACGTAGTAATTAAGAGTTCGAGAGTTTTCAGCATTTAAGGAGATTTCGACTACACCGATTTCCTGCAATCTATTGGGACGAGTGATGAACGACTTTTCTTTTTTTCTTTTTTATATTCTCTGCAAAAGTCTGTTCATTAATTTCGACAGCAATCAAGTTATTAATGAAGAAAAATGGTTTATCAAAAAATAGAACAAACTGTTTGAACAAATTGAAGATTATATCCGTTGCAGAACGAAAAAAACAATCAGGCAATTCGCCGTCACTCAAAATTCATAATTCAATTAAGATTTCACAAAATTGTCATGATTTTATACAATTCTGCTAGGAAGACTTTTTTGTATAGCAAGTACGAACTTTTCGATCGAATGTTCTCATCTTGCTTGTTGTCGTCAAATTTGTTTAGAGTCGTCAAGTTTTTGAGAAAATTTTCCATTCATACTTAACGCGGCGGTATATTTGATGAAAGTTTGAGAAAAATAAAAAAAAAAGAGCAATACCGCTAATTGACAAATGAAATAGCGTCCGGCGTCTCGAATATGTATATGTATATGCTTGTGCAGTTACAATTTGGACACGAGGACCGTCAACACGTTTCAGGAGGTAAGAAAATTTTTCTCGTCTTTTTGGTCTTCGAGTTAATGGTCTTAATGTAAATCCGCTGGTGTTTCCCATAGGTATGTCAAATGGCGTTTGCGATGCAGCATATCTTATTAGAAACAAATATTCATGTCACATACCCGGTGCCGGCTGGTGCCAAGTGTTTGAATGTTACCCTACACTGCACGTGCGTGGCAAGAGGAATAGAGCGAGAGATAGGCGCAAGGATGAGAAGAAAATCGGAGGAAATAAGAGAGAAACAGAGAAGGATTGTTAGCTCACTTCGGAAGGGCTTATCGGCGTGTATTTGAGCGCATTGCTGCCACTTTTCTGACTCTCAGGCCATCGATTTATGCTAAATATAGTAGAGGAATCCCGCTCGGTCGAGCTTGCGACCACCTTCGTCGTCTCTTTTCGTTCACAGAGAGAAAGAAGACGAGAAAGAAAATCCGGCGCGCTTCTCTAAATGCTGTGCTCTCCCTACCGTGTCTCGTACAAGTTTAACATAATATAAGATAAATTTTACTGGTCCCTTCGGTGTTCTAGTAAAAAGTCAATCCTCGACACTCCGATATTACGCGGAATCGCCTGATAAAATTGAAATTCGTACCTATTTCGTAACCGATGTTGCCAATAATATGTTTCGCCAATTGTTTATTTTTGCATCGATGAAGCTGCGCTTCGCGGAGAGAAATAATGATTTTGGCACAAACCCGAGCTTTTGTCGATCGAAAATCTTTTTCGCCGTTGGATTCTCATTCTTATTCGAAACTCGATGTATCAGTGAAAATTTTAATTCACCGTGTGGAATACAAAAAAAAAAAAAAAGGCGAAAATTTTGGGAACATTCCTGTTCCCAAACAAACCGTTGTAAATCGATTGAAAGTGCGCGTGAAAAAATTTCATGCGGATGTGATCGGCAATAAATTAAAAGAAAAATAATGCTTTTGCGGCGCATATGAAAAGAGAAAAGAAAAAAAGTAAAATTTCATAAGCTGAAAACTGCCGGCTAAGAATAGAATGAGAGAAAAGTGGGATCTCAGGGTAGTCGAGAAATTCTCTTGACTGGCTGAATATGCCAGTTCGATGAGCCATATTTTACGCGGCCATTATGCCCAGGGTAATAAAATATAATACCGCACAATTACTGAGAGATCTCAAAGTTCGCGAAAGAAGGGAAATAAAATCAGCATAAAGCGCGAGATGGGGTGTAAGAGGAAGCAGGAGAGTGGGAGAAAAGCAAGAGCAAAAGAAAGAGAGAAAGCGAGGGACCAAATGGCGCAAGCAGACCTTAATGAAAGTACCAGTGCGGCAAAGGAAAGCGCACCGTGAGCCCTTAAATTAATTCACGATGAATTACGTCCACGCCAGATGTTCGGGCAGTTGTGTTTATTTATGAAGGAACCTCTCGGATCGTCTTCGTACTTGGCCTAAGATTTGCAAACCTTCCGCAGCATGCACATATTATCTTGCCAAAGAGGACGATGCAGCTTGAATCCGGCGTCCTCTGCGAGACTTACCTCAATCTTTTTTTTTTTACCACGTCCTTGTAGGCTCATAGGGACATTTCATCTTTTATTCCGCCTCCAAGAAAGTGAGTCTTTTACCATTACTTACAGTGCAAATCGAATTTATTTTTAAAAATTCACATTTATTTGTTATAAATACGATTATATGAAAAACAATTTTTCAAAAAATTATAATCCATTCGATCTGAACATTTATTTTTTCACTCTTAGTTTCTAGAATTTTTACGTATTCGCCTTCGCTAGATGGTGAGCTCTCAGGAATATAGTAGATTAATGTAGAAAGAAGAAATAAGATAGTCTTTTCTCAGACCGCGCGATTTATACTTACGATAATAATTCATCAATTATCAAGAGGAAAGATTCTTCAATTTTTTCTCCTGATCTTTCGTTTAGTTTGCTCACCTTTCTTCATAATTTTGAAAGTGATTATTTGCTGCATTCGACTTGCAGCTTATGGTTGTCGTCTCGAAATTTTCCTCTATTTAGAACGATATCACTGATGATTTTTTGTTTTTCAAAGCCGAAGAAAATATATACGAAAAATATCCATTACATTGCTTACGCATATAGTGCTTACGCATAAAGTAAGGTTCAAACTGAGCAAGGATAAATAAACGTATTATTATAAATATGTGGAATGAATAAATAAACGGATAATGATTATTTAGTGAGTTCAATAATTTTAGTTCCGAATAGCTTTATTATTAATCTATTAAATATAAGAAATTGTCGCGTTCAAATGTACGGGTTCATCGAAAATCTGGGAAAGGAATATTTTTGATCAAAGTCTACGAAATGAGAAATCTAAACATTTTCATAGCAGATCAATTTTATTATTCAACGATAATACACCATTGTTGCTCATCGTTTTTCTCTTCTTTTTTTTTTTTCAATTTTAATTATTAGTCGTCTTTTCAGTTAATCTATTGGCTGATCGTGCATCTGTTCAATAATCACGGTCACATAGATCTTGAAATATTTTTGGTTAATATTTGAATTTCTGCTGACGAAATTTCGGCGGTTTCGAAAAAATTAAAGCAATACATAGTGTCCTGCTCGGTAGCGGCTCAAGACAAGTACATTTATGAAAAAAAAAAAAAAAAAAAAAAAAAAAAAAAAAAAAAAAAAGAGATAGTTCGCTCCAGAGACTTCACTGCAAGAGCCGCGTTTTCAACTGTTTTCGGAAAGTTTCACTATAACGACAGTTACAACTCTTTGAGGAGGTTATATAAAATTTTGGGAATTTCGTATGAATTATTTAGCTTCCTCTTTATCTAAAATTCGTTGATAAACTCATTCACGCTCGTCTATAATATTTATAATGCTATCAATATAGTTTATATCGACTTGACTCTTTTGTAAAAGTCATCATCAGATCCTCTCACAAAACACAAATTCCTTCACCTATATTCCCATAGATGAACGCAACACGAGCGATATTAAAAATTGTCCATGATGCCTCAATTTTTTCCCCGCCCGACATTAAGCTTTCGCGATATTCATGTTTCGCTATTTTGTGCTTATCATTGTATTTATTATTATACAAGCGTGTTGATTTATAATTCTTATTGTTCGTTGGCGACAATCGAGGTAAAATCAATGAGATTCCTCTGTAACTTCGAAAAAAGAGGAAAAAAAAAAATAATGTGGACTTTTCAATATCTCGTGAGATTGTCAAATTTTTGAAAATAAATTTCCTGATGATGAAAAGTTATTCGATAATGGAGCGTTGAAAGAAGATGGTGCAAAGCTCAATCTTTCGATTTAATTAAAATCAGACTTTGGCCATCTCTTTGATTATATTTCGTATTAATGGTAAAGCTTTTATAATATATCAATTTCTCCGCGTCGATGACGAAATCTGATGTCTTTACCCTGAAATTCATCGTACCGTTGCAACAATTTTATATCGTTAATCTACCGACGCGTCTTTTTCAACTCTCGTTACAAATTTATTTATTTTTTATAACGCATAAAATGTAACCGAATGTTGCAAGATAATTAACAACACTCTCGTATAACTTATAAAAGAACAATGCCCTCCCATCGCATGCGCGCGTGAATAAAATTTGACAATTTGAACAAAAAAATGAGATTCAATAAAAACATCGTATTTTATAAAAAATTGTGAACTAATAATTGTATACGTAAGTTTTCTTACTTTCTTCAATGATCGCCCGTTAAAATATTTACCTCGAATTGTGAAATGAAACCAGCATCGCGGCAATTAAAGAGAAAAAGTATGATTTATATTCAATAGTGTTGTCGTACACACAATAATTTACATGATTCTTGTTCATCATTTTCTAATTGGAAAGCTGCTATATCGCCAATCGATTTTAATATTATATCAACATATCGATGTCTATACATGTATTATTCTTATTAGGGCGATAATAGGATGGCCATGACTTAGTTCCCAGGACTTCATCTGCCTTTGCTAACCCAGATTCGCAGCATTCATATTTAACTTTAGTCTAATTCTTTAATAAACGAGGACGAATGAATGTTAAATATATCATTTGTATCATTTAATAAGACTGCCGCCACCAAATCAATGGAGTATAATTTTACGTATTTTATAAATACGAATTCAATTGAAAATCAAATTTACTCTTGGTTTCGGTAAAAAAAAAAAAAAAAAGGTCATACAACAGTCCTTATTTGGTTGAGCCCGGCTCAAAGTATTTTGACTCCCTTAATTAGTATTTATTTAATATGTGCCAGTCTCGACTACCGAATAGTCTAATTATACGATCCACTCGCGATAGCTCCAATAACGAAAATACATCGCTATAATAAGAGAATACTCCGTTTGGCAACTTTCCTCGTTTCCATCATTAATTATTATATATACTCGCATCCATATAAATTATTCTAAATGCACATTTTCGAATGTGTTTCAAATGAATGCTCATTTGAAAATTCATATAAAAAAAAAAAAAAAAAAATCAATTGTGCTATATCCTCGAACTTGAGACGAATTCATCACGTGATATTTTACATGCTTCGGAAAGACCATCGATCCGCTATGATAAATGCTGTCCCGATCATCAAGAATCTAGATCAAAATGATCGCGCTTGGAACTTTTTGTTTGTTTGTATTCTTTATAAATTAAATTGTGAAGCGCGAGCTAATATAGAAGAATACAGTTTTTATACGTGTATGAATATGAATGTCATAAGAATTTGAGGATGCAATGCATAAGGATATGAAATATTAAATAAGCATGTATTGTACAGCATCTCGCGGATCGGCTTATATGTACATGCACATACATCGGAAGCCCAAAACAGGTTTCGAAGCATTTATATCCATGTTGACTGACGATAGAAGTTACCACAACTTTATTCTGACAAATTCATCGGCGCAATAGTTTTTTATATTCCCGTCAATAAATGGCTGGAATACGTCGGCTCGTTTGAGAGTAATTTCAAGTCACCGGGTAATGAAATTTTCCCGGAATCACCATAATTTCCCCGTGGACAGTGAACTTTCTAGTGTTTTAGTAGTCTCGGATCTAATTTTGATCGAAAATGTAACGCAGTGTCTCGAAAGCTATCTTGGGATACCTATAATAAGAAGAGCCAGCCATATTATATTCGTGTCGTATATAATATTTAGATGGCTCTAAATGTTCCAACATTACTAATCTCAAGAGAGATCATTATTACGAGACAACGTCAGGTATATATACACCCTGAGGATTCACTGATTATGTTATTTTCTTATATGCAAAGAGTCGCCATTTTTATTCTCGCCTCTAATATATCAGTTTATACAGTTGCAATCGCTCATATGGTCTTTAATAAAGTCATGCTTAAGCTTTCACTCCCCCAAGAGCAGTTTTCTTCAAGATGCTTCGTTTTCCATTTTTTTTTTTTTTTTTTACATGTCACCGAGTTTTAATTTTTCTTTCTTTTTTTTCACTAGGAAATATCCTTAATATTGAAGACTCGACGTTTCTACAACATCGGTTTCCACATGTTCTATTGTAAAAATTGAATTTCTCAATATTTAACAGCGAATAAAGAGTATAGAATAAAAATGACGTATGATAAAGCAACAAATTATACCTATATGAATCAAATAGAATAACGATAAGCCTGGTTATCGTGAGACAGATCTGAGAATTGCGATTAATAGCTCAAGCCCGGCGATGATTTTTATTTCGTCGGGAAGACGAGTCCGTGGGAGAGTAAAAATTGAAAAAGCACCCAATCAAGGACCACCCTAATGTATTTATTTGCATATCTTCATATTTGTCATGAGAGTTATGATCGTCAACATCACATAATCCCGATAAACGGCTTCCTCTTATTCCGAGGATGAGAGTAATTTTTTAAGATACATCTTGTTCATCGTATAGATAAAATTTCTCAAGTGATTAATGAGTCTACGAATGAAATCACAAAAAGCATACCGCGAAAGTATAAATGAAAAGGAAGAACAAAAACACCTGACGATAGGATTGCCTGAGAGATTTATTATTGAGCGCAGCACCGTGTATTCGTCCACCCTCGAGTTCGCCAACTTGAAACAATTTGGGCAGAAAAGTTGAATTCAATTGAAAAAGAAAAAAAAAAAAAAAAAAAAAAAAATGACTGGTGTTTCAGGTTGATATGTGTGAGCTCCTTAAAGATTTTATTGACAGTTGGTCAGATCTCGAGTATCCGGAAACCGTGGCCGTTTAAGCGCGGAAAATACGATATCGTGGGACAAGAAGAAACGAGAAGTCTCATCAGAGAGAATAATAGCGAGATCGTTGGGTCATTGATGTAAGCCGTGCGGGACAGACCCGGAAACGAGAGTTCGTTTTGTTCGCACTGCGGCTTCGCGAGGGCGAGACACGAATAAAACAAAAAAAAAAACATCAACCATTGTTGAGATAATGAGATAAAAAAATGAATAAAGAATAATAGCTATCATTGTACCGGACATTGGGGACTATATTTTTTTTTTTCTAGCTCTCATTCGATATCGTCGATTTATTGAAAGAAATTGATGATTCATTGTTTTCCAAAAGTAATCATCCTCCCGAAGGGAAATCGGTAGCGTCATTCGTGTTTTTATACGAAATGATAACACGTAAGTTGGATAACATCGCATTTGATGAAAAAAAAAAAAAAAAAAAAAAAAATCATCAGTTCAGGAGGGAACTAAACAATTTTATAGATGCAAACATAGACGTTGATGAAAAAATTGCTCTAATATTCAGAAGCTTTGCTATCCCTTAGAAATGCACACACCGCGAAAATGAAAATGTTTAATCGGCCCACATTTTTCGCTATTATATAAACATTTAATTCGCGGTAATATCTCGGCGAGCAAGCGTATATAATTCATCGCCGAATCCGTAAATAGCGTCGAGGGGAAGAGATGGCGCGTCTAGTATATTTCGACGAAATTGACACAGATTTTAGGGCCGAATATATAGTTGTGGGCGAACGCGTATACGCGAGTGTGGTTTTTTGTACTCTCCCCATCGAGCTTGCCGCCAACTGGCAAGATAAGCTCAATTTCACTATCTGCTCGTACCAATCTTTCGTTCTTTTGCGCAAATATATATATATATATATATATATTATATATATCTCTACCGGTGAACACATTTATACATATATAAATTCGAAGCTTTGCTTGGGTAGGCGCCACTCGAGAGACTCAGGTGAAAAGTGTTAGGCTCACGATTTTACTCAAATTCGCGGCCTTATTTTTACTTTACACAGAGACAGACGCGCACACACGCTTCCATACATACCGTAGCGTGTATATATGCCGATGTGTATGGGCGTATTTTCGCAAGGATTTAACGGTGTCGGGTCTCAATCTTCAGAGCCGCCTGAATCCAACGATCGTGACGAATGCGAGGAGCATTAAGCTAATGCGACAGGCGAAATCTCGAGTTCCAACGGATGACACATGATCGAGTCCCGAACGTATTTTTTTATTCATCTTAACGGTCGGGGTTGGACTGGAAGCTGAAGGATAACTAACGTGCCCGTTCACTGTATTGTCAACCGGGTATAGTTTATTAGCGTTGTAATTGTTGTTGTTCGGATCTATTTTGTCGGTATCGGCCGAGCCAAAAGAGACCTCATCCTCGTCATCGTAAAATGGCGGTGGCCCAACCGTCTGAGCCTTTGTCGGACCCGATATACCTGTGGACACACAGAATCGAATTTTTGTTTTTTTTTTTTTTCCGTAATATCGTATCGAATAAATTATTTTCACACTCGTCGACAAGTTTATACTTTTTTACCAACGTAGTTCAATGTTGATAGCGATTGAACGAATCGCTTATTCGCATAGACAGAACGTGATGATTATCATCAGGTTTAGTTTTTTACAATATGTTTTGTGTTCAGAAGCATGCAATTCTTATGCAATTTTATGCTGCTGCTCTGACTCTAGATTCTATAGAGGGGGGGTTGTAAAACTTGGCCGGTTAGACCATGAACTCGATGAGCTGCGTTTGCAATCCGAAGAGTATATCGGTCATCATTTGTTTTCAGGAAAAAGAAATATATATATATCGATATCCATCGATGCACGAATCCGATAGAGCGGTAGAAAATCTGTGAGTAAAAGCGCGTGTGTCCTGGGGGGTTAAAATACCTCAGGCCATAAAGGATGGCAAAGAGCATCCTCGGGCAACTTCTTTCGCTATTACCACCGGGCGCTGTCGTTACTCGTGAGAGGAGCGGCAAAAAAAAAAACAAAAAAAAAAGAAAACAGAGAAAAGTAGCACCAAGGAGATGGAAAGAGAACATAGAAGTGGCAGTTATGCGAAGGTAAAGGGAAAAATATATATACGAAAGAGGGTTCGGGATGACGAACGGTGGTAAAGTCCCTAAGGCGAGAAACAATGGTAGCACACTCGCGAGCTTTCACCGGCGGACGGTAAGTGACGCCCGAATAAGAAGAAGAAGAAGAAGAAGAAGAAGAAGAAGTAGAAGTGAAAAAATATATATAGCAACATCGCGACCGTGAAGAAAAAGAACGAGATATCCCGGTTACGAAAGTTTCTCAAATTCGTATCAGTGAGAACCGCGCTCGATCGGACTGTGCGAGAGGAAAAAAAAAACTTTCTTTTTTTTTTTCCACTCCTACCCCGACTCCGCTACTTTCTTCCCCTCGGCGGGTGAAAGATCACACTTTTCCTCTCCGGATAAATCATCATCTTTCTCTATCCCCTTAATTATTTTCCACTTGTTTCGAGACCTTGGAGCATTTTTTATTTTTCCGGGAAAGATAAAGACGAAACTGACGAAAAAAAAATTGGCACGTCGATATGAATGCCCTCCTCGGAAGATCAATAGCTTCTTTTTTTTTGTTTTTTGTTTTTTCCCCGTAAATTGACGCATGCACCAAACTCGGGTTATTCAGAGGTATAGCTACTATGCATAGCCAAAGAATTTAAGGGCATTTGAAGGAACGAAAATCGAACCTACGATGAGTCTCTCAGAATCTAACAACGAGTTTTGAAAAAAACTTTATTCACATCTATGCATGGTTAATTAAATTCAATTTTAAACAAAGTTCAATTCTGCTTTGAGATCGGCGAAACGTAATGGACGATAATGTTTATTTATGGTCAAATATTTGAATAACCAATGTTTTGAGAGTCTTGTAACTTTTTCATTCATATAATGAGACAAAAGCGAAAGGATTGAAAATTTTGCATTATTTGCAAATTCACATTATCGGCTACGCATGACATACCAGTGAGGCTTTTTCATCATAAAAAGTACAGTTTGTTCTCTCGCATCTGTTAATGAATATATATAGTGAGAATAATCGTACGGTGATAACGCGATGAAATATAATATGACAACATTAACAGCCTACCGTACAACCGTATACTGCTGTCCACTTCACCCAGGGAATTTTTTGCGGCACAGCGATATTTTCCAAGATCCTGTAGTTGCAGATTTCGTATAGTCAACATCATACGAACCTGAAACGCTGACTTCTGGATAACTTGGACGTCATGACGGGCGCTCGTAATAATCATCTCTTCTGAAACATATTTTCGTCGTTTTTTCCAAAAGAATATGGTATTAAAAACAAAAGTTCGCTATATTGAAAATGGCTAATCAAATTTTTACCATTCGCTGGGTGGAACTGGAAACAATTTTCGCAATTTTTTCGCTTTAATAAATTCAAAGTAGCGAACGAAGAGACTGCCCAGCTCCGCTTGAGGATCACTTTTTTCATGTTTTACTTTTATACTTATTTACTTTTTTTTCCATATAATCACAAGAATTTTGGGTTTTTGTATAGAGACCGTTATTCCATGTTAACAATGTAGTACACTTTTCCGATAACTTTGAGAAGCTCAAAAAGTTGAAAAAAATCGACCGTTTCGTTAATCCGGAACAGTGCGGTAACTGGTCTCGAAATAACACACGCCAATATCGCAATAATGAAGTGACAAATTAATGGGAAAAGGTGTGAATTTTGGTCAACCATATAAAAACAACTGCGCTGGCAAGATCGAATCGGTTTCATCGGGGAGAAAAAAAATAATACAACGGTTTTTTCACATTTGCCATAGAAAGGCCCGTCCAGCATAAATTTGGTATGTTCGATTCGACATTCGATGATTTCCAAACAAAAAAATATAATATTTCATAAAACGACGAGAATAAAATAGCGTGCCAGAAAAAGTAGCGTGATGCTCGAGGGAATTCATGCTGATTGGCCAGCAACTTTTCGATGAAATAAATTCGATTACGTGTTTGAATAATATACATATACACGTATGTATACGTACAACGCGTATACAAAGAAATCGTGCCCGTGTACTTAATACTTCATTCAATGGTTATCGAGACGGAGACGTTTTCTATTCGCCTGTCAATCCCGGAAACGAATGAAAAAAAATTATCATATCCCGCCGGGATTAAACTTAATTTCGTAGATCGATAAAGTACCTGCTACCTATGCGAGTGTATCGGATTATAATTTAAGTAAACCAGCAAAAAAAAATTTAGTTTTCAATTGCATTCAGATGATTCTATTGGAAAAATTTGATAAATAGGTGCTATAAATTTGATTATAAAACGTATCAACGTTTGATGACATTTTTTTTCTCTTGTGACGGAATTAAGAGAGTCAAAATGTTCGAAAAATAATGTTTTTTTTGTTTTTTTTTCTCATAATTACTTGTGCCAATGAATAAATGTATTAAAATGAAACACTGACGAAACAATGAGAACGCGCGAACAGATAGGAGAGTCGAAATTATAAAAGAAAAAAAAACGTATCCCTAAAGAAATGATAATCCTAATAGGTTGATTGTTCGCTCACCGTTGTCCTTGACCCAATAATTGATCGACATTGGTGATGCCTCGACGAGGCATTCCAGGAGAACATCGGTGCCCAACGGCGCGCCGACCAGTTGATTAGGTACGTGAATTACCGGTGAAACTGCGAACCCATGAAGAGGATGTATAGAGACGAGAGAGAGAGAGAGAGACGCAGAGGGTGAGCGTTCAGTCTCACATCTCGTAGCTCCCGGATCACGTATATGCGGAGAGCGAAATCGAGAGAGGTAGAGGCGGGAGAGGGAGAGAATCGAATATCGAGGAAATTCCAATCTACATGCCTCGGAGGCTTGAAGAGAGTTCAACCGACCGCTTTCGACTCTCCACGCACTGCGTATTACATTCGTATCTGGAGCTTCCGTACATTAAGAGAGTAAAAATCATAAGGACGTAAATCGTGTAACTCGGGGTAACGCGAAATAATATAAACAATTTTGATACAGTCTTGATGTTTCATGCGAGTCAGATTCTACTCAATTGCGTTGGTTTGGGAGTTCTTTCCTTTTCTCTCCTTTTTCTTTTTCTTAATCACGTATGAGTAATATGGAGGATATTCATCCATCTACATCTATGTATCTATTTTTCTTCTCATATTTCTACTTCTTTTTCTTGCTTGCTCTTTTTTTTAGGGGTGTGCGAATATTCGAATTTTCGAATTATTCGAGACGAATCGAATTCGAATTATTCGATTTGAATTTCGATTCGGATATTCGAACTATTCGAATAGTTTTTTGTCGCGCTGAAATCGAGTCCGAGGTCCGATCATCTTGACTATGCATATATTTGGAACAAATTGTCAAAAATAACAAACAATTGCAAAAAATCGCAAAATTTGATATAAAAATTCGTAGACATATGTTTAGTGAGCTCAAGCAAGGATGTTTTTTTAAATGTATTTTGATACGTTGAATCCGAACCCAGAGTCCGTTTGTCTTGTCTCATCCTCTAAATATTGAATGAATGGCGAAAAACCGCCGAATATTGCGAAAAATCGTAGTTTTAAACATGGAAAAATTTTATTGACCTAGATGAAGTATTTTTCGAATGTATTTTGTCGTGCTGACTTTCAAATTAATAAATATTTTAGTACAATTTAGGAGGAATCATGTTTGGCTCATTGTTGTGCATAGAACTATTTTTTTCGAATTTCTGCCATTTTTTACGATTTTCGCGAAATGTATGGATGATGGAGATTACCGGACTCTGGATTCAGAGTCAGCGCGGCAAAATACGTAAACCCTTTAGCTGCCACTGTAGCAAATTTGCTACGTCTACTTTCACCCCGCCTGTAAAAACATGAAGACTTTATAGCGGGCGAATTAGTTTGCAGTGCTATCAATCCATGCTAGATAGAGCTCCAGGTGTCAGGATAGCTTGAAATTCAAACGTAAACATATGAATTATTTCAATATAGCGATAATGTAACCGTGAAAATATACGATGCTTGGCATCTGCTGTCCGTTTTCGATTAAAAAAGTAAGAAAATGGACATTTTCGAAATATTTTCTGATGGAATTGGATAAACGAAGCTTAACTAGACACACTAGGCTTTGAAGATTCGTGATTGAATTGGAATAATAGCTCGAACTAATAGTGTAAAACCGTCGATGCAGGAAATTTTCTACAGTTCGAAAACACTATTTCCCAGGCCCTTATCGATAAAATTATGATTGAACATTCATGGTCTACCCTTCTTCAGCTATACTACCAGAGGGAATAATTTTAAGCCGTTCAGAAATAGGTGTGGCCGTTAAAGGGTTAAAAACAGACTCGGTCTAGGTGAATAAATTTTTTTTAATTTTCCTTCTTTTTTATAACCGCGATTCTTTTGCGGATTTTCCGCTATTTTTACCAGTTTTTCGACATCTTTTCAAAATGTAGAAGGTTGTACAAGACAATCGGACTCCGTATCCGGATTCAGCGCGTCAAAGTACATAAAAAACATACTCAATGTAGGAAAATCATTTTTTTTCATATTCATAACTGTGACTTTGCGCAATTTTTAGCTATTTTCGGGGTTTTTCGCAATTCGCTCAAAATTTTTAAGGTATCTGGTCAAGGGGACAGAGCACTTTTTTGTGTGCCGGTGTAAACCAATAATATGATAAAATTGATATTTAAAATGAGAAAAACAAAAAATTCTTTTTTCATTTACAACTTCATAATTCAAATTATTTAATGTGTTCGGATAATTGTAACTATTCGACTGTTCGAACTATCCGAATATTTGAATTATTCGAATAGTTCGAATTATCCGAATAGTTCGAATTCTTCGAATGGTTCGAATTATTCGAATAGTTCGAATATTCGATTCGAAATTCGAATCGACTAGAACTATTCGATCCGATTCGATTCGAACACTATTCGCACACCCCTACTTTTTTTTCCTTTTTCTGCTCCCCCACTCTCTCTCTCTCTCTCTCTCTCTCTCTCTGCATTTTCTATATATAATAGCCAAGTTAATTAATGATTGACTTACAATGAACGTTGATCGTTATACGTTTACTGATAGAAGGTGGAACTCGATTACTCGCTATGCACAGATACGCCCCCATGTCGTTTCTCGACACCTTCGTCAGATGTAATTCCTCACCGTGAAATTCCTTGACAGAAATCGCTATGACAAAGAAGACATTTTGCTAATTTCAATCACAGTTGTTCTTCTTTTCCTTTTTACCACTCGAAAAAATGCAACGTTACGCGCGCATTGACATTGGCTGGCTTATTAAAGGGTCAACCATTTCAAAGACTCTTCGTTATTAATTACTTTCAGTGGCAAATGGTAGCTTCTAATTAATTTATTTCAATTGTTTACAACTCATTATTGAGATCTTACGGTCACAAGGATAAAAATCTCCAAGTCGTAGTTGGACCGTTATAATACTTTTGATAGCACTTGAAAAAAAAAAAAAAAAAAAAAAAAAAAAAACACACGTAGCTCGTTATTGACCGGTTCGTTTTAACAATTAAAAACATGTTTCAATACGGTGATATAATCATCAACACATTTTTCGCATTGACATATAACGTGGGCTGAAAAATCTCTCGCTTCTTGTATTACGAAATATAATTTGCTTACATATCGCATACGCACACTTATTTCACGATAACTCACTGCGCGTTTGATGGTTGGGTGAATTCGCAGATATTGGTTCGCGCATGACGATGTTTTTGCCATCCTCCCGTTTCCAAATAACGTGCGGTGGAGGTACGCCCTTCGCACGACAAGTCAGCTTTACCTATCATACCAGCATGCAACATTCGAATCCTCAATAAATTCTAAAGCTTCCTTTTCATTGAAATCCAGTAAAAATAATTGCTACGATACCAGCATGTTCTCTTCTAATTAGTGGCGAATTTTTTATGTCGTTTCTCAAAATATACGGTTCAATGAAAAAAATTCTATAAAAGCACTCTCATCGCCTCTCCGGTCGACAAGAGAAATTTCGCCGACAAAATAAATAAAAAGTTTATTGGTTTTTATAAATTTGGTTGTACGGATATAGTAACTCAAGTGTGAGAGAATATGTTATTGCGTCCATTGAATTTGAAAAAAGTTTTGATTCGAAATTTCTGCAAATTTCGTTTGGCGTTATATGCCCGATTGCGATTCTTTAGGACGATGTCAATATATGTACATCATATACATGTATTGCCAAATAAAAACTCGTTATTTTAATCGTCGGTATTGTATATTTGAAGAAAAATATTTGAATCGGGAATGCTCAAAAAATCGAGGATAACGATCGGACGTATAATTAATTAATTGAGCGAAAACGAGATACGTTGTACAGTTTAATATTGCGGAAATTCCTCGCGGATTCCTGCAATTCCAAAATGCATCGAGGTACGGAACTCGATGAACCATAATACACAGTGAATTTTGCTCTGCATATCGCGTTATTCAATTTCGGAAGAGAATTCTCCGAAAGCACGAGAGGGAACGAGTGCAAGAGGCAAGAGAAAGCGGGACCTTATAGTACGTGAAATAGAACAGACGCTTCCTCATTCGTCTGGATTCTATTCCTACAAAATTCAATCGGTTCATTCTCCGCTTAACTGCAATTTGTAGCTTTCGAGAGCACACACTTCCCATGTCCAAATAGGTATCTTATTTGATCGAAATGTTAATTCTCATCAGACTCGTTTCCCTCGCGTTTCTATATCTCGTACAGTATTTTTTTTTCTATTTCCATACCTGACCACCTTCGCCAACCATTACGTCTCCAGAAGTTTCGTCAGCTATGAAATCCGGCGGCACTTCGATCGAAAGGACGCCAGTCTGGAATCAGATATGACGAAAAAAAAAAAAAAAAAAAAAAAAACACTCATTGAGTATATAATAATAAACAAGCTGGAGAGATGAGATTTTGAAGGTTGTGTAGAAGCCTCGTTCGAAAATTCTCACAATTCGTGTTTCAATGAATATTTCCTCTCTGTAATCTCCACAAACAAATCTTCCTCGTATACCCTCGTAATAATCCATAGGAAATAAAAGTCTGATGAAAAGCATTAAGTATAAATAAAAAACGAACAAAATATCAAAATTTAGTAATTTCCATTGCATGATTTTCAATACTTTGATTCTTTGTTGATTTTTCTCCTAATTTCCAGGCTGATCAATAAAAGTAATAAGGTATTTAGACTGAAAAATTTCAGTTGCGCTTGGATCGGTGAGGCCAGAACAAAAAAGCACAAACAAAGAGACATTTAAGAGTGCATTAACGAGCGCAAAGATCTCATCAACGGTCGAAACTCTTACTAGACAATTAGTGTCTTTCTCAATGTCAGAAGATTAAGTAGTTATATGTATATTGTACAAGTTCCTAATTGTTCAAGGTTTTGTACCGAAAGCTTTTTGTTTAAACTGCTTCCATCGAAGCGAGAATTACTGGTCAAAAGTGCGGGTTAGTCTCGAAGCGCTTGGTCAGAGAAAGATAGAATAAAAAAAAAAAAAAAAAAAAAAGAAAGAGATACACCATGGGGGAACAGTTTGATGATGATTTCAAGAGAACAATCGGGGCTGAGGGTGAAAGAACCGGTCGTTTCATAAAAGAGATTTTCCGTTAATTAGCCAGCTTTATCCTCCTCTTTTTCACTTTCTTCTATCTCTCTTTATTTTTCGCTGGTTGCGTAAAGACTTTTGATAATAATTTCGTCTCTTTCAAGCTTTCTCTCCTTTCGTCTATCTCTTCATATTTTTCATTTTGTACGATCCCGTATCACAACACCCTCCGAATTCAAAGTATTTGCTTGGAAAAAAAAAAAAAAAAATTCTCTCGGCATTCCGTACAAAATTTGATCTGCGAAAAAAACCTGTATTGCGACATTTGGTGAAAAATTTATTGAAATATTATGCTTGTGGTATTCAGAGGGAGGCGGGTGACGAGAGAGGTCCGGTAAATAAAGGCTCGAGCTCGCATTTCGTAGATCCCGGATTCTTGGTCAAAACGTAAATGAAAATTTAAAAAGTTTTTTCAAGTGTCGTTGTGCTGCAATCCCAGGTGGTTCGAATTCCACCTTCGCATAAATCCATGCTCAAAGCACCGCTCTCTGTGACGCTTGAGCGGGGTAGGTAGCTGCTCCGGTGTACGGTTCTCTCATCGTGCTACATAGCACCCTTACACTCTTGTATTTGCTCGCCCGTTGCATCACAGCTCGCGGGGAGGTTTACCTGCTACTGACCGTATTATAAGCATGCTCGCATTATAGTCACACCAGAAGGCGATAAAACATCGGCAAGGTTTTCTGCAGTTTCCCTTTGCCCTCGGCAAATCCGATAGACAGTGAGGGAATCAGCGGACTA
This sequence comes from Campoplex capitator, assembly GCA_037576405.1. Classification (NCBI taxonomy): domain Eukaryota; kingdom Metazoa; phylum Arthropoda; class Insecta; order Hymenoptera; family Ichneumonidae; genus Campoplex; species Campoplex capitator. The sequence continues at coordinate 19,493,983 of JARBWI010000002.1, read as the reverse complement.
TAGCGACTCATATACATATAGAGAAATTTTCGAAATAGGCGCTGGGGAGGCATGAGTGGGAATCTGTACATACGGCTGATATACTACAGTGATAAAAATAATAATTTTCGTATTCATTGCACAGAGTGCCAATGTTCCTTCGTAAAAAAAAATATTGAATCGAAACATACAATGGGATAATACAAATGATTTGTTTATTTATCGTACAAATCGTTGATGAAAGCTTATTTAAAAAACACTAAGAACCGAGAAAGAATTTATTACGATCTCGAAAGTTGAAAATTTAATTTATTCTCGAGTATAGGTACCAGTTTGTACTTAGCCCGAAGTTCTTCTGAGAATTCGTTTTAGGATGCGACTTAATTGAATTTCTTAATTCCCCATCAAGATTTTCGCTGGCTTACAAAATCGTACTCGCAGTGCATTTGTACAGGCTTCTAAGACTCCAGTCAAATAGAGGATAAAAAGACTATCTATACGATGTAGACATATGTATAACTTGTTTTACGTTGCACTAGACTCTCCTAAACTTTGTCTGCCCCGCTTTCCCGAACCACGTATAAACTGATTACACGCGTATGGACGTATCTTTGTGCGATCGCACTCGAGGACATTCTCCGTCACGCTTTTACGTCTCGTTCAGATTTGCAAGGTTTTAACCGCCTCTTTATAGTCCTTTTGTTATGAGGGGAACACTGCGTGAGATACGAGAGTGACTCCAAACTTCAATCATTATAACGAAATTTTCCGTATCACGTCTTGGTTGGCGGGCGGGCTGCTTGAGAAATGCTCTAATGAATGGGCCACGCACTCTACCAGAGATCTTGAGATTCAACTTTTGCCTAATTGCTAGTATATATATTTATACGTATATATACTATAGGTACGAAGCCTACCCCCCCGAGTTATCTCAGCCTCGGAACAAGTGTCTCGTCTCTCGTCGAATATATTTTATGATCTATATCCATCAATATATATACATACACAAATTCGTGATGCATAATGTTTAAGAATATAAATTTTATACTACCCGAGTAGGTAGTCAGTTGTCCGCGACACTTACGAAAAAGTCACCAAACCTATTACTATCAGTCACCATACTATATTTTTCGAATACTCATCATTGTTCGGGAATAATGTCACTGAACCAATATTGATAATTAATACGACATACATCTGTGCAACGTAACAATAGTTTTTTGTATTGGTATAATCCCCATACCAATTTAAATGTTCTTCTCTCTCTCTCTCTCTCTCTCTCTCTCTTAATACTCGATCTTGATTTACTTTTTCGCATTATCGATCGCCGAGAAGCATGTATCGTGCGTACTTAAATAAAGTTAGGCAGATATACATATAATAATGATGATAATGACGATATAGCGAGAAAGGGGTGAGAACAAGATAAAGCGATAAGACAAGAACAACTGATAAACTGCCAGCATTAAAACCAACACAGCCGTGATTATTAATATGTACCATATAATAATGTACGAGTATATGGATAAGTGAGAGGTCGGCTGAGAATGAAAAGGGCGTGTAAAAGAACGTAAAATTTCGTTCAACGTTTGCACTTCTGCCTTTATATTCTTATGATGATTCGATTACAAGGAAAATCGTGCCAGCAGGAGCAACGACGTACTGTTTGTGAGTCTCGTGTCTTAACTAACGAAGCGAGGATTTACCTGTCGCACGCATACTTCATCGCTTTAACTTCTCGCAAGTGCACGACTTCGTTTACATATATATGTATCGTTTGGGTCTAACGTCGGTAGGATTGCTCACGCACTCAAGAAATAACGTGTTTCACTCGAGATGAGATCTCGAGACTAGCTCTTGCGAGCCCGCTAAACCAAGTATGAACTCGTGTACGAAAACGACCGGCTCTCCACATACCGGGTGACCAATTTTTATTTTCACAGAATAATGATCGATACAAGTAAAAAAAAAAAAAACTTTTCAAACCTGCATGGATTCGAATGCCTCATCGCGACTTTGCCAAGTTCCAACATACTTGATAAAAGAATAATCAAATCGCGCGATAAAGCGATTGAGTCCAACTGTATACGTCAACCTGTCAATTGATTCTCAACGATGCGCTCTGCGTATATTATTCGAGGAAATCTTAAAATTATAATTTTAATAGAGCGGTATATACGAAGCGTCGGCTTCTTATATTATTAGAACACGATCTTTTTCATTACTTCCGCTTGAAATAGGTCACCCGGTATTTATCATAACTTTCGTAGCGTTGCTCGAAGGATTACGGTTCTATGGAATCTTTCGAAAAGCAACGAGCTCCGTGCCAAGTTATACCTATATATATATAGGTATATATGTATCTCATGGTAAGGTAAGGCAGAACTTGAGACACGGTTATCACTTACGCGTGCGTTGATAAACACCCTTCAAAAGTTAACTAATCGATTTCTTAGACCAAGAATATCTAATGAAAATAAATGTTTATCTAATGATAGAACTCATATTTTCAAATATTGCTCACCCGCACCCAGACGTATCAGTCGGATATGGAAATATTTGTGTTGTATACAAATTTGCAAACAATGATCGTTAGACCCTTGTAGTAACTTTTCTCTTCCGCACTTCCGTACCGTGTGACCGCGCACTAAATACGAAATGAAAAGTTGGTGCTTTCAAATTTCTGAAAATCGACTTCTTCTTAAGATATGCGGCGGCGGCGCTGCGCTGGACTATACGTGGAAAAAGGCTCAGCGAGCAGGCGGTAAAGCAACGAAAATCTCGTCCGCGGGCTGTTTGAGACATTAGGGTGTATTCGAGAGGTGCAGAATGTTCGGCGGGAAGAGGCGCGGCGTGAGAGGTAAGAGAAGAGTTTACAGGAAGTGAAAAGGATAGAAACATTTTAGTGGATTAGTCGTGGTCTGCTCGTGGTAACGATAACTGAGGAGAGAAGAAGAGAGAGAATCGTGGAAGAACCAGGAAGAACGAGAGTATACCCGCATAAATTCAATCTGATTTCTCGACTTACGAAACTAACCCCCAACCCCTTAACCAAGATCTGGATGGATCTATGTATATGTATATTACTTGGTGAGAAATTTCTCGGACCACTTCGCGGTTAGTTTCTTTGAAAAAGTGAACGAACCGAGGCAGACTTTCATCCCGAAGCACCGAATCACAATTTAATCCCAAATTGCACTCGCTGATCACTAATTACTTTCGGAATTTGTGATTTTCCTATTCTAATAATTTTTACAACCATTCCGCTGTAATTCAACTTTTCTGCTACTTCAATCCCGATGACACACGCTCATCGCTTATCTCTTCATTATTTCATTGAGTACGCATTAAAAACTATTACGTGCTTTAAAGTGAAGCGAGGATCGATTCGAATAATTTCATTCGTTTGAAAGTTATATTCGAGTCAAGTGGAGAAAATTTCGAATAATTAAATTAATCAATTTTCTCGATGAAATGCGCGATGTTTAGTAATACCGATAATTACTACAGTTTCACACAAACATCTGGTGATGATAATATTGGCTCGCGAAGTAATAAAAAGAGTTTTGAGGCTGCAAGTGTGCGGTGACAAATCCCACCTTGAGCACCTGCCAACTGTGTGAGCTTTCGTGGTTACCTAAAGAAGGGATCCCCCTTTACGCAGCTATGGTATACGTATATGAAAATATTCGATACCACAAAGGAGTATAGTATAATAATACGGGAGTGAAAAGCACAGCTGTGACTCGAGAAAACTTTTGCCATTGCTTTTGTCGTTTGATCAACGCAATTTTATCAACATTCGTTGGGTTATTGAATATAAAATGACCGTATTGTACACTTTGACTATAAGAACGGAAGCTTGCGAAAAAGTCTCACGCTCTTTCTTACAAATGTCGACTTGTCTACCACGAGTCTAGATAATCGAGCGACATTACTGGTATATTTATGGTAACCCAATCGAATCTCCAGTTATCGAATTTCTATAGGAGCTCTGCCAGAAATATTAGAGAAATTGTAGCAATAACAATTTTGTTTCATGGATCAAGATATTATTTTGAAATTTTGTATTCATCTACCGCGTGTATTTGAAAAAAAAAAAAAATTTATGTTTTTTTTTTTTTAATACACGTATTTCCTTTATATGCATAAATTCTCTGTGTCAATGAAGGATGCATATAGAAGCACGTGTATGATATTGAGAGAGCCTAGGGATCGATACCGATGTGGTATTTGATCCACACAACCGAACGAGAGACTCTAATTAATTCTCCTGGAATCATAGCTCGATATTGATACGTATTTTGGTATTGTTCGATACAGTTCTACCTTCGCCACCCGCCCGCCCACCCACCTTCCCCGACCGTCTGTTTCTCCTTTGTGTTCCACTTTTCCCTCTGGCCTAGCAGCAATTCTGAGCCTCCTCCCAAAATTAAGCCGATTGACGAACTGCACAGTTCTGCTACTCTAAAGAGCTCTTGGTCGTGAGAGGATTGGGCGAGGAGAAAGGGGCCATTAACATTATCGTCGAAATATACGATAGCGCTACACGGGAAACCCAAAACCTCGACGTAGTCCACTCTCTCACGAATAGATTTACGTAACCGTAAACGCGATTTCAAAGTCCTTCTGATCATTCGGTATATGCACCTCGGTAATCGTCACGTACTCACGAACGTCATGAGGCACTACATTGCCGAATATCGATGGAAATGTCCGTGTTATTCGCGTGTCTATCGCTTATTTACTGGGTGCAACGCGGGACCACGCGCGTAGTAACGAGACAGCAAAGACAAACATTTTTCAAGCCAGTGTTGTTACCGAAGGGAATGGTAATAACGCGTCATTGAATTTTTTTTCAGCGTTACGATCCCTATCAATGTAGAATCACCGACATACTCTTATGATAAAGCTTTCTTCTTCCGATGCATGGAAACAAAATGGAATAAAAAATCATACTTTAACCTGTGAGCAATTTTTTGTTGAGACCATTTTTCACACCGTAGCTTTTCATACATATATGGCAGTCCCGAATTTTCGAACATACACGTCTGTGTCCGCACTCGACAGACGAAGATGAAAAAAAAATCGAAATCTCAAATATGATAATAATTTCGGGAAACAATGAGCAATATCGTTTTCAACGGAAGAAAAAAAAATACAAACTTTCCAAATTATACTTTTCTAACCCGTGACTCGTACAATTTTTGAAAAAATCTCAATCGTGCTAGGAAACTTGATTTTTTTTTCAGTGAAGGTCCGACTCTCATACCCATAAAGAATGTCTCGGTAAGCTCCGATTCAAGCGATAGGTATCGAGATAATTATATAAATGTAACATATGACAATTTTGAAAATGGTAAGTTTCGAGCACACATGAGAATATTATTGATCGACAAAGCTCGGTGTAATACTATTATGCTATGGACGCCAGGCCAAAATTCGATCTACAATTCTTCCAGATCCTCGAAACCGTAACTCACTGCGGTTGAGGATAACGAACTTGTCAGATTAATGTATTGTCAAATAAAAATTTAGATAAAAACGCATTTCTAATACCGATGCAAAATAATAAAAAAAACATTAAACATAATACGCGAGACGCGAATTTCGAACTTACCTGGCTTTTCATCGGATCGGTGTTGATTTGGCACATATACAATCCAGCGTCCTCGAGCTCAACACCCTTTATATGAAGATTCCACATTGTATGATCGCTTCGGGTCACCGAGACCCGCGGATTGTGGGTTATAACGTGATCATGAATTGCCTGGATGGCTTTTGTATCGGCCTTTATCCAACCAACCTAAAAACCGTATTAATATCGAATAAAATGATACGTCTCGTGTACAAAATGACGGGCAGATTTGACGGCTTTCATCTTCGAGCAACTTTTGAAAAATTAAGTCCAAAGACATCGATGTCGTTTAAGCGCATTATTTCCATTTCCTGCTCCCTATTAAAAATTTTATCGTTGATGGAATAATTTTATAAACTCGTCGAAGCAACTTCATCGATCGTTAATTAATGGAACGTTATGTTTTTTTTTTGTTTATTTTATGTATCCAGTTGTAAAAAAAAAGGAAAATTTGTTACAAGCTATGAGTTTTTCAAACAGATTGATTAAGTATCCCGTGCTGTCGACAAAGTAAATATTTGATGTTCGTACGTTATACATATATATTGCGCAAGTGATCATAGCGCATCGCTAAACTTTCTGCGGAAAATTTGCATTTTACCGGGAATACACGAAACCCTTGAGGCGGCCCTGCTACGAAACTATATCAAGGAAAAATATGAAATAACCGGAAAGACGGAGAAAGAAGAAGGGAGAGAGGGTGAATTTTCCGGCACGTGTGTACCGATCGTTCTATGTAACCGAGACTGAGAGAGACACGTTTATGCAAAACAATGAGATTTTCTAAGCAAATCGTGTCTAATAAAAAAATTCAAATTCTACGTTTGCTCAAAATAAAACTTGAGATAGTAGTACGACCTCTTAATTTTTTTCTTACCATTTGAAAAACCAACATCGTATGATATTCTTTGTAATAAGCGAAAACAAAAAGAAAGGGAGCTACGACGAAATATAATATAGGGCTATACTGGGAGAAGAAGAAGACAGCAGCAGCGCACCACCACCACACTTACCCGGTACCCTCCAAGATGTTCGACCAAGCACGTAAACATTGCATCTCTGCCCAACGGGATTGTAAGGTTCGCAATCGGACCACCGAATTCCGGTTGAAAGGCACCGCCTTGAATTAGCAATTAAAAACAAATTTACATACATGTTCTTGTTAAAGAAAAAACAAAATAATATTTTATCGATTTGTTTTAAAAAATGGAAATTACACCATATTGTTTTTCATTTTTAGAAAAATTGAGCGGCCTCGTTTTAAACGAAGATCAATAGCCACGAATAAATTGTAATTCAAATCGAAAGTGTTGATTCAAAAAAGTGTACCTACGTATTTGAAAAATACAAACTAATTATTCACATCGGTCTTAGAGAAAATTCATGCGTACTCCGTGCAAACAGATTCTATGGGACAAATGATGGGTATGCGGGTGTACTACATATTATACATCGATGGATATGGTTGACGATTCACAAGAATAAGCGATTCCGTGCTTGCAAATCCTGGGTAGTACATAACAGAGCCGCGTAGAGAAGTGATTGAAAAGAATCAAAGGGAAATAAAGTTTTCCTCTGAGTGAGACAGAGGGAGAGAGAGAGAGAGAGAGAGAGAGAGAGAGAGAGAGGGAATAGAAGATAAGGTCCAGAGTACAAAAAAAAAGTGGAGTGAGCGATTTCGTGCTGGATTTTCACAAATGGCGTCCGTCGACTGAGAAAAGGATAGAAAACTCTCAATGGGTGTATAGCTGAGAGCCCTCTCGAAGCAGCGACAAGAAGCCACAACGAAACGTAATAAGCGAGCCCCCAAGTGAATAAGAGAACCCGTAGTCAAGATGAGTATCGAATAAGTGAGGAAAGAGCGCTTTTCGAGTTGAGGCGAGAAGGTGAAAAGAAAAATTCGAGGAAGAGAAAGAGAGAAAGGCAGAGACTTGAAAAGTGCGAAGAAGAAAGAAACAAAGTAATAGAGAGAGAGAGAGAGAGAGAGAGAAGGAAGAGTAAAAAAGCTCGAAAAAGGAAGAGTGTATGAGCTTTTTTGCCGCTTTGAGAGTAGAATGTGTGGGAGAAAACGACAGAGAAAGACAAGAAAAAGAAGGCTGCGTGCCCCGAGGGGCCAGAGATAGCAGGAAAGGCAAAAGCAAAGAAGGAAAAGAAGAAGAAGAAGAGGAGGAGAAAGAAGAAAAGGCAAGGACGAGAATATCAGTAGAGGAAAAAGCAGGAAAGGTGGATCGTGAGCAACGTGGAAATAAGTAGCGGACAGAAAGTGGAAAACAGAGGGACAGTTTTATGAAAATAAGACGCTGTAGAGGGCGCTCACTGGATTGACCTATTTATCTCATAACAGGAATAATAGGATTTAAACTATTATAAGTAGACAATCACCGTGAGATTTTCTAGAATATTGCGCCTCATCCTTTTTTCCGTAATATTGTTCAATTCGTTTTATATATTCATCTATATATACGTGTATATATATACCATATACCACTCTCTTTTCGTAATGAATATACATGCATATAGTATAGCATGCGGGTGATATAGAAATGACAGAATGAAGAAAATAAGCTCTACTCTCAGGCGGCTTTACGGGGAAGGAGCTTTTCATTCACCTGCTGGTTGCCAGTGACAGCTTTGACGCTGTTAACTTGTCTCTATTAACTCAAACAGCGAGAACGAGACATTTGTTTCAACGAACAAGAGGTAATTGTCCTTTATGAGGGAACAGAAAAGGCAATAAAAAATGAAGAAAAAAAAAGATCAAAAAGACAAGGAAATCGTGGAAGAAGGAAGAGGAGAGCCGAAAGATGAAAAAGGAGAACTTTACTTTTGAGACTGTCTTAAAATGGGTGTATTGCAATGGAAATATGTATACAAAAATACAGAACTTTGCTCACTGGAAATGTATGGTCGCGGTACTCATTGCCGGTAGGTATTTAACTGGACGAAAGAAAACATTATACGAATTCAAGATATTGCGATGAATGTTTGTTTTTATTATTCTTTCGTTTTGGCAAGATGTATAGTCGTGCGAAAAATTGGCCGATAATCAATTGATCCGAATTAGATCCGAATTAATTAATAAGAACATGACTTGTCAAGAAGGAATCTGAGCTGTCATGAACATTTGAAAAACCAGCTGTCATTGTAACATTTGAGAGCAGACAGAATAACTTCAGAGTCGTTCTTGGACTACGTGTAATGATATAGCGAACCAATCAGAATCGCGGAAAAGCGATGACAATAAACAGCCAATTGACGCGTCACAACCCTACTTAATAAAAAGGGATAGACAGAGATACCACGATAAGCGTCCTAACGATTCTACCGTTGGTTATTTAGTACCAAAATATCTAATAGATTTTTCTATACACTTCTCGTTACGGGATCGCTACCAGAAGTAGCGATAAAAAAAAAAAAAAAAAATGTTGTCAATGTTTAGCAGATTTGTAATATATTATAGTACGATTATATGAATGAATGAGTCTGAATTGCGAATAGCGGTATGAACGAAAAGAAACGAATATTGAAGTTTTGAGGTCTCGACTATCGCCAATTTCCAACTAAAAATTAATCATGCATTAAAACAATGTTTAATCGAGTCTCAATGCGATAGGCATCGTTATCTGTTAACAAAGTTCATAAGCCATAACGAACGATGATGCTCGCGTATACGTCCTCGATCTTGACTTCATCAAAGCGCTCGCGGCAATATTACGCAATATATTCAAAAGCCATCTTGACGCTCAAATGTTGCTCCAAAGCTCTGCTCGTCGATTGTATGAATTTTGAGCCTTTCCCTGTCCCATACAAGTTACACGGATTAAATAGTCTAAAGGTTGAGAACATGCAAGCTTATATCTTCAGTTGATGAGATGGCTTGTTTGATATGCAATGAAAAATGTGAATGAGCTTCAACTCATCAAAGATTGTTTTGCTTCAAGTTATGCGTTGCATATATTTCAACATTTATCTTTTCGTCTTATTCGTTTTTTTGCCGATCTCAACCATGACTGATTGAACTTTGTTTACAAAATTCACGAACGACCCCGCGAGCTGAAAAGCAGGAAACACTTACCAAAATTGTCGTTTGGATATGTTAAGAGAACAATCAACATCACGAGAAGAGCTTTTTCTCCAACGACCATTTTTCCGGAATCATCGAACCAACTAAAAACACAAATATACACTGAGGAAAAAAATTTGTTGATTGAACAAAATCCATTTCGCTGGGCGAACATTTGTTAGATCCAACGAATTTTTTGTTGAATGGCAAATAATTTAGTTGAGTCAACCGAATCATCGAGGCCCGTTGTGTCCGCGAAAATTTCTTGTTAAAGTATTGAATTGGAGTTTAACTCCGTCCCATCGTCAAGTCTAATGACTCTGATTTGATGGATTTATATTTAGTCAGGAATATAAAATAATCGAATCACAATTATTTTTCCAAGTTGAAAGAACTGAAGTATTTTGGCTTAAACTCGGAAATATTTTGTTGCCCGTGCCCCGCGCGTATCGGGGACTAAATATTTTCGTCGTTGAGAGAAACAAAAATTTGTTCTCCGTCCATCATATTTTAATAATTCTCTTTACAACTCGATAACTCAACCGCGGCACCTGCTTCAGGAATTTGACTCGCGAACTCGGTCAATTATTGTAATACGTCATAATAGAGTCTTCCGAAACTTTCTGCTCGTATTGTTTTATTTTTTATTTTTTATTTTTTTCATATCTCGTGCATACTTGGCTTTATGACTTGTATTCGGTTAAACGCTTATCCGCGAAATGGAACAATGGCTGCGATTTTCAATAATAACTGTATATTGCGCATCAACAAATTCTTAAAGTCACGATATGAAACAGCATCCATACATTTATAATCGCGTTCTTGTCTATACACATATCCAGCTTTTACATAACAATTCCTCTTTTTCCATAAAGTACCCGTGCATCTTCCGGAACATTCTCTTTGTAGCTCAACGGGGTATATTAAATTTCCGTGAGAAGGCTTTCTTTATGTAGCAAAAGTATTCATAGTACCAAAAAAGAGCATTCCGACGCAATAATATTTTTCCTTGAAAATTGTTTTTGTTTAGCGAATGAAAAATTTGGAACAAGCACTTGTCGCAACGGAATAACTAGCATCGATATTTTTATTAAAAAATTAAAATTATTTTTCGTGCGAAAGGTACGTAGGTATATCCACCGATTTGTTTTTCGTGTTCCGCATTCGAAATATATTACCATAAAATCAAGCGGCGGCGGTTCATATTTCTCATTCGTCCGCATTCCTTACCGGAATGCTTTAAATATTAATAATAATTGAAAGTTTACCATGACGTCTTGACAAGCCGTATACTGTTCTCTAAATCCGAACATTCGTTTTCGATTAAATTATGGACGCTCGAGTTTATGCGAGTGATGCACGATTGTTCCCCTCGAATTTTTACCCTTGTAAATACATCAAAAAGTTGTCTTAAACTCCCTCAAATAAATCTTGATCCGAAATAACTCGAAAACTGTAAATGTGAGTCAGGATTCGACGATGCGACTTTCAGAATTAGTTTTCCTTAAAATAGCACATTGCTCCAATTTAACCGATGTCAACTTTCTTCAAAACTCTCCCGTTGAAAAATATCTTGAGTTATTTATAATCATGAGTCAGCGTGTCAATATATTCTTCAATTGATTTCCAATCGAAAATATTTACGAGAATAATAAAAATATACAATCGGCGCGCATTCATACTTTTGAGGCATTTGACGCGCGTTTCGAAACTTTACGTTTCGAACGCATGTTCCATGTGTGTTTCTCCGAAGAAGAAAAATAAGCATCGCTTAGCGTCTGATATTCTATCGGTATAACTGTCGGATATACAATTTTTCGGATATACATGAGAGTATTTAATTTCTTCCATACCATGTTTTGGAGATACATTGGAGAGAAGATGCCATTTGGGCGTTTGAGAGGACACGACGCTAGAATTCACATTATTTCGATGAGAACAAAAAAGATTAATTCTGCTTTTCCATCAGCTATCTGGTCGTTATATCCGCGACCATTCCAATAATAATCTAATTACTCTGTGCACTATAAACTTACATCGCATAATCAGTTTCAATAAAGGAAGTTTTCAGTTACGTGCTATTTCGAAAATTCAATCGCGATAATATAAAGATAGTTATTGAGCGGACGATGAAAAGTTTTTAATTTTTTTTGTACCCGTTCGTGATTATTCATTCGGACGTTTCATAGGTTGCAATTTTCTTGCAAAAATTCTCGTTATTCCCGTTGCGCGAATGATCATTTGTCTCGCTCTGAATTCTCGGCCAAGAATTTACGGAAAAAATGAAAAAAACGTGTCACACACCGAGGCAAGCTGAAAATTCACGTGAAAGAGACTGTCTCTGCCCTTGACATTCGAACTAATGATCCGGATCGTTTTGCATAAGAATACGTCAGGATGGAAATGAATGATCGATCGTAACGTAGCGTAAAACGATTGGCGAATGGTACGGGCCGGAAAGCTGTGAACAATTTCAAGGCGGTGGAAAAGACTTCTGTTCCACGTTCCTCGTTCCGCAACGACCATTTTCCATCCTCTTTCACTCTCTTTCGCTTCGGTTTTTACGTATATTTTGAATCTCGCTTCCGTGCATAGTCCCGAATGATTATACAAAAAAAAAACAATAAAACAATGTCAGCAAGAGTGAATGAAAGAGTAAAATAAAAGTAGACCGAGTGCCAAAAAAACGAGAATGAAGTTAAAAAAAAGGAAATTTTCGCGACGCAGCTATGTTGCTTGAAAAAAAAAAAAAAAAAAAAAAAAAATCAGGAAGAGTGAATAAGGGAGTAAAATAAAGAACAGAGGTGAACAAAAAAGAGTGGTATACAACGGGGAAAAAATAGAAATTTCCGCGTTGCGACTCTGTGTCACGTTTCAACGGATTTTTTTGCCCTTTTTCGAGTTTTCCCTACCCTCACCATATCTCCGATGTATTTATATCTATATATTCATATATATGGGATATTTCGTCTCCCACATGCACAACGTGAAAAAGAACATCCGACAACTATTTAAAAACACCCGAGTATTATTTCGAAAAATCAAGGTCACACACCCAACGCCCACCACGAAAAAATTGTTAATCGCGGGAGGGATAATCTGAAAACAAAATTAAACATTAAATCACCTTCGAGATACTACAGAACGGTCACAAAATTAAACGGTATAAAAATTACCGGATCATTAATAATTAAGGGATCGCTCAAATATTTTTTTTTCCCCTCTGGTCTAAAATGAATTTTTTATTATTTCAAGAGCAGCAGGTAACCTTTTATATAAGTATTCGCCGTTGAAAAAAGACAATTTTCACGTTCTAATTAGTAGTACTCGTGGAATTGCATCTTCAATGTGATGCGGCGTTGAACTTGTTCCATGCGATGCGTCTCTCAACGTAATGATATCAAAAATTGAGCTATTGAGAAAGAAATTTCGAAAATAGATAAATTGTGAAAAAAAAAAAAAAAAAAAAAAAAAATCTCGAACACTCAATGATATCAATGTTTTGAATAAGATTTTTACCAAAAACAAAATATTTATAAAATTTTCAGAATTCAATCAACATGAAATTGCTCGTATGACGGGGCTGTCTCTTTTTCCACTACGGCACCCCTGTTCCCTGTTAAAGCTCTACTTCTGGCTCGCAAGTCTCTCTTGTCTCATCCTGGCCTATACGTATGCACTAACTACAATTTTTCCTCGTCCTTTTCCCGCCCGTGGGCAGCGCCGCTAAACCACTTTTTTTAATACCGAAACAAAGGTGTATATGTATTTCTTTTTGTATATGTATATATTTGAAAATATATATATGTTCTTTCGAAGAAGCGGTAAGCGTGATCGAAAATGTCGATAATGCTTAGATTTTTTGCACAAACTTTGACGACAACGAAATCCACTTGTATTTAATATAATTCCATTCGACGAACTATATGCAAGATCACGTGACTTTGCCCTGGAATAATCCTGGAATCATTCTTTCAGCCTAAATAGTCTGCCTATTATCAAAGGGTGTGAAGACGTCATTGTCCGAGAGCCTCCCTAGAGTTTGAAAAGGCCCGATTAACGATTGCAAAGTGCGAGAGAGGGAAAAGAACGAAATAAGAGCAGAAGAGCCGTTTTTCCCTACACAAATTACGTTTGTGCGTACATGTAAATGTCTCTCTCTCTCTCTCTCTCTCTCTCTCTCTCTCTCTCTCTCTCTCTCTCTCTCTCTCTCTCTCTCTCTCTCTCTCTCTCTCTCTCTCTCTCTCTCTCTCTCCCTCTCGTTTTTTTAATACGACGGAACTGATATTTTGAGCAACCTTTGAAATTTATCTACTTTTCATGAGGTTCCTTTCTCGAGGAACGAGAGAAAGTAAGAAGAACGAAATACAGTTGAAAAAAAATGAGAAAAGACAAACAGATGTTCAGACACAAGATGTTCAGACGAAAGAAAATAGAAGAAAAAATGAAAAAGGTATGGAAAGAAAAAGGAGAAAAGAGAGCATGGTATTTCTTCGATTTATGGGGCAAAGAATCTCGGGGTTACGAAATCGGTGGCAACCTATATGAAAAGTATCTATATAGTTTGAGGTTCACTCGGTTTGACCACGCGACAGTGCTACGAAATCGTCGAAAACTACGAAGACGAGCAGGGAGGGAATCATGCGGTGTTGCGATCGCCTCAAGGCATGAGAAACACTCTCCTGCTCTGTTCTCGATAAAACTCATTGAAACAGCGCTTTGCAATCGTAGAATGTTTGAAATCCTAATTCATAAGCATTTGAATGATGAAATCGTACCAATTGAACTCATTTGTACCATTGTGGAATTCGATAATCAAGGTATTTTAGTATTTTTCTATAAAAATCATAGGTTACACTTTGTGTCGCAAATCAATTATTATAACTACATATTCTGTTTGTTCGCATAAATACATTTTCCGCTGTCATATAGGTATTACGAAATCACGAAGATGACACGAAATCGAACAGATTTATCGTGGTATCTTGTAGATTGTTTGATGAGCAATACCGTAAAGAGCTTTACCGTAACGAATCATTGAATATCCTCGTTAAAAATATAATTTTTCAACCAAAAAACATGTATTTGCGTTTCCAGTCATACACTTGCGGTATATCATCAGCAAAACTAAATTTTTATTCAGTATTGGGTCGTTGAAAACGCTCATTGGTGGCACTTTATTACAAATTGTATTTAAAAATTATTAAATCTCTTTGAAATGCAATTGTCCGATTGTATAGAACGATATTTTTATTCCATTCCGTAAAACCAATATAGAAAAATAAATGACATTGCGTACAGAATGAAGTGAACAGTGAAAAGAAAAAATAACGATAAATTTTTGGCTCAAGTAGAAAATAGGCCGGTTAAGGAGGAGACACTTGGAAACAAGGGTCTAAGAAAATTAGTGACGTTTGGCCCCATCTGAGAATTACGAGAGGACGAGACGCGCGAACCTGCCACTGTAAGAAAGAGTAGGATGGGATACGGAGCTTTAAAGAGGAAGATGGCAAAAGATAGGAGAGAAAAAGAGGGAAAGCAGACGTTCTCCGTAGCCAAACTACTCGCGAACATTAAGGGTCATTACAATGGCTATAAATTGCGGCCACCGTCCGCCACGATATTTATGTTATCAATTTCGTGCCTACTTCTTTCTCTCTCTCTCTCTCTCTCTCTCTCCTTGTTCTTTTTTTTTACCCTTGGATACTCTTTGGAGAGGAGAAAAATGAAAGAGAGAAGCAGCGACAAACACTGCACCTAATGCCGTCGCATGGTTGCATCGTCTTCGTTTGGCCTCGCAACCTGCACGCTACTGACAATAAAAAGTTACCGCGGCATACGCAAGACTAATGTAAGAGAGAGAGAGAGAGAGAGAGATGGCTTATATATAGTACAAACTCGCGACGATCTGTGGCATTCTGTGTGTTTCTACCGCATCTGCTGCTTTATTCGAGTCTCACGCGAGACGGAAGTAAAATAAAAGATTCAGGCGCGGTTTTCCACACTCTGTCGGGCATGATTATATTTGGCGTTAGAAAAAAAATGTATTCTTCATAACAGAGCATACTCAACTGATTATTAATCGAGAGCCTAACAAGTATAAGCACATAATTATGAATTATTACGCTTCGCGTATATATTTCCATTGGCGCAATAATAGTTGGAAAAAATGTGATGAGCTGAATTACAAATCGATTGAAACGTTCGAAAATATGTTCATTGATTATCGTTGACCTACAACGGAATATTCTAGTCTTCTGGAATATATCTTTCGACTCTCTGTCTATCCTTATCATAGTGTCAAAGTATTTTTATGTTATTCTACCTGTACGTTTAACCCCCCCACCGATTTCATTATTTTCATCATTTCGGCTTGGCTCAATTTTAATCGCCTCACTCAGAGTTCTGCTCTTCCTGCATTCAATCAAACAAAATTCAATAGTCCATCGGACTAATAAAATTCAAAATACCCGCTCAAATTTGAAATTTTTCTTGGAGCACTTTATCTCAACTGAATCCAGAGACGAGTGCGTATCCGCACTCGCGAGAAAAGGAACTTGAAAAGACATTGGAGTCCGACGGGTTCGATTGAGACGATGCAAGACGCGGTACATTGTGCCTTAACAAATGCCAAACATATCTTTTTACAAGGTCGCTCGAGAAAATATTGCTTTTTGCATGTTACGCTAGACAAAATCATAATAATATACGTTACGCACATTTACAATCATGTAGACGCGAATATAACATACACTATCACAATTCAACAGCAGTTGATCACACCTACTTATAGGGCCAGAGGGACTGTTGAAAAAAAAACAACAACATAAAGTCGAAATCTGATGAATTCTCAATTGGTATGATACTCAAACTTCTTATTCATCGCACTATTCTCAAGAAACTCACGAAGAAGAGTAATCGGGGAAATGCGGTTTTCCCACAGTTTTGAGGATGAATAAGTAAGTTGAAGTGCTCCAAACATGTGTATGAAATCATGTATGCGGATATGGATCCATTTATATACCATGCATACCTATTCCGTACCGCTGACCTGTCAATTTTTTTTGTTTCGCTTGAAATTGGGTGCAAGTTCGTATCGATAGCATGTATCAAATATCCACGTGAGTTTTTTAGATTTTTATGTCCATCTCTTCAAAAGTTATAATTCTCGAGAGATTTAGATTGACCGAAACTGTGCATGAGATCGGTAGCTGTTTTTTTATGACATTATATAAATTTTGATCTTCTTAATACTTAATCGTATATTTTATTGTCAAGCGAAAAACACTTCTGTTGAACGAGTAGATTGCGATTTCTAATTTTTTTGAAAACAAAAAAAAAAACAAAAAACTGTAAAACAAAAGTTGAAAACGAATATATTCTGAAAATTTCTAATTTTTCTAAATGAAAAATAGTAATTATGTTTTAAAAAAATTGCCACACCACCATGCACCGATACGTTGGTTGGTAAAAGAATCATTCGCATCGGAAGCAGATGATTAAAATTTGTTATATTTTGGAAAATGAGAACTTGGGATAATATTTCTCAACAATTCTTGGCTGGTTTCTCTAATAAGTATTAACGCACAGAGAACTTGAACAAAATCGAAAATGATCTGCCGTGGGCTGGGTCGAATTGTTAAGGAAGACTTATGTATGTACATAACTAACTCGTGGCAATTCCTCATTACGCTAATAGGGGAACTTGAAATCTCGTTCATCCGTTCAGACGAGTGACTTGACTTTTCACTGGCTTTTCCCCGCTCTCTCTCTCTCTCTCTTCTTCCCCCCTCAGATTTGTTCTCTATCTCGCTGTCTTTCTCTTCAAGGTAGTGAACAATCGGCAGTAAATAAATTCGCGGAGAGCTTTTAAGTCTGGTTGGAAAAGCTATAGCACAAAAATATAAATTTCTCTTCGAAAGGATTTTGAAATAACATAGCACGATGCGAAACAGAATAGAACGTTCTTCAAATAGTAGAAACATTGTGAAATGAAATAATGGTTGTTTATGCATGGTATTTCAATATAAAGAGAACTATTTGTTGGAAGCAATTAAAAAATGTCATTACTAAGACAAGATATGGGGAACTTGGAGAGACGTGAAACATGTGTAGTTAATTAACTGGAATAAAAATGGAAAAGCACACTTTCAAAGTGTAAAACGAGAAAAGAATTTCGAACTATGGTAAGACGCCTTTTTGAACTGATGGTAGAACAACCAAATTTCTTAACCAATTTGAAAAATAGTACGAAATTACTGGCTCATCTGTGACCACGTGTTTTGGAACTTTGGCAAAGTGTACTTACGATCAAAGTTTCATCCCCCAAAAGAAAAAGAGGGAGAAAAAGACAACCACGTGGACGAGGAGCTCTCGAGAGAGAAAAAAAGAATTTTTTTTTTTTTTTTTTTCAAATTCTGCACATACCTAATACCTACTCACTGCTCTGCTTTTCCATTTTTCACATAAAAATTTTAAATCTTGAACCATCAAAAACAATTGAGTAATTCTTCTTTGAAATCATTCCAAAAAGTTGACACAATTTTTCGGTCGATTGAAAATCGTCAAGTTCTGACCAACCGCAATAATCATCTGACCGATTCAATTTTTATGGAGTACGTCAGACCTATCAATCGTAAGCAGGTGAAATCTGTAAAACTAGAAAAACTTATCGGGAAAACTTTTGTTCAAACGTTATTTGTCACAGTCAAAGAAACCTTGCGTTCAATTAGAAATTCTCTAAAACTCTCTTTTTCCCGTACATGCACAATAAAATACGATTTCATTTCGCACTCAACCGGATTCATAGAGAAAAAAACGTATATTTTTTGCATTTTACTTTCTCACTCAATGTTCCTCATCCCTGGAGAGGATTATCACATTAAAATGAGAAATTTCGTGAAACGACGAGAACGAACGACGAGATTAAAAATAATAAAACGAATAGATGGCACTCTCGCAGGTTGTTATTTGCGTGGAAAATTTCAGTTAATTTCTTTTCTTCGTTCTAATTGATTTTGTGCGAAAGATACGCGCCATTTGTAGCTTGAAACTGTTTGAATCCCCCCTTCAGCTTTTGTAAGGTTTATCTCACTTTCTGTCTCGATTTGTGTTGCTTTTGGTGGTGCTTTCTCGTCTCCTCAAACGGGCGGGAAAATTTTACACCGGTGACTGCACCAGATTACGCATCAACTATTATCATTATATATATCCTTTGACCCCAAAGAATTTTTTTGTGAAATTCTTTTAGAGAATTTGACAAGTAAGAGCATTCGAACCACATGAATTTTTTAATTATTTCCTCGGACCCGCAGCTACGAATGAATGCAAGGATAGAAGTTGGCTCTTTCTCTCCTACCACCTCTCAAACTCGCGATTCTCCTTCTTTTTTACATTACTGCCTGCCGGATTATGTGCTCTTCGTCACTCGGTCGGACATTTTCATCTTTTATTCCTATGTACATATGTATAGGGACCGTTTGTTGGCGCAGCAAATGAATCTAGCACTTTTTATACGAATCCAATTGCATAAATACGATAACCAGTGGTTGTAGTACTTGCAATTTAAAAATTTATGTACCGTCGAGGAATTCAGGAGGGTCGGTTATTCCTACATTTATAAATTGAATAAGATCATAAATAATTCCTACCTTGCGTTCTTCACAACATTCTACCGATTCTGTATTCTGGAAGAACGAAGATATAAATAATCGTCCTTCATGCATCGAAAATATCCTAAATTTCATAACTTGGCATATTTTCATCATTTTTTCAAGTATCGTTTTCGAAGCGTCTTTTATAACGGCATCCCGATAAATCCGAGTTACAATTCAAGTACAAGTAAAGATTTTTTTAATAGTTTATGGTTCATCAAATCGATCATTTTTCTCACAATTTTGTTGTGGGAAAAACCGGCGAAGCTTCAACAAGTACAACATGAATCATGAAATCAGGCTAGCATTCTATTCACAATATCAATTATAAAATTAATTTTTCAATGTCACAAAAAAGACTCACGTGATGGGATAGTGAAAAAATCGAAGGATAAGAAGAAGAAGAAGAAGAGCAGGAGGAGGAAAGAAATGAAAAAAATACAAAACGCATATTCGTCCCTATCATCGATTGATTGATTTTTCGATAAAACCGGACGATTTATAAATAATGGAGATAATTGAACAAGAGATAGATTGAGCGCGCACGTGACACGAGAATACACAGTCGCTGCGCCGGCGCTTTATCGACTAACTTCCGGTCTGGTTAAGCAACCGTGTGCACCGGTTGACGCCGGTAAACTGTTGGACGATCCTGATGGTCCTCGCTCCGGTATTCCTCAATGTAAAGGAGCACAAAGTAGGCGGGCGCGAGAAACAGGATGAATGTGCGCAAACTCCGGTATAGTAGAGCGACCACGAGATCTAGCGGGGGGAGAGGACCCTTTGGTGAAAAAAAATTGCCGCTCTTCTTAATCTTAATTATATTTATACCTGTGTATATGCTTACATTGTAGTATATTAACCGAGCAGCCAACGAGTCTTTTGATGAAAAGATCTCATGTCCGCGGTCATGTATTTCAAAACATTCTACCTCACATCGTGAGGAGCATATCTATATAAATAATCATTGCAATTTCTGACCGCTTATTACGTGCAATAAGGAAAATAGAGAATACGCATTGACGGGTGAGAAAATGATCCACACATATAGAAAATTAAGGGATATCATAGACTAACGCTCCAGAACTGAGAGGATGATTTTTTTCAGCTGTTAACGATGACACATTAAAGTGTTTAAATTTTATGACCGTATGATGAAAAATATACAAATGATACATTATCCCTCCTGATACAATTTACAGGTGACTTCTACGCTCGTTTAGAATTTCCATCTCAACCTATACACTTTCGAAAATACACAATTCCTGGAAATACAGTTTTTTTTTCTCCCTTTCTTTATACCTGCCATTCATTTTACTCGCTCGCGGAATTTCTCACCGGTCCCTCTGCAATTAGGAGTCCAGAGATGCGATAACGTAACGTGCCACACGGCAAGTCCATCCCTCTTTTTCTCTCTTTCTCTTTCTTCCATTTTCCATCTTTATCTTTCTTTTTCCTTCCCTTCCCAACCTGCTCCCTTATCGTCCACATGTTTCTTCTTTTTTCCTTTTTCTCTTTCTCCTTCTTGCTATCGTCCAATTTTCCCTGACGCCGGAACGGTATAGAACGAGAAAGACTCAGGAACCGCGACGAGTCACTGAAAATCGCCGTCTCGGGAAAGTTTCCAACATCACCTCAGCCACATCAATTTCCTTTATCCTATATTTATATCTACATGTACACATAAAATTCAGAAACGGAGAGAGCGAGAGAAAGATGTAAATGAAGAAAGAAAAATCGAGATATCGAGAAATGATAGAAAATTGGAGATAGAAACTTGAGCAAATCGTCATAATAATATTATTTCCTAATTTCCTCAGTGGGATCACTGATGATTCAAATTATTTCACAACAAAATTCAGAAAAATACTTATCATGCCTGTCAATGCGATCATATTGGAAATATAAAAAGAAAAAAATGAATTTATACAAGATTAGCGGAGAGTAAACATTCAAGCGCAGAATGTATCACAGAGAGAGAGAAAGAATACGAAATTTGCTGCAGTTTCTCAATTTCCATAAGCTCTCATTTTCTCGCTGTTTTGTTCTCATTTTTCTGAGCCTTTTTTCATTTATGTACCATACCATATATACAAATATACAAACTTGTGCGAGTGTAGTGTACCTTTGAAAAAGCTGTTATGGAGAAACCATTCAGCAATTTACATACGTGAAAAGCTCTGTAAACCGCTTTTCGTTGGTAGCGCAAACAAGTAGTACAACGGAAAAAAAAAATTCCAAAGGAGAAATAGGCACGTGGGCAGCCCGGTGACCATACATTGCTTTCATGTAGCTACAGCCTTGCGGACTCAAAACGTTTCAAAATGCGACCAATTTTCTTTATAAGCTACCGGATTTTGAGCGAAATATTAAGGACCGCGGGCACCTTGAGGACACCAATATCTGAATTAGCGAGGACCAAAGGTATGCAGCTACTACCCCTGAATGCGAGGATGCTAATGTTCATCCAGCATACTAGCTCACTCATTTTTCCTGTGTAACTACATACAATCCCAAAAACGTATTTACGCCTAAAGCACTGTAGCACACATTTCGATAAATTATATACAATTTGAACTCAATCTAATTTCTCAATTATCCCGATTTATCAGATGATCTCAATGTATTGTAAAACAAAGCGCAGCACCCCCCCCCCCCCCTCCCTCCCTTATCACCCCCTCCGTACGTGAATTTTTTTTTATTTCTCCAACTCAGAACATGCATGGAAAAAATACCATGATTATATCAAGATTCAAGCAGCCCTGCAACAGAGAATCCCTCATTTGAAATTAAAACATTAATTTTTCAAAAATTACAAATGAATTCCATCAATCTTTTCGGAGAGTAATCATTAACCACATACGTAGCTGAACGTTTAAAAAAATAAATTACATACATTAATAAAAATAAATAATATGGAAAATGCTGAGTCGATTTTTTTTTGCAAGATGAAAATTGGGTTACAATAAATTCGACACAGGTATTCCAGAGAGTGGAGAGACTACGAATAAAAGTCGAGCAAGGTGCTTCGGCTCATTGGTATATACTTGTGTATACACTACCAAATGATACCAAACACCATTTATGCACGTATGTACATATATATGTATTAAAGTATGTACAGGGTGACCCACGTAGACCCCCCCCCCCCCCCCCCGAAATCTAAGATCTGTGCCCATCCAGTCATGTTGAACTAAAAAGTCGGCAATCAATTTCGGGTCCGACAAATCGTTATTTAATATTACAACGCATTTGTCGAACTAACTATTGTAAATAAATATTCACGGGATACCAAAATCACTGAAGAAATTTCAATTCAGGTATTGAAATACACTCTATGTATGGTTATAGCAACAAAAGATTTAGCGAGATTGCTGATGCGAAGGTCACGATCGGTGTCCATCTCGGCATTCTCAACTAAACACTCCTCAGTCGCTTTGACGTCCGATGAATCGTTGCTTCGCTATTGTAAACTCTCGCTATCAACGTGTAGACTACCTGTATGAGCAACGATTCTTCGGACACCAAAATGGCGGAGAACTTTTCAGTTCAAAAGGACCTGGTGCGTACAGATTTCCAAAATCGAGTGGTTGACGTGGGACACCCCGTATGTATATATGGTAGATCGTTGGAAACGGTAATAGAGAAGAGTATACACTCTCGTATCCAGCCGACGACGACGACGACGACGACGACGACGACGACTATGTCGAGGACGAAGACTAAACGACAACTACAACTTTGCCCTCGGACTCTTCCCCACCTCTCTCTCTTTGGCGATTCTGCAACCTTTTTCCGCCCTCCATTTGGTGAAATCACCGATTGGGCGCACAGGCGATAGTAATAATGGCTATAAACCATAAAGCTTGCTCGGAGCGAGCACACGTGTGCAGCAGCCTACTTTTTTCGGCGTGAACGACGCGAGCGCTCCCTTACGGCTCGCTTTTGTACAAATCATCGCATTCTGCGAGCGTCACCCAAGTACGGCTTTCCCGCGCGTCGTTATGTGTCGGTACGTATTTGGGACCTTCGATTTTCGATCAACTCTTATGTTATTGACCTCGTCGCTTCTTATATGCGTCAAACGTGGTACTTTCGCGACACTCGGAATTGAATCGGATCTCTATACACCGTTAAATACTATTGGAAGAGATGCCGAATCGAAATGATTACCGAATGAAAGAAAATGGCTTTCCGACGCTAATTCACAAACTTTTTTGAGTTTCAAAAATTTCTATGTCACGCATTTTCGATTAAACCGTACTGTTTTTGCGACGCCAATAAGCTTTGTTCGAAGAAAAACTTGACTTTTCATTCCGAGTCAAGGCAAATGGAGTTCCGTATACGACGTTGAAGGGTGAAATGAACTATCATGCATCTCTCCAAGAAGAAACGAGGTAACTGTTGGGTAATTACAGGGACGATTGGAACGAAATAACACACCGGTTGACACGTTTGTAAAAATCTTATTCTCCTCGTATTTCGAGTTGTTCTTCGTCCCTCGATTCATCTTACGATTGTAAATTGAGACGTTCACTTGTGAAATTCAAGACGTTACGACCGAGATAAAATGGACTACTTTGAAAAAAAAAACTTTGCTCAATGAACTTTCCGTAGAAGCATTAAAATAGAAAGAAAAAACTACACCATTTGTTCGCAAATTCTTTTAACCTAAGTTGGCAACAGGGTACGATACATTTTTTTTCAAATGTAGGAAGACAGAAATGATTTGAAATTGAAATAACGACGCTGCACCACATCATAGACGAATAAAAAATAACTCGCATCTCATATAAGTATTTCGATTCAAATGAATGCGCGTACACGAAGCATCAGCCAACAAATCGCTGCAATTAAAAATAATAATAATAATTGCGACGTCGTTTCCCGTCTTGTGTAAGTCAATAAAAATGGATAAGAAAGTAAAACAACATAGTATATAAGTTTTCATATCTTGTATCGATGGTTGTATACATCCGCCGTGGTATTGCTGGCCTTTCTCCATAAAAAAGAAGGAACAAAAAAATCGTGAGATTCGAAGATTACGTTTTTTTATTTTTGCCATAGCGAGGAAAGTCTCGTCGAAACTTTTAGGGCCTCTGTACTCGCTTTATAGAAGCGTGCCTTTAAAAAGGCCATATACACGATACCGTTTTTCCGATCGAGAGGGAGCGCACGTCGGTCAGGAGAAGAAACTCCACAAAACGTGTCTTTTCTACTGTTCAACGTTTTTCTTCACTCTCTTCCTCTCCCACTCTCATTCCTCCGTCTCTCCACGCGTCAGCCCCCATCGAGCCGCGCTTTCGTTCTTCCACGATTTTTCATCGTCGCACGCGTGTGGTGAGAACGCACGAAGAGTTCGGGCGCAGCATGGATGAAAAATTGTGGCGTGCCTTCAACGATCATTTCTACTTGGGCACGTCTCTTTACGTACGTTTTTCTGCACTGTCTTCCTCTTTAGGTCTTGAGCTTCTCGCCGTCTCTCTCTCTCTCTCTCTCTCTCTTTCTACGTTCCGTCCATCTTGCTTTCTTATACATTTTTTTCTCACTGCATCATTTATAGACAATATTTCGACGCTGCCAATCATCCTTACGCTACGAGTAAACGTGAAAGTGTACTATTTTTTCAATAAATTTTGCAAAATAAAATTCAACAACTACTGAACCATACATGCTGTCTTTGAATTTCATTCAAATGTACGAAAAATAGCATTCGATCGATAAAAATCAAAGTATCAATCAATGAAAAAATATGTTCGAACCGGTTGGATGATTCGACGGAGAGTGAAAATAAATAAATTGAAGTTGGATGAAATTAGGATAGGATTGAATGAGCATCTGGTCATCATGCATCGAAAAAAAAGGATGTAAGCGGAATGACGGAAGCTGGGAAGAAGAAAGAAAGTTGAAAAAAGAGGGGCAATCGACTGGGGAAAAAAGTGGGGAAAGGTCGAAAATCTCACCCCGTTCTTTTCACCCAACATCAATGAAGTTTGTATCTGGCGCACATGGCGCGTGTGTATCCAGGTTGAGTTAGTGACGGGCGGGCTGTCGCCAGTATGTGCCAGCTGTTCCACTACTAGCCTCTCTTCCATCCCTCTTCCAGTCTTTAAATTCTGCAGCAACCGCCTTCTTGGGAAAACCTTCTCCCACTTCACCGGCAATGACATCCCCTTGAATCCGGGGACCGTTTAGAGAAACAAATGTAAAGACGAGAACCGGAGAATTTTAAGAGAAAAAAAAAAAAAAAAAAAAAAAAAAAACAAGTTGAACGAAGAAGAATAAGAATTGAACGGCTATAATAGAAGAATGAGGCGTAAAGTAGAGGAGAGACAATTTCACGGGTCAACGTTGGCTGAAAACGAACAATAATTTAATCGGTCAAAATTAAACTTGATGGTTCGTATGAAAATAAATACAAAGGAAAAGGACAAGGAATCTTTGAGTGAAACGATGAGCGGTAGAGAGCGTTTAACAATATTGGAATAATTTGGTATGGAACGGCCGGATTAAGGAAAAAAGTAAGCGTATGACATTTGCAAAATAACGTAAGGGACGAGAAAGAACAGCGAGAAAGTGACGAATCAGAGAGGTAAAAAAGATGGTAAGACCCGTGTGATCGACGACAATTTTATATGACGTATGTACAAGGAGAAACAGGGATTCTCCCTGCGTATAACCCAGAAGTGGCACCTATCGAAATGTTATTCCTGCATAAATATGTTCAAATCCTCTTTTTTCACCCTTACTCACCGCTCCCACTATTTCTCCCTTCCCCCTTTTATTTTCTTTACATATTTTTCATTTCACTGAACATTATCAGAGTCAAGTGCGTATATAAGCACGTGGCTCATACTTACGCTTAACCTGCTCGGTTCACATCGTTGCTTCTTTGCTTCGTGCAATGGGAAAAAAACGATCTAAAATACACTAAATGTTTCTGAGAACAGTCGTCTCGAGCAGATGAACAGAAGCTGAGGAATTAAATGATTCAGCATCTTTAGGAGCTCGTGCGCGCTCTTGTTAAGCATCATCATTATATATATATATATTATTGCAGTTACCATAGAAGACAAAGCTGCCGCAAAGAAAACGCTTTATCAAATTCTTTCCAATTTGATCGGAATGAACGATCGCGTATATTCTGCATATAAAAAAAATACGAATTCTCCTTCGCTTTCCATTTTATCTTTCTATAGCAGCGCTAAATATAATTGTTGGCGAATTCGTTAATATTTTACAACCTATTAACGAGCTACGAATAGAAAAATCGATTAACCAACTGTCCGTGACCGAACATGCTTATTCAATAATGTATACAAACAACACGTTGACGACAAACAAACCTGATAATCTGTCAATTCTTAAATTACAGATGATCGAACCCCAAGTTCATTCCATTGTAGTACATATCGTTCATTTTCTACGAAAAACGCGTCGGTAAGATTTATTTGACACGAATATTAAATCGTAGAAATATGGAATTACATCACTAACAAACATACTATAGAACAACATATTATAGTTGAAATGAAAAAATGAACAGAGGAATACCGATTAACAAAAGAAAAAGGTATATAGTTCGAACGCTCTGAGCGATAAGCATGTCACTATACACCGCCGTTACTTATAATTTCAATATTTTCTAGCCCGATCATTTTTTCAAAACTCATTCCGATACTCTTTTCCAAGTTTCCATCTTCCCGTCAAACTAAAGTTGTGCGTCATATATTGTAAATAATTATTACTCTTGCATCGCTCCAACTTGCATCTGCTGAATGAATGGAAGGAGTCAGCAAAATAGAAGCAGTTATTCAACACGTATACATATACATTTGCTTTATAATGATGTTGATGGTACAGTCACACATAAATGCTCGGTGCGGCTGTACATACACGAAGCATCCGGTACACGTAGGTACAAACATGACGCCTAGTTTACGACAGAACGCACATTGTCCAAAAGTTATGGTTAGTGCCAGAAATGGCCTGACGGGAAAGGGTAAATCGTGGCTTAAATCGACGTGTGTGTATTGTATGTGCAGGTGTAGTGTAGGATGTGTATACAAGTCTCTGAGGCTGCTGGGTACTTGTGCGGCGCTGCCCACGCCTAACGGTGACGTTTTGTACTACATATGGCGCCACTGACTTTATCCACATTTGTACTCCTACTCACTCTGTGTAAACGCTTTATACAATACATATCATACGTTTATACGAGAGTAGTATATATGAAACGAACACGATGCCGATGCCTCAGACGGATGCCCATTCAGGAAACACCGTAACATCTCGATTTCAATCTCAGTATGAAATCTTCCCGTTTTATGGCGTTATTTTTTCTAAGAGAGAGAGAGAGAGAGAGAGAGAGAGACGGAGAATTTGTTTATCTTAAAATATAAGATTTAACGTTATATTTCAATGAATTTCTTAGCAGTTCCTTCCCATTGAAGTAAAATCGAAAACCAACTTTTATGAAAACTTTTCAACGCCTTCATTGTTGTTTTTAATTATATATAGTGTAAAGAAACGAAAACTGTTTGCGCGTCTACTTTTAGAATACTTTCATTTTTCGGAAAGACGTTTTTACACATCCGCTTTCAACGAATCGAGAGTTTTTTTTGTTTTTCTATTATTCCATCGCGGTTTTATTTTCACTTGAATTCGCATCGCGTTTGTATCCAGTTCCGTACTTCGAGTTAGTGCGATCCTCATCGTTACACCATGCCCAGCCAGGGTGAGGTGTGTTGCGTAGAAAATGGAAACGGAAAAACTTTTTTGGTGTCTTCAAGATTAAATATATCGTCTCTTGGACACTATCGTGGCGTTTGAGATCTTTCTTTATATACAAACAAAAACAATAACATGTATATGGCGAGATAGATGTGACAGAAAGGGAGAGAAAAAGATAGAACGAGAGTATATTACAGCCTGAGGCTGCTTTTTCTGCTTCGCAATCGTTTTGTCACTCGTCCTTGCAATCCCAACAATTTCTGCACCTCGCGATATATAATGAGAAAAAAAAAAGAAAAAAAACGACAAAATAAGGACATTCTGAAAGAAAAAGAAATAGATTCCGAAAACGGGGAAAACATTTCATGAATTTTTCATGCAACTATACGTGTTGTGTGTGCAGTGCCCGCTGCAGAAGAGGTATTCTGGACGTGGAAATTTTCTTGGAGTTTTCACCCCTCTCTACTGTTATTATTATGTATTGAAAAGAAAAACTGGGTCTCGAGACTGCTGTTCATTGTTCTTTCAGCGACAGGAGATTGACAAACCAAATGTTGGTTCCCGATGCATGAGACGTCATAAAAAGAAAATTAATATTAATTCTAAAAACACGTAATATTTGAACGAACGCATCAATGAAATTTTTCATCGATGCACCTTTTTTCATAAAGAGAGCTACTTCAATGTGTCAAAAGTGTATAATTTATTTACTCATAAAAGCTGAAAAATTGATGAAAATGTTTTGGTCTATTGCCTGCCATTTGAATTGAATCGCTTATTTTAATTAGTGACGAGTTGAAATGATTCATAGTGCATATAGCGATCGAGATTTATTGGATTTTATATAAAGGTTATTCATTTTACACGTTTCTACCCATATAATATTTATAGCGAGCTTGTTGCAGTCGTGTCAAATTTGTGTCATTTTTTTCATGATTGCTAATCCAGCGAGGAAGTCAAGCATCGAGTCAAAATCCGGAATCCCGGAGCCTCGCGGTACTATAGATGTTCCATTAGAGCGGATATAGTTTTTAATACCCACTATTCGGCGGAGTGTTTGCCAATGCGAAAATGCGGAGTGTGCATTGCTCGCGTTGGTCTCCAAGAGTGATATATATCATGCACGGATACACATGTATTTATATGAATGTGTACGTATATATTTAATATATCTACAGGAAGGGATGGAGATAGAAAGCAAGAGAGAGAGAGAGAGAAGATATCACGTGGATGGAGGAAAACGGTACTAAATAGCAAGAGGGCGCAGCACGAAATCATTAAGTGAGAAAGCATGCAAACGAAGAAAGCGAACAGAGACAGAGTTATAAAGTAGGTGGACCGAGAGATGGAACGTGAGAAAGAGTGCTGGAAAAGCGGTTGGAAAAAAAAAGAATAGAAGTAAGAGAAGACTCTAGCTGACACTAGTGCGGATCGTTGGTTGAAAGAGGAAGGACGCTAGAGGGCGCGCTGCCACAGTCCACGAGACACAATGGGGGGAAAATTAATCGCTGAAATCTGGGTACAATGTAAAAGAGTCTCCCAACCTCGATCTCACCCACACCCAGACAACTCGTCGGTTATGAAAAAGAAAAAAAAAACCAAGTACGTTGAGAGGGTTGAGGTTGGTGAAAAAAAAACGATAAAAAAAAAACGGGAAAACGTCGAGGTACCTATGACTTCGCCGCGAAGGCATAAGTCAGCGATTTCCTCCAGAACATTGAGTCCGGACGGACGAGAGACACAGCGAGGGAGAAACCTGGCCACACACACACGGTTGCACGCAATCGTTGGCGGATACACAAATGTAAACTCGCGTAACATAAAACGCGCACATAGACATGCGCAACAGGGAAAAGCGAGAAGATTAGAGAGAGAGAGAGAGAGAGAGAGAGAGAGAGCTGCAATGACGGATAACTTTAGTGTATATATCTACATGGACATGGATGTATAGGTAATTTCAACCGGAATGGAATGTTTTTTCGGGTTGAAAAATATTCCTATACCGTGATGAAAAGATCATCTCAAAAATTATAGTACCGAATGAAGCAGCCTTCGAGATTTTATTCAAGTTGATGTAATAAATTTCGCTCAGTGATATTAAAAATTACTCATTTCCTTTGATAGAAAAATTTTTCGTACCCTCTGGTACGTATACAATACATACCAGATATTAAAATTACTCATTTCCTTTGATAGAAAAATTTTTCGTACCCTCTGGTACGTATACAATACATATTCATGTAGCATAAAATGGTTTGAACAGCAATTCGAAAATGATAGTATACCGATACAATAAAATTGCGTCTCACAATATATTCTCTTTTACCTATAAAAATCGTTAAGAAATGAACAGGTAGAATAAATCGGTAGAAAGCCGACGTGAACTTTTAAAGTATTGGAGCAATTCGATTGACCAGAAACAGCCCATATTATACTTGTTAACGTGTGGCTCGCTCCATCCTTCTGGTTACTATCTCCTGCTTCACCCTTTCTTTTTAAATCTCAACTAAAGCTCTACTGCTTATTAAGAATATAATATGCCGCAGTGCATGTATTATGCGTTTAATATATATATACATGTATATCTATTTAACACATAAACAAATATAAAAAATACAAATTTTTATCATACGCAATTATGTATTAACGGAAAGGTTGGTCAAACGAAACAACCACGATCATGCGCGAGATTGTGCGTTCTCGCTCGCACGACATTTTTATTTATTCGGTTTAAAAATATACGAAAGCTGTTATCGAAATTTCACCGAATGGTCGAACAGTACTGAAAGCTTTTTATTATCCGTTAAATTATTAGATTTTTGAAAAAGGATAATGTTTCAGTGATGATGACCGATGAAGAAACTGATGTGAGTGAAATTCAACCGTTGTGTATATAGAGTTGAACCATATTTCGTTCTATTTAAGCAATACGCCTCAAATAAGGCATAAACATAGTTCATCTGACAAGGTTGAAGTCGAACACATACGTCATATTTTAACGCAACGTGAAAGAGCTTCGTTCGTGCAACTTGACTCTTTCTTCCGTCGCGCTGTGGCTCTCTCTCTCTCTCTCTCTCTCTCTCTCTCTCTCTCTCTCGCTCTACAAGCCCTACGTTATCTTCACACATCATATACGGTGGAAAGATGAATATATGGGGAAGCGGCGAGGCAGACGGGAAGGGAGAGAAAGGTAAAAAGAATCGAATGATGAAAGAAAGCAATAGGGGATGGCCTAAAGAGAGAAGAAAAAGAGAAAGAGAGAAAGTGAATGATAAAAAGAGGGTCTAAAAAAATTAGGAGAAACATTACCCTTATCGCTCACGCGCGGCGAGGGAACGGTTCTCTGGCTTCATTCGTCCGGAAGAAAAAGAGCAGGGATGGTCCGAGAATCTCTGTGTACATATACATATATAATATACGTTTTCTATGTACATACGTATACAAAACGACCACTGATCTTCTTGAATGAAATCTCGTCTAGCTCGCTTGGTTACACCTCCTCTTCCCTTCTGAAGGATATCATCGCTCTGGGCACTTTTCTTCCCTCTCATTCCCCTCTCGTAATCCTCTTCCCGGACTATTTCCACCGAAGCTAGCTGAATTTACGCTTCCGCGTCTTACACAATTTAAAGACGCGCGGCGAGTGGCCAAAAAGATTCAGGAACCCGCGGAGCAAAATTTCTAAATATTATAATCGTTACAGATTCAGCATTTTTTTTTCTCTACGCCTGATCTCTAGGTATTTTTGGCTCAAGAAAAAACGACTTTTTTTGATATCTCGAAAAATCTGGATGTAAAAATGTCGATTTTTCGGTGTTGCAACAGCGGATGTTTGTACTCAACGAAAAAGCGACTGCATAGGTGTGTGCTTTATGAAAACTCATGATCATGAACGGATTTTTGGCTGTATAACATTTGGACGTATATTCTTTGGTCTGCTTTGACGTTGTATAAAAGGAAAAATAAAAAAGATGCGCATGGGAAGTCTAGAAATGCTGAAAATCGCACGAGATCATTATTTGAGAAATTTTTCAAAACAGCTCGAAGATAGCATCGATCGAAAACAAGGCGTTATCATGATTACAGGAATTCTATGTTATGCTGAGAATATAGAGGAATGAGAAGAGGCCTCGGAAGTAAATGTTATCTTGAATTATTCGCTCCTTGTCTCTGATCGTTTTTCCTCTTGTATACGCGCGGCTTGTGTGTACGCCGTAGACGACGCATGATCCTAGCCTTCACCATCAAACTGTTATTAAGACACTGTTTTTTTCATAAGACAATGTCCGGGACGCTATGCCAAAGTTTTGAAGAATGGTCAGAATTCGAATTTCAGTGGATCAGAAATTCGAGCGATGATGCGCGAGATAGAAAGATAATGAGCCTTTTTTTCTCTCAAAAATTTTATGACATGAACCTACGTACGCTGTGAACCGGAAGCGCAACTTTTGGTACACTCTGTAGGTTCTTGCGATGACCCGATTCTCTTCTCAACTCTTATCGCTCAATCGCTGAACGTAAACTTGCAAATGGCTGGCATAAGGTAAGTCAAAACAATGGAGTAGACGGAGAACAATATGTTCGTCTAAAAGACTACGATACACGAGTAGGTATATATACGGTATCGTAGCAGAGAGAAAGGGACTTGAGAACTATTCTCGCTTTAAGATAAGAGGTTCACGACAGAACTGATTAGACAACATTTGCAACTTTTTTCATTTTCATCTTGAATGTCTCGAATTTGCTTTCGTTAAATATGAGGGTTGCTCATGAAATTTATAGTAAGTATATAGTTATAGT
Organism: Campoplex capitator; assembly: GCA_037576405.1. Lineage (NCBI taxonomy): Eukaryota > Metazoa > Arthropoda > Insecta > Hymenoptera > Ichneumonidae > Campoplex > Campoplex capitator. The sequence continues at coordinate 19,461,117 of JARBWI010000002.1, read as the reverse complement.
TATCGCTCCAACTCGACTACGGAACATGCGTAAAAAAAAAAAATATATATGAAAAAGCTGAACCTTCGAAAAGCTGGACGTGACGAAGCCTGAACTTTGTCACGTCCGCGTTGAACACTACTTTGAAATATATACCTGTGCTAATGCATACATCGTGTTATATATAGCGAGGAACGAGGATAATGAAATATTTCATATGTTCTCGTGGTGTTGTTACTTTTTTTTCTTTAACTTTCGCATGAGCAAAACTTTGCCTCGGGAGAACGTAAAGAATTTGAGCCGCGTCTACGTCATCGTTCAACAATATTTACCTACCTCAACGAATCGCAGGAAAATTCTTCAATCAAAATTTATGTAAATAAAAACTCTTTGTTATGTGTAAGTTTCCGTGATTGCATCTTCAATTGAAACTGCCGTGATTAGAGATAAAAATTGTAACTGCGGAAAAGGAAATAATATTTTTACTATCATATCCAGATGCTAATCAAAACCAATTATGAGTGGGGTGGAGAAAATCTTTTAAGCATAATGTATAGTTTTTCCACATTTTATTGCGTACAACCGCGTAGTACACGTACCGTACCGACAGTGAAATTATTCGAGCAATCTTGTTTGAAGCGAGGTTTTCGAACGATATTATTCCTTACAATAATATTCTGAATTTCAGAACGACATCCTTGAGTAAAAATATTTAGCATTACATTTTAAGTAAAAAATGTCTATCTATCGCTAACTTTCGCATACGGTTTTTTTGCATATCCGTAGAAGAAAAAAAAAATGAATGCCGGTAACATATCGGATGTGGCCGCGGCTTTGCTTACTACAAAAAATATCGTTGTTAATGCAAGTAATCTAACAAAGTTTACAGCCATATATGTCTGAACGAATAATATAAAAATTGGATTTTGTATGGACTTGCAATAAAGATAAAACCATTTCGAATTCTAACCAGACATAGAACCTTTTTTCATAACAGTATCGAAGTTATCATCGCATCGTGACGAAGACGAATTCGATATGAGATAATGAGATTTCTTCTTCCTCGAGAGCACTTTCTTCGCAAAGGCTCAGAATTTTTTCTATCTATCCCAATTGATGAACCCGATGAAAAGTTATGCGAGTGAACGTATGTATAAAAAAAAAAAAAAAAAAAAAAAAAAAGATTCAGGTCCAATTTAGAATCTCTTCGTTTTGTAAATTTGGGAAATATCCCATCCATTGTATGTATATGATTTAAATTATGGTGAGCTCTAAGATTGTTTTTTTCTTATGATTTTTGACATTACAGAAGTATGTTCGAATCTCATTTTGAATGAGCAAAATGATATGAAGAATAAATGACAGGGGTGCAAGAAAAAAAAATACGATAAAATTTTATTCCGTCGGGAAAAAATCATATAGAGATAAAAAATGAAGAAGCTTACGGTGCGGATGGTCCCGGTGTGTTAGCGAGGAAATGTGTTTATGTGAGTAGCCTGTTAACGCGGATCACTGACGATAAGCTCGCCTCACCAAGCTCTCGGACGTCTGATATTATACAGGATTAACGATGAAATTTAATTATTCTCCTCGCGGGCTTTTAACGATGAGTACAAGGACGGCATGTCCGCCGCGCACTAAATATCCATCGCGCGCGTGCTATCACGGTACATTCAACCACGATCGAACCCGATTTCAGGATCAACTATACGCATTCTTGCGCGATTGCAGAAAAAACCTGATGCGGTACTACGCGAAGCAGGTAGCACGTTGGTTTTTTTGACAAAATCACTTGCGAGATTGGTTTTTCGTAAATAAATCATAATAAATACCTATGTCCACAAATTCGGTCTATAAATAATACAACAGTGAGGTTGTGAAAAGGTCTCGTATTGAATAACCGTTCAAGTTGATTGAAACTAATATACGCACCGTCAAATTTGGCTCTTTCATTGTTGGGCCGTATACCGTACAATATTTGCCATATTATATGCATATAAATACATTAAGGGGAGTTTTATATATATAATAAATGATAAAATTCATAATAAAACAATAGTGAAATGGAGGAATGATATATCGAAACGATACTGCTCTATTTTCTGAAATTGTCGAACCAAATTATTACGTGTAGAATGTCGTATACAATTGTCATTTTTCGTACAATTTCGTTAAAATTACCCACCTTACTCTCCTTCCCCTAGCCTTTCTCTCTCTCTCTCTCTCTCTCCCTCTCTGTCTATTACTTTTCCTCGCTCTTTCAAAACTCAGATGGCTCGGTAGCTCCAACTGTCAAAGATTAACTTACTACTCTTTTTTTAAATTCCTCGCCCAATCTCAATCCCTTTCAACGTAAATTATAAAAGTAAGATCGGAATAGCGAAAGATTTTCTCCCTGGATGCACCATAATGAGAAAAGTAATTCCAATTTAAATAATGCCTCGAAGTGTGAGCTTTGGGTAGAGGAAAATAATATCTCAACGATTTTACTCGTTCTCGCTCATTCTCGACGACACGGCCACCAAGATTTCTTTGTCGTAGTGCCATCGCGATCGAGAAAAGCACGAGTTTCTATGACTCTCGTATCTCGACGTTTAAGCCGTATCTGTCATCGTGAAATACGATATTTTAAATATTTTTTAACGAGCAACATAGTACGCGAGCAGTACAAATATATACACTTTGCTCAACGATTTCCGGTGCTGGTATTTTGTCAGCGTTGTCGTTATTGCGGTGATTTTACATAATAATCCTCTTTATTCGTGCATGAAATCCAAATTTCGATTAATATCGGACCGTGAATTTTCCGATATTGTTTTTTTTGTTTGTAAGTTTTATAAATAAAAAAAGTAAATTAGCAACGCCATAAAATGATATCGAAAATGTTTTATCGAATTGAACGAAATTTTTTACGACGAAAGAATTATCAATGATATCAATTGTACTTTTGTATAAGAACAAAAGTTATATTGGTCTTTTTTCGCAATTTTTTTTCGTAATATCCCAACGTATTTATGATTATATATTAAATGAAATTTTTCGTGTGTCGTTTGAATGGAAATACATGTCGATTCAATGCCAAAATTTTTGTACGAAATGGAGTTGTACGATATTATCGCGTTACAGGCGAGATCGCCATCGAGCCCGCGCTTCGCGTAATGTTTCGTAGCGTTTCTCTCCTACCTGCTTCCACACGTATATACAAGCGAAGATAAAACCAACTGTCGAAATAGTTCACATTTCCTCCTATCACCGATCGATATAATCATATTATTATCAGCATCATTCTCGCAATTATTCTATTTCTGGAATACGGGGGTTCGCAGCTTACAGACAGAGTGTTGGCGTGAGATTGAGTTCCTTTATTTGATTCGAATAAAAAAATAGCAATAACTCAAAGATACCTGCTCCGCGTTATCACGAGATACTCTTTGATTATTCATGCGTATAAGGGCGTTTTTTTTTTTTTTTTCTATGGTCTATGGTTAACGATGCTGCTATATGAAAATAGAGAAAGGCCTTGAAAATTTTTTATCCGAATTCTCGCAAAACCCTGCGCCAAATTAAATCGATCCGGCTAAAAAAGGCATAACCATAAAGCGAATAAAAAAGTTGTCGGTTGTCGGATTTACAGGGGGAAAGATTGCACGAAGAGAGTATTGTTCACTGTGGATCGCAAACACTTATTTGGCATTAATTAAAATTCTTGAAATCTCTGCTCGCAAACGCCAGCCTCATCGCGTATTTAATGCCTCATCGTATACTATATACGTATAATGTGGTACATATTTATCCATAATATGGTAATTATACATGTATATATGCGTATAAAGTCAGTCTGACCTATTTCTATATAGCCACGGGGGTGAAATGATGCATAACACAAATTTCTCTAAAACCCTCTAGTCGAGGGTGCGAGAACATGGGAAATCTTATGGAGCTGCCCAAATAACTAACTCTCCCTTTCTCGTCTCCCAATCTCAAATGAGCTACGCGCGAGAACACATTATTCATCGTCAATCGGAATCGCTTGAATGATAAGACATTTTACCTACGCCGAATAACAATAATAAATATATAATAACAATAATAAATCAAGTAATTAATTATATTGAAAAATCGTCGTTATACCATATCATTTTCATTCGAACACGTTAATCCCTGACGAACGATTCACGAAGAATTAATTACACCGAACTCTGCATTACTCTGCACGGAGAAATCCCTTCGTCGCAAGCGCAGTGAATCCCTGCTCTATTCTTCTCTCTTTCTCATTTGCTTTCCCCTTCTCGACGACAATTTAATCCGCTTATGTACCGGAATAATTTTTTCTTTTTATATTTTTCCCTCGTTGCAATAGAATAGAACGTGGACGAAAAAATGTTCACCAAAAAATTAACATTTTTTTCTCAGCACCATCGGTTATGATAAAAATGGTCAATTCGATATAATGCATGTAAGGTTTGCAGAAAAATAAAATTGTTTCAATTAGCGTGAATTTATTAAAACTTGGTCTATACCCGGCAAGCGCTCCCTAGCTCCCGAGCGGGATTTGATTTTCAGATCCGTTATCCGTTGTTATTAAAAAGTTGAAAATATCTCGGAACAAGTTTTTCTCGAAGGAAAATGAGTTGAAATTATGATTGTGACGCCGCCGCCGAACATCGAGGGTTACAAAATAATAAAAAATGAGGGAGAAGGATGATCGTGGCGACGTAACGGTATAGGGGATGCTCGCGGCACAGGAAATTAAAGAGATAAGCTGAAGCAACGTTAAAGTGCGGTGAGTGCTAATCAGGTGTGTAATTTCGTCACTTCAGAGCCAACGACGTTGAATATACGTACACGGACTATTTATTCCGAGTTTAATAGCGAACAGATAATAAACGAGATAGCTTAGAGACAACATGGATGTAAACAGCCAACTCGAAATAGCGTAATATATGGCAAAATGTATTTCGTTTCTCAAGCGAAATAAATATAAAAACATAACAAACGTATACCATCAAAGAATAACTTGAATCTTTTGAGAATATTATTAATATTCGAAGAAAACATAAAATTTCTCGAGCGATAGTCCTTAATACTTATACTTTTATTAGTTTTTATTATGAACGACGAATAGACAACGCGGCCTAAGATGAGTCGTGATCGGGTTCAAGTTTGAGAAAATATAATTGTTGGGGATTCAAATGTCGGAATATCGGGAAGCTGTCAAACGCTTTTGCCGATAATATATATAAAAACGAGAAAAATGTTATATTATGTTAAACGACCGGAAGTGATATATTTTATTCCTGCATACAGGATAGTATGCTATAGAGTTTGCTATTATACTATCAGCTTTAAATATCAATCTGAAGTTTATAATAAATGTCCCCCGGTTTCTCAACACTCGTTCGAAAGCTGAAATTAATGTAGATAAAATAATTCAAACAATATACAGAGTAGCAGAGTTGCTCAGCGAGAACACGATTACTTTAATGTAGCATTGATTAAGAGTAAATTAATCTCTGTGTCTCTGGAAGAATGTCCGCGAAAGACGTTAAGGAAAAGATGAATAAGATATGTCTTACAGAAAGAAAGAGTAAAGAAAGGGGAATAAAGAGAGTAGAAAAGTTGGGCGGTGGCTTGCTTATCTCGACGAGTTTTCGTGGGAGAAACCAGTAAATAAAGTAAATAACTTTAGTCTCCCTTTTCTATTCTTTCTTTTCATCCTTTTACCGGTCGCTTTCCGTCTTTTTTTCCCTCACAGGGGACAATATACAACACGCACCGCGCGCTGATAGAAAGCCTTCCTCGAACGAGCTTGACAAATTGATCTCGCATGAAATATCGTTATCATATTGACTCGGACCAAATATATTATTTTTAATATATTTGCTTTATTTTATTTATATTTTTAATGACAGTGCAAAATGAAAATTGTTAAAATCGAAAGACGCGCGGTATATGACTTACCGAGTAACGATCTTACCATATAATAAGAAAACTAGCACGGATCCAAATTTCAATGCTGTCTCGCTCATGTGCGAGAGAATGTTAATTTTTTATCATTATTTATTTTACATCATTTTCGTGTGGTGAAAAAAAAAAAAAAAAAAAAAAAAAAAAAAAATTGTGAGCTCGGTCTTAGATCGTACGTCCTTCGATGCGGCATAAAAAAATTGAGCGCTGCTCGATATCTCTTTATCGATAAGTGTAGCCGCATTGGCGAGCAGTTTAGATCGAGAAATAAGGAAGTAGGATAACTAACACGTATAATGAAAAAGTTCAATTCCACTATAGTTCACATAAGATTGTCCGACCAGTTGGATCACACAGAGAAAATTATGTACTTTTTGACTTTTACTCTTGCCCTTTTTTTTGTTATTAATGTGGCATCGAAGAAGATTATCGATTTACCAGACGAAAATAAATACGGATGATGTACTACCCGCGTAAATGAAGACCGCAACTTGGTTCCAACAGCGATTAATGCCGAAAATTCAGCACATTTACTTTCGTACAACTTGTCCGAAATCCTTCAAGAATATCCCCACATTCGCTTCCGCAGTCGACTACGAATTAAAAAAAAAATATGGTCATGGAATAATCCCTATACCCATACGTATAGTATATCTACCCGTCTTATAATGGATATGTATGTAAACCGCTTTACCAACCTGCTTTTTCTCCGCTATTGAAAAGGACTTTCGACGACAATTAAACGAGAGGAAGAGGCATTTCCAAGAGGATTTGCGTCTTGAGACATTCAGACATCGGACGACCGAAAATCCGAATGGTCAATGCTTCTCTCAAACAGCTCCATGATTTACGTGAGGTTTAAAAATGTTTCATTCTCGAGTCTTAAATTCGAGAAAATAATCGTATTACGAGCGATCACAATTTCTCCACAGCAGGGTTTCCTAATATATATAGTGATAAATACTATACGGAGCACATATTATAGTAGATATATAGAAAAGTTGACATTCTTTTGTATACGTATATACGGACATGCGTTTGTACAGCGGCAGATATATATTGATGTTTGCCCCGCCCCTTTCCTCAAGCATTTTCGAAGATCAAGGCTATTCCTTCCCTTGCTCTCGTGCTCTCGCGATCTCGGATGAAGAAGAGAGGCTCACGACGAGATGCTAGTATCTCCGTCGCAGAGTCTTGGACTTGGATGAAAGCATTCAGTGAAATTGTGGCTGATCCGTGGTGCTAGCTCTCTTGGTCGGCAAAACTTTCACCAACTTCCCTTATCCCCTTCCTCCACGCGTATAAAGTTGATATTCCCTGCTATTTAGATGGATTAATCATCAACGTAGAAAGCTCGAGGCAAATATAGAGAAAATGGATAGGATTATTTTGCGCAAATCAAACCAGAGGGATTTTCAATAATAATTTTCCAAAACGTTTTTTTTCGCTCGTTAATTTTTAGGACTGCTGAAAATGTTTTCCTCTTCGTTCGCACTAATTCAGAACTGCATGATTTTTCAAGAAATTTTCCAACGATTGGAACACCATTGGACCACTTCAGATTGCACCAATGAAATCCGGTGATTTCCGACTTTTCATCGTACTCCATATCGTACTCTGTACGATAACAATTGCCTTTATTGAATGAAAATGAATCAAGTAAATTGAAAAATTATTGAATCTTTTTTTAAAGCGATTCAAAGCAAGTATGATTTATGCAATTAATTAGAAATCTTTAGAAATTGGTTCAACGCCCAAATTCTTCCAGTTGTGGCTATATCTTTTTCAACCTATATTGCCACTAATACTTTTTAACTATAAGACTAGATAACGGTGAAAAATTTTATCGGGCGGTTCTCTCGGTTGTCGGAACTCGCTATGATTGATAACGCGGTGGTTCACTTTTCGCGTTGGCTTTTACACTAATTAGTCGACTAAATTTCATATTCGATCACTTCGATTGGCTGCCATCAATTTTATGACTAAACAAGAAACCTCTTACGAGAATCAAGAGACTCCGACAAGCTCTATATATGTGTATATACGCATTATACATATACTAGGGAAGCTACGCGCGCTTCGCGCGCGGACTCTGCGTCTTTCGTGTTAGCATCTTTATGAAATCTCTTTCTCCCTCTCTCACTCTTCCTGCTTCTGCCTCGACCTCTTCTACCTCCGCTCGGTCTGCCCCTGTTTCTTCTACCTCTGCTTCTTCTGCAACTGATTATTCTGTCTCAGCTTTTATTACCCATGTCTCTGCTTTTTTTTAAATATGGAGCTTCATCCCTTTTTAATAAAATCCATATTGGTGTCAAGTTTTGAAAAAGTTAGCACCTCCAACGGGACAGAGCACCAAATTCTTTCGTCAATCTCTCACGTGGCTCGTGAAGAGATCTGGATGTCGCTTTTCAATGATCCTCGAGAGAGCACAGCAATCTTGACGCGGTTTCAAATTTTGAGAATTCAAAATTTGAATTTTTGTAGCACTTAAACAGCTTGTAAGTAGCTCGTAAAGAGTTCTCAATTTTGCACTTAGAAAATCTTGTCATTTGAAAAAAATATAATAGAAAACAAAAAATTGTCGGAATTAAAGAATTTATATATTTCTCTCAAGCTCTTTAATAACTATTAAAAAGCTCTTGAAAGTCTCTTAATTTTGGTTTTTAAAAAATTGTGATAGAGCAAAAAAATCTTGTGGTGGTGCTAACTTTTTCAAAACTTGACACCACCATGGATTTCACTAAGTGAATGATGAAGCTCCAACTTTTTTTTTATAGCACTTAATTAGCTCTTAAATAGCTCTTAATTTTGGCTATCGATAAATTGTGATAGAGCAAAGAATTCTTGTGGCGGTGCTAACTTTTTCAAAACTTGACACCACCATGGATTCCACTAAGAATGGATGAAGCTCCAACTTTTCTTTTATAGCACTTAATTAGCTCTTAAAAAGCTCTTAATTTTGGTTTTTGAAAAATTGTGATAGAGCAAAAAAATCTTGTGGCGGTGCTAACTTTTTCAAAACTTGACACCACCATGGATTCCACTAAGAACGGATGAAGCTCCAAATTTTTTTTTATAGCACTTAATTAATTAGCTCTTAAATAGCTCTTAATTTTGGCTATCGGTAAATTGTGATAGAGCAAAAAAATCTTGTGGCGGTGCTAACTTTTTCAAAACTCGATATTATCATAGATCTTACTAAGAACTGATGAAGCTCCAAATTTTTTTCTATAGCACTTAAATAGCTCTTAAATAGCTCTTAATTTTGGCTATCGATAAATTGTGATAGAGCAAAAAAATCTTGTGGCGGTGCTAACTTTTTCAAAACTTGACACCACCATGGATTCCACTAAGAACTGATGAAGCTCCGAATTTTTTTTTATAGCACTTAATTAGCTCTTAAAAAGCTCTTCGATCAATCAATCATTTGATCAAATCGATCAACAATTTGTTTTCTTCGTTGCTATAGGCATTCTTATTTGTTAGTCGTCATGGATACGATTGTTTATTCGTTGCTAAGCAATTGACAAAATTTTGTTTTCGTTGCTATGGACATATTAATATTGTTAGTTGCTAAGATAACAGTCAAACATGGAGTTGGCCGTCATTTGACACTTCGTTGCTAGGGACATTTTTTTCGTTGCTATGGACATATTAATATTGTTAGTTGCTAAGGTGACAGTCTAACATGAAGTTGGCTATCATTTGACACTTCGTTGCTAGGGACATGATAATTTTGTTAGTTGTCATGGATACGTTTGTTTATTAGTTGCTATGGATGGACATATTAATATTGTTAGTTGCTAAGGTGACAGTCAAACATGAAGTTGGGTGTCATTAAGCGACCAATCACAGCACGAATAAAATGAGGAGAATCAAACTCGCAATTCGATATTCGATTGCCCATAAACTTTTTATTTAGGGACCTACATATATGAGCCACATGACAGCCGAGTCTCTCGATTTGTCTTTATATGCGAGATGTACTACTACATATTATACAATATAGTTTGTTCAAACTGAAAACAATATAGGCTTCTCGTTCAAAAATACAGTAACGAAAGAAACTATAAGGCCGCATTACAGCAAACTATATAGGTATAATTAATATGTAACCACGTGAGTTGAATTAATAAAAATTCATATGTTGCCTATATACGGGATGTTTGACCCCGGATAAGAGTGTCTGAAAACCTAGGTCCAGGACCAAGTTCCGAAAAAAATGAGCCAGTAGTCCCAAAAGTAGAACGGAGGGATACGCGATTTTTAAGAGTTGTCCGTCCGATAGGCGGATATTTTTTACCGTTGTACCGTTCGATCTCAAGCCTCTTTGCTAGAGCTTCAGCAATAGAGGTGAACAAAATTATTACATTTCATAATTCATCCGTAATACATAGCTGTATCGAACGACATTTTCTCATAACGTATATATCAATACACTCAAACCATAGCTTTCTAAATTAATTACTAACGCATTTAATGGCCTTCCTCCCCTTACTTATACAATATCCATCTTGATAAACCCCGCGAAATGGATCCGATCGTAACTTTCATTGTTCGTCGATAGATACTTGCACGCGATTAAGGGTGAAAAAATTATATCATTCGAGGTCCTACTAAAAACACTTGGAAAATAGTACTTTCTTTCACAAAATCGATCTAATCTTTAGCTTCGATTTCATTCATGTGGGCATCATTCTCTAGAGTGAAAAAAAAAATAATTTTTCAATTACGCAAGTATGCGAACAATATAACAAAGCGGCTGCAAAATTCATCATTTTTTCTTGCAAACTTCTCGAATTTTTTGATGAACCCAAATGCCAAAAAAAAAAAGGAGAGAGAGAGAGAGAGAGAGAGAGAGAGAGAGAGAGAGAGCCGGAAAGCAAAGAGGAAGTCGAGAATGAAATTCGATACGCTTTCAAAACGCTTCCACCAAGGAGCCCGTTTTCAGGAGACGTTCGTGGCTCACTCAGAGAATTTTTATTAAGAGTCTGAGGAACGATGGTAAAAAAAAAATCCTCTTTATGAAAAAAAAATAAAAAAATATGCATAATATGCACAAGGTGTCCTAAGAGTGGTATTATTATTGAAACAAAGGTTCAACATATTGTCATTCGAATCAACACGCGAGGAATTTCTTACGCGAGGAATCGCGTAAAAAAACCAACAATATTTATTAAAATTTTGCTTCAGAAATACAGTTCCACTAAAATTATAAAATACATATTTATGTTGAAAAGAGTATACTTATTTCGAAAAAGTTTATTATTACCGATTAATAGAGATATATTTTTTATAAAACGTCTATAAATAATGGCACGATAACTCGAGTACAATCATGTACCTATATTTATATATGTAAAGAGGAATAGGAAGAGAGGGGGAGAGAGAGAGAGAATAAGAGCAGTGTCGAATGAAAAAAGCTAGCTCGGGCTTACAAGAGAGCATTTTTATTTTCCGAATCACGTTCGCACCCCAGCATCGTTACGCTTATCACTACACAAGGTAAGAACGCCACAAACCGCGTGCACTCACCACTGCGTGGGTAACGGGCAGAGAGAGAGAAAGAGAGAGAGAGAGAACGGAGGAAAAGAATATTTTTCAAAAAGCGTTATCATTCGTGCGAACTTGCTTGTGCGAATCTGGGAACGACTACAAATCCGAATATTCTCTCTCGCTCAGATGCTAAACGGATTTGAAGGAACCTCTCGTGCGGTTGAGCTTCTCGTTTATATACATATAAGTTATATCACGTTGCATCATCGCTTTACTATATCATAATGTCACTATTATGCACCTTTCCCTCAAATTATTATTATTATCACTATCATTGTTATCGAATTGTTGATAACATATAATAATATAAAAATTTCGACTAATCGGGTAGAATGATGGTAAAAATGGAAACATAGCCATGATGAATCAGCGTATATAATGAAATGATGATGATGATGAAGTTTGCAACAAATTGTATTATTGGGTGCCGCCATTTCGTTATGGAGTTTTAACAATCGGCCAGTAATTCTGTCATGAATAATCGAAGAGAGAAAAATGTGATTGTCCGCCTGCCTCGTAGGGTGGAGAAAGAGACTCTCTATTATCTCTCGTTGTTTCTTGTATATATGTTTATAGCAGGGAGTCACTTTCGTAATGTCACGATAAGCCTCCATCCTGACTCGATATTGGGGTTTACATTTTTTGGTATAGCTCCCGCGTGTAGATGATGACGAGTACACACGAAGATTCGAGGTGAGGCTCGGGGATAAGAATATTAGATGGTGGAAAGCAAGCAAGGAAACCCCATCAGGACGATGCTCGTAAATTTTCCAGGTTTGGGGAAAAGAAAAAAGCTTCTCTCGAACCTTCTGCCGAAATTCTTTCTTTCCTTATTTTTCTCAGTGCCCTCTCATCCTCCTTAGGATCTTTTCCTCCTCTCTGTCTTTCTTTTTGTTCGACGCCCGTCGGAAAGTTGCGGAAAGTGCGGCCTACACGAGAATATACTGGATGACGCGTCTCTTCGTACCGCACTTTTCCTCCAAATATAAATGTATTAATGTCCAGGTATAACCAGACCAAATTGATACAGAACTTGTCACTATATACTTTTTACCACTACGTTTTTATTTAAGAAAAATGAACAACCAATTTCCAATCGACACTATCTATAATCATTTTCAGCGTTTCCTGTGCCGTTTTAAACGCGGTTACCGTCATCGATTTTGTCTAGAATCCATCGTACAAAAATATAAAAATCTTTGGAGATTTTCCATTCTCTTGTTCCGTCGTATTGACTCGACGACCATTCTTTCTCGCTCTTGTCTTTCTCCTTTGGGTCCGTTCTTGCCACGACGGGATGAGATCTATCCATCTCTTACAACGTAACTCTCCTAATACATTTACTCTTCAGTCCCATTTGCCTTTTCTACCCAGCATATAGGCATGTCACCCTTCTGCTGCTGCTGCTGCTGCTGCTGCTGCTGCTGCTGCTGCTGCTGCTGCTGCTGCTGCTACTATAGATATTCGTAGTCACGCTTTTCCCCATTTCCTTCAGCTTTTTTTCTGATCTACTCCTTCGCACGCGTTTTCCAACTCTCTCTCTCTCTCTCTCTCCCTCTCTTTAACCCCCTTTTCCATTTGCTCTAGCCGTCGAACCAGGACGTTGCAAACTCGTAGCAAGTTTGTCGAAGAGCCGGATTCACCGACAGATATAACGACTTTTAGAATATATATGAATATATATGTTTTTTTTTCTGTGCACGCGAGTAATTTCATATTAACGCCCAGAACTTTTATGCTTACCCGAGCCAATTGATTTATTTTTCGATTTATAATTATTTTTCTGTCGTACTCTCCCGCATGCTCTTGAATACTATTTGGGTCAAGACGATTGGGTCAATTATGCCTAAGCTTCGAGTCTTATTAACTTTTTAAAGATCGGAAAATTTTTCAAGTTTTATTCAAAATATATGACGCTTAACGTTTAAAAGAGTTGTGTCCGCGAAGACTGATGTCACGTAGGGGCGAGTTATCAAGGACGAGTATTTTAGAGATTGAGGCCAAATCGCGAGTTAAACTCCAACCCAATACTTTCAAAACAAGTTAACAATAAATTTATTGAGAGAAAAGATTACAAAGTCGAGGTTTATTTGACTTTTAATGATTCGCGGTCGTTTCTCCCACTCATTCGAATTTACTCCGAATTAATTGTAATTTCTTTCTCGCGAATGTTCGATGGCGTGATTTCGTGTTGGTCGCTGGACTCTAGTTTGGGAACTGCGATTCATATATTATTTCGCAATTCTAGTGATTTATGCTTATTATGCTTTTCAAATGATATTCTTGGTGCCAGGCCGGGGCACAACAAAAGTCATATAATAAAAAAAAGAAAAAGTTCAACGCACGAATAACCTATGCTCTTTCCAGTATGAAAATGTAAGAAAATCTTTTTGAAATTTTTTGAATGAACGTCAAGAGTAAGGAATTAACTAATTCAGGCTGCTGTTGCTGCTGCTGCTGCTGCTGTAGAGTTATGATTTTTGTCGCTTGAATATGGAATCACGACATTTTAATAAGCTATAAACTATACCAGCGACGCGCCATTTATATTCGTACTAATTTCATTTTACGTTATATAAAACTTACGACGATAATAAATGGTCAATGGTATGAAACGTTCGAATTACTTTTACCGTATATTAAAAAAATGTTTTAGGGATTTAAGCGTTTTTTCCATTCGACGTTAATATCAATTTTCGACCATCGTTTTCTTCGACTCTCATGCATATGAGCGCGTGGAGATGCGCAAAAATTTTTATTGAATAAGCGAGCTGCTTTTCGTTACAACGGTAGAGCAAAGTTTTTGCACCAACGATCGGAGCTAGCGTTAAAAAGAAAAAGCGGCTCTTGACAATGACATGTCAAGAGCTCGCGTACTTTTATTATATTATTATTTATTATATACTCGAATATGACGGTTTTCTGACGTTTCGATATTTACGGTATACAAGCAAATCCCAAATACAGCATTCCGAGATAACTGCTGAGAAACACGGAACGATTTTTCAGATCAAACGTAATTTATTTTTGAATAGTCTTGTGTTTGATACAACACTCGCGCGCGCGCGCGCGGATGCTTATCGAATATATTTTGTCTTGAATCTTTTCATCGTAGGGATTAAGAGGATCTCAAGCGAGTGGTATAATGAGATTTCATTCCCTTCCTTTCGGAAAAGTTTTATTTCTCCAAAGCTTCGAAATAACATGCATTAGTCGCAATGGGGTTCGAGATCGGTGCTGGGGTTCGCGAATGTCCGAGAGCAGCGCGATCCCGATAACACGTAAGATGTAGAGTAAAGGAAGTATAAAAGAAAAGAAAAAAACGATAGAGAAAGATTCCAAGGGAGGGACATCATCTGGATTAGCATATTATTTACGCTTCACTTCTCTGTCGCGTTTTCCATCCAAGGGTTCGAGAAAAACATGCACACTCGCACATAGACGGACGCACGTACAATCTAAACCAAACTTTAAATCTCCTCTTTTGAATAGTACTTTGCTCGCAACGACGTGTCTCACCTCATTAAAACGCGATGTCTTCGCATTTATCTACTATATCTATATCATTTACCTATATCTCGTTCGACACCCTGCTTTTTCTTCTTTTATTTTACCCCTCTTTTTTCTTCTCAAGCTTCAAAAGTCTTTCATACCTTTTTCTAACGCGTATACTATACATATATTCGGATGACTCTTCTTGCATGGAATGTACTATATAGCTTTCTATATAAAGTCTTCCATATCTCGCGTGTACAGACTGTCCGAAGACTCGTCGTTACCCACATTTACAGGACAGATGAATTCCGATATTAATCGCCGCGGTCCATCGCAGAAGTTTCGATACTAAATTTCGCATATCTTTCAACAATGTGCTTTGAGGCCTTATTGAGGGTTAACTCTCGTAAAACTCTTATTCAACGACGAGGACACTCCGTAAGTTTTTAGATATATAGAGAAATCATTGTTTCCACCTTTTGTCTGTACACGCAGGAAAAAACAGGTAATTATTCCCAATGTCTCTAATAAAATCACATTCACTTCGAGTCTCCTTTATATAACTTGGAGTACTCGATTGCTCGGATTTCTGGGATCCGACAAAATCTCTCTCGACACACTCCGAAGAATTTATTTGTGCCGAGTACTTTTTTTTCGTCCATTTTCCTTGGAGTACTCTTTTCATCCGCGTAAAGTTTGTCTATGCTCCGTGCATGACTCCGCGACAACTAATTAAATTTAGCCAGTCCTCGCGAGCTCCTGCAAAAGGCATACTCTTGCTTCGAAAAAATTAATATTTTGAAAGGTATACCACCATCCCAAATTACTGATGCAATCGCACCAAAATTTCAACAGACTTTTTTTCATTTTTACTGCTTTTCGTTTCAACTGTTCGAGACACATCTCATGTTTGATACAAGAACAGGACGAATCGATTTGATCAGCGAGATAACAATGAAAATAAATTGCCCTCAACGTGGAAAGAGTTAAAAGTTCAATTAGAAGTGATTGGGAATAAAGAAGCGGCGGTAGCAGCAGCAGCAGCGTGTTCATGACAGGAATCGGTATCGATAAACGTGTACTCGATGGAAAATGACGATAGATTCATTGCTAACGTCATGTCGGAAATAGGACATTTTTTTTCAAGCTATTCTTCTTTCGGTATATTTTTCCTTAAAATTTTCATCGTACGTTTCACCTTGATTGTAGACCAGCAATAAGAGTATGAGATAATTTACCGGGAACACTAACGAACCTAGAAACTTATCACGCGTATGTGAAAAAAAAAAAAAAAAAAACCGCCGCGGTGACGACGGCGGCGGCGGCGATGCGCACGAGGAACCTCACAACGAAATTCCTATCGCCGCAGCAGCGCATAGTTGATTGTAAAAATTCATGCGAATTTCACTGAACCGAGGTTACATATTTAGAAGCTCGTTGATGGTGACAATAAATTTTAATATTCACCGGGCTGCGCGTGATTCAACAAATCCGAATATTCGCATAGATGCCAAAAGTCCGGCAGGGTTATAGGGCCCTGCGCATGGATTTGACGATTTTTAATATTTATACAGATACGATGCTAAAATAAAAATATGTATAATATATATATTTCAGTAGAGCAGGCCGCTGCGTTTGTGGTCTCTCAACGGACCGTCTCTTGGAGCGAAATTCATTAGGGAATATCCCCAATATGTACTATCCTCATAAGCGCAGGCGGTATCATTAATATCACACACGCCCTTGACAACGTAACAAGCTTTCTCGCTCGCTAAGTACGCAAAACATTTGAGAGGAATAGCGCCCTCGTCGCGCATATCGCCCACACACACACACACACCGTACCGTATATACCGTCTAGTCCCTACATACGAACCTTTCGAGCATATATGTATATGTGTGCTATCCTGCTCGCGAGCGCGTTCCTCGCAATAATATATACATCGATTCGTCTTCTTCGTTGTCGCTCATGAATATTCAACGAAGCGAGAGCTAGAAGCATCGTAAAGGAGGGCCCCTTAAAACTTTCTGTGCTCTCTCGCTATAACCGTTAATATTATGTGCAATTAAATATATTTTGAGCTTTTGAAACGTCTTGAACGACGTATAACCCCTCCCCCGCCCCCGTTTTACGGAAGCAGGCACACCCCGCGCTCGTTCTGCTCCCGGCGTCGCTCGCTGCACCTATCGTAAAGCGATTTGTTTTCCAAAATATGCCATTTTCAGAATAAAAATTTGAACGCATCGTCCATCAGCGAGTCAGCGAGTCAGAAAATTGTGAGATACATACCTCGTATAGGTATACTATATTTTTTATTATATATTTTATTTTATACATACACGCAGCTGTTTTGTGTTGGCCGCGACGCCGCGGCAACTCGAGTCTACGAATATAGTACAAGTTTATTTTTACTTATTCTCGATGTGTTCTTTTGAGTTGAAGCCAGGAGCGATATAGCTCAGCATGCACGTATAAATTACGTAGATAGAGTCGCGAGTCGGGAACCGGCGTTGAATCCCATGTGCATTCTTTAGGCGTAGAGATCAGAACAGGATCAAAGGATTGAAGTATTCCGATCGGATGGATGGATAAAGGTGTGAATGCACAACACACGGATATACGAGC
Source organism: Campoplex capitator (assembly GCA_037576405.1). Taxonomy (NCBI): domain Eukaryota; kingdom Metazoa; phylum Arthropoda; class Insecta; order Hymenoptera; family Ichneumonidae; genus Campoplex; species Campoplex capitator. The sequence continues at coordinate 19,443,494 of JARBWI010000002.1, read as the reverse complement.
AGTTTCTTCCACATCTATATATATATATATATATAGGTATATACGGATGAATGCGCGGTACAAAAATCCTGTCATCGGCAAGTCGAGAAAAATCACGTCGTGTCTGTATGAAGAAGCAAAAGAGAGAAATAGGTAGAGAGTCTCGCGGTGTGTTTGTCTATACACGTATATACGTTGAATGAGAGTTTCTAAAGCATGCAACACGGCGCCGCGGAGGGCGTTGAAATATACGGCGAGAACCGTTATAAAGCAACTCCTTATCCAGCGCGACGTCTCGGGCATCTATTTAAATTTATTGAAGAGGGAAAGTAAGGAAAAGAAAAAATAAGATAACGAAACTAGCTTGCAAGAGGGCGATCCGCGTGCGAATAGACACAACACTCCCGCACACGGACACGTCCACCCACATACCCGCTCTCAAAAATAAACGGAGCAGGCATCCTTGGATCCTTGCTTTGATCTAAACCACAAAATATATATATTTACGGTACGATACGGTCCTGTCACCGCGGGGAGTAGAAAAAGTGGTGAAAAGTCGGGTGGGGGAGGCGAGCCCTATTAAATATATCTCGAGGGAAATAACGCGAGTCGCCCACCGCCGCCGCGATCCTTCTCGATTCTCGATCGGGGGAAACATTGAAATTTACAATGCACGATACGATTTCAAGAGCATGCGGAGAGAGAGAGAGAGAGAGAGAGAGAGGAATTGGCACGGTCAGCGCCTCGCGACCTGATCGAGGGGGAAAGCAGGTATACTCATTTTCGAGAAGAAAAAAAAATTTATTTTCCTAGAAATAATACGTAAACGATAGAGTTATTAATTTTTTTTGTCGCATCGCCTTGTATACGTAAGATGTGACACGAGGCTTTGCATAAATGTTATTGTCGTTATTCGAGACATTTTCAAGAGTCTCAACCGTTGTTAGTAGAATCGTGGATAAGGAGCAGGTAAAGGATGAGTTTGAGTTCGTGCATCCACGCGAAATTGCGGTTCGCTAGACAACGCAATTCAATTAGTACGACGATTAATTAAGTAATGTGGGAACTTTCCTCCTCCTAGGCTCCTCCTCCTTCTCCTGCCCATCGAATCCCTTCCGCCGCGGTACCCGCAAACGACGCTTGAGACATTCCGAAAATCGAAATATTGGATATATATGACGAGTAGCAGCAGCCTCTCGATACACCGGCAGGAATGTCACCGCGAATTATAAATGACATAAAAAATGAGGCGAACCGTACATTCTGCATGATTTAATCCTTCTTACGTTTATACTCTGAAATAATACTGCAAAGTTCGGATTTCTTTGAAACTTTTCGCGTGGTCATTTTGTAGGTAATGAATTTTGGGGGAAAAAATAAAATTCACGAGTGCGCAACGTCGCGAAACGCCGTTCCGATTGAAATCCCGCGGCTTTTAACGATTTTCAAATCGTTATTTTGTAAACGCGATATATATTGAAATAACTTTTGGCTCGGTGAAAATTTTCGAGTCTCGTAAATTTCAAAAAGAAAGGCTTCTTTCTTCCGAATAATTCCGAAGCACTCCTCTGTATAATATCCGGCGCCTCATAATTTAATTCGAAAATTGATGGAAAGAAAGAGCGATCGCGCGATGAGGTTCGAATGAAAAACAAAATAGGGGATGAACGCGCGCGGCGCGGGGGCCAATGGAAGCCGATGATTAATCGAGAGGTTAAAGAAAGATGAAAGATACCGCGAGGGAAGAAAAGTTGAAGCAGCGAGAGGAGAAAGAAAGATTAAGAGATCATTAGAATTCACGAGCATTGAGTCACTGCATAGGCGGGGGAAGAGGGTTGAAAAGAAAGGAGAGCGGGGAACGCGGAGAGAACATTAGAGGAGCAGGGTGACGTTGCGACGTTTCAATACTATTTACGCTCAATTTGATTCGCGGAAATGCCGAGGGTGGTTCCGAGCTGAGGATGCTACCTCATTTCGTACACACACACCCAAATCGACGATGCAATTAATTCCTGAATAATATAATATATATGTTCCGTGGTTAGTTTGAATATTCTTCTCTGAGCCGAGTGCAAGAATCGTCGTTTACATTGATTTTTTTTTCACAATCGCTGAAGAAAATATATTAGAGAATTTCGAATTCCGAATCATGAAAATCGGAAAAAGGAATAGCGTATCGATTCCGATTTAGAGTTGCATTGAAGAAAAAAAAAAAAAAAAAAAAACGACGAAACTTGAAAATTCAAATATCCGATCAAAATAGTAGATGAAATTTTCATGAAAACTCATTGGAATTTTGAATCTCAAAGGCGGTGCTGGTATATTTTGGATGAGAAAATGCAATGTTTCGAAGAGTTTATTTGGACGTCGTGCGAAATCTCGAAATAATATAGGTACAGGGGGGGGGGGGGGGAGGTGAAGAAGAAAAAATCAATAGATTCGTTTGAAAATTGCCATCGAACAATTCATCAAGAACATATAATAACGACAGAGCTGTCAATGTACTTGTCCCGAGACTCTACCGAGTAGTCTCTTGATGTACCTTCCGAACTATATAATCATTTATTTCTCAGACTGCAAGTTGAATATCGTTTAAACCGAATAAATAGACATTGGCTATTCGGCGGAAATGCTTGTCTACCCAAAATCGGCTCATGAAATTCGTCTACGGTTTATTTCAAAAATAGAACATTCGTAACCGCTCTATCCATTTTTTTCATTCCAACGATTCGACAGATTTTCGAAATACACGTTTATCGGGGGGGGGGGGGGGGGGTTACCTATTTCTTTCCGGTCCAATATAATAGGGGAAAATGATAATATTAATAGCGATAGATCGAAAGCGGAGAAATAAATAGCGCAGCCTGATTCTGAGCGGGGCGGAGCGGACTCGTACTTCCGAAGAATTGCGAAGATGTATTGGATGAAAAGCTTGAAATTCAAACTTGCCATTCTTCGCGAATAATTTAATGGCAATTCTCAATTTAATGGCTCTTCTCCCCTTCACAGTCTTGGCCAAAAGGATCATGCATCGTACATTATTATTTGTTCAGAGCAACATTTTCGTTCAAAGGCAATATTACACCAAGTACGTTTTATTGAAATTCTTTTATTAATTATATCGTGTAGACCCCTGCGCTTGGTCATGGAGACCGTAGCAACTTTTTTTTTTTTTTTTTTTTTTTTTTTTTGGCACACTAACCACCATATTATTGACGAAACCTGCGAGCGGATTCTTCAATTTTTAAAACATTTCCATCTTCGTACTTTTCTATCGATCAAATATTGAATATTATTCCTCTCCATCCGGTACTTGTTCGTGGTGTTGCGATATAAAAACGTGGTACACAGCGGGCGTTAGCTTATTCGAACTATCCTATTTTTCGAAATTCAGCGGTAAAAGAGTTTTCGAGACATAATATTTTCCTAGTAAAACCGATAGATCAAGGTGCGTTATACTTTTGGCCATGGCTGTATATACATATTAGTGTGTGTGTGTATGTGTGTATACTTTACATTGCGTTTGCTCTAATGTAATGATGGTCATCATAGTTGTTACTTCAAGCTTCTATACTAATTTTGCTAGTCTAAAATGTTGTTGTTGTTTTTTTTTTTTTCAAACAAGACGAGATATATATGAAGTTGAAAAAATAATGATCTATTTGGAATAATCGCAATTGATAAAATCACGGTATACACTGAATAAAAACATTTACATGATATACATTACAAGTTCGTGATTTAATACACACTCGTTCTCTCTCTCTCTCTCTCTCTGTTTGTCTTTTATCACGCCGCTTTCAGACACGATTATAATAAATTGTCCGTTGATACAGCCTGCATGAAATTAAAAAACAAAAAAAAACGAAAACGAAGAAACCAAATCATACTTGAGGCTTGACTAGAACGTACAGTTGCCGTCGTACCAACAGAAAATGCATCATTGAGGTAATAAAATCGTTTTATCCCTTCAATTAATTGACCTTCCATTGATTTATTTTTCTTCTTTTAATTGTAGTATCGAAAGAAAAAGAAAATTTGTCACCCTTTCATTTGGGTCTACGTTAAGAACTATCGTATTTTTTTTTTTACATAACTTTTTTTTTAATACTATTTGTTGTATCTCTTGAACGCATGAGGAGCGGTAGAATGCGCAATTTAGAAAAATGGAATGTATCTTAAGGCGGATTTTCAAATGGTTGTTTCGATCTTTAGCTGGCAGTTTCGATAATAACGAATTGAGACAAATTTTTTCGGTCACGAATTGAAAAGTTGTTAGCTTAAAAAATTAGTAATAGATAAAATAACGAGGTCAAATACGCTCGATTGTCGTGCGAGAATGAATGATTGAGCTGCCCTATAAAAATGAGGCATTAAAAATAAAAGTTTAATGGCACCGTAGTTAAAAAATTTAACGGAATTATCTCGCGAATTTACAACAGCGCGTGAAATAAAATAAAAAGACAATAGGATAAGAAAATAATTACCCGATGATGGTATGATTACAAACTATAAAATTCATGCGATTCGAAATCCTTAAGAGATACGCAATTGTTTAAACATATGGAATTAAAAGTTTTATTATATTGGCGTATGCAGCTGCTGGGAGAGACGAAAGGATGACGTACACGAATTAACTCTTTTTTTTTTGTTTTTCTTTCTCTTTGATCCTCTTCATAATAAGCCCCCACACTTTTCTTATTTGTAATAAATAGTACCGAAGTTCGTGTCGTTAAGACGTAACAAGTTGTTTTTTTTTTGTTCATTAGCGATTCACAAGTTTCTGAAATCGTCGAAATTTCATAGCCAAGAACTGGAAAATAATCGCTAGGAAACGCTAAGAAATAAAAAAGCTTTTGTTACGTTCCAACGACGCAAGCCTCAACATCATTTAATCTTGGCTCTCTCTCTCTCGGTTAGTCTCGATTTTTTCCCATCACTTCTTTGTATGTCCTTATCGCGAGATTTTTCACATATCTTGATTTTCCTCACCCGTCTCATTGTCAACGAACTCGACATGGGTAAATGGAAAGTGTCCGACTTTGCCGTGCAGCTCACCCTCCCATTGTCCATTGATGTTAGTTTTCGTAACCTTTATTATGTCCCCAACTTCGAGCTTTAACGCGGTTTTGTCATAAGCATTTGGTACACGAGCTTGCTTAACTTTGGCAAAGGCCGGTAAGGTCCGTTGAATATTGGAACGACGAGTCGTCGCCGCCGGTGGTGTATCCGGTCCGAACTGCGACGTCGGCTGGGACGAACTTGAATTCGAGCCTGAGCTCAAACTTCCTCCGATACCCGAATCTTGCCGAGAGCTATTATCCATGTTCGGTTGAGCTTCCTCTTCGTACTTTTGAACGTACGGCACCGGCACCAAACCCATCTGACCGAGGCTATTCTTCGCCGTCCACCATTGCTCCTCGTCCCTCGTTACCACCGTCAATATCTCTCCTATTCCCAAAAAAAAAAAAAAAAAAAAAAAAAAAAAATCAAACGATCCGTTTATCGACCGACTTGGACTTTTGAAACGAGAGCAAAAAAAATATCTTACCTTTCCTGAATGGCAAATCGTCCGGATCGTTTCCTTCAAAATCATATTTGGCTATGACTTTGTGAATTTTTTTTGGCGCCGGCCTTATCAAAGGCGTTGTATCCAGATAGTGAAGTTTGTAAAAAGCCAAAAGCCTCGGTATGTCCGCAAACGTTTGGTCTCCTATGCGATATCTTATTTGGTCGGCGTGCTGAATTTTATTTATAATATAATGGCTAACTTTGCTGTCCTCTCTGACGCATAATACGAAATCACCGTGAATCGACGTACTGTCTCGCACTAAGAAGACACCACCCTCTTTCTCTCCCATAAGCAAATCCGAGGCATCTTGCCGGGACATTGCACCAAAGTACCAGCTAAACAAAAAAAACAAAACAAACGATTATATTCATTTTTCTACCAATCACAATAATACTATCTCGCGATCGTTTTATTATAGAAAGATTAATAATTTATCGATTCTTTGTGAATTTGATATTTTGTGGAATTTTCAGGGCGATAAAACAACATTCTACAAGGAGTAACTTTTTTCATCGCAACATGATCATCTTCTTTACCGATAATAATTACTCTTCAACGCCGATAACTTTTTTGATTGTACGTATTCACAGACGATATAAACATTGATAACATTGGTTGTAAATCTATCAAAATTCTATCTTGAAATTTCAAATTATTCGTTCTATTGTCATCGCTCGCTATGATTATATGAAATAGTGCCATACCTGTTTTTGTCATACTCATCGAATGTAGCTGCCATTGTGACAAATGTTTAACGATACGGAATAAGGTTTTATCTTCTCCTCCTTTGATCATACAAAAACCGTTCCTTGATAATAATGATTTAAAAAAAACAACAACAACAACAACAACAACAACTGTTCACTAGCTCATCACAAAGTCTCGTTGACTCAGCTTTTTAATCACGGACATATCTGATATCGCTCGTAGGGACGAGTCTCTTTTTCCTCTCGCTTCCTCGAAAAAAAAAAAAAAAAACGTAATTCTTCAACGAGTTGTACGACTGATATATAGATCGAATGTATCGCAATCGCAATCACTACAAAACTCGGCGCACGGTGCGATGCTGCATCGATTGACAGCAAAATGAAATAAATAAAATAATCAACGCACGCACGCACACACCACCGCCGGGATCGAAGGCAGAAACGTGTGTACTTTTTTGTGTTACGCGGAAGAGTCACGCGTTTCAATCGTAATTGAAAACGACAAATTTCACCACGAACATGTTTTTTTTTTTTGAATTATTATTATTAATATTTTTTTTTTCAACACTCAACGTTTTCTGGAACACGCGAACTTTTGTGTATCCTAGAGGAGGAAGGACAGCCAGCCTCTTCTTTCTCGCTTCTCTCCCGCTTACATCAATCTCGAGATTTCAACGCGATGATTATTGCACACTCGATCGTAAGATCTTAGTTCTTTTGGTTCTCTTTTTGTTATAATTTCCTTTCCAATGGCAGGATTACGGAACCCTCTCCTCTTTCTCTCGTTGACGATAATTGCCAACAAATTTACTACGGAATGTCCAGCTAATATGGTCGCGAGAGTAGTGCACGGCGGCCAACTCACACGAGCAAGAGAGATGAGAAAACACTCACACACCCACATAAATATTTAGTCCGTTGTGCGTGTACGCGATTTAGAACGAAGTGAGAGGAACGCAAAGTGGTGGAATTATATAGACGTGATGGTTTTACCAGCAGAAGGGCCACGAGAAGCGAGAAGTAGGGAGATATCAGGGTGAGAGAAGGATGAATAAAAAAAATATATATAATTTACAAATGTCGCGGATGCTGGAGTCTATGGGAGATACGCTTCGGAGCTGAGAGAAACGAGAAACGAACGAAGCTCGCACGCGACGTTTCGCTCGAGAGCGCTGCCAGTGGCCAATCGATGTACTATATTTGCAAGGCTCCCCGTCAAAGCAGGCTGCGGTCCGAATTGTGCATACAGCGTTCACAGCGCGCTAACACCCGGTCCGAATCGTGCTTTCAGTGCTCAGAGTTTGTACTGAAAATTATATGACGTCACGGATAGCGGCATTTCCGGGCGCTCACAACGACCATGCCTCGGGTAGTGAGCATGCACCGTGAGCGTTAACACACGATTGGTCAGTATTTCAAAAGCAAGGAATACTTTTGGCGCCCTCCGCTATCCAAAAGTGCATGTGCCTCATCCAAACGTCAATGATCCCTGATCCGTATGATATTAAGGAGTTCGGTACAAAAGGCTAAATGTTAAGAAATATATCAAACTTGGTGATAATGTTCCTCAACATCAAGTACGAAAACACAATTTTCTTCTACTTATAGTTATCGAGTAATTACGCATTAAAGCAGATTCCTTATGCCCGGAATGTGAACCTATATATATGGAAACGATTATACACGTGAACTTTAGTTTTCAATTACTCGATAACTGTGTAGAAGAAAAATCTGGAAAAAAAAGTATTGTCAAATTTGGCACTAAAGAATATGTTCACCAAAATTTTATAAAATTCTGAACTTTTTGAAATTTTTTATGTTTTTAACATGGTTTAGCATGGCAACATCGTATGAATCGTATCACCTGTACCGAAACTCCTTAAAAAATATCAATGTCCGTCGAAATTTGCATTATGATGGAAAACACCGTGAAGAGATGATATTTTTGTCATCTCAAAATGCAGATAGAGCCGGAAGAGGAAAGTATATCGTAACGAGTTGGAGTGCAATTAGTATGCATCTCATGTTCATGGACCATTCTAATTAGAAAATACTAATTTTTCTTTGGCTCGTGTTTTAAGATAAACAATATTCGCAATATTATATCGAAAAACAACGAACTCTTACTCGTCGGGAAATAAAAATAGAAGTCGACAGGTTATGTTGACTGTTGACGTTACGACCGCACCGACAGCACTCTTATAGATGGACGTGAACTTAGCCCCCCCGACATGAACTTTTCTATACTTTTCTGATTTCAATCGTTTGTGTGTCGTTTGTAGAGTATTGTGAGAACAAAATAAACGCTTGTGAGATGAGTTTATCGCGAAAAAATCAAAAATAAAAATTTGCGTGAAGTTGGCCCGACCATTCTACTTTTTAAACTATATGAGTCTAATTGTACGTAAATCAATGAAAAATCGTTTGTAGAACACGAATATTACAATAAAAATATTGTAGGACGCATATTTTTATGAAAAAGCAAAAACAAAAATTGAGTCTTATGAAATAAGACTGATTCATAAATGCGAAATTATATGGATAGTCTGCTGAACTGATTCAGATGTTACCACTGCTGGTCTATTCCTCAATTTTATTTTATGAAAAGATTATATAAGAATATTTTTGAATGTTAAAATGGAATAATTCTACCGACTAAAAAAAATACAGGATTCATTTTTCATTTCATCAATCAATCCACGGTCAGTAAGAGAAAAAAAAACATTTTATTCTTCAAAGATTAACAATTGAAATGGAAATCGAATTCTTTCAAAAATAATAGTTAAAATCGAAGAAAGCCCAACAGTTTGATACTGAAAATTGCTATGCACAGAAATGAAACCAATAAAAATGATGGAATTATGTACTCACTCGTCGATGTCTTGTTCCCCTCCTCAATAATGAACCTACCTTTGGCAAAACCGAAAAGTCCGCAATTCCGAAATAGTCCGCACAGTTAATAACCACTTCCGTTGCAGGACACTCATTGCAGTTGATTAATTTCCACTCGATTTTTCCCAGATCCATGATTTTGAATTCAGACGAGTAGCAGCAGCAGCGTCGTTTTTCCAACGTTGAAAACGATAGTTCATCGTAGTTCAAAATTCAAATGCACTAATTCAAAACCAATATTAACTTTTTACACTTCCGAGATATAGTAAACGCGTGATTAAGACGTCAAAATTTTTTTTAATTTCCACGTCAACAAACTCTTGCACGGAATAAAAAAATCTATTCAATATTTATTTGTTCCGCTAACTCAAAAAATGTATTTTTCTTGTGGCAATAAACTTTCTTTTCGCAATTGAATATACGGTCGGTGACGAGTGACAGAAAGTGTAATGGCAACTGGTGTCACAGTTTCGTGGAAAATCGTGCGTGCTCACGTGGGTGCATGCGTGCACGGGCGCTTGCGTTCTATTGTACTCTAGCACTTGCGATAGTAAAAACTATTCGCAATGCCTGTACAATAGCTGCGGTTATACATGCCTTGCGTGCATTGCGTTGCGTGCACCGTTTGCAGCATCCGGGTTATATGCATGGACCTTGCCTGCTCGACTTCGATATGCGATACAGAAACTGTATCGCGTTCGGAAACAGCAAACTACAGAGTAGATTTATAGCTTTCGTTCCGTCATTCTTGCCGACAATCCCATGGCTTTACGGCCTGCGTGCGTTTGGTGCTTTGCGTTGCGTTGCTCGACTCGCATGTATGGTTGCATCTTAGCTCCGCTTGCGAACACGCGTGCGTGCGAGCATACACACGATTTTCGAAGCTATAACACAGCCGTCACTAGACTGTCTGTCACTCAAGACCCTTGCTCACGCTGTCATTTATCGTGTTTCGATCAAATATTCAAAGTAATTCGTTCTTTAATTGAGCACGAAAAATAATATCGTGGGCAAGAGGCTTCCCTACCGGCTTATCGCTTATCACGTTGCGAGAAGAAAACTCGTTGACGAAAGAGAAATAATTGAAAATTCATTACGATTGACAAACGAGCGAATTGTGTTTTACGACCCTAATATTCTTTTCATAGCGTTTTCGTGCATTGTTCGTTTTCGAGAAATCGCGCATATTTTTAAGCTCTTATTTTCGTGCATTTTTTATTTTAAAAAAATCGCGCATATTTTCAAGCTCTAATTAACGGAAATTGCGATAAAAAATTATAGATTTGGATGGTTTTAATAATAAAAAATTTTATCACGATTTTCCGTTTTTTTATTATCCATCGTTGTATTTTTATTTGGTTTAACGACAATTCAGACCGTTTAAAGTATTTTATATAAAGATTTTCGTCATTAACCGACTCTTATTCCGCACTCTGTTTTATCAATTTCGTTGCAATCAACAAACGATAATGCGCGGTATTGCACTAGCCGACCGATGCTAATGCAACTCTCTCCGCGCGGCGCGCGCGCTACTTGCCGCCCCGCCCCGCGTCCCGCGGGCGACTGAATGAACTCGAGTCTCTCGCTCGCTCCCTCGTTGCCCCGCGCATGATCCAGTTCTCACGCCTGCCCCTTCCAGTCGCCCCGGCGTGAGCTCTCCCCACCATCCCCACTACGGAACGGCTTAGCAGGCCAAGCGCGAGAGCGCGTAAACGTAAACACAGAGTCGAGGCTCCACGAATGTAAACAAACCAAACAAGCTAGGGACATTCATTCGCCAATATTATTTAGCGATCACATTTTCGTGCACCGTATAAATATTCGTTCAGTAATATTTTATAAAAATTCAACAACGTTTTATTCTTTCGTTTTCTCAACCCATGAAAATGCTGGTAGCAAAAAAAAGAACGTCAATCGAATTTCATTCAGTTTTTTTGAATCTAGAAAGATTCGTACCCAGAAAAGTCTGCACCGGAACTTTTAAAGTGCCCAGAACCTATGTTGCCCGATATCCAGGTTACAAAGATCAACATTCGAACGACACGTTGAAACAGTTAAACCTGTTAAGTAAAAAAAATTAATTCCCATTAATGAAAAAGAAAATTCATAAAAGTGGAGGATCCCAAAAACTGGCAATCATATTGCGCAACCACGATGTCACTTCCACCGATTCCATGCATGTAGGATTTTCCTGTGTGTTCACTCCTTATTCTTTCCAGTCTCCCTGACTGATGGTTCGGAAAAATTTATGCAAATTTTGTTTTTGCTTTTTTATGAGAATATGCGTCCTACAAACATTTTTATTGTATGATTCGTATTCTACAAACGATTTCGCATTCATTTTCGCACAATTAGACTCATAAAGTTTAAAAATTAGAATGAACAGGCTAACTTCACGCTAATTTTTATTTTCTATTTTTTCGTGACAAACTCATTTCACAAACGTTTATTTTGTTCTCACAATACTCTACAAACGACACACAAACGATTGAAATCAGAAACCTTTCGAAAAATTCATGGCGGGGAGTCAAATTTACACCGCTCGCTTATAGAGGGTCCGAATTGTTAGTACTGCAACGGGACGTTAGTGCGCTTACTCAAATCGGACCAACCGTGAGCAATGTGAGCATGTAAGCACTGTTCGCACAATTCGGACCGCGGCCAAAGAGTCGCTATATTTACTACGCTACAAACATGTTTAGAGGAATAGTGCCCCTCTGAAAGGCAGCTGCGATCTTAACAAAAACTTTCCAAATTACAAACGAACACACTTGTGCGAAACTTGTTAAAAAAAAAAAAAAAAAAAACAACCGTGTCCCCATTCTCCTCGCAGTTTCAAATAGTTTATTGGCATTTGCCGAATTTTTTACACTCTTCCGACAACAGACGTATTTTCATTTACATGTGGTTTTTTTTTTTTTTTTTTTTTTTTTTTCTTCAACACCGTTTATTGCACGCAATATAATGAAATTGATAAATTTATAAAATTGCTTATACATCATAATATTCCTACGCTATACATACATATATATAAGAATGTTAATAATGATAATAGTCATTGAGTGCAATATTAATTTCACATGACACTAATGATTATGTAGCCGGAGACAAAATTGATGCATCGCTCTTACAATTAATCGCTCACAATACTGTATTCTGCTTGTAAACGGGAATATCGCTTCGGCGCGTCATAACGAAAAAAATAATACGATATTTTATGTTTTTCTCAACAATTTGTGAATTTCCCTGTTAATTTTGATTCGTAAAAATAAAACGTACAGAACCTCGCGAGTTTTCTATAGGAATATTCTTACGAATAATATATATATCGAGTTCACATACTATACATACATACTAATTACAAAAGTACTTTACGAAATTTTATTATCAAAGCACTCGAACGGAAAATTGGAAACGTCAGTCAGTGTAGGTATGTTACATTTAGCATCGCTATTCGTTTTTTCTTTCTCATTGTTTTTCAATACTTTGAGATGCCATGATAGTATAATTAATAAGTGCACCAGTCATTTTGTCTTTTTTTATCTACTCCGCTGAATCAACTTCAACTACACCTTTTGCATGATTTCAAACACTTCACGTTGATGCGAATGATTCAAACAGATTTAACTTTGCAACACATTGAAGAAATGAATACCACGCCTAAGCACATATTTATTGCATTCTCTAGTTGAATCGCTCGAAATATAATCTCAGCCTCTCTGACCATTAGTTGAGATATCAAATTGTACGAGTAAGGCCATGGTTTTTCATGCGAATTCGGTTAATCAGAGCCATTTTATAGATTTTTGAAATTTTTTTTTTTTTTTTTTTCAAAACTGCATACTCGTACAATCTAATTTTTGAATATTTCAATGAGAAACGATTGATGTTCGCGCGCGCATGGAAAATGGCAACCGGTATGATTCATTCGATTCACTCGTAATCACTCAAACGACGAAACTGATGCGCTGAAGTCTTTGAATAATAAAAATTGCGAGGCATCGAGATTATAATTTCTATTAGTTTTCGTATCGTGCTCTCATTTTTTTCGAACAATATTAGTTTTTTTTTCTTTTCTTTTTATGAAGCATCATTTACAGGAGCGATCGTACCAACTCAATTGAGAAACATTGTTCTACTTTTTTTTTTCTCACATCTATGCAAAAGAGTAACGTTTTTTTCGCTCCGTTTTCTTCCAGAGTTCATGCGTAACATACTTATTTCACTCGACACTACTCGGAAAGAGTATGGACTAAGGCCTCTTTGATGTAATTATATTTTTTTGTTTTTGTTATTTTCATCCCTTTTCCCTCAAGTATAACAATATCGATAACAATAGAACGAGCAATTTCGGAATTTTTCCTTCTCACTCGCCTCAGAGTTTTGCTCAGCCTTTTTTTTCCACCAAAATCGAACTTGTCGAAAGGACGATTTTTGATTGATAGGAAAAACATAGCTGCTCATTTCTGCATTTTTTTTCCTCGCCGCGAGAAACACGCTTGCTCTGCAAAGCGCGAATATTTCTGATGGAAAATCTCGCTCATATAGCGCGTTTTTTTTCGGCATCGCCATATATTTTCGCGTTTATTTTGTTGCGTGATTCACATTGGCTCTACGATAATCGAGAAACGCCGAATGCGACGGTCAAACACCGTTCGAAGCTGGTGAACTTTCTATCGGCGGCCGCAAAAGATCGTGATATTGCATGAGAGCTTCGCGCAAAGATCGAGATACTTGCGTCGACGCTGTTGCTATTGTGCACTCGACCAGACAGGGATACAAACCTATCAACTGCTCCCAAACCGATCTTTCGACTGTTGAGAGAAAAAAAAAAAAAAAAAGAAAAAAAAACGATAATCAACGTTACGGTAAATGCATGCTTGTACCAAACTTGTACCAAATATGTGATAAAATGAAAAGTAGAATATATATAATGATACCTTTGTTGGGTGGTGCTTTTTTCAATGATACGACCAAAGTCGCGACAGCCTTGAGGACAAATGATATCTCTGACAATCTGAATCTAGAAAGCAGAATAACAACGAGAATTTGAGCGACGGATGAATTGTTGATATTCTTTAGCTACGAAATTAGGGAGAGGATAGGGAGTCTGAGCAAGAAACTAAACCACCTTGGCAATGGACATTTGCCGCTGCGTCTCTCGTCCTCGATGTAACGCCAGAGAACTTCTTGAAATCTGTGAAGCAGAGCGGTCACGGCTAATCGACCAGCGACTCCACCCTCGTCGCTTTCACTCGCCGCTACGTCGTTCAGTATGTCCGATGGTTTGCTCAAACCGTCGAGAAGGGAGAATTGCAGAAGCGTCTCGAAACACGTCTTTGCGAATTCTTCTCGCAGTTTCGTCTCCCCATTTTTTTCTGCATTATTACGTAACGGAGATGAAATGAGGAAAGACTCGTTCGTACGACAAGCTCTTGCGATCGTGATATCAATAATTATATGACTCCTGGAAATTATTTATGGGACATTTGTACCTATATTCGTTGTAGTTGCCGAATGAATGGATCCCTTATTCAAGAGCATAACAACCCGAAGGATAAATTGATGCGGTATACGTTGAGAATGGGGCAAAACTTCGTTCCTCAACAATTCCATCACTTGGCAGTCGACCGCTTCGTCCGCCTGTATCTCTTCTAATCCGCGTTCGACCTTTATCGGACTAAATCACAACAAATTATGATATTTGAATGATCGAAACTGATAAAATCATGAATTTATATGAAGCCAGTGATGAAGCTCGAACCTCTTTGGAAATAGAAAATCATCCATCGTATCTGCCAGCACGGGCCACATGCTCTGAAATTTGTCGGGATGATTTCGTGCAAGAGGAAGCCCGATGTGTAATACAGCCAATAGACTGGTGACAGCGAGTTTCCATGTCGTCGCCGATGGACACGCGTATTTCATGGATAAGGGAACTCGCAGAGCTTCGATCACGTGTCGCAATATTTCACCCTCGATAACAATCGACTCCGACGCTGTTTTTTGATAAAGATTCACCACCATCGTTAACGCTTTTTCTCCAAAGGGCACGTAATTCATCGTAACCCAATCAGCCTAAAAATTTATTACGATGTTCAAAGTTTTTCCGAATATACTATAATATTCGTTGCAACGATACATCGTTTTTACGTACGGATATGCCTCTGACTTGTGATATATGCTTCGTTTGCAGTTTTCCGTAAGTTGGTGCCTGACAAGCGAGTTTCGAAAAATTGAGCAATTGAAGAAATATCAAGCCTATCATCGTCCGCAAATTGTCCGAACCGTTCAAAGCTTCCTGAAAAGAAAACAAAAACTCGTATCAATCGATTAAACGCATTAACAATTCGAATTTTGATGAAATTGAGTAACATTACTTTTTGTAAAAGTTCCATAGAATGCAAAACACCATCTTGCAATTGTGTAAGAACGACATCTGGCACCGTGGGTAAAATGTAAGCCGTCGATTCCCCATGAACAGGCACCTCGACCACATTTTTCAGTACTGTACACAATTTTTGGAGATCCGTACCGGTAAACCTTGTAAGAAAAAGATCCCACCGTTACCAATGAACGATTTAAAAAAATAATAATAACAATTTCATTTTTTTTTTCTGTTCTCACTTATTTCTTATGTGATGAAAGACCGCTGGAAATATATGAACAAGGGCTGTCAAAAAAGCCTGCGAGGGTACGTAAGGCTCAGTTTCATCGTCCGGAGGTGGCATAGAACTTTCAATTCCAATATTCAACCAAACGCGCCATGCTACGATCCACAGAGCTTCTGGATCCCCGCCCGCAGGTACATCCTCCGAATTGTCACCGTTTTTTTGAAGGTACAGAATCTCTTGGAATGATTTTAACGCCGCTAAAGATACCTACGAAAAATGTATCGAAAATCGTAAAAATTTTTCCATCTTCCGAGGATGCCTCGAGCAATGGAATATTTCATTGATTTTGTCAATTATTTCTTACCTCATTGTTCTTGCTGAGTGCCGAGTGTTCGATAAATTCAAGCAAGAGGGACCAGGCTCTTGGAAAATCTCCCAACATTTGTAGCAATTGTCGCTTCGTGTTAAAGACCCTTGCCACACCGCTGAGTGTCAGAACCTTGAAAAATGATGAGTAGAAAATTTTCTATTCTTTGTGGAAAATAAATCATAGTTATCGAAATGGCGAGAAAAAAAATTACTCGTCCAGATTCTATTTAGATTAATTATCTTCGACATTGAGAATACAAAAAAACGATTCCTCCAGATTTCATAATCGTACCTGCGTCTCGGCCCACTGTTTCTGTGCGGTATTTCTACTATGATGAATCAGTATGGTGCCACTGGTGTCGACTTTTTCGTTGCTTGCGGAACTCGAAAGATTTCGCACTTTATCCAAGAGGGGAAATAACACTTGCCAGAGCACCGCCTGCCAAGTGGGTTGATGCAAAAGACCGCCGTGGGCGGATATTGTCGAAAACAACGTTTGACTCGCTGATTTTCTCACCGCAGGACGAGGATCAACGCATAAATCACCTAAAAACATATACATATTTCAGCATTTATAAAATACAATGATGAATATGCTATAATAATAATAATAATAATAATAAGAATTAACGAAATATTTATTTCTCCTCCATTATTTAAAATAATTTTCGAAATCATTCATATTTCCTTTCGAAATTTAGATAAAAAATTATTCATGCCACACAAGTTACCCAGTCTAGCGTAAAGGCACATCCACAATTTATCGAACGGTGGCATATTCGTTGTACCCGGGAAATCGGGAAAAACCGAGCCTGTATCGCCTCTCAAGCTTAAACACAATTTCTCCTCGTTTTGATAAAAATAATCACTGATGTTCCACTGAAAACAGAAAAAAAAAGAATAGAAAACTTATTATAAATCGATAAAGAATTAGAAAAAAGAAGTCAATTATGGGCTTAGTCAGAAGTGAAAAAGAATGTGTAGGTTTTATCAGTAGGCGGACCGGCGGACAAAGGAATTTCTCTCTGAAACCTACTCACCATTAATCCCACTGCGGTCAGTGAAATATTAAGCTCTTGAGTCTGGGAACCAAATTTTGCTGCGGTGTCGACGCAAAGTGGAAGGCAACGCCATGTCATGACCGGCAGGAAATCCGTAACGACCAACTGAAGACATTGGAAAGCTACGCGAACGAGTGATTCTCCATGATGATCAGAAACAGCACCGATTATACCGAGTACCAATGGCCAACCGTGATACAGAGTTTCACCACCGCCGTGAAGAACCTGGAGAACGCATTCCAATTGGCGTTGTCTCACGTCGGCGTGTCTCACCGACGACAATTCCGACAAGGGACCCAACAGCAAGGTCTGTAATTTCTGTTGAAAAAATAAATAAATAAATAAATAAAGCATCGAACCAACTGCTCAATAAAAAATACGTTATAAATCAACGATATAATATTTTAAATATTTAACATTATTGAAATAATTGGATTTCACGATATTTCCGTTTACTCGTACAAAAATTCTTTTTCTCTAGATTATTGGTTTTACTTGATTATCTCGTAGGGGTTGAGGATATTTATGCTGCAGAGCGGCTTTCACTAAATAGGTGATCGCCTCGACACCCCATTCACGCATTCTTATGTGCGGATGTTGACAAACTTCCAACAAATGATTTGTCAATGGCCTCCAGAGTACTTCTACACGTGGCAAATTAACAAGACCAGTTTCGAGAAGTTTCGCAACCGCGAACAAAGAAGGTTCCTGGAAAAAAAATAGATCGATAAATGATTCGATGGATAATTGAAAATTTTTTAATATTGAAAAACATGATTTTTTCAATTTTTCGTTTTTTTTTTTTTTTTTTTTCGTTTTTTCTTTTGTTTGTGGAACAATTCGTAATTATGTGTCTGTTTAAACTAGCAAGGTATGTTTGGTTGAAAAATGATTATCGATCAAAGTCGTGCTGAATGAAAAAACTGAACGATTGTGTTACACACTCTGTTGGAGTAAGCCAACTCCATGGCTTCCTGACTCAGCTTGCAGAGAGCATCGATCAGGTGATGGAGCGCTACGTCATCGAGATACTGACTGCTCTCGAAAAGTCTGCTCAACATGGCGCTTAGTACTGGCAAATCTGCCATTACGGCGGTGGTGAGAACGGCATTAGAATCAGTCGCGGTTCTACCCGCTTTCAAGGATCCTCCGGTCGATGGTTTCAAGCCTAGTATCCAAACCAAATGTTGGAGAGTCGTGAGAACGAGATGCCACGCACTTCCGAGTATGCTACCGTGACAATGAGCCAACAACAATAGAGCTCGCATACATTGAAGATTTTTTGCTGTCAACATCACAGGACCCTGTTGAGCGCCTGAAGAAGAAAAAAAAAACCTTTAGCTTCGCAGCACTCGGTGAAACTTGAAACCGGTTGAATTTGGAGAAAAAAGTAACGAGTTAATTTCATACCAATGGGCAATGAAGCGGTGGGCAGAGGGGTTCCAACGGCGACGACTTGCTGCCGATAATCCGGTTCACCGGCGCTGGTGGGATTGAATTGAGATAATTCCTGAGACCTTGCCGAGGGAATTCCCTGAGGTGCGCTGTTCAAGACCGTGAGGGCGTAGTGAGGAGGCAAGGATGCTTTGCATATCGCCGTTATGAAAGCGTCACGAGGAGTTTGAAGATCCAACAGACCGCAGATAGATGCAAACGTTTGAATGGCTTTGAGCACGTTTTCCGTTGCCGACTCGTCTGTACTGATATCGATAATACCGAGATAAGTTACGCGTCTCCAAGCGGCCGCGACGTTCGCGTTACCGCAACCCGGTAAAATTGTTCCGTGCTTTTTGTTTCATTAATGAAAATAATACCTCGCGTCAACGAGTGGACTGAGAGCTGCGAGCAGGCCACACCAGCTCGAATTAATCAATTGTGTGTGCAGTCGTCGTTCATTTTCCGTAGGATTATACTGGCTTTCGGCTCCCTGCTCTTTAGGCCCGATCACCGCGAGCGCTATCGAGCCTATTATGTCGAGTAAACACGCATAAGCGATGCTGATACCATAACCATCCGGAATTTGAGGTGGCTCGATTTTATCCAACATTTCGAGACTGAAAAATAAAAACCTCATTATCTATTATTTTTAACAAAAAATATTTAGAGCAAATACTCGGCGGCGTCTTCGCTTTTTGCATTACGATATTGATTAGAATTTGTTTTGTTTTTTCTTACTACGTAGGCTTCGCTTGACCGCTGGAAAATGTTTGTACAACCGGTAACCAAACACCTCGCGAGTAAAAACCCGGTTGTGGCGAAACACCAGGACCAACGGGCATTCCGGCCAGTAGAGCCGGAGCACCGCTCTGAGCCGGGGAAACTCCTGAGCCTAAAGAAGAACAAATTTTACAGAATAAAAACTCGGACGTGTCTCTAAGTTTGGGTATTGCTTTTATATTTCCCTTTTCTCGTGGATAATCTTTGGAAATGTCAAAATTTTACCTGACCCAGGTTGTCCGATGACTTGAGGATTGATAAAAAGGCTGTGAACATAGGCGCCTAAACTGTTGACGATATCTTGAAATATGTTGGTGGTGTGTTGCTTGAGATCGTAACATTCGCAAAAGCTGGTCAACAGATCCGTATGTACCGTCATTTTGTGCAATACCTCGAGCGCCAGTGCACGTTGCCAAGGTGGCTTATCCGGGTCGAGAAATTTAACGATCAGCGATAAAAATATTTCGCATTCCGTTACCTGTACAAACAAGAGTCATGTTTTTTTTTTTTTTTTTTTTTTTTTTTTTCACCTTCTTTATATACTTTCAAATAAATTTATGCAGTTGCAAAGATTCACTGTGCAAAAAATGATATATATATATATATATTAAATTTTCCATAATTCGACAGAAGCGTGGAATTTATATAACTTTTGATTTCATTTCAATTATTAATCCATGTTATTCGGGATATAATTAATGAATCAAGATTTTTTGATCTACCGGACTTACCAGAAGCGAATGATACTTTTGCACGAGTATCGAAACGACTCTGAGTAGACGCATACTAATTGGAAAATATGGTTTATCGAGCGGCGTCGCCGGCTGCATCGAAGCTGGCACGGAGTTGCGATACTTGATGTTGGGAGAAAATAATTTTATCACTAACGCGCAAACTCGTTCTTTCAGTAGAAAGCTGAATTCTGGATGCTGCAACACAGAGAATACAAATATCGACTGTCCTTAAATATTGTTTTTTTCAAGTAAAAAATTAGTCTCACGCACTTTGAAGAAAACTGATGAAAAATTTGTAAGTACAGACTCCAAGAGCTCCAGGCCGAATGTCCGAGTCATTTCTGTAATTCCGATCAGCCAGTAAGGTTGATCCGCATTTACCAATTGGACCAGATCCTAAATAATATTAATAAAGCATGATTACTTTGCTTTTGAATCGGACGGTTGTCAACGGTTGTCGAACTAACTGATTGAAAACGGTGTGAATTTAATATTCAAGCTCCCAACAACGGTTTCTCAGAATGGGATACCGAGAGGGATCCGGTGACATACCTGAAACATGAGAAACGCATCGGCGGCGCAGGGAGCCAAGCCTTTGGGCGGCTGATTCGTGCAAACTTTCAGTTCCTCCAGAAAATTCTTATCCGGCTCCCTGGGACTTGTGTTTTCTTCGTCTTCCGCTACCACGCGTTCAAATACCAATGAAACCAATTGTCTCACCGTTGCACCAGCCGTATTAATAGTTGTGCAGTCTTTTGTGAAGTGAAGACGGAAGCATAGAACTAAATTCTATAATAGAAACATGTTTTCCTCTAATGATATTCGTCGGAATTCAAAGGGAAATAAGTCTCGCGGACCGGAGTAAGATTTTCTTGAAAAAAAGTATGCAGTACCCTGGCCAGAGTTTCTCCATGAACGACGGTATTGCTGGTTAGCAGAAGAGTCACAGTTTGCAATACCTTGACTTCTTCCATACCGAGTTCCATGAGCATCCACAACGCATCCGTGATGTAACGGGCGCCTTTTTGATCCACCGCTTGTTGAGTTATGAGTCTTTGCATCATACCCAAGCATAACTAGAAAAAACCATTGAATTCCAACGACGAAGGATGCTTGAGATCGTTTGAAAAAATTTGTAATATTACCTTAACAATTTTCACATCTTTGCTTTCGCAGCCTTGTACCAGAGGATACAGAATTTGATTTACTATGTAGTAAACCGAAGTTCCAGGATTGTTGGAGGCGGTTCTTAATTTTGTTATTCCTTCCTCGCACGACTTGAGGCAAAAAAAATTGGAAAAATAATCACAAATTTTATCATCGAGCATTTGATCTTTTCATGCAATTACGCAAAGATATATACACGGTGTACACGCTCTATGATAGATTAAGAAAAATGACAATAATGGCAATGTTTATTGTGACGTTTTGCGTGAAGAAAAAGTTGGTTATTTTTAATCGAGCACCGTTGACCGACACTAACCTCCTTAATCTGCGGATACTTCTTCCTCGTTTCGACACTCAGTACTTTTAAATCGGAAAGTAAGGACTCCAAAAATTTGGTATTATTTTCCGGGCTGTACCCGACCGCCGAGGCTGACATATTTTTTGTTTATACGTGTATTATATGTATATGTATATTGATTAGTGGATATATATATTTTTTTTTATTATTTCGTTATCAATCGAACCTCGACGCACTGACACTCGTCGTCGTAACGAGAATAATCATCGCCACCGCACACTTTATATCATCATCAAAACAACATATATATCGACGATCAACCACTGCGGCGGAGAAACACCGAAAATTTGACATGTATATAATAAAAATAGTAAAGGGGGAAAGAAAATAATTACTCGTCGACGATCAAACAAGGACGGTTCATCGTAAAAATAATGTTTTATGTTGGATCAATTTGTTTATGTGGCAATTTGAAATAAAAGCAGAACACACTCTCGTTTTCGGTGCAGCAGGATGATTGACGATTGACGGTTGACGGAGGTGAGTTGGCAGTTGGCAGGAAGGGTTACTTTACTACTCGGCTAGTTGGCCAGTTTCGCTGCCGCCCGCCGCCCGCGTTAACGCGCACCACGAACGTACACGAAGTATCATCGGCGCATGAGAAACGCGACGGAACGTTTTTGAACGATTGCGAATCGAAATGGAAATGGAAATAAGTCTACGTTAGACGGTTAGACCAAAATTTTTGACGTAAAAACGCAAGACATCGTAAACTCGTGACTATCGTGGCGCTTTTTCGTATCGGTCAACGTCGCGGGGAGATGTTGAAGTATTATGTGTTCTATCTGCTGCTACGGAACCACAGAATTCGTCGGCCGAGCAGCCGGTAGACTTCTCCCCTCGCCTCTCCTCTTTCTTCTCAGCTCGATGCTCGATCGACATTACAGATCTACAGAGGGTGTCGGCGGTGTCGGCGGTGTCGGCGGTGTCGGCGGTGTCGGCGGTGTCGGCGGAGAGATGGAGAAGCAGACACAGGGGTTATTCTTTTTCACGTTTTCTTCGATGATTTCTTTTCAGGTTTTCAGGATCAAATATTTCGAGTACGTGTACTATGAACAATAATAGGCTAAAAAAAGTTGAATAAAAACCACCATTGAAAATAATAATCTTATGATCGTTGAAATTTTTCACAAAAATCACTTTGAAACTACGCGAGACACGATATATATATTCGCGCGGGTGAAATAACTCAATTCGCCTGAATGAAGATAGCTTTTTCGCTATAGTTTTTAACCTTTATTGATATTTCGGTAAATTGGAAATAAAAATAGCGTCAACAACATGCATTTATCGGGCGCGGATACGAATAATTTCTTCCGCATATATGCGATAGCGAGTGACGTACTATCATCGGTTGGTATACAATTTTTTAAACCGCGGATTTTTAAATCCTTCTCAATCGTCGTACACATTTATTTATCACAATAGATGATAGAAAAGAAAAGAAAAGAAAAGAAAAAGAATTTGTCCTCTGGGAATGAGAGCGCATTGAAAAAGTTTTGATCGCAAGAGTGAAAATGATGCGGATGCAAAGAGTGCTCGCGTATATAACGAGAGCGCCGCGCGGCTTGATGATTCGGTCTTGGCGCGATCAATAAAAGACAACGGTCGCGGGGGTTGAAATTTTTGTTCCTTCGCTCTTCGCTCCCCTTCGAACGGACGGACGTTTAGTCGTTCGACCGAAATTCGCGTGTTAAATAGCCAATGCTCGTTATTATTGACCGAAAAACCCTATGTGGCGGGATTCGTCAATAAATTTACTTTCCAAATTATTCATACGTCTCTCTTAACGAAAAGTTGAAAAATTCAGTGAGTATCGAACGGGCTGATGTATTGCATTTTCTATACACGTACTACGAAGCACAACGATATTTCGTGCGTTTAATGCGGAACAATTTTCACGTTCGTACATTGATAATAAAATTTTTTTAAATACAAATTTTCGTGGTTTTTAACGTGTATAAAACTCGACGCGTGTATGCATCGAGAGTGAAATGATAATGATAAAGAAAAAACAACAATCAAGCATTATTACGTAATTATTGGCTCAAAATTTGTTTGATAAGCGATTTCCATAAAAAAAATGAGTTAATAAGGCGTTAATAATGGGGCTGCGGACGTGAAATTCGTGACGAAATATTTTTCATTGTTGTTTAGAAATAAAATAAATAAATACTACTCGAGTGCGATAGGCGCGCGCGCGCGGTATCTTTGCGATTAATCGTTAGAATGAGATTTCGTTGAAAAATTGAATGTTTTGTTCGGCGGCTGCTGGGTGGAAACATGCAGCATTAAATAGGAATAATGGCATCTCTGGAGGATATGTGGAAAGAGGCGAGCCAAGGATTTGATGCCGGTGAAGCTTGCGACACTTGGTTCAACCGTCTTAACGAGGTTTATTCCGACGAAAAGCGTACTTATCACAATTTGAATTCTCTCACCGAAAAACTGTCTCATTATAACGAGATAAAGGATCAATTGAAAAATCCTCAAGCCTTACTACTCGCTGTATTCTTCCAAAAGTTCGTATACACATATTATACGCGCGACGCCGCCGCCGCCGCCGCCGCCGCCGCCGCCGGATAACCAAATTTTTATTTAATTTATCTTTTTTTTTTTCTTCAAATTTAACCAGCTTCGAGTACGATCCCAAAGCGTTGGACGGTGAGAGCCAAAACTTGGATCACTTTAATAAATTTGCCGACGAAGCTGGCATTTCACCCGTAAGTTTATTATATACATTTATTTCATCACAAATAAGAAAAATTATATTAGATTCTATATGATGATCTATTAATACTACAGGACAACCGAGTACGTATCGAGACGTGCGCATTGCTCAAAGTCGCGAGTACGCACAGTACCGAAGAGCACAAAGTCGGCGGTGCCTTTGGGGGTGAGGATGCTCACTACCTTTTAGACTTAGATATGGCTATACTGGGATCGTCCCCGGAGGCTTATGCCGACTACAGGGAAAAAATACGCGGAGAATATTCGTTTCTCAGCGAGCCCATGTACACGGCTCTGAGGCTCAAGGTATTTACTTTTTTTTTTTTTTTTCCTGCTCCGCTTCTACCGCTACTACTACGCTATACGCATCAAGATTCAATATTTTAATCACAGCTATTTTCCTAATTACAGGTGCTGCAGAATTTTGTACAAATTCCTAATATTTTTGCAACGAAAGAATTTCGCGAAAAGTTCGAAGAACAAGCGAGACAAAATATCCAAGCCGAAGTTGAATTGCTATCTTAGATTAAATAATAACATATTATATCGTTGTAAATGTGCTTCGTTCAAACACGAGTCTCGTTGTGTATAAGATCGTGACTATATGCTGCATGGAAAAATGATGCTTGGCAATTGTTTTTCGCGTTTGGTTTTTTCCAGTCGATCGATTTTTGTCCAATCATTCAATTTTCATGTTCCTTCGTTCCTTCGTGCGTGCGCCAATATAAACAAACGAAAAATAACGTCGTTGGAAGTAGAGCACAAATACTATAGTTATCGTTTTTATTAACAAGGTTCATACTTTTCGAATATAGCTCGCTCTCTCTACGAGCCAATGAATCGCAATGAGTGATATATCGAATTACATGGTTTTTGTACCATAATATGTAGCTTAGAAGAAAAAAAAAAGAAAAAAAAAAGTAGTACCGTTGAAACGTGAGCGTTGATATTATAGTATATAAATATTCATATATATATATATATATATATATGGATCCGGCACAGCCGTTGTACGTATGAACAACGAATCGCAGCAGCTTGGCGATTGATACCCGAACTTTTGTTCGTTCGTTGATAGAAAAATGGAAATAAAAAATGCATGCATCATTTTTGAAGAAAGTAAACGCGGTTGAGATATTTCGCAAGTTTGTCCGGCGAATACTCAAATAACTTTTCAATATTTCGATCATGCATCGAAGCAGCCTATTATTCGATTGAACGTATAAATCGCCATCCGCAGAGGATTCGATTGATTCTTCATTTATTATAGACGAACGAATGGAGGTGCTGCTCAATGTATTCTGGTATCGTTATTTTATTCCGTGACCGGACCGCGGGTATTATATTCATTGAAACTGTAGGAAACTTGAAAATTTTCGGATAAAATGAAAACAAACATTTTTATACAGCAGCAGCAGCAGCAGCAGCAGATTGTTTGCATCCACCGGTTCGGTCGAATACGAGAGACTCGATGATTTTCATCCATTTTTCTGAGGCTCGACAATATGTAAATAGACGAATCTAAAGATTTATATACGTTTCGCGGGATGACGAGTCTCATTACGATGAATCTTGGGAGAAAAAAATAGAGATGGAATTTTTACAAATTCTCATATATAATAATATATAAGATTTAATTGTTTGGTTCCGTGCACGATCGGATATAAATTTCGAAATATCTTTATCTCGGATATATTCAAAGAAAACATTTTTTTCATATTATTGTATTTCATTGTGATTAATAATTGTAATACTAATTGCAAATTATGTATTGTATGGAAGTTTGCTTTGTTGAGAGCGAGGGAGGGGAAAAATGCTTACTATTTTTATTCAAATTGGACAACACTTTTTTATTATTCGAACAAAATGAATTTTTCAACAAATCGCATAAATCGTAGTATGATCGGCAATAATACATGCATTTTCAAATTCAATCAAAATCAACGATGCTTTCGTCGATACTTTTTTTTTTTTTTTTTTTTTTTTCCTCATGAGGTCAACTATATCTCCCAGCACGCATTATCGGCATGTTTTCTTTTTCATCTCTGGAATTTCAAACGTATCGTTTATCTCATTATAGGTTGTATGCATTCAAGTTAAAATATATATATGTATACAGCGCGATGAAAATCAAATATAATCTGTACGAATGTTAAACGATAAAAATGCGTTTTTTCTGCTCCTCTCTCTCTCTCCTCATCCTCTCTTATTAGACATTTACCATACTTGTTCAATTTCCAAGTTTTTTCCGTATGAATGAAAAATGAAAAAAAAATACTAAATATAATAAAAATGATTCGCGTTTTGTAATAATTGGGGCGATTCGTAAAATGTTGTATATATATGGTGATCGATGCAGCAGAAATATTGGCGACGCTCTTTCGATCGCACCTTCTCACAAATATTTCTCAATTCTCGTTGTGAAAAATGAGTTTTTCCGTACCAGTCGTCGGGTCACATGATGCAAACTTTGCCGCAATGGTCTTGCCTGGTTCGAAAATTTCTCGTCTCACGCAAATCGAATATATCAAATTCCAAAGCGGCGAACACGTACAGAGAGCAGAGAAAATACTGCATCGGTACTACATATTCAGCGTCGCCGGTTATAATGTTTTGGCGTGACAGCCAACGATTCAAGAATACACACATTGACATTCTCGGACGTTGGACAACTTACCTCGTAATTTTATTAAAAATCCATTCCATGCGAATACGTGCATATTTTCTTATCTAGAATTTATAAGCGAATCTTATATATACGACATACACGGACGACAATCTCTGAAATTTCATACGGATTATCGCCAATTGAAACGATAATTTCTCCGCATCATTTATTATTATGTACATTTTTTCATTCATCTATTTCTGTCCAACATATTTTGACTGAAAAAAAATAAAAAAACGTGTCCACAGACGCAATCACCTCGTTTTTCAAATGCCGCGCACGGCTATGTTCTTGGTGAGATATAGGTCGAATGAAAATTTACACTTTTTTGTTTGTTTGTCTTGAGGAGTGAGAAATTATTTTTATTTTTTCAGCAGCTAGCCTGAGAGAAACTCGAAAGTTGGTGATAAGGATGCCAGGTGTACGAGACAGGTTCATGCCTCGCGCGACTAAGGCTTGAGAAATTGTATTCGTGATTTGTGACGGGCGTTTGTGTCCTATATATCCTATTTTATAAGTATCGTATGCTCCCTTTTTCATCTGAATTCGGCACGATAGAGCTCAGTGGCTGCTCGTTTCCTCGTCTTTGCGATCGGGCATTTCTTCCCTCTCCTGCAAAACGTCGGTCAGAATACCGGCGCGATTCGACGATACCGCGCGCGCGGAAGCATCACCAGTTTTGAGGACGCCGCAGCAATAACATGGCCGTTCATTTCTGGAAATGTGTGAGTACATTTCTTTTTTTTTTTTTTTTTTCAAATAATTATCTCTCGCTTCTCCCGTTGAATGAAATATTCGATACGTTTCTCCGCATAAGCTTTGAGCAAAATCATTATTTTTCTCTTTCAATGACAGCTGGAAAAAAAAAGTGATGGACGATTGAAATTTCAACGTTCGGCACAAATTTTAAGACCCAACGTCTTATCATCAGCAGCAATTTTCAAGGTAATAAATATTCCTTTCGGTCACTATATGTTGAACGAGTTGATAGAAATATGACATTTTTTATGAAATTCATGTTGCTCGAACGAATTTGAAGAAGAATGCGAGAGGAATAAGAAGGTTTTTTTTGTGAATAACAATCGCTGATCGATATTATTTGACGAACCAAATAAGGATCAAAAAAATGATTTCGGTGTGCGCGTACGCGATAGGAGAATTCAAGTTTTCGCGGTATTTCCTTAAAATAATAATTTGAGATCGATCGACCGATTGTTTGGTCCCTAAGTAACGCGGGGGAGTTTGCACACTCCTCTCGAAATTTTTTGTACACATGGAAATCTTGGAGTAGTCGTGCGGAGACGGAAATTTTTCATTAAAATTTGTGAACAATAATATGCCAGTCAATTTTGATATATGCGATCGAGTCAGTGACGATCTTGACAAGGTCAAGACGAACTAATTTTATTAAATATGCGCGCGCGCGCGCGCGCGGTGTATTTATCGAACCAATCGAAACTGATCGAAAATCTTGTTGTTGTTGTTGTTTTTTTTTTTCCTATACAGGCTCCTAAATTTCAAAATACCTACAGACTGGAAACGGAAAAGCCTTTCAAAATCGATCCGGTCGATAAAATTGTGAAATCGGTCATGTTGAACCGACTCGAAGATGTCTCTTATGACGCCAAAGAGTGTCCAAAACTGTGCAGCCAAGTTGCTTCAGAGATTCGGAAACGAATATTGAAACTTGACTTCAAAAGGTGATACCAATCAAAACTCATTAGTTTTTAACAAAAATCTGCTGCTATATATTTATAAAATGATTCGTGTCGTGCGTGTTTCATAATTTTCAGATACAAAATCGTTGTCGCCGTAACGATTATCGAAAAAGCGAGTCAATCATTGGAAACGACGATGGGATTCGTTTGGGACGTTGACAGAGATAATTATTCGACGTATACCTTCGAGACACAAACGTTTTTTGCATATTGTGTTGTAATCGGTACTTATTACGAGTAAATATCTACGCTGAATCGCTCCTATTGCACGTAATGTTTCAATAAGAGCTACGCGACGGCATGTTTTTTAAATAAAAAAAATATTGAAAAATTTGTTAGCGAAATAAAGTTGGGAATAGCGGATGATTAACGTTTTACGAAATAACGAGTCTACACAGAAAAACTAATGCTGCAGTATCCGACTCGGTTGATAGCGTTGCGTTGACCCACTTCTTCGAACAATATGCGCGACCAGTTCGCCGTATCTTTATTCTCTTTATTCGTTTGTTTTTTTTTTTTTTTTTCTATTTTGTGAATAATCGCCGGTACACGCCTTTTCTCCATCCAGAAATTGACTATTTTTTAGTCACCGAGACCAAAGTCATATATCGGACAATAGAGTAAGCGCGAAGGAATCTTCCGCTCTTTTTCTTACCGCACCTTTGAAAAAATAATTGTGGGAAAAAATTTCAATAGCGAATACGGCGGAAGGCACGTCGGAGTGTAATACTTGGATCCAATGCGTTTGACAACTGCGAAAGAGTATAAATATAATTTCGTATTTTTTTTCTGACCTATTTGTGAAGCAGCTTTTATGAATCGACTATTCGTTCATCGAATATCGCGCGCGCGCGCGTTACCGCGTATAGAGCTCTGGTTTGACCGATAACCGATCGCGCGTACGAGGCTCGGAAATCAAAGAGCTCCGGATATAGGGGATAAAAAGGAAATGGAAAAATAAAATGTATACGCGCCATGCGGTTGTGCATCGCGAAGAGCAATTGGTGATCGAATGGTAGGTGCTGGCGCAGTTGCCAATTCTTGGCAATAATGTAGTATTATACGGAATGTTCTCAACTTCCTCACATACGGATTGCTATGACTTTTGTTGGTACCGGAGAGCTGCTAGGAGAAAGCATCCGGCGGCGACTTGGTTTACGCGATTACCAGGTAAGAAGACTTTTTCTACTAAAACAAACATACCCGCGGAGCAGGAACAGGAGAAAAAAGCGTGAAAGTCAAGTTGCTTGTATACACGGACCGGTATAACAGACGCCGCCGCTTGGATTTCATGTTAGACGCGTGTTACAAGTGACAGAGATGGCGCTTTTAAACTTAAAAAAATCGGCAAGTACATACGAACGAAAAGAAGAGGTCCACCCGGATAAAAACGATATTTTCATGATGCCGAAAGCCAAGTAATATAAATTTTGAAATTGAAATATGAATGGGCGTGTTAACGAGAATGGCGCGTTAAGCACGGACGAGCAGGCCTACTGCTTTCAAAATTTTCATAATGCTCATTGTACACGTTTTAGAAACTACAACGACGGGAGCGCGCGCGGCGACCTCGAAGTATATATGTTCTAATCGGGAGGTAAAGTGATATATAATACTACAGCGAGGAGGTATGTAAGTCGAGTCAAGACTCGAGAGGCTCACGGTCTCCTCCAGCAACGAATACAAGTGTTTTTCTTAGTTATCCGTGATTCGTCCAACAGTTTTGTTGGGATATTCGCTTCGCTCGGAGTCACGTCGTTCACGTTCTCCGCGTCTCCGTCCAGGATATACATCATCGCTATGATGTCATTCCAATTATCGTCACCGTAACACGCGTCTATGTAAATAGTATATACGTGCGCGTATATTAATGTACGTCATTTACCGTGCTTCCTTTATTTTATACATTTTTTTTCTTCCTCGCACACTTCATCACTCGCCTTTTTTTTTCTCAACTCGCGAGCGCTAAAGTTTGACGAGAATAAAAAATTCACAGGTGTGCTGAATTTCTCTTGCGACTCGTTCGCGGTGCGTTATTCAATACCAGTCGTTTCGCTCTGCGGGCGAGTCACAGTGGACGCATCGGCAACAAAATTGAGATCTCAAAAACGTTTGTTCGAGCGTTGTTCGCGAGTCTTTTTATAATTGCTTCGCAAATGCGGATTAATTGTTTGAATATCCTTTCGGTACAGGATAAAATGTTGAAAGCCATTTTTGAGTGTTGTTGAAAATCGGTGATGCGGTAAGCTTCGAGCGCCATGGTGTTGTATTATTTCTTCACAAATTTTCCCCGTTCGTCTCAATTCCAATGAATTTTTCTTGACTCTTTCCCACGAAAACGTAATAGAAATGAAAAATTCAGGCACGAATCGTGTCTGACAGCGCTAAATCCTTTTTTCCATGCGGAATGAAAATATAATAATATGGCAAGACTGCGATGCGAATGCGACCTATATAATTGCGTGCTTTTAACACTAGCCTTCGATTGTGGTAACGCGCGCGGTGAAGCTCGACAGGTTCGATCAGAGTGAGATCTGGGCGACGTGCCCACTGAATTATTCTTCAAACGGTATATCGGATACCAGAGGTTTTTCAGGGTCGAATACAACGAACCTTGAAGAAACTTCGACCAATAGACTTTCCTACTTATTTGCGTGTTTCGATGATAAATATTTTGCACGACGCGCAACGTTTGCGTTTACCTGCGATCAATCAATTATTCTTTTCAGTTCGAATTGAACGATCGAAAAATTCTATCGTAGATAAAATTGAAAGAGCGCGAGTCATATATGATGCTTGAAAAAATTTCAGATAGAAGAAGAATCGTCCGGTCAAACTGTGCGGAGATCTAGGAACGTTCCCGTTCCCAGCTATATTAATCAAGCGCTCGCGTGCCTGTGCACACCCGTCGCGTAGAATATTATGCGGGTCATTGGACTTTTTTTGACGCTTCTTGTGTACAAGGCGGCTTCTCGGCAAGTTGATTTTTGTTACGCCGAGGATGATGACCCGTACTTGTATCTGGCGAGTAAAACATCGTATCACTTTGTACACGGCGGCAAAACACGTTTCCAAACGGTACCAGGTGTGTAAGCGGTGACACGAGCTATCGTTGAATCAAAACGTATGCGGATCGGCGGACAAAAATCTAATTGATATTCGTTGAAAAAAATAGAAAATTCAATATTTCGAAATTCAGGAATGATCCTATTTTCAGATTGTCAGCCGATCCAGATTTGGATGACGAGTAGACACGGTGCCCGTTATCCAAAAGTCGAGTCCGTCAACAAATTTTCAACTCTGCCAAAGTTGAGAGAACAAATTGTCTACAATCATGAACATCGAGGAAGTAGGTCGCTTATTCCTCTTTCTTTTATCGCGTTGCTTAATTAATTATAAAGAACGTTATTATTTGCTTTACGATGCTCGAGCGTAGTACCGTAGTGCTCGCCCGTGGGTGTAACAAAATTGGTCAGCCCACACGGCAATAATCGTATTTATTGAATAACCAATTTTTAAATTATATGTATATTTGTCTCGTGCTGCTCTTATTTCAACGTTGAAAACAACTCACCAAAATACAGCGATATATGTAATTATTTTTCAACATTTTTCCAATAGATGGCCATCTTTGTAATAAAGATTTGGACAATTTGAAATTATGGAATCCAAATCCTAATTTGACTCCGGATATGGCACTCAAATTGACTCCCGAAGGTGCCGAAGATTATAAGCTTTTTGGTAGAAGATTACAGAGTAATTTTCCCGAGATCCTTCAACCCAATGTAGCCGATATAACGGCCGACAATTACAAGGTATGTACCACACATCTAACCAAATCTCAGGAGATATATACAAAAAAATTTTAGTTGAATAAAGGAATAAAGACGCAGTGAAAGCTACATATTATTACACGTGTCTATTATTCGAACGATGACCGATATACGAGGTTAAATTATATGTTTGTCTTGAAATACGCAGTTTAGAAGTACAAATTCGGAACGTACAAGAGCGAGCATGGAATCATTCGTGGAAGGAATTTTCGGTAGCAAGAATGCCGTTTATCCGGTTGATGCGCCCAGTGGAAACGACAATTTCTTAAAGGTTATTATCGAAGATTGAATCATTTTTTTCTCCTTCGAGAACGCGAGGAGCAAGTTTTTTTGTTCAATTACTCCCCGCGCGCGGTACATGGCGCACGTATGATAATTTATTGATGATTCTTACCCGCCGCGTATAGAACATGATAGCGCGCGCGCGAATAATAATTGCTTTTTTGTCCCTGGAATATGTTGAATGAAATTAATCGGTTTGAAAAAATTGTTCAATTTCCATTAGGCATATAGAAACTGTTCAAAATGGCAGGAAAATGATCCTTCGGTCAACGAGGAACGCGACAAATTTGCGGCAATGACGGATGTTGCGCAAAACATAAGTCACCGATTGGGCTTCCAATACACGCTTGCGATACGTATGTAAACTTGTTCAATTCGCGATCGAGTAAAAGCGCAGGGAGTATGAAAATAATTTAGTTTCTTTTAAAAAAAAAAATGTTCGATCGCAGCTACCGTTCAATTGATGTACGACATGTGTCGTTTTGAAAAAGCTTGGGAAGTGAGCAAACTATCCGCTTGGTGCGCGCCATTTACCAAAGAAGAACTCAGAGCTATGGAATACATGGAGGATTTGTATTACTATTACGCGATTGGACATGGACGAAAGATCAACGCTCAGTTAGGATGTCCAATTTTACAGGACATGTACAATCATTTCAAGTAAACGAAATGACCTGTTATAATTGACGTTTATCGCGAGAATAGAGGGATAATCCGCTTTCGTTTTAGATTATAACGATTACGAAATATTTGATTTCGTAATATATATTTCAGGCAACTGGAAAGAGGAAATTTGACCGGTAAACCTCGAGGTGTTTTCTATTTTACGCACACTTTTACGTTATTGAGTCTTTTTACGGCAATGGGAATAGCCGAAGATCCGGAGCCTCTGCTTGCTTCTAATTACAGACAAATGGCGAAAAGACAATTCAGAACATCCTTCATAGCGCCATTCAACGCTAATTTGGTTGCCGTTTTCTACAGGTTAGATTTTTTTTATACGAGATATTTTAAAAAACGCTCCATCATTTGTTTCATTTTTCTATCAAATATTCATGAAAATTCCAAAATTCCGAAAAATCACACTATATTTTGGGCGATAAGGAGACTGATTTGATACAAAGCTTTTTGCGTTTCTGCATCCTGGTGCGCGACGAGTTATTCAACACCAATTACAAAAATTGCATGCGCCATTCATTTCGAGGGATGATTCAGTCGGAGCTTGCTCGATTAACGATCGAATCATTAATTTGTCCCGGCCCTGCTTCGGTGAAAAAATATCCTGAAAATTGAATTTTTCAATGTAAACAAACAGCCTGCAATTTTTAATATTTTTTTTTTTTTGTTTACAGATGCAGGAGCTCCGATGCACCGAACAAAGTGATGTTTTATCTGCAGGAAAAACCGCTCATGTTCGAAGGCTGCCAAGTAGGCTTGTGCGATTGGGAATATCTAAAGAACAAGTTCAGCAGCGTTTTATCAGAGTGCGATCCGAACTTTTGCTCGAACGAGAATGGTAGCGCCTCTAATCGTGCTTGGAGTACGATCGGCGTATTAATCCCCGCCATTATTATTCTACTCCTGACGAAAGCGAATGGATCCGTCTGGAACGTCTCATCGATCATTGGCGTTCAGTAGAAATTATTCGATCGGTAGATTCGAATGTTAAGCGAAAGTTTACAATATATGTATGCGAAGAAACCATGCATTCGAGTATTGCAGAGCGGAGCCTATCGATAAAATACGAAAATTTTCGAGTGCATTTTCATCGGTGTGTCGCATCCGCATGCATGTGTCAACGAGCGAGGCACTCTAGTTTAACGGCGGTAAAGAGGCGCCAATTTATAACTATAAGATTGTAAATCGCGCGTTTCGCTTATTTAAAAAAGGCAAAGTGCTTGTTCTCCGAAAGCATCGCGGCGGCAAATGCGCGAAATAAGTTTTAATCGCATTTAACGTATAGATGCACGCGGAAATGTGTAACGACGCTGGACGCGTTAGTTCGCTTGGAAAATAAAAAAGTTGCTTAACAGTCGAATAGAATAATTTTACCGATCGATATCGCACTTGACTCAATTTTCCTCGCGCGTACGTCCCTTTTCTTTTAATAGATTCGAGAAACCGATAAACCGAGTGAAAATAGGCGGAAGCACTCAAACTCTAATTAGCTTCTAGTCGCGCGGAAAATAGTCGTCTCAGGCGTATAATTTGAAACGCTAAAACTCTGGTGCGACTACCATCCTGGCATATGCTGGCAGCTTGCGCGATATTAAAGTAAATTGCGAGAAAGCGATCGCGCGCCGATGCTCGCAGTCGCAGTTCGGGTTGTCGCGGAGACAAGTTGTCGCAGACTCGGAGACTTATAAAATCTACGCGATGGTACAGATTCGAAGGATCTGGGGATTACTCGTTGTGCTGAGCCTGAATTATGCGGGATTGGTCGACTCGGAAAATTGGATCGATGGCGTTACTCGAAACGTTGTCGAGAATTGGGGAGTTGATTATGTTATGATGATAGAGCAGTTGGTGAAAAACGAGTCATCTTTTAAGAATCGTCAAGTTGACGATTTTCGTCTTCGATTGATGCAGACCGTTGCCACTATTACTTGTAGGATCGTCGTCGGAAATATGCGCCGCGATTCGTCAATGAATTGCGTATCGAATGAGATTGGTGGACGTGGACCGCTGCGCGTCGGTTCAACAACGTTATACGCGATAATCTCGGATGTTTCGAGCAATTACGGGCCATTGAAATCAACGATCGAGTCTCTGGCGGCGTTGTCGGAATGGAAGTCGGAAAAAATGTTGCTCTTGCTGATATCGTCGAAACCAAGGAAGAAGCTAAAGAAACTGCTCGAATTCGCTTGGAGCAAAAAATTACTTGATTTTACGATAATCGAATTGTTCGATCCGTTGAATTCGATCCCTGCTCGTCGACTACCCGCCGTCATCCATCGCTACAATCCGTTCAAAAAAGAATACGGAAGAAGGGAGTGGAGCTCGGATGAAAGTTTTTTTTTGAACGAAGCAACGCTCGACATGTGGGGCTATCCGTTGAGAATCGGTATTTTGCACGAGCCACCGATGTCGTTCGTAAAATTTAACGAGTCGAATAAAAGGCCGATCAGCATGAAGGGCGCGAATATAAACCTGGTCAAATTGATGGCCGAAAGATTGAATTTCACGGCTATTTGGATACCGTTTAACCAATTTCCTGAAATAATGCAAGATCGAACGCCTTCCGGATTGTACAAATTAATGAATTCCGATAAGATTGATCTATTGGCGAGCGTATCACCTCATCACAGCAATTCGAAAGAATACAGAATTGAGAGAACAACGAGCGTATTGGTCGATAGGATGTGTCCGGTGGTTCCTATTACGAGAAGCGTCCAGATAGTACTCGGCGTAGCGGATGTAATTCGGCTTTACGCGGTCATATCGATTATTTTGATAGGATTTTGGGTACCGATATATCTCTTGAAATTTCACGATCGTAACTGGAAGCTGATAAACATTTTCAAATTGTTCTTGGGTTTCGGATGGGCTACCACGCCGAAAAATAATGCCGAGCGCGTTCTCTTCGCTTCTATTCTTTTTTTATCGGTCATCTATTTCAACGTTATTTTTGCGAGTTCTGCCGAAACGCGTTTCGTCTACGACGAAGCGGCATCGATCAAAACGTTCCGAGAACTCGACGATTCGGGACTCACGCCGATGGTAAGCTCTTTCTTATACAACAAGACATTCGCACGGAGCGAGGCTTTTTTGCCGAATCTCAAGAAGAAAAGTATTTCCGTTTATAATATCGATAAGTGTCCTCTTTACGCCGTTAAACACAAAAACGTTTGTTGCATCATGGGCGAAAGAGATATGCTACTGACGATGGAAGGAAATGAGAATTACAGGCACAGGCTTAAAATCGTTCGGCCATGCTTCTGGTTCGACACTTATGGTTTTCTTCTCGGCAAAGCTTCGCCTTACGTTCGTTATATCAACACCGTCATCTCCGCTGCCCACACTGCCGGTTTCATTTCAAAGTGGTACTCTACCTTGGACGACATCAGGTCGGAAGATTGGCTAGCCGGCGGCGATCTCGATAAAGCAGACGATAATACGCCCCGGATTTATGATCGCGACAACAGCAGCAGTCCCACCCTCCTTCGACAATTAATTATCATTTTCACCATTGGATTCGTCGCGTCTTTATTGATTTTCATCGGGGAAATGATCGTTCATCGAGTCATCGCGTTATCCTCGCCAATTTCCTGCTTATTTCAACGATAACCTAAGAAATCGTCGCGCGATCCTTCCGCGAATCGCTTTTTCCTTCAAAATTTGTCCTCGGTCATGCGGTGGTAAGCGCAGCGAAAAATAGTTCTAGCAGTTGATACACCGCGATTGTGGCTTTCCAAATTGTAAACGAATGAACGAGAGTTTCCTCGGCTGAGTATCATTCGCAAATACTCATTATGCACCTGCATGTCTTATAAGCGTATATAATTCAATGAAAAATAAGTTACGGGTTGCTTCGAAGTAAACTACTTCGTATATCGTTACAGTTGAAAATACCTGGATATGAGATTTTTCGTTGAGATTCCTAGTTATAGCTTGTTCAAGTTGTTGGAGCAATGGAGACTTGAAGATCCTTGAGTTGTACGAATCAAGAGCGGTAAGTCGTGATGTCAAGAAATTCAAACTTGCCGCTTACCGCAGTCGTGAAAAAGTTGTTCAAACTTGTATAAATAATAACAACGTTTGTGTTTGAATTTTATTCTTCTCAGGAGAACGAGGGTCAGCAGCCGCGTCACTGCCGCGATGGTTCATCAATTGAATCTGCGGAAAAAAAAAAAAAAAAAGAAAACAGATTTTTGTTTCGGTTCACATAGGGAAATCGCGCAACGAGGGTACGAGCATACGCAATTGGTACGAAGTGAGAAAAGATCTCGCGTGACGTTTCACCAAATTCGAT
Organism: Campoplex capitator; assembly: GCA_037576405.1. Classification (NCBI taxonomy): domain Eukaryota; kingdom Metazoa; phylum Arthropoda; class Insecta; order Hymenoptera; family Ichneumonidae; genus Campoplex; species Campoplex capitator. Next base: position 19,405,621 of record JARBWI010000002.1, on the reverse strand, counting down.
GACATATCCGGCGAGAGAAAATATCGATATTGAGAGTTTTCCTCGTGGAAATTTTCCATCACTTCCTATCCGAAACCAACGTATTAAAGAATATCCGCTACTCGGCTTTTTATCAAAAAGAAAAAAACTTGAGTCATCCGATGAAATAGTTTTGTGTAGAGTTTTCCTTACTCTCGGCCTATTCCGATCGAAGATAAATCGACACCGGCTAGAAGATAAGACGACAACGAACGAGGAGCGATGTGGAACATGAGAAAATGAGAATGAAAAATGGCAAGTTCAACTCCTTTTTTCACTTTGCGATCTCTGCGGTTTCTCCTCACCGCAGCTTCTCCGTCAAGTACCAAAATTTTGGCGAAACGGTTTCACGAGATTCATGCAACGCCGGACTAAACATTGCCCGTCTATCGAAATGGACGATCGACGAAACTTTGAAATATAAAATTTTCAATGATTATTCACATCATCTTTCGTACATAAATTATATAACAATAATCGCCCATCGTATACATACGTGCTCTCCCACTCTCGTGTCGCCATATATATATATATATAATATAATTATCGAATGTACAATAGCTCAGACTTGGCAACAGCGATCAAATGAAAAAAAGAAAGAAAAAGAAAAAAAAACGTTTTTGGGCTTCGTTTCTCGCGGCCGTTTGTGTCTCGATTCCGCGAGACACGATTCGGGGTACGATTCGGTAATTGAAGAATATCAGCGAGATCGCGGCAGTGATATGCTGAAGAAGAGAATGAAGAAAAAAGTAGGAACGTGAAGAATTAATAAAAAGATTAAGGACAAATTTGTTGGGTCACGTATTTTCCGAAACCTTTCTTGCTCTCATAGTCTTTTTTGTTTTGACGCTATCATTGGCACTGTCGTCCGAAACCGAAGAATCCCTCATAGTCTTTCGTCCCCTACCGACGTTGCGTTCCTCATTTTCCGAACCCACGGATTCGCGATTTGACTTTCGTCTCTGTCGTTGAGGCGGCTGATTTTGCGTCTCCATAACTTCTCTCAAATGTTTCTTTTTTGCCTCCCAAAACATCTCTTGACGCTGGGCTATTTCCGGATATCTCTCCGTAAAATCCTTGTTACTCGGGGCTATTAGTTTCCAGCCGCGTTTCGCATGATGACGAGCCAAATTTACAAATATCTCTTTTATCTCCTCCGAGGGTAGTTTTATCATCGACGACACAGCCTTACGATCCACGTACTCGTGCTCGGTGAAACACAACAACTGCGAATTCAACCTTTCCTTATGAATTTTCCTTTTTCAAATGTACATTTTTGTACATTTTTTAATTATAAACTTTGTTGAATGGGACGTTGAAAAAATACTCACGACATAATCGCGTGCTCTGCACATCAATTCAGCGGTTATACCACTGTGAGACGATATCGTATCCTTCGGATATATCAGCTCGCTATTTACGACCCAATTGCCTTGAACCAAAACTGCAACTTGTTGCAAATATTTAATAATTGCAATGGCCTCATGGTCCGTCGATAAAATCGATCGCAGTTGAACGAAAGACAAGATTTTCGCTGAAAATCACGATACAATACGATTTAAAAGAATTATTTCCTTTTTATTTTCTAATAGCTCGGTGCATGGTCGTGATTTTGGTATTACCGTCTTTCATGAGAATTCGTATTTGATCGAGGAGAGGCAGCGTTCTTATGTAAACGAGCGACGTTCCATGATTCGATGCACTCGCAACGGCGTATTGTTCCGTCTTCATCGGTGGCGCTAATATTTTCAGATACTCGTTACGCGTTAATTTCAACGTGTTTACGGATTCGTCGGTCGACGAGCAGTACATATCCAGCCTCATCAGCTAAACAACATAATTATTAAGTACTATTTCTACTCAAAGCTTTGGCCTTACTCGACGTATAAGCGATAAATATTGTTGGAATTCCAACAAAGGTCGTACTTCAGCCTGCGAACTGTTGGCCTCGTGATATTGCGTCTCTATCCACGATTCTTCGAGACTTTTTTTCGACTGTTCCTGAAACGACTGTTCACGCATTTTCGTAAAAAAGTCAGACTTCTGTCGAGCGAATGTTACGTTCACTTGTTTCGCCGCTTCTTCTTCTTCCTCGCCGTCTACATTTTTTTTTATCAATGAATAAATTTGAGAATCTACTCTTTAACGGATACAAGAGATTTGGACAGAAAAGATTATTGGTACCTTCGCCAGGATTTTTGCTCTCGTCTTTTCCTCCTTTTCCTCCTTTGTCAAAATAGTTGAATTGCGGACGCATCTGCAAAATACTCTTGAGTGGAGTTATATGAAGTTCGCCATCTTGATAAACGCCCACGGAATAATTGGAACAATCCGGCAATGCTCTCGAGGATTGTAACACAGTTTTATCCATTAAGGAGCTTAAAAATTATACAACGTCTTGTATATATTTATCCATTATTCCGTTCGCTGTGAAAAGTGGCTAATTTTATTTTACCTTTCAAAAGTTCTTTCCTCATTTTCTTGACCCGGTTTGGTAGGGAAACTGTCCGCATTGGCAGCGATTTGGGCTCCTTTGCTCTGATCATAAGTCGCGCTCCGCGAGTCTATCTCAACTTCTATAAGTGCTTCCTGATTCTTTGGTTTCAGCATGGTTTTTATGAATTTAGCATCGTCGTAACCCGCTCCGGCAGGACGTATAGGATATTGAAAGACGTACAATTTATCTGCAAGATTCTTCGCGAGAAATACCGGAATCTAGGTGAAAAAAAAAAAAAAAAAAGTCAGAGTCCTTCGATAAAACAATGGATCGAAATTTCGACGAAATATCGAATTTTTTTTTATCCATTTCGACGAACGTTGTGCATTGAAACGAATGTATCGCATGCAAATTGTCACGAATATCAAATCAAATGTTTAAATTGTCAAATTGGAGCATAACCTAATAATAGCACGTTTTCGACATTGTTATTTTTAATGAAACACACGATAATTCTTCATTTTTTTCAATCACGATACCTCTTTGATTACCGGATCATCGTCGGTCTCCATGGCACTGGGATCCGTCATTCCAATTGACTCGATCGATCCAAAAAACGTTCAAAATTATATTACAAACTAATTTTTTAATGCAGCACCTATCAACTTAACAGCTCCGCCACCAACACGTTTGGCTCTCTTTTAAAACTCAAGATAACAACGAAGCAGATATAAAGATGCTTTTTCTCTGCGGCGCAAGCTAGCATGAAATAAGTCAGATCAAATAATCTCATCTCGACACATCATCTTCTCAGCAGCTGAGTATCTTTTTTATCCGTTCATAGTTCATCCTCCCCCCGACCCTGTCAGCTATTTTCTATATACTAGTCTCTCCTTGCATTGCCGTTGCCGTCAAATAATAAGCAGTGTCGGCGTAGAGTGTCACAGAAAATGTGTGTTTTTTTCATTGTGGCTACAGATCATTGAGTCTATAATAAGAGGATACATGGAATTTTGAAGACAAATAATGTAATTGCTCTTTGCATAAACAAATCTGAGCGATTTTTTTCGCTACCCACAAGTGGCCGTCAATCGTTATACGGAGCTGATCTTTGAGGTTTGAGGTTAGGAAAAGTGTCAAAAATCTAAACTAGCAGAAATCCTATTATATTGGAATCGCATGATCATTGTCACTCAATATCGGAACGTACGTATATCGTAAACAAAAGCGGAAACTTTTCGTTTACCGTTTGAATATCGCTTTGTCGAAGATCGCAGGACTTTTCGAAAATCTTGTGACGTCCGTAATTTTTATTTTTTCATTAAACAGGAAATCAGGAAATCGTTGCAAACATATATTAAACATGACTTCCATGTTCGATCAATATGAAAGGGCGTCTCAACGCTTGAAACAAACATCCGTCGCTCCGATGCGACCGGACATTGTAAGTATAACGACACTGGAATTGCATGGATATAATCGAAATGAAATTTGAACGAATTTTAATTATCCACTAATATCGATATTAAAAAAGAATCTATCGATATTTCCTTTTGATCGTTTATCAAAGGCACCAAAATTGCATCACACAGTTTTACGTAGATTATGCTTCGACGTAAATAAACATGTTCAAATATTTGAAATTTATTTCTCACCCTTATTTCAACCGAAACAACCAAAAGTTCAAGATCATCTTATCGATTTAAATTTCAAGTTGTTAAATAAAACATAAAAATTCATTCTTGTCGAAGACTCGGAAGAAAAATTATTGATATAATCGTTTGGTCGTTTCTAGAGTACAGCAGGCTTCATCCAGATGAAACTTCAGGAGGATGGACCAATTTTTAGAAAGCAACAAGTCAACTTTGCACCGAGCGATAGAATTTGTCATTTAGTAGTTAGCAGCAATTTCATTGTCATAGCTATGGCGAATAATATTATTTTAAGGATTGATATGAAAAACCCGGACAAACCGGAAGGTAAGAAATTCCATGGTCGTCGACAGGAACTTTTCTTCCACGCTTTGAAATGATAAGACTGTACGTAGAGAAAAAAACGATATAAACTGAAATGTTTTTTTTTTTTTCTCTTCCAAATTACAGAAATAGACATTTCAAAGTATACCGCAGGCATGAAGATGTCCAATTTGTTCCTGGATCCATTGGGAAATCATTTACTGATCGCTCTTGTGCCTCGAAGCGGTGAAAATCCTCCTGCTGATTTGTTTTATTTACATAGAAAAACAACGAAACTGAAGCAGGTAAAAGAAAAGCTCTTGAACTTTGAAGATACCTAAGTGAAAGAATGATTATTGGAACGTGATTGGAACTCAATATGGGAACATTTAAATACCGTCTGTATTCAATGCCAAGGCTGGAAAATTTCGAGGTCATAAAATCACTGCGGTAGGATGGAATTTTGGCAATACATCCGAGACAGTTTCAGGACCCATTTTACTAGGAACTTCGAGAGGTTTAATTTTCGAGACGGAGATCGGTCTGGACGGTGACAAAATATTCAACACGAGCCTGGAGCAGTATTGGAAACAGGTTTTTTAATCATTCATACAAATCGATAACAATAACATTTATACGTTAGCACGAGTGAAAGTATCTGGGTGCACGCGAGTATAGACCGGATTGACTAAATGGAAAGAAAAATAATACTCGAGTCGGAGATATTTTTTTTTTTTTTTTAAGCGAATGAATGCGAGATACTGAAAATTCGAAGCATCGATCGAAGATTGCACGGAGCTAGAAACTCACAAACGATCATGGGAATATTGATTTTTTTTTTGCTTACGGTTACATACGATTCGCTCATTCGACATAAAACACTGCGCAATACTCATCCTTTAACGCATTATTTTTTCCTACACAACAAAAAGCTTCCCAATTATTTGCCACTTTATGGCAGTAAGGAGGTAGACGGATTGGTGAGTTGAAGAATCATTTATTGTCACGCTTCACATCCGAAAAGTAAAAGTTATGCTTCATTCGCGACAAAATAAAAAATGTGAGCTACGATTGGATTTTCAATTTGGTATTTTTTTTCCAGGTATTCGACGTGGGCGAGAATAGCAAACCTCCGATAACTGGGATAGAATTTCACAGAATACCAAATTCCGATAAATACGTAATCATTGTGACGACCCTCATACGAATTTATCAGTACATCGGAACGGTCACGAATCCCAATGAAAAACCTCTGCTGCAACAGATTTTCAGCAAATATCTCAATGTAAAAGGTGCATCTTTTTTCTTCCCACTTTCATATAAAATTATGAACATTGTTCAAATAATAATATTGTCAGCATTATTATACTTTTTCTTTGGCAGAGCGTTTCAATCAATTAGAAAGTTCGTTATCCTATTCGAAGATGCAATTTTATTATTCAACTCCAAAAAGTCTGCCAAAAACTTTTGGTTGGTTGACGGAAACTGGTATCATGTATTCGGAGGTAAATCTATTTTTGAAGGATTGAAAAATTAAAATATCAGCAATAGTTGTTTGAAATATTTGTTTTCTATTTTTTTCAAGATCGATCCCAAAGTCGATCCTGAGAATACTCTAGTAAATCAACAGATGCTAACATGCCCGGAGGCTAGTTTGGTCGGAAGTACCGTGCAAAAACCAGTCGCTCCTCTTAACTTTGTTCTTACGGAATTTCATGCTTTGTTGCTCTACAACGATCACGTTAAAGGGATCTCGTTATTGAACCAAGAACTCATATTTGAGGATATTTACAACGACGTACGTACGAGGACAAAAGAAAAGGGAAAAAAATATATATATATATTTTTTTCACAAAAAATTGTAAATTCGTTTGATTTCAGCTATTTGGAAAATTGGTTAATATCACTAAAGATCCAATCACTGGTTCCATTTGGGCATACAGCGAAAGAGCCGTCTTTAAATACAAGGTCACAAAGGAGGATAGAAACGTTTGGCAGGTAATAATCTATTCGTTCAATAATTTCTTCGTTGGCCGTGAAATTTTTTGTTTTGGAAAAGCTCCTCTCGGGGAGTTAACCAAATAGTATACTTATATATCTTCCGCATTCCTTATTATAAATATTCAATGCGCGTATTTTGTGTTTATCAAAGGTGTATGTGGAAAAAGGAGAATTCGAATTGGCTAAGCAATATTGCAAAGGTAATCCTGCCCATATTGATCATGTCCTTGTCAAACAGGCCGAAATGTTATTTAAAAACAACGAGTAAGTACGATGCCTTAATAAAATTTCATTTTATATATTGACGTGTTCGAATTCAAGTATCTTGATACTTGATTTTGAAAAAAAAAAAAAAAAAAACACGTTGTTTTTCTTGAATTTTGTTTAAAGATACGAGAAAAGCGCGACAATTTACGCGGATACCCATTCGTCATTCGAAGAGATATCGTTAAAATTTCTTCAGGAGTCTCAGATCGAGGCACTAAAAACTTTCTTGAGGAAGAAACTGGAGGGATTGAAGCCACAGGATAAAACTCAAGTAACGATGATCGTCGTGTGGGTCGTTGAATTGTTTTTGAGTCAATTAGGCTCGTTGCGAAGTAGTCAAATATCATATCTTCATAATCCACGATATACCGAGCTGCAAAAGCAATTCGATAGTTTTCTCAGCATACCAAAAGTCGAGGTAACCGTTGGACAATTCGACAGAATAAAAAAAAAAAAAAAAAAAAAAAATCATGGGGATATAAGAAAATTTTCAAGCCTTGTTTTTTTTTTTTTTTTTTGCAGGAATGCGTTAAACGAAATTTAAGCAAAATCCATGACTTGATGGCTAGTCACGGTGATAAAGAAAATCTGATAAAACTCACGATAATGCATCGAAATTATGAAGAAGTCGTTCGTCAACATCTTTATAAAAATAATTATCTCGAAGCCCTCGAGGTGCTCAAGAGTCAGGGAAACAAAGATTTGTTTTATCAATTCGTTGGAGTACTTTTGCAAGAATTACCGAAACCTACTATAGCCGCAGTCATTTCGCAAGGCTCGTATTTACAACCGTCAAAACTTTTGCCGGCTTTAGTTTCATGCAACAGCGACGAAAAGCACGTACGAACGAATTTCCATTTATATTATATTTGTATATATGTAAATAATTTTCCTCAACGGGCATGCCAACAAAATGTACTGATTCATTTTGTTTACAGGCGAAGGAAGTCATACGGTATCTGGAATTTTGCGTTTATAAGCAAGGATGTTCCGAGCAAGCGATACACAATTTTTTACTCTCTTTGTACGCGACGTATAAGAAGGACGAAGTCATGCGTTATATCGGTTCTCAGGGTGGGTGTCGATTGGTTTAAAGTTTTATTATGAATTTTTTCATTTTATTCGACTCGAAATTATCGAAGCTTTTTTCGTTTTGTTTAGGTCAAGATATAACGATGGTTCATTACGATGTACATTATGCTTTGAGATTGTGTCAGGAAGCCGGTTTGACCGAGGCTTGTGTACAATTATCAGCTTTATTAGGGCTGTGGACAACGGCCGTTGATCTGGCACTCACCGTCAGTGTAGATTTGGCGAAACAGATAGCCGGCACACCCTCCCACAATGACAACGAACTGAAGAAGAAGTTGTGGCTGAAAATAGGTTATATTCAATATTCAAGTACAAATCAGATCCCTCGATAGGAGGAACCGGTAGATCATAATAAACAACGAATAAAATGTGATTTTATGTAGATATTTTTTTTTTTTCTTGCAGCCGAACACGTCGTGCGAGAACGCGACGATATTCAACAAGCCATGGAATTTCTTCAAAGTTGCGACTTGGTCAGGATCGAGGACATTTTGCCATTTTTCTCGGACTTTGTTACCATCGATCATTTCAAGGATGCTATTTGCAACTCTTTGCAGGTTTTGAAAATATTTTATCGTGGATATTATTCGAGATTAATTCAATGAGAATCATGATGGAAAATAGAAATTATTATTTGCGTCACGCGACAGGAATATAACCAACATATTCAGGATCTGAAGGAGGAAATGGAAGAGGCGACGAAAGCCGCGAAACTCATAAGAAAAGAAATTCAAGCTTTTCGCACGAGATGCAGTTTTATCCATGTCAGAGACACGTGCAACGCTTGCGACGTGCAATTGCTCCTAAGACCTTTCTACGTTTTTCCATGCGGTCACAAGCTTCACAGCGATTGTCTCGTAGCCGCTTTAACACCGATGATGTCGAACGAACAACAGAACAGATTGGCTCAACTTCAATCCCAACTAATGGCTTTAACAAGAAAACCGGAAGAACCGTCTTCAAGCGGCGGTTCAACTTCACTTGCAACCAAGGAACAAATAAAAGCTGATATAGACGAGCTCGTTGCCTCCGAGTGCTTGTACTGTGGGGAACTTATGATCGAGTAAGTATATCCGTATTTTTTCTTTTTGTTTTTCATTCTCCTCGACTTTGGAGTAATAATTTCAATCTTCTCCTTTTTCGGATCTTTTTTCTGTGCTGTGCAAAAAGTCCTTGTGCTTGGGCAAAAAGCTCAAGGTGTACTCTCGACTTTGCCGATTTTTGTTACAGATCCATCGACAAACCTTTTATCGAGGAGGAGAATTACGAAAGAGTCATGATCGAGTGGGCTTGAAACGACTTTATTATAAAAAAAGTCTTCAACATTCTTGTGTACATAGAAAATTTTGTATGATAAAAAAACGTATTGAAGAAAAATATATAGATCCAAACGAATAAACATTTTTGTGATTGGTATGAGAACAAAAATCATTAGACCGTGGAATTTTTCTTACACGTTTATTTATTTGATAAAAATAGTTCCCCTCTCGAGCAAAACATCCGATCGGGGGCATACGGAAGATATCTCTATATTTGTTTTGGCTTTCAATAGTTTTGTACGTCTTTTATAATAAATAGTGAGCTTTTTAGGAACGATGAATAAAAAAAAAAAAAAAAAATGTGTATTTATCGCAATCAATCGTTATTGAGAAATTCTCCTTCAGCTTTTTTGTCTCTTTTGCTGACAGAAGTATTACCAAAAATATAATATCTCAATAGTTTGTTTGCCCATTCAGGCCCGGCACTATCGATTCCGATTCTCGTCGATTTCACAATTTTCAAATCCTCTGTGTTTTCGTCGTTCTCAATCCACATTGATTTGAAATTGCAAATCGAATATTTGCAGTGACTTTTGTCGATATCAAGAGCGATGCAAAGTTTCGACGGACCGTTGCATATCTCGTGATTCGCCAATTTCTTCGCTGCTGCTCCTTGACGAGACTTTAATCGTGACGTTCGACGATTTGTCATTTCTTCGACACCGACGAGTGGCTCGAGAGCTCTCAGTAGCACCGCGCATCCTTTACCTGTAAATATTAAAAAAACGTTGATGCTCAAAACTATAACGAAAAATATTTCGTTCTCGAGATACATCGAGATCTATATATATATATACAAATAGTATATATATATACACGCGGTGGTGAGTTGCGACTCGTGACTTTCGATTCTTTGTTTTTCTTTACTCAACAAAAGATAAGATTTCTTGGAGAAGAGTATGACCGCACCTCGAACAAAGTTAAAAAAATGATTCTAATTTGTTGTGCATTGAATCTTCATTGATCCGGGAGTATTATCAAGGCCGACGAATAAGCCAAAAGGCAAAATTTTTATTTAAAAAAAGCAATCTTTTTTTCTAAATAATTAATACGAACGTACTGAAAGAGGTACGCTCGGTTCTCGAATTCGATGTTACGGTTTCCAACGCAAGGGTTACCGAGCACGTAATAGCGCCCAATTTTTCGGAGACTCGAATTATTTTCATCAAAATTTTTGACAATCGGTGCTTCGACCATGAGAAAGGTTTTCGAAGATTCGTCATCTTGTTCCAGCCATACGTATTTAGAATTCCATAATTTTTTACGATTCAAATCGTCAACATCGAGAGCAAATGCTGTACAAATTTTCCAAGGCTGGTCACAAAGCTCTCGAGGCTCGATCGTTTTGATATCGTCGCTCATTATTTTCACACTTTTGCCAATTTTCGATTCGGAGTTTCTCAACAGTTCGACGTATTCCGTATCGCCCAAGACTTGAAGAGCTCTGATCAGTACGTACGAATCGGGTTCTACGTATTTCGTCAATCGATTAGTCCAGATAATTCTTTACTTTTGGATCGACCAAAAATTTAATTTTCGTTTCAGCAGAAAAAAAATCATCCTAGATAAGTCTTTTTTATTGTTCCGAATTAAGATTTTTCAATCGTCCAATTTGCTTCAAAATTCATTTTAAAATGATTCTTTTATTTGTTTTCACCTTCGCTGGATATGTTGAAGCAGTGGTACATTCCATAAGTAAGATAAACGTAAATAGTGCCGGGTAACATGTACATCGGTAAATTCCTCGGTGTTACTTTTCCGTCATAAGTTTGAGAGGCCTTGTCGATCTCACCGAGATAAGCTTCCGTTTCGACGATTCGTCCTTTCAAAATAATTCCATTCTCCAACCGCCGGACCAAAATTTTTCCTCCAATGAAAGAATTTGAGAACGTTATGCCGCCGGACAATGGCGATTTTTGAAATATTCACAAAAATCTGATAATAAAATTAGGAGAGACTTTGTTTTCGTGGCTTACCTAATAATTTTTTAGCCAGCTCTATGCACGGAATGTTGAAAAAAGAATACGCAAGTTTTTTGGAGCTCGTCGCTTTTTCTTCCTCGGTAACGGGTGGATTTTCGAGCTGTTTCAGTTCTTTCTCCATCATTTCCAAATTTACGGTACCTCTCAATTTTTTTTTTTTCCCTTTAACCGATGAGCCGCTACAGCTCTTACCAATATCGGTCTCTAAATAAAAAAAAAAGTTTTAGATTCATGAAGTTTGTAAATGATTTCTAGAACAAATAGAAAGAGAGAGAGAGAGAGCGAGAACTAACAAAAATATTTACGATTGAGTTTCAAATTTTCGAATGTCAATTTATTACTCTTGATATCCGGCGTAGCGTCGATTTTGGAGGGCTCCGACGAATCATTTTTCGATGTAAAATATTTTTCAGGAGCTGCAAGGCTTGCAGCATTCTTCATCCGCCACTGCTGGGCTCGGCGAGTTCGCTTCATACTTTGTATCAACAATAAATATGCCTGATACGCCCGCCTTGATTCCGGATGACAGATAAATTTGGTAACTAGGATGATGATTTTTGAATTGTTTTTCGCTTTACCTTGTAACGTACGAATGGATCAAAATAACTACCATATCCCGTAAAAGGCGGTCTCTCGATATGATTATTTTTTCGAGTATAAATTACACGTGACTTTCTGATAAAACGACATGTTGCTTTCAGCAATGAGCATAAGGATCTCTGGCGAGTAGCCGGTAACTGGAAATCTCACTTATTATTCTCGCACTTGTTCGCAATAACTCCGAGACCGAGGACCGGGGACCTCATTGCCGAAAAAAAATTGAATCAAGACTATAGACGGTCGCGTTCCCCGCGAATTGCGCTCAAAGCGTACACAGCGTAACCCGGTGCGCCGCCATGGCTGCATGTACGATATTGAGAAAATTCACACGACCCACACGATTCGGAATTCGGATGGCGGCGGCGAGCGGTGGCCTAGAAGAGGACGCCGCCGAAGCTCTCGGATCGCCGCGCGACGAATTTCCAAAGAGTAGAAAGCATACCAACAGCCAACTTCGGAGCACGGTGAGGGGTAGATAGATACTAAGATATTTTCAAAGATTTTGTGCCCGAGATAATCTCGATCGAGAGGGCAAGTTAGTTTTTGAATTCAGATTCAAGGTTATAAAAACAAACATTGCTATTACTGCCCGAACGAATTTTTTTTTTGTAGTTCGCTGGAATTACCGGCGATGATAAAAAATCCTTGAAAATCTGTTGACAAACCGTGATGCTTGAACTCAATGTGATACTTGAAGTGGAAATAATTTCCGAATCAAATAAGTGATTATAAAAATTTTTTTGTTGGTTATATCCGAAGGTTTGTGACTTAATAACTCTGTTGAATGAAAATTAATCGATTGAAATAATACGGAAAATATATGTTCCTACCCGAACTTTGATGAATACCTCTTAGAATCGCAGTTCCAGTGTTCAATTGAACGAGAAACGACATTATTATTTATTTTTAATATTGTAGCTCGTGTTTCATTGACGTATAGCAGCGGCTTGTCAAAATATAAAAAAATATTTTACATGCGACCCCAGCGGTGAGATTTAAAACGAGGGAGGCATGCACGCAGTCGTTGAATACATATTAAAATTATTGAGAAATTATTGTTTGTCCGGCCCAAACCGAATTCATTCGAAATGTAGCGTATGCGTTGTCAAATATGTCAAACCGAGTGCATGCGTAATTGCTCAAGCACCGGCGGGCGGTAGATGAAATGTCATCCTCCTTTCAATAGTACGTGTATTGCTGCGTATAGTCAGAAGCCGTTTGTCACAAGGTTTCATACATTTTTGACATATACGAGTTGATGAAATTCTTTATTAACGCGTTATTTTAAATTAAATGACAGTTGAATACCCATTTAAATTTATTTTCGCTCGACGCACACGCACTCCCTTCTTAATAAGTATTACATTATATCACTCTGTTTCTCATCATGTAGTATATACTACTCGTATACAGTTTTTGAGTACACGAGCGAATATGCTCATGCGTGCTTCCTCACAATTGTGTTTTTTTTTTTTTTTTTTTTTTTAAAAAAAAAAAAAAAAGGTAATTTTCAATAAATTAGTCGCATCTCGCTCGCACCCAACGGTAAATTGCTGCTATGGCAGCAATGCGGTCCCAATTAATTAAAATAACTTCTAGTCGCATCTCGCAAATACTCGGAAGATAGGTGTAGTATAGAAAAATATTCCCTCTTAATAATATTCGTGCGCTAACGATTGATTACGATAGATATACTATAGTGTATCGTCGCCATATCGTCAGCAACAGAGTAGTGCTGCGCGAACGACCAATTATTGAGGGGAGATTATTCCGACTCGAATATACATATTCACATGTACTATATGCATGCATGGATGCAGGCACGGATCATCGTACCCGAAAGAATTCATTGTTTCTTTATATAGGTTTCAATGGAAGCAGAGGAAACCTGCTCGGGTTGAGCTTTACCGCTGATGAGAATAAGTCTGAATAAAAAATGGAGGACTAGGCATTATTATTCCGGGGAATATCGTGAAATATTTGATCGTTAATTTTCTCAATCTCGTAAAGTTTGCTCTCGGTCATATCTTTTTGAATTTGAATGAGGGATTTGCCTCTGGTTTCGGGAACGAAAATCCAGGTGAAAATAGCGGATGAAAGGGAGCTCAGAGAAAAAGTCCAAAAGACATATTTTTCACCGGCGAGATCGAGAAAAGGTTGAAAAGTTGTTGCGGTTGTGAAAGATAGGAGAGCGGCTGTAGCGCTTAAGCTCATCGAGGCCATTGTCTTGATAATGGGTGGAAATATTTCGCTGATAAGAGCGCAGGGAACCGGTACGAGGCCCCAAGCCAGGCTAAAATTGTACAATAAGAGTGAAAAAATGGGAAGCCACGAGTAGTAGTAGGAGTAGCGGGCGGTTACCGAAAAACCGGTTGACATAATGTGAAAGTGAATGCCAAGTAAAATCATAGCGATTGTCGCACCGATGCTCGATGCGGCCAACAAAGTTCGTCTGTTCAATTTATCAACGATTATAGTCGCCGTAGCGGCGGCTACGATGGAACAAAAGCTCAGTGACATTACGACTATACTAGGCGTCAAATCTATTCGACTCTTTGTAACAATAATTTCGGCGTAATAGCTCATCGTGTTGTGTCCAGCTCCATAGAGAAAAACACTCAGGCACATCATGGTTGCTAAATTATTTCGATTTATCGGCTTCTTCAATTCCGCCAATCTATCGGCCATGCTTACGTTCGTCGAACCAACGAAATCCTGCAATTCCCTTATTTCGGCCTTTACATTGTCTCGACGATTGTACCATCGTAACGATTCCTCGGCCATTCTCGTGTTACCGTTCAGGATATGATGGTACGGTGATTCCGGTACAAGCGCGAACGATACGGCGAATACCGCCGTCAATGCTAAACTCACAGCCGCGAAATGCTCCATCGGCATAAAAGGCCCGATCGCGTTGCCCAAGAATGCTCCGATCGCCGTTACGTTCAGATTCAAAAATATCTGCATCGAGATTTATTCATTTTCATGAGAAATTTTGGCCCGCGTTAATTCGCGGTTATATTGTAGGCTTACCAAAGATCCGCGAATTTTCGGATCAGCGATCTCGCCGATGAAGAGCGCGAGACCGGACCAAAAGATTCCAGAAGCAATCCCGATGAACAAACGTCCGGCGTACAGCCATGGAACACTCGCCGCTATCATGAGGAACGTCCAACCGAGAGCCAACGGTAAGGTCCCCAACAAAATAGTCTTTTTTCGACCGACACAACCTATGATTCATCAATTCGCAGCCATCGCGTTAATCGTTCGCGTTATTCAAACTTTATTCAAAGTACATTGGTGCTGGTATTCGACCTTGGGATATGGCTCCGCCAACGGAACCGATGGATCTGCCGAGGCTGAGAAAAGAGGCTATCCACGAGGCTTCCGTAGCTGTCAATTTGAGGGCCATCTTGGTGTCGGCCGAGGTCATTTGAGCCAAGTACGGCGATGTCCAGCCGTTTCCCAAACCGGTCACCAACACGGCAAGGCTCACTTTTTTTTTCAATATTTTTCATTTTTTAGAACGCAAACAAAGATAAATGAACCGGTGCATGAAACAATATTTTTAGCCTCTTTATACATATTTATGACTAGACAGCGTTTATCTCTGAGAATATTAGTTTTCACACTTACTGATTACACCGACGAGCCACTGTGTCCAATACGGCAATTTCTCGATGGAAAAAAACATCTTTGATATTATGCCATCGATAAATGACCGCGGGCGAATAAAAGAATGAAAATTTCGTTGGGGATATTGACGTTCGTGTTGCACATAACGAGAGCCGAACTATGACTGATGGAATAAATATACTCGGTAATCGTCTTCGTTTATTTTTCGAGACTAGTGGAAAATAATTCGCCAACGCTATAGTAGATACAGGAACGATGCCCCCCCCCCCCCCACTCTCGTATCCCCGCTTCTTCTCCGACTCCGGGCTTTTGCTCGAGGCTAGATGTCGCGCGGTTAGTGGGGAAAGCTTGTACATGCACGGGGGCTGCTGCTGCTGCTGCTGTCGTACTTGTCACTTCTTTCTCTTCACCTTTTTACATAATTATTATATTTTTTCGAAGCAGGATTATGAAGAAAAAAAAATTCGCATGCAGTTTTCAATTTCTTGTTCATAAAAAACATTTTTTTTCGTTCTGTATAGGAATTTCTTATTCTGCTCCAAAGCGTTTTTTCTCCTGCTCGCAAGGCGGTCGAGTCACACGACTTTTATCAAAATTTATAGTCAGGCTGATTGTAGCTCTTAGATTTTCGCTGCTTCGTCCGGCATGTGTTTGCTGCTATTTTTCGAGATTCACGTACATTTGTTGGCAAAGTTTTGTGTTGATATAGTTTTCAAAAACCACGTCAAGGCGTCACGCAAGGCACGCAAGAGCTCTTCAACGCTTCGATCGTTGATACTAGAAATATCTATCTCTATATAGCGGTACACTGGATATACTACTATACGTTTCTATGACCAAACTTTTCTAGTCCAGGCATACTATATAGATACAATAAAAGCGCTATTGTTGCATCTCTGATCTGAATTTGCAAAGGAGCGGGTAAAAAAAAAAAATAAGAATGGCACAATGGATAGAAAAATATGATACGGAGGGGCTCGCGCGGAGCAACGGAGCCTTGGTCCTCCTTTGACATAGCCGCCCAGCTATTCACTCTGTGGAGTAGAGAAAAAAATGTGACGGAGTAGGCAGCAGCCCGTGCATGGGGAAGAGACTGCATGGAGCGCGTCATATCCCCGTACCTTATGCCTTACGCATCGGGAAGCTACTATCGGTTGAACAAGCGTCGCTTGTTCAAACACGAGAGATTTATGCAAGATACCGTTTAATAAAATGGGCATATTTATGATCCCGGGAGTATTGGATTATAAAATAAAAGAGCTTTCGTTGAACATTCTGTGTTTGACGTGATCGCGCGCACGTATGGCGCGATGTTATCGGTATACTCGTTTCCGCGCGCGCGCGCGCGCGCGTCGTGTATATAATTGAGATATAGATGATGATAGTACATTAAACAAATGTACCATTCCGATTCTCTGCATGAAACATATAATTATTTTTCAACATGTAATATCACTGTAAAAACCAAGCGTGTGTTACAACACGCATTAAGTGTGTTCTGTGCTTAACGCCATAAGCAAATTATAGATTCGTTGTCACGTTGATTTCAGCACGTTTTAAAGTGTGTTGAAAATTCTACAATATGAAACTTTGAGACGAGAGACAAAAAAAACGAATATTTAGAAAAACTGATCGTGCGTATGCACGAAACCGTTTATCTCGCAGAAACTCCGCAGTACGACGAGAGCGACTTTCGATACCCGAACTCTGCTATACATTATCGGCCCCGATTACATAGTTTTGATTATCCGAGATTTATAAATTGATGTTATTATATTGCAAATTGATCGAATCTGCGTTTAAGATGAAAATGAAATGCATTCATGCATGCAATGCGCGGTAGGTACGAAGAGTTATTTATCAGAATATGCAGCAAAGCAAAATGTTAATGAAGGTAGATTGAAATGAATGGGAAAATTGGTTGAATTAATGACGCGTGGTGATTATGTGATTAGGCTAAAGCCGCCGATACGATGATAAATATTTAAGGAGGCACGGGTGGAGAGAATATCGCTGCACAGCCGTTATGATACGGCCCCCCGTAGTTTTTTCATTCTCGCGTTGCACTTTCTCCTTCAACTCGTATAGCTTTCTCGCGTCCACCTTCTCACCTCACGAACGAATGCGCGCCACGCGCAAATGGTATAGCCGTGGACGAGCAGATTCGTTGGTAGAGCGCGCAATGCGCATGACTGATCGTCGAAAGCACAAAGCCACCCCCGAATGCTTCGTTCGTTTACGCGCGACCTCGTGAATCTCCGCCAATTTGGTGGTAGTTCACGTGGTGGGGTGCCCTCAGTTCCAATCGCGCAGTCGCCTGACTAGTTTCGAGGCTCTCGTCATTCCGCGATTGTGGAAAATTCAGTGTCTGGTTATAATATTAAAATAATAATGACCAATTTTAACGGAAAGGACAAGAAAGTTTAATCAAAATTTGTGATGAACAAACGAGGATTCTTGACGGGAAAAACAACAAAAAAAAACCGTACAACAACAAAAACAACAACAACAACGTCTTGGAGCATAGCAATTGGTGGATTCAGCAAGCCTCCGCCACCTTTTTTACGTTTCAATCACGAGAAAGAATAAAATAGGAATGGTTTTATCGGGTGTGTTTTTCGAAATGCTTCGAGCGAGTGAGTTTTCAATAGTTCTGAGAGTGTGACGAGTGCTCGAGAAAAGGGAGTTTCGTGGCCAATATTGACGCCTGAGGGTCGGAAGTGAAAAAGATATATATATGTATACATATGTACGTATATATTGGTATACACGGAGGATCGTACAGAGATAGAGCTTGGCCATGACGGTCGTACGTGTTTGAGCCACGAGCGTCAGGTGTCGCTTCAATCGCGCCAACAACCCTCACTCTCCGCTACCAGCACCCTCTCGCTTTCTCTCTCTCTCTCTCTCTCTCTCCCACGGCCCTTTCTCCTCATGACACGGAGAGGGGTGTTTTGAGAAATTTTTTTTTTTGAGCTTTGGGAAAAAGAGGGATGGAAAGTGCTTTCTCGGGTTGTCAATTCGAGCAATACTCGAATGTTTGTTGTTTCTCAAGATTTTTCGCGTCTTTTTCTCGCTCCCTTTTTCCGCGTTCTCCGTTTTCCTGGCGCACCGCGCGTCTTTGGCGCCTTGCGCGACTTTCCATCTTCCATTTCATCCCCCTTTGCACCCATGGATACAATTTGGCTGACGCGTAAGGTTTGCCCTTACATTCTTTAGTACAGATCGAAAACGTTGGAGAGAGATAAAGAGAGACGTCGGTGCATGAGTTTCTCTTTTGTACTCGGAAGAAAACCTTTTTTTTTTTTTTTTTTTTTTTTTTAATTTGCTATTTCTTTTTTTCGCGATACGAGCGTTCGCGTAGCTACATGCGAATTCGAAGGTAATGTTGTTGACGTGGGCGAACGGGCGAACAACGAGAAGGCGGGTTCGTCACCGCGATATATTCCATTTCTTTATCGGTTTTGTCAGTGCTGCATCGAATATTTAGTTTCGTGAGGAATGAAAGTCGCGATGGTATTTGTGCTACGAAATGGGGGTTTTTTTTTTTTGCCTAATTCGTGCCAACTACAGTTTCAAAGTGATGTAAAAAAACAAGGCAAACATTGAGAATGTGTTAGTAAGATAGGAAAAGAGAGAGAGAGAGAGAGAGAGAGAGAAAAAAGCTCGACTGGAGCGATACCGAGTGACGATACGGTGGAAAATAGCGTTAAACCGTGCTTCGAAGCACACGGGAGTGTCGCGTCCACCATTTTGAGTGCGCGAGGTTATTTCACCCCGTATGGTTGTGTGCTTCATGCGAAACATCCTTGTTTTGGTTTATTTTCTCGCTCGATTGCTGTGTTACGAAAATGTTTGTTCGGTGAAAAAAATTCAATCCCGTTTCAAGTTTGAAAAGGACTAATCATTTTGTTTGTTTGTATTTTGCCGAGCGATTGGTAAAGGAGTTTGTGTTTGAAAATGGGGTAGTGGAGGAAAGATCGAGAGCATCACTTCTTTCGAAAATAGTAAAATAAGAAGAAAGGGATAGAAATGTAGAAACGAGTGTATGACCGCTCTCGAATTCTGAGCGTACTCGTGTGCCTGTAGCTGTGTGTGCGTGCGTCTGTTTGCGTGTATGCGGGTGGGTGTGCGTGCGAATGTGTGCGTGAACGTGTTTGTTTTCGACGTTCTCGATTGTTAGGATGTTGCTGGATGATGATCGATCGATCAGCTGTTACGTTTTTTTTCTTCTCCAAACGTCAAGAATTCTGCGGAGCAGGAGACCTCGAGAATGGAGGAGAAAAATTCTAATTGTCATTTACGATGGGATTTAGTAACATGAGTTATGCAGCTATGCGGTAATGCGTGTCAAAGGCATGCAGCTGCTGTTTCATGGAACAAACTGGATTATTATATTTCAGAAACACACTCCGGTAGATGAAGTAGAAAAATTTTTCATTTCTTTTTTCTCTAATGGAACAATCGCTGAAGCAGCCCCGCATCTACTTTTTTAAGCCGTGTTTAACGGGAGTGCTTGGTAACAGCGGCGATATTATCGCGGTGCAGCGGAGGTAACCGAAAAAATCGTGAAATGGAAAATTTGAAGAAAAGACGATATGCCGAACGATGAAACAACAAGCTTGTCCGCCGCGATATATCTTCGAAATAACGAGGGACATTCGGTTGGATCGGTTGAATTAATTTTCGAACATGAAGCGCGCGCGATCTTGTATTTTACGTTGGAAAAAAATCCGATGATGATACGCGTGCGACTACGAGTGTCGAACGAGGACTGAAAAATTTAAATATAAAATGGTTATAAATAACGGATTGACGCGATGATTGAAAAATAACAAACGCGATGCATGCGAACGCTATTTTTGTTGCTGTTGTTGGAATTCGTAAAATGCGATGGAATACAGGGTGAGAATAGATGGATTTGAAATGTGTGCGAGGCTGCGGTACGTGTGTAACGAGTGATATTATATTTATTTGATCGTTTATTTTTCACAAAGTGCTTCCGATCATTTCTTTTTCCGTCATATATCCGGGACTCTGGATTTTATTATTTCGCGGTCTTGCGGAGCACATAATTTTTAATGATTGGGCTGCGAGCGTGGCCCGAGACCGTCAGTGATATGAGACTCGACGCTCCGTCGTACGTTGAACGATTAACACGGAGCAATTCTCAAATAAAAATAAAAAACAGGTATCGAACAATGGTTCGTTGATGGACCGCTCGAGATGTCCGATACTCCGATAACAACAGCAGCAGCAGCAGCAGCAACAACAACGACAAGCACGTGATTTAGAGTTATGAAAAAGTTTCGTCGTAATGGCGATATAAAGTATTTCCGATCGCCGCAAGTGCGCGGTTTTCATTTGTTTTCTTCCGTCTAAGTGTGTAACCTTTTTATTGTGTCTTTTGTGCCTCGATTGTTCTTCTATCTTCCGTTGATTATCGTCGTCCGCATGAAGGATTAAAGTGCGAGTTTACAGCTCGATCGATAAAACTTCAACCATAGCCGTGAGTATATATTCGCGGAACATGTCGATTTTTCATCCTATAATTTATCTTCCGTCTATCATTTTTTAATATTTCTGTGATGTACATTTCTTGACAATCTCGTGCGCAAATCCGTTCGGCCAATCGAATCGTACAAATCCTCAAAGTTTCTTATGTTTGTTTTCGTTCTTTTTTTTTTCCTTTCTCTACGTTCTTTGCACGAAAGTGCGCAAAAATTAAGGGCCGAAAACTATGCTGGTATTTGGCAATTTCAATATTTCAAAACCATCAGAGCGAGGATCGTTTTCTAAAGCAGGGGCTACCGCGCGGATTTGTTCACTTGTTGAACGATTTTATTGGAATCACTTGTTTCCAATCGGACTGCGCGTATATACGAAATGCGTTTTGTCTTTTCTGAAGCTGCATGAGAGTCGATGAAATTTACGGGGTATAATCTGGATCGTCGACGCCGATGATCATTCCCATTTGCACACGCGACAACATAGTCTCTTCTCCCGTTTATCCCGATTTGGGCTCATGTGATCAAGTTTCTCTCGAGTACGAGGAATGTTGGCTTCAAATTCAATATGAATAGCCAGCATGGACGATTAAAAACAAAAAAAATCGTTATTCATACGCGGATGGAAATGCATTCGGTGGCGGTCGACGAGCATAAAGTATTTCGAGTAAAAAAATCGATATGACTGAAGGGAGAGAAGCCATTGAAAAAGGAGAAAATCTTCAGGCGGCTGGAATCTCTTTGCTCCATTTTATGCCTCTGTTTTTTAATTTTTATTTCATTTCACATATAATTTCTTCAATACGCAAAGGTAAAAATGCCCAGCGCATAAAAAGACTTGCTCGTGTCCATCCTTTCCGAACGATAGGCGTACGCGAACATCGATCTGTATACAGGCATATATTTCTATTCTTCATCTCTACAATTTACAATCGATCGAAAAAGAATTTTCGATCGATTGTAATCATCATTGTAAATCATCGCATTCTCGTGATGCGTGATGCGTGATGCGACACTTTATGCGATCCGAGTTGGACGATAAATAAAAAAAATAAAATTTTCGTTCCTCAATATTTGCCCACCACTTTTCGCATATCATATTATTCGAACGATCGCGATAATTGTTGTACGGACTCTTTTATAATTTAACGCGTCTAACGATTTCGAAATCCGCAAACATGTGTTCGCTAACTGATTTTCCTATTTTCTCCGCTAGGTGGGGTATATAGTATATCTGCCTCTGGCGTTACTATGCGCGTGTCGCAGCTTTCGAGCTTTTTCCAATATGGTCATGTGGGAATATGCAAATGTGAATGCTACCGCGATTCCGAACGTAAAAAATGAGGGTGTACAATATACCTAAGTATTTCTTTTTATTGCTGAAAGGTGCGTTGACGCGTAAAATTTTCCTATATAGTATATAGTAGGCTAAATTTGTCGTTTTTCAATAAATAGATTGCGCGGCGAAGCAGGTTGAACGACGGATTATGTTTGATTTACAGAATTAATTGGATCGAATTAGCGAAATAGCGAAAAAGGGCGAAGAGCATTTGATTTTTATCCAATGTATAGTATTCCTTTTACGATAATAATCTTACGAATACGTGCAACGTTCCGCGCTTGTGGTGAACTTTGGCGACACGCAGCGAGCGATAACAAGATTATTGAGCGAGCATTATCGTTTGCCCTTTTAAAATGTCTTCGAGGAAACGGTATGGTTGACAATAGTTGACATTAAAAATGACATTTTTGGGGAAGCTGAAGGGTTGAGTCAACATTTATGTATAACTTGGGCGTTCACGTACAGATCGTGTGCTGTCCAAAGTCACATGTATTGTCGTATACTATACGAAAAAATCTGGCAATCGTCCAATAGCCCTTCGAGACTTTCCAACGCTATTCTTGTATATATTATTTGTTATTTCATACAAAACGCGGCGGTTTTTCAGGCTTGTATCGAATTTATTGACGAATCGTTGATGCGTTATTAACTCATGAAATCAATAATATTCATTCGTCGTACACTACATGGGCAAAGTTATATAACCTCTATATCGAACGATTATAAGAATAAAAGGAGACCCTTGCTCCGCTTGCTCGTTCGTTACGGATAGGGACGTTATATATTGTAATTGAATTATTTACATTATATTTATATTATTTATATAGTATGCGCTTCATAGCGCGCGGCTTCGCGCGAACAAAATTATGAATTTGAGCTACATTCATATGGTCAGGCTCTCGAAATCTACCATGAAAAGTCCGTTATCGAGTAGAGATCTTTTTCAGATAATTCTCATCAATTGTTGGATGAAAAGAAAAAAAAATTCTTTTTCAATAGATAAAAAAAATGTATGTAGATTTTTTTTACGAGTATTCATGTATACGGAGAAGCTGGGAAAAGAAATTTTGTTGCGCTATCAAGAGAGTAACGTGTATGAGTCTTGATTTATATTCCCCTGTGAGTCGTATTCAATTTCCCTGAGCGAAGGAGCGTACACGGAAAGGATGCGGGAAAAGGGATGTTTCAATTGTATAGGCACCGATCGAGTTTTGTAGAATTTCATCCTGGTTTAGTTTGATCAAACGATCAATGTTATTATGAAAAAAAAAAAAAATAATGATAAATCGTTCATCAAGTAAGGAGTTAAAAAAAAACTAGTCGAAAAAAGAAAAAAATTATGAAATGTTTTTTATGAAAGAATCGATGAAATATTGGAATTTTAGTAACCACCCTTGTGAATGATCGAAATGGAGCGTTTACCCTGAAAAGATGAGAAATAAACGTACCGTACCGACTTAAAAATATAATGACGAAAGAACAATTGTTCGGATCATTGCGGTTAATTGATCGGTGATTGAATTTCTCCCGGACGTTCGCGAGCGAGTAAACGAGACGGAAGAAGTATCCGTGAGTGTTGGGGATCGAGTTTTGCAATGCGTTAAGGAAAATCGGTGAAGAGCGAGGGAGAGGGACGAATGTCGAGGACAAGGATCGAATACGCGAGTATACATCAGGCTCGGAGATACCGGAGGTCGAAGTAGTCAGCTCTATAATATATAGTGCGGGGATGGAGAAATGGCGTAGAAGGGGTCAAGGGAAGCGAGAAATGTCTCGTATACGATATTAGCTCTGTATATGGATATATATATAATACATTTAAATATGGGTATGGTTTGGATGACATCGTGTGAGAAACGCAGTAATAGATATCGATATTGCATTCAGGCCCATCAATCACTTACCATGTTACCGGGGAGGCCCGTTTCCCGCCAGTCCACGATGATAAATTCACCTCTCGCGCGTATACACACCTCGCTCGCATGGCACGTACATCGTTCGTCTTTAGCGTACTCCCTTTCCCTCCCTCTCTCTCTCTATGATAAATTATTTATACAGATCATGATTTACATGTATATACATTTACATAAAAATAAGGTAAAACTCGATGAAACGATGCAAACAATAAATAACAATCGATCCAACAGTCATGCTTATCAGAAGATGAATCATGTAATTGAAAACGATAAAAAGTAAGGGTAGAAAAAATTGTTTGTTTTTTTCTCTAAAGAGCGATAAAACTGTGAATGGTGATGGTAAAAAGTTACAATGATGTATTCGTATATCATTTGTGACGTTTCGTGAATAATGAACGATAAACATCAATTTCCGAGTCGTTTCGCACAAAGGTTGAAGCTGCGTTCGTTGTTGTGCATTCGTTTTTTTTCCATCAGTTTCGATTCTTCCAAATTTAAATTCTTCCAAGTGAATACTCGAATTCGTCAACTACATCTCGGTCTTGGGACGAAAGATCTCGCGGTTACTCTTTATTGCTGACCAATCATTTGAACGAATCTTTCGCCATGGGTCGGGTGTCGCGTTTCGCGCCGGTTCTGACCCTGACTATGCTGGCTCTGTTCCAAAATCATTATTATTATTATTATTATTATTATTATTATTATTATTATCGTTTAATTTATAAAGCTCACACTAATTTTATTAGAATCATAAATAATTGAAAAATGATAGAAATTGCGGGACCGGATGCTTTCGTTTCGTTGTGACAGAGGTAGGCACGGAGTGTTTGCAAAGGTGGAATGACTTACCGATACATGTGTGTGTGTGTGCGCGCCTGATTCAGTGACTATGGATATAACGTACGTTATATACACACATATTTTAAGATTCGAGAATGCATCGCAAACGGTTTTCATTTTGCAAACGGAATATGATTTGCCATACGGTTGAGCATGTAGGTTAAAGCTTTCGTGCGAAGAGGCGCGAGGGAATGGGATGTAGAGAGGGGTTCAAGGGGTTCAGACTCTCCTCTTTTTTTTTCTTTTTTTTTCTGTGAATCCAGCTTCCTCGGTCATTCTTTTTATCTTTTTTCCAACACTCTTATATTTAAGTCCATCCGCGCCCTCTTCGCCCTCTCTGTCTCTTTGCTTTCGTTCTTAGCCCACATTGGGATGCTCGCTGGAGCAGCCTTATATACGTGACGTGGGAAAGAGTCACGTACATGTAACTTGCCAGAAGTAAAATCCTCTTCAGACTTTCATTTCTTTTTGTGTACCATACGAAGGCTCCTCTACATTGATGTAATCATTTTATTTTTCCTTTGCCGACGCGCTCCGCAATTTTTCAAAACTTCGTGACCTTGTCGTTGTAATAGAAATATGTTTTTGTGAACGATCTTCTATTTTTCAATTTCAACTTTCGAGGAATGCATTTTTTTTTTTTTTACGTTTTACCCTGTTAAAATATACATTCAACTGTATATTGTAATTTATTTTCATTCGAATTTTATCACAAAAAATTTGCGGCATTTTTTATTCAAATGTGTACCAAGTGCGATTCGTCGAAGAAAAATGATTCATATACGTTATTTCGCTAAAAACCAGACCAGTTATTGTTTTCGCGTTCTTGAACATAAATTCATCCAGCGAGTGCCAATAAGCTTCTCGAAATACCTGTAAAAATGAAAAACTTGAACTCTGTCCGAGAGAACGTAAAATATCGTTGAAGGAAAGCTTCGCAATTAATGCTGAAAATGTCGAAAGAGACGTTGACACTGTTCCATGGCCTTTTATTCATCTCCAACAATTTCCGCAGATGTACCAATTATATGTAGGTATATATTTACGTTTGATGGTTTTCCAAATATTCAGTCTCCATTTCCATTATGGACTCTCTCTCTCTCTCTCTCTCTCTCTCCAACCGGCACAGAGATTTTCTTCCGTTATGCGATCGCCCCGAGTTGGCGTTCTTTATCTCTGAACCTTCCATCCTCGTGATTTTTCGCTATTTTATAGATCTCTTCTTAGTCGGATTTTTCTTCTCGCATCGTTGCTCCCCGGGGTAAATGCGGGAGAATACAAGTCAGCTCTTTATTTCTCTCTTCTGACGGAAATTTTCGCATCTCGTTCTGGCAAATGAAATGCCTGATTGCTTTCTTCGAGCTCGAGTCTCATCTACCTTTATCCAACGGACGGGATTTTACCCAGCAGAGACATTCCCAGACTTTTTCATACGATATAAGGATGTACTACATAAATATATATGCATGTGTATATTTGTTCGTGTACAAACAAAAGTTTTAATATTGCGCACCCGCGATGCTTTATTTTCCCCCGGCCGTTGCTATTTTTTCCATCCCCTTTCATCATGCTGAGCGGAGAATTTTATTTTATACGGTATACCTTTAATTATTTTTTCGTGGACCGATGAATGAATTAATTGAATTACTCGAATCATCGCTTCACCCTTTGTGAATGAATCGCTGAGTAATATTTGTTGAAAAACGCGCTATCAATTATGATATTCCTGTCAATATCAAGTATACAAGTATTAATTTACGTGACGTATTCATATACCTACATATAGATGGAATTGACAAAGCAGCTCTATCTCGATCGTCATCATCATTTTTTAATTTTGCCCAACTAGATTTAAATTAATTATTCGAAGCATCGCCGCACTGATACGAATGAAAGTTCCGCGCATTTTATTCCGTCGTTAATTTAATATTAATATATAATTTTTCGTTCTATCGTTATAAAAGCATGAGATTCGAGGATTTTCGTCTTTTCGATGTCGCGGAGTGGAACATTTACTTTAATCAAAACTTTATGTACTTTTGCAATATCCTGTTGCGAACTATCCTACCCGTAGGTTCGTATCTATGAATGTAAATGTTGGAGGAGCGAATTTGCGAATATACCGAGGTCGAAGAGTCAACTGTACATTAGACGAAAGAGCATAAGGGGCAAATACGAGAGTTCTCCCAGAAATGCAAGCATGGAAAGAGAGAGAGAGAGAGAGAGAGAGAGAGAGAGGGACTGATACTGCGAGAGTCATGGACATACAGCGGAGTTTTAACCACGTGCGGTTGTTTCTGCAATGTACACACGTCCGGCGAGTGCAACCGAGAAAGCTCCAAGAGACTCTTGACTCCCAAAATTTGTGTCATCCAACCTATATATAGTTTATCTCTGTGTGTGTGTGTGTGTGCTGAATTTTATGTATACATGGGTAATTTCATGACAGCTCAGTCTCTTTGAAATCATTCGATTCTCGAATGAACTTTTTTTTTTCTCCCAGTTTGAAGTTTGATTCATGCGGAATTCGATGGGAAAACGGATATACGCTTTTTTCCGCACTGGTGTCAGCGCAGATTTGAAAACTCACTCCTGCTGCGTTTATCGTATATTTTTTAAAATTTTATCAACGACGAATAAAAGATGACGCTTGCGGTGATGCCTTAAAAAGTATATCCATTAGGAGAATATTTTGTGTGATTTTCCGGGGGGATTTATGTCGCATAAAATGTCCCATAGATAAATTGATAGATATACAGGCATAGTTGAGCCGCGGCTAACGAGCTTTAAAGTCTCAGGGTACAAGGAGACACCGTTGCAAAGAGGGGGATAGTGGTAAAAGAGGGTCTGATACTCGTGAGCTCTACAACAAGAAGGAGATGAGAAGGGCGAGCAGAAATATTGCCATAGCAAAAGAGGGATATGGTGTATACCTATATGGCTCTCATGAACTTGCTGTGAATTAATGATCAACTGTGCGTCAACGCGTACAGCCGTACACATATTTCTGTTATACACGATCGCTCTTGAGTGGCCAGAAACACAGAGTTTACCCGGGTGGAAACAATATAACAGTCTCCAAAACTTTGTTATTGTATTGAAATAATTGGCAGTCTATTGAAATCAGCGGTCGCTGTGGTATACGCGAATGCTCGTGTCGTCACGTTCTGCGAAATAATGAATAACAATGAATCAACATTATATTAAGGATATCGGACTCTATCAAAATGATAATTATTATCGATAAAATAATTGAAGCAATTCAATCGATCGGGGCCCGATGACTTATTAAACTTGAAATTAATCGAAACACACCATGCATGAATAATTAAAGTTTGACTATTTCTTTGCTGTTGGAGAAATTAAGAAAATTGACCGCTTTAACCGAGTTTATAAGATACGATCGATTCCAATGAAGATCGGAGACGTTTTTTTTTTTTTTTTTTTTTTTTTTTTTCAAATCAAGAGTCAGCTTGGCCCATATTCCATTTCGAGCGATTAGAAACGAGGTGGTCGATTAGTCCGGCAAATAGCTCGAGCTGCGAAAAGATAAATGGGCGTGCTTGACATTTTTTTATTATAAAAGGAGGGAATGATGAATATTTTATAAATTATAACCGCGCGAAAACGAAGAAAAAAAAGGGCTTTTCGGGGCTTAGGATGCGATTTTCTTTTTATTTTCAATTATGAAAGAGAATGATTTGAGAGTGGTAGAGCTATCGGTAGTAATTGATTGTAAAAAGTCGCGTTTAATATACCATCGCGTTCTCGAAGCTAGGCCAAAATTCGATTCACGATTCTTTAATATCCTTCGAACGAAAACCCGGTGCGGCGCGGTGACTTGTCAAAAAATATCGATGTATTATACCGATTCAATCAATTTCATGTAAACTCTATTCTCTGTGTGGGTGCGTCTCAATTATTTTTATAACGAATTGACAATATAGCAGAGCAGAAAAGTTGGGTTGTTTAATCAGTGAGTAGCACGCGCGCGCGCGCGCGCGAGCATGAGCTTTCGGTCTTCGGTTGGTTCGATATGAACGATCTTATATCGCGATCAACGAGAGAACGGACGAACCGCAGCAGCATTTCCTGCCACCCTTCCCTCTTTTACTCTGTGAAGGCCCTGTCTCCGTTTATTCGCGTTCGGTACGAATGGCAATTTATTCGGTGACGTTTGTGTGTAAATCCCATGGATTTTAGAGGGATACTAAAATCGCACGATGTTTGCCGTTCCGTATAGGGTTTACCCGGGTTCAAGTGAGCGTTGAAGCACGTTTTGCTTCTCTGCTCCGTCGAAGAACAGATATATATAGTATAGTATATATATGCTTCGATGGAAAAAGTATATGAACGAACGAAAAAAAAATCTCCGAAAAGCGAATGGATCGAGAATTAGACTGAAATTGATGGGGTCTGCCTTTGGTTTTCAACTCGCGCGTTGAATTATTTCAACAATCCACACGCCGGATCTCAACAAATTTCCTATCTTGTTATCATTTTCGATCCGCATCCCTTTTCGGAATGTTAATACCACTTTTATTTTTCTAGTCATCTGCGATATATGTATATTACGAGTAATCCCCGAAATATTCGTATTCTTGACGCGTTAAGCCAGTAAAGATTGGTAGCAGCGAGGAAAGAAGCGTGTTGGGTGCGGATACGCAAACGACATGCGACGAGTGTGATATCGCGGTACTACTTCAATCAACGTAGGTATATTATACGAGACGATTGGGCTTTATTCCTCTTTGTTGACCGGATTTTTTCTCAGATTCACACCGGTCAACTCTTTTCGTCTCGCATAACTCAGCTCCCCTTCTTTTCCTCTATGTCGTGAATGGTCACTGAGGATGAATCAGAGTAGCAATAAGGTTGTGCCAGGGGCTCGCGGCATGGAACGAGCCTCTTTCACCGAATTCAACAACCCGACCGAACGAAGATGCGAGGGTAGTCGAGAAAAATATTTCACATTGTCCACCGGAGAGTTCCACGCAGCGAGCCGGTCTAACTCGACAAGAAAATCGATATGACGTATGCGGGGGCGGACCGCTTCTCTCTGATCCTGCTTACTCATTAATTCTTCCGTATTCTTCTTTCCGTCGCGTTATGATTAATCATTTTGCGCGCTTTTCATCGCTATTTTTTAATTTTTATCTCAAGTATTAATAAATAAATTGTAAATACAATTTTCATTAATCCGATATGTTGTAATCGTTTGTATGCGAAAGAGCGAGTAACACTCGAATAAGAAATAAAATAATGGGTTGGATGCTGAGTTTCGCAAAATGATAAATCGAACGAGCCAAGACAATAAGAGTTGCTGCGCCAAATATTTATGCTCGGCGAACGTTTAACAATGAAGAAAAGAAAAAATAAAATCGCCCAATGGTTACATAAAACATCGGAGATGGAAAGAATATGTTCTTTTTCATGGCTTATTCCTGCAGGAACTCGCGGTAATGTAGAACGAAGGAGATCCGTGGATAACAACCGGCGACAGTCGCGGGGACGATAAAATGTTCGATGCATGCAAAGTGTGAAATGAGCAGACTTTCTCGCAAGAGAGCGACAAGAGGAAAAATGTCAGTGAGTTTATTTTCACAAAAATTCAGAAAAGGAGGCAGCCTCGTAGGTACTCGCGGTGACAACCGTGGAGAGCGGAAGTAAAACACGTCAATTCCCCTGAAATGTCTCGTTTCAGTCGCGATATTCGATAAAAATACAAAAAAAATTTCGCGTAACGTTTTGATATTTCTCAGCAGGAACTCGTTTGGGAAAATCGATGGTATTTTTTAATCCAAGGGACGATCGCTTTGCCATCATTTCGCTTTACTTTTATTATCGATATTTGCGGAATGAGAAATCACGTAAATCTTAAAAAACGCAGGATAAAAATGCTAAAATATTCTTTTCAACTTACACGAACTAAAATAATATTATGCGATATTAATATATCGCATTTCTTTATTTTTCATTTTTTACGACTCGAAGAATATGCTTATGAGCAAGTAAAAAGGTCGATTCACGTTCTCTCGTAGCACGTTCATTCCATAAAATTATTGCGCGATACGCGCCGCACACGGCGTGTCGCCTCGTTGTCGCACCTGCTCTCGCAACAGATTACCGCTTTTATCGTATACATTGAATTGATAAACACAGCGAAATTAAGATCACAATGCGAGAGGAGCCGCCGTGTCGACTCGAGCATTCACCCAAACACCTATTGCATGTTTTCAGAATCAATAAGTATTCGCGCTCGATTCGGTGATGCGATTATTTACCGCCCGCAACTTTCTACTATTTCTTTGATAAAAGAAGAAAAAAAAACAGTTACATTTTGCTCTTCGCGAACGTTGGGACTGTTGGGAGTTGGCATATCATGCATGCTATTCGTTAATAAATAATATGAAAAAAAAACGGATGAAAATGAAATGATTGGACCTAATCCGATATTCTGACGATTCCCCGGATGTGTCATGTCGATACATGTGTATACGTATACATATATCATTTGCCGAAGCTTAACCGCAAAGACTCTCGTTTCGTGATCATCACCCGCCGTTCGATTTCATCAGCTTTCCCTTCATTTTGAGCTGCTTTTCTGCCATCACATTTCCGCTTCCCAGATCAGTGAGACGTCTTATCCAACGGTGATATACGCCGTTGTAGCATTATATATACGTAATGTATGACCAAGCCGAAAGCTTGGTCTTTTCTCGACCGGACCCCGACACAAGCGGATTACTTCAGTCACTTGTTATCTCTCGCGACTCTCGCGACCTCGGAAATATAGATGTAACGAAGAAATAAAAAACGAAATCCCCCGTTTCTATATCTTTCGGATTTGTTCTTACCGCGAAGCCTAGAATATAAATTCGGTGAAAAAAGTGATGCGAAAACCGAGTTAAAAGTATTTTCTCTTGTCGCCGCCGGTCATAATGCGGATAAGTTGATTTTTCTTCATTGATATTTTTTTTCTTTGGGTATATATTAACGCGAAACATGTTCATGTATTTATTCAAGGGACGATGCGATGATTTATATTTAAGAAAATTCTCATTTAACAATTCAATCGTCGCTTGTTCCTACAGCATGCAGGTATGGAAAGAATAATATGATAATTTTTTCCAACTTTGATATATGGGCGTCGTTCGTTAGAGTCGCGGCCCAATATTTTCTCGTTGCTCTTGTAAAAATCGGGTGAATCATCGTGTATCGTGTACCGATGATTCGCCCTCACACGCCAAACCCATTATATTGTCCGTTGGAGAGACGATTGAACGGGGAGTTAACCAGGCGGGATGACGGACGCGACCGAGCGCAGCTCGCGCGTTATGCGAAGGCTTCGTAATAATTTAAGTTTTCGCAGTTACTGGCCTATAGTAACGAAGAGTGTCAGGTGTCGGCTAACAATTCCCTCATAAACTCTCCCGTAAGATGAAAACTCGCGGTTTTATGTATTCGACATTAGAGAAGGACGGAGAAGAGAAAAAGTTTTCAACAAAGAGATTTTATAACGAGTTATAATATCAAAAATTATAATCAGGCTCTGGTTTCATTAAATTATAACGCCGAAGCGCGACTGAGTTGTTTGAAAAGATATAATTTATTCGCTATTCATCTTATCTCGTTAAAGGAAAGTCATTTCGAACGATTATCCGACAAAATAGGTACTGCATGTGTACGCATATACGAGTCGTCATTTTCCCGTCAGTAATTTACTCTGATTTTTCTTTATTGAAATTCAAATGCATGATCGCGCGAGTAAGTAATGATTTGTAAATTTTCAGAATATCTGTGGCATGCGTAGACGGGAGCAGGACTCGGGGGTCGAAGACGGCTGGAATAAGGCTGGTTCGGTCTACGAAAACGCGGTAGGACTCGAAACTGGCACAACCGGAAATTTTGATCACGAGACCGAGGTGACAACGAGTTGCGGAGGAGATCGTTGTACGGAGCTAAACGAAAGCCTCGTCACCGCCTCGAAGCGGTTCGAGGACCGGTGAGCACCGATACGGGGCGTCAAACCCCGTTGCCTCGATCGACGTCCAGCGACCCTACCATCTGCCATCGTCGACGAACAGCAGAACAGGTTTCTTTTCTCTTACAATTATTCCATTTCCTCCGAGCAGCTCCCAACTACGAAAATAAACAAATCGGGATACATACCTTGGTCCAATTAATTTTACATTTATATACTCGTATTCATGCGCTTGTGGTTCTGAGACTCGATAACAATCATTGTTTTTATCTTAACTCTAAATTTGAAGCAAAAATTATGAAAAAATCCAATATCTATCAAGCACCTTGAGCAACGAAGCGGGCAACCGTCTTATTAGCTTGAAATTTCCTCAACCTTTGGATTTCCTGATTTTTATTCTTAATTTTATTCATCCAGATTGAAAACTTGCACTGCGAAAATAGATGACGAGTTTTAAAGGAAAAAATAAGCGATGTATTATTTTTCTCTCCAATTTGAGGGCGTAGTGGAAGAGAGTCTGCATGTAAGAAAGTGAGATCGTGATTGATACGCGCTTGTTTCTGGTCGCTGCTTCGTTGCCCGGAGACAATGGGGCAAAAAAAAACAAACACAAAGAAACGGCGAAACAGGGTTCGAAAAAATACGCAAAACCGAGGTTCTCTGGCGCGCATACTCGCGGAGAGAGAAAGAGAGAAAAAGGATTCGCGCGTTCATTTGTCCTCCCCCGAGTGAAGCTCGAGGGAGTTTGCTTGGTTGGAAACCGTCGCGGTGCAACTTTGTCCATCAATCAGCGCTCGTAGGATAAACGCTCCGAGCCGCGCATTCATTTATATATAGTATACGTATATATTTAGATATTATTACGCCTTACCGCGAGAGAGGCGTATCGTAGTACATATATAAGTATAAAAATGATGCACCTTTTTTCATCAGCTCTCCGCGCCGTGCATACAGATATTAGATATTTTTCGCTCTCACACTCTTTCTACTTGCGTTAACTTGCTCTACTCGTATTCATTCTCGACATTTTCTTGGAAAATGGAAAATCATTTTTTTCAGTGAAATCAAAGTTAATTCCATCCATGATATTCGTAAAAAGTGTTGAATCGAAATTTTCGTATTTAATATATATTATAAATTTATAGTCATAAACGTTAATGCACAAGATAACGAATTTTCGGGATATTTCGTGACTCGAGAGAAATTCTCATCTTTCGGTTTTCTCCGGAAACGTGAGATGCGTCGCGAAACTATATTACACACCTATTGAATCGTTGAGAGACTTTTCTACAGGAGAAAAGTTATTTTCCATGTACTATCTATTTCGAGGTATCAACGA
The DNA here is from genome assembly GCA_037576405.1 of Campoplex capitator. Taxonomy (NCBI): domain Eukaryota; kingdom Metazoa; phylum Arthropoda; class Insecta; order Hymenoptera; family Ichneumonidae; genus Campoplex; species Campoplex capitator. The sequence continues at coordinate 19,371,386 of JARBWI010000002.1, read as the reverse complement.
ATCGGTTGCCTCAAGGCCGTAATTACGTGCAAAAAATCCTTCCGACTTAATCCGATCAACGCGTGTGAATTTTTCGTCTCTGTTTACATTTCTGTAATCGAAGAATAAGACGTAATCGTTTAAAGCTCTCCTAGCCATTTCTCAAACATAAAATGAATAACTTTGCGTCTCGCTCTTAATTTTTTTATTTTTTTTTTTATTTTTTTATTCTGTCTTGGCTTTTCTTTCGCGTACGAAAATTTTTTCGTTGACATCGAATGGGAAACTTCGGAGCACTTTGGGCCATGAGAAACGCATTAGCGTTCCATTATACATTTCATCCTGGGCTATAGGATCCACTTTATATCTTCACCCTGTGGCGAGCGGACTTTCTTCTTCATCTCTCGCGTCATCGCGCGTAGCTCGTTCGACTATTTCAACGAGGAAAGTAGGTTGAACGTGAAAATGGGGGCAAAGCGTACCAAGAGTTTGTCAGAGAAAAAGAGAGAATAAGGGCTGTTTGTAAGGGTTGAAGGACGAGAGAGGAAAAAGCTTCGAGGAAAGAAGTGCCTTTCAAGGTTCTGCTCTACATATGAAAACATACGAGAGTCAAAGACGAGGGATAAACTATAATTCTCGACAAAACCTTTCCATTAAAATAGATAAAAGGCTATATTCTTGAAATAACGCTCCGATTAATGTTGAATGAGAAAATTCTCACAACTTTAAGAACGATCGTATTTTATTATTATCAATGAAGGAAAAAAAAGTGAAAAAAATCATTTTGCCGATTGCAGGGTTAAAAATAAATCTCGAAATAAATTTTCTTTGAGGCATAAGATTCGAGTTGTAACGGTGAAAATATATACAACATATGAAAACTGAGAAATCATGCAAAATTATTGTTTCGTTTGTGAGCGGAGCAAGAATGCAATTTGCAAAAGTCTCGGATGCCGGTATATAGTACGAAATTGGTGTGTATGCGGGCGAACGTTTCAGTCCCTCGAAACTCTGCTGCACCGCGTTCATCTTCATTCGTGCTTCCCTCTCTCTCTCTCTCTCTCTCTCCTTCCTTCCCGTCATCTCGTCTCCGCATCTTTCTCCTCTGATTATGGGATTCGATGTGAACTCGTGAGGATAAGTCGAAGCTCCCACAAGGAATTTGAATTTTGCATACTTTTGCCTCTCTCCTCATTCTTCTCTCTATTCCTCTCAATGTCATTTTGCTCGAGATTCTGCTCCCTTTGAGCTCAGTTCCGGATTTCAGACGCAGTCTGAAAAAAAAAGAAGACACGGATTCCTGCACATTGGCAGTTGAAAGATCGAGTTGAAGTTTCTATCGTTCTCGCGGAAAGTTTTTTTCCATCGGCAATTTATTCACCGTTCGTTGTAAACGGAGCGATCAAAAGTTGAAGTTGGATCTCGCGAAATGATTAGCCGAAGCCCAAGCTGGGCTAAATATTTCAACTTCGAATTTCGTACGAAAATTGTGCAATGAGAGTCCTACTCACTCTCTCCACTTGTCTCCCATTCCGTAATGTTTCGAATTCATCGATAAATACGGAGAGTATCCGTTCCAACTGAACGAGATGAATGAAACTTGTTTGGAATCGAATGTACAAGTACGCCGTATACGTCGTTTTTTTCTTGACGCGTTGTTCAGTTATTTAGGCTAACAGGGCTAACTGGGACTTGCTAGACCAAAGCGCTATCGTGTTCACTCTCGTCTTTTCCTCCTCCTCCTTCTCATCCTTTCATCCGCGTTCCTGACGTGTATATGTATATAGTGTACAATAGATATGGATACAAAGCTCCTTCGAGAGAAACCATTGTAAACAGAACCATTTGTCAGTTCGAGACCGTGGAGAACGGGCTCCCAGCGAGCTATGCTATTGCTCGTTCACGTTGAAGCAGCCCGCACACACCCTCCTCTCCGCGAATTCGATTCCGTTGTACCGAAATACCATGCACCTACCAGCATTCTCTTCGATCCATGTAGACATTCTCACTCGCTCAAAACACAAAACACGGCTCAACTCCTTCTTCTTGGGCGCACACAAATGTACTTGCTATTATTTTGAAGAAATATTTTGCTCGTTAGCAGCGCACTCTGTCGAATCAACAACAACCACCTCGATGAGGTTCTTTCAATTTGATTCGAGATTTTTCATAAAATGTCAATATTCGGATTTGATCTTGACACGGATTCTCGCGCGCGGTTGATGGAAAAAAAACAAGCAGCGCGGTGACGGATGAATCGTTTTTTTTTTTTTTTTTTTTTTTTTTCAAGCTTACGAGTTTAATTTGATCGAAAAGATTACGTATGTTGATGTTTCTCTCTGCGAGAAATCATGCGAAATGAAATAATTCAAGGGAGATAAGGGTTCGCGTACGATTCGCCATGCAGGCTTACCACCCCCATACGCTCCTTCCGAATATACACGATGCATACACGGATATCATAATATAGTCATATAGCAATATTATAGGAAGGAAGGAAGGGCGAGAGAAAGCGCGATGGGGCTTCGATAACTTTCCGGATGAATCTCTCCCGAAGTTTCGGAGGACGTTGATTGGTCGTAGACGAAAGCACGTACATCGATTAGTCGTGGACTAGCCTCTCGCGCTTCGCACCCTCGTCCTACTATACTGTCGGTCGGTCGCGGTGCTTCGGTGGTGCCCCGCGTTTGTTGACGATATTTCTTTCTCTCTCGATCCCTCCGTACCTGTACCAACGCCGGGATGGAATTCTCTGGGTATAGTAGTAGGGGCGTGGCGGTAACGCCAGTTACGCCAGAGAGAATGACTAGACATACTCTTTTTTCTGCTCGTACTTTTTGACCGTGCGCGCGTGTCTGTATTCTGCCGAAAAGCCTCGCGCAGCTCTTGTACATAGTTCTGGTACTACAATTTCGTATCATGCAGGAATAAAAATGGAATTTTTTCTTTGTAATCCTCTACTCTCTCATTCGGTCGTCCCGGCGGGACAAAGCCCTCTTATTTACGAAATTGTAAAAAGAAAAAAAGAAACAATGATATTTTTTTTCTCCCATATCGTGCTTCCGAATCTATGCGGACAAAAGGATATAATACCATCACCCAAAATCCACCTTCGTTCTTCTTTCTTTTTTCTCCGCGGCTTGGTTTGAGCCAAAAATTCCGTTGATTCAAACGTCATTTGTGCATCGTTTAAATTTATTTCTCGTATATCGCGCGGTCATTAAAAAAATAGCTTATACCTTCCGCAATTGGGTCACACTGCACCGTGAAATATTCTTCAATGGCATACGTTATTCGAGAATCATCGAGGTTGAACGAATGCCGAAACCGCGAACAAGCTTCGAGCCGGTGAAATCGGTAGGGTTCGCGCTTCGGATTGTCGATTCGAGGCCATTTCGACCCCTGCATGCGTTTGCTCAACCTGCTCTTGTTTATTTCCACTTGGAACTACATACCCGTTCCCGTTCGAGAAACTCGAACCTCACCTCTGTTTCCTCGACCGAGATAATTCGCGAATTCTCCTCTTATTCCTTTCTACTCGTCGTGTTTTGTTTCTGTACGAGCGACTCGAATTAACGATCCGCTCCATTTATTTTCAACCCTTCTTCTTATTCTTATTCTTTTCTTTCTCATTTTTATCGGCAAACTTGCTCTTTCGCCTAAGAAAATACAATAGATCACGGTATACATCTTTTCCATATGTCCTACGTAGGTACTTCTGTGCTACATAACGAAGGAAATATCTCCCGGATATGAACTCCCGGCGGTATCGAACAGCAGCGTATGATTTTACATTAGAATTTTCGATGACATGAAAAAGTCTGTCCTCGAACAGATTCGAATGAGATCGAGAGTACGAACCGCACATTTCGAGAAGGTCGTTTGAATCGCGTATCGTTCATCCGATATTATTTTTTTCAAGATAGGAAATAAATTTGATAAGAAAATGTATACAATTTTAGCTGAGAGTAATTTTTTTTTATGCTCGACGAGCAGCAGACAAATTCGCTTATCGGTCTCGACCGATAACCGATTCCGTTATATTCTCGCGTATAATACGGTTCGCTGTACTTTTACTTTGAAATTCGCATCACGCGCCGCACTTCGGTTACTTACCGCGGGGGATGGAATGGAAAAAGAAAAAAAAACGAGCTTTTTTTGTTTTTTATCGTATTAACCGTATAAACGGGGGTGGCCACTGTTACATAGAATCCATACTTTTTTTCCATAAATCTTGCCGAGTCTCGTGCGTTTACCTCGCTTCAACATACGTACTTGTATACAACTATACGCCGCCAACTCACTCAATATGTTACGTATTATGTCAATTTTCGACTCTCCCACCCTCTTTTCCTTTTCTTACCCACCCTCGCTATTTTTATTTATCATCCCGCCAGCATATTGAAAATAGCCGAATGAATTTTTATCGTTTCGAGCCATCTGCTGCTTGGACACCGTTGCGACATATTTTTCTCTCGTAATTCATGAATTATTAATCATGCTTTTTTTTTCTTCCTATTATCATATTATTTCTCTCTCGGAGACGCGAATGAGGAACGTGCGGACGAATTCATTCTCATATTTTTAGTCACGAAGCCTTATTAATTCGAGTACGCTTCTGAGAAGAAATAATAAGCATGGAATTAGCCAAGGCCACGATTTATTATATTTTTCTAAACATACGATAAATGATTGCGTCGTTGATGAATTATTGGATCGACTTTGAGATCTTGGCCGATAATTGAATTTTTTCGTTAATCAAACCGAGAGAGCGAATGATTATTTGGAGATAAAATTTATCCGGCGTTAACTATAGTTCTCGATCGATCGTCAAAGTGTCGAGGATGACACAGCTTCCATGCCTCTTTAAGAGCTTCGCCAGGATCATTTGTGATTTTTGTGTATCCCGAGATAAAAGGTGAGACGACGTTAAAGCCGGGAAACCAATTTGGCCTAATCGAACCGTTCAAACGGATTCTGTTGACGCGAGATGGTGGCCCAGGCCTCATTACATAATCCAATAACGTTCCATCCTCGCCTTCGTGAATTTCACTCGTTTCTTTATTGACGTTACTCGCTCCCAATAATCTGCATTATAAAACGTTGATCCAGTTAATCATTTACCTTTGCAACTGGATATACTGAAAACATAAAATTTCATCAATTTTGCGTTAGCAAGAAATATGTGTATTCTCTTCTCCTCTTTTCGGTCGAACGATACGGATGAAATCGCGAATGCAACCGGTTTCATTTTTTTTTTAATTTTTTTTATGTGAGACTCATGGGACGAACTCTGAAATATCCTGAGTCGGAGGTGCTCTTCCCAAAAGTTGGTTCACGTGTTCGGAAAATTGTTCGTAAACGTTAGATTGTTTGAACGCATTTAAATTCGGTGGAGCTTCGCCTCGAACGCTTTCGATTATATTTTCCGAATTAGGCATAACGACCGACGAATTTTCCTGTCCCGATGTTTTTGCCGGCACAACCACGTCGCTCATTGATTCCGGAGCCGCGTTTGTGATTTCTATGAGAGAAGGCATTTTTTTGACGACCGATCTCACAAAATTTCGGATGCTCCGAGGTTTGCTCGGAAAATCATTTTTACCTATAGAATGATCGATCGTCATGTCCGAGAACAGGGTATCGAATACGCTATCCGGTTTAACATCAGCGAAATCAAGCCCCTCGACTTCGGACATTAGTAAAACTTCGGCAAGAACTTCCGGCTCGGGCTTCGATTCCGTACTCTCGAGTAAACAGCTCTCCGGTATTGGCTCGATTTCTCTCAATAATTCTTGGAGTTTCGATTTGAGCATACCGCGTCTTGCATCGCTGGCGCACGGTTTTCCTACTGTACGATATTTTTATCCCATCGGACAACCAATTAATCAATATCTCGCGCGATTATTGTCGACAGCATTTTTATATTCAATGTATCATAATCATTTGATTTTTTATCGTCTTTTTTTTCCTCACCACCCATTCAAAATTGTGAAAAAATTATTTTTCCCTTAAAACAATAATTCGTTGAATACTTGTATGAGAAATGTTCTTTGTATCGTTGATGGAAAAAATAACAATTTACAAAAAGTTATTCGCTACTCGTACGTTCATTAGGCGGTGAGGCGAGAAAGAGATCATACCGTTCGATGCGGTGGTCCATTTTTTTTTGTTTTCCTGAGAATCGCAATCGGTCGCACGGTTTGAAATTCCAACTCCGCAAGGAACTCTGACGGCAGAACTTTCAGCACACTCGACAGATCGATGCGAATCTTTTCTACTACTCCGAACGAGTTTTTTACTTCGTTTCTCCGCTACGACGTTCTGTCTCCTGAAACATTTTTCGGAAACTGGATCATTTTATCTCGTTTCTGTGCTCATCGCGGTGCCAATAGCGGAACGGTCGGGGGAATAGTTGTAATTGCCGGGAAAAAAAAAAACCCAACAATCAGCGGCTTCACAGATTGATAACTAAATTGAAAACGCACTACAAATTGGCATAATGACGCGATTATGAGAATAAATTATTGTAAAAAAAAAAAAAAAAAAAAAAAACAAACCCATTCAGAATGAATCGATCAATGAACTGAAATAATAAAAATGTCTGTTCTTGTTATCAATTACGGGTACCTGCTCCTTTTCATGTTTCGAGGATTATTCTTTTATTTACACCGTTGGCCAAAAGAAGTTTCTTCCGTTAGATCTTACCGATACGATCGGATGTATGGATACGACCCTCCGACATAGAAGAAATAGAAAACAAAACTCTATAATAAACTTAGCGGAAAACCAACCGACCCGGTGACCCGGCACAGGGGAGGAGATACTTTTGGCCGGCGGTGTATTATTCAAGAGATATAACCAACGAAGCAGTAAGGAGTCATGGAAGAGAAAAAAAATGTTGAAATAATGGGGGAGGGGGCGGCCTCGCTGTAGTAAAAAATAATGGATCAGATCGAAAACGGTCAGGGTCGAGTTAACACGAAATCGGCTTCGTACGTATGTGAAACTAGTGATCTCGGTTTACGTCACACATCCACCCTTGTACGAGTGATGGGGGGAGGATGAGGATAAGTAAGAAACAATGGTGCCACTCGAGACCTGCTGTATAATATATGTTATCTCCAAAGTGAGTTGTTAGTCACTCTTTAGGATCCTTTTTCTTGTCTCTCTCCTAGCTTCTTTTCTTACATTATATCCTTTATAACCACGAGTATCCGTGCCTCTTTTTTAACCCTGAACCCTCATACTCCAAACCCTTGGCTCGTTCATTCCCCCTGGTCAAGTTTTCTCGTTTACTTTACGAGAAAGTACGAAGATGGAAAATAAACGTACACGATCGCCGATTCGTGCCTCATCTACTTTTCTTTTGCTTTCTGCCTCTTCCGTTTCTTCATCTCTACACGATTCTGTCCTCTCTTCATACCTTTCATACCCTTCATCCCCATCTATTTATACTCATTGACACGGGAAAATGAAACTTATTTTTTCATCGCGCTATGCGCCCCCTTTATCCCCGGCTCGCATTGCATTTTTTTTTCACACAAATGCCGCATCTGTTGGGCGTTAATAGGCATTTGAAAAAAAAAAACAAATTAAACATTTTTTGAAAATAATTAATGGAGATGCAAAAGGAGAGCAGCAATGATATGCCTGCATGGTGGTGGTGGGGCTGGAACTTCCGGTAGTTTTGCCGGGCATACTGGTCCTCGTATCTTCGGAGACAAGGGTTTCGCGCACGGGGACCTTTTTCGATACTCCAGGGAAACGCAGCTCGTATCGCGCTCCGGAATCACTTGTATTCTCTCCTTTGTCTTTTTACACGTTTTCGCAATATCGATTTTCGGCTTTTGATTAAAACTCTCGCTCCCCCACGCCGACATCTTCGCGCTGCGGAGATATTTCATTTGAAAAATAAATATGTATTATCTCGTACGTTCTTAGCCCGACGACACATTTATTGAATTTATTTCATCAATGAGGACTTTTGAAATTCCGTGCTTCATTTTCCCATCAAAATTCTTTCTCATCTGATACCGCACATGTGAATTTCGGCTGTCAAAAATTTGAATGTAACAAAACAACACGGACACGAGGAATATGAATTTGATACATTTTTTTTTGCGCACAGCGAAAAGTACAATAGAATATTTCTGTCTGTCTGATCTATTATAATTTGGATCTATCGAAATGACATTTTTCATCTCTGCGCAGACTTACGTTTTATCTCGAAATATATGGCCTGACACATTCAAAATTTGGTCCTCTTAACCTCGGCCGATCGGCGCTTCTACGCGCAGTATCCCCATTCTTTGACACTCGATTGAAATCGAATGTTTCGCGTATCAAGTCGGCAATTTAACAATGATAAAAAAAATAATAATCTCGCTCTCCCCTAGATATTTCGACGTGGCTTTAGATTGAAAGAAAAATGCCAATCTATGAGCATGTATATGGAAAATAACCGAATGAAAAATATGAAGCGGTTACAGAGACAAATGAAGGGATATTATAATTTCTTCCTTCATTTGTCCTTTTAGTTAATGAGCAACGCATCATCATTATTTTATGAAAAAACTCATTCGCCGATAAATATCTTGGCGGAAAAGTATCTGGCGGTGTAGCGATTCGAAGTGGTGAAAATATATTTAATATGATATAAAATATCTTGATGGTAACTAGTAATTCCAATAAATTTTAACGACCATCCACATCGGTGAGCCTCCAAACACTCAACAGTGTGATGATATAATATTTTATATAAGTATAGTATAATATAATCGAGTTGCAAGCGGATAGGGATAGATTTCTATAGTTGAGAGTCATCCAGGTGGACGAGAGAGAGAGAGAGAGAGTATATTCGGGGGGGAAGGAAGCTGCATGGAAAGAGAACGAGTAAGGTTTAGGTGCCAGGATCGTCAGAAGCGATATTCCTTCCTCCATTAGGGAAATGAATTCTACCTTGTGGAATATATAGCGATGGTTATAGCCGCGCTGTCACCTCCTCGAGCTTCAACCGAAACTCCTTAGTGTGTATATTATACAATATTTCGAAAGATGTACACACAAATACTGTAACACATAAATATGCATACTGATTCATAAATCTAAACGGATATACCTAGAGTCGCGACAGTGAAGAGAAGAGTTATTCGTTACAGAGACTCTTCAATACCGAGAGGACCGCGTTTCCAATTGTTTTGAAAATTTCCAAAAATTACTCATGTAATATTTCAATAATTACAACATTTTGAACAGCGTTGTGGTTTTACCTTTTTTTTTTTTTTTTTTTTCTTTTTCTTTCGACACATCGAGATCGAGAGGGAAAGGAAATTGATAAATATGTTCGAGGGTTATCGAAACCAGCATTAATTGTATATGATAAATAATAATGGGATGTACAGAGACTTGAAGAAACAATACTCGTCGTATTATGAGGTAATCGGATTATATGGACGATCAAGTCCATGACTAATATGCCAAATTGATGCATCTGACAGCCGTCATGCGTTTGACAACTGTTGATGACCTTTCAGGAATGCCTCCCATCATCACTTCGATCCGTGTAGGTTATTATTTATTGCTCAGGTAGCTCAGTTCGGATATTGACGATGGAGCACTCCATGCATGTCTTTATATAATATTTCTATAGATATACCTACACACCCATGTGTATTCTAGTATGCGTATATATTTGTTTTCGATTATCGATCGAGGGTGAATTACCACTGGATCCTCGAACATTGTACGAGCTCACTCGTAACAAGAGAATATTTCGAGAGTCCTGTTTGTCAATTTTTTCAAGGGTCCTCGAATCCATCGCTTGTTATAACGTCGCAGGTTGGGTGATTACTATTGGGAAGAATGTTTCCTAGAATTTTTTAACACGTCGTGTAGAATAATTGATAACGTATATAGAATCAAGCCCGCATTTCTCAATTATACATACCCACACTGATAAAATATTTAGAGAAAACGTATATACACAGCTTTGCTCGCGTTGATTTGGATTTGGATAAAAAGTTTTTCTACTTAGTTCCTCGATGAGAAAGCAGAATGACTGCATTCCCATACAAACTCATTCGTTTCTTCCGACCTTTGGAGTAAGAACCGTGTTTGGCATGAGCGCGTCAACGAGTAAGTCAGGGAACTTGATTTTTTATGCATGCATGGGATGGATTTGTGTGTAATAATCTTCGGGTTTGTTTTTCCTGAAAAATGTTGGAATTCATTAATGTAAATATCGAAGAGGTCGAAATAATTCGTACGGATATTGTTTTGTTAAGATGGAATGGATTTATCGAGACAATTGTGTTATCCGAATTGTTTCACGCTCAATTTAATTTCATTGAGTTGATTCAGGCTCGGATAGTAGACGGGTTTAATTTTATTTTAAGGGGAAAAAAGGAAAAAAAAATGATTTAAAATTTTTTTTCCTTCCCTCACGAAAAAGCCGAGGTTATACCGACGAAGCGACGAAGTGAGAATGGAGTCGCGATAGGAGTGGTGGTATATACAAGAGAATGTGTTAGCTCCAATGTGAAAGCTCATCCCCATGTCAAAGTTTCTGATGCAAGGAACAACGACCACGCGAAAGCTCAGGCACTCTGAATATTTTATGTTAATACACACCGAACGAGTCGACCCTTTTTCTCCGCCATGTTTGCCGCGTATAGCAGTCGCATTTTGTTCCATGGGGCGTTTCGATAAATATTTAGCTTTCTTTTTTTACTTACAACGTAAATATTGATCGATGCATGGGAGTTGGAGAGCAGGGACTTTTCAAAATAATTAGTTATCACCCTTGGATCAATCGACAATCGTGATTGGGACAATCGACGAGCGTGAGCTAAAAAGGCGTATATGCGAGCTAGTCCGAATTCATAACTCGATATGAATTATGATAGAAATGGATAATGGTTATGGGGGTACGTACGGGGACGTAGGTATCTCTTTTAGCTGCGGTTCTATTTTCCTTTCTTCGATAAACCCATTGATCTTTGGATATGCGTGAGCACATAATATAAGCAAGCATCGTACATGTTATCCGGGTTTCCAAGCAAGACTCATCCTGTCATGAGAGCCCCATTGTGTTGCTCCTCCTTTTAGAGAATAGCGAGCAGGTCGTCACTTTGTGCTTCTAGTACCCGCGCCGTATCTTCTTGCGATACATATACACGGAGGGCTTACCAAATCGAATTGACGTAACTTTCTTCTTACGTAAAATCCTTGATTCTTTTGATTTATATATCGGAGAAAAATTCGACGCCTCCATCGAACTGACGTGAGATGAGTTTCAAAATTTTTTTTTCCACTTTTATTATTTATTCTTTCATATACGAATCGACGATTTTCACTTCATAAATGTAACAAATAATTTAGATGATCGTTGGTCAAGTTCTCGTATGATTCCTGTGTTGCTTTAAACGCGTGTTTCCAGAAACCGCTATTTTCAATAATGCTGACCCACATTTTCTTCTCATCGATATGGAACTCAATAAGAAGACAAACATTTTTATGCGCATTATAATTCTCATATATGCATGGAAATTGATATCGCTGAAATGTTGACTATTCCGCTCCGAGGTAACGAGATGAGTGAATGACGGATTTAGAATGACTCAACGCTGTTTCAAAATTTCTACATCGGCGTACTTTTCACGATGTATTTTGTAATTAAGCGACGCGATGTGGACCGTCGGATACATCTTATATATATATGCGAGGATAGAATACGTTGGTGAGGAAATATGAGAGTGCAATGTTCTTGCCGCAGGGATTCAGTGAGAACGACGATGGAGCAGCGCGCATATGTGCTGGAAACAGTGGCAACGGGAGTACAAGATTCACCGGCACAGTCTGTCCGAATGGCCGTTCAGACATATGGTTGTGTCTGTGAATTCATCCACGGTTAACAACGTTGTAATGCAAACATGAATAGTAACAAGATGGCACAAAACATATACTATAGATATGCAGACTGCATGATGTTGTTAAAAAAAAAAAATAATCGTACTAAAACTAATTTCGAGTGCGGTACATCGCGGTTAGCTATGAGGCTGCTATTCACAGTTTGTTGAAAGATTTTCGCGATATCTCCGGTGCTGAGGTCCATCTGCGAAGAGCCAAAATATTGGCCGATAACGTTTCGAGGGGTTAATTAAGAGGAAGAAGAATCTTCGATTTCTCAACAACTGTAATATCCGCGAAGATTCGATTATGCTACGAAAATATGAGTGAACTCTTCCAAAGTTCCGGGAACCTCGTCAAACTTTCGACAGTAAAGACGAAGTTAATGAAGTTCAAAGGGCGGTAAAATTAATTGGCCTTCATAGCGAGATACGGAAAGTTTGAAGTAAAATTGGTTGCTTGGAAAGCCGAGATATGTTGGTTTATGTTAACTAGGGGATGATGAGTTATTGACTATATCACATGTACTTTGTGATAAATGAAAGTGACCGATTTTCTTGAGTTATTTGCGAGTGTCTCGCGTTTACCTGCAATATTGTGAATTTTGAATTTTCTTCGCGAGACGCTGACAGGAGAGGCAGGAAAAATGATGGCGAGAAACCGAAATAAATGGAACAAGAGCGAAGGAAAATGCGGAAGGGTTGTCGGTTAGCTAGGATATTCTCGGCTGACCCGACGATAGCCAGCACGTCGACAAAGACGACAACTCAGATCTGCTGATATATAGCTCGATCAAGTCCATAAATGTTCGTGAAGGACCATGAAACCGTAGAGGGTTGACTAATCCGATCCGATGGTACACAAACTCGCTTTCTGTCTTCTATTTCCGTGTTCCATGTTTCTCCCTCGCACGCATACACTCGCTTTCTCACTCTTATGTCCATGGAGAGCAATTACTCGCTTCGTGAAAGCTGACTAGCATTGCCAGCAGCAGCAGCAGCATTCGACCATCACACCGAAGCCTCGGACACTTTGCTGCCTGCATGACCTTTCAACGAGGCCAACGCTTAGATTTATAAGAGTCAAGCACCGGGCCACAATGAGCGATTGGCTTTGGGGCTCTTCTTGAAAATTCTACTGCAAGGATTTGTTTTAGACTCAATATCACGGAGCTTGGCTCGTAAAATAGGGAGTAGAGGGCGTTTTTTCCACGTCGAAACTCTAGTCTCCCGGAACATTATCAGAAATAACGATTCGCGAGAAGATGGCTCAACTAAACTGTATTTGTTTGGAGAAATATTTGTCATTTTTCATCGATCAAAATTTCTTGACATTCCTATGGTTTCTTATTGTTATGGGGAACCAATTATTTCACCGGAACCAATAATGCATTCGTTTTTCTCAAAATCTTCGTCGTTCGCGAGAATATTATTTATCGCATACTGGTTTCTCTGTTGAATGAAATGACACGATGAAAGTTCGCGTTATGAGAAAATAAAGAGCCACCGCTAGTCCTACTCAATTAAAACTGTATCAACTCAATGACCCCACATCATGGCTGATGGTAAAAAAGTACTTGAAACTGTTTTATCGACGTCCAATTTACCGTCCGCCAAATTGAGGATTCGGTATCCGATAGAGTTGTAATTGACGGTAGGATGTTCCGCGTCAAGTTACAATGTCGTGCTTTTTCTCGAAGTATGCAAATAAAACTAATTAAAGGTAAAAAAAACAATCAATAATTCACGTTCGATGCATTAAGTAAACCCATTAGATGTATTCGGAACCTCCAGTCGCGAATTCCCAATCGGGAAAGTTTGTTTAAGAGTTTTGGTAGAATTGTCTCCCTGTTGAAAAGTTGTGGGATAATATAAATATACTTGCTGGAGTAAACACCAACAAGGAAGAATTAATTTTTGGTCGAAATGATATATTAGAATCGCATTGATCAATTTATCTCAATGGCATATATTTGATCCGATAAAAATACGTATTTTTAAATGAAAATGCACATATCAGGCCCCTCAACATCCGCATTACAATCAATTTATTCGCTGTTCAATAGTTGTTTTTCATTCGTTGTAAACATTCTCTTATTCTTTATCAAATCCATTTTTTGGTTTTTGAATTTCAATGTTTTTTTATCTTTTTTTGGACGCTCCGGCACCCGCGATCACCATGAAGTTGAACGCAGGATTGGCACAATCGGGTTTCGCGTTTTAAATATCTCTTTCAACCTTACGCATCTTGGTAATGCGTGAAAGAGACAAAATAAGTAGAATCTTAAAAGCGTGCGTCAGTCTTTTATTTCGTAATACACTCCCGTTACATCGGGGTTATGGGTAAAAGTGTTGAGTTCTCTCGGTATCCGAGTGCGTTTAGCCTAGGTACACGATATTGATCGACGTAGTGCTGCTACGCGCAACCCTCCCTACGTGTTTCTCGCTCTGCCTCGACGTTTTCTCTTCCATCAGTTTTTTTTTTTTTTTTTTTTCCCCAACTCCGCTCCCTCGCTATCATTCTTTTTTTCTCTTGGTTATGCCTTTGCTACCGGTGGCTCTAGCACAGCCTCGCTAAGCCTTCTAGTCTCTCGCTCTCTTCTTCCGTTTTTCTTTCTCACTTTCGAGTCTACTACCCTCCTTCCGTCCTTATTTTTTCTGTACCGTGTCTTCGGTACTTCCCTCTACAGAGATCCTCGCTTTCGTTCCTTCTTCACATATTTTTTCCTCTCTCCCACTCCCACGCCCGACCGATTTGCTCTTCATCTTTCTTCGTCGCTCCTTATTTCTCTTCCTTCTGAAGTAATTGGCGTACTTCGTCTACTAACTGTGATACTGAGTATGAAAACTAAAATTTTTTATATCAGGCTCGTTCTCGACGGATCTTGTTTTTTTTTTTTGACTCGTTGAATCTTCCTTAATTTACGAATATGAGGTGAAATGAAGTTTATTAACGTGTAGAGTGAATTTCGCAAGAATCTCATATTCCGGTATATACAAATTCTCGATGAATATGATAAAATAATCGGATATTCTGACTCCATGCCTGTTAAAGGAGGATTGAGCTCGGTGCCTGGCTGGAGCTACATATTAGTTATTTAGTAACGTGTCGCGTTTGCCGAATGAACGTTATGGTGAATTTTTACTGGTACGTCATCGCGTAATCTCCGCCGTTGAGAAAATTGAAAAAAGATTATGGAAATAAATCTTATACATGAAAGTATAAAATCACATTACGTTATGACGATGAAGAATCCGAAAAAAATCCTACGGAATGACAATAAATTTTTACACGTTACGACGCGAATCAAATAATCTAGAACAATGAATAATCGATTTTTTTTTTCCACTGTGGTTGTTCGGAAAAGTCACTTTCGCAACGTAACTGAAAAATAAGAAAACGAATATTCTCACGATAACGAATACTGGGACGATTATGCTGTTTTGAATTTGGAATAGAACCGAGCGTAGGGACGCATTTCGTCCATGCGTCAAATTGTCCTTTCGAAAGTGGACTCTATATAGGTTCGTACATCAGATCTCTGTCCACTTAGCCTGATAACGGGGGTTCAGCCTGCCGTGGTCCACGACAATTCGATGCGAGAGATGATTTTGATACAGTTACACACATCTACGCATACCCATTTACTTGTACGATCGAGTTAGTGTAAGAGTATGCAACGTGTATAGTATGTATGTAGATATGAACACATGGCGAATGTGTATCTCGGACATTGGATTTGATGATGGTCTAGAAACGCAATATCGAAGGACATGTCATTAGCAAAAACGATTTGGCTATGGTAGTCACTCCATCAACGAGATTGTAACGCAATTATTCTCTCCTCTCTCTCTCTCTCTCTCTCTCTCTCTCGCGTTAAGGATACTCGCTGGATCAACGGAAACCACCCGAGGAACCATTACAAATATTTCCCTCATATGAATTTACAGATATTATGAGTACTATATTCTAAAAATGGTATTTCATGAGCTCATTGAAAATGGATTTTGTTCCAGATGGAATTTGCGCAGGAATGCTATATGATAAATTCATCGGAATGTTCGAAATCAGTTTGAAATGTGCTCGAGGAATTTATACGCATTTGCTCCAAGTGTTTTTAGAATATTGAAAAATATTGAAGCTTACACGATGAGGATCGACGAACGCGCGGGGTGGAAAATTTGCCAACTTTCTTGAATTATTTTGCGAAAATGCAGCCGCCAAGATTAATAAAATTTAACGAGGATTAAATGACCTATGTAAATGATGTACTTGAGTCAAGTTTTTTTTTCTGTCGCCGTAATGGCGTTTTTGTGAGGATATTGTATACTTTCCACCTTATGTTTTTCATGAAAGTAACGAGGTCGGAGAGCTGCGTGGTCATGGGCGCGAAGGGATAAAGAAGAGTACAAGGTAACTCGAGTCTCGTTCCTTTCCGGATCGTAAATGATAGTGTGCGCGCGTATGCGCGTGTGTTGGACGGGGCAGTGAGAAGAGACAGAGAGCTCCGTGTTTTTCTGGTTTCCAACACGCTATTTTCTTTTATTCTCTCTCTTTTTACTTTCAGTCACGTACAACTTCATTCGGCAGCTCTCTCTTCTCATATGTCCACTGTGCTGGTCAACGTAGCTATCGCTTATCAATATATATATATGTGTATAGCTCAACGGGCACGATTTTCCTTTGTCGGAACGGTGTGTGTAATTCAAAAACGAAAAAGTAAACAATTGCGATAGTAGGATTTCTTTTTACTCGATTTATCAAACAGGTAAACACAACTGAGGAAAGGTTTTCACTCTCCTTCGACGCGGTTGATTGGCTGGTTTTTTTTGCAAATATTTTCTCGAAATGAGCGATGTTCGAATGAAAACTTGCATGGAACACCGATTTTTTATCTGAATTTCGCCGGAAAATAATAATTTTTTGTTTTTACAAATTGAAACGCAATATTGTGACAAAATAGGATCAATCGAATAAGAAGTTTGTGAAGCCGCTTCACATCTCGCGACTGATACCCGTTTTAAATGCTTCTGCTCATTCATTTAATTTCTCTATATTTAATTTCGTTCCTTATGTCATTTTCTCTTCAATTCCATTACGAATGCTTCGTCTGTTCGTATTCACGCTAATTCACAAATATTCACACGCTGATGGGCGTGAAAAACATAAGAGCGGAGTAAAAGAGCAATGAGCGAGCGAGCGAGCGAGTGGCACAAGCAGAAGGGGGTGCGTCGAGAAAATTTAGCGAGGGACAAAAACCGATGAAAAAAAAAAAATGAAGGGACGAAAGAAGAACGAAACGGAGTACCCGGAGACATCGAGTTAAATGAGGCCGTAGCACGTATTCGTTCACCGTATAAAACTGTACGCTTCAGCGACTCGTTCTTAACAGCCATTAGCATAGATCTGGAGAGTCTCTTCTGCTCACACAAAGATGACTTATACACGCACGGAATGACGTAACTACGAATTGTAAAATAAAAATTATTTTTGTTGAAAGCTTTTTGAGGAAAAAAGCTTTAAATGAAAGAGCCCTCGTGTCAAAAGAACCTCTCATAATTTTTTTCTGAAAAGAAGAAAAACAATGAAAATATTTTTTCTCACCGATTCTTCACGTATCGCATGATTCGAACGCATGATATCACATATCAGATTTGTTCAGATCCTAGTATAAATAAATCACTCGAAAAGCCTAAAAAAATTCAATCTTTCATACATACATGTAGTATGTTATTCGTGGCTGCAACAATATTTCATTATATATATATTTGTAATCAGATCGATAATATCTAAAGGTTGAATCAGCCATTCGCTGAATCCCAATGATTTCATGCTCGATTAGAGCTACCCTTGTTTTCCATTTGACACTATAATAATAATAATAATAACCTGAATAACATTTGTTGCCAAAGGTATATGTGCACGTGCGAGCGCTTATTAACGGCTGGTCGAACATCCCGTTCATTCCACTTTGTGCAGATCCCTCGCGGTATTTCTCATTAAACCGAGTGAAATTGATATTTTAACAGCATTCGCGATGTCACTGAATCATGAATAATACTTCTTTTGTACAACGAAATAAATTATCGTTGGCTCACTTGAATGAGAGTTGATTTTTTAATAATGATGAGAAGTATCGTTTCAAACTGAAATAATGAAGAATTGTAAAAATTCAAATTAGATCAACGTACTGCTTGACGAGATAGAAATCAGGAGACGCGGATAGCGGCTAGACGCCAAGTATTAAAAGAAAAAGCCAGAATAGGAAATATACGGCGATCTATAAATCTTCGGTTCCTACTCTTCTCCTTCATTTCTCCTACCTTCTCTTACTGCCAATGGCCAACAAAATGAAGAGAGCTCGAGAGGAGATTCACCCTTACACAGTCATGCAACAACGAGAATTCAGTTGTAAAGTTTTTAATGGCGCAAGCTCGGTTACCTTTTCAACTATGCGCTAGTTTTTTCGTTCGTATTTCCTCTTTGTTCGAAATCTTTTTAGTACGCGTACATTTGATACCGAAAAGCTTTTTCGCTCCCCCCCCCCCCCCCCTTGTACTACGTGCATATTCATATATTCAGGATACGGATTTTCTCCTCTTTTGATCTTGTTTTTCTCGCTCTCGCCTGTCGTTTCTTTATATGTTTAGGTTGGAAAACGATATCGCCGAGCGGCCAATGGAAATTGTTGAAGACACATCCCGCAACTAATCTTGTAATGAAAAATATCGAGGCCTCCTTTTTTCACTGTCCGTCAGTCTCAATATTGAATAATGAATTAATTGTAATTTTTCATCTCTGATTTATTGTGCTCGAAACGTACATTGCCACTCCGTTCCCTCGTTCGCAACTATTCTCGATAGTTTTTAGGTACACAAATGTAACATGCCGAATTTACCCCCACCACCGCGAATCGTTTTATTCAGAGAAAGTATAGTCTCGGCGAGCCTCGGGTCAGCAGACGACAGAGCTGTCAATGTACTTGTCCCGAATTTTCCTCCGTTTTTTTTTTTTTTTTTTCAAATTGAAACGGTTGTCAAGGTCTGCGACGAGATTCGCTTACGCGTTGAAAAGAATTCAAAATGCCTCTCAAATTGTATATCTACATGTTATTCTGCTTTACGCACCTCTTTCATACCCTTTCCCTGCGGCATTGGGAAGGTTGATGGTTGGAAATGGCGGAGGTTAAGGAAGCTGAGAGTGTCGAGGGAGCATGGGCACGTGTTATATAAACAGGCATTTCCTGATAGCTACACCGAATGCTCTTAAGGGGGTCGCTTTCCAGTATTTCTCTTTCTATCCCGCTCTCTCGCTTTGTAGCACAACACCAGCGGGATATATGTGGCTGGCTAGAAAGCTGGCACGGTGTTGCGTAAGGAAGTTATACACCAGCTTGAAATACCGAAGCTCCTTAATTAATTAGCGCTAATTAACAAACGTGCCCGAGTACCTTGCGAATCTCTCTCCCTCTATCTTCCGTTCCAGCATTGGTTAAGTCCGTTTGTATACAAACTGGATGTTATACGCAAAGGTCTTTTGGATCTAACACGAGTTCTCTCCCGTGGCCTTTGTGGCGCCCTACTATCGTTGTCATCGTCGTCGTCGTCGTCGTTTGTACATGCACCTACTGACGTATTTAGGCGAACCTCTTCCGGGAAAATCCCATTGCGTCTGGTTTGGAAACCTATGGCCAATTCGATATCACGCCAATACTAGCGAGAACATTCAACTCTAAATGTGGTTTCAAGTTTCATACGTTGCAGTGATTATTTATTAAATTTGAAAAATTATTCAATTTTCTAAATGTCCTATCAAATGTTGATCCTTTCTAACCTGACAAGAATTTTGAGAAAAATTTCAATCATAACCGCGTGAATCGTTTGACTTCTTTCTTTTTCATTTCTCACAGACTGCAGTTCCTGCGGGCATTTGTGCCAGTTGGCAAGTTGCCTTGTATCGTGCTCTTCTCTTGCGATATATCCCAACTCTCTTTCTCGAGTCGCGGGGGTGCGCCTCGTTTTACCTGGCACGTTCATCATCCATCCTGTGAAAGTCAATGTGATGGTGAACAACGAAGGTCGTGAATCACTGATTCGATTCGATTCAATTCTCTTCTCTATCTTTGCCTACTCCTCATTGCTATTTTTAATATGTGCAGAGGAGCTTGGCGAGATTTGGACCTTTTAATAAATTTAATGTTGTACGAACTTCTTCAGGTCTTGGCCCAAAAATTTTTCTACTATTCATAATAATTGTGCAGTTGCGAATTTGAATATTACTTTCGGCTTATATCTTTGCTATAATTATTTTTTTTTTTGTTATCGATCATGCGTCTTCGGCTACTAAAACTTGGACCGAATTTCGAACTGGAGCGTCTTTATTCAGCAAAGTGTTTACCGTTCTACGTGTATGTAAAAATAAATTATTTTTTGGAGTGTTCTTATGGGAAATAAGCCGAAGCTCAAGCGAGAAATCCAAATTGCTCGCAGCGATAACGTCTTATTATAATTTTTATGTAACAAAAGGAGGGAGGGCTAGAGATTAGTTGAGGAAATGAAAAAGAGCGAGGCGAGCTTAAAATATCGTGGAATTGAATAAACCGTAAAACTGGGTAACTCGCTCGATGAAAGTGCTTCTTTTCATATTATTTATATTTATGTTGAAGTACTACATACATATACGAATCATTAATTATGTAATTGAACGTTTCCTTTCGCCGCGTTCCATTCAAGTCGTTTCCGTGATATCTTTCCTCCTTGCCGTACTGATATTTCTCGGAACATCCACCCAATCTTCTGCTGTACCTGCAATTCCACAAAGTGGTGCTCTATCCGAATGACTTTGTGCTTTCTTGACATTCAAGCTTTAGCGGGGTAATGCTGCACCAAA
Source organism: Campoplex capitator (assembly GCA_037576405.1). Classification (NCBI taxonomy): domain Eukaryota; kingdom Metazoa; phylum Arthropoda; class Insecta; order Hymenoptera; family Ichneumonidae; genus Campoplex; species Campoplex capitator. The sequence goes on along the minus strand of JARBWI010000002.1, from coordinate 19,350,608 downwards.
ATACCTTTATAACTCTCGTTTTCCATCCCCTTACTTCTCCATAGCTCCCTCAATTTTTACCATTTTTCCTACTCCCCCGCTCGGTTTTCCTTTCTCCACTCTTCGACGTGTCTTTTTGACCCTTTAAGCTTCTGCTTTCATAGTTCGAAGAGTCAATTCCGGACGAGGTTCACTCCTTTTTATCCAGAGTCACGTGACTTTTTCGCGGATCATCGCAATACAGTTGGATATTATACCTCTATCCTTAATCCCTGGACGCCTGATACCAGCGCACTTTTTCTCATCTCCGGAACGATCGTCTCTTTCGAGTAATCCTATTCAAGTGGTGGATGCGCCGAGAGAAAAAAAATCTTATCAAAACTGTTGAATTCGTAAATTTACCAAATCCGTCATTTTTTTCAATCTCAGATGCTTTCCACGAACGCTCTTTTCGAGAGTAATTCGTAGTCCGGAACACGAAATATCGTTGGAAAAAGCTTTGCTCCTATAAATAATAGAAAAATGCTGTTCAAATATTCTCTACATCCCGCTGTAACTTTATATGCATGTATGGAAAAAGCAAGAGAAAGAATTGAAGATTTTTTTATTAAAGAGAGTTCCGAAAAATTCGCTTTCAACGTTTTGTCTGATTGCTTTTAATGCTATTAATACTTGTTATGTTCTAAAATACTGAGGTTGACTCGTAATTCAGGCATAAGAATGCAACATGTTTGTACACATCCACAGAAAGATAGGAATGTGAGTTTATGCGATCCCGAAGCAAACCTCATTTCGTTTTTATCGACTCTTCCCTGCTCCGATCATCCCGTTCTCCGTGTAACCCCTTTGCTATTATATACAACCGCTATACAGAATCACGCGCTCAGATATATGTGTACGAATGTTTGAATGTTATATGCTTTGGCAATGACGACTCAATACTCTCAAACGTAAAGCATTGTCCGTTGCGGTGGTAGTTTTATTCTTTTCCAATGGCACACGATCATCCGAATGAACTCAAATTCTTTTTCACCTTATTTCTTTATGAGTTTTGTAGATGTCATTGCGCTTTGTTTACGAAGGCACGTAAAGAAGAAAAATATTTCGTCAATCGCGTTGTCATGAAATACAGAAAGGACAGACACCTCCTCCGACCAAAGTCCTTGAACTAATTTTTCATCCCGCACACCCCAAAACCTCGGTACGTAGCGGTAAGAAAAAGGGCAGAAAACACAGCAGATTAGATTCGTTTTATTATTATGCTTCGGCAATACCGCAATGTATTACAACAATTGAAATCTTTTGAAATCTTTTTGTTTGCGCGTGAAAAATTCCAGTTTGAAAGAAATGCAAATTTTTATCACATCAGGCTTTATCGATTTTTTCGTTTTTTTCGTTTTTTTCGTTTTTTTTCAATATTAAATATGATTTTCAGGCAACTTTTTCTTCGACAATCCTGCAGTATTTATTCCCTTCGAATATTTATTCCAGCGACCAACTGTCTGGTATTCTGTTTTCCATAATGCTTTTTCTTTTTTTTTTTGTCGTGCCTGGATGGTCTCATGAATATTCTTCTATATGGATATTTTGATGCCTCGATAGAGACATGATGAATCTAAATTTTCGGGATTTCGCATCGACGAAAAGAAGAGACAATTTTTCGGTGGAGAGTGCCCTTTTCCTACTACTGCTATATCACCACGTCGACTGATGTAAAAAAAAAAAACAGACAAATGAATGAAATATTTACAGAGCAGTAACGCGTTGGTCGTAATCAGTCAATCGATAATTCATCGACGAAGCATCATAGAAACAAAATGAATAAGATATTTATTTTTTGAATTTTGCAATCCATCGCAGCTGTATAAAACTCTGGTCGCGTCTCTCTTTAGACACTTTGTATATAGAAATGTCATACGAAAATGAGATAGAGTTGTCGAATGTTGGAATCAGTCTTAAATCACCCTCGATATACGAATTCCCTATATGGAAGTCGTTCACGAAAGTGCGAGCTACGGAAACGCCAACAGAGACTGAGAAAACATCGCTGATGGCGCTGGTGTGGTGAGCATGAGCTTTCACGCCAGCTGAGAGGAAGTTGATAAAGTTCTTGGCGAGTCCCATTGGAGAAAGCTTTGCCTCCGGCAATATCGGCCTTTTTTGCCAGTCTTCTACCGGTAAATTCACTCTCTTCGCCTTTACTCTTGCGTGTATTTTTAAAACAGCTATCCCCAGAATATTTCACATTTTTCGGTCATCTCGCGAGATCACTTTTCAAATCTTGACTCTTTTTTTTTTCTTCTGGATACAGCCGTTAGTGATAACGTCACGTGAAAATAACTATAACTTTGCATATACATTTGTTCAAGCAGTTATTGAACACAATTCAAAAGTTATACAGTTCGACGCTATCTAAGCAAAATGAAAAAAGCTACTACATTTCTATGTATTATTTTTTGTATACGTATTATGAGCTAATTGTGAAAAATTTTCCCCAATAAAATGTTTCGATCTTTAATATTTCTATATTTGAATTTCGGTTCAATCCTGTTAAAATTTTTTGCTCATCTCTGCATAAAAAAAAGTTTGCCGTATTTCCCCTAACGTGGATCAAACTCGTTTGAAAAATCTAACGATCAAAGGAACATAAACCGTGCGTGGGATTCGAGGTGCCAAGCCAAACTGGCATTTTTCATCGTTGTTCCGTTTGAAAGTTCTTCTTCTCCTTCCTGCACTGTGCTGAGAGGCTGAGCGATTTTATTTAACTCGGCTGGAAATTTGCATTCTCGACTCGTTCTGTATGGCCCGGTGTCTTATACATATATACTTCGTTTGGGTGATTTCAGGTTTCCACAGTATAAAAAAAAAGCTCACGACCGCAACGAAACTGCAATTTGCAGATTTATACTATATGCATATTTGTTTTGTTTGCTGAAAACAAAGTCAAACGAGAAATTGTGCAAACCAAGCTCTTTTATGATCTTCCGTTTCAACAATACAAATTATTATTTGATTTTCGTCATATCTATGCGGTAGTGCACATTGGTGATTGAGAGCCCGTATAAGATGTAAAAAAAATTGGCCCCTATTTGGATGCGTCTGCGTATTGAAGCTCGTAGTTGGTGCAATTTTTTTCTCTCGTTTGTGATTTTCTTTTGCACTATGAAATAGTGCACATCTGAAAAATATTGATTCCTCCTCTCTGTTTGTGGTTCCGATACGAGCATTGTATGCGCATTATATATATTTATATGTATACGGTAGAATATCTTTTCATGCTTGAAAAGTTGATAAATGGATACATCCGGGAAACGACGTGAAGCTCGACGCGCGCCTCAAGTGCATGTGGACAAGCATAGTGACATTTGTGAAAAGAGAGGGTGGAGTAAATGTCGATGCCACTCGACATTTTCTGCTGCGAGCAGATTGAGGTAAAGGATGAGTCGATCTACATACATATATGGCGCCGGAAATCATATAGGCGTGAACATGCAGGGTAAATTCGCGTCGCAACGTTGTTCTTTACAATGTTAAGAAATCAGCGGATTTGCATGGTCCGACGAATCACGCGAGAGTCAATGAGCATTTGCGCCTTATATAATGAAACAATTACCGAAGTCTTGAGTGTTAACCCGGCGTGATTGACCCGATAGATCATAAGAGCACGAAAGAACAACGCGAAGCATAAATAGCACCTTTGTTCATCCATTTGTTCAATTTGCACGTTTGTTCATCCATTCGCCTGACCTTTGTCTCCTCCTTCTGTTCATTTGTTAAAAAATTCAGCATATACCCTTTTACGAAATAATAATAAAAAATTTTTTATAAATTATAGAAGCCGCCAATTGGATTTAACTTTCTAAATTATTTACCCTTTCGTATGCTACATTTATTTTATACACGTGCTCGATATCAAGTGTGCTAATTTATATGATGGATGGTCTAATCGTTTGGCAGATAAAAACTGAAACACGAATATTTTATAATTCGCTCTCAACAGACCAGCTGCGAGGGTTTTGTTTCCATTTATTTTACAAAATACTGTACAGGCCGTCTAAATACAAATCGCATTACGATATTCAAAACAAATAAAATGCGTCATCAAAACAATTGAATAAATAAAAAATAAACACTCTTTCATCATCCTCCGGCAGAAAGGTATATCTGATCGACTGTCGATAGCCAAAGACAACAATCTTAAAACTATGAAAAATGATCATGGGCAAATTTTTTTTTTTCACACTCATAAAATTATTCATTGATTTATCATTTTAAAACTCAAACTTATTTCTCTCGTGTAGCTCCGTGTGCACCAACGAGAAAAATGGCGGAAAACAAGGGCCCTACGTTCACGCGTAAGAACCATTAGAAATAATAGCGATAGATTTTTTCTTAATCGCCATGGATTCTCTTCTTTTGGTGAGCATGAGCTGAATCTCGGGCAAAGATTTACCCTTGGTCTCCGGCAGTACGAGACAGGTGTAGAGCGTGAGAATAAACATGAGGGCCGCGTAGAACCAGAAGACATATTTTTCTGAGAAAAAATGGACCATGGGTTGATAAGTTTTGCTGGTGAAGAAGGCGAACGCGGCGGATGTCATGTTGATTAAACACGTCGCCATGCTCTTGATGTTGGGTGGAAACATTTCACTAATAAGGGTACTCGGTACAGGCATGATACCAATAGCGAGACTCATTTGAAATGCGATTATCGATAAAATTGGTAGCCATTGTAAAACCGGATTATCGGCGTCGTAACCGAGATTCAAAAGCTGGTAATCAATGCCAAGTGCGATGAGGGCTAGAGCTACGCCAAAACTGGATAAAGAGAGCATGATTCTTCGTCCACACGCGTCATTGGTATAAGTAGTGCTCCAACCAGCAACGATACCCAAAACTCCGACAATGATAACGACCGTTGATGGGGCAACGACCGTTACACCCGCATTCTTCAGTATGATTTCCATGTAAAAAGCCATTGTCCAAAGTCCGCTCAATTGTACGAGGATGTATACGATATTGACGAGCATCACCGCTTTACGATTGACAGGCTGAGCAATCTCACGAAATTTGTCCATGTACGTCACGCTCCCCTTGAACGCTGTAAACTGTTTGATTGTTTCCAATTCTTCGGTCATGTCGACACCCCGATTGTACCACTCCAAGGAAGCTTTTGCTTGGTCATTCCGTCCATTGAGTACCAAATAATGGGGTGACTCGGGTTTAATGTAGAACGATCCGATAAACAGAAGATTCGGCACCAAGCTGACACACGAAAAGATCCACATCGGTGTATAAGCACCGACAATATTACCGAGAACATTACCAACTGGTAAACCCTGCGTTATCAAACCCACCAATGAACCACGTATGCTCGGATCCGATATCTCACCGATGTACAATGGGAATGTCGAGTAATACATTCCCATTCCAAGTCCACTGAGTATACGCGATACGTAAACCAAAACTATACTATTTGCCATCAAGAGACACGCCCAGCCGAGTACCAATGGTAGAGCGCTGTAAAGGCACGATGCTTTGGTACCAAATTGATCGACACTCAGTACACCAAGCATCGCACCGATTATACGTCCCAGTCCTATTATCGCTGCTACCCAAGACGCCTCCGCATCCGTTGCTGCTAATTCGGCCTCGGGACCAGCGAACTTTGCCAGATACGGTGACGACCATCCACCGATCATGCCAACCACTATCGACAGCATGAACACTGCGCATAAATTTACACAAAATCGTCATTCAGAGGTCGTGCTTGTTGCTCCCTTCAATAATCGTATCATCGTCATTAGTTGTTACTTACTTTCACCTCTATTATTATGATCATCATACGTGATTCTCGGCACGAAAATTGTTTGGGGAAAAAAAAAGAATACGATGACATTCAAATAACGTCATTTGTCAGATGCTATGGAAGTTACCAGTTGCTCGTTAGCAGCACTATTTTTACCACTACTTTCGGTATATTGTATTATTTAAAAAAAATATTTTTGTCCGTCAAAAATTTATCAATCCCCACCGTTATTGACGAAAACAAAACCCCAATTTAACACGGTACTCGATTGTTGGGCTATTTTTTGTTCAATAAGCAATTGAAATTCAACAATTGCTTGTCGCATCATTCGGTATCAAAGAGCAACGTGCAATTATGAGTTCTTGGCAGTTCTTTTTGCTTGTTAAGAGCAGGGTCAAGTTCAAACTACATATATGAATTAGTGTATGACGAATAAGACAGTTTTCATAGACAGACCGAGATTCTGATAGCAATATCTTCCAGAACTCAATATCGAGCCTCGGTTATGATTTGTATGACAGATTGAAATTAAAAAAAAAAAAAAAAAAAAAATGCATGCGAATGATATTAACCGTGGGCAGATACATCTTTTGAAAGAAAAAAGACTAAAACAATTAATACTCATTTTTTAAACCAATCACTCTCGTTTTATTTAAATGACGCCGGTGCTTATTGATCGTGAAAAAAAAAAAGACATCTGTACATCACAAAGTATACAATGACTGATTAGTTCACTCGAATCGATTCTGATAGGCACAAATTCTTAACGTTTGTCAAATTGATATTAATCGCTGGGTCAATGTGTGCTGACGTTTCTTTAAATAAGCCGTTCATAATGCTTTTGCAAACTTCGGCTGGATTTCAGTGGTGCATTGTAATAAGATGATATAGGCAAAAAATAGGAATAGTATTGTGTATTTACCGTCGAGTGCTGCGAGCCATTGAGGCCAAACCACTGACCACCTCGAGGGTTTTGGTACTTCCGAAACGGTCGAGGCCATTTAAATGAATTTGCGTCAATCGAGGTTAACAATGACTTCCAGCGTTCTTCGATCACTTTCTCGATCAGCGAGAGATGAGACTGGTTATCAGAATTTCGATGCCACGCGTGCCGACCCCTCTTCGTTGATCTTTAAGTTTGAGTCTGAGAAAGAATGTGTCGAGTAAGAAGTACATTCGCTCCTACTTTTTTGATTCCTCCATTTCTCGATAAGCTATGATTTATAACGTGAAAGAGTTCTGAAGTTATCAGCGCTGATTGATGGGTAAATTCACGGTCAGGACCTGTCTATTCATTCCTTTTCGATTTCCTGCACAAAAATTATTCTCGTCAATTACGATACGACCTCACCCGCGAATAAAACGAATGTTTCTATAGTTTTTCTGTCTTGGTAATAAAAACGTTTCGCAAATCAACGTAACAGCTCGACAACTGTATGATGCAAATGTCGCGTGATATCGCAAGCAATCTTATGTCAGTATTTCATAATCGTCGTTTAAGCGTCTCTTGTGTTTCGTATTGTACGACAAAAATTTGGATGGAGACATAATCAAAAAACCACGTTGAATGCAAAATTTATGATTTATTCGAATCGGCTATACCTCGTAATCGATTGCACGATGCAGTTATGGATTCTTTCCAATCTCATATCGTATGCGTTTGAACAACAGTAAAAGTGACGAAAAAAATTTTCATTTTACATTAGATTCATAAAATCCTTTAAAGACGATGAATCGGTCACATCCAGGATTATTTAAAGTTTGCAATTTTTCTCTGATTACATTGAATCAATTATCTCGTCAGCTCATTCAAGTTCAAAACCTTGATTGATTATTTTTTATCCACAATTATGCTTTATTGCTTTCAAATATAATCCCCTGTATCCACCAAATTATTAAGTGAAACAAAACATTTATATCATTGTTCAGTATATTTGCAATGTAATTTTCACGATCATTTATTTACGTGCACTCGTCTAAAGATTGTTTGGAAGTTAGAGCTTTTATATATATCCATACATAAAATAATAAATATGCAAAACCGAAATGAAAATAATACAAAAAAAAACTACAAAATGATAATAAAAAGTTTCTCACCTGCATTGTTTTTTTTGTATTACACGAGGGAGATGTCCGCGCACCTCTGGCTGGAGTAATTCGCAAATTGAAACAGAATACAGGGTTAAGGTCTCGGAAAACCAGTATTTATAGAATATTATGAATTTTAGTGTCGCGAGTTATCGAAGCGTCTCATAATGACGTAGCACTACTTTCGAGTTAGTCCAAACGTCTCGGTATTCTTCCCGACCGTCGAACGTCTGAGACGCGAATCACGAAGCGTTCGAGTAAAGTTCCGTGGTTCACGAGCCTCGTATTATTAACAATCCAATCGTAAGGAGCGAATATATAAGCGTGGTTGAATTTAGTGACATTTGAACAGTACGTAGTCTCTAATCTTATTGAATCAGATGGGCCGATGACGCGACAACAGCGTTTGAAAATATCATGTTTTTTCTCTCCACGACCTCAACCGTTTAGTTTTTCTGAATTGCGTATATTTTAAGCGATAACGTAGACCACACACGGAACACGTGTATTTTCGGGAAACAAAAAGTACAGAAATTTGGCGCCTATTGATCAAACAAGGGCCTCCTGAAAAAACGTAATTACATTGTACGTATAATTTATTCAATGTCTACGGTGTTATCTCGCTTTGAGCTGCGCATACTTCTGCGAAATTTACTGTTCGGCTTTGCTATTCTTGTTTTCAATCGCTGATAGTTTTTTAACTTTTTTGTATTCATAAATTTTTTGCCGGTGTCTGTCGATGTGGCAGCTAAAAATATTAATTCGCCTGACTGATATTTTTTTGACGAATAGGCTGTCTCGATTCAAACTACCAGAACACTATATAATAAAGGCATGGGCGGGTCACTTCAGATCGCAACAATTATTTGAGTTGCTGACAATATACCTTCGATTGCATTTTTTTTTTTTTACTAATCAGTAATATATCGTGTTCCCAGCAGCAAGTATAAAAAATTAGCAGCATGCGTTGCCACATTGACAGTCTTTTAAACTCAAGTTGTTTTAATTTTTCGGAAATTGATAATATTTCTGTAAAATACTAATGAACAGTATGAGAAGCGTTGATCTTTACACCTATGTAGTACTTACTTTTCATTGCTGATACGAATCAAGAAAGTGCATTGGCGTAGACATGTAATAATTGATCACAGTTTTCGAAACAAACTTCAATTTTCGACTCGAAAATTGTGGATGCCATTCGAACGGAATTTAGAGACTAACCGACTAATTCAGTGGACAGTAGAACAAATTCATTTCAAATAGTTTCTGAAGAACCGGAGTAGGGATATCGAAGCAAATTGAATTCATCAGGAAAGTGTGGAGGTCATTAGACTTTGTTACTAATTGGTCAGTATGGACAACATTGATGGGTTTTCGTTGGACCTATTTTCTCCGATGTTTCCCAGAGTTTTCATCGATAATTCATATAACAGGCAGGGCGTTGAACGATTAGAATATTCCGTCAGCTCCTGTAAGGAATTGCAAACGCACTTTAAAAGAATATTGCAATTATCGCGTGGTGGCTTTTGCGGCGGGTTTGTTGGTTCGTATATACAGGGTGTCCAACAACCAATGATCATGAATAAGAACTCACGTTCGAAACCGAAACTCGCATGGAAAAGTCTAGAAATATTATTTTATGAGGTTCCCTCGCAATGAAGTATTGAATAATCCCGTTGTGAGTAATTCGGCGGAGATTAAATGTGAAAGACGATGAGAACGACCTTATAGAGTGCAAACTTTTCTTTTCAAAATAGGATGTTTGGTGAAAATTTGCCTAAGTAGGTTTATTTTTGAGAACCAAGAGAGATTCTCGAGATATTCCTTCAATTCACTCTGAAGACATGTTGAACATAAAAAGGTATTTGACGTACAGAACAGAGGGTAGTATTGCCGAATGGTCATACAATCCCGGGGAGCCGTCGAAGATAAATTTTAACGACAAACAAAAATATTTCATTCCATGGGCTCTGAAGAAGTGTGCCGAAATTGCATCATGTTTCATAAAAATTCATTTATATCGGTCTATTAGTCCAAAAATGTCTGATTTATTTTCAACAACTCCGTTTCTATTATCCGTTCAATGTGACATACGGAATTCAATGTATGATGCAATTCGTGTGTCTGCATAAATAATATTACGGAAAACTCGAGGTTTTTGAAAAGGTCTGACACATTTAATCTGGAAGAATTAATGCTCAACCAGAAGAGACGAAACCGTAGCACGTTAACGTTCATATAAATGCTACTAGTAATCCAGCATGATAAATGAGTATATAGCCGAAGATAATAGAATATTGCTCGTTTCTTCATGCGTACGGTAACATGATGTTTGAGTTGTGTACACGGAAGCAAAAAAAAAGTGTTATCACTTAATGATGTTTGTACGCTTGGTGAGATATAATTAAAAAAAGACGCCCCCTGAGGAGACGATAACATTCAGTACTAGACACCTCTGTATTTTTTTCTCTTATTAACGTGTGTTTCTTCAATAATTATTTTAGGCATGAACGGTCGAGTTTAGAAGCTTTACTATTAATGGCAGAAATGTTTTTAATACAACCACAACGGACATTTGTGCTATATTACACGAAAACGACTTCATGTTGGGAATTCGAAAGATTGAGGAATACGAGATACGCGCGAAAAAATTACCGTTCGTTTTCACTTATAAACGCATATACACAAATATTTGACCGACGCATAAAAACGCAATTAACTTTATACTCGTTAAGCTTTAACTGCTTATTACGACACACTGCTTACTATTGATTCAACATAATAATCTCTACTGTTCTCATAAAATAAAAATGTTCTACAAAAGTTTATAGTTAATTTACTATTTCCGCGGCTTCTCCGGTCTTATTGTTACCGAGTCTCGCAATCTTGTATTAATAATTAGGTTTTAAGAAATTAAGTGCAAAGAAAGGTTTCACGATGGAAAAAGATTTTATTCAACATGAAGAATTTCGTAATCTTCATAAAATTTGCTACATCAGGTTATGTTCTTGGGTTTTCCATGAATTTCAATGATAATATTTCAAAACGATATTTCAGTAAAATCGGTTGACCGATTCTCGAGTTATGAACGATCAAATGCACAGATGGACGGGCAATGATTTTCTTGTTCATCAATTGGTATCTACGTAACAAATAACACACACGAATAAATAATAAAACCTCAAGTGCGCAAGATAATTGGACTCAATAGATTATTAACTTAATTAATGAAAGAAAGATCTATAGAATATATAATGTATAGCAACCTTTTTATTGATTCGCAGATGTCCTGACAGCGGGCCACGGGCCACCAGGATGCCGACAGACGACGACTATGGCCGAAGAGAACGTCTCCTGTTGCACCAGCACCCCACCACGCAGTACGGACAGCAATCGGCGACAGTATCGTCATTGCCCTTATCATCATCGATATTGTCATCTTCATCACCATCGTCAGCAGCGACTCAACAGCAGCACACTGACAGTGCAGGTTCCGTTTCCACAATCGGAATCGTTGGGCTACCGAGTGGAATTATCTCGACGGACTGCTATCATAAGCAGCAGCAACAACAACAACAACAACAACAGCAGCAGCAGCAGCAACAACAACAACAACAACAACAACAATCACAACAACAGCAGTCCAATCAGCGTAGCACTTCCTCATCCTCGTCCACATCCTCAAACTCGTCGAATGTCGTTTCCTCATCAATCTCGTCGTCTCATCAAGAGCTTTATCAGATTAACGAGAGGATACAGTCGAACGAAGTTATTAACGAGTATGGCGGTCGCATGTCGCACGAAAGGTACGAAAAAGCGAGCGAAAAACATCAGCAACAACAGCATTACGTGTCGAAACGGGATGATATCACCTCCAAGTATGGTGATTCGTCGATATGCTCGCGAGCGATTCAGTCGAGTGAGGATAATACGAGATACGCTATTGGATCGTGTCAGGAACAGAGACTCGGTCAAGCAGCGTCATCCTCCGTGCAGATCGGTCACCACGGATACGGATCCGTCTCGGTTGCTACCGGTCGCTCCTCTAATTCATCATCATCGTGCCAACCGACATCACCGATCGGTCAAAGCAACGTTCTTACCGATCGTTATTCCCGTTATACAGAGGCCAGTTCACTCTCTGGAGAGCAAAGACTCTCGCTCCAACCGATCGATCGTTTTACACCGATCGGCAACGACTCGATCGAGCAACACCAGCAGCAGCAGCAGCAGCAGCAGCAGCAGCAGCAGCAGCAACAACAACAACAACAACAACAACAACAACAACACCATTTGTACAACCACGGTAGATCGAATGCCATCTCGGGTTCATCCAGTGACGAACGAAGCAGTGGAATGTCTAACAGTTCGAAGGTTGGAACGAGTACTGCAAACGAGTATGCCAATTCTTCGATCATCACGAGTATCGGTAGCGGAAACGTCGTCGTTAGTGGTTGCTCGACAATTGGCAGCAACGTATTCTCACCGGATACCTTTCCTTCGCCACCGTCGCCAGCACCGGCGAGCGATCGGTTCGTGCCTCCGCCACCGCTCTCACCAAGCCCGAGCGAGAAGTATACCTCGTCCCAAAGTCTCAATGCTGTTTGTTATTCTAGCTCTCCTTGCGACAGAATTTTACCACCGGGCTCACCCAGTAGCCGAGACAGGTGTTACGTTACGGCACCAGCTTCGCCGATATCCAAGGATGTCAGATATTCCACAATGTCTTCCGACAGAAATAACCTCGTTTCGGATCGCATGCAGACGTCGCTGCACGATCCCAAAGAGCATCAACAACAGCAACAAAGATACGGCATTACGTCGAACGAGAGGTTACTGTCTTCGGCATCGCCGGTACTCGGTGGTTTGCAGTCGAGGGATGCCGATAACTCTCGGTGCAGCATATTTCAAGTCGCTGGTAATCTCAAAGATACGAGCAGCGTTAGTGGGGTCACTTCGAGGTACTCGATATCTAGCGACCGGCTCGTATCGTCATCACCGATCAACGCGCCTGAAAGATTCGCAACGAGCAGCAAAAATGCAGAAAGATATCACAGCAACGAATCGCCGAGTCACGAGAATCAGTCGCGTTATCACCATCGGCAGGACCTCTCGTCGAGTATGCACCATGACCGGGGTGGTTACCCGGGTGGTGCTTCCGTCACCGATAGATACCTCTCGAGTTCGCCGAACCCGGACTCCGTTCATGGACGTTACTCATCCACGGAACGAGTGCTCACTAGCTCGACGAATACCGATAACGGTACAGCGCGCGAATCAAGACGTTACTCGACGTCCGAAAGAAGTCTTGAGGGTATATGCCAGAAATACACCGAGAGAAGCGAATCGAGAGTTTGCCCGAATACCGGTTCACCCGGAAACGCGAACGAATACAACTGTAGCCGATTTATCGGTTTCCAAGAAGTCACGATGCAGCCACGATATCCACCCGATCAGCGTTTTGGTGACATCGGAAGTTTGCAACGTTACGTCGGCGGTCAGTCGGGCAATGGTAACGTCACCACCAGACACGAACAGACAAGAAACAACGATAGATTTGGCTCGGGCTCGGCCAACGAGCGTTATCTTTCGAACGCATCACCGGGACACGACGCTCGTTTGGTCGTCAATTCGGACGGCGGTGGCGGCGTTAGATACGGTAATTGTGGCTCCTCAATGGAAAGACTTCTCGCATCAACATCCTCACCATCGACCTCGGACACGGGACGTTATCATCAAGCGTTGTATCAAACCGGTGGAACGAGTAATTGTGCTCAAACGAAGAACGATCGTTACGGGCCCCTGTCACCGACACCCGAGAATAATCAGTCGAACGGGCGTAATTATTCGCAGCAAAGTTCGACGACAAAGAGCAACGGTAATCCGACCACGAACGACAAGTACATACAGGTCTCGAAATCATTACAAGTATCTTACGGAAGCGGGGAACGCTATCATCAAGTGGGTCAGATGGAAGGATTCGAGAGATCGGGACAAGAGCGGACTGGCGGCTATACAATCGACAGGTATGGCAACCCTTCGAGCACCGCTAATCCCGATCTACGGTATCAGGCAACCGGTAACAGCGGGACTTTTCACAGTCTCAATCCCGACAGATATTCACCGGCCAGGGCCGGACATCAAGACAAATATCTTTCTTTACCAAAACCGAAAGACAATTTCGTTAGCGGTCGAATTGTAACCTCGTGTTCGACTCTGGGTGTCGGTGGTTCTGGAAATCCTTCGGTTTCGGCAACGGAAAGATCTTACGGCACCAATGGGAGTTCGAGTTACGTACCTCCGAACGCCCATACACCCGTTGAACGTTACGTTCCCCAACCCCCGCCGGAAGTCCTGTATCCCGAGAGGTACGCCGATCGATACGTACCACCCGCGGCTCATACCCCGACCGATCGTTACGTGCCAGCTGCTGATCCCGGTGATCCATATATGAGACGCGATCTGGGCTTTCATCATCACTATCGGCTACCACCGCCCGGTTATCCTTATCATCAGACGCATTTTCGCTTCCGTAGCTTCGCTTACGCGTCTCCGGGACGTCACGGTGGCAGTCCTGGCTCCAGTAGCTCCAGTAGCTCGACTTCGGTTCAACGAGAATTCTCTACGTCACCGTTACTTCGATCCAAAGTACGAAGTTCGACGATCGAAACCTGCAACAACTCCGCGCGGCAAATCAACGCGGCCAGTCAAGCTACCTGTTGCGCTGATCCTACCAGAAATTGTTGTCCACCCGTTAGAAGATCCATGCCACCGGGTGCTCTGCCTTCTATATCCAATCAGTCTGCACATTCTTCGTGGTAAGTCATTACTAATTCAGTTCTTTCGTCAATTCCTTTTCTTCTTCTCACCTTGGATCTTTCAATGATCCGTTCAACATCTACATTTAGGTGATATGAAAATTCTCTTTTCTCATTGTAACATCACATCGTTTTCCATCTTGTTATTTTTTTTTTTAACGAGCGCATTATCAGTATAGAAATATCAAAATTAGCCGAAAACCCACACCAGACCACACGCGTACGGTCTATTTTTTTCCAAATGCTCGAAATTCAACGCGAAAAGGAAAACACTGTTGTGAATACAAGTTAAGCAATGAGATGCGGGCTCGTATGTGGGTCGTACTTCAAACCTTCGCAACATGCTCCACACGGTGTGGAAGAGCAAGAGACTGAATTCTCGCAGGAGGTTTACATCGTACCCAAAACCTGGATATGGTATGCCCGACTCTTCTAATTAACACCACCGAAACCCTCTGCCAGAGTGCATGATAAAGCCCTGAAATTAGAATAGAAGAGGAAAAGAGGACCTTAATCCCGAGTTAAATATTGTTTATGCACCCCCGAAAATAGGAAAAGTACCAAATGGAGGTGCTCCGAATTTCTATTTTTTAAATTCAAATTGAGAGATGCATACATAACTGCGCACATATATAATATAATAATGCGGAGTTGTTGTTTTCTCTTTTTTTTTTCATTTTATTTCTTTCTTTCTTTATCTTTCACTCTATACATCGACGTTACTCTCGAGGCTGACTGGGTGCCAGGGATTTAATTTCCCAGAGTGTCAGGGTACACCACCCTCGACGAAAGGGGTATGGGCTCGAAACTTTTAATTAGTTCGTGATCCTGGTCTCTCGCGCTTATACCATGCCTTGGAGCGTCTCAAGACGCTCAAGAGTCCGAATGTGAAACGCGAGATGCGAGATGCGAGAGAAGAACGCCCAAGATGAACGCTTTTAGTTTTCAAGACATCCTGCAGGGTTCAGCCATTGCTGTCCCTGTCGTCCTGGATTAATTAAAAAAGTGAAGCTGTTTCTCTCTCTCTCTCTCTCTCTCTCTCTCTCTCTCTCTCTCTCTCTCTCTCTCTCTGTGTCTCTTACCAACCTCAAAGATGTCATCAAATCTGTCAGAACGATACAAAGTCTGTAAAAATTGTCCGATGGTATGTAACACGAATGGCCATTTCGTATTTGAAAAAAATGTCTACATTTGATCACACGCAATGACTTATGGTTTTTACAAAGAATCAGAGCCATTGAATGCCTCGATAAAAAAATTTCAGAGGTAAACATATTTCATGACTTGAAAAAATATAATTTAAAATATATTCGTATTATAGACAGCCTCCGAGTTCGTTTCCGAAGCATCCAAAACTGATATTTTCCAGAAGATGATTTGCCAGTAATTTAATTCTTGCATATCGAAAAAATGTACACAGAGTGTCGTTTGCAATGAATAAGAAAAAAACTTATATATATTCGGATTTCAAACAATAATATTGTCGAATAATATGTCTTGATTTTTTTGCGAAAATTAATAGCGTCCCGACGAAATGCATCAATGAATTATAAATGTATATCATGTGGGTTAATTATGATGGAGCATTAATGATGAACGTGAACCCTTCGTTTCGACCGTGCATTTCGCAAAAACGGATCTACAAATCCCTATTTCCATTTCTCATTATGTGTACATGTGTTATCGTTAGCTGATTGCAAAGGCTCGTATTAGCCAAATACTCGACCTGGCAACGAGAGTACTGGATAGAGTTGGAGAGAGAAAATACAGGTAAAAAGCAAGTGTGGGTTGTTATTCCACGACTATATGAGCTTTGGTTCTGGCATCCGCATTGGGTCATACTTGATATACACTATACTCTCATTCAACTGTGATCCCTGTATCCCTTCGTTCTATTCATCAGCTAGAAATCAACAAGAGAAGGCTGTAGATTGAGATGGTACACACCTTTTCTTTTGTTTCTATAAATTTCAGTCATATTTCAATAAGCATTTACCATTGGTTCGAAAACGAAACGAGAGCTTCCGAGAAAATTGAATTACTATTCGAATGAGAGACCTTTTTTTGTTCGATTCGAGATTGTTCACAGGCGAGAGGATTTGACAAATGACTTAAAATTGCTTTTTTATGAAAAGCTAAAGAACTTACTATATCGGTTTCCATCAAAGTGTCCAATACCGCATACGAATGAAAAGAACGTTTCGTAACTTTACCATAGTTATTATACTTTCAGAAGGTGAGCGTCTTTTTTCTGATAATTTGGGTCTGTTTGAAGTGAGTTTTTTACACCGTATTATCTAATTAGTTAATATTTCGTCAATTGAGAACCGGAGAGAAAAATGAAAAAACATAGGTTCTTCAAAATTTTATGACCCAGGTGATCTGTAAATTTCAAGGAACATTTTCCGGACACTGTATCGCTCGAGACAAAGAGATCACACGTAGCCTGTTACGAACTGCGGTTGGCTGGCTGGCTGGCTGGCTTGCTTGGTCGTTTAAAATTGATGACCCAAACAAACCTACAGAAGATCGAGGAGCGAGAACGTTATACGACGCGGAAAATATTGGCCGAAACGCTATCAGGGGAATGTGTAGTTCCATGTTTGTCCAGCAATTTATACACGTACACCACACGGATGTATGCGTATACAGATATACATATACTTACCTCTGTATAGGCAAAGGTAGTTGGGCAATCTTCATCTTGGCTGTGAAACAGCGAGAAAACAATGCCGAGGAAACGATAAATTCTCTTGTTGTCTATACCGTAAGCTTTTTATCATGATCCTCCACCCGAAGTTTTGAGTGAGCCAAAAACTACGATTTTCAGTCCGTTCGATTGCTTACACGAAATAACAAATCATTTTCTTAAACAAGATAAATGCTTTCGTACACATATGTAACTACTTCGAATGGTATCGTCGAGTTCCATTTGACCCCCGGCATTCTCTTTTCAAAGTTTATCTAAGCAAGTCGTTACAATTCGCTGGAAGGCAAAGATATACATATTTTTAATTGTTTCATTGATGGATAAGCAGTAATGCTTCTAAATCATCATTATATACATCTAAAAATAGATTTGTTTGCAACACTTTTACACGTGTATATTTTTAAAACGTATTTATTTGAAATTATTCGTTTCTCAAGATTTGTTGCGTAGTGCTATTGATTCCCATTTGTGAAAACAAAACTGGGATATACGTGAGGAAATACACGAGTCTAATGATTGAATGGTACGGGATATGTTCAATGAAAATTTACATTTCTCTCAGAACATTGCTCCAAAATTATTGATTTTACATTGGAGTTTTCCTTGTCAGCAAATACGATTGGAAACTATTTATCGACTTCGTTTTCCATCAAACCGTTCAACCCGGGACAATTTTCAGTATGAGAGAATTATGAGTATGAACGATCGAGTTAGATTGCTATTGGCACAGGACTGGATTTGCGTACATGCAAACTTTAAATTCCATCGATATGATTTTGTCGTATTTTTTATTTTTTTTTTTTTTTTTTTTTTTTACATAGTACCATGTAACTGGGGAAAATCTGAGGAGAAAAAAATGATGGGAGAAAACGGAAGTATCAGGAAATCGGATGGAAGTACCGGAAGAGGAAACAAGATCTCCATAGGCTAGATAGGATCGATCGGATCTCGTGTCATACAATCGGATTACGTCTCGTTCTCCTTCTCTCGCGATTTTCCGTTCATTGATGTCGTCGTTTCAGTTTTCTTTCGTTCTCCTCTTCCTTCTCTTTTTCTGTAGCAATTCCCTCACTTTCTCCCTCTCTTATCTTATTCTTCTCCTGTGGCGATTCCTATGCTGAGGATGCAATTTTGCCATGACCGAGTACTCACACAGTCATGTCAAGGAGCTTTGAGGGTCACATGAACGGCAGCTTGAGCCAAGAACGTCAAAGAAACTTATCGTCGTTCTATTTCATTTTTTCATCTTATTCTTCCTCTGCGCCTCTCCCACTCTCTCTCTCTCTCTCTCTCTTCCTTTTTCCCACATACTGTTTTTTCGTACATTTTTACATCTCTCTCCTTGAAAACATTCACAGATAAAACGGAATGAACATGGTAAGAATAAAAATGCGATACTCAAGGTTTGCTAAAAAAAAAGCGTTCCTTCCGAATCTTTCACTGTACCCTTGATATTGGCTATCATCAATATAAGTGTACAATATCCATTGTCTTTGTGTTATTTGCATGTCATATTCAAGCATCTGTTCCTTTACGCAGACACGATGGTGAATTTGGATTCATCATGTTGAGTTCTAAAAATCAGCCACCATAATTTTGAAAACGTATTTGAGGTCCAACAAATGTGTAGAATAAGGTCTGGCTTGTTGTACAAACCTAAGAATTTCTTTTCACTTTTAACAATGCATCTGAAGTCGATACTTTTTATAGCTTGGGCTTTCACAAAATTCATTCACCTTCGCTATATTTTACACGCCATCAGCCAAGCATTTTATAGGAACTCTCTCATGAAATTTACGATATCATTTCTATTTTTATCGCGTTGAGATCATAAAGGACACACTTTTTCCTATTTTTTAACCCTTCCGCCGCCCCTTAAGACAGCAAAATAATGTTCTCCAATGTAAAACGATCTGCAGTGTATGGGAAAAAAGCGGAACTGGTATCGCGAAAGCAAGTGAGAAAGCGATAGAGGGAGAGTAAGGGGGGGGGGGGAGGAAGAGGTAAAGATGGGAAAACGAACGGTTCGTAGAGTGCACTCTCGAAATGTAACGAACGCTGCTTCACCCCTTTGCCTCGTTCGCTCGTTCTCTACCTTCGAGTAGGAACATAGAAAGAAGCGAACCCGTTACTCTCTGAGAAACCGTTGGAAAAGTATCAGAGGAACGTTCCATGTACCTTTGTATATGTTTGTATTTGTATATTAGATATCTACGTGTGTATATAGATATTTGTAAGTATGCGCGCGTGCGCGTGTATGTATAGGGAGGGGGCTGGGGGGGGGGGGGGGTGCGTACATGGGTGTGCGGTTATAGCAGCCGAATAGCAGAGCATCGTCGTACGACCTACATTGGGCTTTGTGAGAAATTTATATGGCATCGTACTTCGAAGTTTCTCTTTTCGACATTTGCCAAAATGATAGTGGTCTCTGCAAACTTTGTTTACCGAGATTTCACTCACGAATAATGGGCAAGTTCGAAAAAAAAAAAATGATTTTTATTCTGCGTATTCCATATTAAAAAAATATTGCAGACAATTTTGTAATCGTTTGAATCCATGATTGATCACGGCCGCCACAGGGAGTATTCATCACTATGAGAAAAAAACTCATGCAGATTGAGAAATGATGGGGTGCAGGCATACAAAAATAAACTTATAACAAATACAAGCTGTACGGAGAAGCCACCTTTATACCGATTCATCTGCACAGTTGCGGCATAAAGAAGTGGATTCATTTTTGAACGTTAAAATCGTATTGCTATGGAGGAACTGGAAAGATTCGTGATAAGAACATTTCTCATCTATTTGCATCGTTCTACCAACGGAATTTCCATCTATAAGAAAGTAAAAGATTCCTCGCACGGTATAAGCTTATCTGCCAGTCTTAGGCCGTTGGCCCCGATTTCCTTGGATTGCTCCCTCTTTTCATTTTCCTGTTGAAACTTGAATTCCGAATTCCAACTCTTGCAGGGTCTTTGTATTTCGCAGGTGTCGTATATACGCGCGGCTCTTCCGTCTGCTGCCTCGTCTTCCGCTTGGAACCTATGTTCCAGGCGTCTTTCTCATCTCCTATATTTCGCACACTTTATACCCGCACTCCCTTCTCTACTCCCCTCCCGGTCTGTTCCTATTTTTTGTTAGTCCAATTTTTTTTGCAATCCTTTTTGTCTCTTCTATGCTCTATCCCGCAAGAATCTTAATTAGCGAAGAACCCTTGAGCCTTGGCGCGGGTCATGACCGGAGAATGGGAACGCGTGCACGTAATTTGCTTTTCTCCGTCCTGTTTTTACTTTTTCTACTTTTTTCTTCCTATTGTTTTTTCTTCCTTCTTCTCTTTTCCGCCTTTTTTCAACGGTACACATTTTTTGTACCACTATTTCTGGTAGCACGTATTTTGGCACCCATTAACGGAAATATTTGAAAATCTCATTTCTCCATACAACGTAGAAGAGCGTGCTTCTTGGACTTCTGATACGGCGCTTTAGATGTGGAAACTATTTGAATTCGGGATCACGGCAAAATAATAAATTCTGAATTAATGATCATAACAAAAGAATTGATGATTGAATCGTCGTTATTTTTATTTTTTTCTTTGCTGCATTTCACTTAAATTTTAATCACTTTATTTTTAACAAGAGTAACTTTTTCTCTGTCAGCGGCGGATGGCACTTGGTTGTGTACAGTTTCGAATTGAATTTGTATGAGAATAATAATAATAATAATATAATCAGAAAAGGGATGAAAACAAAGTGGATGTTGGACTTAACGCATCGACGTTAAAGTTTGATAACACACATTCGTTCACTACTTCAATCACGTTTATTATAAAAATAAAACAATGATCTGGTAACAAAAGAATTGATGTACCGAGCTAACAAGTTCATAATTCCGTTTTCAATATGCCATGCGGTTCACGTATACAATTAACAAGTCGGGGACAATCGCATAAACAGCAACTGATAATAATAAAACGAGAGAGAACTATTAAACAGCGATTCGATCGACGGTTTTGAAATATGTCGTGTTTGGGCAAAAGATGTAAATATAGATATACAAATAGAGAGCAAGTGAGAAGGAGGAGCGAGAGCGAGAATGATAGGAGGGAAAGAGGAAAGATTCGATTATCCCGCTAATACTCGATGTCGCGATTCCAAGCTGCTCCGAAAGGTCGCTTGACCACCTGTCGCATTCTCAATTGATCGCTCTATTCTAATCCGTTCTACCAAAATTGCTCTGACGCGCAATCTCATCCTAAAAATCGATGATTATAGAAAGGTATGTCAAGAATATTGTGCATGAGTAAATCAATGTATTTAGTCAATCATCCTAGCTCAAACAATTTTTCTGCAAGTACTTAGTGCCAAGTCATCGAAAGAGAATTGGATCTCTCGTCAAGTTTTGATATTCTCTGAGCACATACTTTTGGACATATGATAATTCGAAAATCCAATTAAAAATTCCGTTTCCCCCGATCGTTGAAGATCCGTTGGAGCGTAACTTGCGCCATCTTGCGAATGCAGGCTCGAAGTACGTAGTGAATTTCTCAAGAAATCTCACCTGTTTCACTGATTTTTCAGTCCAACATATACCGTTCCCCTAGCCCCTTCCGCAAGTTCCTTTCACCGCGTTAGTAAAATAAATATCGGCTAGAGGGAGCGAGAGATATTATTCCGTACCTTTGAGCTACTCAATTACCCATTCGCTGTCCGTGCTCCACCAACCGTTTCAACTTACATTCTATCTCATCTAATTTCTCTCTTTTCTACGTCTCGTCCAATCCTCTGTCTCTTTCCTCTCGCGCCGCGACGACTCACCGAAGATCACTGAACTCTCACGGATTCTCCCACTCTCATCTTTCGCGTTTCTTTATTTTATTTTATTTTATTTTTCCTCTGGCCCATGAGACTCGTATGACTCATGGCGGTGCAAGCAGACAGAGAATGAGAGAGAGAAAAAAGAAGTTGTTTCGTTCGTTTAATTTTCAGTACACGAGGGACTCGGCAACGGAACGCCGTTCTAAAATGCTTTCGAGGGTACTCGACATTGACTACGTGTTTTAAAAAATAAAAAATATAAATATTCACACATGTAAACGGTATATTTGTACGGTAAGATTCAAGGCCTTCGTTGATTTCGGTGGATTCTTCTGTCTTGCAGACGTAAAATATCAATCGTTAATTAAAACATATCTGAAAAATCTAAACGCCAAATATTATTCACCACATTCATCAATAATACGATAAATTGATCAAAATCAAATTATATCAACGAAAATTCGTCCGTGATTTTCAAACTTCGCGTTGTGTCCTTTTTTATTCATTATTTCCATTCGTATCGACAGAAATCGACAGACTTTATAATAAATTCTTAAAATCACAACGTCGTCACGATATTCTCACGAACATTTTCGTATACCTCAATGATACACCCATATGTCGATATCACGATATCATATCTTAGATTCGTTTGTAAACGCGAATAAAGCAGCGAGATTCTCTTCTGAGAAAACATCCGGAGTTGCCCGTTGATATAATCGTGGATTTTGTGTACATTGAGCGTGTAAAGTAGTGACGGAACGTCTCGACGAGACACCCCGATTGTGCAAACACATGTCAAAAATACGATTCGCGTCGTCGAATAAAATGTGCGAGTGTTATTTTTTCTATCAATCTAGTGACGTTTGGAGGCTTTGTTGTGTTTTATTTGTCCTCTCAAACGTACGAAGTGAATTCTCTCTTGAGCAATAAACAAATTTCAATAAAATGCTTTCTCTCCGTTGGTGAATAAGTGCCAAAAGGAAAAAAAATTTTATAATTGTCAGCTATTATGAACTGCTTCCAACAACGGGATTACCGTCATCTATGGATTTAGAAAGAAAGATTTACAAAAATGCCAAAAAATTCTTGGTAAGTCACGCTTTTATAGATTTCTCAGATTTTCATTCCCGCCTTACCTCTTGCTTTCCGCATTGCTCTCGGAACAATCAAATCCTTCAACAATCGATAACTGCTTCGATGAGATAAGACACTTCAGCAGTCAGCCAAAAGATATTGTCTTCCAAATATTACGTCTTCTTCTTTGGATTTCTTCGAAATTTTCTTATTATCTTCGAATATGTTCGGAATTTTGAATCCGTTGATTCGCCGCAGTAATTTCATTTCGGGAGAAAAAAATGTGAGAACAAATAATTTTTACCATGACTATCGCGATTAGTATTCTTCATAAAACAATAGTAGATCTAAATTATTTGGGTCATTTTTGTATTGGCTAGTAAAGCAATTATCGTAATATTGTTCTATTATTTATTAGCGCAAAATGAGACAGAAATGCATAGATTCACCGCATCAGCAATTATCGTACCGCATTGTCCATTATTACAACATTATTTTATTGCAATAAAGTAATGCGATGATGACAGAATTTTCTATGCACTATAGGTCATAGAGTTTGACTAATGGCTCATACTGTATGGTCCATTAATGTATTTAAACACATATATAGAGGAAGAAAGTTAGGCTGATTGTTCATCAATGTAATTGCAACGGTCACGAATCGCAGCAACTTTCAGGTAAACATCGATCCTCGCCATGCGATATAATTTTATGGAGGCCTCGCTGGTTACAGAGCGTAGCTCCAGTCGTTGTAGCTGCAACGACATTCGATCAATTCCATAATTAATTTTCCGTCTACTGCACCGAGGGTTAATTAAACGTACTTGCTAGCAAAATTTGTGGAAACTGCATGTCGAATGTTATACAAAGTCTCGTTCCATTCCATTGCGAATCACTATTGTGAAATTGGGTGTAAACAATTTTTTTTTTTTTCGAGACTAGAAGGAAGCTCTGTAATTTAAGAAAATACGTTAAAATACGCGATAGGTAATATGTGAGAGCCAATTAAATATCAATGAAAAAACACGTAATTTGAGTCGGTATATAAAAATTTTGGACTATTCCAAATTTGCCAATTGTATATCGGTTGGCATTTTAACCTGCTCCGCAATCTCCCTCAAGGCTTTACGAGCGCTCTCCACTATCCTTCTTAACTATTTCTAACCGTGACTCTCTATTGTACACGTTTGTCTCTGCGCGGTATGATTCTTCTCTGACGGGAGCTTGTCGCGGCCCGCTAGATGTCAGCATCGGCAAGACTGTAGTTGAGGCTCGCACATCCCATATCTCGAGATACGTCCTAGTTCATTTAGCTCTTATCTGACGAGACTGCGGCAAGGCTAAACACACCAAAATACTTTATACTGTTTTTTGGTCATTGCTAACCAAGGCCTTATCTTTGGACCCACATATTCTGCGTGATCCCGGAACCACTGAGGGCGCAGATCAAAGGCAGACGACAGGATACCATGCCATTGGTATACGGATTGAATTGAATCCAGGCTCGCCGCCGGTCATAAACCGCGTACGCCAACCTTGCATGTGTCCAACATACTCATCAAATTTCATAGCAACGTAAATACATTGAAATATGAAGTATCATCGGAAATAGTATGTTTCATCAAGTTGAATAAATGTGACGCAAACTACAAAAAGCGTAGATGGGGAGTAGAAAATATGAGTGGCTAAAAATCTGATTAATTGTTCAAATCTGTGTATTTACATCATGTAATAATATCCAATTGATAGCATTGAATGTATACCTACTTGGATGAATGCCTTATTCACAGTCACTAGCAAGAAAGTGCACTGTCAGTGTACTTGCAGTACAAAAATACTCGTCGAAGACTCTGTATTCAAACACTCTCCCGTGAATTAAGCAAAAAAAAAAGTGTAAACTTGAGGCACTAACGAGGCACGGTTCATATTTCGAGAGAAAAAAAAATCACGAATTTTACCGAGGAGTGAATTGAGCGCAATGGAAATACCGGAATGCATTCAAAGTTGCTTCATCGTGGAATGTAGAATCCTCGAAACCTTAAACTCACTTAGATATGAATACAATTCCGTACACATACTGCATGCTTTACACTATCCGCATGCTCGCATGAAATTTCCCAGTTCGGTGTAACATGGTTCCGTAGCTTTGCTACGGAGACACGAACACATGGTTTGTAGACATAACCCCTGTATATGCAATATATGCATATATATATATACATATTATCTACACACCTTTTTGGAGTATGATGCTAGAATTTAATCG
The DNA here is from genome assembly GCA_037576405.1 of Campoplex capitator. Taxonomy (NCBI): domain Eukaryota; kingdom Metazoa; phylum Arthropoda; class Insecta; order Hymenoptera; family Ichneumonidae; genus Campoplex; species Campoplex capitator. The sequence goes on along the minus strand of JARBWI010000002.1, from coordinate 19,325,047 downwards.
TACATGTGCGCATGGATACAGTGTTTGCAATACAATGATACAAACACATAGACGTGTGTATGTAGATAACACACGTATGGAGAAGGGTGTAAAACTCCTCCAGGGTGAGAAATTGCTGAGCAAATGCTATACTACTATGACACGGAAGGGATGAAGGGACTGGAGCCTAGAGCAAGAGGATATATTATATGAGAGGTGAGAAGGGATATAGGAATGGTAGAAGGGCTTTCGTGCTAATTTGCAAGTGTCACGAACAGATTTGCCCCGAATTAAGCCTCTCCATGGACTATGCGACGCCCCTTGGACCTTCTGGAATATCTCCCCCGTGCGATCCTTCTAACGACATTCGTACGCCTACACGTATACATTGTGTAAACTCGTAATACCTCTACCTTCCGTTTGAATCGACGCACCCTAACTTTACACAATTTGAATCCATATGTTGCAGAATTTTACGGCCCAGTGCTTTCGATCGGCGGTGTGTCTCTGAACATAATTCATCAACTTGATCAGCAAAGTTTTTCAAATGATACCTCAGACCCTGCGAAAGTAGAACGCGTCATCAGAATTCTCATTGATCATCTATTTTTTAAGATGGAAACAAAAATATTGTTCTCCATCAATGTGTGTATAGGGAATATTCATATATTCATAACCGTTGAATTTCAAATTAAATTTAAGACGGAGAGGTGTTCATCTAGCATTTTTATAGTTATTTCGGCCATGGGTCTAAACCTTGTATGAAATGATTATCACAAAAGAAATAGGAGTTGATTAAACTGTATACTTCAACATTATCGATCGTACTGTAACGCATTGGGATGCACGTCACAAATTTCCTTGTACACTCTGTGAGCAGTAAAAATAACTCGGTTGCGTGTCACAAATGAGGCAACACCATATACACGTAACAGGCCAGTTTTCAGGCTTTTTACATATTTATACATATTTGATAGTACCTTTTTTCCACATATTTATTGCACAGCATTATGATGGAAATAGCAAGTTCTCAGCACAGTTCAAAAGTTTCGAACAAATTTTTATTGTGCAAAACTTCAACATGCACAATTTCTATCACGGAAATGAGTGCAGCTCAATCTCCAAAAATTGTAGTCAATTTTTTTCTGTGATATAATATTTAAAAAATGGCTACTGATGACAACTGAAATTTAGCCGATGATGGACACGAAGACTATCGAAACATTTATATTGTACTCGTATTTGTGTAAATGCTTAATGCGAATCAAATGCATACTTATAAAATGGAATCAGCGTCTACCTTTTTCGAACGATTCAAAACGACGTAGAGTCGTCTACGTACTACTTTTCTCTTATAAAGCGAGGTAAAAAAAAACCCGAAGAATTCTCGACCTCGTTTATTGCTTGAGTGCTTGGGATTGGCGTAGCAACGCTGTCGTCAGACTTGGGTCGCGGTTTGTCTACTTTTACTCTCCGCGAAATGACAGATACTCTTGTGTTATCCTATACGAACGTGAACATCCAGCAGAATGAGTCGATAGCGGAGCTCTTTTACCACGATTTGATGTTAATTTTAATATACGTATGGCGCATTTCATCTAAAAAAAAACCATCCATTGGAAACTCTCGATGTTTTTTCACATACCGAAAAATGATTAGAATTTGTCTTTCCTGTTTTTTTTTTTCTCATTTAAAAGCAAAAAATCACCGATTCCAAGATAGTCCTTTCCATTTTTCTTCGAAAAATTCACGAATGTTTTTTGGGCACTTGAATGATTTCTAAGACCTTCTGCATGGTATTTTCCTTCGAAGGAGATACATGAAAAATTATATTAGATACATGAATTGTTTTATTTTTTTTATTTTTTTTTTTTATCTGGATTTTCATATACACCACAGTACTGCATAATGAAAATAATAATATCAAATTTCAATGACGATAATAATAAACAAATTATAGAAGCAAGTAGCGAACCGATTCCGCAAAATATACAACATTAAATTGCAATAAGAGCTTCTACATTTCTTATCATTACGTATATTTTCATTTTGTACTTGTAGTATTAGCTGAGATGTACGAAAAATGTTGAGGACCCAAAATATTGGCAGAACATGTCTTGATCCAAGACTCCAGAAATGTTCAATTCAACGTGCACTACGGGTTCGCGATTGAGAAACATTTAATTTTGGGACCTGCTAAATTTCTTGTCGTGTATTAACGTTAATCATTGGAGGACTCGGGAACCTGATTAACAGTAAAAAAGTAACGATAGTTATTGCATCGAATATAGGATGGTTATGAGGATTCTTAATTATGCATATATACCGAGGAACAGAATTCGGAAAAGTTACGTTTATGAAGGAACCAGGGGACCCTAACTATACCCATAATTTTACACCTGGATGGTTCGGTGGAGGGTTGTTATTTAAACTGCTGGTGAAAAGGGTGGTGGGTTTTTCGTGCACGGATGTGAGAATGTCTAGAAATATTACCGTATAAAATATCACCTCATATATAGCTATATAAATGAATGTATAATTTAATTAACTCCCGTGAAGTAACTCAATGCTCATTGTTATCAATCTCATTCATGTATTCACCCTCAAACTTGAACTATGCATGTACGATTTCACGTTTTTCCCTTGGTTGGCATGCTCCTCGAAACATATTCGTGCGAAATGAGTTTGCCAGAAGCAAGAATTTTTGATCGACACTTATTTAGGAAGTTAAAAAATGAGAAGAACACAGCTGATTGAAACGGATGAGCGATTTTTGAAAATATCAATCATGAAGTTTATAAAGAATTTTGTAGTACCAAGCTCCGGATGAAAAATTCCTGCAAATATGCTAGGCTTGAACTTGCATGAAGAACATGGTTTCGAGTCTCCCTTTAACCCTCTGCCTTGCGATAGTACTTATCCGTCGTGTGTCGACCATGTTTACTCGGGAAACATTTACATTGGCGACGACATTGGAGCCGGAGCAATTCTCTTTGCTGTTTTCTTCCTTCATTCTTTATATTCTCTATCGTATATCGTTCTGCATCTCATAGATCCTCTCCCTCTCTCTTTCGCCCTCACGTTTTTGAGCTTGTATATACATATATATACTCGCGCGGAGTCAGTCTTTTATTCACCCGGTGCATAAATTCCTAGCTCTCTTCGACCTCTGCAACCTCTTAACCGCAACGAGAACTCGGAGCACACATATTTCCTTTACCCAGTCGTTCTTACCGTTGGACCAAAGAAAAAAAGACGTTCTATTACGCGATCAGAATATTTTCTAATGTAGATCCGTAGGTATAGTACATGTATGTATGTATACCTAGCGTATATACTTAAAAAATGTAGAAAACTTTTACTTCCAATTTTAGCCGCTCTGTGATGTGATTTGGTACGGTTCGCAGCGACGTACCAATTTTCATCCGCACAAAGCGTACTTTTCCGTTAACATTTACAGCGATTCTCGCTGATATCACTAAACGATCCAAATATACGTTCAATGATTAGCTCTGCGGATGGTGGCGGGCGAATGAATAAGCTTTCAGCGAGCATCTTCGTACATGAGCAATTCCACATCGAAATGGAAGACTTTACGTCGAGCCGATTCTCGCTGATGTTAAAAAAAAATATGATTACTAATAACCAATGATATAGATCAAAATGATTATATCATATAATGATTACTAATAACCAATGATAAAATCAAAAAAGTTTCAATCACTTCGACTCGCATAGCTCGTATATATTCGGGGATATGGTGAAACGTTGCAAAACCAGAATTCATAACTTCTCCGTACAAATTTATCCTGCATTAGCTACAAGAGACGAACATCTTTGAATCATTCACAAGGCTCGTTGCAGTTGTTTCTTCATGATCTCAGCTTGTACCGTTTCTTAGTTGCTAAAATGTAGCAAAGGTTCATAAGGAAGAGAGCGAGTGCCACGCTCCAGCCGCTTTCATTGCCCCGAAAAGTTTTCATTGTTGTGTGAGCTTTTTTGTCTCGTCTTTGCCTTCGACTTTATTTTTCTTCACCGCAGCCTAAAGTCTTTGAGGTCGGAAACCTCTGCCGAAGTTCATCGTCTCTTGATAGACGCGCGAACCTCTCGATGTCAAGTCGCATGAAGAAAAAAAAATGGAGAATGGCTATTATCTTCTTGTGACACGAGAAAGAACGTGACAAGTGGAGTTGAAATATCTTATTCTGTAAAAAAATGCATGTTACGATAATTCCCTAAATCTCTATACATGGATAGTCATTCTCATTTTCAGAGAAGTCTCATTGTTCACCATGATATCGATGATCGATGAACAAAACTTTGATTCGCACAGCACTTAATTACACAAAAGAGAGTTTTCAGCCATTCAAAGGTAGTTCTTCATCAAACTTTTTTTTTTATCGAATCCAGTACTTTTCCGTTCTTCATTTAGATTTCTTTCGCTGTAATTAATGTCGAGAATATTTAAAATTCAGATATTCAACAAAAGTATATATATTTCTTATAAAAAATTGATCGGCTAGACTCTGTTATAGTTTCTTTCATGTAAAGCTATTGGGATCTGACATGGAGGCGTGGCTAAGCGAAAAGAGCGTGCTACTACGGTATGTGTATGTGTCACATCGGCACATAAGCGGAATGTAAGTGTGTTAGTCGCCCGTGTGTACCCCATGTTTAGTTCAATTTTCAACGCCAGATATCATATCAACTTTTATTAGATCTCAATGGGCGTAAAACGAGAATTGATCAATTTTTGTAACGAATATGTCGAATTAATCATTTGGATCAAGTAAATTCCGGTGCTGGCTGATGATTTTTTGAAGTGAAAAAAAACCTCAGTTTTCTTACTTCTGATTTTTTTTTCCAATTTTTCTTCATTTCCCATCTCTTTCAATACATATATAGATAAATACATCAATCGAAATAGGTATAGTATACTTACGTGTACAATATTTTTCTTCTGGAATGTGAGATCGTGATGTCTCTCGCGAGCCAATTGTCGATAAGGTTTCCGCGAAGTAAACCGCTTGGAATTGTTGGTTGGCAAAAAGTCGTGAGAGAATTTTCCTCGAGGCAATTGGGCTCTCGAGAATGACGAAGACGAGGATGAGGATGAGGACGATAGGATAAGGTCTCGGAGCGTGATATCGACGTACGTGCCAAAGTTCACGCTCCAAAGTGTGTCAGTGACGGGGAGAAGGATGGAAAGTTGTGGGGTTGTTAGGATAGGATGGTTGCGATTATTTGCCAGCGCGCGACCTCATACGAATTTCGATGTCAACACTTTTTTCACAACATAACCAAACCATATCCTCAACTTTGCTTTTTCTTTCCCCATTCTTGATGCAGTCCGCTTTATATGTACGTTAACACGCAAACACACGCGTATGTATATATAATATGTATGTGTATGTATTATAGCCGCAAGCAGTAAACGACCAGAGTTTGTTTGGACTGCGCCGGTATTGTCCCGGAAAATCGATTTTCGCAGCTACAAAAGGGGCGAACTATTCAACAAAAAAGATGCATGAACCGTGATTGACCGCCATAATTCGTTTCAAACAACAACAAAAACTTACATCGGTCTATTATTATTTTTATTTTTCTAATCATCATCTTGTTTTTTAATTTTCCAACTTCAAGTAAAATCATTTGTTTTCTGGACAAGCTGTGTGTTTATTGAAACGTAATTTTTTTACATTAGCATAGTTTTTCCAAAATCAACGAAATCCGATCACCCGAACACTTTTGCAGGTCTATGGTTTTATACACCAGAAAAACGTGTTCGATTTACCTCAATCATCCTACAAATTAAATAGAAATGAGATGAAGTAATGTTAAAATATTTTTTTCTTTGTCTAAAAATGCATTCAATCACCAGAAATTTTCGCAACAAAAATATAATTACAAACATACTACACAAATTCATTCAGGGTCATCTTTAATTCCGGATAGAATTCTTATACTTCTTTCTTGGTTGAAACAGGATTCAGGCACGCTTTAATACTCTTATAGGCAGCATCCTTGATGAAGATTTTTCAAGAGGCCCTTAAGGGACTTTCCTCGTCGTTTATTTTCTGTTATCCAGGTGTATATAATGACGTCAGTATTTGTGAAGAACGAGTTGACTAATTTTTCACAAGTTTTGACAATAGGTAGAGGAAAAAATCAGATTTTGATGCAACAATCCACGCGAAACAATGTCTCCCCTACAAGCCTGGGCTAATTGGTCATCATGGCTGACTTTATAACGAGACTTTGTGCTATCTTTTATAACTAAGCATAAGCCACTTTACGACGAAGCTTTTCGAGCTTAAATTTATGTCACAATAGACTGTGACGTATTTTTTTAAATGTTAACCCCTTACAAAATCCGATTAAATTTCTTGTTTTTACAAGAATGCACAGGAATTATGAAACCCCGTACTTTTTACTCGTTCGCTTTCTCAAATTTTTCAAATAATAGGAGAAAATAATCTGCAAAAATAAGGAAAAGCACAAATAAATTTGATGAGAGTAAGCTCACTCGTAATATCATTAAAAACTTATGTATGCAGAACTAAAAAAAGAAACGAAAATTGCAGTAAAAACTTGTCAGCTTTAATAACACCTTAGCTTATTATCAAAATCAAATGCAATGGCCGTTGGATAAAGAATAACTTGTAGACAATATCTTTTGCCTTATTTGTCAGCAACATGGTCCATTGATGATCGTTGAAGATTATTACCGATGATGTAATGGATGTAATGGAGGAGTAAAAATTGATGCAAAGTTAGACCGACATAAGATAAATACGAGCTACCCGGCTTTGGTTATTCAGATCTCTCCTTTAATCTTCTTTTTATATTCTTTGAGTTCGCACATTCGTCTTTCGTTTATAGAAACAAAGTATTGAGCAATTATTTTGTACTCCATCCTCGCTTGAAAAGTTTCTAGACGTGAAACTCATTATTCATGTTTTGTCTCCACACTAGTTAGCTGTATATTTCTTCGTACACGTTCCATTAGAAGAGAAAATGGCAAACTGTCAATCTTTGTGCTTTCGATAAATTTTTTATTCGTGTTGTAACAACGAGAATTTATAAAAAATTACCACAATTATTCATCTATGATTTCTCGGTGTATCATCTCTCCTGATATATTACCGTACATAAATCTGGACTTATATATACCGATTCTTATATTTCACTCTCAATCTTCTCTTCCGTTTTCTTTCAGTTATAAGTACAATAAAAATATTTGATTCGATGACATCGATCGAAATTTCGTATCTTCTTTTACGATCGAAAACTTTGTTACAGCGTGCTCCCCTGATTATTCAGTGGCACGAAGATAAATTCGTATACATATATTTTATATAGCCAATATATATATTATCTCATCGAAGAAGGTATCGTGTCCCTCAATCCCAACTTGTACCTGTCTCGCAACTTCCCTGGTCGATTTGCATAATCGCTTAGAACACTGGCCAGGTCGAGTCCAACGATCCGACACAGTTACAATCTTAATTAAGGAGTCGATTAATTGCCAGAGTAGCATTTGGATAGCTACACATCAGGGACGATAAAGTTACGACACTGATTGTCGAATTCAATTCGTCTCGAGCTCTTCTGTTCTGACTGTTCGGACATTGGCCGAATTTTCAAAGTTCCCACCATACCCATGGATTCGCCCAAATATATATATCAAGTATTTGAATTTTCCTTGTATATCTATATGATACTTTTCTCTTCCGGTCAACGATCGAAACTAAAACATTACCGAAGCACCGTTGAAGAATAGACAGTGAAACAAAGGGTGAGGAGAATTAAGAAACATATGTATGTACCTCAGTTTGCTATTCGAACGAGCCACCAAAAGGATTTTATTTTTTATCGATATACGTTTAGAGTATTGTGAAAAACTTATTATGTTGAAACTCTGAGATACTCTTGACTCAATTTAACGACATTTTTATGGATAGTTTTACCACAAAAATAGTCGGAAATGCGATCCTAAAATGGCTTCCCGGTGACCTGGTACGTGAAGAAACCCACCCGCGATTCATCGACATATACACAACACTTCGAGCTTTGACGTTAAAGTATATAGGGTACCATTTCAAACCCTGTGAAACATGTCAGTAAAGATGTTTCAGTAGCAGTTTTACACGGACACACAATTTCTCTCTTTTCCTCTCTTTCACTCTTTCCTTTTCTGTTGCTTTTGTCGCGAAAGATCTGCTTCTATGCACTTACGTTTGGCCACTTTCCTTGAAGTACTAGATGTTCACTTGCACAAAGGATTGTCTACAGCTTCGAAAATACCAAAGATATATGGGAAGGCTCGATTCTGGTGATAGCATCTGTTTACTGTTGGTCATTCAATACTAACGGAATTTCGTAAAATTTATTTAGTCGTCGTTCGTGGTAAGAGAGACAGAGAAGAAAAGTCTCCGTGAAGTCTATCCCTCGTTCATGATCTCCTCTCATTTCGTAGGTTCAATCATCGATTGATTCATTGATTCTTCCCGATTGATCGTTCTCTAATAAAATTTAAAAAAACCTTGAATTTTCATATCTTTAGAACAGCCAAAATCTAAAGGCGAAAATTTAGTCTTTGTTTTCAATTTTTTTAAATTTATTCTTATCATACAAGGGCGATCGCCACAATGTAGAAAAATTGTGGGAAAAGTTTTGAAGTTTAGGATAACCCGCTATATTTATCAGGAATCCTTCTATAAATTTTACATTTTCGAACGACAAAGTGGGAACGAATGTCAGAAAAAAAAGATGAATCCTATCGTTGGAAGATCTACATACGAGCACAGGGGGGGTCTTATATGATCACGATGTGCTGAACTGTTTCTTCTTTACCACACCTATCAGCAACGATATCTGCGTAGAGAGCAAACTATATGCGCTCGTATACATATCGATATACAGATTAGATATCCAGTTGGTATACCGTCTTACTTAAATATATACAGCTAAGCATATGTGTGTGTGTGTGTGTGTGTGTGTACATGGTGTGATACCATAGAGATAACCAGAGCCTGAGGGCACCATGATGGGACTTTCTTATGATATGAATATATATATATATATATATCTATGATCACGTAGTTCGAGCCAACGAACGAATTCGAAAATTTTCACGACCCGCATTCTCGTGACACCAGTGTGCCAACCTTGATATCGAAAATCTATAGTTTTCCACGGAAATTTCTACACATAGCCGTGAACATATACATTTTCTCACTGAAGAACAGAAAAGCTAGCAGAGGGTGTGGGAAGTGGGAAAAAGGGTTGTGGGCCAAACGAAGCGCGTGAGCCAACAATTCTGACCTATGTATATGTATAAGTTGATAGACGGTCGTGGTTGCAGGGAGATAACGCGAAGATTTGCCAGGGGCATTGAAGAACGGGGCTGTGGTTGAAATACCGTCGCGAATCGTATTCAACGACACCGATCGATCATTCGGAGTAGAGAAAGAGAGACAAAAAACAAGGCTTGAGGGAGGTTGAATACCAACATCAATCGTCTTATAATTTAGAGACTCGTGAACAAAAACTCTTGCTTTTTTATCATTTCTGTGAGATCGTTGACTTCTCATCCATCCTACCATTAACATTGCCACTTTAAACGACAAACGAGGCAAGAGATTTTTACAAATGACTTATTCGCAGGAAAGATATCGAAAAATAAGACTTCCGTTCAAGAAAAGAGTTTATCCCATTTTATAGGATTAATTGTTTCATCCTCAAGAGCTACAAATGCTCCATCCTTGAATAAAGTGAAATTTAGTGCAATAGTAGCAAAAGGCAGATTATACAGGCCGTGAGCACCAGTCGTGTATAAATCGCAGAAAGTATACTTAAAAAGCTCGAGCACAATCTAATTCCAAAGCATAAGAATTGTGGAAAAAATGATAGAGTGTTAGTATGTAGGGGATTATGGGGCAAAACGGACATATGGGGCAAAACGGACAGGGTGTCCGTTTTGCCCCGAAAGTCGAAAATCCGGGGCAAAACGGACATTTCAAATTCTGAAATTTCGGAAAATTCATAAATTTTTTTTTCAAGCCTAAATCACATTTTTACTCGAGTACAGACTGAATTAGTGAATTTTGAGGCAAAATGGACACACGGGAGGCAAAACGGACACATGTAAATGTGAATTTTATAAAAAAATATTTTCGGATCCAAACCATCTTCTGACCCTAAAATATCTTAAATTGTTGAATTCTAGGGTGAAATGCACAAAAAATTCAAGTTTTAGAGCAAAATAAACACACGTCGAATCCGAAATTTTATAAATTTCATAAAATTTTGACTCCGATCCCAAACTACGTTCTGCTCACTATTCATTCTCTTTTGTGACTAATTTGAAAACCAAATTTATAATGACGATAAGAAAATAAAGAAAAAAGGTTTTTTTTATTGGAGCAAATAAAATCTACATATTCGTAATTTTTTAATTTTTATTATCAGTGAGAGGCTGTGTCCGTTTTGCCCCAAAATTTTTTTTTTACGAAATCCGGGGATCTAGGACCGAAAATCGATTGTGGGACTCCAATAGAGTTCAAACATCAATTATACCCCAGCACGATAGAGCCAAAGTTCATTTTTTGCAAGACCGAAAAGCTTGGACCAAACGCGATCTCAAATTCGGCTCATTTTTTCTTTTTACATCCAAGGAATGGGGCTCAAGTGGTCCCATTCCTTTTCTTATATCACCGAGGTGGCACTCCATTCGAAAAAAATCGCTTCGAAGGTCTTAATTTCGAAAAAAAAAAAAATTTTCATTTTTTATACCTCCGAGAGGCAATGTCCGTTTTGCCCCAAAATTTTTTTTTTACGAAATCCGGGGAACTAGGACCGGAAATCGATTATGGGACTCCATTACAGTTCAAACATCAATTATACCTTAGTACGGTGGACCCAAAGTTCATTTTTTGCAAGACCGAAAAGCTTGGACCAAACGCGATCTCAAATGTGGCTCATTTTTCTTTTTTACATCCTAGAAATGGGGCCCAAGTGGTCCCATTCCTTTTCTTATATTACCGAGGTGGTATTCCATTCGAAAAAAATCAATTCAAAAGTCTCAATTTCGAAAAATGTAATTTTTTCGATTTTTTATACCTCCGAGAGGCAATGTCCGTTTTGCCCCAAAAATTTTTTTTTACGAAATCCGGGGATCTAGGACCGAAAATCGATTGTGGGACTCCAATAGAGTTCAAACATCAATTATACCCCAGCACGGTAGAGCCAAAGTTCATTTTTTGCAAGACCGAAAAGCTTGGACCAAACGCGATCTCAAGATTTGGCTCATTTTTCTGTTTTACATCCAAGGAATGGGGCTCAAGTGGTCCCATTCCTTTTCTTATAACACCGAGGTGGCATTCCATTCGAAAAAAATCGCTTCGAAGGTCTTAATTTCGAAAAAAAAAAAATTTTCATTCTTTATACCTCCGAGAGGCAATGTCCGTTTTGCCCCAAAAATTTTTTTTTACGAAATCCGGGGATCTAGGACCGAAAATCGATTGTGGGACTCCAATAGAGTTCAAACATCAATAATACCCCTGCACGGTGGATCCAAAGTTCATTTTTTGCATGACTCAAAAACATGGCCAAAATGCGATTTCAAGTTTTGGCTCATTTTTCTTTCTTACATGCCAAAGAATGGGGTTCTAAGTGGTCGCGTTTCTTTTCTTATATTACCGAGTTGGTATTCTATTCGGAAAAAGTCGCTTCAGACGTCTCAATTTCGAAAAAAAAAAAATTTTCATTTTTTATACCTCCGAAAAGCAATGTCCGTTTTGCCCCAAAATTTTTTTTTTTCGAAATTCGAGAAACTACGACTAGAAATCAATTTTGGGACTCAAATATAGTTGAAAGACCATATGCTCATCGATTAAATTGGCTTAAATCGTTAACATGTCCGTTTTGCCCCATAGTCCCCTATATAAAAAAACTAAAAACTTTTTAAAAAGTAAAAAAAGAACGCCAAGTATTAAAAGACGCGACCATGCCGGTATCGTCTACGCGTTGAGAAACGCGAACGAGAGAGAACGCGCCATGCCGAGGAAGAGGGAACGCGCAGCCGCGTGCTGTCTCTCTCACTCAGCGGCGCGCGAGAAGTGGGGGTAGCCTCGTTCAGCGGGAACTGGGCGAAGAAGACGGGACAAATGTCACGTTTCACGCAAAGGACGTAAGTCCAACGTAAACAAACGCTCATTACGCCTTTCTGACTCCAAGGGACAGAAGTTCCCAAAACATTCGATTTTAATTCACAAAATTATGATATCTCGAGATTGGCTGAACGGATTTACTTGCAACAAGGACCAATAGAAAGAGAAAAATCGGAAAAAAATCGTTACCGATATTCAGAATTTTTACGTAAACGGTTCGACCGTGAGAGCGATTCGAAAACTTTATGACGTCATAAAACCGGCATATTCGAGTATATCAGAGTGCGGCAGGGCTCGCGCTGGCATTTTTTCTTTTAATACTTGGCGTCGAGCCGCTACCGCGTCTCTGGATCTGTATACACAGATAAACTTCAACGAGTATATATATTATTATGCTCTGAAAACTAATAAATTTGAAGGTCAGTGATTCATTCATTCATCCAACGAACAGTATTATCTACTTTCATGGATATCTGTGTGTGTGTGTGTGTGCGTGCGTGCGTTTTTTTACTCGTTTTAACTCATGTTAAAGTTGGAGTTGTAAAACACGTGAAAAACATGTAAAGAATGGATTTGGAAAATTCGGTAGACCCCTTCGGTATGAAGACATTTCTTTTGTTAATTTTATATTCTAATGACGTGTTATTCAAATGAAACGTCATATTTTCTTCGGTTTAGCTTCACCAAGATTAGCAGGGTTGTAATCTGGGGTTTTTTTTTTGTTTTTTTTATAGCGTAATACTAAGTCGGCTGATGAGGGAAGTAAGGGAGTGCTACGAGTAGTTCAAGTCAACTCATCGTATTTACGCGATGAAACGAAAAACTTAACATTTATAGGATGAAATAACGAGGTTTACGATGATTTACGACACGACTGAGCGTAAACGAGACTTCACAAGCTTAGCGACATAGTCCAAGGTTCGGGCAACCCTGAAGATCGTAATTGATCATATTTTATGAGTGTGGGGGAAGAAAAAAAATTCACATGGGCAAGTTAAAATTCTGAACAGCTGCTTCCACGAGGCAACGAACGTCCGTTGAGTTTGTAAAGCGATAAAAACGTTTTTGACGCCATTTATGGATGAATCCTGCTCATGAAACTAGAGCATTCTCCGAAGCGATGGAGGAAGGTCGAAAATGACCGAGTCCAATTTGAGATCGTACTTCAATGGTATATGACAAACAGGTATCAAACAAAATCCTTTTCGCCCGATTGCTACTTGTACCTCTCGAGGCCAGCAGCTTTGGTTCAAAAGTTGCCATTGAACCAAAGGTAGAATTTCTGTTGATGAGAATTACGCGAAAGAAAATTTGAGGCTTGTAAGTTTGAAAATTCAAGAAAGAAGAAAAGAGAAAGAGAAGGAACATTGAAGAGGACGTTGATCCTGCAAGAAAGAATGAATTTCCACGGGGTACTAGGTTCAGGCAAGGATTCAAGGAGTTTTATGTATGTATAGGAAGGATTTCCATCGATCGTGCAAAGAGAAGCGGCAAACGAGAGAGACCGAGCGGAGATTCGAGGTATACGCGAGATGAATTATAAAGTTGGCTCCGTCTCTCACGTCCCTTCCACTGCCCCGCAATCTCTTTTTCTCTTTCTCTCGTAACCCCTTCTCCGTTACCACTTCCCATTCCATGCTTGCCCCTTTTTCGCTCTTCCTCTGGATTCATATATAGACACGAACAAAAGGAAACCTTTGCCGGACGGCTGAATCCCCATTGGGTTTTACAGGTCCAGGATGTATAGTACGATCAAGGGACCAGGACGGACGTTCCGGCTTCGTCGCGAGAGACCATTCACCAGCACGATTCTCGATCTCTACTCTCTTCTTCCCCCGCCCTGTTTCGCCCTTTCTCTCTTTCTCTCTCGGCCACGTGACGAGAGCTTTGGCCATTCCCAAGGGAGTCTCTTGGTCTACCCGTGGGCATTCTCAAAGGATCCTACAGCAGCCTCAGTTTTCACTATGTATGTGTGTATATTTCGAGAGTATGGCACACAGTCTATTCTGCAAGCCATGGTTCCCGATATATACGACCTACAATGCTTAATAATTCGAGCAAAGCCTCAAACCCTACCGAACTCGTGCAAGCATATAACCGAATTCCCATTTCTCCTTCGTTCCCTAGCTATTCAGCTCTGATTCTTTCTTTTCCGGGTTACTTTGGCATGTCGATGAATCTCCCTTCCATCCTGAAATATCAATCAAGACTTTGCTGCTCGGAAGTAAAATGAAAAAGATAATTTGATCCGTGATCCGTAAATATTTTTTGCCTACTTATTCCCTTCCCCCCTTAACTTTCATGTTTGGACTTGGTGAATGAGATCATAAACGGCACCACGTAACGTGTAACTTTCTCATAGCGTCATTTTGTCGCGGCGTATGGGGTGTCTCGTAATAGGAATTCGCCGAGAACTCATTTTAGAAGCGCCCCAATGGCGCTAGTCAAGCTTAACGAGAGCATCGAAACGCTTACAACCGGAAGTGGCGGGCGTTCCCTTGAGCTTGGGATCTTCGGGAGATAAGACTGAAAGGTCGCGTTCGACCGCGCCTCTTTTCTCCCTGCTTTACTCTTCTCCCCTTTTATTCTCTCTCTCTCTTTCTTCTTGAAAAAAGTACAGCCAGCATTTTTCCAAATACTCGGTCGACGAAGTGTTTTCACTATACCGACACAAGATTCCGTCGTTTGATGTCACTTTTCGTCATGAAACGTACCAACATTTGTGGAGGAGTTGTTCCGTCTCGGGAAGGGCGAAAAAAACCTGGATCAAATATATATTTGTTCCACACATGTATTCCAGGCTGGGAGAAACGAACGGTGCCTCGGGTGTACATTCTTTTTCAGCTCCACTTGAGTAATTTAAGAAAAAGTCGGAAGAGAAAGGTTATGTGGCAGAGAGACGGAGAATAAAATACACAAGGTAAAAGAGTGAAGAAACGAAAGGTTGAAGTAGAATGGATGTATGAGAAAAGAGAGTAGACAAGCCAGAAGGCACTGCGAAAGATATGCCAACGTGTGCACACCCTGACATAAATCCTAAGGGTCAGACTGAAGGTGGGCAAACGAGTAGGTTGCGCACTGGCTAAAGAACGATGCTTCGTCGTGGATACATGAGAGCCCCTGGGTCGTTCGAGCGCCAGAAATCTTCCTGTAAAATAGAATACACACGAACATAACACCAACGCGTTTAGTTTCGAGAGAAGCAAGAGAAAGCGAAAGAGAGAGAGAGAGAGAGAGAGAGAGATCGTGATGAAAGTTTGTTGCCATTGTGCTATGGCTAAGAAACTCTACGGAGAGGTAAGTGCGCATGGCGTAACAACGTCCTGTTCGTCTTCATTCCGCCTGGCTGGGTTATATTGTCTTTTGTTAACTCAGCATCAACTTGGGTCTGGTTCTCCTGGACCGAGGCATTCTAGGAACGTCCTTGCACTTCTCATATCTTCTATTTCTCCACCCCCCCCCCCCCCCCCTCTGTCTCTCTCTCCTTTTCTCTTTTTACCTGCCAAAATATATGATATTGCTGGACTTTTCTCCACTGACAGTTGAATCTGGTAACCTCGTACTTGAAAAAAAGAAACAAGAAAAATGATGTTAGCAGTGTTCAAGCATATTATACGCTTTCGAATAAAGAGTTACTAAATTTTAATACCAGTACGAGTTGAATTTTTTTGAATTCAATAACAATTTTTTCAATCACTTGGAAAGCGGCCATTTCCCTCTGATTTCAAATGAATCTTCACCCCCAGTATTCAATAAAATTTTGATGGTTATATCCTTTCATTCGGTTGATAAGTTGAATTTTACTGAACTACCAAACAAACAATAACTTTTGAATTATATATTAGTATTATAAGTAAATTATTAAGTCGAATTTTTGAGACAATTTTGAACGTAATGATAATCAACTTTAATATATTACAACTCATAATTCGTACATGAACACAATCGCAATTCCAATTGTCCTATTTCTCATCGTGGTTTCATGCAAACCCGCGGCGTTCAAAGTTGAATGTGTCGTTGTTCTACAACGTAACGAATATATTAATGGTGCTCGGAGTAAATCTATAATATACTACGTTGCAAGTGTGTCAAACCAGAGATTCCTCGAAAATGTCCGAGGTCTTACCGTTCATAGCCTATCCTTCGCGACCATGATTAAATCGCGATCCACCAAGTTTAAGTCGGAAATTAATTCGAGCAAAGTTGTAACTGGTCAAGTTTTCGATTACTATGTATGATTGCGTGTACGTGTATTTGAAGAAACATGGAGAGTTGGTGCAACCAAATGTTCACGACAAATTGCCGCAAACAAAAAATCAACGACAGAAATATTGTTACAGGATCAACTGTCAATAGCAAAAAAATCGATCGAATTAACAACGGAAAATTAGAAATTAGAAAGACAGATTTCGCCCTGGCAAAAAAAAACCCAGATTTCATTGAGCTTTTAAGTTGTCGGGTGAAGCCAGGAATAACAACTACAAGAATTGGAAACGTAAAATATCATTGAAAATGGTGGAATATTAAATGCGCGAAGAATTGAAAATGATCATCAATCGAAAACGAAACTGCTTACATAACAAAAGGTTTCTCTCTGATATCGTTGCTCAAAATATGCAATGTTTTGAATAAAGAGCATGCATAATTTATAAAAGGGCTTTGATAATGAAAAAGCGTCGAATTGGTATGAATTCGTGAGATAAGGAGCTCAATCTCATTCATTGAACGCTGAAGCTTTTGATAATTTAGTTAAGAGTTGTAAGGGAAACGCCGGGGTGCCGGAGCTCCTGAGGGACCTCAATTGATTGCGTGAGAAATAGCTGATGAGGAATGTGGGTCATGGAATACTTAATAATTCATAATTTTGTGATAAGGATTGAAAAATACGAGTATGCTTCTTGCTCTTTTGTTGGAAGCGGTGTAGAGTGTGCTATTTCGGTTCTGGTGAAAAATTAAAGCTCACACAAAAACGGTTGTTTTCAACAAAACGGAAATGTTTTCTCAATGGTTAACCAATGATCAACATCTATTTCATCGTAAATGATCCTTCGATAATACTGGAAAATAATCACGTAATAATCCTGTTCATTTTTAACCCCATCGCAACAATTTTTTTCAAGTTCCTTCCCAAAGGTCAGGAGGCGAAGACCCTCGAGGAACCTGATGTGAGTCGAGTGGATGAGGGGGTTGGGAAATCCAGCAACTGACAAAAGTGGTAATAGAAAAAAGTAGAAGCGTGGACAAAGGGATGAAAGAGAAAACGCAAAAAAAAGTAAAAACAAATAAAAGTGCCCCTTGTAAAAATGCAGAGGGAGCAGACGTCGCCGTGGATAATCCGTCAGTGTGCAAGTTGCGAGAAGGAAGGGTCCAAATCGTAGAAAGTAGAGAAAAATAGGAGCCGAGTGAGCAGGAAAAGGGAAAGAAAAGTGGAAGAGAAAAAGAAACAAAAAATGTGCCCGAAGGAGGGTGTTGAAGCATTGAAAAAAGCGCCATCTCGAGTCTGGTGCATGAGACTCTTTCGGTTCTTGGTGTATTTCTTTGTTGAATAACGCACATGTATCGCATGTATGCTCAAGTCCAAGAAGATGGAGCACTCGGTACCGTTAGTTGAATTGAAGAAAGTAGTGCAATGACAAAGATGACATTGAAAAAGTGATGTTGGCAAAATGAAGGTGGAGAAAAAAAAAGCTGAATGTAAGAAACAGAGAAAAGCAAGAGGATATGAGAATAAGGAAAGAATAGATAATGAAAAAGGGTTCGGGGATGCAAGTAGAAAAGAGTATGTGCGCTATAATGTTTTATTCGCGATGATTCAAGAAGAGGGTACAGTTGCGTGACGTTCGGTAGTTCTACTGAGAGGGTTCCTCACCGAGATAGATTTTATTCCTCTCCTCCTCCTGCCTCTATAGAGAGCGGGGATAGGGGGACGCTCTCTCGCTCTCTCTTCCCCTTCATTTCCGTCTTCCTCACTCTTCTCGTTCGCTCACGTTGCATGGCGTGGCTGGCTCCATTATTCTCAGAAATTCTTACACAACCGTCTATCTCGTCGCAGCAACTCTCTCGCGTTCTACAACCTAACCTATATCAACCATTTCCGCTTAACCCGGGATTCACTTCTCGCAATTTCTCACTCAACGAGCACCGATTGATTTTAACTTTTACCCTTCTTCTTCTTCTTCCACCTACCAAAACTCCACCCTCCTTCGATATAATTATCCTCTCGACGCTCAATTTCCCGCAACGATTCAATTATCATGGTCAATAAGGAGAAAGTTGTTGAATTTCATGAAAGAGTTAACGAAGAAATTGATTACCGAGCTAGCGAGTTCAACTTCGAGGCAATAACATTGCCAAAACTTTTTCGAACAAGCTTTTCGACACTCAACATTCTTCCGTAAAGCTGCCTCCTCTTTCGTGATTTATTAATGCTCGGTCATTCTTTTGTTTTGTCAACGTTTTCCACAAAGTTCAGAATTCCATTCACACGGCGAAAAACAAAATAGAAAATAGTGTAGGAGATTACAATTTATGCAGATTGAGTCGGTAAAAGATTAATAACGGCGAAACTTCATTTGACGGAACTCTTGATTGTCAAGTTAACCGATAAATTCGTCTGAATAGTATTTGATTTACGAAAACCCGATTCAAAAAGGTTTCATCTATACTGAAAAGGAATCCAAAGTGGTCTGACCCATCCGAATACGCGATCGATTGTATGAAAATTACATTTATATTATTATAATTCAACACAATATTTTTAATCTCTCTATTAACGATTTTTTCGTTATTCATGGTGAAAAATGTATGCCAACTTGCAACGTTCGATATTATTTGAACAAGTTTTATGCGGTAAAGCAAATGATCAATGATCGCGAACCCACACTCAACCAACGAATCGGTATTCGGTATGTACGCAAATCCAATGCTATCAGAATGAGAATCGGTAGAGATAGAATTAATTTTATAACAAGTTTATTATATCTTAGGATAATGGAGAATAATGAAATGAGTCGTATGTGCGGAACCACCAGAGGACACTGATTGCATTCGGAACTGTTTCCGTCTGTTTTGTTCGGAGAGTGAAGGATCATGGTCGAGGTCATACGACTACCGCAATCATGGAAACCTCAAAAGCCACCTGGCACACCGCGAAAGGGGGCTCTGGGGAGGGAGTTAAGAGGCGTCGGAATGCTATGGGGAAACCGGTGTCACGCTTATATCTGATATCGTGAGATATCTCTATACCAAGTAGTGTTCAAGAGATATCGCGTGTATACGCACGAGCTTGGCATAACTTCTCGTAGCCTCTGCTGTGGTATGTGATAATTATGGAATCCACCACCCTCCCTCGTACTACTTTCACTCTATATCGAAGCACTTCTGGTTTTCCAATGAAATCCTAGCATCGTAATGACCCACCAAGCCTCGTTGGTTCAATGGTCACGTCGCTTCTCTGCGTAGTTCAATGACACTACGTGGGTCAACCTTCCACCGCCCTGCGAAACATCTCGACGCATGGGGTCAGGCCCTTCCAATCCAAACCATATATTGTTCCACGCTCGTATGGAGAAATAATTTTAATAGTTATATATTTATGGTATATCATGGCTATTTATTATGAAATCATCCACCTCGAAAAATCGCAAAGAAAAAATTGATGAAAATGAAATTTACATAATCGATTTCAATCCGCATTTCACCCGGCCACGATCCCGTGAGAAACATATGCCTGGAAAAATCGATCGGGGAATAATGCCAAGGATAAGTTGAGCTTTTTTACGAGAAGATGACTATCTCGTGGTAGAAAAGAAAGCGAAACCATTTCTTTCGCCTCATTTGCGACTAGGCTCTTACTCATGAAACTTTTGCTGCTCTATCTTCTCTCTCTCTCCCTCTTTCTTCCTATATCTCCGGTTAACGATAATCTTCTGGCAAGCTGCCAGACTCTCTCCCATGAACGGTGGTTGACAGATTATATTTTCGAGGTTTCCTCTCGCTGAATTGGGTCTCGTTTTGACATTTTCCTTTGGCACATTTTCTGGAAAATCACTACCTTACGCTCGCGAAAACTCGTTAAACTCCCGAGAGAGTGCATGAAAATTACATACATTTTGTGTATATTTATAAAATAAAACCACGCAGGTTCCCGCATATATGACACACGCAAAATTTCTGTATCAACGGGTTAATGTTTCAACCAAACTTTCATTCGATTGTGCAATGTAGCTTCGGGCGCTCACTAGGTACATGCTATTCTAACGATTCTTAAAAAAGCAGTTATTTGCAATAAGAATCAATAATTACAGAAATTTTTGAACCGCACACAGAACGACCTATTGTTGTTAACTGTTCATTAAAGTAATTCTTGCAAGTAATCGCTCATTTTATTAGGAGCCGTCGTCATACACTATTCCAATATGAAATTTTGTATGTTTTCAACATGAGATATGTATATTCGAACATCTAGTATATTCTTAATTGCTCCGAGCGCACGCAAGAGACTTTTCCGCTGCATATATAATATATAATAGAATGCACATCCTATGGGTAAAACCTTTTAAATATCTCTTTGTGTATATACGTGTGAAGTACTTACGGACCTTTTAATTAAATGAATTTTTTATTCAACTCCCCGCGGATTCTAGCAAAGGGAGCACGCGTTTCGCTCCCAGTCGCAATTCAAAGTCCTCGTCATACCGCTTTGCTAGTTCTACGCGGGTATATCTTGTGGGCTGACTCAATGTTTCCAGGATAATTTGAACTTTTTTTTCTCAACTAATTAAGCGCAACTCAACTGTCGTGTTTTTTTTTTTTACAAGAAATAAAATTATTACTATACTTTGAAGAAATTATTTAATCACACGATTCAAGATTTTGCAACCGTTACCGCATTTTTTACTTTAAAAAGTTGTCGTTTTGATAGACCGATTGATGGCCCTGGATGTATTTCAAGGTGTCCAATATCAAGATTGTTTCGAAGCTGCTTTCCCTCCCTCCCTCCCTCCCTCCCTCCCTCCCTCCCTCCCTTGTTCTCTATAACTCGCACTCTTGAAAGTCTTTGTCCCAGCGTACTCGGTGTCCTGTGCGGCTGCTGGCGCGCTCTCGTTAATCTTCTGGCAATCTTAATCTCGGGTTAAATGCAAAACCAATATTATGCAAACGAGTACCGGTAAATCCGGTGGCTCCGTTGCGTCGGGGTAAAAGGAAGAGGCTTTCAGAGGGTGAGAGAGAAAGGGATTGTTTAGCGGGAGAGAGAAAGCGAGATGGCTGAAGAGATGTTGAGGGGATGCAAAAGGGGCAGTTGACGGTAACGCGGGGAGAGAGGGGGATATCCGTTTGGGAGGGGGATCGTTTGCTGTACTCTGTGTTTGCAGTTATAGGGATCTTCAAGAGGAATATCAGAGGTTGTGAGCAGGATATAGCCTGTTGTACACGTCGAGCAAGATCGGAGGTATTTTCGTAATCGATTCACAACCACGATGATGTTGCTGCATCGCTGTTAATTATTACAAACAAAACTATGTTGGAACTTGTACAAGATGTATCGTTCAAAATCGCATGTATATGTACGCCTGGAAAGTTGAGATAATCGGGTAAGGTTTTACATTAGAAACGGACCTAATGCCAAACATTACAAATTGCTCCGATCGAAATCCTGGATTGCATTCATTTGAATATTTCTTACAAAAAATTTCATTCTTATTTTCCATAAAACCAATTATACTTTTAACACAACCGTATTGTGCAATGATCCCGTAATTGGGAGTTCTTTTGTGTAGACCGTGTGAAAGACTGATTCATGAGAAATCATTGTTGAAACAACAATCGATAAGCTCTCGTTACTTGGAGCACTCTGATAACATCGATGTCAAAATTAATTGGGGCTCAGCCGAAAAAAAATGCATTCGGTGCTATGAAACACTTCGACCTTTCATATGTTGTACGTAGGTGTTAGCTGTTGATTGATGACGATCATGCATAATTGGAGAGACTTCAGGAAAAACATGAATACACGAATGTATACGTACGACCGCAAATCGGATTGGTGAAAAAATTGCATAGTGTGTTCAGCTGATTGTTCGTTTTTGTTTCACGAGAATCGAAAACACAGAAATAAACGAAAAACGTAGAAAATCGTGAGTTTGTCGATTTCATCTACAAGAGTACATACATAAATTAGTAATATATAGTAGGACGGATTGCAAAACTTGGCTTGCCAGGAGCCAATTAGCTCGATTCGAGCTCGACCAGCGATACGATAGATCGAGTGAGAAGACAAAAGAGAGAGAGAGAGAGGGAGAGAGAACAAACGAGAGATAAGGGATAGAAACCATGAGACGGATAACGCGATGACCGGATAACCCTGGCGCCGAGATAACCCATGCCGAGCGAGGAGTTTCAGGGCTGCCACCAGAGGAGGTTGAATGGAGCCGGTAGGGAAGGCCCGTAAGGATTTATAGCCGTTTTCATCCAGCCACGAGAGCGATGGCCACTGTGTAACTATTCGTTGCTATGGGCTTAAAGCTTCCTAGACCCCCGAACACATACAGAATCGCACACACTTTGTAGATTTATTAGTA
This sequence comes from Campoplex capitator, assembly GCA_037576405.1. Taxonomy (NCBI): domain Eukaryota; kingdom Metazoa; phylum Arthropoda; class Insecta; order Hymenoptera; family Ichneumonidae; genus Campoplex; species Campoplex capitator. The sequence continues at coordinate 19,302,315 of JARBWI010000002.1, read as the reverse complement.
CAGGATGTCCCAAAAATCAGTCTAAAACTTTGCTGAGGAACGAATTCTGAATGGTATTCTGAAGAGCCCCACGCGTTGATGAAGATGTTAGTCGATATGTATAATATCTTAACATTTGGTGCACACAGTTCCTGAGCCCCATCCCTTCAGCCATACGGAAAACAAGCTGGAACATCGTTGTTCTATACATTTTTCACATCTCATTTATCGCTGTGCTTCTTCCAACGCATTTCGTTCTTCATCACTCATTGAGTGCCAATATCCGATCAGTGGTGCATCGGTGAGAAAAGTGTTGAATAATTTTTTTCTCATAGACTTTGAATAGCATCTTTTCACTGAAACGTAATAATGATTATTCGGACACCGTGTACGCATACATACATACTCGTACATGCAACTGAATAGAACATGTTCCTAGGGTTGCATAAAGACGCACGGGAGTGAGTGAGACAGAATAATGCGATCTCATACTTCCGGTCGTGATACCTTACCCTAGTGAAACTGCCAGTCCCGCTCGCGTGAGCCTTCGCGGGTTATCCATTATATCCGATACTCCGCTATGCACTATGTTTTAATAATATCAGGCTATCAGCTCGGACAAGAGTAAAAGAAGATTAGAAAAAAAAATTGCGAGACATAGTTTTATCTCTCGGTTTAACTGCAACTCACTTTTTTAGTCCGTTGTTCTATTTTCTTTCTTTGTTCACAAGTTCAAGTCATTGTATCGAGCAGAGTGACTATAATAAAATAATTCTCGCTCACGAGCGAATAAAATTTCTTGATGCATACGAGTTTATTACTTCAGGCAGCATCCTTCTACGATCCGACCAAAAATTAATAAATGTTCAAAAAGAATGAATATCTTTCGTAATGTCGCTCACTTTCATATTTATGTATGATAAATATTTAGAATCACGGCTTTACCGAAAAATGGTAAAAAAACATTTTTTTTTTCTATCAGTTAATAGACACAATACAATATATTAATATTATATTATAATATGTATAAATATGTGAGAGGACAGACCAAGGATTGAGAGAATGATCATAGTTGTTTTTGTTTTTGTTTTTTATATGAATTCAGTTTTGTGAGAGATTTCTCTTGCCTTCCTCGAAGCGAAAAAGAAAAACAGAAAGATAAGGAAATGTAAGAGAAGCAAAACCCGTAAAAAAAGAAAGAAAGACAAAAAGAGATTTTCCTTCATCTCCCACCGCCTGCTGATACAAAGATTGCATTATTCATGGCCACAGGCGCTTTCGCTTAGCTATGACGTAGCTAAACTCAGTCTAAGGTTCTCTCTCTCTCTCTCTCTCTCTGTCGCTTTCTTTTCATATTTCTTCTCCGTCTCCTTTTTTTCTTTTATTTTTCTCCTTCCCCAGCATCCACGCTCCTGTAACGCCCCAAGTGCTCGAACTGTAGCAAACAGTTGCATAATTAACGTCGGTAATTCACCTGCGTCTGCGGCTTTTCGCCCGCACCCTCCTGACGAATTTAATCTAGACTGGACCGGATTGAGGATCTTACAACGGCTCCGTGTTATCAATTGCACTGCGCAAAGTACAAGTGCCCATTTTCTCCTTCCATATTCACCTCTGCTACCGTGTACCGGCTTAACACGAATTATGAACAATATCAGACCAACCTCCCTCGTATTTCCGACACATTTGCACAAACTTTATAACCCTCCAGAAAAAGCATCCTCTTATCTGATTACGAGTGGGGAAATAAGGGGCCGGTGAAGGTAATTTCGAAATGAGAAGGATAAAAGCTCCGGTAGTTTCAATCAAAACGAGCATGATAAACCCGAAGATAATCCCTCAGTCAAATAAGCACTAACTCGTTCTGACCTTTTTTGATTTTTATGCCAGTGCGGGTGATTTTGCTCAAAAAATTGTCAAGATTCTTTTGTTGGGAGAAGTTAAGAAAGCTCATAGAAAATGAATGACTATTATAAAAAATCTAGCAGTTGCACGGGATGCACCGAAAGACGACAAAATATGATGAGCAGTTAGAATTTTTACCGGTTTTGCTCATAGGAAATTTACAATACCCTCAATATTTTATAATCATTCGATATTAAAAATGTAACGTTCGTTTTGAAATCTTTACTTCATAACGTATGTATTAATCCGGATATCGAATGCCTGCAGTAAGTGCTATGAAAATCGCTTTTACATCTTCATTAGAATATCGAGAACGTGTCGATTTTATAGAATCGCAATAGGATCGTAACTATAGAACCAAGTGTTTCGATTTGCCTGGATTAATGATGATACTATAGTTGGCGGGTTATTTGATCGAAAGATATTCGTTTTACATTCGATTCAATATATTCAGCGGACTTTTAGATTAAATTGTCTCGCGATATATTAAAGACGAAATGAATTTCCGCACCCATTAAAACGCTTCTATTGAAAATATTTCCCGTTTAAATGCAAGTTGGGATGAAGATGAAACTTTTAGGTTATTTTTTTTTTCGTAAGAACCGATTCAAATGAAAACAAAACTATTAGCAATATCGGAGCAGCGCTGGCAATTCGATGTGTGGTTATAGAATATTATAGTCGCAGCTGAAATTTTTCGTCAAAAGTTTCATCGTTATACGTAGCTCCGTAACTGTTGGAGGATCTAGTGATCCAAGAACTATCGCAAAGGATAACACTAATTTTGAGTGACTGAACATTTTTTTTTTCTATAATTTTTCATTAACCACAAAATAATGGTCGCTAAATGTTCGCCCGTCAAATGCGAATGCGATTTTGCTAGAGTGTTTTCGCTGTTATGATAAATTGACGTACAACACGCGATGGTAGAGATAACCCTGTGGTCTCATTAGTCGCGTCAGGTGGCTCCGATGGCATTTATATGCGAGCGGCCTAACGATAAACGTCACCGTAGGCACGTGTACCATCATTGCATTATGTAAAAGTACGAGGCTTACATTAGGACGTTTACCGTTATATAGTAGGATATGTGTGCTCATGCGCTTCATTTACCACGATTTATATCGTTCGGTCTTAAGAGTACGAAGGAAATAAAGACTTAACGATTGAACATTAATATAAGATACCGAGCCCGAGCGCGAATAGCTGAATGAAAAAATAAAATCATCGTATATGTATACGCTTCAACTTCACTTAAAAACTAACAGAGATAATCGGCAGCATTCCAAATGCGCGCGAACCTCTTGCAGCGGAATTATTTTAAATATTTTTAAGTGAGAAAAATGTGTTCGTTATAATTATCCAAACTCAATCAACATGTTTGAGGATCGTTGAAATTTCACTGTATGCGCAGCGGGGATGTACGGAAATCGAATAATTGGTCGATTATAGCTATACGAAGTAAATGATTCGAGGCTCGGATAACGGAGTCGGACGATCTTGAACATGAGAAAAGCTTGTGGTTATTCGGGCGAAAGCGTTGCCAGCTGACTCTGCTCTGATGTGTACTCGCGTGTATATATACACATATATAATATATATTAAACAGGGACGAAGGAGAAAACAGCCCCGCTTGCGAGACTAGGCGTTTACGCGTATCGAGCGACTGGGAGAGTGGAGCCACCCCAGAGTGGGAACACGAGTATAACCGAAGCTCGACGGAGATTCTCGAGGTTCGCGAAACCAAGCCGCTCTCTGGGTCAGGTCAGTCGGGGGTCACTCAACCGGCCTCCAATCAACCTGGCCCAACGTTACAGTCGTTGTTCATCGAGAAATCGAATAAAAAGCGTACAGTCGTTGCCCGAAAATATGCATCCGAACACGATGAAAATATATTCATTTATACGGAATCGAACCTTGCAAAAAGTCGCCGCAGCGCACTTTATAAAATTAAAAATATAATTTATCACGGGCTAAGTTTTGATGATTATGTATCGCGGGCCCAAGTTTTATTAACTCGAATACATGCTAATACATTTGAAATGAAATATATTTTAATAAAAAGTTTAACCTAACGGAGAATTCAAATTGTAGTGATTAGTTAATTTTATGAAATTTACTTTTCATGGATGCACAATTTGATTTGTCATTTTAGTTTCAAATACGTGCAAATAAGACGATCTCATGTAGAAAATTGAACGATGAAAATTTCAAAAGAGCATCCCTCTCTGACGGATTGACGGAGCAACGATTCTCTTATATGTATATCTCGCTCGCTCTCTTCGATCATTCTGCATAAACCTCATCGCGTGTGCGCTCTTTCGTATCAATTAGTCAATCTGACGTTTTGATTCTATTCGACGAAGTGATTAGCGAGATGATGAGCATTAATATATTCACGAATGCTTCGAAGGCTTGGCAATCTGTAATTACTTTCAATATTTATTATCCGTTGGTAAGAGCAATATTACACGCATATATACCCTGTGTATACGTATCGATTTTACTCCGACCTAATAATTTTATCAAACTCTACGACCCCTTTTTTCTTTGAGATTAATTGCGGATTTGCGTGCACGTAAATCGATGATTGCTATTAATTATAGTGCCACCTTAACGTTTTGAAACTTTTTTTTTGTCATTTTTTCTTTTTATTCGTTTTTCTACTAATTAATCGTTGCGCGCGATATGCACCCTTTGATTTTTGAATATGTTCAACGAGTTGCACGATGCCGCATATGTTGCATGGCCTTCAAAATTCGCTCTTGACACTTATACGCATCTTCATAAAAATCAAATTTAAAATGACCCAACATAAGTGCTCGCGTCCCGTTGAAAAAGTTGCTCAAAAGAAAACACTTCAGAGAATCTCGTTAATTAAAAATCGTAATAAAAGGTAGAGAATGGAGTGTTGAGCTGCTGCCTCGGTGATGTGTTTTCAACTGAAATTAAACACGCTCGGTACAAAATTCAGCAGCTTTTCATGTTACCGAATAAAGAAGTTTCAATTTAACGAAAATAGTTGTATTATTTTTTACGTGAGAGATGAAATAGGAGAAGAAGAAATAAGAGCTTGCGAGGTAGGATCATGGTTTACAGTGGCCTGGTCAGATGCAAAGAAGGCCTCGCGAGGACCTGAATCAGAGTCCACGATGACATTTTCTACCAGCGGGACATGCTTATAAAAAGGGGCGTACAAAAAAGGAGTGACGAAGGAGGAGAAACGCTGCAATATATTTTTCCGTACGGACGACCATCCAATTTTCCATCGTACCGGTAATAAAGATGGATGTGGAAAGAGTCAAGGGAAAGAGAGACGGACAGGGAAAGGTAGAGGAAAACCATCCTATGGTAGAGTTAAAAGGTCCAATGCACTTTCTATCCATATACAAGTGTGTGCATGTGTGTATTTCTCTTATACACACATTTACAGAGGCATGAAAGAAAGACGATGCATACACGTGCCCAGAATTTCTAGGAAATCCGAGTGAAACTCGCGAGCTGGCAAGTCGTCGTCGTCGTCGTCGTTGGCCTGAACCACGACCTCTGTCACTGGCTGTGGCTGGCTAGCTAGCTGGCTGGCTGGCTGGCTGGCTGGCTGGCTGGCTGGCTGGCTAGCTGGCTGGCTGGCCGGGTGAACCAAGGAAATTTCCCAAGTTTGCCCTGTCTAGTACCTGACTCACGTAGTGAAAACTTCGCTAATCCTTGCTCTTGCTGTTTTTCAACCGGCCGGTGTCGAGTCTCCTGTTATTAGGTTTCTATTGAACAATCGTAAACAATATGTCACGAGAGTTCTGCTTTCTTATTACGATGGTAAATAACACCGTCGCGCAAACACAGCTTTTTTTCAAGCATCAAGGATATCATAAAATCAAGTCTTGAAGATTGTGGAAGCATTTCAGTTGCGAAAATGTACGTATTTTTGGTTGGATAAAAATTCAACATCGAACAAAAATTTTCTACATAAGAATATCCGTGGTAATCAAATGGCAAAAATAGAGAAAAAAAAAAGATGTGTAACAAAAATCTTGTGGCAGTTGGCGCCGGATTTTTGCGATTTCGAATATCGTGATTGAAGCTTTTTCTTGTTTAACTTCATTACGTGCCGTAAATATAGGCTCTCGAGTTCAAGTACATACAAAGTTTTTCTTCTCTATTTTCCTTGATTAGGTTGAAGTTGAAAAAAAAAGAAAATTTCTCGTCAGAAATTCTGTGCTAGAAAACAAAGAGTGTGCGGTACAGCATATTACATGAGAAACTAGTTATTCCTGAGAGTGGCGACGAGACTGACGAAGCTTTTCCTTCATATTCATGGGAAGAAAATAAGTTATACACACCAGTTGTTGAATTTCAAGCCCTGACTGAGAGAGTAAAGGGAAAAGAGACAAAGGAAGTAAAGGAAAAAAGTCGGTGAAATTCGTTCGACCAGCGAACGCAGCACGACTTGCATCCATTCGTATATCAACTGGCGCACTTTATAATTCAAGTCTTATCGCTGCATGCCTTTCGATTCAGAAAAATCGCAATTGTGGACCAGGATATTGATTTATGAATATTTTTTTCCGAGACGGCTTTAGAACTCAACGTTACGAGTTGGAATGGGATTCCAAGTTCGAACCAAATCCTGAGTATAAGATAAATTTTATTCAATTTTGTTTGATAAAAAATGATAACAAATGAATTGAAATATTCGGATCGATTTGGAAAATGCACATTCTAACATCACTTTGATATTGTATTTTCCTCACAAAATTCCTGCATAACGTTTTAGTGGAAAAAATGTGTAACTCACCCCATCGATCATATTTATTCCAATCATTCTTTTTTCCGAAGTACCAAGTTTACAAAATCGTACGATTTTGTTTTCGAATCGCGTTACAAATAATTTTCAAATATCTATTCCGTATACGTATATTGTTTCGAGACAAGATATTTCGATTTCCGTAAAAATTTATATCATTTCATTTTTGATGGTTGTGACAGTAAGCTTTGCAAATAAAAAAAGGAATGGAAAGCTTTTCCAATCGTTGTCGATCGTCGGTTACTGAGCAGTGTATACGTGTTTTTACGGGTGTCTCCGCGCATGTGTATGTATGTGCATCACCACAAGAAAGTAGGATTCGTGATTGAAAATCGTGGTTTCCACTGGAACGACATGCTAAACAAACGAAGCGTTGCTTTTATGAACGTATATAGATTGCTTTCATTGTTACTCATTTTTTTTGTCTTTATCAATAACGATAAAAACTATATTTTGCGGCAATTAGAATGAGCTTTTACTAGTTGCCTGCTATTATTAAATCAAAGGAATACGAGAAACATGGCGGATTTCTGCAACGTTCAGATACACTTTCTTATATCTATATTGTACCTTTTCTCTTTTTTCTTCTCAGCAAGATTCAATTTTCAGCAAAAAAGCACATATTGTCTTATTTTCAGAAAGATTAGTGTGAATGTCCGTGTGAGTATATAATGTGCGTGCGTGTCTGTCTACGATGACAAAGTGCCGATCGTAACTCAGCTGGAATTGCATTTCTTTCGAAGTGGGAAGAGGCAGCGTCGCTAATTCCTCGTGGGCACGGAACCGTGGTTGTCGTCGTCATCGTCCTCGTCCTCGTCGAGCCAGCAGCCTTGCCATTCGTTCCCGCAAGCAGGCTGGAAAAGGGCTGACATCTTGCTGAAAGTATCGGACCACCGTTTCGTTCCTCGTATGTGTCCGTATGCGTGTAAGCTTTCCTCGTATGTATTCCCGTATAGCGCAACCCCTCTCGGCAATTGCGCCGAAGAGCTACGATTAATATCGTAAACGACACGTGAGATCTCAGCTTACCTCCGTGCTTCTTCTCCTCGTCTGAAACAAGCTACGGAAGCACTCGAGAGATCAATTTAACGGGAAGGAAAAAAAATCATCCAACAATGTCCTGATGAAACAGAGCGCGCGGTAATCACGGTCAAACGTTGCGATTCAACAAAAAAGACAGATATATTCTCTTGAAATTTATATCGACTTACTTGAGCATGTTGAAATATATTTCCTAGCTTCGAGAGAAATAAAATATTTCATAGTTTTAAAACGTATCAATTTTTTTCCTACACAATCATTTATATTCTGAAGAATTTACTTGAGATTTGGCGAATTCTAACGCCAAATATTTGTAAGCCACTAAATTGAGGAGTTACAGTATATTTCCAGCAAGATTTATAGACGTTTAACGCAATCAGTGTCGATAAAATTGAGCTTATTTCGATCCTACCTGAAGCATCAGAGTGGTTTCGGTCAATGCTTGGTCAGACACATAGGATAAAAGAACATATTCGTTTTCGTTGAAACTGGTTTATTTTTTCATATTTATTTTTTCACAACATGCAGAATTGAATAAAGGTGATATGGAGCGATTGTGAGAAAGAGTGAATAATCGGTATTTGAACCAATATTCAATCACAATTGAGATAAACGTTGCACGGTAGAGAGACCGTTATATTCCGAATTATATTTACATCTCGTTATGTTCCAAAGACTAGGAGTCATAGTTATGAATTATATGTATATATAACTAGAGAGAATATATCGAGAAAACCGATATCAGTTATTGATTCTCGGGAATCAATATAGTATATATATACTATATATATAGACGCATATGGCGGTAGCTGAACGCAAGTAGATGAGGTCGGTACGAAGCGGACGACAAAACGTATGATACCTTGAACTTCCATCCTTCTACGTGTATACATCTTTTGCCTCTCACATACAAAATTATACACGTACGCTCTCAGATAGAGAGCGACCCATCCACCGAGGTTAACCGAATTCCAGTTTAATAATATTATCATGGGACGCTATTGCTTCGCCTCTAGCCAAAGTGGCCGGCTGCCATAACGTCTATGTTTATCGCATACATTCGCACCAAAAACGTTTAATCAGCTTATTTTCATATGGACGAGCTAGCGGCATAATAAAAACAATAAATTCAATACAATATTATTCTTGGTACATTTTTGATAGGATCGATTCGGAGTCGTTCGATTATAACATTTGAATCAATAGAATTCGTATAATAATTTAATATCATTTCCAAATGTCCAGGTATATAAATTCGTTTCTGATTCGACAAGATATTTCTTCACAAAAATCGAAAACTCTTCTCGCCCGGTGACCATGGCAGAGGAAAAGCAATGAAAATCGTTGGGAAGAAATATCATCCCCATTAATGTGTATATGTGGACTATCGCGGGAAATAAATTGAAAGAGAAAATGAGAGCTGTGCGCTCTTTGACCTTGCAAGTTTTCGTGAGGACTCAAATTTTTATTTTTTTTCTCGTGAAAATTCAACGAATTCATTGATGTCTCGGTAAAAGGGTATAAAACTCATTAGATCGGATTGTCCTCCAACCGCACAGGGATATCGAAGCAGAGATGATGATGGTCTCGTCGTCCTATCAAAGCCTCGTTCGTTCCTCCGTGCGGGGCCGGTCAATAGCCCTTTCTCTCTCTTCCTTTTTCACACTCTTTTTCTCCTTCATTCCATGTGAATATGCTACTTCGTTCGTTCCTCCGTTCGAGCTCGTACTAAAGCCCGCGAGGGAGGAGAGAGGTTTTATAAAAGCGGAAAATTCACCCCCCCCCCCCCCGCCCCCGTCTTCTCTTTACGACGTCATCGCGTGTCATCATACGTCTATATGTATATGTAGATTGCCATATATTCCTGATACGTAAAAGGGCTTATCTACACAACCGCATTCGTGCTGAATCGTGCGGTCTTTGGCGTTTTGTTTGGATCAAACTTATATACATACATAACACAGAGTTCGTTCACCTCTGACATTCGAGACTGTCGTCAAGGCGTAGCTTACAACTCCCAGCAAAATTCTCGATTACTTGTGCGAGGAACTCATTTGGTTACTTTTTTTTTTTTTTTTTTTTTTATTAACTCGAGGAAACATTCTTAGGAAAAATCGTTCTCAGTGGATATATAGAGATTTTTTATTAACAGGATTTATATAGGCGTAAACAAATTGATAGACTCTATCCGTTTTCATTCTCCGAAGTAATCGGACAACTTCAATTTTGTAATTTTATGATTCGTGAGCATGAATTATGAACGGAAATTGTCGAGCAGTTGAATGATTGATTTTATCTGATACGAGAAAATTGTTTGAATTCGAAACGTAATGAAATGATTCGATTAATAACGAAACTACATATACGTCGGGAATATTAATTTTTTTCACACCGCGGGACTGATGAACGATGATGGAATCGTGCGAAATATTCAGCGCGATTGAACAAAAACAATTTGTAGCAGCAGCATAACTGTAAAAAAACAACGAAAAATTATGAATTAAGCAGTGTGTATACAAAAGCACCTGAGATATGTTGTGAGAGCAAAAAGTAGGCATCATCGCTTTCGCATAGTACCTTTATAGGTACCTTTATAGGATGCATTGAATGAAACAATGACAAATATCCAACAAAGTTTAGTGAATAATACGAATCTCGTGTTTTTTTCCCCTAACACCGCCTTTTCTCGGCGGTGGGGGGAAAAATTTCCTTTGCTCGTATTAACCCTATTGTTGTTTAATATACTCAATGCAATCGTCGAAATTGTCTTTTTCCACACGATAATTTTCAGATCTGTCAAGACAACGTTTTATGATGCCATATTTTAGAAAAAAAAATCGTTCAGATCTTGTGCTCTTTTTTTTCTTTTTGAGGGAATGATATATATATATATATAAATATACCTTGAAGAATCAGTGTCATGTGTGCAGAGACGTTTACGACTTTTGGAGTCATGAATATGATTAGAGTACTGAGTCGAGTACACACAGACAAACATATGCACAGCCGTGTTCAAGCGCAGCTACATAACTGGGGCTACATAGAGTGGTATATGTGTATGGTGCGTCCCGATTATTACAATCCCTCGACTCGCGTACCCCCATCTTTCCCGGATACTGATATTTTAGCTACCTTTATGCATATATATTTTTTTCTCGTCTTTCTTTCCGGCAATTCTCGAGAACAAACGCGATTCTACTATCCCTGCATATGTATGCGCTTTTTCTCGCTCGCCTCTTCACCTTTTCTTCTTGTAATCCATGTAAATCGTTCCTAATGTCGAGTCTATTCGGTGAGAGCTCATAAAATCGAGAAGTGAAAAAAAGCAAAAAAAAAGTCAATAGCATTGAGAAGCAGCAGATTTGATTAAATTGGCAGATTATTACGGAAAGAATGGTAGGCGATCTATATGATTTTGAGACTCCGTTCAAAGGACACAGTCGGGGAATTACACATTCGATAAAAGAATTCGACGGGGTTAATGTGTAAATCGTCTGCTCCTTTACGAATCCGTATGATCGAATAAATATTACATCTCTTCAAATCTATGCTCATTCAGAACTGAGATTTCTCATTTGACTTTAATTATTTACTGAGAAATAAAAAAATGCTCATTTAACTTTTTTACTCATAATTGTCAACGTCAAATCTTATTCCCGTGTATCAGAAGATTGATCAATATGTATATATGCATCATATGTTTGTAACTCCCACGGCATATTATTATAGTAAAATTATGCATTATACGCTTCATGCATAGGCATACACCGTTGCCCCGTGGGCAACAAACGCTCCACTAATACCACGGTAGTCGCGAACCTCTTGGAACCGCCTAGTGTCGTAACATTATATGTACAAGTTATACACATAATATGAGTTTCGATAGCATCAGAGGAGAACTCAAGAGGTGCATGACTCTCTAGCCCTCTCTCTTTCTCGTCAACCGGAAATTAAACGTTTCTGGGTGCGTTTGGATTTGCTTGGGTTTGGCTAGCCAACCCTGATGAGCTCAAAGTATATGCGCCTCTGAGACTAGTAAAACTACCATGCACGAGATGGCGTTTCACTCTATCCTTTTCGATTTCCTCTCTCTATCTCACTCCCTGTATCATTACCGGCGAGCGAGCTGCTACCAAAAGTTCCACGAGATGGCGTCTCTACCAAAATTATGCCCTCCCTCTAGTTCAGCTCTTTTGGAGCTGCGATTCTCGTGGGATTCTGGAGGCGTGCATATTGAAATTTATGAGACGACGCTACGTCGTTGGTAGCGCGGTTGGTAGCCCCCTCTCTTCTTCACAGTTGTGAAAGGAAGAGGATAGCACTTACAACCCCATCTACCCTTTTCATCCCTATACACCCTCGTCGTATCTCACTTTCGGGGAGTATGTATGGATGGATATAGATAGATACGTATACACGAACGCACTTGCGCCTTTATAGCACGTCGGAATTCGCAATGGAATTATTAATGGTTGCTATGCGAACGCCTCGCGCGCTCGGTAACCGTAGGAATACGCCTGTACTCTCTCGTCTTATGTACCGGTTAACGCTATTTCACGTGTTATAACTGCACTATGATATAGCTCCGATTTTTTCATAAAAACTATTCGGGAAATCAATAAATCTGTGTATTTCTCAATCACCGTTTATCCGCACGCCATGAGAAAACGAGGGAATGGCAATTTTTATCGAAGATCGACTTTGATGTTTGTTCAACATCTATTTCCACGTGCCTATTGAATTGTTGAGATTTTTACAGAATAAGTGAATCATGCGCGCGAATAAAAATATTGTGCACAACATTTGGAAATCAATGTTCAAAGTGACAAAAGATATTATTGGAAATCTATATGTAGAAAAGTTATTTGTAGCATTGTCCTGTCATCACTGTTGTTGTCGGGCTAAAGTTGTCGGGCTAAAGTCCATTATAATTGTTGAAGCTTTCGTTATGTCATCTATACAGTTTACAAGAAATTACAAGATTAGAAAATATTTTTCAACGATGCGTTACAATCATCTACGATTCTTGCTTGTGTGAAAAATACGTGTTTCCAACGAAACGAGAAATAAATTGCAGAATTTCGAAAAACTTGATTATTCAAACGGGTTCTGAATTCTGGCTCGCGTTGAGAGACCTGAGTTTTTAATATAAAATGTTCTCCGTCTACGCGAACTATAATTCTCTTATTACGAGAAAGCTCGACGTAAAGTAGGCGTAACAATTGGGGCAAAAAGTCAAATGCACTGCGAAAGTACAACAATCGCGGGGAGAATTCTCGCTTTGTTACCGAAAAAGGACATCGTTGAAGCAGTTTGCCGCTGGAAAAAAATATTCAAGCACCGGCTAAATAAATACGACGCGTATACTATATGCGAATAGTACAATTACGAGCTGCACGAGGCAAAAGAAAAAAAATTTCATATTTCTCGTACCAATGTATAATCATATAAAAGACGCTATGAAAGAATGGAACTGCCGAGTGTTGAGCCATCAACGTTAATAAATATGGGATAATAGATAATGACGGGTCATATATTGGTTCTCATAAAATAGCGCTTTCAATTTTCATCCCTCGAGCGTTTTCAATTGCTCTTTCAATGAGTTTGCAATCAATGAATCTGTTATAATTATATGTAAAAAAAAATCAAGTAGAATATAGGTATAGTTCGTTGAACACGGAACACGAAATTATATATCGTTGAAGTTAGAAATATGCCTTCGGGTGCAAATAAAACGATACATTCCTTCCGGTGGTTGTATCGCACTTGGATGGTGGGCAATATCAATCAAATGATAATTAGAATGTAGCACATTTATGTATATATTCGTGTATAATATCGGGCCCTGGTTCGCCAGTCAGAAACGAAGATTGACGTTCCTAGCTATTGCCTCCGTCCCGCGACACAAACACGAGGCGCAAATTTATGCTCCGATACATTTGCGCATAACACTATATATACGCATACCGATACAGACCTAACCTCGATTGCCTATTGGGACTGCATCTGTCTGCGCAAACTCAATCCTGTCATTTGAATCGCGTAACATTAATGTTGACCATGCACACCATTGATAACCGGCCACAATTCCGAGATTTCCAGGCAACGAATGAGTTGTCCGCACGGGAATGAAAAGTCTTCGTAGAGAAAGAATTGGGGGAAATAGATGGGAAGAGAAAGAGCGGAAAAAACCGAGGAAAATTTATTTAAAAAAAAAAAAAATGTGGTTCGGAACCCACGTAAAAATGTAGGTCCACAGTGGTATAATAGTGCGGATAAACAAACAGGGGATAAATAAAAAATACGGAAGGATGAAAGAACCATGTAAAAACCCGGGGAGGGTGTGCATGTAAAACTCTACTACTACTACTACTTATGAAAAAAAAAGAGAGAGGGTTTTGCCAAAGAAGAGGCTAAATAAATGAAGAGTGAGGCAGTAATGAAAAGAAAATAAGGGGAAAAATCCCAGAGAGAACGAGAACAAGAAAAATTTACCCAGGGACAAAGCGATCGAAGAATAGCGATGATATCGATGAAGGATAATAGAAAAATAAAACTAAAAGCGAAGAAGCAGACAATGAAATCTATATATAAAGCAAGAGAAGGAACGGAAAGGTTATCGATAGGTTATATTAAAGAAACAAGGAAAAAAAATATCGTCGGGAAAAAAGATTGAAATTGTGAAAAGAAAAATAATTAAGAAAACAAAAACAAATACGAGGATTTGAAAAAAGAAAAGACGCGGATTAACAAGAAATGAGAAACGGGAATGGAGAGAAGGATAGTAGCGGACAGTAGGGAGGGATGAAAGGTAAGAAAGGAAGAGATTGATTGATCGATTGATTGACTGATTGGTAAAGCGTCATGAGTGACTCCTTGACTGTTATATATAGATATAAATTCGTTTTAATAAAACGTATATGTTTTTCATTCGTTCATCAGTTACAGTTTATATATATACATATCTCGCACCTTGTATATAGACCTCGAATAGAGAGAGGGGCATATGTATATTACGTTAAAATTCCGAGCGAATGGTACATATGGTAAAAGAGGTAAAAGAGGTACTGTGGCTGTCTGGGCGGTCTCCTCTCGCCAACCCCTCTGACTGACACTAACTCAATTAACCAGACAGTACCCTGTTACCAACTGATCCTCACCTACCTCGTGATTATACTATATTATACCTTGCGGTACTTCAACTTTGTACCAACTCTAATATCTACCAATGTCGAGCTTGGTCTACATAGTATATTGATAAAAATGAGAGAAAATTCATCATTCTCGGAATTGACCGCTTGGTTTATTGGCTTCGCGATTTTCATACAACGTTTAACACGATCGAACCGATATTCGGACCGAATTTCTCAAATGCCGATTGATCTTCCTTAATTGATCTATAAAAATAGCCAAAATCATTTATTTATACTCGATCAGTCATCGTTGTAGTATTTCGATAACCAACATGACTTTTTCGCTTCTCAAAGCTCGTTAATTCACATCCGCACTACGCTCAACCATATTCCAGCCGAACTTTGCCGTGCTTTGAAAACGTTTCCCCCAAACCATTGGTTGTACTCGTCAATCCAACGAGATGTGCTGCATGAGATTTCGAGTGAAAGCGTCTGCAATTACGGGTGAAACTCGACATTACATATATGTTCCTTACACAATTGGAAAATCAAGAGTATCTGGGAAGAAGAGGTCTGCTCGAGCATGCGAAAGGCTTCCCGCGTTAGCACATGCCATACGGCATTGTCGTTTTTTGTTCTTCAGGTTCTTGATATTGTTTGAGAAATTTCACGGGTGATAAAAGTTACGTGAAGAGCGTTTCAACGTACCACAAAATTCAAAGGAGCGCAAGAACTCGAGGACCTTTTCTATTTTAACGACTTCATGGATTTCGGAAGACTATATTTGCGAGACAACGACAACTCCGGTCGATATGCCAAAAATAAAAATCAACCAACGATAATTAATCATACGGATGATGATCATGATAATTCTTGATGCATCATCATCGATAATTCTTCGGTCTATTCGATCATCGATTCATTGTAGGGAATCAGTTATTCTGCAGCGATAATCCTGAAAAGATTCACTCAAACAGTTTTTTCATGCATTACGTTTACGAATCGATAAACAGTATTAATTGAATTTCTGTGGAAAAAAGATTGTTTAAACGACAAATAGCCATTCTTTGTTGTTTTGTTCGCACAAAAGTTTGTTAAAACAAAATATTTGGAAAAGAGTATTAGAATGGTTTTCGAGCGATGAAAATTACTCTGCCTCGTTATTCCCCTAAAGCTTCGAACCATTAGGAACCTGCAACGGGTGCTTTCCGTATAGTGCTTTTAGCTTTAAAAGTGAAAGAACGGCTACCACGGAGCCATGAATAGATTAGTTTTTCAGATAGGATTGAATAAAACGATTACGGAAGAGTTAGAGAAAAAACAGAAAAAGGAAAATACTTGAAAAAAAAAAAAAACTCAATCACGATCCCCCATGCACCGCGTTAAAAAGTTCGGTGGAAACTTCTATATCGGTATCTTCCTCCAAATAACCTCTCAACAATAAGCAAATTAAAACACCACAATTTTCGATTTACAAATCTTTTTCCTAATAATTCTCTCAAACTTTGCATTACGAACATTCAGTTTCTCTTGTTGTATATTCATCGATCGCGATGCTTGTTCGGTATAGATGAAAAAAATTTTTGTCGCGTACACCTCGAAATAATTATATTATTTGTGCATTGAAAAAGAAATAATGAATGCCATTTCGACCGAATCCTTTTCATCATATATTATAAAGAATAATTTGTTTGATTGGTCAGGCATGCATTTAAACATTTGTTTTTTTTTTTCTTTTTTTTTTTTTTGCGATACGTTGCTCATATCGGTAAAAACGTTTGTTTATTATTGTGTTTCAGGCAACCCTCGCCAAGCTCAGGAACGACGGGTACATCGACCGTTTCGTCGTCAGGTACAGATGGCGAAAGTACACAGAGCATTGGTATGTACACGGCCGTTGGAGAGCCTGGTAAATCGGAAAAATCAACCACGACATCAATTTCTACCGCCTCGAAGGCGTCTGGTTCTTCGAACGCTGGTCCTGTAGCTAATAACAATGGAACCAATATTACGAGAAGCGTTTCAGCCCCAGCAGGGCCAAGGCCTGCCGTTCAACCATCAATCAGCACGCACAGCACCGGTGCTGCAACCACTCAAAGACCAAGGTTACGACGGAACATGAGTCGAACCGAAACACTTCGAAAGTGAGTTTTAGTCGTTATATATTTATTATAATTTGCTTGAATTACAATAAATTGGAAAATACGGCCGGGGAGGGTCACGGCGTGAGCAATATCATCACGTTGATATATTTTTAGTTCTGTTAACGTCACGTACTTTTTTCATGCATTCTGCATCATTTCTATCCAATAGTGTATAGTTATTTTAACCAATTGAATTTTTGAATCACATATGATATTATTCATGTTCATATATTTCAGTTCTATTCGTTTAAACTGTTTTTAGAGTGTTTACTAAATTTTAAACGAATGAATTTGGAACAGACAAATAATCGTGAAATCTGGTTATGTTTCAATAAAGAATATAGCGAACAAAATTTTCATGAAAAATTATTGAATTAATCTCGACGACATGGTGCTCAAAATTCCCATATTTTTTATTTGTATGAAACGATGTATTATCGGTATTTTCGTTGCTGAAATATTGCTCGAAAATTCAGTTCCCTCGTTGCTTGGACTCAACCGTAGTACATACACATAGGCAAAAGCAAATTCCTAAATTCTTAACATATTTCATAGAAACGATCACGTTTGAAACGTTTATAAATGGAGAAAAATCTTTTTTTTCACTATTTTCGTTTTTAATGAAATTATTGCTGGTAATAATCTTATGAATAAAAAATCAAAAAATAAGGCAGGTTTTTTTTTTTTTTTAAATACATTAGATCATAGTTATATGCTCGGATGTTGAAGAATTGAAGAATCATTTTCTAGACTCAATTCGGGAACGGGGAAGAATTTTCATTGAAATTGTCTTGCGTGTTTATCACCTCAGTTACATAAAACGGGAGACTGCAACTTTCTTTGGGGTCGACGAGGAATCGGAGGTTCTTGAGAAACAAAGATGGCTCGATCGAAGAAGGCGAATGGCTTCGAGAAAGTACGGAGCTCTACTTCCCGAGTATAAACCACCCGATCCTGATATTACAAGAGACGTACCGGATTCAACGGAAATACCAGAGGTAAGTGTGCCAACACATCCGCGTACCGTTTGGAACTAGCAAATCGACTACAATACTCGAGCTCTGAAGGAATTTCGCAGTGGTTTGCGGTACTTAAAATTTTTATATTGTATGTTTTGGTGGTACGGTAAATCCAATCAAGACTCGTTCATACAGAAGCACTAAGAATTTTCCCAATTATATATCGCTTGACATTGCACTTTGTGCATTGTGTATCATTGAAAAATTGAGCCTTTCACGATACTTTCTGAGACCAGTGTTGATTTTTTGATCGAGCGCTATCTTGAACTTTCAAGTGTGCTAGAAATGATTTCATATTGCTAAATAATTCGAATTATTGTATAGGGTGTGACGCTGAGAAGATGGCAGCAACCTGTAAGGCGGAAAGATTCGGTGGCTCGTATGACGTTGTCGGGTCTTCATTACATGGTCGAGGTAAGTCTCATCTCCACATAAATACAGAGATTCATACGCATAACTTACGTAACAAGTAACAACGCTGTCCGATGTACACGAGTTCTCCTCGTTGACAAAGTTAATATTGAACAACGAACGACAAGAGAAACAGCGAACGGGATGGACGAGCAGCTTTTCGGAAAAGTGTTATGACGAATTAAAACTTTATTATCGAGTCAATGGATCTGTGGAGCTAGGTATATCGATCGCTATAGGTACGACTTGTTATAAATACCATACCATCCCGTCTTTTCTTCACCAAAGAACAGTTAGTCCTTCAGTGGAGACAGTTAGTTCAGGAAGGGTTGGTCCTCCCTGAAACTACCAAAATGGAGTTGCTGAGACACGTACAAGGTGTACATTCGTGTCGTACAGACACGTATTAAATTAGTACTCCGAAACGACCGAGTGTCGGGTACACATTCAACACCGCCTGAACAAACATGCTGTACATGCATTATAAATAGAATTGTGAAAGCTCTTTATTCCATGCGATTTCTGCAAAATAACGTTAATTCGCGAGAGTGAGAATACGATTGGGCGTCGGGGTATACATATATACAGCTCTACTCGCGAGCCAAGTTAACTACGTTTCCTTTGTTTTAAGAAACTCCGTTGTAGACTATCGCGATGTACATACTTTAAGCAGCTTTCGGCGTTGTCGGAAAATCAAATTTCATGACAAATATATAGTGTCGCGAGGTGCTGAACATTTTTTCGATTCAAAAACTCTTGCCCCCGTGTCCAATTGCATCGAAAACCATTAATAGAAATAGCTCACAGTGCCTGATATGCAAAATTTAGTGAGCAGCTCGGCCGTTATATCGATCCCATAGCTGCATAACTACGGCATCGTTGTGTGTTCGAACTTTACCAGAATCCGAGTGATTCTAATTTTGAGAAGCGCAGCATCGAGTACGCGAGCAAAAGCTTCTTAGCGAACGTCGATAATGGCCAAAAGTTTCGCGAGTGTTTCATGGTTCGCGTCTCAACACCAATCAGAATCTCAGAAAGCAGTTCATTCTTTCCTCGGTAAATTCACCTAAATCGCGAGAGCTTCTCAATATACTATCGCGTCAACACTTTTTTCTGAACAAATGACAGTAGTATCCGACGTTGGTCCCGGGCAAAATATATTATCTTACATTTATCGATGAATTCACTTATTTGTATTTATATTGTTAATAACGAAAAAAAAAAAAAAAAAAAAAAAAAAAAAATCTCTTCCGAGAAGGGAAGGATATACTTTCGTTTTGAATTTGATGGAATATGATTGGCCAAGTCGACCGAAACATAAAATAGACTATTATTGTTTGGGTTGCCTCTATCTCCAACCGTTTCAATTGAACTGTGCTCAAAAAATATGATAAATAAAAACAAAAATATAGATACTTTTTTTTCATACGTCGATAATTGTGAAATCTTGTTCCGATAGAAAAACTACGTCGAGCTTGAAAATATTGGTAATCGGAACAACTATGTATCTCTCTCGAATGATTGAATTATGTCGAAAAATGATCGTTGACTATTTTCGTTGTTTTTTTTTTTTTTTTTTTTTTTTTTCGATCGTATTCGCCCCGTTCAATATCATGCGGTACATGTATTAATGACAAGAAATTCTTTTCACGTCAAATCTGGTTTTCCATTCGATAAATCGTGATTGTGGACGAAATGGAAAATCGGCTAATGCGATCTTTGCGAAGTGAGCGCAGGGGGAACGCTGAAAGAGAAAAAAGAGAATATATCTACAAAATAGGCGGTTAAAATCCGACAAAGTTAATCCGGGCACGTGATTCGATTATTCGGGCTATTCTATTTTTCGTTTTTCTTTTCTCTCCGTATTTTTTCCTTTATCGATATTTTTTGATTTCATTGAAACCCGCGAGTTCACGATTTTGTTATAGAGGCGCGAGTCTCATTTCCTTTAACACAAATATCCGACTACACGTATACACACGCGTCTATAGATTTACCCCCAAATCCGAATCGTGTTTAACCACAGGATCAATATAATTGGAATCGTGATTGAAACAGGGACGTATCTGAATGTGGGAAAGAGCGAAACACAAATACTCTCCGTATGATTGCTCTTTTCAACAATTGTATCGATGTCCTTTCGGTTTAAAAATAATCGGAAATAATTTAAACTTCAACTCAAGTGATACAACCAAGAAATCTAAAAATCCTCCATGCTTTGACGCTTATCAACAAAACTAGTGAATCTGATTGTAAATTATCCGTAAACATTCGTTCAACTGTTCTCTGAATTTTTTCGTTTTTTTTTTTTTTTTAGTTTTTCGATCTCTCTCCGTTTATTCGATCGCTCGTGTCTTTTACTCTATTCTCTTCCTCTTCGTTCTCTCTCGGTCCCTGTCCATGTTACGATTATATTGATGAGCCTGTCGTGTTCACGCCCGAGAACACGCAGAAAAACACGAAGGATGCAGGAAGGCGTGCGCGCTTCAAAATAAATTAATTTACGCGCTACGGCGCAATTTCGTTTGGGACAGAAGAGGACATTGATTCCCGGAGACCTTCCTATTGAAACGGCTGCTGCGACCTTCCGAACAGATCGTACAACCATGGAAAAAGTTTATAAAGGCGTATATATGATACTCCAATGGTTTAAAATGACTGGATCATTTTGCCTTTTGACTCTCACCGTGGTCTCGACATACCGAATGCTTTCTTTATAAGGTTCTTCCGTCGTCCGTCACGTTACAAACGTCTGCGAGAACAAAAGGGTAGTTAATGTCTCTTATAGTCCGAGGCACCCTTTTTTTCATTCACAATTTATTACTTCACTGATTTTCGAGAAAAAAAAAAAAAAATGTGACATTTCATTCGTAATAATTAACTTCGCTTCCTTAGTCCCGCTGCATAATGAGCTTCGATTCCTCGCCCTTACCTCCAACTATTCTTTTATTATTTTTTTCTTTCAAATAATTACCCAGCATTATATCTCCGCGAAATATCACCGCGTGTTGACGCAGTAGCGAGGGATCCTCATTTCCAGGGAATATCCATCGTGTTTTACACGGAAAAACATAGTAAATTTTGTTGTAACGACGATATAGTCACTCACCGTAATGTGGGCGTAGAAATTCTCGGTATGAAATTCTCTCTGTGTCTGCACGAAACTTTTCATACTGTAGGGATTAGAAACATAGGATAAAAAACGATCGGTCGGTGAATGAAAAAAAGCAGTCTGACTCCAATCGTCGAGCGAATTTGTCATGTCGTGTCAAACTCGTAACAATTTTTCGTTGGGATTTCTATTTTAATGTATGATGATCAGTTGAACGGCATAAAAAAAGATAGCGATTTTTAGCCAACTTGAAAAAAAAAAGCTGAGTCGCTTATGGTATTCCGCCTGGTATACCTAAATCTCCAGTCAGGCATATGTATTTACACTCGTATGTAATAATAATAATGGCGATAACGCTATTGGGATATTGTCACAAATTTTCCTCAGTGCACACGATTATCGGATACTTCCGTCCTACCTTGTACCGTGGCAGATTCACGACCCATGATCACGGAGCTACGCGTGGTAAATCTGATTCGTGTCAATGTGGGCTTATACGGCGTACGCATGCAGAGAGACAGAGAGAGGGATAGAAGAACTATAGAATGATGGAGAGAGAGAGAGAGAGAAAGGGTGAGGGCTGGCCTGTCGCTCGCGTCCCAATCATAATTAAGGACGTCATCGTCATTAACGAGGAGAATGCTTTTGGGGTCCCAAATGACACGTTCCTATAGATGAGCTACATCGGTGATAGCGAGAGGCATGAGAAACAAGGAAGAACAGATAGAGAATGACGGAAGACGAGAATACTCTATGCGGATGGATTGGCCTCTCCATAAAGCCCTGCCAATAATGAAAATATGAATATTCAGCGATCGACGAGCTAGAACGTACGAAACACGAGATTATCGATCGACATTGTAACGATACAATTATTAATTCTTCGTACGGTTGATGGCCAGCCTCTATTTCACCAGACACAAATTCGACTCGGCCAAACATATTTCGAATTTCATTTTTATTGATTTTTTGTTTTTTTTTTTTTTTTCTCAATTATATGGTATATATATCGTCAGGGAGAATCTTTTCACCGGTATTCGAACACGCATGAAATACGATTCTCGAATTATTGGTTCTTTTGGTCCCAGTGATTTTAACACAGGAGAGGTTGTAAAACGAGCTATATTACGTGGCAATGGCTGTATCAAGGATTGATCCTAGACTCATAGGGCCAATCTCCGTACGGGATTAATGGTCGATCGAATAACTGAATTGTACATGGAAGAGGGAGGGAGGAAGGGCAACGAGCGAGCAACGGAACAACCTACGTTTCATTAAGATAACCCGGGCAGCATGCAAGCAGCGTATAATGCTTGCCCTAACACGCCTATACGCCCCCGTTCAATGACGCAAAATTATTCCCCGCTGTATACTCTGTAATTCCTGGTCTTATAGCTGTTGGCACAGACGAACTACTATAAAATTATAATCCCTCCATTGATTTTACAGAGTGCTAGTTTCTCGTGCCCTAGGGTTAATATTCTCTTTCATAACGAACCAGTACCGGACTCTGCAGCTTTACGATAGTAGCATAGCCACGGAATTACTTTGATACAGCCTGCTGTATCATTTTTTTAAAACATTATCTCAATTTTTTGTTAATCATTCATTGAAATTTCTTTTTTTTTTTCTATTATTCATGTATTTCCGCACACAAATAGGATTTTTTTGATAAAACCTCATTTTTCACCTAGTAAACGCTTTTTTTTTTATATTATACTCCAACGTAATGTATTCTACTCTTTCATCACTTACGCCGAGTACAAGGCCTATTGAATTTTTTTTTTTTTTTTTTTTTTTCACAAAAACAACAAACACCCTACGAACAGAGAAATGCGTACGCATATATGGTTCTGGTTTGATAAAAAATAAGAGTTGAAAGGAACCTTGTATAATATAATTATTGAAACGTGAGGGAGTGTAGCATTATTTGTACCATTGCCGAAAAGCCTCGAAATGTATTATTTTGCTTTAAAGTTTGGCGCGTGAGATGGTAAAATAGAGGTAGTCACGATGGGGTCAATAAGCTCGAATCAGCTTATACACGATGTTAGTTTGCCGGATGCTGGATGTTACAGAAAAAATGCTGTCAAACCGAAAGGGGTGAACAAATGCGTATATGAATTCTCGACGAATATACTATACGAGGGAGATTTCGTTTTATTGCAGAACATCCCAAACTTCAATACGTTTCGCTGCCGCATACGTATGTATTTATGTCGAGATACACGTATATCCAATATAAAACACAGAGATCGGAGAGTTTGGATGTTCATTTCGTCGAAAACTTTTCTTTTTTTTTTTTCTTTACCCATGACGATTTCCCTCGAGTTTCCCGTGAATTTTTTGTCCTCCTCCCTTTTCTCTCTTTCTCTCTACGAACTTCATTTTTTTCACCGAAGATGGATGACAAAATACGCCTCGCTTAATCTTTCTATTCGTGCAAAAATAATGCGGATTTTTTCTCTCTTTTTCTTTCATCGAATGACCGATTGTTTTATTCTCGTTTTTTTTTGCGAGTATCGCGTTACAAGACTCCCAAACTGAGCTGTTTATTTTTATACAATCACGTTCTTGAGACTCGCGCGTGTGATCTCGGTTAATTATTTTTCAGTCGCGATAGTATGATTATGATTATTGAAAATCGAAAAAGGAATTTCAGCGGATGCTCAGAAGCTGGTTATACGTTTTTCGTTATGATTCATTCGGGCCATACGAATCCGCGAACGTTTATTTAAAAAAGATAACTCAAATTATTGGCGGGTATTAAATAATGTAGGTATTCCGAAAAATGATCGCAGTACAGAAGAATGAACAAAGCAATATGAATGAAAGCAAAAAATGCGCGATAATCCGATAATCCAAGGCTCGCGAACTGTTATCACGATAAAAAAGAATGGTTATTGAAAACGAACGAAAAAAAAAAAAAAAATAAATAACACGAGCATGCTGAATTGAAATTAATGCGCTGGTCCGAGCTGCCCGCGCTAACGAATCAACGTCAACGATAACAAGAATGTATAAGTCGGGGATACTTTTTACTCGTAAATATTAATTTCATTTGTACATCACTGACAATTATCATTACCGTGAAATGTTGTAATTTACATTTCGTATGTAAAATAAAAGCATCAACGTATCAAAAGTGTGCTAGTAAAACGTTGAAAATTCTAGTCTCCGGCTGGACCTTTTCAAAAATATTTCGCTTTTTTTTCGTATTCAATGAAACCGTTTGAAAAATAATGAAAAATTATCTTCAATACGAAATGTTTGCTCATACTAATATTATTGTCGGATTGAATAAAATATATTTTTCTTTCTTTTTTATTTCGTTGGATTCTTCGATAGTATTTTTTCGTTCCCAGTTGCAATCGACGCTCGCGGTGCTAAATCGATCAGTCTCATAATCGGGCACGGAGGATCGAGCGTTGAGAGAGAACACGGGTAGCGACGAACACGCGAATTTTCGGACTCTAATTATTAACGTTTCGAGGGTAGGGTTGCATGGATGAGTTGCGAGAATCGATGCTCGTTCTTTTTCCGCCACGTGCAATTAAGCCAGCCCGTAATTCCAGATGAATACCGCTTGTGTTAGCCATAATACTCGAAGCTCTTTTACACGGGTTGCTGCCTACCCCCTCCAAGGCTGAGCAAAAAAATACGAGAAAAAAAGAAAAGTACCTTTTGTGTTATTATGGACTTGATGGAGAATTCTGGCCTGCTCTGGAGTTACACTCGAATGCATACGTATCAGATTTAATATACGTGTACTATACGTGTAGAGCGAACATTCGTTCCTGACATTCTATGGCATCGTGAATTCTCAGCTTTTCCAATTTTCGAACGAGCCTCGGAGAATGAAAAATAGAACACGTCATTCCGTTCGTGTTAAAAATACAATCGGTAATGAAGTTACGAAGAGAGGAATCGTGTCTTGTTTTTTCTTCAATTATTTCTGATGAATTCGATCAGCTTGAGACTCATCGAAAATCAACGTGTATATGAATTCGACGATCAGCTTCTATACCGAAAACGAAATTTTGCTGAAACCTTAAAATATTTTGTTGCATACGTTCGACAAAATATTTCGACGAACCAACAAAATGTTTTATCCTCCGAACAAAGTTTCGTTTCGGTATAAAGAATTTCAACAAAATTTCATTTTCAGTGTTTCTGAAAACAAAAATTCTATACTTGATGAATTCAAGTTTCATCGAGGGATAATTTTCTTTCCCGGCATCCTGGCGGCGACGATGACGGGAACTGGAAATTTGCCAACAACTACAAGTGCGCATCATAAATGACTTTGATGCATGGTTATTCGCAATGTTATGTGCGACATTAAATATAAATATGTATCTATACACATCTTTGCCGAAGTATATAGTTTAATTTATTTATGTATGGATTTAAAGAGAGGTGAAACTTACGGAGCTCTTAAGATATATCGTATGCCGGAGAAGCCAATTGTTCCTGCGAATCAATGACAAGTGCCATTATAATGTTGGCGAGAACTATTAATCAACATGAACGCGCTTGAGCTGCGTATATGAGAGCACAGCCGCTATACAAGGATCAAATATTGAGAGACGGACGCATATACTGTTAACGCATCCAAAGGTGAAAGACGAGTTAAGAGTTAAAGAGAAGAGGGAGAAGGTAACGAAGGGGGTCGGTATACTCGACTGAATTTATTAATTTATATACGACGGGGGAGCTTGGAGTGTAATCCAAGATCCAGCTGGCGTCACTGTTTTACGGGATACTAAAACAATTAATCCATGATATTGGTTTAATGGAGCCGTACCACGCCTAACCTCGCCGGCATTGCTAAAGAACGAGAAAAAGATAAAGAGAGCGCGCGCGAGAGAGAGAGAGAGAGAGAGAGGGCAAAGGGCACTTGCACTTGTTCCAACATGCAAGGTGTGTTTAAAGCGAGGAGTAAATTTCAGGCAAATAACTGCGAGCTAAATGGCCACAATATTTCATTAGAGATTGAACGATATTATCACTCAACGAGGATTTAATAATGTACAACCATTTTATTTGATGGATGCAATATTTTTGAACGAAAAACTTCAACGAATCACATAGTGTCTTTGAGGAATTGACTAAAAAAGTTAATTAATGTCTATTTATTTCTGATGACGTGTGACGGAAAAAAAACTCAGTTCAATGCTCTCAAGCATTATTCCTCGGCGGAGCGATAGACGATCGACGATCGATTGAGTTGAATAATAATAATGCTCGATGAAAAAAATAATGTACGATGAAACTGAAAATATTGATGAATCCACCTTTAATATCGCGAAACAATAGCCATGCAGGTTTTAAATTCCGTCGGTATATTGCGCGTAATATAAAATGAAACGCTCTGAAAGTTTGGAGGCAAAAAGATTAATAAATAATTAATCGAGTGGTTTATATATTCACCGATTGGTCGAAATTTCCATCAACCATATACGGTATAGGAACGGAAAGTCCGAAGCCCTGGTATACGCGAGGCATACATGCAGGCGCGAGACCAAAATGCACTATGTGGACTTGAAAGCCCATAAATCGTTCCCGTCATAACCGGTCCCCTCCTTCTCGCCACTCCGTTCCAGCAACCATGCGGTTAGCACAGAGAACGTTCTCGGTTCTGTATGTGACGCAAGATCAGCTATGGAATTCTGCATATAAGTGCTACCCTTAAACGCGTACATATATGCATTATATATGTACACGAAGCTCTATATACTATATATCTACGTTTATACATTATATACGTCTACATGAACGTGAGCATTTATTAGCATTTATATATACATGCTCGATATACGTATGTATAGTATGGATGAATGAGCATGTGCAAATATACGTATAGGCAAATACGTAGCACCTTTTGGAAATTTACATTGTTTATGAACTGCTCGATGCCGGATGCGATATTATAAATATAGCACGAGATCTTTCGCGTAACATATTTTTCTTCAACTTATCGGTGAAATAAACTCTCATGACTGCGTAAGAAATTTGGTATAATTGATCTAAAAAATTAATAATAACATTTTAATCCATCGCGATATACACAGCGATGGAAATCGAATGGTCGTTATATCGATAAAAGTTTTGAAAAATTTCAAACTGTTGTTTGGTTTTCTTTCTAACGAATCTTGTGCTCGTATTCGTCGGGTAACGAAAAAAAATCTCCATACGTGAATTTAATCGTTTACATGAATGGTGGGTGAATATGGCAACAAATAGTTCGCCATCAATTAAGTGTATTTTGGAAGGAATTGGAATTATTTTGATCATCGCCTGCTTGCGAGACACGAATTAAATATTTCAGCATATGTAGAAAGGAAAGTGGTACCTTTTGAATTTGGAATAGGCCATGTAGGTATATTACGTTAAAGCTATATAGTACCGGAGTCGGTAAATGTGTGCACGTGTCATGCGCCTTCATGTAGTATTCGAACATTGTGTGTATATACAAACAATACATGCATTTATATATTATATACACAAGTTCAGATATCGACCTGACTGTGCCATACGACGAGATAACACAAGCTATACACGTGTATTACGCACAGAGTGCATGAAAACGTGTGTACTCACGAAGATAGTCACTAAAAGGACCTTCTCGTTGCTCGCACGATTTACCCCGTAGCTTTGTTCATCTTATCAGCGCTTTTGTTATACGCTCCAATAGACTTTTTTTCGATCCACATCTTTTTCTTCCACTTGCATTGATTTTTTTTTCTTTGTCGTGGTTTTTATCTTCAAGTTCCATTGTTTAACCGCCGGGAATATTAACGTGAAAAAGCTCAAACGGTTCGGTACGCGGAGGACGCATATTTTTGAATATATATTGTGGTTTTTCGAAAAATTAAGAAATAGATTCGTCGAGGGGATTCGGACGAAGGATAAAAATATCGGACGCGAAATACAATAATCCGAATAAGCGTGTTATATGAATTAATTCAACTTCACCTCATCTCGCCTATGACATATGTGATGTATGAGCGAGTGTCCGTACCGCGTCTGTATGTGTCAATCGTAATTTTGGAGATGGCGAGCGAGCGCTTCAGGTTTCCTCGTAAATCCAATTGATCGGACGCCGGTATAATTTCATAGCGAGTTTTACGACTTTCGGAAATAACTGCGGAATATTCGTCGATCTAAAATTTATAGATTTCAATAGTCGGCTCGACGTGTCTGACCAATGCAGAATG
This sequence comes from Campoplex capitator, assembly GCA_037576405.1. Taxonomy (NCBI): domain Eukaryota; kingdom Metazoa; phylum Arthropoda; class Insecta; order Hymenoptera; family Ichneumonidae; genus Campoplex; species Campoplex capitator. The sequence goes on along the minus strand of JARBWI010000002.1, from coordinate 19,273,550 downwards.
TTACTACTGGCCCAGGATATGACTACGTCGTACCACACCAAGTTCTTCAACAATTTCAGATACAAGCATAGGACACAGAAAATGAATATTTGAAACGCACATATTAATGAAAAATATAACATTTGTACGATGAAAGTACTCAAATCGTAAATAAATAACAATTTCGCGGCCTCGATCATTCCGTATGTCGCATTGTTCTCATTTCGTTGGGACGTTATTTTATCCGGACTCGTCTGATCGTTCAAATTGACCGAAAGAGTATGCTGTTACAAAACTTCAATCTACAATCATTATCGCGTTGAATCGATTATATTGAATAATATTTTTTTTTTTTTTTTTTTACTTCTTGTAAAATATTCAAATAGGCTGGATAGTTTTATGAGATGTTCGACGAGCCGAACGAAAAAAATTTGCCGTCAAGTATGTAAAAAACGCGCGCGTAAATGTCATTAAAACAAAGTACTTTTTTTTCATTGAATATTTCGATATCGGATTTTATCGACGAGAGCGGATCGTGCGAGACATTTTCTCAATTTTAATACGGTATTGGAATGAGGCGGAGAAGAGTGTTGGTGCGACGTCGATTTTACTCTTTCATCGTCGTTCATGGCGAAGATGTTATTTTATCCGATATCGGAATGAGATGATCGGGTGTATTTTTTCAAAAAAAACTTATCAAGCAAAATGGATGGATAATCCATAATGCAAAAAATAAACAGAATAATCGCACTGTTATACATTGTTGTGATAGGAAAAAAAGTGGGATGAGTATGAATGTGTTTGAAATAATGGCTCCGCATCTCGATTGAATTTTTCACTTTTTCAATATATATTGGCCAACTATATTGTATTATCTTACCGAGTATACGCGTATCATAAATGCACAAGATCCGTAATAAATCGATAATTCGAGAGAGATGGAACGTTTGCGGGGGCACTGAGAGTTTGTCTGGTTTTTACAGCCACAATGTTTCGCCAGGCTAACCGAAGCATCTGTTGCATTACCGCATACCGTTCGCTATAACATTATGACGTTATCCATTTTCACAAAGAACGTTCACAACGAATATATGTAGATATATAATTATATCAGCCAGATTCGCTCGTTAGTTTTTTACTGCGAGCTTAACATTTTTCTTTCATCGCAGGCATTCCCTTTTTACGAATAGATGTATTTTTACGATCCATCTACTTCCGCTCTTTTAAATTCGCTTCTTCTTCTTCTTCCACCTTTTCCAAGAACTTATCGTTTTATTTCCCTTTAATCTTTTCCCCTCGACCTTTTTTTATCTTGAGAATTTGCTGAAAATAATTTTTCGCCAGTTTATATGAGCTTTTTACCTTTTTATTAGACCCCCGCATCGCGGAGACACCCTCGCTCGCGATACGTTGACGTCATCGAGTTAGTCGGGTATCCGTTAGTACCGGCGTTACGTGGAAACATTTGCATAATAATAGTGGAACTATGAACAATTGTAACTCAAGAGCAATTGTCAGTCGGTGCTCACCGCCACTCGCTGGACGTTACGCTCCAAGCTTTTGGGGATTTTACTTCAACTCTCTCATGCAGTGACCTCATGCGCGCATCAGATCGATTCGACTAGGCGCATTCGAAACATTTTTATTTTGCAAAATAATGCAATTTTCCAAGTCGTTGAGAAGAAAAGAATAAGCAAGCGGTGCGGGGTATGAAATGAAATTTTTTCCTCGATTGATGTGCTGAATTTATAGCGCAGCAACGTCAAACGAATAGCATTGATACCTAAAAATATTGAAAACCTTTGTGAAACGATATTTCACCCACCGAGATTCTGGTATATCATTCGTAAAAGCGTTGATTAGTTCTCGTTAGCGGTGATCCCATTTAGACCGCGACGTAAATGGAACACATTTATAAAGCTGTTACCCATAAGGTCTCGCTAATTCGGCACATCGATTCACGTCATTCGCCACCAGCAGAGTAGATTCATTCGTTCGAGGCAAGGCTGTACATTCGTAGGAATTTTAACTTTCCAACTGTATGTTCGGTGCGATAAAACAAAACCAATGGTCCATTGCAATAAGGAGTTGACATAAACCTTTCGAGCGAATGATAGTGATGTAAATACGATTGGTTTTGATTAATTGAAAAACAAAATGTTGGATGAAATACGTAGCACGATGAAAATAATGAAAATTATGTGTTTCAGACGCTGACGAAACAGAGACCGCGCGAAAGATCGGTAACGAGTCCGGAATCCCGAAGTTTTCCACCGAGCGTGATATCTTCGATATCGCAAACGGAAATTGCCCCCGTAAACGATAGCGCTACCGTTGTTGAAGACGAGGGAGAGGAGGAAGCTTTCTTTTTAAGGCCAATTCCACCCCCTTTGCCAGCCTCTGCAATACCAACCCCACCGACGTTAGGTACATCAGCTGTAACCTCAACATCGGATCCATCACAACAAATTCAGACTGATAAAGCTGCAGCAGCGGCAGCACCGGTGCCCGAGGAGAATGAAAACAGCTCTGGTTTGGGAACTCGCAACGAGCCAAGCCTCGCGGGCTTGGATCGCAATCTTGCCGAAGAACTCGTTAGGTAAATTGTTTTCTATTACATGAAACCTCAAGACTATGTCACTTTCGTTCACAAAAATATTTATAATCCATCCTTATCGGCCTGTTTTCTTTTCTTTTTTATTTATATTTCCGATTTATCGAAATAATAAATTACTCGTAATTCCACAATATAAGTATGGATAAATATTGAGATTTTGGCTCATCCATGATTTCGATCGAAAATTCAAGTTCCTCTTTTTTTTTCATTATAAACATAATTCCCATGCAGGGTTCAGCTAGAACGCAGTTTTATTCCCTCCTGGGCGCGATAAAATAATGAAAATTGAAGGAAAAAAAGGAAAAAGCGAATTTCGCGAAAGACAAAAAGAAAGTCGAGAGCGGATATGCAACGTTTCAAGTGCCCGAGGGACGTGTCCGTTGTCGTTCGTTTCGCATGAATAATGATGAATAACATGAATAATAAAAAGGATGGAATAACGTAGGGAAAAAATGCACGTCTTGAAGAAAAAAGAGAGAGAGAGAGAGAGAGTGAAGAAAATACAAAGTGATGTAAGAGTCCACCAAATACCGAAAGACTCGTTGAATAAAAAAATGGTCATTATTTCGCCCATTCTCCTATTATCCGCGGGCGTGAAATATGCAAATTATCTATAGACATAATTTTATTCAAATTTGTGTCACCTCTCTTATCATTCACCTGGTTTCATTCGAATTCGAAACTTCTCAATCCATAGGTTTACACCTCACAAGGAAGACAGATCGTCGGTGGATGGCCAACAAGTGAGAAGACCACGAGCCATCACGAGGGACCATTACACCTCGAGGTATGATTTATAAAAATCGCGAAATTTCATCAATCGCAATGGCTGACGATTTTGTGTGATCTGAATATCAATTTCTCGAAGATCACTGTATTCTGAGTTCGAAAAGAAAATTCTCCAAAATATCAATTTTTTCCTCGGTTTCCTTTCAATAATTAACGAAATGATAATAATCAAAGCCTAAAATATTTGAGTTGCTCACCATTGGCTGAGTTACGGCTGATTATTTTTATCCGTATCCCACCGCGAGTTGTTGAGAATACAAATGAATATTAAAAAATAAAAATATATTTCGGGTATCATCGTAGCTCGAAAAGAACGTGCCACTCGGTCGTATATAAATTGCGGAAGATTGCTTCGACGAAAGTCACGAAATAGGATAGATTAGTATATCGCGTCTTTTATTGAGTACGGAAGGGTTTACAGAACGACGAGTTGGCGCAGGTCGAGACAGCACGATGGGAGATCGATTTGCGACCCCGCACCAGGATCTCAACAGGAGGCCGGTGTCATTTTACGACGTGAATTGTCCGGTGGTACGAGAATATCACCGAGTACCATCGATCGAGTATTCGACAACAGCAATCGACGTCAATACGGAATGGGAATCGTTGGACGAGTTTTCGGGTAATAATATAAAATGCTTTTTTTTTTTTATTTTGAACGCTGAATAACTTTTGTTTTCCAAAAGCCAAATGAGAGAAAAGAAATCTGAAAACTCGTGAACTTATTACATTTGCCATTGTTGAGAATTGATTGTTATTTTTTAATAGTATCACTATTTCATGACTCGTTGAAATTCATGAAAATTTCGTATTCCAGGAGATCATTTAGAAAGAGCGTTGCCCACAAACCGGATGTAAGAAAGCAGCTGGACGACATCGAGGATCACAGGCCTTATTTCACGTATTGGATAACCACAGTTCAAGTTTTTATACTCATAATATCACTCGCCTGTTACGGTTTTGGTCCCGTTGGAATCGACCTGAATCGACGATCTGGACTCGTAAGAAAAAATTAGCATTATTTCCAACATCCTATAGTTGCTTCATTCGCGACACGAAATACGAATAGGATCATTTCCATCGGCATTTTTTATCGCAAAAATTTCAGTTACCGACGCATAACCACCGGATCAAACAAAAAGTGAAAAAAAAAATCGTGGAAAAAATATTAATTAGCCGTTAAAAATCATTATGAATATGAAAAATCTTGTAGAAGTAACAAACATCTATCTGTTCTTTGCTGTTACTGCGGACCGTAAATCCTTGATTCATAAGTTAATAAATTGCACTTATCGCGTCATACGAATGATTTAACATTAATTGAAAAAATAATGAATTATGAAAAACGCATGGCCTATGAAATCACTGGTGTGACGGATGGTATATTATTCGCAATCAGATTTTTACGACTTGCTCGTTCTACTATCGTCGACATCTGGGCGCGTTATATAACTGAAAGATCGGGAGCGCAGGGTGCATGGGGTAATAATTTTTGGGATTCACGAAGCTTCATGTTTATTCGCGCGCACATTTTACTATCGACTACAATTTACGAACAGATGCATTTCGCTCGAAATACATAAATGCATCAATGTATACAAGTGTTGTATATACGCATTTAATCATCGGATATACGCACCGAGTTGAAAAAAGGTCTGTCAATAAAAGAAACCGATAATAAAATGCAAAAGGATGCTAACATATCAGTTGAGATAATATGTGCTGAAATCGTTCCGAAAAAAATTTTGACTCGATACGGAAACAACGAAAAACAAATTTGAAATGGAATCGTCATCGAATAATAAGACGAAAAAATATTCCGTTGGTGCAGGTACTCGTAACGAGTTTGTCCCTGCAGCAAGTGGATTACGACGAACCAGCAAACTTTTGGCTCGGTCCAAGAGCCGCTGATCTTATACACCTCGGAGCCAAATTTGGCCCGTGCATGCGTCGGGACTTCAAAATACTCAACGAGATCGATGTCTGGCGGGAACGAGAACGTGACACCGCGTGTTGTATAAGAAACGATGATTCGGGCTGCGTTCAATCCAGCAAGGCAGACTGTTCAGTGAGTATAATATTTTTTTTTTTTTTTTTTTTTAATTTTTATCTATACAATATCTCGGTATTGGGTATTCAAACAGCTTGCTGGGAGCATTTCCGCGAGGATTCATTTGCTATGGGCAAATAACCTCCTCGTTAATGTTACCAATCGATCTTAATCTATATTAATGAATTGGTGGATTTTATTATAATATAACTTTATTCCCATTTACTTTACGAACCAACTGATCCGTGGACTGAGATCGACTGTAACGGTAAATTATTCTCCATTAACCGCTTTGCACGACTCATGGTTATATATATATATAGTTAAAAACACCTTAAGAATTATGAAAAAAAAAATCAATACTTTTTTTTCATGCGCCATACGTCTAAAAGCAATACTATTGTGTATTGAATTGTATTATAGTAAAACTTTTTTAATTTCCATGAAAGATCAAGTTAGTACTTGAAAATGATTCAACAATCATAACACCAACGATCATCCATACTTGTTCCAGCTTCATTGAAATGTAGTTGATCTCGGAATGCCAATCGAACATGTTATGAGATGAGCACGATATTTTCATAGATTATTATTCTTTCTATTCGAACCGCGTTGGCATGAAAAAAAAAAAAAAAAAACACATGATATAAATTTTTAAATAAACTTGTAAAACAATGGAAACAATGTTTAGAACACGATATCAACGTGGAAGAAATGGGGACCGGGGGACAGTGGGCCGGGTGGACGCATAAGTGGTTCGGTCTGCGGACTCGATCCAAAATTCTGTGACGCTCCCGCCAGTGTCGCTCCTTACGAATGGCCGGATGACATCACCAAGTGGCCAATTTGTCGCAAAACTAATCCGTTCAGTCAGAGATTCAGGTAAAAAAAAATCATAATTACTTATTCGCGTAAAGTCGTCTGAACGTTTTTTTTTTTTTTTTTTTTTTTTTTTCGTTTTTCCGACCATCGAATCGATCGATTATGCAATTTTTTAGAAGCAACAATGGTCACCAACAAGGCAACAACAATTTTCCTATCGGTCGTTACAAGGACAAAATGGCAGAGCACATGGTGTGCGAAGTCATCGGTCATCCTTGTTGCATCGGTATTCACGGAATGTGCCGAATAACAACCAAAGAGTACTGCGACTTTGTTCACGGCTATTTCCACGAGGAAGCCTCGCTGTGCTCTCAGGTCGAGTGTCTGCACGATGTTTGCGGCATGATACCGTTTCTCCATCCCGAATGGCCCGATCAGTTTTACCGATTGTTCACCACTACTTTTCTTCATGCCGGGTAAGTTTACATTTAAATGTGGAGAATCGCAACTTTATTCCAAATATGAGCAAGCAGTTATATCGATTGATGCGATTCTCATGTTGATTCATTATAGTGACAAATCAAATTTTACAAAATTATATAAATGGGCGTTTATCGTTTACAGAATTCTTCATCTCGCCATCACTTTACTCGTTCAATATTTTCTAATGCGCGATCTTGAAAAACTCACGGGATCTCTGAGAATAGCGCTCATCTATTTCGTTGGAGCGTTGGCTGGAAATCTGGCCAGTGCGATTTTTATTCCCCATCGAGCTGAGGTAAAAATAAGAGCTTGGAAACCGGCGAGCAAGTTCTTCATAGAGGGGATGAAAAATAATAATTGATTTTTGTTATGCAGGTTGGTCCGGCCGGTGCCCATTTCGCTCTTCTGGCGACCCTGGTAGTCGAGGTACTGAATTGTTGGCCAATGCTGAAACATCCGAGAAGAGCGTTGTCAAAACTGATAATGATACTGGTCGCTCTTTTGGTGTTGGGTGTATTGCCGTGGGTCGATAATTACGCTCATTTGTTTGGTTTTATATTCGGTTTTCTCGCGGCTTACGCGTTGATGCCGTTCATCTCGTTCGGTACTTACGACCGTCGTCGTAAGATATTGCTCATATGGATATGTCTCGTTCTAATAATCGGCCTTTTTGCACTTTTACTCGCCCTCTTCTATAACGTGCCCGTTTACGAGTGTGAAATATGCAAATTGTTCAATTGCATACCGTTCACCCGGGACTTTTGCGCATCCCAAAATATTAATTTCAAGAAGGAGGAGCCCGTATGACACACGGGGCCGCGGTTACCAGTCGAGCGCCAAGTACCGTTCGGCCCCCCAATAAACGCTCGTCAACGTAACGCACACAACTCGAGATCAATCATAGCACTCGTGAAATATCATTTTTACGACGCTACCATCGTCACAGCGTTTCTCGCCGTTACCATTTCCTCCACTTTCAAACGGTAAAACCTAAAAATGAAAGAGAAAGAGAAAAGAAAAAAAAAACCACATAAATAAGGAAATCCCGGAGCAAGATGATCGTCTCGTCGCGAGGAAGATACGAGTCGGAGGGAGAAACGATCGAGAATCTTTTCTGCCGAACGAGAAAAAAAGAAAAGAAACGAACAAAAAAAAAATCAATGACAAGTGCGCCGAAATTGAATGAAATAAATTGCGTACACAATCCGACGATAGTGAATTTTAAAAATGTACAGTAACAACAAAAAAAATCATCCCCTCTCTATACTGCCATTTGAAGAAGAAAAAAAAGATTACGAACGAATAAATAACAACAAACAATGTTAATTCGCGCTTGTTCATCGAGCATGGATAATTGTAATGCCTTAAATAAAAATTAAAAAAAAAAAAAAACAAAAAAAAAAGATAAACCAAAATATATATGTATAAATTGACATTGAGAACAAACAAAAAATGCGAAAGAAAGCGAGCATGACGTTGAACGATGATTCAATGGTCGCGCGGAGTATCGATCGACCGTTGTGAGAGTGCGTAAGAACTGTTTTTGGAAATGATGAAAAAATAATGATTATTCATAATTTCATTGAAATAAACATTGTACATATAACTTAGAACCGTATGGATTTACGTGACCACGTGACATACACACGCATATATATTTATATATACATATATACGTATACTTCTATCTGTATATGTATACATACGTATATTATATAAATATATATATATATATATATCTGGACTCTCGAATAATCTCGTCGATTCTGTGAACCCGTTATGCGACCACGGTGGATATTGTCTTATGTGAATTTTAGGGCTATGCTCGTTTTTTTTTATTTATCGCAATTTCAGGTTCGAGCGAATGTGATGGCGCGTCTATGCGTAATGCGTGTATTATATTATGATTATTCGTCGATTTTTATGTACGTGACTGATTTTTTTTTTGTTTATATTCCGCTGATTCCTTGTCGATTGCATGCTCTCCTCTTCCAGCCTTTCGCCACTCTTTTACATCCGAATGCGTAACGCGATAACTTTTTGTTATTGAATCGTAGCTGTACCATGGATCTAGAGTTATTCGTACATAATTCGAGCCATCCGAATTTCAGTAGGTTTGCGAAAAATTTGCCAAAAGTAAAAAGATGGAAGAGCCAATTGAATATATTCGCAAATCTTTTTTGCGAATTGCTCCATCAACGGCGATTCATTTGAATTATTTCATTCTTCTTCGATCGTCGTTATTGGAAAATACTCAAATTTATCCTTCTTAATTTGACTTATTCCGTAATTTGAAAAAGAGACTGCGATCGATAACGTTATCGATTAGAAAAAAAAAAAAAAAAAAACAGTCTGTACATAATATACGTTGTAAATTATATACTCAAACGAATTGTATATAAACGTAACCCTCTTATTTATCATGTGTATATTGATTGATCGTATACGTTGTGAACGAAGTTAACTTGCAGGAGAACATGCAAAATTGATTGAGAACGAGAATCGTTGGGATAGGAAAAGGTAGAGAGGTCGTAGAGTGAACTCTTCCAAAATCGAAAAGATTGTGTTACACGAAAGGACGAAAATAATTACGATACGAGGTGAATGGAGGAAACATTGAATTGGAAATAATTTTTTTATGAACAAAGTATGAACGACGTGCGTAATGTTGAAATAAATTTGAACGGACTAAGGTTGGATACAAATTGTTGTAAATATAAAAAAAAAAAAGAGGAAAAAATGGTGAGACGAAAAAAAGTTGAAAGAAAAGCGAATGAAAGTGCAAGTCGTGTTATCGGAACGCGCTTTCATAGACACTCGAAAACAAAGCGAAACAATTAAACGCGTATCTTGTTCTTTATCAGAGGAAAATAGGCCAAATTGATACCCGTGGAAATACAGAAAAAAATTTTTAAAACTTCTTATATCATAATTTTCAGTCGTAAAGATATCGTAGCAGAATGAAAATGCAGCAACGAAGAATCAACCGAGCTCTCAATATATTCGGGATAAAATTTCAATGTCCCGATAAAATTTATGCGAATAACTTGCGAACCTCGGATTTAAAAGTCTCTAACGTCACAGGTTTTTAATTTGAATATTTTTACCCGGTGATTCATTAGAGCAAAAAAAAAATAAGAATTTTTACTGATTCACCTCGATCGATAAACGTCGGAATTGAATTTGAAAAAAAGAAAGATGATGAAATCTGTCGGAAAATTATGATTTTGTCTCGAAATATAATTCGAGAATTTCGAATTCGGAATTTTGTAGATAGCTCTTGTATTATTTGAAACAATAACTTTTATTCGTATCGGTTGTTATAGCTCGATCGCTTACAAATTGTTTTATTCGAATGCACAGGTTTACTGGATCAATGGTTTGGTATTTTTCGTAAATATTTTCAGCTACTGAGAATAACACGAATGCTCGAATAATCAAAAAAATTCGTTATCGTTGACTTAATATGTAAATCAATTATCAATAATTCGTCACTAGAGAACTTGGTTGTTATTGTTGTATTTTTTTTTTCTCTCAATTCTATGTATTTTATGTCTATAATTTAAGCAATACTGCACATTATTTGCGACCACTACCATCAGGGTGATGAGAACAGCGAAAGAAAGAACAAGTAAGAAAACAAATGTGCCACGAAATGATCCGGTTGATACGTAGTGTTAAATAATGTTTAATCTGCGTGTCGTTTGAATGAGAGAAATAAGATGTGTCGAAAAAATAGAGTATCGACATATTATTTAGAATTTTGCTGCAGCGAGTCAGGTTCACTCCGTTCGACAATTTTTTTTTTTCATTTTTTCTCTCTTTCTTTCACTTTTCAAGATCAACCGATGAAAGTAACTGTTGGAAGAGATAAAAAATGGTTTATGAATTTCGTAATTGCTGCGTGCTCGAAGTTTCAAACTAAGAACACTTTTTTCATTGTCAAATCGGCAAAAAAAAATCCAAACCAAACAAAAAAAAGCGACGAGGGAACCTAAATTTTTTAAAGAAAACATCAATAGTCCGGAGGAAATTGCCAAAACAAAGATAAAAATAATCATTCGAAATACGAACTTCGAATCACTTGGCAATTACGCAAAAATGCGAACGTAGAGAGAGAGAGAGAGAGAGAGAGAGCGAGGGAAGTAATGCGAATTATCCTTATTACTATTATGAAAGAATATTCCGCGGTGTGAAAACCCAAATAAAATGATTATTCAAAGTATCAGAAATTCGAGAGTGATTGGCGGAATTTCATTTCTCGTTGAGAAACCGCTGAGAATTTTCGTGCCTGAAATAATTTCATGCGGAAAATCGTTCACCCTTGAAAAACGGCGAGTATTTTTGTCAAGAAAAAGCAAACAAGAAACGACGATTAAAAAATCGCGAAATAACACGCGCGTTTGTGAATTCGGCCTGGATTGAACCTGTACATAAATCGTATGCGTCGAAAGAAAGAAAAAAATGGACCAAGGTTGAATCTATAATAGAGAAAGAGAAAAAAAAAGCATAAAATAAAGGAAGGGTGGGGGGGGGGGTGGGAGGAAATACAAGTTCGTGTAACGTCGAACGTGCAACGTTCGAAATAAATAAAAAGAAAAGAAGAACGTGCACATGAATACATATAAAAGAAAATCTCCGAATAAATCTGGCGTCGCGATCGACAAGCTCGGTAGATAGGACTTTAAGTAAAGGTACAATTAATCCTAAAATAATAATGATAAACATGATATTAAGATTAATGATAATAATGATAATTTCACTGACTTGATATGGCAGATGAGAAAAAACTTTGCCAATTTGATCAATTTTGAGCTGGAAAACGAGAGATGATTACGGGACACGTATTTTTTCCGCTAAATTCGGAAAAAGCCCGTGTGCAAGAAAGAACGAATAAAGGAACGAGAAGAATTCCTTCGGCTTGATAGTATTTTTTAAGGTACATTCCACCGTGGTCGCGCGGTGTTATTTTTCTGTATCCCTGTATCTATATTGCGAATTATTATGTAAGTTGAATTAAACGACGACGAACGAAAAAAAAAAACAAAAAAAAACAAAAAAAAAACAAACAAATCGAGAAAATAACCAAAGCGAAAAATGAATCATGAGAGAGATTTAGGATGATAAGACGAGAGATTTAAAAAGAATGGACATAAACCATACGATCGTATATAAATCCGACACTTTCGTTTCACTCTAGTTATTATATCAATGATAAGGATCTCCGACTTTGATTATACGCATGTATACGCTCAAATGTATACATATGTATAATCCAGTAATGCGAACCATGATGATATATTGTACTTGTCGCTGTTATACATATACATATTAAAAACAACAACAACAACAACAACAACAACAACCACAACAACCACATATGTATGTATATATACATACGTATATTATGTATATATATCAGACATATATAATATATTAATTTATTAATAATAAAGAAAACGTGAAAAAATTATACGTTGTTTTTTACGTCGTGAGACACAGAAAAAAAAATCGACCGCTATCGCGATTTTTTGGTGAATAGCGATCCGAGTATTTTGAACATTTTTTTCAACCGCCAACCTTCCCTTTTGTCACGATTTTTCTTTGCCACCTTGAAGACTCTCCATTCGTCACGAATCTTTAGATTTTTTGGACCCCAATCAGGAGTTGGCTTGAAACACTGAAATAATCAATGAAATTTTTTTAGCTCGCAGCACGCTCACTAACAAAACGAAATGAGACGGATTTTTTCCAGCGCGTCGTCATTCAATTTACCTCAAAAATGGACTTTTTTCGCTGTCGAAACATTTGAAGGACCATCAGAACGGGAAACGGCACGATTCCCAGAGCCAAGACACTCCAACCAGCGACTAAATATTATTATTATCATTATTCGATAAATAGTAAATAGTTAAAGAGCGAAACTTTGTTGAAAATAATACCGTTCGCCGCGAGTGGATAGTAGTCATCGTTGTACGTTAGAGGATGCAGATTAAACAAAAAATAGGTGAGAATGATGAAAAGCGCGAATGGGGTGAGATAACCCCAGCAACATCGCCAATAGATCGAAGGTCTGCGTCCCATCATAAATTCAATGTCATCCAAAAAATTTTCCACCCCTGTTGAATTCGTATGTATATACTCGTTCGTTTTCTTTTCATTTATCCTCGCACGATCGACAAAAATACAATTTTATATCTAACGCAATTTTTCATCGTTCAACTCCGCATACCGTAAATCCAAGAGACCGCAATAACTTCGAAGGAAGCGAGAAAAACAATGATGAAAGTGCCTCCGAAATAATCAACCAGATTGAGGATGTATTGGCCGCCCTGTAAAAAAATAAAATAAATAAATAAAAAAAAAAATTGAATCAATGATCGTTTCGTCGCGGTAGTATAATTTTCAATACTATCGGCGGCGATTATGTATGAATAAGTACTTACGGGCGTACAATAAACAATGCCGACGAGGAAGCCAACCGTGGAAACACCGAGAGCAATTTTCCAGTGATGTATATCCGGAAATTCATCGGCAATAACACTGATAACTACGCTGGAAAATGCAACAGCCGATCCAATTCCCAGCACAAAAAGCATTAGAAAAAAAAGAACTGCAAAAATTTGAGGCGCAAAGTTGAATTTGGCGAGTGCTTCGGGATAAGAGATAAATGCGAGGCCAGCCCCCGAGCGAACGACTCTGCCGATATCGTCGGAGCCAATTTCGTGAGCAAGATTCCCGAGAATGCCGAAAATCGTAGTTCCCGCGATGAGACTCGTTAAAAGATCGAGAGTCGTTACGATTATGCAATCTCTGTGGAAAAAAAAAAAAAAAAAAACAAATGTCAAATTGCATCAATTTTTATGAAATCGATTAGGCGCGATTGGAGCTACTCGAGTTGATGGGAATATGATGGGCGCGTTACCTCGCAACGTTGTGATTAAAATTGTTGTAAGACGAGTACATCGTGACACCGCCGAAGCAAACACCGAGGGAGAAAAATGCTTGTGTAACAGCGGCATACCATACGCTAGGATCGACTATTCTCTTCCAATCGGGCTTGAAGAGAAAGATTATGCCATCGATTGCGCCTTCGAGGGTAACGGCGCGTATGAGAAGAGAAATCATGATAACGTAAGGAAACAATGCGAGAAAATAAGAGGCTTTTCCGGTGCTCTTAACGCCTCTCGAAACAACCACGTAAACGCTGATCCAACTTCCCAAAAGACAGAGAACAAGTTTCCAAGATGGTATACCGATACCATTGTTTATGCCGTCTTCGTTCAGTACAACGATCCTACGAATTATTCATCGCGCGATATAAATTTATTACAAAATCAATGATCAAAACAAAACAAAAGGTTACTGTTTGAATATCGACTGACCGGAAATACAATTCGGCTGAACTCGATCGAGTAACATTCGCACTCGAAGTAATCTCGGTTCCGGCCGTTGTCGAGTCGAAACAACTGTCGCCCCATTCTTCGGAGCAACGAGTCCATGGCAAGGGTGAATTGAAACTTGCTATAAGATAATAAAGGGTGAGCGCCATCAAGGCACAGTAATACGTGACAACCGAAAATACGGATACCGTCACACCATAACCGATACCTGTAAAATCCATTTTTTATTATTTTTATTATGCACGTATCAGTGTTTTACCGGTCAATATCATCATTGGTTAAGGCGTCGAGCTCTGACCTTTGAAAGCCGGCGATACCGACCAAATTTTCACGCAAGACCGACTCGTTAATTGTCCAAGCACCATTTCCATATAATAAAAAGGCTTTCCGATAATGAACAGCACGATGATATACGGTATGAGAAAAGCTCCACCACCGTTCTCGTATGCGGTATTCGGAAATCTCCAAACATTACCAAGACCAACCGAAAAAGCAATGCACGACATTAGAAATTCTAGCCCATTTCCCCACCGATCACGATCCGTTGACGAATTTTCATGGCTCTCCTGACCCACCGCCGTCACCGTCACCCTCTCACCCCGTCTCTGATCATTCGGAGTAAACCATGCCATAAATCACCCTTTTTCGATATTTTATTAATTTTTTTTGTTGTGCTTTTTTTTATCACCCATTTACCTCCAATGAGTCATGTTCGTGTTCCGGTGACTTTGATGTCATCGAGATTGCAAACACTCCGGACACTCCGTCGACATTCGAATTTCTCGATTTCTGCATTCACGAGAAATATATATTTTTATCACAGCTATCAAAAATAATGAATTTTAATCCTTATTGAATATTCGTAAATGTTAAAAAATAAGTTTCTCGCATTACGGATTTACGGTAGAAGCAATCACCTATACTTTTTCTCAAAAAGATCGAAAAGACTCGAAAAGATCTTTTAATTTTCTTCGGCTATTCGCGTTTTTGATTGCTATTCCGGGATATTTGTAACGGGTCATATTTAATTGCAATTGTATGAAAATGTAAGAGGGCTGCTTCGCGTACAGCCGGATACGTGAAAATGGAACTCGAAACGAAAAAATTGGATTAAAAAATATTTCAAACCTCGTGTCCAATTCGATTTCCCATCCTTCATACTATTATGACTGTGAACAAATTTGTTGATTCATTGACTATAAAAAAGAATGAAATCCAATTGATATTCAAGATAAGAGAAAGAAAAAGAAACACACTCGTAGCATTACGTCCGTACAATTGGAGCGCACTCGTACGACTGATTGTGACTACTATCACGAAATACGTGCATTCGTTAATCGGTCAATCGTACGCACGAATTGCAGCACCTATGCGCTTCGAATTCAAGACTGCATTCATGCGGATGAAATGTGCCTCCGCGACACCCGAATCACCTCCCTGGCATTCCCAAATTATCCAAGCATTATAAATCTTCCTTTTGGACTCTGAGAAATTAAACCGGCGAGCCGACGAGTATTTGACATTGAAAAAATGTTCTGCGCGCACACGTGACAGATCGATTCGGATTACACATTCGGTTATTCAAGATCTTCAAGGACGTTTCTTGCGGCGAAGAGCAAGTTTTATCACACGATTCGTACTGCGAGATATCAATCGAGTGTAACATTTTTTACTATCAATAACAGCTGTATATACAAGAAATTTGAAATTCAACACTTTCATCAGGATTGTTTCGTTTTTCTTTTATAGAGAGTCTTCTACTTCGCATCATTGCCAATATCTGTATTGGATTAAAAACGTATGACCGGGGGCTTTTTTTCATGAGCGCGGATGTAATTGAACTAGCAAAGTACTTTCTCCTTTCTTTGTCCGAAAGTGTTTCCAGACAGAAATACTTTTTTTCTTCAGTACACTCACTATATAATTGATCAAAAATGTTTTTTATAATTCGACAAAAAAAATTCTCCAAATATGGATTAGGGTGCACCATAAAATTAATTCTTTCACGACCAAAGGTTATGAAGAATCCATTCGACCGAGTGAAAAATAAAAGTGATTCTTCAAATATTTAACCGTGGAAGATACAAGCGTGCGTACACATTGACATGCTCAAAGTTCACGTCTCGTCGTATTGCATTTCGCTGAAAGCTCCCAAATAACGTAATCGGTGGTAGGATAATGATGAATTTGAATGGAAATGAAGGATTTAGTCGCGGGCATCGATGAATTGACGAAGGAAATATTTCTATTTCATTATTGTTACGATAAACCGAAATCCAGCGGCATTAGAATTGTAATGTTTGGCCAAACTCTCTTGTTTTGCGGAAATTTTCTTTTTATCTCAGTTGTTTTTTCGGTTACCTCGCTCGTTAAATCAGGGAGACGTGGGTGTAATAAAAGAGCAGGAAAAAAATAATTTTACTTATTTTTTTATTTTTTTATTGTCGTCTCGAGAGGATGTGGAATCAAGATGTAAACGTGTTTAATTTTCGCTTATTTTTCATTCTTTGCTGGCACACTATAGCTAGCGCGAGATTGCGAGCAATTATTCGTGCTCGTCGTAATTATTCGGGCAATTAAACGCGCGCGCGCACACCGCGCAGCTCTTGCATCGGCTAATCTCGAAAATAATAATATCATGGTTCACATAAATCGGGCTGTTTATCTTTATACAAACATCTGCTCCATTAATTCATCACTAATAAATTAACTATTTTCATATTTCAATTAATAATATAATAATTCAATATATTATATATGAAATCGACTCAATTAGAAATTGTGTCAAGTATGAAGCGCATGGTTTTAACTCGAATACATGCAACAATAAAAAAAAAAAAGTATTACGAAGTACTTTTATAACGTGCACAGGAAACATGCATATGTATAAATTTAATACCCATATCGCGTGTTTTTTTTTTTACGGAGCCATGCATGTATGTACACATGCAGGTACTAAAGATAAAAACGAAAGATTAGTGACGATGACGCATTATCCAAAGTATAATTCTTTGAGGCTCCGTTTAGACGTTATTTTCTTGGCAGTGATGAATTCCTTCCATTCCAAATTCGTTTCAGCATTTTTTGGCCCCCAATTATTCGAGGGAACGAAAGCATCCACGAGCATCTGAACATTTTGGCTCGATATTAGGATTTTTTTTTTTTTTTTTTTTTTTTTTTTTCATTTTTGTATCAATAGCGATATCAACTTAATTCTATTGACACGGTAGTGATGGAAATATATACGCATAGTCGATTGTCCTTGTAAATGTCCTCGCTTGAGTTGAAAAGAAAAAACGTACTTACTTTGACCGGTGAAAATCGCCGATTGTTCCAAAGTTGGGCAACGATCCAACCAATAATTTGCAATATACCGAGACCCAAAATGGTCCATCCGGTTGCTGAAAAAAATAACAACAATATGAATCGTTGACAAAAGAGATTCGGAAAATGTTTGTTTCTCGGCAATAATAACCTACCATAAGCATAGCTCGGAAATTCCATGCCATCGTAAGTCGGTGGTATATAAGTTGCTACGGTATAGACGAGAACGATTATCATGAAAGCTGGGGTAATAATGGACCAGCATAATCTCCAGTAAAGATTGGGACGGGAACCGAGCATAAATTCGATATCATTGAGGAAATTTCCAAGACCGTATAACCAGGATACAGTTACGATCTGTAGAAGACCTACTATCAAAGCGATAAATGTACCTCCGTAATAATCGATAAGCGTTACGAACCACTGGCCACCCTGCAGAAACAAAGCATCGGTTCTTCGTGATATATTAGAAAAATGTCTGTAAAAATAACCGGAGCAAAACCACGCGTAACACTAACTCTGCTATGAGATTATTATTGAATATTGAGCTGGAATGAGAATGAAATTAATTCGTTTCGTGCGAAAAAGATGCGAAACGAGTGAGAAACTCTCTATAACATACCGGTGTTACGTAAGGAAGTCCGAAAAGAAAGCCAACGATGCAAAGGACCAGTGCAATTTTCCATTGTTGCGTATTCGGAAAATGATCGGAAAGTACACCGAGAATACCAACGCAAAGCGCCATTGCGCTTCCGGTACCGAGTACAAACATCATAACGAAAAACATAACGGCAAAGAGCTGGGGCACTACGGTAAATCTGGATAACGCATCGGGATAGGAGATGAAAGCGAGTCCTGTACCACCCCGAACAACGCTCGATATATCGTCGGTACCCATTTCATGAGCCAAATTTCCGAGTATACCAAAAATTGTGCACCCAGCCATCAGACTGGTGAAAGTATCGAGCGTCGTGACGATCATGACGTCTCTGAATTTCGTTTTTGTTCATTTTATTCCAGAAAAATCATTAATATTATAATAATAATGATGATAATTACCTGTCAACGCGATGTCTAAATTTGTTGTGAGACGAATATGTAATAATTGGTCCGAAGCAAACGGCGAGAGAAAAATAACACTGGGTAATGCCCGAATACCAGACCTTGGGTTGCCAAAGACTGTCCCATTTGGGTGTTACGAAAAATAATATTCCGTTGATCGCTCCCGTAAGGGTGACCGCTCTAACCAGCAAAACGATCATAATGACGTAAGGAAATATTGCGAGAAAATAAGCAGCCTTTCCAGTGCTTTTCACTCCCCGGCACAGAGTGGCAAAAATAGCGATCCAGCCGGCCGCAAGACAAAACGAAAGCTTCAACGAAGGCAATCCCAGGCCGTCGTCGATCGAAGTAGCTTCGTTCAAGACAATTTTTCTAATTAAAATAATCATGCATCATTCGAGTATTAGATTAGATCAATTTTTTGTTGTTTCTTGCAACATGAAAATGAATAATGTATTTTTCTTTTGCCGACCGGAAATAAATTTCTGCCGAACTGCTGAAATTTTGTATCCTCGGTGAGGTTCGATTGAACGAGCTTTCACCGGCATCGATACAATTCGTCCAATCTTCTCGACAGTACGACCAAGGCAGAACACTTTCGAAACTCGATATCAAATAGTACATTGTCAATGCCATCAGTGAACAGTAATAAGTGACCACGCAGAATGCAGTTATTACCTGACCATAACCGATTCCTGAAAGAAAAAAGAAAAAAGAAAAAAAAACCATTTTATTGGTCAATTTTACCCTTCTTCGATGTTTTCATTCAAAAATATCAGCTACCGCTGTAAACAATGGACGACAGACCATAAAATCTACAAAACCATCCATAGTACACTCGGATAGCTTCAACGACGGAATTAATGCACTTTTTATTGTTATGACTCGTATGTATTTCGAATTGAATGAAACTTAATTGAAATTCCATCACCTCTCATCGCTGGACACATTAACCAGACTTTGCCGCACGATTTTCCCGTAAACTGTCCAAGTATGCCTTCGAGATAGTAAGTGGGTTTCCCAACAAAAATAAGAACTATTATGTATGGGATGAGAAATGCACCTCCACCATTTTCGTATGCCGTGAAAGGAAATCTCCAGACATTTCCCAGACCGACCGACGAAGCGATGCAAGCCATTAAAAACTCTAGTCCTCCGTCCCATTCTGATTTCTCATCGTCCTCGGACGACTGTATGAACACAAAAATTATGACAACATTTTTGTCACACTACCGCGCGCTATCACCATGAAAATTATGAAATTCAATACCTCTCTGACGCTTGCAGCATCCTCAATTTCAGAAATTCTGCTACATTCAAAATCAGCATCGTTCACGTATCCATTGTTCACACGAGCCCCATTTTCCTGAACAAACGAATTGAATTATGTTGAGGCGGTATTTTGATTCTTATTCGGAGCAAGAGTAACTTGAGTTGCTTGAAAATATAAATTGCGGCACTCACGCGTATTTCATTCTGCAATTTAGCCATGCCGATTAACGTTCAAACACGACTGGCAATTAGTTTATATCTTTGCTATAGATGTTGAAAGTTCTTTCGCTTCTTTGGCCAGTAAAAGACGAGGCGGAAATCTTATCACGAGTCAGACAACATTATCGCTCGAGAGCGATCTCTTTTGCGAAATTTGTCACGAATGCAGAAGAAAAAAGTTGCCACGTTCCCCTGACGCATGCTGCTAAGCCTCGAAGGATTAAGTTGCAATCGAGATTCGCTCTTCGCCGCCATCTTGATAAATTAATCACATTAGGAATATATATTTTATTAATCCTCCAACATTCACGGTTTGAAGAAGAAAAAAAAATAAGACTCGCACACAAATATTACCTACTGATATTTTTTTTTATCAGTCCAAATTACTACTCCATGCTACTAATAAAAATATTTTTCTTCGTAGTATAGTATAAAAAATTTATCAAGAGTTTGGTAGATATAAATTTTCAAGTTTTTACTATTTTTCTCCTCCGTCTATTCTGACTCGTTGATGCTCAATATATATTCTAACGAAGGACAAAGCCAACTCTGCGTATTCGAAGAAAAACAATTTTTATGTTTACTCAACTGCGGAAAGTTCTAAAAGTAATGGAGAACCGGCGTTAGCCTCTCTGATTGGTTGGCATATCGTATGATCCGTCGACCTATATTAAAATTATCCAAACCAATAAAATTGCCAAATAGAATTTGACATCTTCAACATGCGATCGAACAACAGACTTTTCCCTGTTACATTCGAACATAAAAAACAGGAATTATTATGAGCTCTTCGGTGTAGTGGCGCCATCGCGTATACTCGTATATGAATTTATAAAAACAATATCGCGCGCTTCAGAAATAATCGTTATTGCGGAAATGAAAATATACTCGGCAAAGAGTACATTGATGTTCTTTGTTATAATCCAAGTTCATATAATGAATAGGGATATAAATAGTGAGAAGAAAACGTCCAATATATCGAGTTCATATCCAGATCCAGAGACGCGGTAGCGGCTCGACGCCAAGTATTAAAAGAAAAAATGCCAGCGCGAGCCCTGCCGCACTCTGATATACTCGAATATGCCGGTTTTATGACGTCATAAAGTTTTCGAATCGCTCTCACGGTCGAACCGTTTACGTAAAAATTCTGAATATCGGTAACGATTTTTTTCCGATTTTTCTCTTTCTATTGGTCCTTGTTGCAAGTAAATCCGTTCAGCCAATCTCGAGATATCATAATTTTGTGAATTAAAATCGAATGTTTTGGGAACTTCTGTCCCTTGGAGTCAGAAAGGCGTAATGAGCGTTTGTTTACGTTGGACTTACGTCCTTTGCGTGAAACGTGACATTTGTCCCGTCTTCTTCGCCCAGTTCCCGCTGAACGAGGCTACCCCCACTTCTCGCGCGCCGCTGAGTGAGAGAGACAGCACGCGGCTGCGCGTTCCCTCTTCCTCGGCATGGCGCGTTCTCTCTCGTTCGCGTTTCTCAACGCGTAGACGATACCGGCATGGTCGCGTCTTTTAATACTTGGCGTTCTTTTTTTACTTTTTAAAAAGTTTTTAGTTTTTTACAAGATATTATACGCAACGCGATTTGTCTTTGCAATTCGAAGACCTCAACGACCTCAAGGTATTCTATTTTTCTTGCCAAACCTTTTGTAACTTCTCATCTTGTTTCACATAAAAATGTAACGAAATTTTATTCGATTTTTCAAATAACGTTTTACGTGCGGAAAAATTTCACTTTCGAACAAACGTTTCGAATCTATTGAAATTATTCAAAGGGAATTGTATTTTTCTTAGTATCGAATATATGTATACCAAGTAGGTATATAATAACGCAGCGTTAGGTGGCTCGAAAGCAGGGAGCTTCCGAAATATTGACATTGCGCGATGCTTATCAATTGGAATGATAACTATATATCACATAACCCATAGCTAGTTTTATTTGTACAGTTGTAATTAGCACGTATTGAATTTTACCCTATTCAACCCGGATCAATATCGATCTCTGTATGAAATATATAAGTAGAACCTTCTTCCAGTAACCTCTCTATCAGTATATAGATATACCAACGACGAGAGCACTTGGAAAAATGATGATATTCGAAATGGTTCTGGGGCTTTTCTTATTCATCACGGTAAGTACGCGAATTTATTATTTCGATTCAACAGTCAAGTTCGTTTATTCGAATCTAAAAATTACAATGAAATACAAAGATGTGTTGGTAAAATATATGTATTATAGTTTTGTTGCTGGAGAAATTTTTATATCGAAGGTCGGTATCTCGTCACCGTGAGTGCGAGAGAAATAATTGTAAATTTTAAAAGTAATAATTTTCACTGCCTATCAAGGGTATGGGTCAGGTGACTGATCCATACCCATCTTATTGTCATTATTTATATCATATAGTTTTCGTTGACCGATATTTATTCACTCTATTATGAACTAATACAACAATACAATTACCCCGATTTTTATGCATCGAAAAGTAGTTTTTTCACAATCTTATAATTAATCAACAAAATCTAGGCATCGAATGCGTTAGCAATTCACCATCACGATAGCAACGACAACAACGATGATTCACAAACGCGACTAGAAATTAAAGAATCGTTTGCAACGATGTTACAATCACTGAGAAATGAAACGGTAAATTTGAAAATGGTCGCACAAAATGATTACGCATCGATAGAGAATAAGCTGAATGAATTTGAGGAAAGATTATCCAATGAAATCTGGGACGATTTGAACCAAGTAAGTTAGTGTATATATCTACCTGTATATGATTGAATTAAAAAGTCTGTTTTAATTAAAAACGACATTAACAATATAAATAAACTTTGTAACATACAGAAACGAATAGTGCTTCACCAGCTTCGTAAGAACGAAGCAGGCAATCCTAATTGCATGGAATTGATAACACATTTGGGACATTCAGCTGTCGAAACTGTTAGCAATATAAACAAATGTGTGATGGAACGATCTGAAAAAGGCGAAAAATATTTTAAGCAAATCGATAGCAGAACCTCAGCAAGGTTGGAACGATTGAATGACTTGATAAAGACAGCTGGACAATGCAACTCCATAGACAACATCGAGTCCTTCGATTCGTGTCTTCGAAACGTGAGTACCGTTCGACATGCAAAAAAAAATTTCTCGTTTGAGGATAATATACGTGAGTTTTTGTTAACTACATATACGCTTTCTTTAATTAATATAGTTTCTAATCGATTATTATTGCGAATCATTACTTATAATGATTTATCTTATTTAAATATAATTTTCATTGGATTCGTAAATATTGGTGTTAAATGTTTATATACACGCGTTTAAAAATCCTTATGAATCACCATATAATAATTAAACACATTGACCGAAACAAATTTGAATTTTTCAACCAGCTTGTCCAGCCCATCGTTGAGTCACAGCAGCGTGTACTCTTCTCATCGATCAACCAATTAAACACTTTGCGGCAGACACTGGATTCCTATTTGATTTCTTGTACCAAGAACAAACATGATGCGTACCGCTTGATGTCGTCCGAATTTATCGAGGCTGGCTGCTCGTCGAAAAAGGATTCGTATAGTGGAAAAAACGATGACGTATTCAAATATCTACGACGAGCCTGATCAACTACCAGCTATTATGCATCGAAATATGTAAAAAAAACTCTCCCGATTGTATATTGATATGATAATTCATTAATAATAAAAGTTTTTAAAAATCATCATGAATAATGCAGAAAAATATGTTTGTGAAATAATTAAAGTTAAAAACGGGAAAAGCGATACAACTATAGTTAGGACCATTTCTACTAATTGTTAAAATGAGAAACTGTGGAAATATTCGGACAATTTTTTTTTTCAGGTATTTTAATTATTTTTGATTGAGAGATTTCACAAATTCACAATCCAGTAGCTTGAAAATGCTCTTAAACATAAAATAACGGAGTTATTCGGTCTCTGTGGTCGTTTGAACATTTGAATGCGTTTGAAATTCGCGCTCAGTTGAAATCAACGCGCCATCTCGCGGTAAAACAGAAAAAGAAGCATGCGCCAGCGGCCGAGCAGTCATCAGCCATGCATCGAGCATCGCCATGCTCATACATTTGAACGAAACAAATTTTCATTGTTGTTTTTGATACTTTTTAAACGCAATTATAAAATGGCAAAACTCAGTTCTTATTATACGTTGTGTCCGCTAATCGATCAACAAAGTTTACTCGGTGTCGAAGAAGATGCCGATTCTGCTTGTGCGATAGTAACACTCGGTAGAAATATCGTAATACGTTATAAGGTTAGAAACTCTCATATATTTTATACTCAATTTTCGTACACCCGAATTGTCATTACGACTCGTGTGAATTTCTATTTCGACTTTTCATGCTGCAACGAATCATTTATTATTCGTTATCAATTGAATGTGGTAATGGTATTAGGTTTTTCAAATTGTTAACAATTCGAATTGAATTCTGTCATAAATTTGTTATCAATTTGTTTTGGCGGTGCATAGAAAAATCACTCAAAAATATCCTATTTTATCCGAATGTATTACAAAAATATTAAGAAATAAGAGGTGAAGAATACACGAACGGAGGATTATTATTATTATACAATTATTCGGATACTTATTAATTTGATTAAACGAATGAATGGCGATTTGACAAAAAAATATTTGTATTTCAGCTGCAAGATTTGAAACAAGTGAGCAGTTGGTCGAGCAAAGAACGCTTGTCCACTCAAGTAACTTATGACAAGAAAACGAGTCAATATACAGCGGTGTTTAACGAAAAATATATAAGAGTGTGGAACGGAGACGAGACAGATTTGGACAAAGTGAAGAGATACAAATTTAATAAGCCATTCCACACGATATTGTCTTTAGAGGGCAATTCGCCGGTTTTGGTACGACAAGACGGAGCAACGGCATCGTTGGAATGGGCTTTGCGGAACAGAAAAACATGGACATCCAGAGGAATCCTGAAGTTGGATGAGAAATTACAGAATTGTCAATTGGTTAGTTTTGAAAGTAGAACGTATTTGTGCGCATTGACAAAAACGGAGCAATGTTACAATTACATTGTGGTGGGTTTGCACGATGATACGTGTTTGGAGGATCCGGAACACGCGACGAGAATAGAACTGAAGCGTACCTCGGAAGATCTGGTGGGTCACGTTATTCTGCAACACAAAAGCAATGCTTCTCTGTTGACTCTCTGGTCGCATGGAAGATTATACAGTTATCCTTTAATAGGAACGTGCACGATTCCGGTGCCTGGTATGTTGATAAGCGTTGTCACAGCGATAAACACGAAACATCCGGTAGTAATGGTAGCACTTAACGAATCGACGATCGCCGCATACGGAGCCGATGCCCAAGAAGAGGGCTCGGTTCTTCTCATCTACAATGTACAATTCAAGCTCGTGCAAGCCGTACAAAAGCTTAAATTGTACACAAAAGACGCAAAATTATGGCGGATCGAGGATAAACTTTTACTCGCGGCTAATCGGCACTTGGCGATAGCTCCGTATCGGCTTTCCTCCCAAAGGATCGAAGCCATGTTGGGTTCTTTGTTGAACTTCAAAGCCAACGAGAATGGCAACGACGGCAATGAGGTCGTCGTGATCCAGGAATCCACCGTTGCGCATTGGCAGAAAGACGACTTACCGTTACCATCGAAAATATTTACGAAAGATATACCTTCGAGGATCGCTAAGCAAATAAACATTTCGTTGAACGAGGGCGCCAGCGACGCAGCGATTCATCGTACTTTTCTTCCTCAACTCATCGAATCCAAGGACATTTCTACGATCGTCTGGTGTCTCGATCATTTCGGGGATTTGCCAGAAAAATTGCTCATCGATCTCGTCTCGTTTTGCCTCAGAACGCCAGAACAAACTTTCGCTCTTCCTTTACAGAACGGGAATTCCTGTGGAAAGAGACAATCTCACGTTGCTTCCGTCGTTTCACGCCATTGCTTCCTCGACCGATTGTTACGATGCACTTTCTCCGATATCTTGCTCATCACCTATCTCAAATCCGAATTAACCTTCAGCGAAATCCTTACTCTGACGAGGTACTTGATGAAAAAATTGGAAAGTTCCGACGACATTTTGGATCGTTCCGTGGAACCTGACGAGAAACAAATTTATGAATGGTGCAGCCTCTTACTCGATTCTCATTATCAAAATTACTTACTCTCCCAAGATCCTGGTGTTTTAGATGTACTCAATGAGTTGGCCGCTCTTCTCGATCAACAGGTCAGTCCAATTCTTTTTCTTCATAACTAACTTATTTTATCATTCCTCTATCAATAATGCACTCATGTCAGTGATATTGTCGGTAAGACTGAAAAATGAAATTGTCTAATGAGTTATTCATCAACTCGTGGGGCAGCATTTTTATTTTACTGATCCAGAAATTCATAATAATTCCATGATAAATGTAATCGAGTATTTTTATGAAAATACTTGAAAAAAAAAAAAAAAAAAAAAAAAAACCAGCTGTTCTTGTTCACTATTCCGGACCTCTTTCTTATCCTATTTTTATACTTCAAACTCCTAGTCATCCAAAAAAATCCATTTCATTTTCAAAATTGCATCTCGATTAATCGTCTTATTTCCATAGTTTCAGTTACTCCGGGACATTGAAAACCTTAGGCCAATGCTGACCCGAGTTATCAATGGAAAATCTCTAAAAACTTCGGTCAAGGATTTCAACAAATTTTATTCGATAGAAGAGGTGCAATTGTACTAAAAATACACACGAGACAAAAAAAAGACAAATACCAAAAAAGTATTATTTTTATTGCGTCGATGATGAAAAAGAAGAGACAATTTCCCCATCGGCTATTTAAAACTTTATTTAGTATGTACACAATTACATGAATTGTAGGGGATGAAACGGATCGCGCGCTCATTTTAACGATCCCGCGACTGACGTCCGTTCTCTCGGTTATTATTGATAAATACGAGAAAGTTTGTTACTAATACAGACATCGGAATGTTAGATTCAACGATATCTAACTCAGTTGATCTATGTGAGGGACAGTAGACAAATTACCGATCGATGCCATCGCAACTTTTCCGCTGAGCCTTGTCGCCACCTATTGAAAAAAAAAGAAACAAAAAAATTAGGCGTTACGATTAATTAAAAATGAACAAAATATTACCGAATCTACTTCGTTGGAATGCAACAGTTTTTTATTCATAAAATTTTATCTTGTCCGATTTTGAAAACGACGAACAAATGAAAACAATTCCGTTGCATTTCAATGAAATAATTTTTGTTTGTAATTATTATATTTGAAAACATATAAGTAAAATTTTACAAAATCACTCACGCTCTTTATATCATTGAGGGAGATTTTGTCTACTTCGTTGGCAGTGGCCAGAGGTGATACGACGCGTCCCTTGAGTGTGGCTTGTTGACCAAGACTTTCCAAAAGCGAAACATTGTTGTCATTGCCGAATAAAATAGCAGCCTTGAGATCGTTTTTGCCGCGATTTACATCAGCATCGGTGAGGCTGGGCGATCGAAGCCACTTGTAGGCGGCTTTTGTCAACTGCGACGATACAAAAATATAATTCTCAACACAATTTTCTATGTATGTCGTATGAAATCTCGTTAAATTCAACAAGCACGACAAGTATCATGGATATTGATTGTCATTTTTATATTTATGCATTTTATTTTATACAAAGCGATTTCTCAATTTGAACGATTCGTTCGGAATCGAAAATGAAATTTCGTTCATTTTGAATCGATCCTTTGATTATTTATTTTTACATAATGTCGATGGAGTATCTTACCGAACCAGCAACATTGGCAGGAGCGGATAGTACGAAACCAAACAATCCAGCGTCCGAATAGCTCGTATTGAAAGCTGAAACTGCGAAAGGGTCGCTTCCAGCAGCTGATGCAACGCTTTTGTACAGAGGGGCTGTGCTAGTTCCCCATTTGGCGCGTGGGCCTGTACCAGCTACTTGCTGCAAAACTGCGAATGCCAAGGCATCCTTCTCTTTATCGAGACCCGAACCCTCTACAGCCAATGCGACTGTCGCGAGTTCAGAATTTCGTTCTTTACGCACTTCACCGCCCCAGAACTTTGATCCTGGGCTTGAACTTTCACCACTGGGAAGTTTCAAATTGGCGGCAAACGCGGATAGTTCTCCGAGTGAAACTCCGGTCGAAACTACAGCGCATCTTGAACCCGAAAACCACGTGTTGAAATAATGTTGCAACTGCAAAGAAATTTTTTTTCACTTTTATATCAACAATTATTGTTGATCAATAATTAATTCAATTTTCATTGATACAGATCAGACGTGCTTGCTTCGGAGAAAGAGTATTCTTTCGCGTTACCTATTTTCATTTGAGCAATGAAAGATTGCACGGATGTCTTTTAGAAAAACGAATAAACAGTTGTCAACTCACTGTTTCGGACGATATTTTGCCAATTTGACGTTTAGGCGAGTAGAGAGAATAGCCTAATCCGGTTCTAAAAGCTGCTTTGTGCAAAAGTTCAACGATGCGCGTCGTCTCCGGTAAGGTTGAGAGCTCGTAGCGCATTCGTGTTGATTGCTCGGCTACTTCCCACGGCTTGAAAACCTGGTGCACAGCGACATCTTCCAAATATTGCAGCGCTTCCCCACTGTTGACGAGCAAAAACAATTTTTCACATAAGATTGAACTTTTCATTGTTGGGCGAGACAGAGAAAAAAAAAAAAAAAAAAAAAAAAAAAAAGACATCGAAGCGACGAGCTCAATGAAGCATAAAAACTGAATTCAAAACATCATTCGTGCATTTATTGATGGAATTCCCCATTTTTTTGGTGTACTTGCAAAATTATATGATGCAAAACTTACAGTTTGTCTCTGGTGACTTGAAGGGTGTACGAAATTGTCTCACGATCGGCTGTAGCGGTCAAATTTCCTCCGAGTTGTTGGACGTTACGGGTTATACCGAAAGAACTACCTCGGCTAGTTGTGAGACCGGCGCACAGACGCAATAGATGATTGATGCCTTGAGTGTCGTAGGTCTCGTTACGTGAGCCAGCGCTAAAATAGATTTCATCTTAATGACACAGAAATTGTTCTTTCAGACCATTTTTGGAATGTTCTATATCATCCACTTTTGTTTTGTATTTTTAATATTACACTCTTGTTCATAGAGAATTTGAGTTACAATTTTAAGAAAAGTCGTTTTAAAGCAAGCGGAACAATTTATGTTCATAGAAATAAATGTAACGCGTTCATCGATGGTTCATACCGGTAGGAAATGATATTCTTTGCTTAATTAATGTATCGGCAATGTTTTGGAAATTTGATATAAGTAGGTATACCGAATGACGACGGAGACTTGAGCAATAGGACTGTTGTTTTCTACCGCGGCAACAGTAACTTTATTGCCCAAAACTTGGACATCGGAGAGAGTGGCTGGCGCATGTTGAGCTGCTGCAGCAAGCGCATAGTGGCGTACCTGAATATTAGAAAAACACGAAAACGTGATGATCGGAAAAAGAAATTCGCATCGTATGCAGAGATAAAAGTCAAGTGACAGAAGTCGATAAATGTATGGGTTCGATGATATTTCATTGGGGGTAGAATACAATATTTTAAACTAATGGAAACTTCTAAAAGGGATATCTCATGAATAAGAAGAAACAGAACTTCTCAAAATACATAATAGACGTCCAAGACGTTTTTTTACATCGAAATAGTTATCAAGAGCTTTTACATAACAGTCTGTCAGCATAAAAACTCGAAGGCGAATGAGCACATTCTCGAAAGATTGGATGAGAGAGGAATGACAAAAAAAGATGAATATTTGAAAGAACAATTGATTACTTCTTACCGTCTGATTACGCAAAATTGGGGATCGTATCGCCGAGCAAGCCATTTTTTTCGAACCTCTCAAATTTTACACGACGAGCGAGAGACCCGTCTGCGGACGCTAGTTCACCAAGTGGCCGCCTAAAGTATGAAGATGATGGCGCTGTAGTTTGAGGAAGATTCGAACATGAAAATAATTATTATATTTTATAATTACGACTTTTTGTTTTTGTTCACAAGCCAAATTCATGCTGGAAAATAACGTATTTTAAATGTACTAATATTGTAATACCTGTCCTGCATCTCACATAATTTTAATTCAATCCGTTTCTATATATGTCTACTTTTCGTCGTTTTGCACTCCTTTCTTTTCATGCATTAAAAGCCAGCAGCACACAACGTTATTTTCGCACGCGCTTTACACGCATGCTTTCTACCACGAAAGAAAAGATAGCATCGCGTGTGTAGTAGTGGGCATTAGACATTTGCTATACCGAAGGATAGAGGGTAAGTTTCAATTACGGAATAAGATGGTTTCGTCCCGTTGTCGGAACGAGAAATAGCAACGTCGAGCAAATTATATATACATTTATATTTTTCATATTTATATCAGAATTTTTCGAATACATTTGGGAATGGTATAAGCTGCACAAAAATACCGCAATGGCGCTATAAACGGATAGATCAAATGGTGGGAGATTCAAATGCGACAGAATTCGAAGAATAAAGAATATTTCAACGCGAATTTCTATTCCAATTTTCTACGAAATTAAAGCAATTAAATTCAACTCAGCTGGATACCCATTTTGGACCATAGGTGCTTTTTAAATAAATTAGCGAATTTTTAGAAATCGACGTGTTTGAGGTCCGAAATAAAGCAGGAATAAAGGCGGTGCGGCAAGAGGGGGGAGAGCGACAAAGCCACGACGAAGGGTGAGGCGGTGATGAGAGAGTGGGGGCAAAAGGCAAAAGAGGAAAAGAGAGATCGAATCGTGTGAGAAAGGAGGAAGAGATTTTGACCCCCGTAGAGGGAGGATGGGCTTACTGCTTGCTGCTGCAACCCCTGTTGGAATATAAGTCAAAAGTCAACTGGTGTCAGAACTTGGCATAATTTTGCGCTAACAATTGAGCTATGTTTATCTTTTCGACGGAGGTGTGCGGTTGGTGTTGTTCAATTTATCGTGGACCATTGATGCTGTGAGGGGAAAAAACCCAAAAAATCCAAGAAATAAGGTGATGTATCATGAAAAAAATCGTTTGAAATTCAGAAAAAAATGAAAAATTATGTAATTGTCATGCATGGCTGCTCGTCGTAACCTATATAATAACAATTATGTGTGTCCTCAATTTCATTTGTTTTTTATTTTCGCTCGTTCATCCACAAAGGGTTTACTTCGTCTAATCTTTTCAATTCGTATATGTTGTAAACCATTTTAAGAGAAGGTCAACGATTCTCATTGATTCTTTCACTGTTTATTTAAACCACGTGATTATGGCAAGTTACCAAAATAGCCAAAAAGCCTAAGAGCTGTTATTTTAATACGCTATTAAATACGACGGAAATAGCGTTTGTAAGGAAATCCATTCCAACATTTTGTTCTTTGATTTTCACTTCATTCTTTTCTTTCCGTTCCAATGGTAGATATGGGAGCAAACGAGGGTGAGGGTGATGTCTCTGAAGGTGGATCTCAACCTCAAGCAAAACCAAAAGAAAATCGAGGCCTTGCCACTGCCGAAGCTCTTGAAATTTTACACAGAGATATCGGACGGGTTCTGGACCAATACACGGATGAATGCAGAAAAAATCAGTATGCTATTCTATATCATTCGTTTGGAAATAACGTTTTCTTCATTCTCTTTACATAAATAATGATTTGTTGCATTAATGATAAAGAAAATTTTGTTCATGAACCATTTTCACCGATATTACTTTCCAAAATTGATTCGTGACATTTCTTTAACTTATTTGGTTATACGCTTTCATTCGAATTAATCAACAAGTTTGCACTACGGAACTTGGTAATAATCCAAGGGTATCGATTTATCGCTCAGCTTTCTTGTATTTCCAAAGAAAAAATTTGTACTTATCTCTCTCATGCTCATGGCAGCTCAATCTCCAGGACTGAGCTGCTGTATAGCTATTCAAATCGAGAAGGCAAAGTTTTTGCGAATTGCTTATCACAAAGTCATGGAAAGTCATCCTCGTAATCCCATTCTCATAAGATAACATAATAAACTTTTTACAATACAATATGTGGTAATACAAAGGATGAAAAGATAATGCTCATACAAGATATTTTGAAACAATGGGTCTGGCAATGACTATCCTTGTTTAGATTTTGATTCTATTATTAAAAAGTGGTACATGATTGATGTTAAATTTTATGTAGGTACCGAAACAAATGTCAATAATTTTTCTCTTGCAAGGCATTAGTTAATTTATTAATCAATCAATGAATAGTAGTTTTTTAGAGCAAAGTTCCAAAAGTTACTAAGCTCATACATATTTTATATGTATATGTAACATGTGTTCTTTATTTTAGAAAATACAAAGCTACCATAAAGGATGCTCTGCATCATCGCAGCCAGTACACAACTCTCTGTTGGACCTCGGCTATTGGTTTACTCGTCAATGCCATCACCCTTATCGCTGCATCTTTCGGTAACCCCGAAACAATGTAAGACTATACCATAATCATCGCCGTTCTGAAACATTGTATGATTTTTTATAAGACAAAAATGTCACATTCACAGGCTATGACAGGCTCTTCGATAGCCATTAACAATGAACATCGTGTTAATGATTTTTGCATCATTTTTCATTGACATTGCAAGAAATAATAATGCAGATTAAAATAACAAACATAATTTTCTATCCTGTAAATTATATCAACATTCCTATAGATAAGATTGAAGGAATCAGGTGAAAAACAATCTTAATTAATGATCTTATCATTGACATCCGATTTAAATCTGAACATCAATGATAAGAATTTTAATTATTTCTCTGAGACGAAGTGAAAAGATTGAATTCTGAAATCTCGATCCAAATATTATGCCAAAATTACCAATTTGATTGTGGTACTCGGTACAAATATAAAAAAAATCGAATTGTGAACTAACAAGTATCTAACAAATTTTTTTCTTGTTCAAACAGATATTCTGCACTGCCCTACGAAGGACTGATAGTTTGTTGCCTCGTAGTGTTAAACTTCGCCCTAGTTGTATCGGACAATATATTACGTCACAATGAAATTCCTCACAGGGTCCGGAATCTTCTTAAAAAATTGGAAGGCACGTTTTGCACGAGTATAACCAATTTTGTGTTTGAATTGTTTTCGAAAAATCTAGTTATTGAGCTGAATAAAATATGTTGATCAGGTGCGAGAACGGTGTGTCGTTGGGAGCCAGAAAATTATCCTCATTTATGCAGTCCGCTGTCTCCGTGCCTTACGCTCCAGTGGACATACCGTGATAACGTTGTCGTCAATTTGCCATGGGCGCTCCTTGTCGCTGGCGACATAATAGTCATCAAACCGGGACAGCAAGTTCCTGGTTATTGTACTCCGTATGAGGTAATCACGGACACAAACGCACGAGATAGCTGGAATAAACTGGAAAGAGTTGTCAAAAATGAATTATTCATATTTTTTGATAACAGAATCCCGAGGATCCTGTTTTACACGCCAAAGAAGTGTATAGTCCTTCGGTCCACGGTGCCAATGAGATATTCTCGACACCTCAGGCCCGAATGCCATTGAAAAATAAGGTGTACAAGCTTCAAGAAACACCTTATTTAGTCAATCTAAGAATGGCCTTGGAAGAAGCTTTGGATAGACCAGTGACGTATCACAACCGTGAACGTCATTTGGTGATGGTATGCTGCATCGAACAATTGACCTACCCGATACTATTAATAATCGTAGTATTGGTGAATTTATTACGATATCTTTATCTCACGGAATACGTCGGAATCGGCCACTGGACTGAGATTTTTTTGCTTCAACCTATAGCCGTAACTCTGCCGCTATTGCCAATTATTTTTCCGGCATTTTGGATCTTACTTAATTGCTTTGGTATGGCAAGATTCAAAGCTCTCTTCAAGCTGTATCAATCCTCGAAAAAAATGCAGGTTCGTATCCTCGTCGACGTTCACGAAAAAAGAAAGCCACCAACGATCTGACGAAATAGAAAAAAAAAAAAAAAAAAAAAAAATCAAAAACAAAAATACGAAACATTATAAAATGAACCGGAAAGGCTCATGAGCTACAAATAATGCATTCAGTTCGTAGATCCCTTTGAGGATGCCGACATTTCAGGACCGATTAGTCCCGAAGTTGTTTACAATTGGTCCGAATTGACCGAGTATTTCTTCGATATTCTATTCGGACGTGAAAATATGATGTCCAGGTCCGCCAGCATTCTTCACGTTTTGGGATCCGTTACGGTATGAATGAGTACAAATTATATATCCAAAACAGAGTTTACCATTTTCGTTAGATTAAATAATTCCCTATAATTTCTCGAAAAATTCGTTCGATGAGAAGCACGATTTCATTAAGTTTTCTTTTATCCTTCAGGCACTTTGTTGCATTGACAAAAAAGGTATTCTCTCGTGGCCGAATCCAACAGCGGAGAAAGTATTTTTTCTAAGGAATTCCAATACAGTATCACGAACCTCGAGCACAGTGAGCCTCGATAAAACTGGGGAGGCATCGCGTCCCTCCGAATCTAGCAAAAATGAAATCAACAAAATGACCTATGTGCAACACGGTGAGTAGAAAAAAAAAAAAAATGAGTTCACTGATCGTTATTGAATTCCATTATTTGAAAAAAAATTTTTTTTGTTCTCAAGACATGTCGCATTCGGTGGCCGAAGTTTTAGATCTTACGCACGATCACGCTCTTCCGTTTCGTCTTCAATTCGATGATCATTCGTGGCGACAGCATTTGAATTCTTTAAAGCCGCTTGGGCTAGCGATTTTATTGAATACGTGCAATATGGAGACACAGGAGCATTATACGCAATTTTGTTGTCACGTTACCTGCGAGGCGCTTTATAACGAGAATCTTGTTCCCGTAATTAACAGACGGTAAGATTGAAATGAAAAAAAATCACTTTAATTCTTATCGCTCATTTGCCTCGCTTGTTATTCAATTTTTGTTGCCATCTTTACGTTTTCGCGATACAGCTTCTTTTTGCTTGTTATTTAACGAGAGTGTGCCTCATTCGTACGAATAACGAAACGTTAATCTTAATAAAATGAAAAGAATTAGAAAACCGGAAGAAAAGTGTTTTACAAAGACCGTACACAAGAATAAACCAATGTTTTCGTGTGGTGTGAACGATAATAACTAATGAGCTGTTGTGAAAAATTTGTGAAGACGCCAGAGCAACACCTTAGACGATAAGAGTGGCTATCGAGCCAATGACACAAAGCAAAGTTCGAGACAGGTCTATTTAATCGAAGAATCTGGATTCCTTGGACAGATGTGGTCAGTCGAACAAACGTTCACTTTTTTCCACCAACACGCTATTCTCTTTCTCTCTCTCTCTCTCTCTCTCTCTCTCTCTCTCTCTCTCTCTCTCTCTCTCTCTCTCTCTCTCTCTCTCTCTCTATCTCTCCTCCATTATGAGTATGAAACGTTTTTTCTGGTCAAGGGGTATATCTATTAGTATTCTGAGCCCGTACTGTTTGGTGTCGCACACGAGCTTGTCTAACATATATGCTACATAACATACCACAGCAGTTTTCGTATAAAAAATCGATTTTTTCAATTATCCTTACATTTGGGATCGAATCATTTGTCCTTATTATTGATGAATGGCAATTGATCTTGACATTATTGACGAAAATATATTTCTATAAATAATATTTCTTTAAAATTGAGGACAAATCGTTGAATTTTTTGGAAATACGAAAAGCATTTATGCGATAATATTGAAAACGTCCGTCTTCAGATCATAGAGAAAAATCACAGAAGAAAACAAAAGCTAAAAGTCATCTAAGAAAAAAAAAAGTAATGAGGGCGAAAAAAAGATTTTTATGAAAATTCCGAAGGTATGTTGTCTCTTAATTTTTATTCGTTTTCTTTGCGAGACAGGCCCGTTCTTCGTTGAGAAAACAAATATGTGTCTTTGTAACTTCACAGGTGTCTTTGCGAGTTGGCGAAGCAGATTGGATTCCAAGATCAGGCGCAAGAAATTTTTCAATTGGAGCAGCAACTCTCAACTTTTCGTCACGTCGTGAGTATATAATAAATATTTTTTCAATTGTGAGTTTTATACAAGAAGAAATACGAAGAAATTTCTGAAAATTTTAGTCAAATCTGGATTGGAGATGTTGGTAAGGTCGAAAAATGTTTACACGTTTTATGTCATCCTTCCAGCAACCGGAAATGGTTCGTCGAGATATAAAGTTTGCAAGATCCTTGTCGATCTCAACGAAATTAAAATTTCCATTTCCTCACATGGTGGCAGTCGTGGTGAAGGAAAAGAGTGGCGGAGGTTTACAATTATTAACGCAAGGCACAGCTGACATAATTCTTGATTCTTGTATCGAATTTTGGGACGGACACGATCTTTGCCCGTTGTCGCCATCGGATCGGAAGAAAGTTCAAGATTTTTATCAACGAACGAGTCTTACGTCTTATTGTACGGCGTTCGCTTACAGACCATTGATACGAAGCGTTAGTAATAAATTGTCAAACATATATCTTGAACTCCCAGCGGATAGCAAACATTTGTACATGCCGCACAGAAGTCCTACGCCGTTACCTTGGGACTTTCGAAATGTTTTGGATCCGCGGGTAAAAGGCATTCTTGGACAATTTCATTCAACAGGTGATTATTCGATCGAATGTCGAATCGGAATGTCTCATAAAAATAGTAATCGAGGAAAATAGGATCGAAACAATCTGATTTGTTCTTTTTTTTTTTCTTTTCAGATTCGCTCCTGTGTAACGACAGCAAAGACGAGGAAATAAATGACATCGAGAGTTGCTTCGAGCTTCAGTGCAATCAAGTATTTATCGGAATGGTGACGATGCAATATCAGGCGCAAACGGACATGGTAATTAATAAAAATGAAATAATCATCACGAATCGTGTGTTGGAGAGACGATAAAAAAAAAACAAGAATCATGAGGAAAGACGAGTTTGAATGATGAAGCATCATTGATCGACATTAGGTACAACTGATCGAACAATTAGAGAGGGCATGCATAAGATTCGTTCACTTCAGCAAGGAAAATGAATTGAGATCACGCGTGTTCTCAGAGAAGATGGGTCTAGAGAGCGGTTGGAATTGTCACATTTCATTGCTCAGCGAAAGGGCTAGGTATTAAAACCAATGCATTTTAAAAATCCGACATCCCCCCCTCCTACCTGCTATGTTTTTCCGAATACGAAAGGAAACGAAAATAATAACGTTGCTTTGCTGTTTGGCTTTTCATAATCGTCGACATATTCTATAACGGATGAAACTTCTCTTTTTTCTTTACAATCTGTAAATATAAGAAGCAACGAAACAACGACGGCATAACGATTATACGTTGAAAGTGATATGAGAAAAGAAAATCGCGATTACGATTTATTAAGTGTGCACGTACGTTACAGGAGACAGCAATGGCTCGAGAGATATCCACACTTGAACCGACTGTATATGTTTGTCTATATTCGTTATTCATACGTTTTTATTAACGCTGCACGTTTGATTGTTTTTATTTTTTTTTTTTTTTTTACCTCTCTTCGATTGAAAATTACACTGTAAACTGCACTAAAAATTACAAGCTTTATCGTTCGAGTGTCATATTTTTACAATCATGTTGACCAGTGTTATTATCGAGCGAAGACGAGGCCATTCAAGTGGAAAAGAATGAAGAATGCTTCTATCAATATAAATAAAATCTTTATTAACGGCTGGGAAGAATCATCATCGTGTCAACTAATGCAATTATCATTTGAAATTCTTATTCTCGCTTGATCTCACACCAACATTATCATTTTCATCCTGTTCAGAGATAGAATGTCATATTTTGTGGATCGTTGTTCTCTGTCTCTTAATAAATAAATGTTGAGTGTAACTAACAAGGCGGGAATTAGGTCAGAAAGTCCGGTGGGCTGGTGGGTGAGCCAGGCAGCAGCCATGTCCTCACCCACACCTTCTGCCCAATCTCACCAACGTAAACAATCCTGCATGGACGAGGCCAGCCACTTGCTTAACCGCGTCTGTCCCCGGTATGTTAATATATTTCACGTTGACGTGCTATAATTCCATTTTTTTTTTAAATCTCTATCATTCGATCAAAAGGGCATCACTATTTTCGATCAAAAAAATCGACTCGAATGAATTTTCAAATTAATACTGCTTTGAGTATTAATTTCAATCTCATTGAATCTACAGTTGTGCGGATAATTGAATGCAGTTTGATTTTTTTTTCGATTACTTTACTGTGGCAACACGCTACTGTGATGGGCAAGACAATTTTCAATTTTTGGGAATTTTTTTCTGATTTATAGAAAAATCTTACGACCTTACAAGCTTCCATATGATAGGGAAAAACAAATTTTAATTCAATTATTAATGACATTAAACCTCGTTGAACATGATTTTTTTCGATATTTCTCTCAGGGCATGGCGTCGGTTTGAAAATTGCTTGCTCTATCTTTTCAATCGAGCGTTTCTCAAAAATAGTAATGATGAATATTAATAAAATCGGACACGTTAGGACTTGATCACTGCGATAACGAATATGTGAAAGAAATACTATATTCATAGAATTTCTTGACCCGTCACAGTGACGTGTTGTCCCTGTAAAAATAAAAAAATTAATTGAATCTTGAAAGAGTGGCATGCTTGTTCGGAAGTAGAAAATGTTTTCCCGCTCTTGATACGTCAAGGTGCAATTACCACTTGACAGTTGAAAATTTTGAAAAATCGAAAAAAAAAAAAAAAAAAAAAGAAAAGATATTGCCTCCCGATAAACGTATAACCAATTTACACTGTTATTGAGCAGAAAGTAGCATGACCGATGAGAAAGCTTTTGGAGTGTCGTTTATAGTGCGAGTAATTTCTTTTTTCATTTGTTTTTCTTACTCGCCCGCAGATGAAATGTTTCGCGGTTGCTGATAATTTTTTTTCCCCCAATTTTCAGCTCGAATCTGGATACGAGTAAAGCGATGAGTATGTCAGCACCAAGTGCAATAAATACGGATTTTTCGACCGTGAAATTCGACGACGAAGCAACAGAATGGCACAACGTTGAGCCCTCGCATCCCAAAAGTGCAATGAGTCATAGGTTTGGAAAACAAAAATAGAAAAAATAATCAATTGTTGTTTTTAACAAAACTTTTCCTCGTGTGATTCTGAGTCCCCTCCCCCTTCCTCCTTTTTGCCGTTTTCTTTTCATTTTTTCACTTTATTGCATGTCAGTTACGATTTGCTCGAGAAAAGGAACGGAGAATCAAACTCGTCGGCAATGTCGTAATTATTTACTTTTTTTGTTCTTTGATTTAAAGTGTTTGCGCGTTGCTAAATTTATTGGCAATTTTCAATAACCCGTGTTTTGTTTGTATCCTTAATTTAGAGAACACGAGACGGTAAGGAGCGAGGATAGTGTACTCGTACAAAGCGTCGATCTCGGATCCGGCCAAGAAGCTTGGAGATCTCTCAGTTGTCTCACAGACAGCACAGAACAAAGCGCACCTGTTAATTTCGATCTTTCAAACAGGGTTAGCATCTGATTTTTTAAACAAAGAAATAAAAATCGAAAGATATAAAGAATTGAAAATTAGCCAAATTTGTTAAAGAGCTGCCATATGTTGGTTATATTTTAGATCCCTCTGTTACAATCAATTTTTGCAAACATTTATTTACCTCATAAAAATAAAAATGAAATAAAAAAATTAATTCAATTTTTCAGGCAAAACTTCCTCGTGGAATCGACAAGATAAGGCCGCACATTGAACTAATCGACAATGTACCTCTTCTCGTGTCTCTCTTCACGGATTGCAATACCGCAGTGACACGAGAAATGTTGCACATAATGCAAGATTACGGCGAGGTCGTTTGCGTCCTCGGCTCATCAGCAAATGCCGAAAATATGCCGATATTCATGCAAGCGGATGCCGCGTAAGTTAAATGCTACCACGAAAACAGATATTCCTTGCGATTTCAAAAAATCGTTCAATTATTTTCCGAAGGATGACTAATTTTTTCTTTCTTTTCCTATCGGCATTGCAGGCTCTTTGCGATTCCACGATCTAAATGATCGTTATCTTTACAGTTTACTTCATTTGTTAAAATTAAATTTTCACAAAAGCTAGAGAAAAAGTGTATAAAAAAATGTTTTCGAGCTATGAAGCTGAAAGGAAGAATAATTTTCATGCCGTAAAACGAAGAATCCGAAGATTGACATGGCGAGGAATATTTCATGGAAATACCAATGAAATTACAGATGACTTGGAGAAAAATTGGAGCGAGGATTTTGAAAAAATGAAAGGCTTCCATTGTCATACTAAATTATTTGATTCGTACGAAACAACCGGGTATCATGTAGCTCGTGTTGTACGTAGTTTCGCAGGGAATTCGAGCCTTTATGTTGGACTTTGAGTAATGTGGACGCATTATTTTTCGTCTTTGAGATCCAATTTGTTGATACGAAGACTTTTGTATCGTTTCGTAATCTGGGACGAAATTTAATTTCCGATAAATATTCGAGTCGTCTTTGATTGATTTCCTTCTGCTCTCCTGGCCAGGATGTTGATAAGATTCACGAGCAATCGTGGTTGTTTCCATAGGGGCCGTTATGGGCCTTGGAACCTCAATATTTTTAGCAGTTTTTGTTCTTACGATACCGGGATACATGTAGGAACTCTTTTGTACGGAATATCTCTCAAATGGTCCTTGGCCACAACCCAAACGCGGCGCAGGATAACAAGTTTTTGGTCTTTCAGCGTGTTTCCACGTGTACGTCGTTTTGTGGGTGGTCCTCGATTCAATTTTCGCATAAACTTTTCGACGTTCGGTTTCAAGAATTTTCCGTTTAATCCTTAATCCCGGGGTCATGTAAGACGTTGCGTAAGTCGTGTCGCGCGCGATTTTCCCCGATAGACGTTTTTGAGGCTCCCGATAAAACTTTGAAGTTGCTCTGGCCGGTTGAACGTAAACAACATTGCTGTCTCGAGCAAAGAGACTTTTTTGTTTGTCGCAAACTTTCACTGGCAGACATACCAACTCCATCGTACGTAATTCTTTGAAAGAGGCTATACGCGCGCGAGTACGTGACGTCGAGTGAGAAAATAAAAAATGAAACAAATGAATGATTGCTCTTCGAAGATGAAATAGAGGAAAGTTGCTGGAAATAAATGATAGTTCAGAGCGAGGAACATGTATTTCAATGGACTATTGTTATCAGGTCCGTAAATGAAAATAAATACTTTTTCACAGGGTTGGCGTAGAACCGTTGTACCCGCAAGTATGCCAAAAAGTACCGGTCCTGAGACCTACCAAGGAGGATCAGGGACCTACACCCGTCGATCTTAGCCGAGCTTTGAATTCGATCACCTGCTCTCTTAGCGTAAAGAGGGAAGATCCTATAGCTATATATTATCTTGTGATGGAGGTGAATATTTTTTAGTCAATTCTTGAAATATTACAGATTCGTACTTCATAGAAATTGCAAAGTCAGTGCTTGTATAACGGCTACCATAATGAAAAAACGAAATTATTTGAATTTTCATTGCAATTGAATGGTTCCGATAAAATTAATGACACTTTTGTTTGTTATCAGGCTCGCGATTACATGAAGTGCCTGTGGAACTGTGTTCAATTTTGGTTGTGCTGCGTCGTCACGGTTTCCTTTGCTCAAGCGATATCTGGATTTTTACTTTTACCACCGTTGTTCTCAGTCGGTCAAGTAATGTGGTTGTGTTGTTTGATCATTCCACTCTTGTCAATATCAATGATAGCGACACCCACTGATTCGACGATAATGCAAAGAGCAACAGGAAAAAATCAATGCGTTGTTGGTGGACAGGTATTTTTTCATTATTGCATATCATATATCTCTCTTGCTGAATACAAATCGATTGAAACAAAAAATAAAAATAATATAATGTTAATTGTGCGGATTTAATATTTTCGCAGGTCGCTCTTTTTGTTTTTTGGTGCTACGGGACAAAATTTTTACCCACGATAATTACGGTCGTCGTGGCCCAATGTGTTTCGCTGTTGACGCTTTGTCCGGTGTACGCAAAAATCAACAATAAATGTTTTTACGTTTATCCGGACGCTGATGGGGAAATAAGTTGGGGCGGTTGGGGCGACAAACCCAACGTCATCGTGGCCGTACAACATTTTGCTTTGACAATTATAGTTTTACACTTTGGTAATAATCAGTCCGCAATTCAGTTTTTTTTATGAATAAGATCGATCGCATCTAGTTTCACCAAAATGTGAAGTATAAAATTAATTATCTTTTTCATTGCTCTAGTAACTATATCGATGAGCTTCGTTCATAGAGAATATTCGATTTGGAGAAAATTGCCTTTTAACAATTGGGCCTGGTTCCTGTGTGCATTTATTGTGTAAGTTGAAAGAAGCACTTTCCCCAATTACATGTATTTTCCTATGACAGTCCTGTTCGGCATGATAACTTGTGGAATATTTACAGACTGGGCGTTCAGGCTACATTTTCAGGAATTTTATTGGCAAACTTTTGGAACGATGAGGGACAAAAAATCGACCCATTCCCTCTGCATTTGCCACTCTTTTTTCTACTTTCACTTCCTCTTGTATTCGCCATTAATGAATTGATCAAA
The DNA here is from genome assembly GCA_037576405.1 of Campoplex capitator. Lineage (NCBI taxonomy): Eukaryota > Metazoa > Arthropoda > Insecta > Hymenoptera > Ichneumonidae > Campoplex > Campoplex capitator. Next base: position 19,230,870 of record JARBWI010000002.1, on the reverse strand, counting down.
TGGCAAGAGATTAAGTAAGACATTTCAAATATTCATCCTTTTTATTAATTCAGCGCAAACAAATTGAATACAAATTTGTTTCATTTTCTCTTCTTTCAGAGTTAACGTTAGGTACCAAAAACGTGCTCGTCTAGAATTTGGGACTAAACTTGGTATGAACTCTCCATTTTAATGATGGAACGATACAACTGGAAAAACGTCGTCCAGCCCTACGACTTTACCTATTGAATTTTTAATGCCAAATGTTGCCCACCGGTGATATATTTTTTACAAAACCAACAAAAAATCTAAAATATCTTAATCATTAACATTTGTGTTCGTAAAACTCCGTGACTTGAATGGACAAAGGAACTTTTTCCGGCAGAATCATTATAATTTTTCATGAACCAAGCACGAGGAGCGAGGGGATGGAATATTTCTATACTAAAAGCACAAAACTGTCACGTACCGTTTGTTATAATTTATTTATCAATAACTTATCATTCTTTATTTACATCTGCGAGGTCTCGACTGCATTCTATACACGTACGCTTTTTTATGCTATTCGATTCAAAGTCCTACGCGCTAGTTTTAGATATAGGGAAACGCGAGCATTTATTTCTATTTTTTTTTTTTTCTCTCATCTTCGCATCTACGGCCGGACAAATTCAGTGACTCGAAAGTTCTGGTACACTCGAAGAGATAAAGTACAACAAGCAGCCAGCGAATGTCACAAAAATAAATATTCATATTTTTCTATCACTTCGAACTATTGATTTCGAAAAATGTGTGATGCAATCCCTCAATTTACGGGCGGAAAGAGTTACATTATTTGTACGTTGATCGCTCAGCTATGCTGAGAGTGTGATTGAGGCTCAACGCTACTTTATTTTCGTGGTTGATCAATTTATCAGTGCGATCTACAAAAATCAATGAATAGGCCTCAAAGCACTGCTCAACGATATTTTTACTTTCGGGATGGCAAATTAATCTCTATGCATGATGGTTCGGCCAACTTATGATCTCAATTTTATTGGAAACCTTCAAAAATTCATGAACATAAGGACCTGATGTATATGTTACATAAAAGTGATAAAAATGAAAAAAAAATGGAGAAAAATCCATTCAACGAACAAAATAGTGTCAATAGAATAGTATTGAGCATTTTTTTTCTCATGGAAGTAAATCGAAAAATATATTTTTTGTTTGTATTTACGAATGTATTGCTTGGAATATAATTTAAAATTGCTGAAACAGAAAAGTATCATTTTGCCTAAGAATTTGAAAAAGTGAATGATTCATGAGCAAAAACCGTGATATTTTATAATCATCCCTCATTTGAAACACGTTGAATATTTTTCCTATTGCTTTTCATAACGGCTCTGGTAATTTGATCACCTACCGTATAGTCTGTATATGTACATAGATATAGATGAGCAACGAGAGTCTTGAATTCATTTTTACTGATATTCTAATGCTCCCTAGGGGAAATTTTAGAAAACAAGGATACTCTCACAGTCCTTGACGAATAAAGTTTTTCTCAAAACGGTAAAAGAGCGTAATATTTGTGTTGATTTGAACCGGTCTTTTTTGAGTAGTTCAATCATAAATACGTCGTAGCGTGATTTTTGCTAATACAATTTTTGTGATTCTTCATGAAATACGATTTAGTTTTTTTTTTTTTTTTTTTTTTTTTTAATCAATGCTATTTTTCGAATACATTGTGTATAATACCCTCCATTCGAGGTTGGACATGAATTTAGATCGAAATAAATATTAGACTCGTATGGTCGCTAATATCTTTAAACTCTGTATCGGTGAATAAAGTATTTCGAGCGTTACGAAATCATGGCTCTATTTGAATTTTAATTCTATTACGAATTTACTGTGTCCTTTAGACAGGAAAGTATGGTGAGTCATCGGTTAGTCTCACCCAATTACACACTTGTACAGAATACTGTTAATTTAGACAAAATGTTAGCTGTAATTTTAGCCCCTTCCCAACAGAGCCGCGGCGTGTTTACCACTCGCGATCGAGTAGCTTCCACCTAGACGGTACCTGTCACCACCTCGGAACGAGCCAGAAAATACTTACGAGAATATGTAAGAGGAATAAAACTTCGTCTACACTTCCCTCCAGATTGTTTTCACGAGAGACGAAATTGAAATGTTACGTTTTTTCTTACAAAACTCCGTTTATTTTGGTCTCACGTAAAAACATGCGATCTGCATCATCAGAATAAGTGTGAACATTACTAAGCAATACATGGCTTCGTAGAGTACTTTTGGTGAAAATACTGTCCAAACGAACAAATGAAATCTTTGGATGGTGACGATTATAAAGTATATAGTTAGAGGAAGAAATCGCCATAAGGCACATCTTCGGTTTATCCATAGAATTTTTCTTGTGAAGCTGCAAAAGATGATTCGTATGTAAATGTTTTTCTGACATAGAAAAATGAATGATCTTTCGTTGGAATCTTATTATTTTCTACTTACCACTTCGAGTCTCCGGAAATGGTGCTACGATAGATGAGTATCAAATAAGCCAACACCGGGGCGGAATATGTGTTTATTGATAAAAATATACCAGTTATTAGAGGCTGATACATTTCCATTCCGACGAAACCAGCAGCTACGTCAATGGTGGCCAAACTGTTTGAGTTTCCCTGTAAAAAATAACACAAAGAATGAGATGATATAAATACTGAATTACACAACGAAAGAAATTAAAATTACCTGATAAAAGTAAAATACGTTTCCCATCCACGTATAAACGTACAATATGACATCCTCTCCATTTTTGTTAGCCCTCACTATATCGTGAATAACACGACTAACTATAATTTGCAGGGGCAATAAAATAATATTGTGCGGTCTGTGCAGAATGCACGAAATTAATACCCACAATTGGAGTACAGCGCGTGAAAATTGACTAGCGACAAAGGTGTCTCTCGTTCGGAAAAGTCGACATACCCAAAAGAAGATATATATTATTATGATGATCCAAAAAATTCGAACCACGAAGACACCACTGAAAAGAAAGAAATTTGATAAATAATTATTTTTAAAAACTCACGGGGTGTATGAAAAAAATGTTGTTCAATCTGAATTACTAAGAATAGCTTCGAGTCATTTATTTCTGAAATGGATTTATTGTGCGAAGGACTAACTTGGAATTGAAAGAAAGTGGTAATTTTGCGACACTTCCAGCCACCATATGACGAAGATATATACAAATAACTGCTCCAGCGTGCAGGATCGAAGTTATTATTCTATATTTTTTGTGCTCGCAAACGTGACCGATCCACAGAACAAGTCCAAGAGCTGAAAAAAAAAAAAAAAAAAAAAAAAAAAAAAAAAAAAAAAAACAATCCTTAGTGGAAGAGGCTGGGAGGGTTTCATAAAAGTTTACTAAAAAAAAATAGCGTAGTACCAACGAGAAGTAGAACTGTCATAGCTGTATTATCTTCTTGGTCTCTGAGCCAATTTGCTATGTCCGGCAAATGCGCGTACTTGTTGCCCGTGCTATTCAATTTTCTCAATATCCGATGTATTATGAGACTCAGTATTATTTTCATTCCGAGTTTCGGACTCGAATTATTTTTCATGACTTCAAGAAATAACAATATCAAAAGTGTTGCCCAAAAAAAATACCATGTTTGATGCTCCTCTTCGACAAAACTAGTGCTAGTCAGACTTGCGACATGGGCAAACATACCCAGAATTAATAAATTCTCGTTCCACTGAAAACTCGATATTCGATTCTTCATGGATTTTGTCAAGGATATATTCCCAGCGATATTACTGTTCAACACAATGAGCCCAAGAGCAAAAATATTCAATAGCAAACTTTTCGATTTTGGCAGTATCACATTTTTGAAATCCCAAACAAATCTCAAGATAATATACGAAACAATACTTCCGAAGATCCAGTGTAATTTTTTTAACAACCCTCGTGTTTCATAAATCTCTCCGTTCGCCATTATGTGAAGGACCTAAGAAAAATAAATTTTAGTTTCCTTCCAGAAATAAAATCATTTTTTCGTGAATACACTCGTGGTTGATTGCTCACATGCCCCATAAATATAATCGCAATAGTCATTGTGTGCAGATCATAATCGATAGTACTTGTTATCAATAATTCTTTCATATTCTGGAAAGCCTTATTGTACATGGTTGATGCTTCTTCAACGATATTACTTTCTTCCTGATTATTACTCAGCCAATGCACGTGCAGTTTAACCGCATCCTCATAATACTTGTAGGCTTCTGAAAGAGTTGGAACATTCTTGTTAATTTTAAAAAAAAATCATCATGTTTAGCTGTATGATAGAACTTACGACTAGACTCATGATCCGGAACTGTTTTAAAATGTTTTAAAACTTGTTGAGCGTTGTAGTACAGAATGAAAAGTTTGCTAGAGTTCGATCGACCGTTGAGGATAATAGGTGGAACGCTTCCAATGTTGGAAGCTGGAATGGGGATTCCAAGCATCACAGACAAAGTAGAAGCAACGTCGACTTGATTAATACGGTAAGGCTCGTGAATAGGTTTTAATGGACAATGAGCGCCAATAATCAAGAAAGGCACGAGAGTTTCTTCCGGAGTGGAACCACCATGACCACCCGAGTCTTTCATCCCATGATCGCCGCAAACCACGAGAATTGCTGGCAAACCATTTTCGTTCTGAAAGTCAAATCATTTTATTTTCTACGAGAAAAACAAAAATTAACGCCAAACATTCCAAGAAAATTCGTAACATTTTGTGCCTACCCAATGATGAATTTTTTTATGAATCTGGCCGATAATCTCGTCCATTTCCTTAAGTTTTGGTTTAATGGGAGAGCCGAACGGACCATTTACGTGACCAATATGATCCAGTCCCAGATAATGAAGAATTAATATTGACCAATCGTCTTCTCTTTCGAATTCCATGGCTAAATTTCGCGTCACGTTGTTGTCCACCTGTTGCTCGTTAAATCATCTCAATTCTGTGCCATCTTTTTTGCTCAACTTTTTATAACATTCATATTATTATTCAAACTATCGAATCGTATTACGGTGATTGAAATATTGCGCTGATAATTGTCATTCGATAAATCACTTACTTCCGTAAAGTCATTAACGAAGAATGAATTCGTTCCTTCGTAACGTTTAAACATTTTTGGAAATATTTTAAGCCACGTGTCGTCACCATAAAAATTTATACCGTGTCCATGATCGTTAGCTTGCAATAAAAAACTATCGCCCAAAACTGGAAGGTCTCCAAAGTTCAGAGCTACGTCGACGAAGCTTGAAACTGAACCCGTCATCATTGCCTGGATTATTAAATTGTCATGGGAAGTTAATAATTTACGTTTCCAATACCTTGCAACGATTCAAAATAAATGATTGATTGTTCCGATTTTTTAAGTGTTTTGCTACATCCAATTTTGTTACCTTGATTCTTGGCATTGTGACAGTTGGGGGATCACTTTTGGCCTGCATTAAACAAGATAAATTTTTTTTTATCAACTCACTCGTCATAGGCATCGCCGACAATCCAAAAGGACCTGTTACAAAATCCCACCTCAAAGCATCAATGACCATAACAACTATTTTTTTAACGCTCGGCTTGTACAATTCGTCTATTTTGATTCTGAAAACGTTAAATTTCAGTATTTAATGGTTATTCAAGTTTTTTTTTCAAAGGGCTCGAAAAAAGTGTTAAAAATTACCTGACGTGCTCGACGTGGTCAGGAATGTCAACATGGCTAGCGATATTTTTGTCGTGATATTTAATCGGAAAAAAGCCAAAAAGAAAAAGAGCCACAGCCAGAAGTGCAATGATTAAGGCGTACGTCAGTATAATAAAATCACGTCGAATATTCACTGAAAAAATGAAATAACAGGAAAAGAGCTAAACGCGATGGACTAATATAAGTTGACAATTCGTTTGGCTTACTTTCAGTTATTCTCCCCATTGTCACTTTCTGATTAAACTTTGACGAATAATTGCATTTCTAATTTCTACGAACTTTTTTCATTATTAATTCTCTCATTAACGTTTCATTGTTTGAACCTGTTTTTTTGGAGGTTATAGTCGGATTCGATGTTTGTCATTTTTCTTTCAAAATTCAAAATGTATAAGGGTCACCACAGTCAGGTCACGTGTCGAGTATGCGGCAATAGGTTGTGAGACCCCAAGTATACGCGGTCTAGTTGACCAGTTTGAGCTTGATGGACGTGAATTTGGCCCCCCGACATGAACTTTTCGAAAGTTTTCTAATTTCAATCGTTTGTGTGTCGTTTGTAGAGTATTGTGAGAACAAAATAAACGCTTGTGAGATGAGTTTATCGCGAAAAAATCAAAAATAAAAATTAGCGTGAAATTAGCCCGCCCATTCTACTTTTTAAACTATATGAGTCTAATTGTACGTAAATCAATGAAAAATCGTTTGTAAAACACGAATATTACAATAAAAATGTTTGTAGGACGCATATTTTTATGAAAAAGAAAAACAAAAATTGCATAAATTTTTCCGAACCAGTCAGGGAGACTGGTCGTGTGTACCATACGGGTCAACTGATTAGAAATAAATGAATCTTGAAGGTTCTGAAATGCTAAAAACGATAAGACTGATTCATAAATGCGAAATTATATGGATAGTCTGCTGAACTGATTCAGATGTTGCCACTGCTGGTCTATTCCTAAATTTTTTTTTATGAAAAGATTATATAAGAATATTTTTGAATGTTAAAATGGAATAATTCTACCGTCCAAAAAAAATACAGGATTCATTCTTCATTTCATCAATCAATCCACGGTCAGTAAGAGAAAAAACATTTTATCCTTTAAAGATTAACGATTGAAATGGAAATCGAATTCTTTCAAAAATAATAGTTCAAATCAAAGAAAGCCCAACAGTTTGATACTGAAAATTGCTATGCACAGAAATTAAACCAATAAAAATGATGGAATTATGTACTCACTCGTCGATGTCTTGTTCTCCTCCTCAATAACGAACCTACCTTTGGCAAAACCGAACAGTCCGCAATTCCGAAATAGTCCGCACAGTTAGTTAATATCCACTTCCGTTGCAGGACACTCATTGCAGTTGATTAATTTCCACTCGATTTTTCCCAGATCCTGCATGATTTTGAATTCAGACGAGCAGCAGCAGCGTCGTTTTTCCAACGTTGAAAACGATAGTTCATCGTAGTTCAAAATTCAAATGCACTAATTCACACAACACCAATATTAACTTTTTACACTTCCGAGATAGTAAACGCGTGATTAAGACGTCAAATTTTTTTTAAATTTCCACGTCAACAAACTCTTGCACGGAATAAAAAAATCCATTCAATATTTCTTTGTTCCGCTAACTCAAAAAATGTATTTTTCTTGTGGCAATAAACTTTCTTTCCGCAATTGAATACGGTCGGTGACGAGTGACAGAAAGTGTAATGGCAACTGGTGCCACAGTTTCGTGGCAGGTGAGCAAAATCGTGCGTGCTCACGTGGGTGCACGCGTGCACGGGCGCTAGCGTTCTATTGTACTCTAGCAATTGCGATAGTAAAAACTATTCGCAATGCTGTACAATAGCTGCGGTTATACATGCCTTGCGTGCATTGCGTTGCGTGGACCGTTTGCAGCATCCGGGTTATATGCATGGACCTTGCCTGCGCGACTTCGATATGCGATACAGAAACTGTATCGCGTTCGGAAACAGCAAACTACAGAGTAGATTTATAGCTTTCGTTCCGTTATTCTTGCCGACAATCCCATGGCTTTACGGCCTGCGTGCGTTTGGTGCTTTGCGTTGCGTTGCTCGACTCGCATGTATGGTTGCATCTTAGCTCCGCTTGCGAACACGCGTGCGTGCGAGCATACACGCGATTTTCGAAGCTATAACACAGCCGTCACTGGACTATCTGTCACTCAAGACCCTTGCTCACGCTGCCATTTATCGTGATTCGATCAAATATTCAAAGTAATTCGTTCTCTAATTGAGCACGAAAAATAATATCGTGGGCAAGAGGCTTCCTTACCGGCTTATCGCTTATCACGTTGCCAGAAGAAAACTCGTTGACGAAAGAGAAATAATTGAAAATTCATCACGATTGACAAACGAGTGAATTGTGTTTTACGACCCTAATATTCTTTTCATAGCGTTTTCGTGCATGGTTCGTTTCCGAGAAATCGCGCATATTTTTAAGCTTTTATTTTCGTGCATTTTTTTTTTTATTTTCAAAAAATCGCGCACATTTTCAAAAAAATTTTATCACGATTTTCCGTTTTTTTATTATCCATCGTTGTATTTTTATTTGGTTTAACGACAATTCAGACCGTTTAACGTATTTTATATAAAGATTTTCGTCATTAACCGACGATCAAATAGAATACCGCCTCTCTTATTCCGCACTTTGTTTTATCAATTTCGTTGCAATCAACGAACGATAATGCGCGGTATTGCACCAGCCGACCGATGCTAATGCAACTCTCTCCTCTCTCTGCGCGGCGCGCGCGCTACTTGCCGCCCCGCCCCGCGTCCCGCGGGCGACTGAATGAACGCGAGTCTCTCGCTCGCTCCCTCGTTGCCCCGCGCATGATCCAGTTCTTACGCCTGCCCCTTCCAGTCGCCCCGGCGTGAGCTCTCCCCACCATCCCCGCTACGGAACGGCTTAGCAGGCCAAGCGCGAGAGCGCGTAAACGTAAACACACAGTCGAGGCTCCACGAGTGTAAACAAACCAAACAAGCTAGGGACATTCATTCGCCAATATTTAGCGATCACATTTTCGTGCACCGTATGAATATTCGTTGAGTAATATTTTATAAAAATTCAACAACGTTTTATTCTTTCGTTTTCTCAACGCATGAAAATGCCGGTAGCAAAAAAAAGACCGTCAATCGAATTTCATTCAGTTTTTTGAATCTAGGAAGATTCGTTCCCAGAAAAGTCCGCACCGGAACTTTTAAAGTGCCCAGAACCTATGCCCGAGTCCCAGCATATCATGGTAGGAAATTTAAAAATGTATTAAAGCGAAGAATTATACAAAAAAAATTTTTGAATCCACATCTTGGAACCTAGAACTATCCAGGTTCATAAAGATCAACATTCGAACGATACGTTGAAACAGTAAAACCGGATTAGTAAAAAAAATGAAATTCGATTAATGAAAAAGACAATTCATAAAACTGGACGATCCCAAAAACTGGCAATCATACTGCGCACGCGCGGATCTCGACTATTTATTTTTCTGTGTCCACTCCTTCTCTCCAGTCTCCCTGACTGGTTCGGAAAAATTTATGCAAATTTTGTTTTTGCTTTTTCATGAAAATATGCGTCCTACAAACATTTTTATTGTATTAATCGTATTCTACAAACGATTTCGCATTGATTTTCGTACAATTAGACTCATAAAGTTCAAAAAATAGAATGGACAGGCTAACTTCACGCTAATTTTTATTTTTTATTTTTTCGCGACAAACTCATTTAACAAACGTTTATTTTGTTCTCACAATACTCTACAAACGACACTCAAACGATTGAATTCAGAATTCATGGCGGGGAGCCAAATGTACACCGCTTTGAGCTTGACTTTCATATCAGGCGAGGGATGAGATGTGCTTTTACCTACGGCGCCACCAGCGAGAAAAAAAATCGGAAATTACCGACGGTTGGATTGACAAATAGGAGCATCACGAGTGAGAACTTTTATACCAATTGATAGTAATAAAATAAAATTATACCCTTTTTTATCGATCGAGTCGGGTAAAATTTTTTTTATTTTCCATTTTAATGGAATCGTTTTATTAATGGAGGATTTATCGTCTTACACGGTGAAACGACGATGAAAAAGTTTACCGCATTATGGATAGAAACAAAAATAAAGAAAGAGATATACCATAGAGATGTCATTCGCGATGACGTCAATATATTAAACATTCTTTCACTCTCCCTCTCTCTCATTTTCTTCTTCTATGCGATCACCAGGGAACGAGCATAAATAATAAGATTTATAGCTCGTTACGTTAGAATCTGCGATTGTTCAAGGTGTTTCGAACGTTTTTTTTTTTTTTTTTTTTTTTTTTTTAAATAACAATCACTACTTTCCGGAATTCGAGATTCGATATTGTAAGAATTTCATATGCGGATAAGCTGAAATTTTTTCTCGATAAAGTTATAAATTTTGCATTCTGTGCATGATTATGAAATATTGGCATAACTATAACAAGCAACGGATATTACCGTATATAAAAATTTGACGATTACCTTCCGATCTAAATAATCAATATATGATATAGAAATATTAATACGAAAAATAAAAAAATTAACAATCACACAAAAATGGAGATCTAGAAAAAGTTGAAATGAAAAAAATGTTAAACGACCCAAGAGCGATGTGCATCGTAGACCCATACTGATCGAGAATCGATGGTATTCTAAATTTGAAGTTGTTGGTAGGATCAGCGGGTCCATCATGCAGCGCTCTCTGACGCTTGAGTCGTGACCTTGTGGCATTTGGTACCTGGCTGTGCCAGCCAGCCGAGCGAGCGAGCAACCTCTCACACAACCATCCCCGACTTTCCGCTCGTTGGACATCTCACAATGTTGTCATACATAAATATGTACGTACATACACGTACGTATATAAGATATATCTGAAAATATACAATAACAAAGGATCCATACACCGTCCATACCGTCTCCGGATTTTCGTTATTCTGCTATAGTGTTGTACTCTAGCTCTCTCGCTCTTTTTTTCTTTATTATAGGTTCGAACTTCAATAAGTGTTTGTCAGGCTATTTTATTGATATGAAACATTCACCATTATCGACGTGACGTTGCTATCTCTAGACACAAAATAATGTTACGGGACTCGTGTATCGCGCTCTTCTTCCCCGCACTTATCCTACCTCTATCCGCTTTTTTTTTTTCTAGAATTCGCTTTCTCCCTCTTTCTCCAATTTTTTTCTTTTTCATCCTTTCTCACGCTCTTTATTTTCCCGTTTGTTATCTCTCTCGCTCTCTCTTCCTCTCTACCGTTCGTCATCTTTCTCTCATTCGTTCTTTCTGTATCTTAATCGTGTTTTTTTTTCCTTTCTCTCTCTCACGGCCGTACCACCGCGCGCTGGTTACCGCTTTCAGAACGTTATACAGCGTAGTAAAAACGTATCACACGAAACGACGACGACGACGACGACGACGACGACGCGCCACTGGGATGCTTCTTTGGCGTTATTAGCGATCCCGGGCGCCTCTCGCATAATGCAATGTACCTGTGCTGGCCTGTGGCAATGTCGACCTTTACACCATTGTAAGACACTTGGACTTTTATTTCATCCGTTGTACGCTCCCTGCGCTCCGTCGTGCCGTGTATAGCCGTAGAGTCGAGGACCGATTGTTCATAATTATCCCCGGATCGCGCGTCGCTCGGATCGAGGAAAGTTCTTACACGACTCGTCATAAGTGTTTTTCATTTCTCGCTCGATCTTCCTTTTGCTTTCCAATCCCTCGGAATTATATTTTTCTTTATGGGATCAAATATATCATACAAAAGATTCGCGCAACTTTTATACCGAGCTCTGTCCATTACTTTATTTCTTCCATATTTATGAGATTAAATTTGACGTTAATCGAAACTCTACTGTATATGCAAATAGGCGTAATGGGATTCAGCAGCTAGCAGAAGAGAAGCATTGTGTCCCTATATATAGTTGGTGCGGTAACACTGCGCGAGCCACCGCGTATCCACATTTACAGAGGCATAACGTTTGCACAATTATCGGGGTAGCGCGCTGTTACCGGAAGTGCATCAGCGAAGGATTTGGTAACACCTGCGCGACATTGGCGCGACTGGAACGCTTCGCTGATCTATGAATCGTTCTTTTTTTTCCAACAGTACCATGGTATTTCATTGAAAAAAAAAAAAAAAAGCAAAAGATATAGAATCGAATTTCAGAATGGTGGGAATTCTATATTTTTTGTTCGGGCGATACCACAGCTTCGGCGATATGAATGTGATTTGTGCAATGATCGAAAATGAATAAATTTGCTGACCAAAGTAACTTGACGGATTTTTGTACGAAGAGTGTCACGAAAATCGTATTGTGCTGGATAAGTATAGTTGGAACAAAAGTCGTCAGGGTACGGGGAACAATGCGGGAACCTCTGCCAAACGAGACCACGGTCAACGAAATTTTTAAATCAGATTCATATACTATTTGTTGGCCGAGAGAAAACATGAGCTATAAAAATATAATAATTCAATTTTCATCGATTTAATTTTACATTCAGCGTGTTAAATAGAACGAATTACATTCGCTTATCTCAATCTCAAACGGTTCCCGTTCCATTTTCATTTATTTCTGACCAGAGTCTTTGGTTTTGGAGGAGAAAACAAATGATTTTGAAATTTTCCGATAAAATGTTTGCGATATGATACGTGCCGCGAAGCGATACGAGGATGTTTGAAACAGGTTTTGTCACGAAGAACGTTCGAAAACACGGAACGAAAAATGTATATGATTACATTGTTTTGCTCTCTCTCTCTCGCTCGCAGCATATCTTCACGTAGCAGAAATTCCATGTACGCGGTCCAAAACTTGGTCGCAATTTGTTTACAGCGGCGGTGGGGTTTTGAAAAATGCGCAGAAGCGGAAGAGCGCGAAACGGGGGAAACGAGAGGTGGAATGTTTTGCGATATTTGACTCTCGCTCGTCTCTGCGAAGGTGATGATGATGATGATGATGATGATGATGATGATGGTTATCACCGATTCCGGCGAGTTGTAAAAAAATGAAAGGCTGCTCGTAAGTACGACGAGCTGGACGTGTATGTTCGATCTGTACGTCAAAAGGTTGTGTCACAACTATACCGAACGATATCTTTCTATCTTCGGATAATTACAGATCGTCTAGAAGCCATCGTTTCAAATTTTGCTTGTATTTTTATGCACAAGAGAGATAAACGACAATGTTTGATTGGACAAGTATAAAAAAAAACATATTAATTTTCAACATTATCCGGAAGAATTTAAATGCTGCATTATTGTACAAAAGTTGATTTCATTACGATTGAATGATGTCGAGTATTATCGTTCATTGAATCCGTTGGTTTATCAAATTAATTTGTTTGTCAGGGTTTTGTTACTGTATGCAAATGTAGAATATAAATTGGTATCGCTCTTTACCGGGAGGCAAGAAGGAACTCAATTAGGGCCATAAATCGGTGAAGCGCTCGTCAAGTAATCAGCATACTCTCGTCGTCATACGAGTATGAATGATCTCGCAACACAAACGGGGACCGAGTGCGAGCACGCGTTGTAGCGTTAACCTCCGATTCGCATTGTTTTTCATTTTTATCCTAAATCACTTGTTCGACTTTGAAGTTTTCATATAGCTGGAAAAATCTTAGGAATTTCGAGTAGAAAATTTTGAAAAAAATCTCTTCGGAACATCTCACATATCTTTTGAGTGGAGGAATAAGCTTTATGAAATGAACAACAAAATATATTTTTCACAACGTAAAAGGTGTCGTTTGAAAAGTATCTAGACTCTGGTTCGTAATAAAACACGACGCCGCCTCTCAATAACGAGTTTTCTCAGTTTGGATGCTTTCATAGAATAAATTCGAAGAAATGCATCTATTCGAAAAAATCAGGTATAAAGGAAAACACCTGCCGGTCACCAACGGGCCTATAACATTATTTGAACGACTGTGTCGGTACCAACGTGTCGATTCTCGATGTACATATTTCAATTTGGGAAAAAAATCAATTTCGTATTGATACGCTAGTTCTGGTGCGAGTGTTTTGGGATTGAATAACATGTCGGAGGCTGCTGGAAAACGATGGAGAGGAGTCGTTGTAACGTCGAAAAATGATTCCCTGATAGTTCGAGACCCGGAACTCTGACAGGACTGAATGAACGGTGAGCAGAGCGTGTTCTGCTGGCGGGGGCCAGCTCATCTACTCGTCTCTCGATCTGCCTCTATTGAATCGAGGAAAACGAAACTCGTGATCTGCACGTGACCCGTGTACTATAGCGTCTACGTCACAGAAGAGAAGGTTTAAAGGTTGATTATTAGGTATGCCGAGGGAGAAGCAGAAGAAGAAGGGTGTATTTTGAAAGGAAAGTATTCGTCGGATAATGGATAAACAGAGATGAAACAGGTGGTGGTGATGGTGGGGCAATAGGCCAAAGAAGAAGAAGCTGAAGCACGAGTTCGTATCCTCATGGTGAAGAAACTCGTGTACGTTACACAGCAGACGATGAGAAGACTCGCTGGGAAAAGGCTGAGCGAAGGATTTGAAGGATCGAGGAATCATGCGCAGGGCCTTGGACAATAAGGCCCTCTGTGATTCTCCCGAGCGAAGAGGAAAAGTGGGGCAATCGCGACGAGGATTGGCTGTAACGCCGGTTCGACCGCGGTGTAGTCCGCTTAGCAGGTTTTTTTCTTTTCTTTCTTCAATTCTCTCTCTTTCTCTCTTCCCCTCTCTGTGTCCCAGAGAAGAAATGCGCTATGCAGCGGAGCGAGAAAGAGAGACAGACGTGGTCGACGTTACGGACCCATCGTTGCCTGTCTGGCAGTCGCCTGCTGACCGCGACCGCGTTTATGTCGCGTCAGAAAAGAGCTATGGACTGACCAGAAAGGAATAGAGCTAGATTAACGTATAAATAAATCCCTCATCCCCAACCCTCCCCTTATCCGTAAATTTGGCTTATCGTTTCGCGGAGAGATAAGAAAAAATGGCGAAATAAAGGACTGTTGGATAAGCAGCGCGAGTCCTGGACGCCGCGTTATATATAAACGAACCGCGATTCCACGTATACGTAGTTCATACAATAAGGTGAGAAAATGGGTCCTCCAGCGACTGGATCGGTTCGCTCGGTGCAGTAAATATTTGTCCCCACCACTCTCGCGAGTTTTAAAACGACGAAGAGACAATCCCCCCTTCCCCCCAACTCCTTCCTCCCTCCCTCCCTCCCTCAAACCGCTCAAAAAGTCATTTTCTTCGTACCTGCGCCTGTTTTGCAGTGAGTGCGCGAATGCGAGCTTCGTCGAGACGGGCGAAAACTCTGCCAACGGTTATCGAGAGACGGGTTTCGGTGTGAATTTGCGAATCGTCAAAAAATAACAAACGTGATACTCCGGTTTTTTTACTTCCTTCGTTTGTCTCTCTTTTATATTTATTTTTCATTGGATTCCGTATTGAACGGGAGCAGCGGGACCAAACGACAAACGAATTTGTCGATCCGTTTATAAGCTCGACGCACGTAGTTTTATACGATAATAAACGGGGTGTGTTTCGAGTTTCCGTTTGTTTTTAAGGCGCCAAAGGTGGTTCATTGGTAAGAGTGGTGATCAACGAAGTGTGTGAAATAGGCACGGGGGTGCGCGATGGCGGTGGCTCCGCCGGCCCTGCCGGTCTCCAGCGCCGCTTCCGGTCCCAATAAAATACGATATCGTCGTTCCTCGACGTTCCTTTACGACTTACCTACACGAAACTATCACTCGAGAACGAGGAATCCCGTCAACGCGAGGACTAACAACGTAAAAATGTTTGCTCTTCTCGTCACGATCGCTTTCGTCGTTGTCACGAAAATCGACCTCACCGCCGCCAACAGCACTCTCGGTATGCCATGTTATGTTTTTTTTTTCTTTATTTTTTTTTCAACCACGACTAGTGAGAAAAATTCACTCTGAAACTGCTTGGCGCGGCATGCATGATTCCTCGCGGGTTTCCTCGCGTTGAACGAAATCGGTATTTACGATTCTCAAACGTATATGCAGTGCGGCACGCGAGGCGGCACGCCAAAATCGATCCTATAGAACCTAGCTAGAATCTTTTTTCACTATATAACCGATCGACCGAGCCATTGATCTTGAAATTGTCTATTTTTCCAACGCCGAGTAAGACAGCGATTGCTTTAAAAAAACGTATTTGATGTATTTTTAATTGTTCGAGAGCAACGCGGGCTCGAGCAGGCGAAGAATCTCGTACCGTTAAGCTGCTTTGACTATAGCCAAAATTAACTTGCCGCCACGTGAGCAGGCGAGAGCATCGACCGATGGAACTTTAGTGATCGTGTTCGTCAATTATGCTACATACACATACATACGTTGGTGTGTATATCGATTGCCATCCAAATATGCGTGTCCATATAGTTCTCGGCAACAATATTGTTTTACTGTATACTTACTCAGTGATGCATATCTACATATTTTCCGGTATACATATACACATCGATCGATACTATATAGGAATCACTGCGTGTCGATGAGATTCGCTATACGGATCTTTCCATCCGCCGTTCTCGAATTCGATGTATCATTTGTGCGCCAAATCATATGTTAATTCAGGCGAGATTGTTTTTAATTCAAGTTTGGAAAGTGCACGATAGTATGCATGAAAAGGATTTTCATTAACTCATTGGAGTTCTCAAGGTCGGGAACTGCTGCGTATTCGTCGTTCGCATCGTTTCGATTTTTCGGTGCAAAAAATATCTAATTTCTGAAATATATAATTTCATTTTGCTTTTGACGGTACTATGTGGACAAGAAGCCGAAATAAATCGCCAAGTAAGGTGGAGGGGAGATCTGGTCAAACGGAGTGACAGAGGGGTCGATCTTCCTGACTGATGATCCATTGACTTTTATTGCCGATTAAGATCATCGGCTCTCCGATCTTTCGGTTCGCAACACTCACCGAGGCGAGAGACGTAATAATTGAAACATCAGTCATGGACCAATGCACTCTTCTCTTCTTTCTCTGTTTCACGTGTCATACGCAGTGATTTTCGTTTGACAAATCGTTCGTAAAGACGTGAGAACAGATTGCTCCGAGCAGAATCCAAAGAATCTTAAAACGATTGTTAGTTGATGTTTCTTATCAACATTAGAAAACCCGTACCGACGATTGGCTTACCGTTATTTTTTCATGTTTTGAAAATCTATACACCTGTTCGAGAATAAACCATTATTTTTCGATTCGAAGGTTTTTTATTTCGATGCATATAAACGTATGCGTGAAAATAGAGGTTTGAAATTAGCAACTCGGGTCAGAGTAGTCTTTCTCGAGAAGGATTCACGCGCATTGCATAGGGGACATACAAAAGTGCATAAATTTACATGGGCGTTCGCATCATGATCTGGTCGGATGAGAGTTGACCTCGTTCGAACAATCAATTTTCTCGACTCGTTGTTCGCTCACGGTCAAGCACGTCATTGAACGCGATCGTGCTCTTTACGCTATTCATCTCGAAATACCGGAAGTTTGCGTTATTAATGATCTTTTTTTTTTTTTTTTTTTTTTTTTTCTATCGACCAACCAAAAAAAAATCAATAAACGTATACGAAAGGGTCTTTTATTCTAGAACGATCGTTGCGAGTGTGCAATAGAATTATCGGAAGTCTGCTCGGGATGAGCCGTGTAATGCTCCGAGTCCAATTGAGGCGATTTTTTTAACGAGCCTCTTGAAAAATAATAATTCTGAAAGAATGAGAAAAAAAAATAATCGTAGAAGTTCCGAGTTGAGAGAATAGCAACCTATCGAACGATTAAATGATATCATAACATTCGAATCGACATTCGGATCGAATTGACAACTAGAATTTTCCGCTTAAATCTCACGATCCGTACCGCGACCTCCCAAACGGAATCCTAAATAAAATACCTCCTCCTCCTCCTCCTCAATGACCTTAGAGTCGCTGCGCGTTGATTAATGACGACGAGCTCGTTCATCGCACGAGATTGTCAGCTCGAAGAGTCTTTACGAGTAAATCAAGCTCCAAAATGCAGCTTTGTCTTTCGATTGTGAAGCCATAAAACATGCGGAAGATTCATTACCCAAATTGCCATAATTTCACACAGAATCGATTATAATTATTCGTTTTCTATTTCAGTGCACCGAAGCAAATGTGAATTATACAGGATATACTTTTGACGATCAATAAGCGGTCCTCGGTAGGCTCGTCCCGAAGATCGTAATCGACAGTGCGCCTATATATATTCAAAAAATACGTATATATATATATACACATGAAAACCACGTACATACATAGAATTTAATACGCGAGCTACACTTTGCTTCGCTCTTCGCGAGATTGTTCCAAGTTATGAAACCGGTTTTCACGGTGGATCTTCTGTAATCGTGTACGAGCGCACCCATTAGGTGTATAGGAAAAGCAAAAACGAGATATGTAGCGGGTACACCCAGCGATGTGTACCTCGTAGCGATGCGATGCGATGCGATGTACCCAGCATCCACTGATAAGTAAAGTGTACATCTCACCTCTTCGACCGTGTATCTCCGATACAAAAAGTGTACGATTCAATCGTTTCGCGCATTTTAACATTGCTCAAAGAGTTTGGCCCGTAAACAGACTGGCACCGCCGCCTCTGTTACAGGTAAATATTCGCAATTTCCGCATCAAACGTTGTTTTCATATCTTTCATCGTATCCAAACGACGTTTCAAGCTCGTTCCGTTCTTTTTTTTTTTTTTTTTTTTTTTTTTTTTTTACTGCGGAAGCATACATTTCCAAAAAGTTTTAAATCATCCCCATGCCCTTGAAGCTGCATGCATTCTTGCTGTTTAGGAGGTCACAGTTGGATACATACTTTCGTGCCAGTTATTCAATTGCCTCTCGCGATTTTCAATAGCACGAAAAATAGTCGCACGGGATTTCTCGCTGAAAACGCCGGGGGCATACGAAGCAGCCCTTGAAGAATAAAAGAGATTTGAGAAAAATCATGATTCCATCTTGGCCAATCTGGTTTATATCAAGTGCGTGTGTCTCAGAGTCGTTTCACTATATATATAAAAATGTGTATTTCGTGACTTCGCTCGTCGGATTTTCAGAGCTCCCGTAGAACGGGAGAGTCTTCCAAGACTAAAAACCGGTTTTCACGGCAGCAGTCTTGTCGAACCACCGCGGAGAAAAACATAGAACGAAATACTAAGAAAACTCAAAATGTTTGCTGTAAGACCCGCGGAACTCGTCATATACCTATAAACGCGTTCGCACCTATATACGCGTATACACCACGGCTTTCAATCCGATAGCCAAAACCGAGTACGTCTCTGATATGCCGCCACACGTATGTGTGTGTGACTATAGTCGACTCGGTGATCGTACACGCTCATACGATTTTAAATATTGCAACCTCGAAAAATTGAAATAACAGAGAATACAAAAACGTTTTATCATTTTTCATGGCCTACTTTGATAATCGATGGTCAAGTGCGTGTTATAATGAATCCAGTGACGTGTGGGGGAAGGGGGGGGGGCTTTGGGAAACAAGAATTTCAAGAGCGACCGCGCGATCGATGAGAAACTATTCACCGTACGCACCTGTTGAACTTGGTTCTCTCTCTCTCTCTCTCCCCTCGCATCCTTGTTCAGCTCGGTGAAAATATTACCAGATTTTAAATACTAATGGAAACTGACTTGAGGAACACGGAAAATAAATGTGTCCCTATGGAAAAAGGTCGCTGAGGTACAGCTCATCTTTAGTTCCGACCAAATTTCTATTCCAATTACTTTCTTTGAAAATTATGAGCATCTTTTAACTTTTTGTTGGGGCCATCTAATTTCACGAACCTCAAATTAATGATAATTATCGCACATTAAATGTCCATGTAACTCATCGGGAGCAAAAAAATTCGTTAACCATTTTGATAAATACGGGTTCGTATTACATTGAGCCTGCTACGAAAAAAAAAAAAAATGAGAATCTAGAAACGAGGACTTCATTTATCGTTCTGAACGATGGGAATATAAAAAAACTCACGATTAACTCGTCACTTTATCGCTGTGCACTCTATTATTATTCCGTGACGCTCCGAAATAATCCATCACACTTTTTGGAGTCTTCCTATACACGAACATGTCTCAAAAGTGATGGTTCCCTACTTTCATTTCCTCTTTTTTTTTTCGTTCGTTAGCTCGTACACGATACACCGTGAGCCAACGTGGCTATATTGTATCAGGTGCATATCAGTATTTGTCAGGGTGATGCTATTCAATGTCAGTTCGATGGTTCATTCTTCGCAACGGTGGAGGTGAAAAAAAAGCCTTGATATCGAACAAGCTCGTCGCGTTGCAATTATGTTGTTGCCATCTTTATTTTTTTTCTTAATTGAACAAATAACCACATACCTGCATGCATAATTGCTGAGAGTGATTAGACAACGTTTTTTTACTGAATACTTTTATCTCTTTTGGAATTCCTGGCGAAAGAATTCTCGACAATAAGCACGAATCCTGGATTCTATTTATTTGATTTATTGTGCATATAATGATTTCGGACTAACTCACGATTCGTTGATTGGCAAAAAATGTAAATTAATCGATAAGAAGATATTCAAACAAATATGTTTAAAAAGTGTTATTTTACGTTGTAGAGATAAAGAGAATTCAAACGAATCTCGTTATCCGGATACCCTTATGCGCGATTGTTGGAATCAATATGTGATTATAAAAAGTGCGAATATAAATCACTGAACAAAAATAATTAAGTTATATCGTTCTAAAATTGAACGGTTTATTGTTGGATCGTCGATGAAAATTGATTGTTTGAAGAAATTGAGAATCAAGTATATCCGCGGAGAGCGATGGTGCTTATTAGGAGCGAGATTAAATACCGAGAATACATGATGTATATGTAAGGTTTCGCACACTCGATTGATGCACCAGAAAACGAGAAATGAGCTGACAGCTTACCGAGAATTCTGAATAAGCCTCGAGATGCGTGAATGCATCGCGTTGGATACTGCGTGGTGTATATACGTGCTGCTGGGCGATTCCCTTCGTGCACATGATGTACTCGGAACCCTCGCACAGGTCTCGGAACAAAAAGCTCATTCCGAGTCACAGTGACCTACATACTATACGTGTATATATCCTTTTTCCTCAACTCTTTTTTCTTTTTTCTTTTGTTTTATATCGCTCACGCGTGCATTCGTACGTTTATTTCGATAGTATTTATGCGGTCAGTGAACATTTAAGAGCAACGTCAAATTCATCTTTTCCGATGAAAAAAAAAAAAAAAAAAAGTATTTTTTAAAAATATCGTATTTCGATGATAAAAGTATTGAAAATGAAAGAATAATCAGCTCTAATTGCAACGGTGAATCATAATCGATTAATATAAAAAGATGTACAGCGAGGATGTATGAGGAATAAACAGGAAACGACACGAGAGATTATTGTTGCATACGAATCTTTTACTTTCGATGGCATGCGCATCGTATCCTTGATGACAAAGTTGGAGACCTCGATAATAATACGTGTGAAAAACAAGTAGTATACGCAAGTATGAAAGTCACAATTAACTATACGGACTCGAGCTGCTAATTTCTTTTCTTTTTTTTTTTTTTTCTTTCAATTCTCTCGTGATTATACGCACCGATGAATTTATCGCTTCGTCAATAAAGATTATCCGGCCCGGATATTTGGCACATTTAAGTAGTCGCGATTTCGACGCGTCAGGACTTACAATTAGCTTTATACATGCTTACGTTAACTAATCGCCTAAAGTCATTAATGTGTAATATCGTAAGCGTCCGGCTTGGCACGATATGCGTCCTGATTTTGACGCCACGCGGCATAAACTCACGCGCGTGCACTTTATAGCACACACGGGGTGTCTCAAAATTTGCAAGTACAATTTAGAGGGCCCTCGATCGCTTCTATACCTATATACCTATATACTTTTCACGAAGAAAAAAGTACTTTTTCGTGATGTAACATTTACGATTTATACGACCGGTAAAGTTGACGGCGCAAAAGTGCACCGCGCCGCGCGCGTTCGCTATACAAATTTAGACCGCCTGTTGCTTAGCATTTTTTCTAATTCCAATTTCCCGGCTGTTAGTGCCCGTTGAGCAGCATCTATCAATGTCCAATGATCGGTATATAGGTTTAAAATAATCAAAAGATTCAACGGTTGAGACACGTGTGGGATTATCGACATTTCTGAAAGTCAAACATTCATTTATATGTTTTAGCTTGTCGGTGAAAAAATATTCGAGTAAATGAACAAGGAAAAATCATAAAAAATTCTTTCAAAAGATTAATGTTAATTGCTCATTAGCGATAACCGATATGTCACCGAGATATTTTCAATGACCGTTATTTTCATGACTCCGTTATCATATAATTTTAACAACACATCGCAAAATAAATGATGGACCGTTTAAGCAGAATAATTCTAATAAATTCCATTGTAATATTACGTTTGGAAGATTAGAACACGAGTCATTTCCTTTTGCACGCTTCGAATTACGAATATACGGATACTTGTAGAATAACTAGATAAGTAAAATTGCAGAAACTTCATTAGCCGTTCGTGCAGTATGCCGAATCTCAGTTTCTTTGTTCTCTAACATTCCATGACGCTATGAAACTTTACAATGGTGTATACTACATTTTTCCTGCTTTTATTTTCGTCTTGTACTTTTTTGCCTGTTTTTCTATTTTTTTTTTTTTTTCATTTTTTTTATTTTATATTTTACGGCGAAACAAAACCGACGCAATCTCACGAGTTCTCTCGACGCGGTGCTCCCCGCTGGCCAAGCATGGTCGATTTTCTATTCAACGACCGTGGTCTCTCTTTCTCTCGATATACGTGACCGTGAAACCCGAGCTGAAAACTAAATATATTTGCCACGACGTTACAGCTCACCGGGAAAGCCTTCGAGCGTTCGATGGACATACTTTTTTTTTTTTTTTTTTTTTTTTTTTTTTTTTTTTTTTTTCATTTTTTTCCCTTCTTTCACCACCAGCTCGGCTGGTATATACCTGTGTCCCCGATGTGATGCACACATTTGCTTACTTCCTGACGGTACAATGATCTTCCGGTTGACCCAGAGATCATCATTCCCGCAAATGCGCGACAAACGACGACGAACAAACGTCGTTGCGTTATTTCGAAATGATAATTTTCGTCGATCAATTAAACTTAAACTCTGAGCAATTAACGCAATAAAACACTACCGCGAGTGAAAGAAAAATTTGAGAATAAACATGCACATGGATCGCTTGGATGTTGGTTTTAATCGTTGCAGATATATTTTTCAGTTTAACGAGTCCGGCAATGATACCATTGTTACAAATATTTGTATACGATGAGCGACGATTAATGCGCGACAATTCGTAGAAATGATTCGATAAAATGTAGAGTTTAATTCGGGTTAATTGGATCGCAGTAGCTGGCCGGACCTCAGGGTTCACGAACTTTCGGGGATCGATCGGGTTCAGATTTTTCTTTTTTTCTTTCGCTCTTGACTCTGATTATCAATTGTCTTCCAATGTTGCGGAACTCGTGGATATGGATGAGGAGAGACGCGCGCGCAACGAGTAATCGTTTATTCAAGCAAGGCGCGCGGTGAGAGTGTGTGGGCAGGACGAAGCGGGGAGTGAAAAAAAGACGAGGAACGAAAATGTAAATAAAAAAAAAGGAGAGATAGAACAAGATAGAGGGAATAAAAATAGTGATGGAGGAAGTTGAAAGATAAAGAGAGAAATAAGAAAGGTGGCGGAGAATGAAAAAGAGAAAGAGTCTCCGTGGCGTTGTTTTGTGGCTCTTCTCTTGTAGGATGAGATAGCAAGGTTCGTCGGGCAGGTAAAGTCAGTAGGCGGGCCGAGGTTCATTCACCTCGGACTAGCGGGCGACCGGCGTATAGCGGGACCGTGGCTCCAATGGTCCCGTGTATACCGATCGCGACTCTCTCGCTGTATAACATACGAGAACTCTCTATATCGAAGCGAACACTTTTCTTCGTCTTTCTCCTTTCATCTTCCACGATTATCACCGCAAATTATCATTTAATTATATTTTACATTTTTCCCTACTCTTTGCATCACCGCGCCTCTTCCTATTGTCGTCCGCGAATTGTCATACGGTTGTAATCCTTTGAGAAATAATCAAACGTCACATCGTTTTATTATTTTCTTTCATATGCCACAGATGTCATATGCCATGTGCCAGTTTGGAGATAAAAAAAACTCCGAAAGTTATTGTGCGAATAATAACTTTTATCGGAAAATAAAATTTCAATGCTCTTGATCCATGAGTTTTTATCATTCAATAATTTGACGTAATTTCAGTTTCTTGGGTCGATTGAGACTTTGTTATGCGGTTTAAATTTTTATCATATTTGCAGCTTTACTTGTTCCGGAGTCTCGATAACCAAAATTTGTACCATTTTTTATATGAACCGATTGGATTTTATTTATCACAATCGTTGATGACAGCGCCGTTGATTTATATATGGATACGCGGAATCATGGAGGAATTATTCTGACAAACATTTCAAAAAAAATCTCGCATCTCATCCGTATTTATCCTGATTTCTCATGAAAAATATATTAAACACGCAATGGCAGAAACAAAAAATAATTCAACGAATTTATTCTCCTCAATGAAATATTTCGCGAGTAATTAGTCAATGCAAGTAGCCGCATTTTATCTCGCGGATAAGACAAGAGTTTAAAAAAATTGGCTCGATATTGTGGTAAGGGTCGTCGAGTATAACTCATCGCATAATTCACAGGTCAAACCGTGATTCCTCTTCATGCAGATAATGTATGTGTAATTTATACACAATGTGTATATACATGCGAAATTCGTGGTACAATTTATCTCTCGTAGGATCCAGATTCACGTCACAATTGAGTCTGCATGGATGAAACGTATGTATATACAGATCCATTGTTTTGTGTTAAGCGGTACAGCCTGCTGATGTAGCAGTAATTTTGATTTCAATTTTTTTTTTTTTTAATCTTCTCAAGGCACAAAAAACAATCTAGCCAAAAAAGGAAAGTTGAAGAAGAATACCGTAACTTTGATACAGTTGATAGTAATCGGATAAAAAAATTATCTTACAACGAAAGGATAGAGCCGCGAAGTTGCAAACTTTTGCTCAAACTGCAATGCGATGAGTCACGTCGTCGCATACACATTCATATTTGTCTCCTATGTAAGCGCATTTATTGAACATGTACATACATACGCGGGAGAGGGAGAGAGAGAGAGAGAGAAGAGATGACCCGTGTGTCACTTGAAATGATATCTTTCGGTCCTCTCGTCATGACGCTGCCCTCGCACGTAACCCCCCCGAGGATGTACGCATTCTCGGTACATGTAACCAGGGAGCGTTGTGATTCACCCACGCATACCTAAGGTAATTCGACCAAACTGGTGTGTACTCTGTATAATAATGCACTTTCGATATGATGGTTATGACGATTCTACTCTATTATTATAATACAATGATCCGTATGAACCAGTTGCCATTCAATGTCGCGATAATCGTATTAATTAATAATAGTTCTTTTTTGAAAGAGGTATAGGTAAATAATTTTAAAATTGTCGCATGACTATTGCCGAAGAGTTCTTTCTAGTCAATTGCACCGGGGTACGAGGATGACTTCCGGCGTTCGGAATACGTAGATTAACATATATGTGCGAGTGTGCGGATTGATGGATACGAATGTATAATGACTGTATTCGCAGCTTCGCAACGCCGTAATGCTCTTGAAAATTGAAATATCGCGATGGATAAAAACGATTTTTTTTTGCGGTCGATTCGGTGCTTTTTTGAATTATGAACGGTCAAACGTATCTTGCGACAAACCGATAATCATTTTTCCTCTCCGGTTCATAGAAAGCAGAAGAGATATTAATCGCGAATACGCTTGGTTTTTCTGTTGGATTTTATTTTTTTCTAAATAGCATGTCGCGTTTATTCGAATGACCGATATTTTTTGGCCGACGATGCCCTCCGTCAGACCTCCGCTATTTTTTCCATAATCGCTCTGCGCTCACATACATATTACGGATTACGTAAACTGAATTCGCACAGTTCGCCTCGATATTTCTTTTCGATAATATCCCGAATCATAATGCGAAGAGTGGCGAGTCATCGTGTCGAATCGCGGAAGGATTTCGTTTCTTTTTCGCTTGCGCTATCCGTTCGTCTATTATTTGCAACGTTCGATTAAATGAATCGTTGTTATTGAATCCAAAGTTCAAGAACTCGAAAAAAAAAAAATTATGCGAAAAACGTACGATCAAAGGAAGACAGCGAAGAAACTTTATTTCATATAGTTTTTTTTCTTCTTTTTTCTTTTTTTACATCTGGTGATTTTATGAAACTTGACTAAAGATTTCAGCGAGAGTCGAGCGAGTCCCTCCGCTAATGTATATAGATGCGTCTATGTATATGGATGGAAGAGCCAAATAACTTTGTTTAAAGGCTAAAGTCGCGTCGCGGGGCAAGCCGAGTCGGTTCTACAGCGGTCGTGATGATCTCGTGGGTGAAAGCTGCCGTGTTTTCCCACGACGATGACGAGCCGCCCGCCCCATCTTTACAATACTCGCACTAATCGCGATGCAATACTCGCTCGTGAAATGTTCTCAAACCTCAACAAAATATTATATGTATTCGTTTCGACCTATTTTTTTTTTTTTTTTTTTTTTTTTTTTCTTTTTTTCGTACATTCCCATGTACACAAATTTGTGAGCTACTATAGCACGTCCACCTCCGTAAATACGAAAAAAAAAGAAAAATTCCATGTAAAATAGAATTGTTCGATAATCTCACGTCCAGCAGCACTAATTCTTTTGCATGTCTCGAGAAATTAACGAGTATAACGAGGATTATTCTACCCAGATTTCAAAGAAGCAAAAAGTGGTTCTTTTATTTTGTTTTTTTTTTTTCTGTTCATTTGTATAATATATGTTTTTCGTAGAAGCAGAAAACTTGGAAACTCGCAGAATTTTTTTTTATCATTCGTATCATTTGGCCTTGAGTACAGACCGATAAACTTAAGCAAAAAGCAAATAATTCGCAAACTCTCAAAAGAATTTCCGCGTAATAGAGGGGAAACATTTAAAAGATTTGAATATACTTGAGTTTCGAGTAATAATCAACATATATTCTAATGCGCTATAGGTCTGCTGTTGACGCATGCAGAATCGTGCATTCTCGAAAAATCTTGAAAATTCGTTACGTCCGTGTGAATACTTGTACGCGCATTATCTTCTTGATACGTGTCCAATCTTACAATGAACAAACCTCCAAAACAAAAAGAACGTGCATGTCAATCTCGTCGTTTCGAGGTATTTCCGTGAAGTTAGAAATAAATGGAGAATTCACATTTGCGACAAAAAGGAAAATTGTATTTTGAGAGAAATATCATTTCATTCTTGGGTTACAGCATCAAACGTCGTGATTATTGGTTTGTTGCGAATCATCCGGGCGAAAATTTTTAGCATCATTGGAATATGCTGTGACGAACAGAAAATTTGCACTGGTCGTCGCCTCGGATCGAAGGACATTTTTTGATGCAAGGGCATGATTATCTCCTGGAACTGATGGTTATTTTTTACTATTTTAATAACGGTTGAGCTAATTGCCGAGAGGGGGGGAGAGAGAGAGAGTGAGTCAAGTTTAGTTCTTTCGAAGCGGCTCATTAGCCGAGGAAGAATTTTTCAACCAGACAGCTTTTCCCATTATTAAAATTTTATTATTAGCCAGCAACGAGTCGTCGGCATCATTTTTCTCGCCCATATGAATACAATTTATATACGGACGCGTGTATTTCTCTAATTCGCGTCACCATCAAATACAATGTTTAGGATTTGTAAAGATTAATACTTCCGATAGCGAATAACGCGACTCAATACAGTAAGTCGGAGAGCACAAAAAATACATTCGTTTTCCGGTAATTTAAAATGAAGGCGAGTGATTATTGATTTTTCTTATACACGAGTGTTTATTCCAAGAAGTACAATTAGAAATAATAAGCCTTTTATATTCGAGCAACTGCTAAAAAATTTATTGCTCGTTTAAAAAACATAATAAACTCGCCGAATTGGAGGTTTGGCTCGATGTTGTTAACGATTATTTATATTCTTGCATTAATTCCAGGATAAGCTTAAGTATCATAACAGATTTTGATGAAATTGCATCAACCGTTAATTATTTATCGAGTGGTTGGAAAAAAAAGAAAATTTCATCATCAAATTAATCGTCATCAAAATTGGATATTTGTGTCACAAAGATGACCCGAAATAACTCTTTTCGTCGAGTCAAACAATAAAATGCTCGCGTATGCGATAATAGCTATTTTCGTAACTTTGAAAGAAGAAAAAAAAAAAGAAACGAAGAAATGTTGTAATCTTCGAACAGCACACTCGGAGAGTCTCTGCTTGAAAGTTTTCGTCGAATAAGGAAAATATCGTGCGTTCAACTTGCCTCGAATCCTGATGATGCAGCTGGTCATTTGTGCTACTAAAAGGCGATTCCCGTATATACAGCATTGTGGTCAGGGCTTTCTGAACCATATATAGGATGTTCTACTTGGACCAAAATTTCTCATCATAAACAAGTATCAAGAGTTTTCAAAATAATCACTCAGCCATATCAATTTAAGGGGAAAAAAAATATCAGATATATTTGATATCCAAATATACGATATAATCTGGGGTACAAATTTTCGAGCTTCTGCAGAAAGTCATTAACCCCCCTTTCATTCCTGTGTCTGTCCTCGTACGTGCGTCATATTTACAGGCCAAGTCCGAACGAATGGGCTCGCGATCGTTAATATCTCACTTTTGAAAATGGATCTCGCAATTATAATGAGAAATATGCAATTATACAATGCTTCCCCAGCGTATCAATATCTGCTGAGATCTGCTGAATTTTGAAAGGTTCATGGCGGTGGTACTACCGGGTAAGATATTCTCATATTCTGAATGACGCTGTATATGATAAAAATACCTGTTGACAAGGTTTACAGCTGGTTCTGGAGTCAATGAGACGATGAGAGATGTCGTTGAAAGAGAATGAGAGACGAGTACTCTTTTGAGGAGTTGATGGGGAAGGGAGGGAGGGAGGGAGGGGAGTCTCTCAAGACCTTCCTACTAATAACTATTTATATGTAATCGTATTAATGCATTATGTATATACATATACAATATAGATACAGACACAAAAGTTATTATAACTCGGTTGACGTCCCGAATCGTAGTCGTTTTATCCCTCGTGTATTGTACAGAGGTTACGAGACTTATTATAAGGTTACTCCAATTTCAGTTGGCCACAGAATGCTCACTCGGCCACTTCCTCTCGTTGACGATGATGTGTTTCTTCGAGCGTGCACCGAGACGTCTGCTCACAAATACACTCACAAATAACTCTGAAACAGACGTCCGAGAGAGCACTTTCCATCTCGAAAGAAATGATAAATATATATATATATATATATATGTATTTATGCGACCGTTTGTAAAGAATTTTCTAGCCTTTAAAAATGTCAAGAAAACTCTATTTTTTAATAAGTTGCAACGTTTCGAGCGAATTCACGTTGAATTAATGAACAAATAATATATCTAATGCGATTGGACAGTCTTGCAATTAAAAATAGCAAACACTGTATACATAAAAATATTGTGCTTCAATGGATTTGAATAATATTTTACAGAACTAACGATGTATATGGAATATGCGTATATACTTGAATCAATTAGCTCCAGACGTACCGATTCACAAACATCTCTCGTAATGTACGTCTTTCTCTATCTCTCTATCCTTTTTCGCCCTTTTTCCACGATTCACTGTGGCCCTCGTTATACTTTTCCTTGAAACAAGATCATAGAAA
The DNA here is from genome assembly GCA_037576405.1 of Campoplex capitator. Taxonomy (NCBI): domain Eukaryota; kingdom Metazoa; phylum Arthropoda; class Insecta; order Hymenoptera; family Ichneumonidae; genus Campoplex; species Campoplex capitator. Next base: position 19,201,226 of record JARBWI010000002.1, on the reverse strand, counting down.
GAGGGAGAAGAAATCATAAAACGCGAATGAAAAGCTCTCGCTCCAATTTCTGCCTTCCTTTTCCTTGCATGCAACATCGGGGAGTGTTTTTTTTCTCCAACTTCTTACAGTAACAACTAGCTATCTATGATGAAACAGACAGTTGTTTCATCAACTCGTATTTTGCTATTTCTATTTTATCCATATATCTTCCTTTTTATTCATTTTACGATTGTTTTTTATATCTCGACTCTTGCACGAATGCATGCTCTTTCTTATTATTATTTTTTTTTTTTTTTTTTGCTAACGGAATAGATAACCGAATCGAGCTGGATCTCTATATTGATATAAAGTTAGTATATACCCCAAGTACTAAAACCATTGACGAATGTATTAGAAAATATCTTGCAGAGTTATAAGTAGGAAAGCCAAGATATCAGAATCATTTGTCGTCAATTTAAATCAATACACGTAGATGAGAAATCATGGCGACTGCCACGATCATTCTATATTGTAGGTAGACGAAAATTAATCTTTTCCCGCTGAAGGACGCGTGACGTGAATCCAGGCCATGATGAAAATCGATACACATATGACCTCATCATTCGATCAGCTGGATGAAAAAAAAAAAAAAAACAAAAAAACAAACAAAAAAGTTAAAACTTGCATTTTAAAAGCTGCACACGTACGCGAATCTCACTTGTGCCATTTAAACGTATCGAGCGTATTATCACAGTAGTATATAATGTTGGTCTATCGAATGATATTTCTTATTTTGAAAATTTTCTTACATACGTTATTATACGAAACTTGTTAACGAAATGCAACCAAATTAATAAACGAGTCAACGAGTTACGATGCCGCGCGTTTAAGTTCGCATGGAATGTTGCAAAATCTTTCTCGCTGATGTAGGAAGTGCCAAAAAAAGATATTCATGCGCGAATATATAGATCGCGTATAAATTTTCCGAGTAGAACGGGTGATGAACGAGTTCTACAGCGGCAACAACCGTGTACGGAATCGCGCCACTTTCTATGAAACTAGCAAATTTCACGTTCTCAACGTTGTACACCTATTTACAATACAACTATATAGTATACAAGCATGTATCGGTACATATGTATATATTATATGGTTGAATTGGTATTGCTCAGGTAGAGTTATTCGCAGATCTTGTCTTCGAATTTCCGTACAATCCTAATGTGTCTTAATTATACTCTCCTTTCTGCATTTAGACGATCTAGGAATTGTTCGGGTTTACTTTTATTCTCTTTTCGGTATTTCTCCTGCTATATATCTATACTTCCCTCCGTGTCTATTATTTAAAAAATTATTTATTTTTTTATCATCTTCCGTTTCGATTCTTGATCGATAGATCGATGCTTTACGGGTCAATTCACGCTCATACTTTTGTTCCTCGATGAGCATGGTTTTCGGCGAATACGGTAAAAAAAAGGTGTCATTGGTGAAATTAATGAGAAATTGGAAGAATCGAGGAATGTTGATTATTCTCAGAAACGGTAAGAAAAAAGTGTATATTTTACTTCCTTTATATATGAATGTTTCTTCATTCTCGAAAAATTCATAAATCTTCAAAAATCATTTTAAAAACATTATTCACTCGAAGAGTTCAACTCTTTTTGAAATCTGATGAATAAAAACTCGGGCAAGTGAGACTCGGTCAATGATTCGAAAAGAAAAATAAAAGTTTCGTTATTTGGTCTGGAATGCCCTATACACATTGGTAGAAAAAAATATCGTGGTCTCGGTGTCATTGTATCATAGACTACCGTATAAGTGACTTAAACCCCGTCGAGTCTCCATTCTCCCCAACGAGCTGCGTTCTACGCTAAATCTCATCTAATGATCTCTCTCTCTCTCTCTCGCTCTTTCTCTTTTTTGCATTTGTGATTTGGTTGTCATCGAATGTAGAGGCCCGTTGAGAATTTTTTCCATATCGTATAAAGTTTATTTATACGCCAGAGGAGTACGATCTCAGCGCATTAAATAAACTATCTATTCAAGTATCTATCGAGCTATCTCTTTCCCTCGTTCTTCGTTTGAGCAAAACAGCATCGAAATCGGGACAGGGACGCCGCTATTACCGGTGACTCTTCGTGGCGCATACGTAAGAGAATAACCAACACATTTAAACGTATTTGTGTACTCGTACTCTCGACCTAATGTACAAGAGAGATCACGTACTCTTAGCAATTTCGTCATATTGTGTTTTAGCCCTATTGTCCAAGAGCAACGGACAAACGCTTCCTCGTATAGCGAGAGAGAGAGAGAGAGAGCGGACTTTGTTACAGCGTTCAAAACATTTCAATGCCAATGTTTTCATATATAAAAATGATATATGTATAAAAAAACGTTACTGGAGTTTTTTACCGCCGGTTTGTGTGCGCTTTTATGCAATTTTTCACCACAGAATTGTATTTTTCACGAATGACGGTTTTGGATACTCCAAGCCTCTGTTTTCATTCGATATAGATATAGATTCGAGATAATTTTACAAGTTACTTTTTTTTACGATAAGTTTTATATTGAAAAAAAAAAAAAAAAAAATGATTTCGTTTATTCTTGAAAAATATCGCAAGCACTTGAAGCGTCAAGAATAGTCACGCGTTCTATTATTTTTCTCGATGGGTTCTACGTCCTCTTCGTAAATTGTGTATAGAATCCAACTAGCGCATATATTTCTGTCAAAAAAAAAAACAAAAACAGTTCTTTGTTTTCCTACCAAGCTCTCATTTCATTTAATTCCCGTTGTTTATCGTTTCAACCGAATGTACCTGCGGTGAATGTTTTCATTGATTTTTTTTTTTTTTTTTTTTTGCGTACAACATGGAATGAAATGCAACTCTATGGGGCTGAAGCCCATTATTCCAACGGCGTAGCGATAAGCAAAAGGTGTGTGCGTGCGTGTGTGTGTGTGTGTGGGTGAGCTTATGGTAGAACTGGGTTGTCGGGCAGAATGTCGTGTTATGCCTTGTGAGCGGAGATGTTGCCAGCATGCTTTCCTCTATGAGAGAAGCAAATTGTATATCTCTTAGCGAGCGAGAGAGAGAGAGAGAGAGAAGAATGTCCGAGAGAAACGAAGAGAGACGAATCTGTGCATATATCTACAGACGCGGCAGCGTCTTGACGCCAAGTGTATCGTTTGACGTTAAATCGAACAATTCTTCAATTGCCTACATTTCCACTCACTTGGATTAACAAAAAAAAAAAAAAAAAAAAAACTACCATGTATTCCTCGTGTATTTGGGCGACCGAGGGGAACCCTCCACGATCGTTTACACATTTTAGACCGAAGCTAGAAAAAACAAAAACGTTAGTTTCGGTAATTGGTGTCCGCGAAATAAAAAATTATGAAACTTTTCGAAAAAACATAATTTCTTGAAAATTACGATTGCCCCGGAATCTTTATTTTTTTTTTGTGCGCGTCGTCATCTATAGAGTTATTTGATACATGATTTTTTATCGTGCATGAAGATCTGTTAATTTTTGAATATCCGAGTCTGTGCTTAAAACATCGAGTTTCAAATAGCAATAGTTTTTATTGAGACAATAATGGAAATAAGAAGTTGAGAATTATTTGATTTTGATGCAGAATAATTTGAGAATTTTCATATTCGAAATAACACACGCGTAAAAGGTCAATGAGAATAAAATTGGATATACGATGTGAAGAATTTTTTCATGCACGAATCTCTTGATGTCTGTGATTTCTCATACCGTTTTAGATTTTATGAAAAACTTCGAGAATCTACGTGCTGCTGGCTTCTTGAATGTAGAATTTTATGAGCGTTTCATTTTTTTTCCTTTGCTCTATTTAATTCAGGAAAATAATATTCAAGTTTAAACGTAGTAGACTTCAAGGAACACTGTATCTCATATATGCACATGCTAACATGTATGTAGTACATTTAGTAAATTCGGATAATGAGCACGTTTTTTTTTTGTTGGTGCAGCTACGAGGAATGAGGTTACGAGATGGAATTTTCGTTATTTCGCTTCACATGAAATTGCGAAAAGATATTGGTGCCTAAAATAAAATTATGGTTCACGGTTTTTTTGCGCGCAAGTATCGCCAAAAAGCGAGACCCTGATTGACAAAAAAAAAAGAAAAAAAAAAAATTGTGGCATCGAGATCCTTTGAAGGAAGAACATTCCTCGTTTCTCGGAATGTCGAAAAGAAAATCGCTTTCATTGAATTAAGAAAAAAAAACGATGAGCTGCTAAATTTTCGTCGTTTATGATATGTGTAAAAAGATGACACGTTGAAAATCCATAGTGTATCCAATAATTCGATTTATATTGTAGTTCGTCATGATTCAAATATCTCGATCGGTAGGATTTATTTTGCAATATTTTATTTACAAAAAATAATCGTTGGCCTGATTAATACTTTTTGGATTCATGTGTCATTGTATGAGAACTCGGGTACAATGAAGTGTGGGTCATCACATGTAGTAATTGCTCAATTATCATCATTTCTTCATGAATAATTGTGTGCCAACGTATGAAAAATGTATTGAGTATGCTTTCTAGATTGTTGCGCTTCGTCGTCAGCATTTTTTCAAATTGTAGTTAAAAAATAACGGCATCAAAAGCGGTAAGAAAAGAAAACGCTCAAAAAATCGTGAACCTCGATAATGTGCGATAGTTCCGAAGAAGATCTCTATGACGTTATGCTTTTTATGACATCGCTGTAACGGCATTTTTAATGAGCTCCAAATAATGCATAGAAAGCATGTCTGTGAGGAGCGAATGATCTCAATGGGCCATTCACACTCGATAAATAAATTCAGAAAAAGATGGCCGATACCAGGAGGAATAAAAATCCTCAACATTTGCAGGATTTTAAGTACGAATATAATGAAATTTTCTATCGAAATTAGTCGAATAGTTGGTTAAATTATAAAACAAGTGAATGTAGTACGGTATTTGCCGAAAAATCGATGAGTCACTTGAGAATATGATCAATACAAAAGTTCCAACTTCAAGATTTCACCTGTTTTTTTTTTTCCGAATGGGACATTTAATGAAAATTAAAAAAAAAATTTCGAAAATTCGTGCTACGATCCTGCAGTTGAGAATGTGTTTATCCAGCGTAAACAGAGGAAATATATTAAATTGATATATTTGTTTTAACAAGGATTATTGGCATTTAAAGGCCCATATATAGATAGAGGAGAGTATAGCGCGACGACGGTAAGCTAAGTAGGTAAAGCCACACGGAGCGTAGCGGGCGATTCTGGTGCGCGAGCGTTCCGTGTTGCTCTCGCTCGCGGTACCAGGGAGCACAGCCTGGCACGAAAGCCCAGGCTATATGCCTTCGTTCCTCGTTCGCATCGTCGTGTTTCAAAGTCTGTGCTGCTGCACTTCGGAAGACTCCCGAGTGTCTCCTCCCCACTCCCTCCTCCTCCACCACCTACGAACATTTTCTCTCGCTCTGACTCCAGACTCCGACTGACACGCACTACCATCTCGATTATTCTTACCGATTCGATCTTATTTCTTCCTCTGTATTTTTTCTTTTGCTCTCCTGCTATACTTTTCCCTACTTTTCCGTTCCTTCCTTTCTCCCAATATTATTCATTTTTCTTGTGTCCCTGCCTCTTATTCGCTCTCCTTTATTATTCTTCTCTTTCCTTTCATCCTCATGTTTATCTTATTTTTTTATTCTTCCCGTGTTTTGCAACTTTATCACTTTTTCGTACTTTCCTTCGTTTTTTCCAATTTTCTTTCTTCTTTTCCGTTATTATTCTTGTTCCCTCTTCTCTTCGCTTCGTTCCCGTTTTCTTCTACTTTTTTTTATCATGTTACAACCTCCTCCTCCCCCCCCCCCCATTGCTCCCAATGGAACTTTCATCTCTCCGAATGACATGGAAAAAAGAAAAAGTCATAGATTGTACCGCCGGCGTTCAATATTATAAATCATCGGATGCACTTTTGACGAATTGTTCGGATTGAAGCTGTGAAGAGCTCGGTTCTTCTTCAATCAGTCTGTCTATCAGAGAAGAAGCACTTTCTGTATATAGTTTTTAAAAGGCTTTCGAACGGTCTTCTCGTCTCGCTGATGAAAGGTCTCGTAATTCAATATTCATTGGCATACCATTAAATCCCCCGAATAAACGATTCAATGTGTATAAATGAGTTTATTTCGTGGTACGGACCATTGCTTTTCAAAGAAAGAGAAAAAAATCATCTCTCCGATCGAGTAGAAATCGAGTCGTTATGGATATAATTTTTTTCAAATTGTTTCTCAACTTGCGAGTCCCCGGGTGTTTTTTTATGACTTTATATTTATCATTCTGTATTCCCTATGATCTTTGCCTAACATTCCAGGCCTCGATTTGGTAAGATTCCTCTCACTTTTCATGCGGATCATCTTGCTGTTCCCAGCATGAAAAGTATGCTCGATCTATACGAGAACTAATTCTCCGCTTTATATCTCAGTGGGTATACGGTAATGCGCGGTTCGGGATGACACGAGCTACTTTTATGAATTACTGACAATCGAGTGTCTGCTGGGTTCACGACGTTCAACTAATAGTCTCAACTTAAAAAAATCGACTCGAAATCGAAATAATTATAGTTATTTCGGTTTATGAGTGTAACGTTGTTATTATTATGCTTGTTTTACAAAGCATAGGATGTTATCGAACAAAAACCTACATTTTTTTTCGTGTACTACAAATTGCATCGTAACCATTCCGAACTATCTTCTCGTCTGTTTTTTATGTTCGTCGAGGATCCGGACGCAGACCCACCCGGGTGAGGTTCGTTCCAGATTTTCCTTCCAGATATTTTTTTTTTCGATTTTAACCGGAGATTCAAAAGATTTTCAAATCACTTCATTTTTTAATGGTAACGCAGAGAAATTGTTATGATTATAATTGAAAATTGATATTAAAAAATTGTACCAAATTATCAACGATCAATTTTAAGATGATGAGGAAACGTTGAAACTTTATTCGAGCGGATAATTTTATTCGAACGTATACATCGAGTTATACGATCGTTCATTAATATATGGACCGGTGAATGACATCCGGTACAAGACAAATTCTCTTGTATCGAAAAGTTACAATCGATCCTAAAGAAATAGTAGGTTGAGAAGTATATTTATATATCTATTTGTATGAAGACGTACAAATGTACCGAATAGCGGAACTTTTATTTCGTACCTCAGGCACGGACGCCGGACTCGTAGGTATCTATATACATACCCATGAAACGTCCTAGCTCTGACGCTAATTGACACGATTCCATGGCCCAAGTGAATACACGACCGGTTTATCTTCGTTCTTCACCTCTAAATCCAGAACTTTCTTGACCCTCGTTTTATTTGATTTTTCTTGCTTCTCATCGGTCGGCAACGGCATCGAATTGAGACTCTTATCACAAGTCAAAACTCGTTCGGCACTACTCGATTCAGCTCGCTATCAAAATCATTTTACAGAAACTCGATAGACCCAATATATTTTAAAGAAATACTTTTCATCGACCGGTTATGCTCGATATACTACAAATGTTATCGTTGTGTTTATATATGTATATAGTATATAGCATTGCTCATCCTTCATTGAGGAAAGGTAAAATGCCTGAGAGAGCACGTTGAACCTTTCACCTATCACGCCAGTGAATATTGCTCATCGAAGCACCCACATCTTTCTTCAAATCGACTGCACATTTCACCGTATACGAGGCATTTCATGCGTAATGTACAATTCTACCTGCGATTCATCGCGGAAATGAAGTGAAATATACTTGATGCATGAAATTCCTAATATTTTTGTATGAACATCCAGCGATTATATGAAAACGCGACAATTTTTTCTTTCTTTGATGTAAAAATAGATGAATGAAAAAAATAGCGTAATGTTTGCGATTAACATGGATTGTCTCGTCTTGTATCAATGCTTCGTCGCATATTTACGCACTTGCTGCTGGCTACGTATAAACATGCACATTTTCATTATTTATTGGCTTTCGTGTTTCAGGCCAATTCTCCGGAACGGCGTGTCCAAACGGAATGTTCAGGTGTCCCGAAGGAAAGTGTATTCCTGCATTAAAAGTATGCAACTATCAGAGGGACTGCGAGAATGGCGAGGACGAAATGCATTTGTGCAGTAAGTACATACAACACATATTTACCACGTCTATAATATATAGTATAATTCGCTGAGATTGTGCGCGATCTTTTATGTATATATAAATACCTACATATATACGTTGACTAAACCGACGATGATAATCGCGAAGCATCACACTGACGCTCCTTATTTTCTCAAGATTCTTGCGATTTTATTTCTCCACGAATTACACAATTGGTGTATATACGAAAGCACAAGAATATTCAGAGATTGGAACGAGAAGATGAGTCGACATTATCAGCGAGATTATTCGAATCTCTGCATCCTCTATTATTATATAGGAAAAAATAAACAGTTTGGATTCAAGATTGTCGTAATTCGCTAATTCAAGGAACGACGTGACAAAATTCAAATAAACCTCCTTTTTCAATTTCATACGTCACAATTAATCATAATTATTTGATTTCTAGATTTTGCAAAGAAAAAAAGCTCTTAGTTTCGTTGGATAAGGAAAAATAATTCAAAAAAATAGAGTCAAATTCGTTTGATAGAAAGTATCGATTATCAAAAAATATGAATCCAAAGTGAAACTAAAACAAAGCTGCATTATTCTTACGATTCAAATCACCTGCGTCTTGTTTTTTTTTTTTTTTTTTCTGCCAACGGTTAGTACGTGACACATATATTATTTTCGAGCGGAAATTCGATCACGTATGACCTTCTTCGTCTCAAAATGTCGCTGATAAAACGTGAGCAGCGGAAGTTGAACTCATTTACGTGACGATAAATAAGTTTTGAGGAGCAGTCACGCGACCATGCACTCGTATATCGATAATCAATGATGATCCGTGCGATATTGTTTATGCGTATATCTCTATTATATCGATAGATATATACATAATATCTCGTTGACTGATAACTGTGCGAATTGCACGGAAAACAGTGAATGCACTGATCAAAATCATTATTGATACTATCGCTCGTAGCATTACGAAATCGTTACACATACAATGCAACAGATTACACCTTCTATTACGTACGTGTATGTTTACGTATTTGAGGTAATCTCAAAATACACGAGTGTGAAAAAAACGAGTTCCGAGTTTGTGGAATGTCTACTTCCGCCACGCGATGTTTCATTCAGTTGTCGCATTATTTATTATATAATCGTAAATAATATGTAGGTTCGCGTATGGGAATTGTTTGAAAATCTAACGAACTAGTACGTACTCGTGGTTGTTTTTTTTCGTTCCAGTGAGGGAGATTCAAAAAAATGTACTCTTCCGTTAATGCGCCATCGCACCAACTTTTACAAAAAAAATTATATTTAATCGTTGATGAAAATGTAAATGAGAAAAAGTCGATTTTCATAAAATATCCGGACATTTTTCATCACGTCAGGGTGGTATTTATTAGCATTTTCTATTTTTATCCTTTTTTTTTTCTTTCCAGAACCGCCAGAATGTGAGAACGGTCAATTTTCCTGCGAACAATACATCTTCAATACATCGTATTGTATGCCAGCATATCAGAGGTGCGATATGACTGTCGATTGCGTCGATGGCACGGATGAAGCCGGTTGCAGTAAGTTCATCGTGAATGTTGTTGATACCTGTAGCATTTTCCGATTTTTTCTCACGCCATTTGAACATCGTTTATGCAATGTTTTTTTTTTTTTTTTTTTTTTTTTTTTTCAAGTAATTTATCAAGATTTCGCGATGGCAATTGAATAAATTCATTATTTCGTATTCTGATAAAAATGCTTTGAAGACATTGAGGCTTTTGTCACATGGAACAAAAGTAATACGAAAACTTCTAGAAATGTTTCTAAACTTTTAAAATCTTATTTTATCTTCAAATTGCAATATATTTTTCATACGCTTTTTTTCTCGATTGTAACGAGTAAGTTTGATTATTATTATTCTTTCGAATTCATTTATCCGATGGAGAACGGGAATAATATGCATTTGCGTGGAATTCGAAACGGTTTAGTTGCAACGGGAATAAGTATAAAGAATATAAATCCGTCAAAAGAGACTCGCTACGTCCGTAATTTGGTGTTATAAAATACAACGGTGCGCTAGACGAAGAGAAGGAATCTTTCAGAAGGATGAGACAGACTTTCGCGTTTCCACTGTTCTATGAGATTACATGAAATAGCCGGGAGCCTAGGCAATTAGCTATGAAGAACCTTGAATCGTGAGTTCGAGATGAAAACAGGTTTTTCCAACAGTCAAAGTTTTGAGGGGGATTCACGACATTTCATCTCTCTCTCTCTCTTTATCTCAATAAATTCTTAAATATTATTATAAAGAAAATAAGAACGTGCGGCTAACAAAGTTTTTTCAGTGCTCATTCCTTTCATATACTGGAAAGAAAATTTTCTTTTATTTTTCCATGTATAAAAAACTCGAAATTTGTTTTTTAATTAACGAGTATGAGCGGTGAATACAGAAAATAATCCCCCGTGGTCTCAGATGAAAATACATATACTATTGCTTTTTTTTCATGGCTTAATTGAAACGCGAAGGAATAATATGCACAAGATTGCTGATAGAAGTGGATTGGCTTTTGTTGAAATTGTTATAACTAGGGAACTTTATAATACCGATTCGGAGAGCGAACAATAAATTATGACTTTATAAGACAAAGAAAATGGTTAAAATGAGATAAATTGATAAATTTTTTGTTACACTTTCGTCGCAACAAATCAAATTATACCGATTGTAGACTCTACGATCGAGCTAATGTATAAAAATATATGTATATAAAACTTGAGTTACGTGGGCGAACAACCTTCCTTCGTTCACATTGCATTTCTCTCGTTCCTCTTTCCCTCTCGAGCTACAGGGTCGCATAACGGGCTTCTCGCGCGTTATAAGATCGTTCCGATCGATCGGTCAGTCCCGATAGATTAAAGGATTGAATTATATAAGTGTGTATAGAACGATGAATCGGTAGCACGGAATATTATACATGTGGGTAGGGCTATTCTTTCGCGCATTAATTTTCAATCATCAGAAAATTTCGAGAGAAATGTGTACATGCGTCTTCAAGGTCTCAAACATGATATACGAATATGTATTTTGAAATTATTTGATACTCGGGAAAATTGTTATTAATTTGTTGAAGAAATTATTCGCGTCGATCGGTGCGAAGATGCACTTGTGCCAGGTGCATTCTCGGAGTTCAATCCAGATGTAAATAGCAATTATAAGACCCATTTTCTGGGAAATTTGTACAAATGGCTATTCGCGAACGAGCAATTTTCCTTGATATATAGCAACAGCGGCGGGTATGAGAAAATGGCGGGTATTAAAAACTACAACTTCGCGCGTGACCTTCGCGCGCAGGAGATGTCGTTCGCTCATGAGAATTCGTCGGAGACACTCGTCTCCGGTCAATTTAATTTCACCGACGTTTTCCGACACCGCGCGACTTTAATTGAAACGTAATGTCTCTCACGCTTGGGGATAACGGATTTTTACATGGAATATTATTTTTTTTTTTTTCAACTCGTGAATATAATTTTGTAGATTGGAAATGTAAATCAACTAGTTTTTTTTTTTTGGAGCGATTCGTTTTTCAATCGAGAGGATGCTTCTGCGTCAAATGAAATTTCAAGTTGCTGAAAAAAAATCGGAATTTTTCGATCGAGAGTGATAATTAAAATTTGCAGCTTTTGGGCTGTGTAGAAATGATGAATTTGGTTTGTTTCGAGTATAAAATGAATTTGTTTTTATCAGCTTACAGAAAGTGTCAAACCGACGACGTCCGGTGTAGCATCTCGAAGATACAAGATGACGCGAATGTTCTCGAGCATTGTATACCAAAGCAGAAGAAATGCGACGGTTATCTCGACTGTAGAAATGGAAAAGATGAAGAGGGTTGCAGTAACAGCCAGCGGGCAGCCTGCAGACTCGATCAATTCAGGTGTCACTCGACTCAGCGTTGTATCGAACAATCGGCGCGTTGCAATCATCGGGATGATTGCGGGGACAACAGCGACGAGGAATATTGTAGTACGTAATTAAGATGACCGAGTACTTCAATCTATAATAATAATAATAATTCATTGGCCATTCGTGACTTGTGTACAAATCATTTATTGAACACGGTTAAAAAAAGACATTACCGGTGACAATGATTTTTTTAACACAATTGAATGTGCAAAATAAATTTCGTTCGATGTAATTCTACAATATAATCTGATTCATTAATCTCAGTCCTCTCTGAGTAAATTGGCTCGAACAATGTATAATTCGAACAATTCGCAGCCACGAGTATCGGATTGAATCATTCGTTTCTCAAAACGGTACTGAAAAATAACGTTGCGTAATGAAGAAAAAAAAGTTTTTTTCTTCCGAATTAATATTCATAATAATTGTATTCGACAGGTTTTCCAATGTGTACGAGCAATCAATTCAGATGCACAAATGCACTTTGCATACCAGAGGCATTCCGTTGCGACGGTTATGACGATTGTCGAGATGGATCGGACGAGAATGCTTGTCACACTACCCCATGTAGTACAGATAAATTTACCTGTCCGAAGGGTCCCGATGGAAGAATAACCTGCATACCGAGGTCACAAGTTTGCGATGGAAAACCGGATTGTCCCGGAGGTGCCGACGAAGACAGGGAGTGTTGTGAGTTATCTGAAAAATCCACTCGAACAAATGCTTCGTTTGCGAATTTCAAACGATCTGTTACTTTCGTTTTCAGCTACGAGCAAGTGCGAGACTCTGGCTTGCCAGTATAAATGTCAAGCTTCGTTGACCGGTGGAATGTGTTATTGTCCAGAGGGACGAATTTTGGCCAACGATTCGAGCGAATGCATAGGTGAGTTTACCGGTCAATTGCTTGTTGTTCGATGATTGATTACTATCAATGATCGAAAGAAAAAACATGTCCACGATCTTAGCGTATCACTGCCCCCCTCCCCCCCTCTCTCTATTTTTGGGCATGCATTTCGGGCGAGTTGGTGTCCGCGGCGTATATCGACCATTGAATATGATATAGTCGGAAAGATGTTGATTCGAAGGATGGAACGAGGATTAATCGTTGATGGTGTTTAATTGCAGATAGAGACGAGTGTTCCGAATGGGGTTTCTGCGAGCAGCTTTGCGAGAACACAGATGGTTCGTACAAATGTTCGTGCGTGGACGGTTACGCATTGCACGGGCGTAACAAGTGTCGAGCATTCAACGCGCCGGCAATGGAAATCCTGTTGGCTCAAGGTAGTGCCATCTGGCGGATCGATGCGACGGGTGAGAATCGTCAGATAATAGCAAACACAACCGGAGCGAGCGGATTGGATTATTTGTACTCGAGCGGAGTACTTTACTGGAGTGACGTTAAGACGCGCAAGATACATTCGCAATCGTTGTCGAAACACACGCCAGACGGAGCACCGGATGTCGATATATCGTTGCCGGGTGCTTGGTCACCGGTCTCGATAGCGATAGATTTTGTCGGTTTGAAGCTTTACGTTGTTGACTCGATGGTACAAAAGATCGATGTTTTTGAATTGGATGGACGCTTTCATGGAATAGCCCTCGATTCGAATCTGACGAATCCGACCGATATAGCGCTCGATCCTACAGTGGGTCTAATGTTCATAGCCGATAGCAGGCAAATATTACGAGCGAATATGGACGGGACATCGACTATTCCGGTAATATCCGAAGCCGCTTACAACGTCGTCGGTATAACGGTTGACATAGCAGCGAAAAGAATTTATTGGTGCAACTCCCTGCTGGAATACATAGAAACTGCTGATTATAACGGTGCTAAGAGACAAATGGTACTTCGGAGCTTGCAACTTCCGGCCCCGGTCAGACTGGCGGTCTTTGAGAACCGGGTTTATTGGTCGGACATAACGAAACAGGCGCTTCTGAGTATGGACAAGACCGAAGGTGAATACTCGATACAAACTTTGTTCAAGATACGCGACACCAAAGCTGTCAAGATTCTTCATCCGCTCGTCCAAATGGCCGGCAACGTTAAGAATCCCTGCGGAAATAACAACGGTGGATGTCAACATATGTGCATAGTAACCGCGGCCGGTGGTCGGGAAAGCGGCCTCGGCTATCGTTGCGCCTGCAACATCGGTTGGAGATTATCCACGGATTTGCGCAACTGCAATCTCGTCCAAGAATTTCTCATGTACTCGCAGCAACGTTTTATCAAGGGGAGAGTACTGGATCCCGTTATGGAGGGTTTCAGCGACGCCATACTTCCGGTCGTATCTCGAAGAGCGAGACTGGTGGGTCTCGATTACGACGCTCACGATCAATTTATCTACTACAGCGATGTTCTTCAGGACGTTATTTATCGGGTACAACAGAACGGGACCGGTCGGGAAATAGTACTCGCGAGTCAGAACGAAGGCGTGGAGGGTTTGGCGGTTGATTGGGCCGCGAAAAATCTTTACTACATAGATTCGCGCAAAGGTACTCTGAATGTGCTGAGCACGAGAAATGTGACGTATCGTAGAACGTTGCTGAAAAATCTCAAGAGACCGAGAGCGATAGTCATCCATCCCAATCACGGTTACATATTTTTCTCCGAGTGGGATCGCCCGGCAAATATAAGCAGGGCACACGCGGACGGTTCGAATCTCGTGGTATTCAAGAATCTGACGCTCGGCTGGCCGAACGGACTCGCGATTGATTTTTCGAAAGATCGTTTATACTGGTGCGACGCGTTGTTGGATCACGTGCAGCATTCCAATCTCGATGGCGGTGACGTTAAAACGGTCAATTCGCATCTGATAAAGCATCCGTTCTCAATAGCGATATACGAACAGTGGATGTACATTACGGACTGGAGGCTCGACGCTATAATTCGGCTTCACAAAGAGACCGGCGGGCAGGAGAGTATTTTGGTGCGAGAGCCAGCGACTAATCGATTGTACGGCGTCAAAATTTTCAGTCGCGATATACAAGTTATCACGACGAAACATCCGTGTTCGATAAACAACGGTGGATGTGAAAAGCTTTGCTTCGCTATTCCCCAAAATACGACGAATCGCGCAGGCGTAAGAACTCTGAGCCGGGTATGCGGTTGCCCGTACGGCGAGAGACTGATCGATGATGGAACGTGTACTTCCGATCCGCTCTCCGAACCTCCGGTTCAAGCTTGTCTGAACGCGTGGGATTTCACTTGTGACAATCAACGCTGCGTCCCACACTCGTGGGTCTGCGACGGCGACGACGATTGCCTCGATAACAGCGACGAGATGCGAAATTGCACGAAACCCACTTGCGGGACCAACGAGTTTCAGTGTAAATCCGGCAGATGCATACCGGCCAATTTCCGGTGCGACTCCGAGAACGATTGCGGTGACTACAGCGACGAAGCCGGCTGTCCCAATGTCACTTGTAGCGCTAGTCAATTCGCTTGCGACAATGCTCGCTGTATTCCATCTTCGTGGAAATGCGATTCGGAGAACGACTGCGGCGATGGCTCGGACGAGGGTGCTTTTTGTGCGGCTAAAACTTGTGCCTACTTCCAATTCACTTGTCCAAAATCCGGCAATTGCATACCCCAATCTTGGGTATGCGACGGTGATAACGATTGTTTCGATCTTCAGGACGAGAAAGACTGTCCGCCGGTTACCTGTTTGAGCACACAATTCACGTGTCACGATCGGAAAACTTGTATAACCGATTCGTACAAGTGCGACGGCCTCTCCGATTGTAACGACGGCAGCGACGAGATCGGATGTCCCAAATTGGCACCCGACGAGTGTAATCCCGAATTACAGTTTCAGTGCGTTAGCTCGGGTGTTTGCGTACCAAAGAATTGGTACTGTGATCGGGTTTTCGATTGTCACGATAAATCCGATGAGCCAGAGTTTTGTTCGTCATCGACCAAGGCATGCGAACCCGGTTACTTCCAGTGTAAGAGTCCAATCGATAAGCCTTGCGTATTTAAAACTTATATTTGCGACGGTAAAGATGATTGCGGTGACGGTTCCGACGAGGATCCAGTTTTGCACGCTTGCGGACCACCACCGTTCAAGTGCCCTTCGCATCAATGGAAATGTCCGAGCGTGACCGATCGATGCGTCAACATAACGAGCGTCTGCGACGGTCGTCTCGATTGTCCGAACGGAGCTGACGAGGGTCCCGGCTGTGATCTCGCCGAGTGCATGCATCGGGGCGGTTTATGCAGCAACGATTGTATAAAGACACCACTGGGAGCTCAGTGCGTATGTCCGGAAGGAGAAGAACTCTCCGAGGATGGATTCATGTGTCAGGATCTGAACGAGTGCGATCCACCTGGACGATGCTCACAAGCGTGCACCAACACCAAAGGCAGCTTTGCGTGCAGTTGCATCGAGGGTTACACCCTGGAGATTGATAATCATACGTGCAAGGCTTATAACCACAGCGCAGCATTCCTCATTATATCGAACAGACACACTATTCTAGTTGCTGATCTTCAGGAACAAGCGCTCGAGAGGGTTCCGATAAACGTCGAGAACGTTGTCGCGACAGCTAGTAACATGCACACCGGTACGATATTCTGGTCGGACATGAAGTTGAAGAAGATATCCCGTCTCGAGAGAGGCGGTGAACCCCAAGACGTAGTATCGACGGGTCTCGATCTCGTCGAAGGACTGGCCTATGATTGGATCAATAAGAAACTTTATTGGCTCGATTCAAAATTGAATACGATCGAAGTTGCCGAGGAGACGGGACAGAATCGAATGGTACTGGTGAAGGAGAACATAACGCAGCCACGGGGTATGTGCCTCGATCCCGGTCCCGGTGCCCGGTGGCTCTTCTGGACTGATTGGGGGGAAAATCCCCGTATCGAGAGAATCGGCATGGACGGTACCAATCGTTCGACTATCATAAGCACAAAGATCTACTGGCCTAATGGCCTTGCTCTCGACATTGCCAACAAGAGGGTATACTTCGCTGACAGCAAACTTGACTTTATTGATACGTGCCTGTACGACGGTACCGGCAGAGTCCAAGTTCTAGCTAGCTCTCACTACCTTCTTCATCCGCATTCTTTGACGCTCTTCGAGGATATAATGTATTGGACGGACAGACAATTGAATAGAGTAGTTTCGGCTCACAAATTTCGGGGCACCAATCAAACGGTAGTGTCGCATCTGATATCGCAGCCGTTGTCCATTCACGTGCACCATCCGGTGCTTCAACGGATAACACCGAACCCTTGCGCGAACGCCTCGTGCGAGCACGTTTGTCTACTTTCGCCCAGCGATCCGAGGGGTTATTCTTGCAAATGTTTCGCCGGATGGAAATTAACGAGCAACGATCATTGCACGGAGGAGGAAACACCTTTCCTCATGGTACTCCGAGGATCACAGATAGTCGATGTTTCATTGATACCCAATGACAACAGAGCCGGCTACATCTGGCCGGTGGTTGGTGTTGAGGGCGGTGTGGTAATCGATTACGACAGACATGATCGTACGATCTATTGGTTACAGCAAAAGGACGGGGACGATGAAAACGGCACGATCTATACGATTCTCTATCAGGGCGGCAATCGTACGGAATTCCCGAACGCGGCTGGTGATACGGGAATCGTTGGATCACCCTCAACAATGGCTTTCGATTGGCTCGGCAGGAATTTGTTCATCGGTAACAAATTTGCCTCGAACATCGAGGCGATCAAGGTAGACGGTGAACCACGCTACAGAACTATCGTTCTCGCCAATGACGGCAACAGAACTTCTGTGGCTAAGCCCAAATCGATGTGCGTCGATCCTATCGAGGGACATATTTTCTGGATCGACGAAGGAGGCTTTGGCGTACCTGTGAAAATTGCCCGTGTAAATATGGATGGTACGAATTCTCTCATCCTCGCGGAAAATGTGAATCTACCCGAAGCCATAACCATCGACATACCGAATAAAATGATATATTTCAGTTCTCAATTTCCGAGTTTCATCAAAAGCATGACGACCGACGGTCAAAACGTAAGGACCATTTTATCCGAGGTTAACAGTATAGCTTTGCCGAAAGCTCTGGCGGTTCACGACTCAAAGTTGTATTATCTTGATCCGAAATACGACAAAATCGAGAGGGTCGATTTGCCGGATGGTAAAAATCCTTTGACCATCGTTGATAACGATTCGACTCTTAAAACAATGGTGATATATAAGAAACGCGTTAGCGGATTACATCCGTGTCTTTTCATGAACGGTGGTTGCGAACAGATATGTCTCCCTTCGTCGGGAGGAACGCGTGTTTGCGCCTGCGGTATGGAATACAAAAAGATCAGCGACACCAAGTGCGAAGCATTTAAAACGTTCGCCGTTGTCTCGCAACTGGATGTTGCTCGTGGCTACAGTCTGGAAGACGCCAAAGAGGCCATGATACCGATATCCGGTGTTGGACATCACATACTTCACGTTGACGTTGATTACGCGGCAAATTGGATATACTGGGTAGAATTCAATCGGGATGTTTGGAACGGAATATATCGAATACGTCCGAATGGAACGGAATTGCAGCCGATAATAAAAACCGGCATTGGATCTAACGGTATCCGCGGCTTAACCATCGACTGGATCGCCGGTAATCTCTACTTCTCGAATGTATTCCCTCACGACAATTACGTCGAGGTTTGCCGTATGGACGGAAGTAACCGGAAAGTTTTAGTTAAAACAACAGCGGACACACCACGGGAACTCGCGGTTAACCCCATCAAGAGAATACTGTATTGGATCGATTACGGACAATATCCCAGAATCGGAAGAGCAAATTTGGATGGCACCAATTGGACTCCGATGGTTACCGCGGGTATCAGTACTCCTCGTGACATTACGATAGATCCCATGACTCACGATGTTTATTGGGTCGATTCGAAGCTCGATATGATACAAAAAGTATCCTGGGTGGGTGGTAACCGCCAGATGATAAGGAGGAATCTTCCGAATCCAATGGGCGTCGCGATTTTTGGCACGGAAGTTTATTGGGTCGATAGGAATCTCATGACGATCTTTAAAAGTAGCAAATTACCGGGTGACATAAGTCTGCCCACTCGGGTCCGTACGAATTTACCGAAACTCCGTGACATCGCCATCTTCGACAAGAACAGTCAACCAATGGACCCGGAAAATCCTTGTGTCAAAACACCGAACGGTGGATGTGAGCAGCTCTGCTTCGCTTATACCGGAGAGACGGATCCGAGATGCGAGTGCGCAACTGGAAAATTATCGGCCGACCGACGCAAATGTGAAAACGTTGGCGAGTACTTGGTATTCGCAACGAGAACAGAAATACGAGCTATAAACTTGGATCCGCACTCGACCAACGTACCATTCAAGCCAGTCGGTAATCTGACCAACGTTGTGGGTGTTGACTTTGATTACGAAGATAAAAAATTGCTCTTCACCCAGATAAGACCATGGACGAAAATAGCGTGGATGCAAGCTGACAATCCATCAACGGCGGACATGCATACATTGATAAGCAAGGGTATCAATCCTGAGGGTATTTCGTACGACTGGACGCAGAAAAAGGTGTACTGGACGGATTCATCAAACAACAGTATTTACGCGATGAATATCGACGGTTCCGATTTGGTAATGATAGCTCGAGTCGATCGACCACGCGCCATTGTTGTAGACCCTTGTTACGGTTACCTCTATTATACCGATTGGGGTCGTTTCGGGACATCGGGTAAAATTTTCCGCACTACAATGGCTGGATCATTGAAAAAAGCGATTATAGACAAAAATCTGTCACAACCTAGCGGACTGGCGATCGATTACGATGATCGAATGCTTTATTGGACCGATGCTGTACGAGAGAAGATCGAACGGTCCGATCTGGAAGGAAAAAATCGTGAGATTCTCGTAAGCGCCACGATTTATCCGTTCGCAATTACGGTCTTCCGCGAGCACATTTATTGGACCGATCTTCAGCTGAGGGGTGTTTACCGAGCTGAAAAATTCACCGGGGCGGAAAAAGTCGAATTGGTCAAGAGGCTCGAAGATTCACCTCGTGATCTCCACGTATTTTCTGCTGACCGTCAGCTCTGCAAAGCGAATCCTTGCAACATCAGCAACGGTGGCTGCGATCAATCCTGTCATCCGGGTCCAAACAACACCGCGGAATGCAAATGCGATGATAATAGTCGCTTGGTCAATGAGGATCGTATGTGCGTACCGAAAAACGTAACATGCGCATCCAACAGATTCGCATGTCGTAACGGACGCTGTATATCACGAATGTGGGCTTGCGACGGTGACGACGATTGCGGCGATGGATCCGACGAGGATACCAACTATTGCGCTTATCACTCGTGCAGTCCCAACGAGTTCCGTTGCAACAACGGTCGTTGCATCTTCAAGACGTGGAAGTGCGATCATGAGAATGATTGCAAGGACGGTAGCGACGAGGAAGGCTGCGTTTATCCACCTTGCGCGGATGGTGAATTCACATGTGCCAATTATCGATGCATACCACAGATACAGGTAAGCTTCACCCACGACGCGTCGTTTATACCCAATGACAAATTTTCTGAGACTTGTCGGGATGCAAAGTCCAAAAGTTCATTCGATCCAACGAAAATATTTAAACTCGTTGACTACGTTGACACGGCACTTTCGATATCCGTATGTATAATGCGATACAAAACCGGAATGAGAGTGCCGTGTAAATGTAGTCACTGATCGGAGGGTTGTATTAAGATTCTCATTACTTCGCAGGTGTGCAACGGAGTCAACGATTGCAAAGATAATATTACTTCGGACGAGAGTCACGACCGATGTCTCAAAAATCACACTTGTCCACCGAATCATTTGCAATGCGATTCGACGAATATATGCGTCGAACCGTATTGGTTGTGCGACGGTGACAACGATTGTGGCGACAACAGCGACGAGAATCCATTACATTGCGCCCAAAGAACTTGTCCTCAAAACAGTTTCCGTTGTCCGAATCACCGCTGCATACCCGCAACTTGGTACTGCGACGGTGACGACGATTGCCTCGATGGAAGCGACGAACCACCTGGTTATTGTCAATCCGAAGGACGTACTTGCTTCGGTGATTTGTTCACGTGCGACAATGGCAATTGCATCCCAAGAATTTATATATGCGATGGTGATAACGATTGTTTGGACAATTCCGACGAGGACGAACGTCATCAGTGCAGTAAGCTCATTGATTTTTTTTTTTTCACGAATCAATCTCAACACGAGAATTACACCGATGAAATTGATGGAACGCTATGTTTTTTTTTCTTCTTTCCTCAGACGACCGGAAGTGCGACGAAGAAACCGAATTTACCTGCACGGCAAACAAAATTTGGAGTCGCGCTCAATGTATACCAAAAAAATGGCTCTGTGACGGAGATCCCGATTGCGTGGATGGGGCCGATGAAAATGTCACGCTACATCATTGTCCACCTCCTATACCATGCGCTGAAAATCAATTTACGTGCAACAATGGACGTTGCCTGAATCGCAACTGGCTTTGTGATCATGACAACGATTGCGGTGACGGTAGCGACGAAGGAAAGTTCTGTAACAGCCAGTATAAAGTATGCACGGCTCAGGAATTCACTTGTCAGAATTTCAAATGTATCAGAAAACAATTCCACTGCGATGGACAGGATGATTGTGGCGATCGTTCCGACGAGGTTGGATGTCGTGAGTATACTCGTTTCTCGATTCATTGCAGCAGATGCCCGTGAAATGCGATTCTTATATTTTTCAAAACTATTTTTTGAAAACAAATCATCTCCCGATCGTTCGTTCTATTTTTTTTCTTTTAAAAGTCGAAACGAACGAAAGAGTTTGATTTCTGCCAGTGAAAAAATCGGCCGAACAATAAACTTTCTTTTATTAACGAAACTTTGATGATTCAAAATTTGCAGCTGCGAAAGGAAAGACGAATACGTGCCCGAATCCGAATGAATTTCAATGCGCGAATGGCGCGTGCATCGATCAACAATTGGTGTGCAACATTGTTCCGGATTGTGCGGACGAGAGCGACGAACCGGCTCATTGCAACGTTGACGAGTGCCTACGTACAGAGCTCAATCAATGCGGTCACAGATGCGTCGACACACCTACGAGTTATTATTGCGCATGCAATCCTGGTTACAAATTGCTCGATGACGGTAAAGCCTGTATGGATATCGACGAGTGTATCGAGACCCCTCAAGTTTGCAGTCAACACTGCGAAAATACACCCGGCAGTTATTACTGCAAATGCAACGAGGATTGGTACGAACGAGCGGCTGACGAGCATACATGCAAACGACGCGATAACATCGAGCCATGGATCATATTTACCAACAAATATTATGTCAGAAACATGTCAATAGATGCATCTCGATACAACGTTATGCACCAGGACCTCATAAACGTTGTTGCTCTCGATGCCCATTATGCGAGCCAGATGTTGTATTTCTGTGACGTAACAGCCAAAATGATTTACAGGTACAGGGAGAAGCAATTATACTTTTATCCTCCTTCATTTGTTTATCCAAACTTTGCGACATTGGGATGAGAAATGTGAAGGAAATGCTGGAAAATTAATTCTACATTTATTTTTACAGAGCTCCGTTGGCCGGTGGTGATAAAGAGGTCGTTATCCGGCACGACAGCCTTGGCCTAGAAGGCATCGCGATTGATTGGGTTGCCCATAAGCTTTATTGGCTCGATAGGCATGCCAAACATTTGGACGTTTCTGAGCTCGATGGATCAAACAGGAAAACGCTTCAAAGCGGTATCGCCGATCCACGCGCCATCGTTGTTCATCCAGGCACTGGATATTTGTACTTTACTTCGTGGCATCTACAGGTAGATTCATTTTCTCTCCTGTAGAATTCCCACTATCCGCACTCGAATATTCGCATGTATGCATTCTAAATTTTCTCGATTTTTCTGTTGAATTTTTCTCATTCTCTTCCGCCTTTTTTTGGCGTGAAAAAAATAACAAAAAATGTTCAATCGTTCAATGTTGGACAGGCGTATATTGGAAAAATGGGTATGGATGGAAGCAATTTGACGCAAATTCTCACGTGGGAAGATGACATAGCCTGGCCGAACGCTCTGACGATCGATTATTTCACGGATAAAATATTTTGGGCGGATGCTCATCTCGATTACATCGCGTTCGCCGATCTCGAGGGACATCATCGTAGAATCGTACTTTCGGGCGCATCGGTGCCTCACGTATTCGCGATAACGGTCTTCGACGATTCGATTTATTGGACCGATTGGAATCTCAAGGCAATCAGCAAAGCTGACAAATTTTCTGGTGGAAATTTGAGAATTTTACGCAACACTACACATCGCCCGTACGACATCCATGCCTATCATCCACTCAGACAACGACCTTATCCGAATCCTTGCGCCCAGAATAATGGTGGCTGTTCGCATCTCTGCTTAATCGCACCACCGGCGAGTTCTTATCTACTCGAGGGCTACGGACAACCTGGCGTCACGTCTTACAAATGCGTGTGTCCAAATCAATTCGTTTTGGACAATGATGGAAAAACATGCATAGCCAATTGCACCCAAGGCCAACATCGGTGTGGACCACCCGACGAAATGTGTATTCCCTGGTTCTGGAAGTTCGTAATATTTCAATGTCATTTTGTTTCTATTTGAAAGCGGCGAAGCAAACGAAAACTCGTCGTTTTTATTTATCCTTCTAACTTTTGTTCTCTTTTATTTGGGTTCCGCGTATAGATGCGACGGTGAAAAGGATTGCAAAGATGGAACGGACGAATCGTCCGAGTGTCCGGCGCGTGTATGCCGTCCGGGTGCGTTCCAATGCGCCAACGGAAATTGTACACCGAGCTCGACGGTTTGCGACGGTGGTGACGATTGCGGTGACAACAGCGACGAAAAAAATTGCTCGCACGAGTGTGCCGAACTTGAATTCAAGTGCAAATCAAACGGTCGTTGCATTCATGCATCGTGGAAATGTGACGGCGATGCTGATTGCAAAGATGGAAGCGACGAAGACCCTACCATTTGTCGTGAGTACAAATAAATTTTTCATGTTTCCGTATTATAATTTTAGGATTTTACGAAGGATAATGTGCTAATGCATCAAACAATGAATCTCTTTTACACATTTCACATCGCAGATAATCGTACCTGTGATGCGAACACAGAGTTTAGTTGTACCAACGGCAAATGTATACCAAAATTATGGATGTGCGATTTCGATAACGACTGCGGTGACGACAGCGACGAGCCCGCTTTCATATGTCGTCAGCGAAATTGTACGACGGGTTGGCAACGTTGTCCGGGTCACGCGAATTATCGTTGTATACCGAAATGGCTGTTTTGCGACGGTAAAGACGATTGTCGGGATCGTTCGGACGAATTACCAGAGAGTTGTCCCAAATGTGATCCGCAGACCGAATTTAAGTGTGGCAATAACCGATGCGTACCGAACCAATGGTTGTGCGATTTCGCGGACGATTGCGGGGACGGGAGTGACGAAGCCGAGGCCGTTTGCAAAGGAAAATATCGTGATTGTTCGAGGTCGGAATATCGTTGCGGTAATGGCAAATGTATCGCGTCCAGATGGAGATGCGACAACGAGGATGATTGCGGCGATAACAGCGACGAAATCGGCTGTCATACTTTCGTCTGCAAAGTAAGTCAAAACCGGGAAAAAATAATAATATATTCGGTTTATCCGCATCGATTATCATTTCAATCTTGTTGTTCGCTTTTATTTCAGAACGATAGTTTCCAGTGTGCCACCGGTCATTGCATCGCATCTTATCTACGATGCGACGGTTCCCGCGACTGCAGAGACGCCAGCGACGAGATCGGATGCGCACCGAGATATCCAGGAGGACGTTACTGTCCCCAATCGCGTTTCCAATGTAACAATACTCTTTGCGTATCTCTCTCGGATCGTTGCGACGGTAGCGACGATTGCAGCGATGCCTCTGACGAAAATCCCGTTATGTGCGGTTAGTTTATATCATTTATTTTCGTCCTTTATGCATCTCGATCCTATCGGATTGGCGTATAATAAAAATTTATCCAATTTTCAGCCAATTTCACATGTGATCCGATAAGAAGATTCCAATGTTTGAATCATCGTTGCATACCGAGATATCAGCTTTGCGACGGAATCGACAATTGCGGAGACGGATCGGACGAGAATAATTTGACGATGTGCGCCAAGAGAATACGTCCGTGCGATCCAATAAAGGAGTATCAGTGCGCCAATAAAAAATGCGTCGAGAGGACCAAGGTATGCGATTATTCGGACGACTGCGGGGACGAATCGGACGAGCTTGGTTGCCGTAAGTATTTTTTTCTTTTTTTTTTCCCCCCCCCGTATTATTAGCTTTCAAACGATCGCGTGAATCATTTCGAGTCACCGTAAACCTATTCAGCGGAATATAAAGTGTTAATAAGTGATAAATAAATGTCGAAATGCACAGATCCGTATAAACATTGCACCGATCATCAGAAGGGTGGATGTTCCCACTACTGTCAGAACGTGACGGATGGTGGTTACATATGCGCTTGTTATCCGGGTTACATAATATCGCGCGACAACAGTAAGCATTGCGAGGATATCGACGAGTGTGTAACCGGAGCTCATCACTGTACGCAACTCTGTACAAACGTGAAGGGTGGTTATTCGTGCTCTTGTCGCGATGGTTTTCAACTTGTTGACAATCACAGTGGCGTTTGTCGCGTCTTCGACGATAAAGCTCTCGTTGTATATTCCAATGGACCGGAAATACGAGGCTACTCGCCCAATTACGCGGAACAAGTCAGTATCGTTGCTGATGAGAAGAGAGTACGCGCCGTCGATTTTGATCCCAAAATGGAATACATATTCTGGATCGATTCGCACGACAATACGATCAAACGTTCTTACATGCTCAACGCTCGCGAAGGAGAAGTCAAAATCGGTTATGCTCAAGATCTCGAAATGAAGAGTAAGTATAAGTTTATCAATGTTTCTCGAAACGGTATAACGGCATACATAATAATAATATAACGTAAAACTAAACGAAATGGAATATTGTAGGCGAATCGACGCCAACGAGCTTGGCAGTGGATTGGATCTCGGACAACCTGTACTGGACGGAGATCGATCCGACGGGTACGCGACCTTACGGTCGTATAATGGTATCGAAATCGGATGGTCGTTACAGAAGAAGTTTGATGACCCTCGGCCTGGAGAATCCAACGGCTATAGCGGTGGACCCGCAATTGGGTCGTTTGGTCTGGGCGGATGCGGGATCACAGCCAAAGATCGAAATATCATGGATGGACGGTAGCAAGAGGAAACCGTTGGTTATGGATCGTTTGGGCAAACCGTCCTCATTGACGATCGATTATTCGATGGATCATACGATTTATTGGACCGACAGTAAATTCAATACGATCGAGTCGATCGAACACGACGGCTCCAATCGTAAAATCGTACTGCAAGGCGAAAATTTGCAACATCCGGTTTCCCTCGATGTTTTCGAAAATAATCTCTACTGGATAACTAAATTTTCGGGCGAACTCATCAGACAGGACAAATTTGGACGGGGAGTGCCGCAAATTCTTGTCAAGGACATTCTCGGCCCCGGTGGCGTTAAAGTTTATCATCCGATGCGTTACAACACCACATTGCGCGATCCATGCCGTAGCGATCGTTGTACGCACTTGTGCGTCGCTATTCCAGCCGGCTATCGATGCCTGTGTCCCGACAGCGTCGGCGGACACAATCCCCACGCGAGCGAACGCGTCTGTGACGCACCCGACGAAAGAGCACGACCGGCTCCCAGAATATGTCACTGCCAAAACGGCGGACACTGCGAAACAAACTCTAACGGTCAACTGTTTTGCGTTTGTTCTGATATCTCGCACGGAGAACACTGCGAGTTCAATTACGAGAGTAACAAATTCGGTGGCACCACCGCTGCCATCGTCATACCTATCGTCGTTTCTGTTCTTGTTCTACTCGCCGCTGCTGCCATTATTTTGGTACTCAAGAAACGACCCTTGTAAGTTCTTTTTGTTTTTTTTTTTTTTTCTTCTTGTATCCCATTTTTCATCGCCTCGCCCCACTTTTCTCTCTTTCAAGTTGAAAAAGAACAAAAAATTCTCTTTCTAGCGGTAAAACCGGTGGTCTCGGTGGATTGACCGGAGCCCAAAGTGTTTCCTTCAGACAGGGTAGCAACGTCGAATTCGGTGGTCCAACGCACGAGCGAATGGTAAGCAAGAAATTTAATCCTATTTTTCAATGCAGCACATTTCTGTTGAGTATCTCAAAAATACGAAACGAAAGAAAGGATCTTTGCCGCCGTACGCATAAGATCATCAAGTATTTCTCGAAATTAGGAAATAAAGATAAATTCATTATTTATGAAAAAATCCTATGACATCTTCGATTATACCAAATTAATCGAACGAGTCTTCGAGCCATAAAATAGAATAATTCAAAATAATGATGACCAACAAGAGATATAGCGGTAAATCGAAGAAAATTAACAAACTAAAATGTTGAACCTCAAAAAATGGCAGGAACCACTGGACGTCGAGTACAATCTCGGTGACGTGAGCGACAAGAATCGTGACTTTAGTAATCCGATGTACGACGCAGTGAACATGGAGACTGGTACGACGAATGGTACGAGTGGTAGTTCGATATACGAAGTACCAGCTGAGATGAAACCATCGAGCGTTCAGCACAAAGAGCCACCGCAGATACATTTAAAGAGACGAGAGTTGGATCCAACGCCGATTGATTCGGGCAAGGATACGCAGCATCTCGTCGAGGAGGATAAATCGGAATGTTAGAATTATCACAAAAATGAGCCTTCCTGGGACTCTCTTTACTCAAAAGACACGATGATGATGCAAAGAAAAATAATTAACGCGAACAGAACGCGGATAAAAAAATCGACCTGGGTAGATTCGATTTTAAAATCGAAGGAACGTGGGAGCACGAACAACGAGGGGTGGAAAACGAGAAAAACAAAATTAGAGTTATATATAATATATTGAAATATTTTTTACAAAAAAATGACAGAGACCGTGATATTTTCGATATTTTCTCGTGCACGAGGAGAATAAGTAGAAGAACGTCAACCCCGGTTGAATTTTCGTCCCCACGAATTACCGTTGAGAGTGGACCAAACCGCATTTTATAATACAAGCTTAAATTGCAATAGGTACGATTTATCATTGTGTCATTATTTGTTTTTTTTTTTTTTCTTTAACTTTTTTTAGATACGATTTGTAAGTCTTGTAAATATAACGACTGCAAATTTATATTCATGTTATCCGTGTACCATAAAAACGCAACACATTCCATTTTTTTTTGTCTCTTAATTTTCCCACCCCTGACAGGGCTGCTCGGAGGCGCAGCAACGATGGTGCGGTCTATTTTTTTTATTTTATTATTTTTATCACCGTTAATCCCTTTATGTACTGTATAAACTTGCGAATGTGTGCGTACGGTCAAGGAATCTCGGTCGTACAGTCGTGCTAAAAAAAAGAATACATTCGTCGAAAATAATTGGTTTTTCGTCGAGTCTTCTGTATTATTGATTTTTGAAAAAGTACTTTGAAATTTTTTTTTCTCCCTTGGATCTTCCAATGAAGTGCTAGTGTAGTGCTAGTTGTTGCGAATTGAATTTTGTAAAGAACTGAAAACTCGAGCGAATGAACGTTGAATTTTTTTGGCCATGACTGTAGAGGCGATCGAATAACTTTTAAGATCCTTAAAATAACTTGAGCCGAATAAATTCGGAGAAGAAAGTTCACATATTCTTATATATACTGTTTATGTATATATGTACCAATATATTTGAAAAATTGGCTAAATGCAGGAGGGCAATGCAGAAGCACTTTGGTTTTTATGGTGAATGGACTCGCTCCTGTCTCAGAAAAAAAAAAAAAAAAAAACGAGATTACGAGAAGCCCATATAATAGTTTCATATTTCATCTAAGCTCCGTTAAGTCTCATTAATTATTAAAGATGTTACAAAGACCGAATATATATCATGTTATTAATAAAAAAATAAATAAAAAAAATTAAATAAATAAGGAAAACCTCTTTTACGTCAAGGTCATATGGGATAATATCGTCGCTCGGTCTCTCATCGACG
Organism: Campoplex capitator; assembly: GCA_037576405.1. Classification (NCBI taxonomy): domain Eukaryota; kingdom Metazoa; phylum Arthropoda; class Insecta; order Hymenoptera; family Ichneumonidae; genus Campoplex; species Campoplex capitator. The sequence continues at coordinate 19,172,034 of JARBWI010000002.1, read as the reverse complement.
TGATTGTACATTTAGGTATATGTTTTTCTTATGATGTACGCAATACACGAAAGACACTGTGACACGACGTTTGAACACGATTTATCTTAACTGTGATTACCACCGGGTAAACTATTGATGATCTTTTTCCAGTCAATTTTATCATGAAATTTACGAAAAACCGAATTGACTCGAGCTTTGTTTGTACAAATTTACTTTTCGTTTATTTAATCGACGAGTCCACTATTTTCAATATACGTCGAAGAAAAAACATTTCGATGTCACTGAACACCAATGCGTTGTTGCGCGTTTACCCGAACCAATGGAAAAGTGATCCGAGACGCTGACGACGAGCCTTAGGGACGTACGATTATCCACCAAGATGTGTAAAATGAAAATGAATGAAATTTCGCGGAATAGATAGTGAATATATATTAGTAATATACATATAGAAATATATTTCGTTGCAATTGATTACGAACCGGGCAGGGCTCCGGTGTGTCCTAATATTCGCTATACGTATAAATATATATGTAATTTATATATACATATATATATATGTATACCAGTATTTGTGTATTTTTCTATTTCATGTTGACAGAACGAGCAATAATAATAATAATTACAATTGTTAATATATTGTGCAAATATCAAACTGATACCGTCCGTAAATAAAATTTAAGCCTATTAACCTTAGCCTTCCCCCTTTCCCCGCAAACGATCTTACGCCGACCAAATATATTCGATATTTTTGTTGACATTTGTAGAGTTTTATCTTCGAAGCTGATTTTTTTTTACGCTCATTAGTATCTATAAAAAATTAAACATGTTGATAAATGTGTTGGAAGAAAAATTGTTGTTTGAAAAATTATTCGGTATAATGATAAGATTGGAGTTAACGAAAGAATTTTAATCGGTGTGTATCGTCTCGTTTTTTCTGTATTCGGATTATTTGGGGAAAAGGAAAATCACCGGTGGGAACGATTTTCGAAAACTCCGTCATGAGTAATGGCAAAAAGCAAACTGTGAAAAAAATCGTTGGGATAGTAATGCACAGAAAATAAAATCTGCGTTTCGATAAATATATATATGTATATATAAAAACAATTTTTTATTCACATAATTGATAGGAATCTTGGAAATAACATTTATAGTACAACGAACTGTGAAAACAAGAGCATGAAACATGCGTGAGCAGCGGTTTGAGAGAAAAAAAAAAGTTGGTCCACAGCCTCATCCATATTCAATGAGATTGAGAAGAGCATCGACGTTTTCTTTCTCAGCGTCTCGTTCCCTATGGCCAATTTGGGTCGAATCATCGTTGAGTAGGACTTGATCGATAAAAATTTTGGTATCTTCCTCGAGGGCTGTATTATCGAGAATTTGGCAACAGGAAGGGTGTTGAATTTGTTGTTCCGAAGAACGAGAAGGATCGTTCGGCTCTCGGGTATGACGTTTTCGCCTATCTTTCGGTCGATCGGTATGAATTTTCATGTGTCTCTTGATATCATATTTACCGACGAATCGGGCGTTGCAAATTTCGCAACCGAAAGGCTTGTCGGTTGCGTGCGACCAGAGATGACGTCGAAGCGCAGCGCTAAAGGTGAAAGCAATGCCACAAACATTGCAAACGTAAGGTTTTTCTCCCGTATGTAAGAGACCGTGATCTCTGAGAGTGGCTCTCTGATTAAATCTTTTACCGCAAACTTCGCAGGTATAACTCCGTGGATTGGAATGAATTCTCTGATGATTGAAAAGATTGCCCCGTTGTGAGAATGATTTTTTGCATATTTCGCACTCAAATGGCTTCTCACCGGTATGAACACGGATGTGAGTCTGGAGAGTGCGATTGTTCAAGAAACGTTTGCCACAAATTTCACATGGAAACTTGGGCAAGTGAATACCATTGGGATCTAAATGACTGATCAAGTGGCGTTTGTAGTTGCCCTTGTGTTTGAAAACTCGAGGACATTGACTGCACGCGAATTGAGGACCGGTGTAGACGTGGCTTCTCAGATGAGTTTCAAGATCGGACTTAACGTTGAATCGGTCACCGCATTTCGGGCAACGATGACGAGGCAAATCGGTGTGACAGGCCATGTGTCTTTTGAGATAACGCTTCATCGAGTAAGCCTTGTTACAAACGAAACACGTGTACGGATATTTGCCGCTGTGACTTTTTGCATGACTCCGTAATTCCCTTATAGAGGAGCAATCTTTTTCGCAAACTACGCAAAAAAAAGGACCATTTTTGGGCACGTGCGTCTCGATCGTGTGACTCAAGATACCCGTTAATTCGTTGTAATTTTCCATGCACAAAGTACACTGGTACAGCGTACATTCACCCTCCGTTTTTATTTCTTTTATACGCGTTATCGTGTCGTTGAGACTGCCGAGCAAATTTTCATCCTGATCCACGCTATAATCCGACTCCGAATCTTCCGAGTTATTCATTTTTTCGACTCGTTGTTTTTTGACTATATTTGAGGGTAAAATTATCATCCTCCGTTCCGGATTATCAATTGACTCGTCTACCTCGCTCAATGATTCCGATGTAATTTTCAGAGCTTTCTCAACTTTGGGGCTTCGAGAAGACGCCAGATCCCCCGAAAAGTTTTTCAAACTCCGATCCTTGCTCGATTCGTCATTGTGAATGGCTGTTACGTTTGTTTGTCTCTGTAAAGTTTCTTTATTCAATGTATTATGGAGGCTCGATGTATCGAAATGAATTTCGTTTCCTTCCGATACATACAACAAAGTATATTCCATACTTTCATCGTGTAAAATGTTTTTTATATCGTTTGCGAGATCACTTTTTATCATTTGCATATTCGAAACATTTTCCTCGCCCGTTTCAGCGACATAAATCTCTCCGTTGTTTGAATCACTTTCGCTCATACCTTCCTCACTATCTTTTTCGTTCACAAAATTCATACGAGTTAACACCACTGTCTCACCGCTCGGACGATCCTCCATTTGCAGCTTCACGTCCGTTTCGTCTGTGCTCTGTTTCATGAACATCTCAACGCTTTCCCGGTATTCCGACTCTGCTACAGATTCGTTTGGAAAATCGTTAGATTTGCCGTCGAAATTTTCATCCCTGAGCTCCGACTGAAAGCAAATAATTCAATCAATCAATGTCCCACTATTATTTGATACTTGGCTTTATCAGATTTCCCAACAACCAAATTATTGATATTTATTGAATCGATGGAAAAATAATAGTTGTTTGAAAATTTGATTAAAAAAAAAAAAAAAAAAAAAAAAAACAGACCTTTGGAACAATAGCCGGTTCGATCGGGCACTGGAACATTTTTCGCAATTTTTTCTCAGTCGCCTGGACCTGAAGTTTGAATTCGTGAAAAGCGTCCGTTCTATAGGCACATTTTGCACACAGAACACTCGGTAATCCGTCATATTCGTCTATCTGCAATAAAACTCATTATTTATCTCGTCCTTCGGAATTGTATGAATCTCAATCTAAATTTTAAAATCAGGGATGAGCCGATATGTTCGATATTTCGAAGCCCAAAGAAAACATATGGTATTGTGTACAAATGACAAGAATGGAGCGATCGAATGATCCAAGATACATATTCTTATGTTTGATAGTTTTATTTGTCGATGCAACAAAAAAGATGGATCAATCGATTTTCAAATTGGCAGGTCTCGAATAACCTCATAATTAAACTTAAAAAAGTAAAATTTGGAAAAAATACAAACAAGTGCGATTACCGGATATTGAAGGTTAATTTAATTATAATCCAACACAATATAAAAAATAAGAGAGAGAGCGAATGAATTGTTCTATGCTCATTCGGTATCGTATCTGACAGTAATAAAAATAAGAGAAAAAAAATCGAATTCATCAATTACTGAACTGTCAGGTGTCAATTATTCAAGGACTAACCTAAAAATCGAAAATTACGAGAATTTGAACGAATTCTCTGGAATATTGTGGGTTCCAAATTACGCGTATGATGGAATACATATTAATTGTCATTGATAAGAGAAAACTGTCAGAACTTACGTGGATAGAGGCGAGATCGGCAAGTTTATCTGGAAAATTTTTCTTGGTTATTCTATTATCACCGTACATCGGTAAAAGTACACCATCCACTTTCATACACGCACGACACATAATCGAGCTCCCGATATCTCGATTCATCGTCGGAGTTTATTCACAAAAAAAAAATTCAGTGGTAATTTCACCGAGTAGTTGAAACAAAAATTAAATTAGATGTCTGCATCTTCGGTTCACGACGGAATCGTGGGTAAATAATAACACCGTAAATTATGATTGCGGAAGTCGAAAGCTCTAGAAAAACAACATGGCGTCACAGTCGCGGACGGTGGCGACGTTTACGGTTGAATTCGAAAAGTAACAATCTACAAATAATTGTTGATTGTTGATGATCCCAGTGTGTTTTCAGTTTTCGGATCGGAAGGACGAATGATGCCGCAAAGCACTGTTCAATGTTATATACTGTTCTAGAAACCTATATACGGAAGTGAATATAAATTAATATCGAATCGAAAATGACCGCATAAGTGATTGCAAAATACGCATTTTTGTTGCGTTCAGAAACATCTTTTTTATAACTCAAAACTTTATTTTGAGTAGTGTCTGATTGTTGCCACCACATCGAAAGGATGAACGAAAAACTGACTGGTAAGCTTACAGACTATGTATAATAATATTATTAGCAAAAAAAACGTGAATCATATCAAAGATCAGTGTTTTCATCGTTATATAGAAAGTTTAGGTAAAAATGCTTACTCGAGCAGGAAAAAAGATCGAGGACGATGTAAAATAAAATCCAATTATAAACGAAAAATCGAGTTGACACCGACCTACAATAAGTTCTTCATGTTTTCCGCGGGATTGCCAAAGAATTAAAGAATGCATACATAAACACAAGAGGTGGTCATTTCAATGGTTTTCTTTCACGAAAATCATAACGTTATTTCGAAACACTGCGGAGCTTCGTTGGTCCAAAGCGTTCATCAAAGTTTTGTTTTAATTAACAAGAATGCGAAGCGGAGGGAAAAAATTTCGCGGCAAAATCGCTAATAACGCCCGACACCGCCACCGTTGTCACACGCAGCACTACAGCAGCAGATGCAGATAGCAGCCAGCAGCACGCAGAACCGAATAAAAGGTAAAAGGTAGGGGTGTGCGGTAGGGAGTGGAAGTAGCTCGGAAGATGTCGTTAGTTCGTTAGTCGAGTACTACTGCGGTATAGTCAAAAAGAGGTTGCACGCGAATATCATATTCTGCGGCATTAAATTAATCGAATCAGATCCGCGTACAAATTAATATTTATTCAAACTCAAACAAAAATTCAATCGAATCCGTATACAAATTTGTGTTTATCAAAATATTTCATTGGAGCTTTCGTGTTTCAAATGAGGAGAAAAAAAAAATCTTTTTTATGGGCGTCCGGGGAAACGAGAACTAGATAACTGACCATTACTCGTTTTGTTGTCGTCCGGTCGTTCGTTGGCTCGTTCGGCTTGTTCGAAGAAGCTGCATTTTGATTCTGTGGCGTGTCGCACACTCTCCTACACGTAACGGTGGGTTGTTCGGACATTGGTGGGGATGCCGATAAGGGCGCAAGTCCGTTTTCATCATGTGTATAAGAGGTGAAAACGGGGATCGCTGGATTCCAGTCTTGCCGCGACAGTCTTTCCGGTCGCTACCTTTTCTCCCCGCTCAATCCTGCTGCCATTTTCGTTTTTCTTATGTTTTATTCGTGCCGGTCGCCATAGGCAAACAAAAGTATAACGATATCACCGCGGAAACGCTTTACCCATGAATCGATCAAAGAGTTGAAGAAAAAAAAAAAAAAAAATGTTTCGAGACGAGAAAAAATAATTATTGAACAATTAACAGATCGAGGACGAAACAGCATTGAAGCTTATTTGCGTTTATCCAGCGGGGGAATGGAACTTGAAAATAATTATAAACGTCCCATAGGTAAACGAAAACATTTCGAATTGGAAAAAATATATTTTCGAGAAGCTCGAAAAGTATTCGCGTCCGAATAAAATAAATCTCGACGCTGTAATAACCTGTTAACCGACTCCGTCAACTCTTTTCTTTATTTCTTTTGTATTATGAAAAAAATATGCACAATCCTGTTGAAATGACACGTAAAAAGGAACAGCGGAGTATATGAAAATGGAAAAAAAGTCGTCGATATAAACGGGACTTTCAAAGTTCTAAGGGTTCGCCACGATATTTGAACGGTTTCGCTAACGAAAAAAATATAGAAAGTAAAAAATTTGAAAAAATTGGACGGTAACACTTGCTACGTAAATTGACCTTTGAAACGTCAACACTCTCGTTCGGAGGTTGCGCTGCATAATTGACTATATGCACACGCTGCGTGTTTGCGGCATGAGCGCTAAGAGCGCTAAAAGCGCTAAAAGAGCAATGTGTCACATGAGACGTCGTCATCGCGAATGGAAAATACACCGTACGATCGAACAAGATGTTCGGTTCGTCGTGATTTTTTCGGGCGTTGTGAAATTTCATGAATTAATTCAAAAGTGTTTTATTTAATGAAATATTTTGGAAATTAAATTGTTTTTTTTTTTTTTTTCCTTTTCAATCGCCTTAGCGAGTGAATATCGTAATGAGGAGAGGAATAATGTGTCTTTTTAATAAGTGTTTCACGAGCCTCATTTTGGCTATGAAAAAAAGTGATTTTTCCCGAAAAATGACTGCAATCTCGGTCTCCTCTCCGTATCAAAGTTATCGAAGTGATAGATGAGCTGTTTGTCGAAACGCGCGACATAAACACCAAACAAATTGGCTCACCTTCTGGTAAGTAGTGTTCACATGGTTACTTCATGTTTTTTTTTCATCAAAATTTTTTCCAACTGCATGGGTTTTCAGGCAAAGTATGCAGTGATACTTTTTTTCAAACATTTTCAGTCTCGTGGCATATACGAAATTTTTCGAATTTTTTCGCCGGATACGCCATTTGGAAACGTTTTGATAAATGTCAAGCGTCTATTTTAAAAAATTTCATTTTTTAAAATATGTCATCCGGAACATAAAGATTTACATATATTTATACGGATGTATATCGGCTATAATGCTTTTATGCATATTTATGAATGTATATAGTTGGTCGAATCTCCTTGAGACAATTCGCGATTTAAAAATGACGAGGGAGAGAGAGGAGAGCAGATAACTCGCTCCTGTTATTCCTCAAGAGGGTAATCGTCTGAAAATTGTATTTTTGTAAATCCATCGGATGATAGGATAATCTATTAAAGCGTTCGACTTATTCCACATGAACGATTGCGCAAAATAAATAGTACATCATTATGCAAATATTTTCAAAATAATTTTACGTTCGAGCGATTCGAACGGTGTCGTTAATTATTACGATTTTAACGGGATAAAACAGGCTGGAAAAAGGGATTGCCAATTTTTTGAAAAACAAACAAGAATATAGTTTGAAAGGGTAGGTAAAGCGGGGGTTCGGTTGATTCACGATTCAATGATTATTCGGTACGCTGACGTTGAAGGGTTTTCGGTATCCCGTGAGCTCAATATAGACGAAATTAATGAAATTTGCCTGCTCCACAACTGCAGGGACTAATTTACAATTAATTGTAATTGTCAACTTTAAATGCTCTCGTTCGTTTTTCCTTCGTACGCATCACCGAACCAGCTTACTTTTCACGTTGATTCGCCATTTAACTTGGCTCTTTCTCTTATCCTCTCCTCCAAATGCATGCACCCGAACTTGCGTCGATTTTCTCTCTTCTATATAACACTCGCGTCACAGTCCCGCGACGGTGTTTCCAATTTTAATGCTTTTCGGTTCCACAAATAATCGCAGAATCTTGTGAAAAACTTGATTATAAAATAACTAGCCGGGCCTTCCGGTACAAGCGTCTGATTAGGTATCCGCAAAAGTATTTTTTTTTTTTTTTTTTTTTTACATGCTTATGTATAAGATATTATACACGGACACACAAGATGTGGCCGTTCTTAAAACTAATTCATTTTACATCAGTCAGGCTTAATACTATAAAAGTTTCGTCTGACTTTGGGGGAGAAAAAAACTAGGACGAGACTCGAATTTGCATGCGGTACTTATTTTTGGACGACCGACAAAGCTTTTCCGTGAGCTAAGCCTTCTTTATTTTGCCAATTAGGTTTGTCAAAGGAAAGAGCAGCTTTCCGGCGGCTCGGCGAAGCAAAATTGTTAGATAGAAATTTGCAATTATAATATAACAACTTTTTTAAATATATCGTGGTAAGCAGCTAGCGAGGAAGAAGATTGAAAAAATGTATGAAAGTTTAGAGAATAAGTGCGAATAAATAATTTATCGACAGCGATAGCGACGCGATTTAATTAAGCAGCCTCGAGCGAAGCCAATACTCGGGTGGGCGACCAATTGGGAAAATAGAGTGCAGCTGTGCATGAACAATACTTATTATTTCGAGAAGTCAAGAATCATTATTCGCGTAAAACAATAATTATTTAAAAACATTGATTCTTCATCCGTGCAAAAAATGTCGGATTTTCAAATTCTAAATATGCATGGTTGTTGAAAAATGTAGCAAATACGGCGGGGGGGGGCACATCTTTGGGCCGCATTCTCTCGAATACTCGAAAAGAGGGGAATTTAGCAGCAGGTAGCAGCCTGCTGCCGTTAAATCCATCTACTCGGTTACATCGATCTCGCATGGAGGTAACGCGATTCACGCAAATCCGTCGTTCGATAGCAATGAATTTCTAAAGCTATATACACACACATCGGTGGATTGAACTTGTAATTCTCGTGTGCCTCATACGGGACCTTGATACTTTCCATCTGTATGAAAACAAGTGTCTCTGTGCGTCTATGAGAGCTTAATACGACAGAGTGTCACAGATATTGGGTAGAAATTTCGTACACCTGTTGCAAGTACCGTAAGGTTTTGCGTGCCAAGAGATGAAACTTCGAGACCTATGTATATATAAACCCAAACGTATCTGGAAAGTTATGCACAATTTGTGGGTTTCAATGACTCGAGGAACGCGCGAGATCCGAAACAAAAATCATTTTCAAATTTTTTTTTTTTTCAATCAATAGCTTCGAGTTCAGATGTCATCAAGTTTCGAGGCTCGCGGCAACAAGTAATTTGTCCGAATCGTGAGCTGCTTCCTACTCATAAACTATTACGATTGATCGTATGTTTCCGGACCTGAAATTTCGGAGAGACGGAAAACCTCGTTACTATACTCGAAGTGTTGCGCGCGCGACGTGTACAAGAAAATAATTCGAGCTGGGTCGTTGCTCAGAATTGTCCAAATATGTGAAAATGAGAATACACGTATGAAATAAATAGACTCAAATATAAGGAAAGACAAAAAGAATTGTCGTGCCATCGGTGCTCGAGCGAGTTGCGAAATTAATTGTCAGAATCCCTAATGAAAACCGGCGACGAGGTCTAAATTAGTTTTTCTATTTTGCAAAAATAGATTATACGGACGAACTCAGGAAGAGGAAGCCTTTCTGTAACGAGCGAATGAATTAACGCTGCCGCGAGAGCCGGATATTTCATTAATTATACACGCAATTTACGTATATTCGTTATTTAGTTGGATCATTTTTTCTCTTATTATCACGCTGTCAGACGCGTCGAAACATCGATTTCGAAATGTGTCTGAATGTGCAAAAAAAAAGTTTTTGAAAATAATTAAATGCCGTGTAGTGTTTCAGCTGACGTATTGCTGCTGACGTTTCGAAAATGTTACAGAAGTTTGCATCGTCAGAGGAGAGAAGAATAATGGCCGTGAAAGCCTGGAAAAAAAAGAAAAATAATGCAACATTTCCATACCTTATCCGACTCGCGTATAATTTAAATTTATTATATATTATATCTCACCAGCAGCAGTTTCTCTCTCGTATGACAAACGTTATGACAATTCAATTGATAATGAAATAGTATACGCGCGCGCGCGCGCGCGATGAAGAATGCTACATATATTTATACTCTCTGTGTAGCTCTTTCTCAGTACACAATTCGCGATCGAGATCGAAGTAGCGGTAAGAGGGTGAGAGGTAGAGAGAAATTGAAGAGTAAGAGAGCGAAGAAGAAAAAGAGTCTCGAGTACTTCCTGCGTTCGCTCTAGCTTCCGTTTTTCCCCTACGTTTCCTCTACACCGCTTAAAACGCCGCAGAACACGAGCAGCTCGATGTCTATATATAAATACGTGTACGGTGAATCGTGAATTTTTTTCTTCTTTATTTAACATTGTGTGGGAGGGAGAGAGAGAGAGAGAGAGAGAGAGAGAGAGCACATCGTCTAACTAGCTTCACGCAGTGTACTCGACGCGAGTTTGCTTGGCTCGAGTCCGTGAGTAAGCTGAAACGAGAATAAAATAAGTAAAATAAAATAACAACTGAAAGAAAATAAAGAAAACCGCCGAATGAAAAGGATAAACGAAGAAAAAAAAAATCGGAGCTCCAAAAAGAAAAGCTGGTAGAGAGTAAAAAGAAGAAACAAAGATTCGGGATGCTGGAAGAAGAAAAGGAAAGGGAGGGAGAGAGAAAGATGGAGCGTAGGGGTGTGTCGGACAGGGCGAAGAGTCTCAACATCGACCGGTTGCAGTTGTGAGACTTGGTAAGAGAACCAACCAGTCAAGTCCAAGTTACCCGAGTCAATCGAGACTCCGCTGGCCCTCTGACCATCTCCGCACGGGAGATAATGATCCTCGCTTTTGTATTCTTTTTTTTCATCCGTCTTTCTCTTTCCTCCTTTTTTCTTTTGCGCCACGACATCGACTTTTTTCCACCGGAAGATTTTAACCGATGTCCAACCGATAAATGCGCGCGCGATCACTGCTTTCTCAACGTTGAATCGATGAATCCGAGATGATTACCGGTCCATCGGACTCCAATACGAATTTTATTCCATTCTTTTGTTTTTTTTGTTTGAATGATATACATTTCACGATAGCAACGGAGACCGATATAATCTTAGAAAGGAATCGAGTAATTAATTGTAACGAGTGAAAATAAAAACTATAACGGGCTCCCTTTAATACAAAACTGAATAATTGCAGGTAACTCATAAATGATCATAATCAACATTCATAGAAACAAAATAAGATAAATTGCATGACAATTACGCATAATTATTTGTAATTATTTTCTCCCGCGCGGTGATCTTATACAACTATATAGTTCTTCTAAAAAAATTCTATCCCCGTTCGATCTCCGTTTCATCGTGAAATAGTATCATGTACTGTATTCATGGTATCAAGGGGAGGGGGGAGGAGACAAGAGGGAGAGACACGGAATGAAAGCTCATGTACATGAGGCAATTTATAACCTAGGCGGGCTCTACTGCTGTAAGCTAAACAGACAGAGATAAACCAAATGAATATCCCTACAAGTGAGCGACGCATAAAAGTATCTACATAATACGATAAAATATAGAACGTTTCAAATATTACATGGTATATATTCATCCATACAATAATTTGTTGCAGTAGTTCAATTACGGATTCCGAATTTTACATTAATTGCAATTCCAAGAAATTCCAGACTTCAATTTCATTGAAATAAATCCCGGTTAAACCTCCAGCGATCTCGGGATGAAAATTATTCCTGAGCGAATGAATCGAATACACTCTTCCGCGTCCACTGATCAATGAATCGCAATAATATTCATACGAGTATATAATTGTGATGTAGAATAAATTTTTCAACACTTGAGAAAAACACCATCTGCCATAAAAAAATCTCATTCTTCTTATGATAAATTTGATAAGGACAATAAATTTTGTAGGTTTCGCGAGGACTAGTTTTACAACTTAGTTCGACGCGCATACGGTCCTTAATGTATACAGATATAAGTACAAATAGAATTTTCAAACGATTGCAGCACGTAGGAAAAAAAGTTCTGGATAAATCATAGCACCAAATCCCGAGCTACGTACACCGTTGAAACTTGTTTGGCGTTTTTCCACATGCATCTACGACTTTATCGCTTGACATGTATATATCGCTTTGATACATGAATAGAAAAAAGGTAGATTTTTTTTTGTAGAATTATAAAAATCTGACCAGAAATTTGGATGGTAATTAACGCGGATACGTTCCATCTTCTGTATGGAAGCTGGGAGATCCTATAGTAGCAGAATAGTTTGACGTTGACGCTTCTACTGACTGCGCCAAATGGAACAAGTGGTGACAACAGCGTGAATCGTTCCTCGTCGTCGAGGTCGTTGAAACGTGAGCTTCGCAATCGTACGGAATAAATTACAGTAATACATAATTAATTTATGGAAGACGTTCATCGTCCGCGTAAACATTTCAATATATATATATGTTTTCGTCGATATATATAGACGGAATAAAATTTTATAGCGAGACTAGGATAAAGAGAAATTTTTCGAATTGGTCGATGCGGTTCGATGCGTTCGAAGAGCCCCTCTACGTTTATCGATTTTCGAGTGAGCACGGTCGAGCGTTCTATCGGTTTTCCTTTGCATCTCCATACTCGCAAAGTGTCGAATAAACTGCTCTTTCTAATAGTGAAAAGGGAATATTGATTTTGGAGTGAACGCGACGGTAATAAGAGAGAGAACATCCAGCACAGTTTTTCACAAAATGCATATGCCCAAGCGGCAAGGAGAATGAAATTGTAATATTCCGAAGAGAAAAGTCCTTACCTTATCCTCCTTCCTGATGCTCTTTTCATTGGATATTAACGAAATTGGGGATGACGGCCTATCCCGACCTGGGCTGATAAGAACAAAGAGAGCACGAGCTAGCCGCAAGGAGAATGAAAAACGCGCTATTCTCATGTATGCGCTCTATCTTCGCAGCTCACCCGATTGGCTACTCACGCATTGACTAATATATCTCAGCAGGGATTCTACGAGATAGAATAGCGAATGAAGAAGAACTATTCCCTTAGGTATTATACTTCCCGATCAACTTACTCCATAAATCTTGGTTTCGAACGTAGGCTATCTCCTTTGTACGCTGTTGTTGGTTGTTGGCAAACAAAATGTGACCCCAAACTTCATTCGACAGAGCTTAATCATATTTTTATGTTTTTTAGTTTATTTGTCGGTATACATCGTACGTACCCCGATCATTTGGTCGCGGATCTCTCATTGTTTCGACTGAATTAATGGCTTTGTTTCCACTCTCTTTCTCTTGGTGTTCATACAGAGAGTTTGTCCGTATTCTTATGTAGGTCCGTATACTATACTCGTTTAGGAAGTGTCCGGAACTCTTGGCAAGTGCTTCGAGCATGTTTATACCCGCCGTGATGGTTCTCTCCTCTCTCTCTCTCTTTCATAAGAGCTCTTACCAATTGAAATTTCGAACGCGGAAGAAAGGCGGCGCATCGATGAATTCTCTCTCGTGTTTGAAGCGATAAACCAAGTCAGCAGCGAGATAGTGAAATTCGAGTTACCAGCAGCTTTCGCAAATAGCGCATCTATATTTTGAAGCAAAATATACAGAAGAGAAAGCATGAAATGGTTCAAGATTCGCTCGCGTAACCTCAGCTTACTTTTGGGTAAGAATGAAAACGGAAGGGACAAAAGGGTTGGAGAGCACACCGAGAAAATTTGCACTCATTTCTTCCTAAAATACGCCTACGCATATATAAATATATGACCTGATCTTATGGCTACGAATATATTCCACCAAGCTGAATGCAAAATATTTAGCCGAGTATACACATTACATTATTGTTATCATTGATTGATTTTGGATTTTTTCAGGATAAAAATGTGAAAAAAGAAAATTACTCTTAGTTTTCGGTGAAATAAAGAAGCAAATGACTTTTAGCGAAGCGATTGTAAAAGTCTGGCTTCATTTTCCGAAACGAGACCAAGTCGCGCTAATTCATTTAATCGAGGCAACTAAATTTTGTGGATTACGCTTCGAGTGTTAGAGTGGAAAATAACAATAAAAAAGGTACTTAACGATTTTATGGCTCATGAGAACGTGAAATCGTTTTCCCCTTACGACCTTTGTCAGGATGACGCGGGTTGTGCACGGCCTTTTCCGTCTCCGGAGAGGGTAGATTTTCCGAGGCGTTAGTACGCCCCGGCGGTATACGGTTTGTATAGAGGCATGCGGAGAAAAGTGGCTCTTGCGGCCCATCCTATAATAAAATTCAGGATTCCTTTGTGACGCTTCGGAAAACTTTATTTCGTGGCAAAAGGTAGATAGAGAGAGGGTAAGAGAAAACGAAATAGAGTAAAAGCGATGTGGGTGACCAAACGAAATTTCATATTCATGAAAGTCTTTTTTTTTTTTTTCTTTTTCTTTTTTCACGCCCTCTAGCGGCTGTGACACTGCAATAGACGACTCTTATAACTCTCGCTCCTTCTCGCCACCAGCGCCAATCTCTTTTATAAATTGCTCGCGTACCTGTTAAAATGCTCAAACACTCGACTGTACCACCAAGTGCTTCGCGTACAACACAGTATCGTTATAACGGAGTATCGTCTTATAGAAAAATAAGTAAATAAACGAACAATAATATACATCTCCGCGACGATATGCAAGTTATAAGGAGGACTTTTATTTCCCATCAATCGTTACGTCCTTTTTTTTCGTTCGTTTAAACTTTTGCTCGTTAGCCCTGACTAATGTCAATTGGTTCAGTGTTTTTTTTTTCCATACTTTTTGCGAGCAGAAAAAATATCGTAAAGAGAACGGGCTAGTTTACAAATTGATGATACACATATTTCTCATGCGGTGCATGCTCTACCGCTGTATTTAAATTTTCTCTCTCGTTGCGCGAATGTGCTTCGCTCGCTTTTATCATTGAAAACAGACTCGGTATGCTTTTATCTTAAATTATAACGCCACGAGACCCGCCGCGCGTTACTCGGATTTCGTCTTGTTACTCTACCACAAACTATGAGCTTTCTCATTATATTCGAATAAAAATGACTCTGAAATCACACGCAAATAGCATTCACGTCCAAATACTCGTTTTGATGTTATTACGAACTTACAGTCACGAACCGTTTAATTTTTTTATCGAATTATTATATCATACAGCTTTTGTTCAACTTCGACAAATAGCTGTAACGGATGGATGGATGTTATTAAGTGGTCTTTGCGGTAGTTCTGCTGATTAACCGAGCAGGGTTTGAGGGATGATCTTCCTGATGTGGCTAAACTTTCCCGAGCATTGTTAATCTTAATCCACGAGCTGTTACGTGCTAATACGATTTTTTTGGTGTTTGTTTGAACGCTTGATATATAAGAAAGTATATTGAGAAACCAACAGCTGCTGCTGGGTCGAGCTGAAGCAATTCGATGTATGACAGAAAAAAAAAAAAAAAAAAATAGGAAAATGGGCGTGAGGTTGGGCGATTGCATGATGTGACGCGTCGACGATTTATTTGAAATTCTCGGTATTACGTGACAGTAGTATCGCGAAGGTATATTACAGCGAAAACCAATCAGGGTTTATACCTACACACGATACTGACGTCACTCATTCATCGTTCCTCTTGTTCTCTTGTCATAATAGCAACAGAATCATACCGACGGTTCAGTCAAAGCTTTCCGCGCTTTTGCCATACATATATATATATATAGTATATATAAACTTCCTTTCCCCTTTTCTGCTCCCACCTTTCTACCATCTTCACTCTTCTCACCCCCTGATTTATCGCTATTAAGGTCTGTACCATACAGACTAAAACTCGTTTGTACCTCTTAATTGAAATTCAACACAGCTGTACAGAACTCCAGCCTTTGAAGCTCCATTTGATATATTCTGCGTGCGGAAACACATTTCCCAGCTTCTATATAGTGAGTGAAAAAAAGGTAACTATTTTCTGATGAACTAAATTATTTTACCACTTTTTTACATCATTGTATGTTTCGATAGGTTGCATGATGTAATCGGTCATCTTCAATTTCCTATTTCAATTGCAGGCGGCTCGATTCTATATGATTACGCGCATCATTATTCCTAATGGTGAATTGGTTAGAATTCAGGCGATCCTTCAACTTCCTCGTGACCGCGTTAACTTCATTATTCTCGTTATTTATCTCTTCTGTTCCGGATTTTCTCATCTTACAATTACTTGTATTTAGTGTCCTCGTTCGTGCCGATTTAGCTATAATTATCATCGAATTACGCATCTCACTACGAAAAAAGAATAATCATCTCGGTTGACATTGCGAAAAGGGTTGAAGAGATTTTTTTTTTTTTCATCAGAATCCATCACGTTTGTCGTATATCGCGATGGACGTTCCATACGAAGGGTGGATTCGGTTACATCGAGGAAAGGGATGGATGGTTGAAAACGCTTCTGGCTAAAATTTGCATAGCCGGAGCACACACGCGCGAATTACACATGGCGTGTGACGACGTGAGCTAACTGATCGATGATCGTTCACCATTTTCTCCGTCACCCTTCCTCCACCCCTCTTTTCTTTCTCTATATTGATGTGTGTACTCAATTCCAGCCGATTCCACGAAACGCAACTGTGAATCTCAATTTCCTGAAGTTTGACTGCGGCGGCCATGTATCGGAAGTGTGTACCGACGTCACTGGAAAATCATATGGAAAACAGGGGCGAAATGGAACATTGATTTTGGATTATCGTTTTCCTGACAACTATACTCTCTAAATCGAATGGTGTACAAGCATAAAAACTGCGATGCAGAATCACGAGTGCGATAGCTTTCGTGGCAAAGAATTCAGACTTTCGATAAATTCTGCTCAACTGGTTCCCAATGGCCATTTTTGGATTATCGAAGCGAAAGAATAAAAAAAACGTTTGCAATAGTTCGAATGCACAGACGACAAGGTAAATGTGCGATTTTTGTGCTTAACGTTTAAGCAACGTGAAATACACAATTGCGTAAAGGTGTTAGTCTCGTGATAACATCGGCCGAACGTCGCACCGAATCATCGAACGCGAGGCTAATGTGGTTGTAGAAGGCACCAAGTGCAAATGGGGCTATAGCGAAGGCTTTGAAGCAGGCAAGTGATAGGAGGGGTTCAAGGGTTCGGTAGACAGTTTTGGATGTATCACGGTTAACCCTAGAATTCCGTTCGCCATGGCCAAGATAGCTCAGAGGCTTAGAGGTTTTGCGGACAGGTTTGGACGAATCATGGTTGACCCAATAATTCCCTATTACGTGGCCAACAAACTTTTTGCAACCTTTCAGATTGTTGGCTTTCCGAGACAAATGAAAGTTGAAACAAAGCTGGCTGCGCTTGAGTAGGGTCGGAGTGTTTAGAAGATGTGCGGAAGATCAAAGTATACGAGTAGACCCTTCGTAGCTTCTGAACATTGACGAGCAACGGAAAATAATAGCTTCTGGTACGAATCGCAGGGCAAGCCGATCCGCGGTTGTACTTGCCCGAGGGACACTCGTGATCAATGAAATACGATCATGTGGTCAAATTCAAGATGTCTACTTGAGTTTTTGATATTACTACGTAGAGGAGCACTTCTCACTACACCTATTCCCAAATATTTAGCAATACCGAGTGTTTAGGTTATACTATTATACTATTGTATGAAAAAATGGCGAATTGACAAGCCTTATTTTTACTTACTTTTCTCTGACTCCCGAGTCGTTGATAATCTAAATTTTCAGTTTTCATTTCTGTAGAATAATCATTTACAACGATTGTCGCACACGAGAAGCAATAAAAATAAAAATATGAATATTCGACATAAATCAGAGTGAAAGCAATTTCTATTCAAGCTCTTTCTTGGCCCTGAAGAAGTAGTAGCAAAACTTTCTTAAAAGGTTGACGGGAGGACAGCGAACTAGCAGAGGTGGCCGGCGGCGCGATATCGCTAAAAACTTGTGTTCCATTGGACCAATAAATTTTCAAGTAGTTACGCAAACTGGCTATTCGGAAAAATAATAATACGGCTAATTAGTTTCCGTGTCGCGGAATATACTAACCGAACTCGAACTCGGCTCTGTTCGTATTGCACGGTGTTTCTTGGCTATGAGGATGAACCACGGTGTATTATTCCACTGAGCAGTCGCATTATGTCAGTCTCTCTCGTATAGTATACTTGTCTTGTTCGTTTCCTCTGTTGCTAAAAGAGAATGTGGACTGGGGAAGAGATTGTTTGAAAGTCTGTTGCGCGCTGCTGTGTATACATATACGCGGAAGGATATAGTTTGCGTCGTGCGAATGGTTCAGCCGTTGTTGAAACGCCGTGTTTCGGACATAACATTTATATAAATATATATATATATACCACTATAAGCGTATATACATATGGTGATCCGGCGGGAGATTGTACCTATATGCTGCATGCAGAGCCACCATTAATCAGAATTCTCGAAACAATTCTAATTACAACTTCTGCTTCTCTCCAGCCCGGTAGAAAGAGAGTGTGTCGTTCCAAAAGGGAGCAGGACGGATCGTTGGCGAAGCCCTTGTCCCCTTTAATTCTCCCACGTGTTTCTCCTCCCCATCATGAATTTCCTCCTCATGGACTCGACCGATCCCTACATATGTATATACAAGTATAAAGAACAAGCTTCATTTGTTTCGGAATAATCGTAGGTCAAAGCTTTCTCGTAAGTGAAACAGCATATACATAAATGAGTAGAGGGAATGAGATTGCAAGGGAGGAAAGAGAAGCAGACGGCGGAATAATAACTGAATGTGTAATGTTACTCCATGTAGGTATGAAACACCACAGAACTCGATAGAGCTTCTCTATATATCCTAAATTAATTTCTCGTTTCTCTCATACTCTTGTACCTGCTCTTATCGATCTCGCTTCCATCGAACGATCGTAGATCCTTTGAGGTTAGATTTCGAGGGAAAAATCTGCTCAGCAGGATCATGCTTGACAGATTCATACGAGAAACCTCGCGATCCCTCCGTCGCACAAGTGTACCTTTAATACTATTTATAGGTCAAGCAAAAGTTCCAAGCTGAAAAGACCTTTCTTGGTGGATACGACCTACAAACTTTGCTGATGGAGCTTATGACTTTGGAGCATGATGTCCGTTTCTCCTGGACTTTTGTTCTCGCTGACCGAACGGTTCTGGAATAGTCCAATAGACCGCTGCTGGACTCACAAACACGTATATCGATTTGGAGAGCACACACGTATAAATTTCTACGAATCGAAGTAACTGTACGGAAATTATGGGTGCATTGGGATTTCTTATTTTGGATATTATGGGCAATCTTTTGGCTATTAAAATGCAAATTTATTCAGCTGAAATCGGGTAAAAATATGGGATTTTTAGCACACGTACCGGATATACTAAATATACTTGAATTTCAAGGTTGCGGATTTTATTTAGTAGAATAAATAATATCGCGAGCAAACGTGAAACACAACAGATCCGCTTGTATTATTAAAATTTCAAAAAGTCAACACGTAACGCTCGAACAAACCCGGCATGTCATTTGTTCACCGAAATTTAATTTCCGACGTGACACACCGGCAAAAAATTTGAAGTAACCGTGAAATACGAGACAGGGAAGTTTTTGCTGGTAAGGAAGAAGAAGCGAGGAACGTGCCTTGAAATCGGACGAAGGGATAAGAAAAATGCGCGACAGGAGCAGGTGGATCAAGTTTATTCGTTTATATTATCAGCAATGACGTTGTGGCATTGCAGCCTTTTTCTCTCCTAAAAAGCGTCAAGCTACTGTTAAATAAAAAAAACTCTATCCCAAGGGTGTGACTATGTAAATTGCCATTTGCCAGAGTCCCCTTTTATTCGTCCCCTTTTTCTTCGTTATCACGTTCTTACCTCCGAGCCGAATTCTCACCTCGCAAAACTCTTGAGAGAACAAAAAGAAGATGAACACGGTCTGCAAACTGAACTTTTTTCTCTTAGCTAGGATGTTTGCGTGGACTTTGGACATAGTTGCAGCTACTGTTAATGACTGTTAATGCTACTGGAGGAAGGTCAGGTCGCTCGATTAAACCAGCAACCGGCGCGGCCCTCGTACTCCATCTCGTGCATAATATTTTCCACTTATATACTATACATGCATACTGTATAAGGATCCTTTCTTGAGTTATAAGCGTGTCTTTTTGTATACAATAATAATGTAACAAAAAAATTATCAAACACGTCGGAGGCATTAATAGCTCGAAAGAAGTTTAGAATATTGTCGCAACTGTGTCAAACAATTACAATTCAATTCTAATATGAGCATTCAAAGAGACGGGTTTTTTTTCGAGGATCTGCTACCCCCGTTCAGGGGGTGACCCCTGAGTTAAGTTATGAACCGACAAGCTGTTGGTATAATTGTTTTCTCTATTCGGTTTAATACCGCCGGATGGATAAATGGTTAGTACCGTAAAAGGGTCGCGTTTATTACTATTACGAGTTCAATCAGAACTTTCGGGGCTTTTTATTGCTTTATGCGTCGCTTATTATTTGGTGAAAAAGAAAAATAACGCTGAAAAATCTCTTGGGTAGAGTCGGAAGAACTCAAAGAATAAGAATATGTTGAGCGAAACGTTGGAGCACGAATAATGATTTCACAAAAGAAAGACACGTTCGTTCTACCCGTTTTGAAGGATGCGTAGATTGTCATTATTTTTTTATCTTGAACGCGTATACAATGGAGAAAGAGCAATACTCTCTACACGTTATGAAAAATATTTCCGGGAATAAACAGATTTTTATGATGTGTTTTTTTGGTTTACAAGTTTTCATGCACATGGGCACAAGGTTGAATAAAAACTTTTGCAATAAAAAAATTAGATCCGTACGAATGTGTACCACACGGATACACGCATTTATTTATTCGCACAAAGAGATTTATAATGGATGTAAATATATAAAGCACGATGTAGGCGTGTTTTGTCGTTTTGTCGCTCCTGCAATATTTCACGTATACTATGTATACACGGAGAGACACAATGACGGATGACTAATCGAGTTGGAACCAAATTTTCTTGTATAGACTCGCAACAACGAAAATTTTCCAACTTCATTTGCCTAATTGCTTTCGGAAGTTGCCAAGAGCTGCTGATTTCACGTTTTCTTGTCATGCAGTCTTCCGGTCGTATAATAAACCTATAGAATTGCCCTCCTCAAAGATAAGTTTCGTATTTTATTATAAATACACAGGACTGGTAAAATTATCCATTGCGATTTCCGTGTAAAATTTTGCTTCATTCAAAATATCCTATACAACTCAGACTTATTGAGTAATTTATATTATACCCGAAAGTTCAGTGGTTCGAGTTATTTGGTTACTTCAAGTTTACTCAAGGGTTAGCGAGCTGGAGTAAGTTGAAGAATATTTATAATTTTTTGATTTTTTTTTTAGTGTCAATATTGAAGAAAGAGAAATTGTTAAAATAATTTCGTAACAAGAGTCAGGGGAAACAAGAGAGCTCATCAGTAAAATATCTCACTTATACAAGAGTTATTTATGGAAATATTTTCTATGATGAATACAAGGGAATATAATCGCAAAAGGAGGAGGATTGTGAGAGGATTTCGAAGAGGATATCTCAACTTGATTTTAACGTACTAAGGAAGAATATCGAACAATAATCTCCAAAGTCGTATCGACTGTTTTCAAAGGGAACACGAGAAAATTGATGAGATCATATTTTCGCTAACAAATTCTCATCCTCCCTCGTAAAATTCACCCCAATGCCCTTCTTTTTCTTCGACACTTAATCCCACGAGACCGAATCTTCGTTCATGCGACAAATAACCAATCAGTTTTTACTGCCATGGTAAATCTATAATTGTGGGAAAAAAAAACGAAAATACGAAAGAATTTTTTGTCCTTTCATTTCTTTTCTTTTTTTTGTCATAAGCCGGAGTAGGTATTCGTAATTTTGGGGTTCTGTGTTACATTTATTCGATCTCGCCGAAAGCTCTCTGTCGAGATAGGGAACGGAAAGACGGCGAGATCTTTTTATGTACAAGCCGTTCGGTGCTAAATCTACCTCGTTCAGTATTTTCTTCGATGACTTTTTTTTTTTTTTTTTTTCACATCACACTATATAAATCATATGTTATAATTTTCTTTCATCGCGATTCGCCAATTCCCATCATAGACAGACCAAAATATGTTGGATCTAATTTTTGTTCTTTGCCAGACGATTCTGCGTTATATTCGAAACTTTTTTGTCGGGTAATTCATTGAAAAAGAAAAAAAAAATTGGATTGCGAAAAATAAAGATTTGATTAATAATTAATACCAAATCGATATATTGGCCTTGTACCACGAATAATCACTTTTACCTACTTATTTTCAAAATAGACTGATACTTACCGATTGAACATGAAATGTCTCATTCTTTTTATTTTTTTCCATGCGCATATACATAGTAAGTCATAGAAAATGTATAATACTATTAACCGGAGACTTAAGAAGGAGGGAGGTTTACCGTTTGACATTCTCATATCTGGTTCCTCTTTTATGATGCTTTTCAAAAAACAGAATATAAAATAACATAGGAACAGTTGAAAGGTTTATGTAGGACACAATCCGTGCGGAATGAGCTGCGCAAAGAAACAATACAAAATCCTTTTTTTTTTTTGTTTTTTCATACTCGGTGTTAAAAATCAATGCACGTTGGATACAAATTTTAGTTCAATCGATATGTTTCCTAATTGCGACAACTACTGCAGAAACTCCTCTGCTCCGTAGTGCCGGCTTCATTTTTTTAAACAAAAAGACATAGATTTCACGACTAAGGGATTCCGGGATTAAAAACCCATGCCGATGTAGAAACGCCACTTGCAGCCAAAAAGGTATGCTCGTTCCCAGTTGTTCTTTTCCAGACTCTCAATTGTAATAGAGATGGATGCACGCAACCATTTTTTTTTTTTTTTTTAATTAGGAAAAAAATTACAAAAAATGAAAAAACTTTTGGAAACGCGTATATTTTGGATAATAAAAATGATTCGAGTGTATCCTACGCGGACACAAGTGAATTTAAACTCAAGAATAAAACGGATGAGGTCACGAAAGCGTCGAAATGAGCTTGATTGGCCCTTATATGCAGGTGGAGAGAGTCGACACATCATACTTGAAACGAGTTACATATTAAAGTGAGTTCCTCTACCGTATCTACTCTGTCTGCACACTAGAATTTCAGTTTCGCCGTGTTGCACAAAGAAGGACTATTCTTTTTAATGCGGACATGAACAGAGAGGGTGAGAGAGAGCACAAAAAGCCTCTTTGATGTTGGGAAATTCCGTAGAGAACGCAGGGACTAGTCACGCGAAGCTGCCGCGTGGTTTTACGTGCACGAGGAGGAAAATGGGACACCCGTGCGAATCGTTTATTCCCTGATACTAAAAAACACTCGCTCGTAATTCTTTTTTGAAAAAATAACGCCTCGCTTCGAAAGCAACGTATCAAAATGACGTAACCAAGTTCTGAGAATTTATTAGCAATCAAATTTTGAAAGAGGGAATATCTCACGTTGACGATCCATCGGATATTACCAGAAGAGTTTTCACCAATGAACATTACTGGTGTCGCACTGGACGCTGAATGCTCTCGTGATAAAATCAGTTGAGCATCAAAAATGTGTGCAAAAAAATCCTGAATTATTTGGTACAACGCTTGTAGAAAAAAATGAATATTTTCAATACGCTTGAAGCTACAAAGTTTTAATTAGTCGTCATCGGAGGAGAAAAAAAGTAATAAAAAATACGCGAAAATGGAGAATTCTACGAAATGCTCCGCATTCATAAATGTTGAAGAAAAATTCCTAAAAAAAAAAAAAGGTAAAATCATGCACGGTGCCTTTCTGGTAAAAATGTCTTGTAGAGACTCGCTTGTAAACGTATTGTATTTTTAAAAATTTACCTGTAGCATTTATTCAAAGTTGAAAAAATTTCGAGTGAATTAACATGAGTGATGGAGAAAAAAAAACAAATTGGTTCTCAAAATTCTCCTCGCGCGATATACAGCATCCGATTATACATACTTTTCTGCTGAAAAAAGAGCACACACACATCCAAATAAATTCGAGGATTCGGGACGAGAAAACTACTTTCAATCTGACGAGCGAGAAAGCTTGAGAGAAACGAAAAAGCTAAAATAGGATAGAGCGAACAAAAAAAAACTGTGTAAAAGTTTCATTCCCAGCCGAGTACGTTCCGATGTTTTTCCCCTCTCCTCGTCTTCCTTGTTTACGCACGTTTGCAAATCGTCTGGTTGGAAAGTTGGTTCATACAAGAGCGAGCGTCGACGGAGAAGACCCGGGAGCTCACCAAGTGTTCTAAATCTATTTACATATATATTTATTTTGTTATTTTTCTTTCGAAGAGTATATTTTTCTTTCGAGATGTTAACACTTGTTGGAACATCTTCTCAGCAAAAGGTTTTGTCGTCCGCGCCACTCAATACTAAATTCCACAGCAATTTTCTCATGCTTTTCGAGACGACGCGATGTCCCACGAATATAGTTCGCGTTTATAAACAATTATTCAACGATCATGCGAGAGCTCGATGAGGCTCGATGATTAAAGTAACGCGAATGATATTTTATGAGAAAAAAATATCAATTTATATTCCAGAGAATGGATCGTTGCAATTGAGTAGAAAGATGCAATTCTCCGGTTAGGGGTTGAACGGATTTAATCAACTAAATTTTATAGTCATTGCGCGCGTTATCAGCTAGCAGCACTACCTATATTGGATTAGGTGTGGCATTAGGTTTATTTTTTTTCTAATCTTATAATCAAAGGCTCTGAATATGTCACGTTTTACGTAGCGGATTTCTACGATTTATAAAGGGTATGAGAAATAAGAAAGTGAAAAAGAAAATGGAGAGAAACTGGATGAGATGAGGAGTGAGAGGTAGATAAAACGGAAACGCTCGAGGGATATAGGGGCTGCTATAGGTTATTTAATGTCATGCTCATAAATGGATTCGAGCTGTGTCTTTCGGGTATAGGTGCATGTAGCGATAATGTAGATATAAACACCGGTTCGGAGATTCTCTGCCGAAAATGTTGGTGGTCCAGACAGAGAGATATATAGAGAAAGGGAGAGTGCGAGGGGAGAAAAGAGGAAGAGAGAGAGAAAATGTTGGGGCATCGCAAGGGGCTAGTGATCAGCCAATCAGAAGCTTGCATAATATCGTGTTATCGAGAGAGCAAACACGAGATGATGCGTTACTCGGGAGCCTCGTTTACCGGATCATTTCGTTAATTTGTCGTTAGTCCGCAGAGACAGCGATAGATCGTAAAATCGATAGATGCTCCGAGACTCTTCTTGCATCGCTCTCGATCTGACATTATTATATCGCTTACTTCTCTTTTCGTCTCTGGTTCGAGACGAAAGTATAGAGGGAAACGACGAGATTCTCGGAGGTTCAGAACGGAATGAAGCGATTCATCTCTCTCAAAACGAAAGCAGAGTTTTGATGAAGCCTGCAAAATAATTAGTGACTTCGATCTTCGTTGCTTTCGCCTCCGGTATCGTTGCGTCGCGAGAGGCTTCTATCGTTTCTGGACAAATTTTCTAACCATCGCTCTACAGCCTCGAAGCCTTTCATCCTGCGGCCAAAACTCTCGCCCTATCCTCATACTTTATTTCATCAAATTATCGTCTCTCATTTTACTCTCAAAACTTTCCGAGGCTCGTATTACGTTTCGCAATGAGTCGAGAAACGCCTTTGAAAACTAATCGTTGTTTCTGTGCTCGTTAATCAACGCACCCAATTATTATATCGAGTGATTTTTAGAACGTACAGCGATAACGCGTGTAACTTGTTGATAAAAATAAAACCGACGATCGATATGATTAGCTTTTGGTTTATACTTCTTGTAAGAATATGATTTTTTGCTTTTTCTTTTCAGCTGGGCGATTCCCGTCCATCCGTCATCAATCGCGATGAAACCGAGAAACTTTTATCCGCTGATGGGGCTGTTTCTCGTAATTATCGACGCTTACGAGGATCCCCTTGGCAAGGATTACGAAGAGGATGGCTCGAGGCTGATACGAATCGATGGTGACGTTATATTTGGTGGAATATTCCCGATGCACGAGCAAGTAAGATTTCTACAAATACTAGCGAATACGAACGCGAAATAGCGATTCTTATCATCGTTTCGAGTTTGGAGTAGATAAAATTCATTGGACAGTGCGGTTTGGATCGTACAGAAAATTTTAATCATCTGTCTCGCAATCAAGTTTGTTATATTATCACGTTATAACCAAAGATATGTCCTATATACACAAAACTCTTG
Source organism: Campoplex capitator (assembly GCA_037576405.1). Classification (NCBI taxonomy): domain Eukaryota; kingdom Metazoa; phylum Arthropoda; class Insecta; order Hymenoptera; family Ichneumonidae; genus Campoplex; species Campoplex capitator. The sequence continues at coordinate 19,145,849 of JARBWI010000002.1, read as the reverse complement.
CTCAAGTGTCAAAACATTGCTCGAGAATGACTGAGAAATCCTCATTTATTGAAAAAAAAATACTATACGGATCTATCGTCTTTAACTACAAAGGAGAATGATGGACCAGCTCATCTCGCATACGGTAAATTATGAGCGTATGCGAATTCTCCGTTGGGAATCATTTTTTTTTTTTTTTTTTTTTTTTTTTTTCATTGCTCTCGTTTGTCCGATAAATTGATATGGAAAAATCATTGAAAAGTGCGAGAGGGGAACTCAGTTGTCTGCGCGAAGAGACTTCACTTATATTTTCGGTCTGTCGGAAAATGATTCGCTATATATAAGCTCACTGCACATGAAAACGAAGGCGTTGGGCGTTACCACGGGTTCGCGCTTTTGTCCCGAAATTTATGGGCCTGTTTACCTAACGTTCTCTTTAGCTGCATAAACCACGCGTTTTTTCAGTTACATAGTACACACCGACACACACGCAACAATACACCAGAGATATGTACCCGGTGTCTACGATTCAAAATACATTTTTTTTTCCCGGTTGCAAGCATACTTCATCGACTCGATGGACTTTGAGCAACGATTGAATGTCGTTATTTAAACGAAATTGTGAAAACTTTTTTTCGAAAACGACTCAATTCATATATGTCCTGTAACAAAAAATATTGGCTCGGCTCTTCGGCCACTCTGTGTATGTAGTAACAAGCAATGCGATTACGTATATCATCGAGTCGAACCATTTTTCACTACATATAGATAAATGTGATAAAAGTTGTGCGGGGATGGGTTGGATTTCGCGATCCGTGTCGAAACTCGATCCTCTTTTCTCTCCCGTGGATGTCCGAGATTTTCGAAAAACTACGACTTGTATCTATATGCAATGAAAAGTTTCCGTTCTTCGATTTTGAGTCTGACCCCGATATCCTTTGAGCAATATACACTCGGTCGTGACCTCTCTATTCTGTAAAGGCGTATTTAAGCTGCTTGAAAATCTTTATCGGGTCTCTTCTATACAGCTTCCGATACCTGAGAATCGTATACTCCCCGTGTACGAATGGCGAATTCGAGAAAAAAAACTTGTAGTCATTACGATTTGCATTTGAATTACTCGGTCGAAACGAAGTCTTATATTTTTCTGCTGAAAGAAAATGCTGCTGCTGCTGCTGCTGCTCTTTCGATGTTGAACTCGAAGACTCCTCGGAACATTTATCCTGCAACAATAAAATAATTTTCTAATGCAAATGCAGTTTTTGAAAATACCACGGATGGTTTTTTTATCTCGCGGTAATTCGATGCGCATCGGGTACAGAGAAGCTTGAATCGTTGAAATTTTTCGGTAGAGTGTAATAATAATTGTCCGACTTTCGAGCCGGTTCTTCTTTTTTTTTTTACACAAAAGGTTCTTCATTTATGGCTATTTTTGTATATACTCAATGGGAAGAAGCAAAGTTGTATAGTAGTCAACATATATAGTCAGAAACGAAATCCAACAACTCCAACAACCGAATGCCGATATCTCTCGCGGTAGCTCTCTTGCCGCGCGCGATGGCCAGCACATTCAAGCTATATATTATTTCAGAGTACATTTTCTCTGGAAACAAATGGGGCAAACTTCCTCCGTAGAGGTTACGGGCACGATACCTATCTGGGGCTTTCCTAACAACCTTTATGCATGCGATAACGATAACAATACTCTTGATAATAATAATGATATCCAATAAATTTACCAACATCTGTAAGCACAACGAATAGCTTCTATGGATTTTATTTAAACAACAATATCGAGAAATGCGGGCAGACTCAAAGGACGATTTTACTAGAAAAAAAAAAAAAAAGTGGCGAAACGAGGAAATAATGGTTGTAATATCATGCATTCAAATTCTGACTAAATTTATGCTTGAAAGTATTAAACGGAATATAATTACAAACATTTGTACGCTTCAAACATGAAATAACGCCGTATTTAAACAGGAACTAAAATTTATTCGTTTTAGCATCATCCGAATAAAAAAAAAAAAAAAAAATGTAAATTCATTGCTGGCAGATTGCCGCGTTTCGGGGTGAATCGCCGTGCGGCGCGGTGAAAGAAGAAAAAGGGGTGCAGCGTCTCGAGGCCATGCTATTTGCCATAGACGAGATCAACAGCGACGATGAACTTTTGCCAAATACTACACTCGGTGCTCTGATTCTTGACTCTTGCAGCAGCGACACGTACGCCCTCGATCAGTGCATGGAATTTGTACGATCGTACATGAACCAGGTGAGTTTTAAAAAAAAGTTTTGTTCTGTGTTTAGCATTTGCTACTTATTTTGTATCGCACGTTATTAGCACGGGATATTCCTCTTTCTACATTCACTCCAAGGATCATGCCTCGGAACAAGTCTTGGGAAGTTGGCGGGTATTTTATATGGAACACTCTGTATGCATCGGCATCGGAGGAACATAAAAAATAGCATAGATGCGAAGCAGGCTTTAATATTTGTTCTATACGTGAGAGCAGACCATCGAAAAGTCTCGTTATAGGGCTCGAATGGATAAAAATGTTGGGGTGTAATGAAAGTTGTGGAACGGATAAACAAGTCATGTGCGCCCGAACCGTGCGGTATGCATCCACTCCGGAGTCCCCTTTCTCGCGTCCTCTTCGGTTTCTTGCCACAACTGTGCCAAGCGCAGTTATGTATATTACATTATACAATATGTGTATGAGGCATTCCTTTTCGAATCATATAGTGCAGGATTTTTTTTTATTCTTGTGCAATATGAAAACTAGATTGAAACTTGTAAGCAATAATATATATGTATATCTAGTAGATTCGATCCAAATGAGTACAAATCGGTCTGAAAAAAAATTATTTTATCAGAAGAAAGAAAAAAGTTCAGTATAAGAGATAATGAATGATATTTTTGATGAAAAATACAATCATAGAGTCGGTCGAATGTCCACAAATGCACGGTTTTCCTATGTTTCCTGTTCCAGACAATTTTACAACGTTCTTGATTCGGTATTCGGTTTACACACACTTCGCAATCCTAACTAGAATGCTTTTTCCTCCTTGCTGGCCAATGCAACGTGTAAATTCACTTGCGCTATTGTACGATCGTGATTCCGTGCATGCAACACACGTTTGCTAACCCTGCTCCGAGTCCCTTTCTCTCTCGACCTCTGCTATTCCGCTTCCCCTTTTCCTCCTCTCTTTTTTTCCCCACCAGCCTCCATTTTCCTCTTTCTCCCGGGTGAGCTTCCTTTCCGGAGCTGCTTGTTATCCGTTATTCTGTTTCCCCTGCGATTTTATAACACTCGTGAGAGCTAGCAATATACTCGTAAATTCTCTTTCCCTCTCTATAGTACATCGATCCGTAGACACGAAACATTCGACTACAAATAATCGTAGATAATTTGTATAGAAAGTTCTTTCCATATACTAATACAATTACTCGAGAAACATTGATGTTTTTTCAGTTATTCTTACGACTTTTGCTTTTAACTCTTGCAAATTTCTTCGAAATTGTGCCATCGCTTTGACCCCTTTTTCCGTTACTTTTCCACATTTGTGTGATTGCCAAAACGCATACCGACTCGCGGATTAATTTATTATACCGGTATTTCTAGGGTTCATTTTAAATATCGGGTAGAGAAGTATTTTTCATTTGATTTTGAGCGAATGGTGTTATCCGAAAACGTAAAACTCGTACGTCTTCCATGACGCAAGGCAAAAGATTTACCTTTCGAAACGGGTTGATTGATTTTCATTATTTTTTAAATTCGTTCATTATTCAATGGCAATTTTGCTCTTGGCTCGCTTCCCTCCCGATATTTCAATTATTTTACAATGCTCACATTCGCCGGGCTCATAAAAATGTATATTTGTATATATTAGTACATACCATGTGAGCATACGTGACGAGACAACCGAGAACTGAAATGACAACGCTCGATAATTCCGCGAGTCTCTATCACGCGAAAGCAAACTCCCGTTTGATTGGAAATAACAGAAGAGATTATCTGATATCTTAATTAATATCGTAACATGTCCATGTGACGGAGCATATGTCAGGTGGAAGAAACAGTCGTCGAGAAGTGTATTGAGAGTATTTGAAAACAAATTTTATATACGCGATACAATGTTATTCATTCACCAGGCGTGAATTCATTAATTATCTCACCGTCCATTTTTTCTAAAGGTTCCATCAGATCGTAGTAACGTAGCGCAATCGCGCGTAACGATTATTATATAGATGTACAGATCGAAGGATGACTTCCAAGTGTATACGCCAGCGGTTAATCCGATGAACCATCAAGCTCGAGTCGCAATCGATGGGATTCGCCAATTAATAGCGAAATTTCGGAAGCTTCGGGCTACCCTCTACCCGATCCCGTGAAACGGAATATCAAGGCTTCCGCAACCACACCATTATACACTCAAATTCAAAGCACGCGCTCGCATCACATTCGTGAATGCCGGCTTACAATATGACTATCTACCTTCCTCAATTATCCACGGGATTCCAAATACACGCATTATCTATCTTCCGATCGAATTGTTCCTCAACTCTTTCGCTCAATTAGCAAATATGTTTCTCCTCGTTCCAATGTAGTATGTTTTTTTTATCGCGGTCTCTGCTATCCCCGAACTCGCTAAAATTCAGTATATCGAATGTAATAACCGCTGCACCGTGTACCGTGTTGAAGGATTTTCGATACTCCAATGGTCGGTGTTCCATGTTTTTCTATAAAAATTACAGTTATTTTGTTGGGAAAGAATTTTTGTTGAAACTCTTTTTTTTTTTTTTGTTTTTTTTTTTGTTTTTTTTCTCACTCATCCAGAAGTATTTGAATATTTATTCGACGTATAAGTATATGATTGGATCCATTGATAAATTGATTGACCCATTTTCGGAGTTGGCTTTTCTCCGAAATTTGATATCGGAAATTTTTCCAATACGTCTTCTTTCGGTCCACCATGGATTCCAATTTTTTGTGAAACTGCGTCCGATTGAGTTGTCAAATCTTCCGAAGCGTATATATGCGACATAAATTCGCAGCTCTTTTACATGACTGCAGTGCGCTAGTAAAATTCACCGTTGCGATTTGTACGATCGAGCGCAGGAAGAAATCTAAGATCGAAATCCGTAATGAGGGCGAACTCTCATGAATTCGTTTTTGGCATAGCGCCGCGGTAGAAATTCACCCTCGTTATTTATACGTCGTATATCGCCGCGTTTGTACGCGAACTTCCAGAACTTAATCTCTCACCATCTTCAGCTCTGATTCATAAGCGTGCAATCTTCCGAATCAGATTTCCACCCGATTATCAGTACGAATACAATCAAGTTTCAATTTTTATTGTTCCATTTCCCTCGTTTACTCCATTCTCTCGTTCATTTTTTTCAAAAACTCTGCTATATTCATTGTTTTTTTTTATTTTTTTTATTTATTGATCGCTACAACTCACATAACTTTCCAACTTTTCGTGCTTCCCTATGGCACATATAGTACTTTGAAATTCAATTTTTCTTGAAAGAAAAAAAAATCTACCGATTGTGAGTTTCATGGAATGTCATGTTTTCGTTTCGCAACGGCTTGAGCTCTTCGTTTTTTTTATTTTTGTAATCAACTCGCAATTCGTGAATTTGTATTATCACGTTTCATGATTTTTCTCCTTTGCCCTAAGCACAAATTCGTTTCTATTTTCTGTTTCACGCTTGACACCAATTTTTCGCCGGGAGTGAACCTCTCGTTTGGTCGATAAACGAAACGTGCGTTTTTGCTTCAATGAAAATAATCTCAACTCTTTGAATTTTTAAAATCTGATGCGTTTTAATGGAAAAACTTGAAATACGAACGGTGCAATCGCTCGTCATACAAGCGAGTCGAAACTCTGCTTGTATACGGAGTGGCCGCGTTTGAAGAGACGGTTGATTCCCTGGTTTTACGGTTCGTGTAAACGACCAAGTAGTCAAACATTTGAACAGAGCACAACTAACGGTAATAAACCTTTAACATGTCAACAAGATCGCTACTTTTTTGGCCTTCGCTACACCGAAAACTCGCGGTGACTTGATATTTCTCCGGAACTTTATAACCATTTCACACAGACAATTTTCTTGGTGTAGTCTAATTTTTTAATTCTAAGACTATGGAATGAACAATGATTGAATGATATCTCTATCTCTCTCTCTCTCTCTCTCTCAACGAAGGCGAATTGTTTCGATTTGGAGTGAATAATATCGAAGCGTTGATTTGAATACGTGTTTTATTATTGAAACGGTAGTTCATTATCGTACCAAAAATGACGGACAGCAGTTTATTAAGTTTTCTCATTATATCTTTGATGATGCTGGATGTTTCTCTAGCGGAGCTAATAATGTCTGAGTCGGTTGAACAATGGACTGATTGACAGGCGGAGAATTTTCGACTCCGTCAATGTCGACGGGAATGCCTGCTTGTTCTTTTTCACGATAGTTCTCAATCGTGATGTCCCTAACAATGGTAATAGTGATAACAAACTTGCGATGATACATCCCTTTCTTCAATCGAAATAATAAGTTTACCGGGATGTTGAAGGCCTGCTGCTGCCGGGGCGATAATAACTTTTATTTCTATAGTCCGAAACACGTGCCAATTCCTGATGCGTGATTTACTCAACGTGAAATTACATATCATTCGGCGAGAGGGGCTGTCAATGAATAATTGAAAAAATGTTAGATCGATGCCGCTGTTACGCTGTGAAATGCCAGACTATTCTATCGTATTCTCATCGCGGCTTGTCAACGATTTTGATTAATTACATTTCCTTGAATTTTCACTAACCATTATACTTATACGCGTTAAAGATGGCAGCGATCATTATTCAAAGTACCGAACTTGGTCGCGGAAACGTTAGTTTCCTACGGGCTCATTGGCATTAGCGCGCAAAATAATATACGTTTATAGACTTCCGAGCATGCATAATATTAATTTGATAAATATCCTTCGGGTTAACCGCATTAATAACTGAAAATTTTGAATTATGATGTTTGCAACCTACCGGATACAAGTAACGTGTACGCATCTCGTGCTGCGGCCTCGAGCAATTGTGTGCGCCGGAGCTGTGTTTTCACATAATCGTTTTACGTTTGTTTCCCATGCACACGCGTTTCAGGCCCGAATGCATTATATCAATCCACCGCGCTATCGGGCAAACAGCCAGTGGCATGCAGGATTCGGAGCGGGATAATATGTTTTAATGTAAACAGCCTCTAGGTAGGAATGCATGGGCGTGCGTTTTACCATGATATATACAGCAACGTGCACGGAGAGCGAGCCCTCCATTCAGATTGGACAAGGGGACTTGACTGAGCTTAACACTTCTATATCGCCGAGATCCAGCGCCGGTTGTGCTTTCAAACTTTTTTACGCAACTGTTGTTGCATGCCGGCGATGGTAAAAAACATTGCAAAAGAGAAGCCTCAATGATTTCATTGGCGAGCCAAAAGTAGTAAATTATTTGTAACAGCTGTGTTCCGCGGATATCCTGCTCTTCATATTCCGTGTTCAATTCAATTCAAATCGCATCGACTAAGAGTGACACATATATAGATAACATACTGGTATATATCTTTGAGTCTAGAATCTGGCGTTCTGTGCCAAAAAAGGAAGGCCGCAATGGCGAGATATCATAGTCATAGGAGCAGGGAGGGACTGAGGAAAAAAGCGTCGTTCGGCAACGATCGATGAATATTCAGTAGATTCGCGTATCATATAAACGTACCTGTGCATACTATATGTATATGATTCTCGATTCTATTTCAGCAAATTCCATTTTAGCCGACAAAGCTCGTTAGTTTTTTGTTTATTTAACGAAAATTTTATAGGAAACGTAACGGTGGGGAATCGAATAGAAAAAAAAAAAAAAAAAAAAAGAAATAAAATACTTTCCGGGCGCGTAGCGTTGAACCGAACAAGTCCGGAGAGGTTTCGCCAAGACACAAAATTCCAATTATTTCCGAATAAATGCTTTTTATGCCATGCTAGATTGTTCTTTTTATGCATTGTGAACACGCGCCTCGAAGCACCGCGCACGCGACAGCGTGCTTCTCAAAATAACGACGCGTTTTAAAAAAACAGCGCAAACTTTTCGATATTTTACCAACAGCTTTGCGTAATTATTCATAAAATCAATAAACGTACGATTATTGTTTGTTCGTTTTTTCCTACCGTTTCGAAGGCTTTATTGAAAATCACGTATAACCGGTAACTTTCCGAGTCAAGTGCAAGACCGCTCCGATGCGGTAGATATGAAATGTGGAGGGTCGCAGACATGAGGCTGACAGGGCAGATTGAAAATGACTCAAAGTGACGAGGACGAAAAAAAAAATGGAAAATCGTCATATAGAGGGAAAAAGTGAAAAGAACGAGAGGAAGCGATCGTTAATTTCACCGCATCGTGAGACAAAAAAGAATTGTGCAAAATCTTTACACCGAAAATAGTATATGTTTTACGTTTCCGCTGAAACGAGGTAAGAAAATATTTTCTTCTGTTGCAACTTTTCTAACTCAACGTTAACGTATCCGAAAACAAATCTCTATTATCAATCGATGGAAGATTGATAGATCATCGAGAGAGATCATGGAATAATTGATGAATAAAAATTAGCATCTCAATTGTTGCTGACCCTTTGTTGCGATAAAATTCGGTAATTCATGTGACGATTGAAGAAAAAAAAAATGTTTCCAAAAATCTGCAAAATTGAAAATTTATAAATGCGGCGTGGGGGTAGCAAAAAATTATATGCGCGTGAGTAACACATTTGTAAAGAACCGGGGACGAGAGTCTCTGCTTCTCTTCAAGTTTGCCCAGCACGTTCATTGAGGCATGATTTTGTGTTCATGTGTGTTCGTACGTGTCTCGAATGCGTTACGGAATGGACGACGCCTCTTGATCATACTCTCGTGCGGTTTTTTCTATGCTTCTCTCATAGAAGACCTCAGTCACGTATCGAAATACGTGAATTATCGTTACGGAACTACACAATGTATTCGTGGCGGTACGATATAATGTCTCACCCTGAATTCTTTTCCACATAATCGCACCAGCACCATTATTATATTTTCAATCCTCGAACCCATGCACCCTGTTCGCTCGCCTCCGCGGCCTCGTTGTTATCTATCCTGCGCTTACTACGCTGTACTCTTACTTTTTTTGGTAATAATTTTCCCTGTCGCGTGGCATATACCGTATATACGCGAGCACAGTTCGATTATTTATCGATACATCAAACATCCACCACCCTAAATAAATCTCGCCACGCTCTATAAAACATTTATCTATACACTTATCAAATCTTCAGCTGGAAGACTTCCTCATCGTTGATCCATCACTTTTTCATACTTTTCATTTTACTTAGCGCGTATCAACTTGAAGCGTATTCGAAGTTTCGAAACGCTTCGCCGATAAATCTTCCGCGATCAATCGCAAGTATATTTTAATTGATCACATGAGAGAGACTTCGCTCCGTTTCGAGGGTAGCCTGATTTAACGTTTCATTATTTTAGTATACATACGTATATCCAGAGAGGCGGCAGCGTCTTGACGCCAAGTATTACGTAATATGAAATGTTTTTTGAAAATTCGGATTTATTATTCTAATACCGCGACGATGAATGAATCGAGCTCTTGAGATACACAATATGGAAATCTATAAATGGAACGGAAAAAAATTATTATGTCATGAATAAATCAACGGGAGTATAAGCTTAACCCCGAATGAAACGGTGCGTGAAAAATAAGAAATACGTATGTACATACATGTTGTCAGTACTGTTTGGCCTTTGACGAATCTTCAACGTGAAATATGTTAAAATAAAACTCTATAAGAATGAGTCGTAGACTAAAGAAAAAACATACCGAGTAAATTCAGAAATTTCCTGGTATATCGCTATTAATTTTCCAACTTTTCGTTCTGGATGAAAATGAGACGGGAGCCATTTCCGGATTTCCAACGAATATAACCCATCTGCTGCCTAGACTCGGACGATCGATAGGTCCTGTGAGTAGTCGTTTGAAATCAAATGGACCTCTCTTCCGGACATGAGACTTTTCTTACCATATATCAACTGCTCTCTGCGGTACTCTTCGTTCCCTCCTTTACCTCTTTTCCTGAAAAAGACGTATCCACGGTTTGCCTCGCGCCCTTTTCATTCTATACATACGTACTCGTCCTACCTCTATACCTGAATTCATGTTCATTCGAACGAATACAGACTCGTACATTTTTTTCTGCTGTTTCGCTCTCGTTGTTATACTTCTTGGTAACAACTTGTTACATTTTTTTTCCCAGTATTTTACAAGAATTAATCTTCTTGAATAAAATGGAACGGCTGCTGTAAACGCACAAAGTGCTTGTTGAAAAATGTGTTTAGCTTTTTTACTCCGTTTATAGATGAAATAGGATGTAATTATTTTCTTACGACGATGCGATTTCTTATGCCAATGGATGCGCATAGTCAACTACCGTCGAGCGATACCTAATGGCAAAAGTTGATACAAATTCATTTTCACCTCAATGGCGTCTCTATCGTATTCCGGAAACTGTCTTATCGCGAGCATGACTCCTTGGCTCCGTATTCCCCGGTGACGTCCAACTCCGTTGCGAGAGCGGTCATGAATTTACAATGAATTTTGTTCCAACTTGCGCCTCGTAGCGGTGGCGAGACAACGAGCTACAACGTCGGCGCGTATAAAAAGCTTCATATATGTATATACCAAAGCAATGCATAAAAAAAAGTACATGCAATGTCAAGCAAGAGAGGAAAGTGTTGATGTCTTGAAAATAAATAAGTTTCGTACACGCGTTCGAGCAAATAGATCATCCGGAAGTAGATCGTTGGAATAATGCTCTAATGCACATATTATTATTATTATTATTATTATTATTATTTGTACTCGCAACTCGTGTACACTGAAATACGATAAACAAAACTTTCTATGGCTGATAAATGTATGTGTATAATTGAACGGTGGAATAGTGCTGGCTGCAAAGCTCTTGGCTCGTGATCCATTTTGGTTGGGTAAATTTGGGATGTACTCTCCAGAGGAGAATCGAATTCGGTTTTGTGTATACATAAATCGGAGCGGTGTTGGTAAAGCTCGACCGAACAGTGGAAACATCAATGATTCTACATGGATACCGTAGTATACGTTGATAATATTATTGCTCGTATAAGCGTACGCTGGTATGAGAATCATTCATACATGCTCGATAAGTTCGTAGCTCGTTGCGCCGCGTTATGTTTTATGGTCGTTACATTTCTCTAATGAACGATTTGCCATTTGCGCATCGTATGTACGATTACGTTTGATATGGAACTCAACGCGGGCACTCTACATTGGCATTTAACGTTCAGAGTTGTCCAATTGCGTCTTCATTTCAACGCGATTTAATTGAACTTTTATTGAAGTTTTCCTCACATTTATTTTTGTTCATTCGCCCGTAATCCTTTTTCATTAAATGAGTAAATTTCATTATATATTGACGACAATTTTGTATGTCGAGTCTCGAGTACGAAATGTTTTCGTGAAATGTCAACAGCAGGATACACGGCTTATGTTAGTAAAAAATATCGTATTTTTTACTTTCCCAGTCGAGATTCTTCTGATGCGGGAACATTTATTTGCGTATATAAATTGATTGGGTCATATAAATAGCTCGCAGACTCTGTTATCTTTGCTCTACGTTATTTTTCGAAAACGCCTCTTTACCCAATTATCTCGCAATGATTCGATCCAAGAGAATCTTATTGATCGAATGATGTTGAACGAATTATGGGATGGTGAGACGCATCTGCGAAACGCTATTCATATAAATTGAAATCCCTGTAAATCCAATTAAAATCTCTCACCCCGTTAAAATGTATTATACCATTTTAGGATCTCGTGCTACATTCGTTACCAAATTCTCTTGTAATACAGTTACGTGAAATAAAATCTCGTTTCATAATTAGAATGAAATTGAGTTGAGAATGTCTAGAAATTCAAGGCATGACCATTAAATATATTTACGTGTACGAATAAAGCTCTGAAAATCCGTTCCATTGAAATTAAAAAAAAAAAAAAAATAATAATATAAAAGTGTATTAATATTTTCATTTAGCTACAAAATAATGAGAAAAAACGGATGAATTTTTTGTTCCAGGACATGTCGGAATACAAATGCGAGAATGGAAAATCACCGGAATACGTACCACACAAATCGGTAACCGGAGTTATCGGTGCTTCGTTCAGCGTCGTTTCCATCATGGTGGCTAATATTCTTCGACTCTTCAAGGTCAGAAACAAATGAATTTTCGATATCGTACAAACATTTGTTAGAGAGAGCGCAGCTTAAAAAATAAACGAGTTCGTGGCTCTCAATTAATTAAAATTTATAATTACACATAGAAACTAACTTTGTTAAATTAAAATGTATAAAACGGTATAAAACACGAATTCGTATGCATCGTCGATGTATAAGAACGGTGCGAAGGAGAGATATGTAAAGAAAAAATCTATGCTAGTCTGGGCCAATGTAATAGAGCATATATCGATGCATCAGAACTGTAAGAGTACGACTAAAAGAGAGAGAGAGAGAGATGGAGTTGGCATATGATACAGAAAATCAAGTCCGCTATGGCGATAAAGTTCTGACGGAGGAAAATATCGATTCCGAACGATTCGAGAGTTGATGACGGTGTCGGTCTCTTGGGGGGCGACCGATTTCCATATCGTCTCTTTCACCCAAGTTGCTATAAGCTATATAACTTCCACCGTTGCCCAAATCATCTCACTTTTCTCTCTCATCCCCTTGGTGCATAGGTGTTGACGTTTGTCAAGACTATACGTATATAGATGTGCCCACGGCTTTACCTGCTATAAAGTTCTCGCAAATCAGGTCCTGAGAGCTCTCAGCGAGAGGCTATTTTTCAAACATTTTAATTGATTTTACTTTGGCCATAATTAACTATATTCAATTGCATAAAAAACGAGTTTTTTTGGGATTTTTGATGCACGATACTTTTGATGCAAAAAAAATGATCAAGTGGCATTTGGGGTCATTGTATTATTTCTATTTGGAATTTAAAATTGAGTCCAATAAAATTGTGAGATAACTTGGTGAGCTATGTATTACGGGTCGAGTACCAGCGGAGCTCTATAGCGAAAAGGCGAAACTCATATAATGCATTTTTCGACAATCGAGTAATACGATCGATTCGTACACAACGAAACTTGGTAAAATTCGCACGTAACCCGAGATCCTCGGAGCTCATCCAATTCGAGTAACGTTTCTCATCGATATAAGATTACGTGTGTCATTCTTTCCTGTTTCTTTTGTACTCGTCGAATCTTTGATTTCCCCTGTTGTTATAGAAGAAAAAAAATAAACAAACGGATCGTATTTCTCGTCGCCCTGTACGATGTAATACCAAAGGGGTTTTTTCTCTCTCTCTCGATAATATCAGAAACACCCTTTTTCGACCTACGCGCGTATACCGTATCATCCTACATCGGCGTCTTGTTCTTTCGTCATCAATCCTCAATGTTTCTACGCATGAGCTACGTATACTCGTAATGTATGCTTTACGTTATATCTACTCTGGATATCGTAAATGCGTTATTACCGGGTACTAGCTGCACGTCGGAAAAACTTGGGCACATGTGGTGCGCTATAAAAGTTGATTACCTAACAAAGGAATAATACCCGGTGATTCGATTATTAAACCGTATACAACGATAATCATATTTATGCATGCTGGAAAGCTGCCTTCCGGCGCTCGTCATCTCGAGTTTCTTAAGAAAATATTGGAATAAACAAAAAGAAGTCCTGAATCAATCAACCGTTTGGAACAAAGCAAAAGTCAGAGTATCGAGATGTTGAGTCATCGTGAAATATTAATCCTCTCCAATCCGTAGATTTTATAATATTTCACTCATTTTCATGATGCAGGCACATTTTTGACTAAACAAAATGTGACTATGAAAAATATTTAGTTATACACGTTTACGCGTTATATTGAATTTTTCAATAATTCGTAATGTACGAATTTGCATTGGAATGAAATGAGAGCTCCGACAAATTGAGTCACGCGTCATCGGGTTATTCAAGAGAGAACGAGAAAGATAAAAGAGTAAGGTGGCCGGGAGAACAGAGCAGGAAGGAAAAGAGTTGTAAACAGAAAATCGAAAAATGCTGCGGTTGTCGGATATTTCATTCGAGACACAATTTTCTTTTTCCTGAAATTGCTCCCCCAAGTGAGCCACGTATAAGAGAAACCGCAGACATAGAAGAATAGTTTCCAGAAACTGTTTGATATTTAATAGACGCTCTACCACGTCGACTCGCACATCTACAGTCTCTCGAGAATACACTTGCGGACATTTCTCTCCTATTATACATATAGTATAAGGCAAATGGAAAGACGTATATACAAGAGATGAGATGATTGTGTTACGATCGATTTTAGGCTTTTCTGAAAAGAATTTAAAGGAGCTCGCTGTCCGCCTGTCTGTCTCTTCTAAAAAGGAACAAGAATCAGATTTTCTCATTTTTCAACTTGTCTTCTTGTGTTTTCGCGATGACGCTATTTCATTTTTCTCATTCAATAAATATTTGATCGTTTATGCGAAATAACATAAAAAAAAAAAGGGAAAGTGATAAAACCCAGTTTTAATAAGATATAAATTGTTTGTACAGAGGAGGCGGCGCGGTTTTTATTTCCTTGAAACATTTATATCAGCGTAACGAGATGTTGTTAACGAGCCGCGAAAGAATTTGAAAATGAGGTATATGAAGCGGGTTGAAGAGTTTGCGGAAAGGTGACGGCAAAAAACCGAGTAATTGCTACTTCTCTATTCGCGGCGGCAAGTAGTAAAAGCATGTACTTGTCAGACGACGCGTCAGTCCTGACTCCTGCCTACCGTTTTTAACGTTCTTTCCGCAAATTTGCCCACTTAAAAATCCTTGAAACCTCGAAGCCCCTTTCGCGGATTCGTGTCTACAGAGAGAAAAATGCTGAAATGCGAGCAGCCAAGATAAAGGTCGAGTTGTACTTTTGTGTTCACTCAATTATTCGTTGGAAACCGCGTTAACTCGATCTCGTTTTACATTTTGTGGGATATTAATACCTCCTGGTACTGCGAAATTAAATTGAAATTTTTATCTCAAATTTCCATATTTCTCATCCTCGAAATCGTCGAATCAAAGACTCGCCGATAATCAAATTTCATTGTCACTTTTTTCGCACGATTCGCATTTGCATGGAGAGAGAAAAAAAAAAAAAGTGGCTCTGCACAATGCAATTTCGTTCGTGCAAGATGATTCGTTACTGTTTAGTCCGCCGGTTACCGGAACATTTATTCGGAGAATTTTCAAAGGAATTATGGCAGAAATGTAGTAAGATGTAATTTTATAAAAAGTTTAATACAACGGTAGAGCGTGTTTTGTGCTTCTAAGAACTTCAGACGGTACACGACCGTGTATTTGAGCAAAGACGGAAGGACTTGGCAAAACGAATTCCTATCTCGGGCCTCGCTCGGAATTTAAAATGAAATGTTTCAATTGGGTTTCAACTTTTTTAATTCTTTTAAACATATACGAAAATTAGAATTTTCTTCATAACGAAAAATAATAAATGGAAAACCAATCAATTTTTCTCAAAATCAATTTTCCCAAAAAAAAAAATGAAGTACTCGAAAAAAATCGGTCCGAATCGCTATACTCTTGAGAAACATTATTTCGAGACACTGAAAAATTTTCCTCTCCCAGACACGAGTTCTCATTTAATTTTATTTTTCATCATACATGTATATATACCCGTATCAGGGTAGAACGAGGTACATGAATGTTTAACCATTGCCAGGAAATTTTGCTTCGTGTATGGTCGTACTAGACACGGTAGGTGCATTACAGAAGAAGAAAAATAGAAGAAATGAGAAATAAAGAGAGGAAAAAAAATGAGACCGGGAATGTTTGTGATATGCAATGCACTTTCCAAGGAAGCTTTCTATTTGAGCTCTCTTGGAGTCACGGGGCAAACAAGTTTTCCGAAGGAGAAAAAGAGAGAAACGTAGACACAGCTCGTTTACTTCCTACAGTCATTCCTATAGCTTCGGGCTCTTTGCTGCACACAGCAACGACTATGCTGCATATACATATAGTTTAAAGTGTTAAATTGCATATATCTACGTGTCTATACGTATAGAGTATTGTTTCGGTGCATACGCGCAAATCCAGTTTTAACCAATGGCACAATGTTACCCAGAGGAGATCAAGGTTGTAAAAACGTATCGTACATGTTTTGAATTGGAGCAAATCTATAGTATACGCAAGGATGGGAGTACATTTATTATTTTTTTCATTTTCAATCCTCGAAAAATTAATTGCCAATTTTTTCGGTAAACTATCTGCTGAACGAAAAGACGTTTGTTATGTACTTCTTTAACTCGATAGGACTTGGTTGATATTTAACACATTTGAAATTCGCTTCTTTGAAAGTTATTTTCGTAAAATGTTTGAAATCTTTTTAAACAAATTTTGATGTTCGGTTTGTCGCTGTTCTTGGGTGAATGCGCCATACGAATGTGTATACCTACATGTAAGATACATTTATACCGGTACGTCGGTGGATATATAGCAAAGTAAGGAGCAATGACAATGAAACGCAGAAAGGCAAAGAGAATTCGAACGTTCTTGTTGGCTCAGTTATTCGCGTTCTCGTTAACCTCAAATTCTTCCACGTTTCATTTACCGAGAATCGTTAGTACTTGCGGGCTTTGACCTATCTTATTTCTCCGCTTCAACTACACTCGTATATTGTCTATATAAAAAAAAGTGAATTATTTTCTTCTCAATCAGGATTCGTACCATTTTTTTAAACAATTCGTCAATTATTACTTTACTACACTCTCTCTATTTTTAATGACGCGTTAATGACGCGAGATAAACGAATATGGAACGACCGATTTGACTTTTTTTTTTTTTTTTCGACATGTTTTTATACGGGTTAGTATTAAAGCATTAATTCCGAATCGTGAAATCTAAATTGATGAGCCTCTACAGCGATAATACACCGGATTTTTTACGAGGCTGATCGGAAACTTACGAGTACGCGTATGTGTCCGCCGTGTGTGTTACCGCGATGAAAAGTTTTTCTGATTAAACGCGAGCAGAAGTAAGAAGTACGGGTTTGAAAAAATTGGAGTAGCTATTTGAAAACGTGCTGGTACAGAGAGCAGCAATGTGCGTATATAATATGAAAAGAGTAAGAAAAGTTGGGTAAACTCACGGAAAGCTCGCAATAAATACATACACGTATCGATGTTATGTTGTAGTTGTATACACACGGATGTACCTTCCAGAGTTGTATAAACGTTGTAAGTACTTTTATGTAACTTTGGAGCGAGATGGCTCCCGATCGCTAGTGATTTTATATTGAAAGTGGCGGGAACCGGGCTCTCTCGTATATCTCGCAATCGCAAAATTTCGAAACTCCATTCGCGTTGCCGATGAAACTTTTCGATAGTTACGTCACATATTCGCATAAACATGTACATATTTATGGAGTACATCGCGCTTCTCCGTACGAAAAATCACAGTACGTGGACCGGGAAAAAAAAATTATTCAATTTTCGGATAGTTTTTCTTAATGGATTACAGCGGGTAGATATATTCATTCATGGTGGCATGATAAAAACTTGATAAAATCTGTTGCGGCTCAAGTTCATTTTTCACCAACTTCTTTTTATAATATTTCAATTAAACAACGATCTAATCATTTGAAGTTGAAAAAAAAAAATACATTTTTGTTCTCCGCTGGCCAATCTTCATTGTTATGGAAAAAGTTTGTTTCTTCTTAATATCGGGTTGATTCGATTTGTATATGTATGTTCTACTACACCGCGAAAGATAATGACGTTTAAAAAATACATGAGAGTCCCGGAAATGCCGGATCACACGCGTGACGGAAGTGTAACAAAATGAGGGTCAGTACGAAGCCATAAACCATGATTGAGGCTGAATTTCTTTCTTTACCGGGTCTCTATGCTGGAATATATCGTGAAAAAAGTCCAGCTGTCGCTGATAACGTGCCTCTCTGCCTGATGCTGACTATTCTCGGAAACCTACACACATTTAAGGATTCAAAGGATGATCGTCCCATTAGATACAAACATATATTTCTTCACGAGGACTACCGGTTCAACCGTAGTTCACTCTAATCATGTTGCTTTTGAAAATTCGTAAAAATTCGTAAAAATTCAAATTCGCACGAAGATAATCGTATTTTTTTATTATTTTTTATCTATTAACACAAACAGAATGAAATGGTAAAATTTTCGCGACAAATGTTGAGGTACCCGCCAAGTTTTTTCTTTTCTTCCTACGAGTTTCAAAACAATTTCGCGAAATAATATTCGTGCAGCAACCTGCTCAAGGAAACTCAAAAAAGGATTTCATAAAACTCGTCCAGAAAATCACATGCAGAAATATAGTTTTTTCTCTGAAGGAAAATGCAATTTTCAAGCAGTTGAAGAAGTTTTAGGGTGGATTTCATTTTTTTTTTTTGTAGATCCCGCAACTGAGTTACGCGTCGACGAGCACGGAGCTCTCGGAGAAGAGCCGCTTCGAGTATTTCAGCCGAGTAGTTCCACCGGATAATTTTCAGGCGCAAGCGATGGTCGAAGTGATACGACAGCTCGGTTGGAAATACGTCTCTACCGTTGCAGTCGAGGGTGATTACGGTGAAAAGGTAAATTTTCGTACAGAGTTTTTCATCTATCATTGTTTATGTTTATATCTGAGTCATTCGCGTCGCGGCACGATTTTTTTATTATTTATGAAAATTACAGCTCTACTACATGTTTGTTATTCATAATGTTTTCGTGCTGACTACGAGTAACGAGTTTATAGTTCGTGATTTTCATGACTCGGCTCGCAGGTATCGACTGAAAAACTATTGAAAATTTCTTTTTCTTCGAAAATACGCGATGGAGCGATACCAATAATTAAGGGTGAATCTTTATTGACTAATGCCGCAATATTTTCAAGTAACTTTTCGTAATTTCTTCGAGCAGCTTTGATAGCGGCAGCTCCATCTGTATCAATCATTCCCCATGAGAAACACGGCGCGCGCAAACATATGTGCGGGCGTTCGTAAACACACTGGCTGACTGAGAAATAAGCAAAAGCTGTTGGAGAAAAGTGAAATTTTTAAATTGTAAAAAGAAAAAAGTATTCATCAATCATGAAAAGTAGCAGTTGCTGTTTACCCTTCGCATTTTTCTCTCGAGTGTTTAGGCGATAACGGGAGTTGCATGCTAGGCTGATATCAAATGTTTATTAATTGTGTTAGATTCGCATGCGGATCGCCGAAAGAAGGATGCACGCGGATAGAGAAAACTTATTTCAAAATAATTTAACGATCCGTGTGAGGTATAACGACAAATTTTGAACGAGAGCTTTGGTGGGACACTTGATTTAAGAAAACCCTTCGTCATTTCGTGACAGGAAAATAAGTTGATGCGAGATTGATGAGTCACGTATCCCCTCTATACAGGCGTATCCTATTTTTTTTTTATAGTGGAATCAATTAAGCTTTTCGTTTACTCGAATCGAATTTCCCGCATGTCATTTGTTTCGCAACATATCTTCTCCCCAATAAAATTCCAGGCGTCGGAGAGTCTCTCGCTGCTTCCGTAAGAAATTCACCAAGATACGAAAAACAAAAGGAAATTACAAGAAGAATATAAAAAAGAAAAAGCAGGCACGCATGAAGCGTAATAGCTGTCGTCGCAAATAAGCTCGAAGAATATACGGGAATGAGGAGACTGAGAGAAAAAAGAAAGGAAAAAGATAAAAAGTATATGAACCTCTCACAGAGCAGTTGGATTAATATTATGATCGCGCTATCGCGCGTTTATCAAATCCCTTCGCGAGCGATGGCGGTCGAAAAAATTTATTCGAATCGTCATCTTTACGAGATGTCTCGTCAATCCCAGAACTTAGCGAGCACTTCGCCCAAAAGGGTTATTCTCCTTTTCTCGACGATTTCCTCGTTTACATTCAACGTCCCCGAGTTTGACCTCGCTCGCATTCTCTTCTGTTTGACGATCGACGCGCGTCCCCAATCTCCCCTCTTTCACTTTCACTTTCACTTTCACTTGATGGAAAAGAAGAAAAACAAAACCCCGGCCAAACTATTATGGCCGAACGTTATAAGAAGATGGAATGAAGAAATTTCACTTGGATACGAGAGTATTAGACATTCCATGTAAATCGATAGAGAAATAAGGAAAGCCCGCTGCAAACAAACGTTTTTATAACATTTTTACAAAATAATCCACAATTATATTCATCTTTTTCTCGGTATAATATAGCGCGCACGGTAAATCCCCGCAGCATCGAGTGTAGCATTCAATTCATAAATCGAGCCAACTCGATCGATCATTTTTTCTCTCCACATTCTCAGAAATAATATGGTGCGTGACGACGCACGAAGAGAAATGAAAAAACATTAGATTCTCACACGTACGACGCACCAACACGCATACACACGTGCCAGTTTTTTCATGTATTTATATTTATATATAGATATTTATGTAACCGATTGCCAGAGAAACAATGCTGCACAAACCTCTTGGGAAATAAACGTACCGGGGTGAAAAGTTCAGCTGGTGAAATATCGGATGTCTGGGGATTATTGACAGAGATGAAAAGTTGAGGCATAAACTCTAACTCGCCGAAGCATAAGAGAAGCATTTCTCGCGCGCGTATCTCAAAATTCTTTATCCCCTCCGCCGGTTACATGTATGTTGAATCAATACTTTAAAGTATGTTTATGTTGCTCGAGACTGTATATATTATATATACACTCGTGATATACGAGGGCATTCTCGAATGGCCTGGATGGTCACGAGCAAGAGATAAGAGCGCGCATCTCCACCAGGATTCGCCCTATTCAGGTTCAAAAACCACACAAGATTCGTACCTCTTATATCGTTGACATTACTTTTACGTGCACTCACTGAATTTTCATTGAAGCCCAAACGAGAGTAAGAGAAAAAAGGAAAAAAAAAAGTAATATATTTATTTTCCAGGGAATCGCGAGTTTCATTGCACTGTCGTCGGATTACAATATTTGCGTTGCCGTCAGCGAGAAAATCCTCAGAAATTCGAAACTCGAGGATTTTGATCGTATTGTTGAGAGACTCGGGACGAAACACAACGCAAGAGGCGTTGTACTCTTCGTTGACGAGGATAATGTCAGGTAAGTGCGTTTCGAATAATCGGACATTTGTTTAATAATTAATGCATATTTTTAGTGAAAACAAACACATGTCGTTCGAATAATATATAAAAAATTGTGAATGCGAATGAACCGAAAATAAATTTGCCGAGATTTCCGGTATGAAATTCCAGCAGGGAAATGTTGGCGCGAAAATCATAATTTCGCTTCCTTTCTCGTCGTCTCCTCCCTCCCTCCCCTTGGCCTTTTACTATTTTTTGCTCTGCGTGACTTATTTACCGTTTTTCCTCTTTCATTCTGTACGTCTCTAATAATTCCTAATGAGTATCCTATGCCCTGCTGACCCCTTCGCGGATCCTCACTTAACGAGCTGAAGCACACCGGCGACATAATGAACAAACAATTTTTGGGATCCGGTCGCTGAGCACGGTAAATAAAGAGCTTTTGCTCGACCGAGTTAAACGTCGTTTTTTCTTTATTTTTTCATCGTCTCAGAGATCAGTGGATAGCGTACCAAGGACTTAATGAGTGCACAGATTCGTGTAGGATGCGCTCGACTGCTTCGAGCTCTCCTAATATTTACATCGCTCAACTCTTATATTTATCGGAACTTAGTTACAATTACAAGCATCTCTACCTCTATTACCCGAGATAAAATATCTTTTTCACAGGACATTTTTTTCCATTTAAAAACTTCAAGTCGTCAAGGTCACCGAGGCAAAGGTCGGTTTCTCTTCTTGCTGCATTGCGAAATTCTCTGTAGATATATATTAGACGGCAACGGACTACTGTTTTTTTTTTCTTCTTTTTTCCCCATAACCTCGCTATCCAATAATCCTTTGTCGATCCATATTTCACGAACATGAGACGATATTATTATTATTATTATACAGCTGGTATAATGGCGCGATCGATAAATCAGAAGGCAAAAAAAATCCATTCGCAGGAGTCTCGTTCTTATCTCCGATAATATTTCCCGGCGACGAAGCGTTATTAACGTTGAGCAGCTAAAGCCGGATTTTTTATTCTCATTTTGAAGCCTCTTTCGTGGTAAGTCTCGTTGGATAATTCTATAAGTGTGCCTCCGAGTAGTTTAGGGTCCATATACACATGGCATATTAAACTTTTGATAGTCCGTTTACCGCCGTTTTATTCTTTCCCAAATAAGATCGTTCAACTTATTCTTCGCCGTCATGAAAAATAGAATCTTCCGTAATGTCGCCGACGAGATAACGGCAAATTTTACGCCGGTCCTTTCGACCCAAACGCACATGCATCAAAAATAGAAAGAGGGACTCTGCCGACAGAAAAAAAAAAAGTAAAGGTGGAGAAAAACATCTACGCATGACGCGTAAAGCCTCCCTCGAGTCTTGAATTGATGAACCGAACATCAATCCGAAACGTATCGCTCCGCACGGTTTGAGGTTCCAGGAACATCTTAGCAGGACTTTTGGTGATAAACACATGTACAGGCGATTTCGTCTTTGAGAGGGCACAAATAGAAATTTTCACTGAAACGATTGACGTATCTGATAACTGAAATCAAAATGAAGAATTATCGAAATGAATTTTTTCAAAGTTTCGTTCTATATTCAAAAGCCAGCGAGTGGAATCCATCCGGAATAATCCGGCCCCATAGATGTACTTGTATTTTCGGCTTTTTGGAATTTTGCCAAGAAATGCGAGTACGGCGAAAGGAGGGTTTCGAACGAGCGAGCTTTTAGAGGTGTGCTCTTGTGAGCCTCGTCGTTAACGCTACGTAGAAACATGCTTGATAATCTTGATGGTTTCGAAAAAACTGATTAGTCGGGAGATAAGAAAATTCTGGAATGCCCCCGCGGTGCCCGAAGGACCAGGAGCGCGATTGGATCGTCTCGTGTTTGATGGCTGATCGTGTCTGACCACGAGCCTGCTTTTCCACTTGGTCAAAGGGGGCCAAAAAGAGATAGGCCGAGAGATCGGATAAGCCATTGCCCATTCCGTACAATTTACAGTCGATCTTTTATACCCGCTGTCTCCACCTTTCTCTTACTTTTTCTTACTTCCTCTCTCTCTCTCTCTCATCGAAAAGCAGCGAAAAAACTTGCTGATCGACTCATAATCCCCGGAAAGCCTGAGCCAGCCAAACCGAGCCAATTCTCTAAAAACTATTAACATAAATCAACCGGCATACCGCGCGGCGTCCGTACCGTCTCCCAATATCTCTCGGGGTCGAGCTACTTCCGCCAATTTTATTACATCGTTTAATGTGCGAGCTTGCACCGTTGGATATAAGTCGCTAAGATGAAACAAGTCAAAAAACATATATCCACCTGTTGAATACGTCTGAATACGTCGATGTCGATAATTCACGTGATATTCGATCGCCGTTTTTACAATGTCCCCATAAATGTCTTGCTCCCCTTGTACGAATCAAAATATTTGCATGCGCACGGTTTTGTTCACAAGTATGAAAGGGTACTCGTCATTTCGTTCTTGAACAATTCGATGTTTCTCAAAGTTTCTCAAAGTGTGCCGTCGTGTGCCTCTTAAGAGCTGAGCTATCGAGATGAAATTAAAACCATCATATTCGGTCTTCACCGAGTCGTTGGAGACGTGAAAAATAAAGCAAGAGAAATCGGTTGAAAAACAAATGTAAAAATACTTTCTTCAACGCAAACATTTTTTCGTCGAGAATTATATTCTTTTACAGTCATTTTCGTTTCCGAAGATTTTCTCTTTCACGACGATACTGCGAGATTTGTTGAGTGAATTTTTGATGGATATATTTAGTGATTCAAGTATTCAGTCGCACTACCGCAATATTCCGGCGAGCCTCTCTCATACACCGTACAAAAGCTTTTGTACTATCTACCGACGCTAGTGAATACGGTCAGTGTTGATCAGACATCCGAATGTGGCGATGTGCCAAAAGCGTTGAACGTACTACGTATTGGTCCGACTATACGTGCCGCTGTACTACTTCACCAACGATGATTATCGTTCCTCTCGCTGCAAATGTAGTATACATGATTAACGTGCATGAAATTCTTGCATAAAGGATTCTTGTTCAAAGAGCACCGAACAACCGTCATTCAAGAACATGTTCACACTACGGTTATTGCGTGGTCAAATGTAATTTCAATCAATTTTTTCGTTTACCGCACTCGCCCGATAATACGATGAAATAATAAAACAGATTCCCGTTTTCGACGTACGCGGGGAATATTTATTTTTTACCGATAATTCATTGGCGACACCTATAATCTCGTCAAACGGGAAATTGGTTTTTGTTATTTCTGAAAATAAACAGAAAACATTTCTGATTGTGTTTTTTCACTCGACAACTTGAAACAGATTGTTCAATTTTCCTGAATAATTCTCATTGTATACGCGTTCATTTAAATCGAAGCTCGCATTAATTTCATCATATATTTTCACATTCGAAAATGATCAAATTTTTTAAAAACCTCGTAATTTAACAACCGAAAAGTTATTACATAGCGTTGTTGAGATATGAAAAAAAAAAAAAAAAAAAAAAAAAAAAAAAAAAAAAATTCATAAACCAGATCATACATCTTTCAAGTATTTCATCGGTAGCTCGGAATTTTCGAGGGTCACCGCGAGCACACAGTTCTTCGTAAGAGCCAAACGGATTATCCGCTAGTCCCCGTTATTTATCGTTGCATAAAAACACGAAGAAGTCGCGCCAGAACGATATAGCTGTATTTCGTGGTGACTCACGCGTATATGTACGGAGTCTTCCAGACCAAGTCGCCAGAGATTCGTCCCCGTTTTTCATGACACTTTTTATTCCCATAGCTTTTGTGGAATATTTCGCATTGCTCACTGTTCGTATCGTGCGACAAATTAAAAAGTCTTGAGATCATTCAGGATGCATGCGTCTCGCGTTTGTAGAATCTCCCGCGTATAACAACGTATATATGCGGGAAATATGGCAGAAGAAGACAAAAACGGAATACGGAAGTCGAAGAAAGAGAGTTCCGAGTTATTCCCTGGGATCTTTTCACGATTTCTCCCGCTTCCTGTTGCAGAATTACAGTTTTTCATTTAATTTCTTTTTCATCCGAAGATGCTATAAAAAAAAAACAACTCGCGCAAAATGCCCGCGAACTTTGGCAACAGTGCCAAAAACTCTGCGCAACGTTGCGTTAACGAGTCACAATAAAAAATAAAAATAAACGGAATCGATGGAGAAAAAAAATAAATAAAAATTCGAATGCAATAAACGGAAGAAAAAATGATACAAAAAGAGTTCGTGTACTGTGCGGACGGACCCTGCGATGGGCAGAATCGAATCATGAATCAATTACACATCATCCGGGCTTCGATATTTGATTAATTCACATATTCATTTTTCAATTCGATTCGTATGTGTATACAATACATGGATCGGTTTGATTTGTTAAAATGCGTAAACCTTTTCGTATATAG
The DNA here is from genome assembly GCA_037576405.1 of Campoplex capitator. Taxonomy (NCBI): domain Eukaryota; kingdom Metazoa; phylum Arthropoda; class Insecta; order Hymenoptera; family Ichneumonidae; genus Campoplex; species Campoplex capitator. The sequence continues at coordinate 19,120,167 of JARBWI010000002.1, read as the reverse complement.
AAATATATTATACATATATACGCGTTCAGTCAGGATCGTACCAGCGAAATTCATCAACGGTTACGATCAAATTCGCTGAAGCAAAAAAAGTAACGAGAACCGCGCGGTGAAATGAAAAGTAACGAGAAAAATGGTGAAAAAATCATTTGATCGATAGTGCTTTATTAACCGAAGGATTAAAAAGTTCAAATAATTTTGTTAAGCGGCATCTCATTGAACATCTTTAGCGACATTTTCTTTTTTTTTTTTTTCTTGACACGATTTTCCAATGGTATCGTGAGAACACAAAATTCTTATTGAAATATTGCTGAATAAATAATCTCCCGAAGGTCATTTCCTACAATGCCGAGAAACAGTTTATTTTATCCATACAGATGACTAGATACAAAACGAAATGTAAATACCTATAGAATTTTTGTTTTTACAAGTGCTCGTTAATATAAGTCAAGACAGCAATACCCACGCATAAGCAAACAAACCATGGTTAATATTTGAGGACACATCTCGTATAATAGCGAAGCAGAAGGGGAATGGAGACGAAGAGCCGGATAAATTCTGCACACTGTAAATGTTTGCTCAACGTGCCTGTCGTTATTACTTTTTGCCTGGGAATTTTTAACTCAAATATCCAAATCCTTGATACTAAATTTAAAGGACTTGGTTATTTTTACTCATTCGCCGTGAATAATCTTTCAATAATTCTTACTAATGGCAATGAATTTTCCAGTCGTTGATATACCGTGTATAATTGCTTTCCTTTTGTGACTCATGTGGCAAACTCTCAAATATTTCCCAACGCGATACTGACTTTGAAGCTGTTTATTATTTTGTTTCTGTCCTCTTTCTTTTCTTCTGCTTCATTTTGTACAGTAGCAGCTTGTGTATATTATCAATATATTTATGTATACAGAAAATATAATTGTCGGCGAAATGCGGTACGGAATATGAGAGGGGGAAGGGGTAGTTTTAGCGAAGGATGGGAAGGCTGGTCTGGAAACCAACCACATCGTTCTCGTATCTATACTGTCCCATCGCCGAGATCCCCGGGGAATATCCGGGGATCACCAATTATTAGTAACGAGATAGACAAACGAGACGGCGCCTCGTCTCGAGCTATTGAAATTCTCGTGTATAATATATATGCATAAAGGACAATACCATACGTATACTCAATCCTTATTTCATATCAAATTTTGCCCGATTTTCGATATGCCGTTGTATCGTTCGTTTTCTGCTCGTTGTCAGCCAATAAAGACGAACAAGTTTTTTTAACGTTCGATTCTTCTTTTTTATACTTTTTTTTTTTTTTTTTTTTTTTTTTATATTACAACTGATGTTGATATTACACATCTTGCTGTTAACCCAATTGATGCATGGAAATAATTGAGTTTTCTATTTTACTTAATTCTTAATGAGATCGGACTCTCACAGTACCGAACCATTATATCGATTGACAGACGTTCGTTAAATAATCTATGAAAAAATCCATTCCGTTATCTGCAGCCTTATCCGTCCCGTTGTAATTTAATTTTGGAGTGGATCAAACGCTTACGGGTCAAATGCGCTCTCGTTCGCGTTAATATTCCAGATGAATGCTAGTCGATTTATTGCAATGAAAAATGATCAGTCTACTCGTCATTGACTATTTGATAAATCGTACTGTAAAAAAATCGTGTTCCGAGGCAGTTCACGTTCCATCGAGAGTCGCACGAAGACGACATTTATATAGGTAGGAGATTTGAAAAACTCTATTACCAGAAGGATTTTCGGGTATTCCCGCGCGCGGTGACACTTTTTTATCCTCGAGCTCCCACGAACAAGGCTGACCACGAGAATGAGAGATTTTCTCGCCAATATCTCTTTTCTCCATCTCCCCTTTTTGCCTTTTGATCTGGGGCTTCAAGAGAAATGAAGAAATAATACAAATTTTGAAAAAAGAAAAAAAACTCTTTTGCTTCCCGAACTTTTTTCAAGAACACACCTCAAACATTCGTTCTCCTTTTCATCTCTCTCTCTCTCTCTCCCTTTTTTATTTTTATTCCCTCTCTTTTATTCCAGATCCTCTTTCACGGAGGGCTGTACTCCGTTACGTACAAAGTACGGGTTCCATTGTTACCGAGACAATCACACGTATATGTATATACGTGTATGCGATTGTCTCTTTCTATATATCTATATGCGAGTCGTTTTACACAGTGGTCGTAGAACCAATGATAGTTAATTAAACGACACAATTGTTCTTGGTGAAAAAAGTGTTTGTTCGCAAAAAATGGTGTTTCCGAGAAGAAATTTGTATCCCAACGTTCATTTTCAAAATATTTAAATCTCTCTCATATCTTTAATCGCGCAGACGGAACGGCAAATTTATAATACTCGTAGGACACGTTTAGCTCCGGTCGATGGGAAGCATCAAACGATTTCATCACTCTCAAAATTAAAGCAATCTCATTGAAAATAATAAATTTTCATGCTCAGAGGATGAATAATTTTCGAAGATATTTTTTAAGTAACGTATTCGTTTTTTTTTTTTTTTTTTTTTTTTTTCATTCTCTCTTGCTCTTTTGAATATCAATCGGTGGTTTTTGATTTGATCGATTGCCTGTATATTGCTGTATCAAAGAGCAACTTGGATTCTACGCAGCTGTCTCGGAATATATTTGGAAATTCACGTTAATTTGCATGGTTAGATAACCGTGTAATATTCCAAAGGTGCAAACCGGCTGCGGATGTTCCCTCTCGATCGACCGTCGACCATCGGGAGTGTATGTATAATTGAGGATTTATGTAATTTTCCTCTTGGTCCACAGTAGCACGTGGTTGCCGTACATTCTCTTTGAATGCAAGATTTTCATCCTGTTCCGTAAGGCAACGGGAATAATTTATTCATGCTTTTGCTATACGAGGAGAAGCTCTCGCAGCTCCCTCGACTCGGTGCGATTAAACTTCTAAATCTCCCCGACTGCACGTTTAATCTTCGTGCAAAGCTTGACCAAAGAGCTTTCCTCATTACGCTCGTTATAAACTTTTAACAAAGAACAAGCAAAATCTTCGCTCTTTGGATGAGGATCATTATTATTAGTAATTAACATCCAATAACTTGGGCTCTTGCTATAAAAAAAAAAAAAAATAAATAAATAAAAGATTCAGATTTTAATCGATCAAGGAGAAAAATCAAAAATATGAAAGCTCCGCGAACCTTTTTTTCAACGAGTCACAAATTTCTTCTTTCGTTATTTCTACGAAATGCTATTCGGATTATAGAATTAATTAACATTCCTCGTATCATAGGGAAAATAAAATAAACCTGCACGTTCGGCGCAGTGGAAACTATATTGCAAAGAGAATAATAAATTAGAAGACCTTGCCATTACATTAATGTATAGAATTACGAAATATGGGGTATAATCCGCCAAATAAAAAAGCAAACGATGCAATGCGGGTTGGATTGGTATGGTTTCTCCAGGGGCGAAACTATCGCTGAGTGGTTCCTCTAGTAAAAAGCTTTTCACGCTGGGAATATATTGTAAATGGATAACGTCCATTATATCAAATTCATTTTTACTCTGAAATTTTCTCAAACTTCCATCCCATATAACTTTTCAAATAAAACTTGTCGCTAAATAGTTCGTAAATAAGAGAACATGATGTTTTTTTAAAATATTTATTGAAAAGGAAGAATCGATCGATATTCCATCACTCTCTGCATAAAGAATATAAAAAAAAAAAAAAAATGTCATTGCTGTTCCGATCGACCAAGAATCTAATTTCAAACTTTTTTGACAATAATCACGGGATAATTATGTATGCGTTATAACGCGTGCGCAAAATAATTATTTTATAGGATATTTCCATTCCTTAGCCTCTTTATTCGCTAAAAGGAAAAACAATTGCGTTACCGGAAAACACATTATTGGAAGGCTGGAGAAGGAGGTTCGTTTAAAATGTCGAAAAATGTTTACCACTGCAACGAAAATGTTTCTAATGAAGTTCACATGCAGCTTATAAAGCTAGAAGAAAACAAAGAGCTTGAATTGGGACAAAAAAGAAATTGGAAAATTGTGTTTCAGAAAACTTCTTCAAGCTACCGTAAGAGCAAACCGTACCGGCCACTTTATGTGGGTTGGAAGTGATTCTTGGGGCGCAAAGGTTCATCCCGTGAGAGACCAGGAATTTGCTGCGGAGGGTGCCATCACTATCTTGCCATTTCGAAACGCTCTTCGAGGTAAGAGCTGCGGTTAATTCACCCCAAACTTGATACATATACATAGTCTCTGCATCATTTTGTAACCCGTCGACTTCTGTTATTACGATCCCTTTGTATATGTATAGGTAAGCACCAACGTCATCTTACTATGTGTCAGTTCAGAATTCAGAAACTTGCATGCCATTTCATTTGAACCAACTCGACACTCGACAGGGTTATATATTCAAGAATGCATATGAAGATATATATACGTCGATGAACATTTTTTCACATACAAATTTATTCGAACGAAATCATCAATAAAATTTGTTATTCTTTCATCTCTACCGTGTTCTGACAAATGATGCTGATAATATTCGAAAGGTATAATCAGGCAAAATGCCATCTTTCGGTGTGCGACACAAGGTATCCGTGCATGAGAGTCCGCTTACTGACAAAAATAACAGTACATAATAATAAACAAGTGGTATTATGTCAGCGAGTCTCGATAGTTAATTTGAATGTTTTTTTTTTTTTTTTTTTATGCAAAATGCTCTGGAAAGATATAAATTGATTGGTGGAGGTTAGCAGTTAGTTTGGATGGGCATTGCGTTGGTAGACACGCTGGGAAAATAACGCTGGGATTATGGTATAAGAAACGTGGAATGACCCATGTACCGAATAAATGCATAAGAGCTGCTCGAGTCTCGAGGTACGCAGTGACGACGAACGACCTTCTCCTCAAGGGGAAGGAAAACTGGAGGGCTGGAGGGAGAGAACCGGTAATTCACCGTGGAAACTTTCGACGTATACCGTTCAGTACAATTACAGTTAACGAGAAACTTTAACGTCGAACTGTCGTCAGTCGTTCTTACTCCTTGCCCTTCATGTGCTCCATTAAATAACCAGGACTATCATTCACACTGTATATTCTCGCTCTTGCACTTCCGAGATACAAATTCCTTTTCATCTTCATATCTTTTATCCTACATATAGATGTCATATCTTAAATTCTAATAAATTACAATAATAACGATCGACTGAATTTCAATACTAATTGGAGCTTCAATCAATACGGGTATGAATTGAATTTTTTTTATTCATTCCCACGCTGATGAAACTAGTAGTATGAAAACGGGATTTTCTCAGGCAAAACTTCAACTGCAAACTTATTTCTTTATTCTGAAAAAGTATGTTCTCGGTGCGTGCTGTCTCGAAGCACTCTCGGCTCATAGTCATCATCTTCGACAGCCTACACTTACCGCGCGCCTATTCTTATATTCATCGAAGGGTATCTTCAATTAATCTTCCGCAGCAATGAGAAACACCTTTTTTCAAAAGCAATTTTTGCCATGAGAAGAAGGGATGAAAGCGACTCTCTCTCTTTCTTCGGACCATTCCTACTTTCAAAGCAGCACTCTCGCTCCTCTTATTTTTCACCTTTTCTTCACATTCTCCCTAGTGGATAACATCAATTCCATAAGGCTTTTCGATCAATATTATACGCCATGAAAATGTCATCTATTATGAAAGCTTCGCGGAATAATCGGGATTGAGGAAAAACCTTAACCTTAAAACCGCGCGGTGAAATTCGTTTCTCAAGAAAAATCACGATGAAGCATTTCCCCGGGTAAAACGATTTCCAATGTTCCGGCAAATGGAAACTGATCCGTCGGTCTTTTTCAACCTCAAATTTAACTTTCTCCTCTCGCGCCCAACCGATAATTAAATGCGCAAGTTTGGGTTGGGATGAGTGAATGACCACGATTCGAGATTCCGCTTGATAAAATATTCTAGACTCTTTCTTGAATCGTACATTGGATATTCGTAATGGAAATTGTACGCATTTCTGAATATTTCAACCTAAAGTTTCATTCTCGCGTACAAGACTTTTCGATTCGAATCGATAATATAATTTCGAAACTGTGTATTTCATTAAAAAAAATGTAAAGCATACAAAATGCGGAGCAATTGAAAGAAAATCAAAACATGGTATAATTGTTATACTATACACGGAGTGACAAAAACTTGAATATTCTAATGATAATATAACACCAAAACACAAAATTATATCTTTTGTCAGTCAAAACTTCTGTTTACGTTCCTAAATTGATTATATGATCGATATGAAAATAAAAGTTTTGCAAGTACAAGATGGAAAATCATTTGTAATCTGGTCGAAACAGCCCATATAGTTGTCTCGATTGAGAAATTCCTCGAGCCTCTGCTGGGATGCGAGAATTCAACACGTGTTGACGATCTAACGTTAATACGAACATGCCGAATTTGAGATTCTCCAACGAGGCTCAAAGTTGCGAAAGCGCAGCTGAATGTATGCGCTGTAACGTTACGCGCAACTTGGGCATCGATTTTTGAAGCTACCCCGCGATTTCCTCGCTTCCCTAAGTGTAACACCCGTTAAAACCCTGCTCTGCCTAATAAATCATACAAATTTTATTTCGATCATGCGATTAAAAGCATCAAAATGTCCTTCGCAGTTTCCTCGATCAATTTACGAGCGCGTTCCTTCGTGTGAATCTTGCAATAATTTATGTTGAAAAATATTTTCATTCGAATACTTGATCCAACATCTTCGGATTGTTAGAGAATTCAGTGTGAAATTTTCATTCTATCTGTGCATGGTCCAGCTCTAAATTGTAACGCGAATATAGTATACCGTGAGTAGATTATTTTTCAGGATTTCCGAGCTAAAAACGAAAAGGGATGTGAATGGGGATTGGTCGCGCGATCACTTCCTGATCATAATTGCCCATTCATCGAGTTTCCTCCGCGCGATCAGTCGTGAAAATCATAGAAACGTCTATGGAGGAGAATCCTTGAATCGGCAAAAATGATGTAAAATGGCGAGTTCCAATTTGTACCTCTTCTTTTCAGATTTCGACGAGTATTATCTGAGCCTTCGTCCACGAATGGACGACGAGTGTAACGGCCAAGCTCATAAGAATGTTCCACATCCGTTGCATCCGGGAAAAATGATCAATTGCCGGAACGTTTGGTTCCGGGAATTTTGGGCGCAGCATCACAAATGTAGCTTTGGTCCGAATCTCCAGCCAGGAATAAAACGATGCACCGGAGATGAAGAGCTCTCCGAGTACGATCAAGAGGGACTTGTACCTTTTGTGGGTACGTGAGCATATGCTTTTTTCTTCTACTTATATCGACTAGAATATTTGGTTTCGGAGGTATTCAATTTTCTCACCGAATCATCTTCAATTAAATTGTCGTCGATGAAAATTGAAATTTTTTTTTTTTTTATCGAAAATTTCATCCGCCGCACAACACCGTTTGGTACGAGATTTTCTTCAAAGACGCTTCGACCATAACAGAAATTTTATTATTACGGAAATTGCGAATTTAAAATTGTAGCATAGCTCTGAAAGACTTGTTAAAATTCGTTTATTTCGGACAGATCGGAAGAAGCTTGGTGTACTATAAAGAAACGCCGCCCACTTCTATGAATTCGACCTTCTTGAAAAAAACAACACGGATGAAAAGAAATACCTCAATTCGTTTCTCGAAAGTATTTGCAAAATATTTCCGAGCTTATTTGTAAAATTTATTCCTTTTTCAGTAAAGCGAGCGCCTCTCTTTCACCGATTGTTGGTCCGTACCGAAACTAAATAGAGTCGAGAAAAAAAAATATATAAATGGAAAAAAATCCTTTCGTCCATACGCGCGCGCGGTGGCATCATTTTTCTTCTTCCGTGCTCCATTTTCTCATCTCTGACGCTCTCGACCCGAGAAAAATTCATGGCGATACCCCGCCGTCTTCTTTTACACCAGCCAATTGTGTCGTTGCGAAAGAAAAGGACAAACAACTTTTGTATGTGTCATCCGATAACATATAACTCGATCAAAAGAATCCGTTATGGGCTTTTTCACGCGAAATTTTTCTCGTGGGAGTGTCTCGTAAAATGTTTACCTCGCTTTCTCTCGAAGAAATCTTGCAAGGAATCCAACAAAGAATTGTCATTTAACCTCTCTGAATTTCTTTTTCCATCTCGTGAAAAAAAAAAAACCGAAAAACATTGAAATTTTCATTCAACGTTAATATTTTTTTTTGCAGTAGATTAGTGAAAACGAGCTTGCTCGTGCGAAAAAGGAAACATTGGTCAAGGCTCTGGAACACACGAGAGTTTTGTTGAAAAAAAAAAAAAAAAAATTCAAAAATCACTGCCCGGTAAATGCAACGTGAAGTCGCCTTTATGAAACGTATATATATATATTTACAACAAGATCCAACGGAGGATTTCGAGAAATGAGATTTCTGTTATTAAAGCTCGCAGTAGCGACTGTGCGCGAACCAATAGATAAGGGATGGGAACGAGCTCTCGTCGTTTTTGGTCGTTAAGAAGAACGTTATCTCAGCTTCGATATATTTGCCTTAGGGTGGCAGAGAAGAATAAAAAAAAACTTCTTCGTTTTACTATTAATTCGCTCTCATCAGGATGCCGGGCATCTTTATCGCGAAAAAAATTTATCATATTGATTCAACCGAGAATAAAATATTTTCCATTTTTCGTATACGAATCATGACAAATATTTATGGATCAAACGGAATAATAAAACGGACAATAATGAGGAGAAAAAAAAATGGAAAATGAAAAACACACAAAACATTTTTCGTGTAAACAAAAATAAGATTATTCAATATTTAGTTGAAAACCGGGTAAGACGAATACGCAACATTGATTCATGAATAATGCTGCTGGTTGCGGTGATGTTTTCTTCAAAATAATGATTCTCCAGTCACGCTGAATTTTACGTCTTTCTATATGCTTTCGACGAGAACATTCTCTCTTCGATGCAAATACGCACTCGTGTGATTCTGCTTTCACGGGAGACGAAATTTAACGAAATTCATCTCGCATTTGCATTGTCACCGCTCGCCTCTCGTACAGCATAGAGAAGTCCGGAAGAGCGAGGGGATAATGGAACAAAAAAAAATCCTATTTACGTAGTACATAAAAATTTACATATATATAAAGCAAGAAAATCCATGTTGACCACTTCCATTTTTTGACAACACCTAAACATATCTGTATATACACGGTTTCTAGGTCAACTCGATTTCCTATGACATCTGCATGATGTAAAAATAATATCTTCCGACCGTTTCAACTCGCGAAAAAAAAATGTTTATTCCCGGTATAATTTAGAATTTTTAATACGATTGAATCTGCACCTTGTTCCCGATACTATCCCCGGAGAAAAGAATATCTCGTGTTTTTTACGCATTCACGACTAAGAAGATTCGTCGCTCGGTCACGGATCGACGTGGCAAAAAATGTTGATTGAAAAAAGTTACATTTTCATATCGAACTTTGAGACTCGGTACTTGTATATTCGCGGTATTTGAGAGTTAAAACGTTGATGCCTGTGATGAGGAGACCTCATGAAATATTCGTTTTCTACATACAGTCGATGCGGTGTACGCGATGGCTCACGGCGTACACAATCTTATCGAGGACGAATGTGTCAAAGCGGTAAATACGTCGCATCACTTGTGCGAATCGTTGAGCCCAGCTCCACCGGGACCTCATCTACTTCAGTACATTCGGAACGTCACTTTCGTTGGCAAGTACATTAGAACGATTTAAGCAACTACCATTCAAGTTTCCAACCTTTTCCATCATTTTATCGTTATATTCAATTTCGTTATTATTATTACATTTCGAATAAGAATGAAAAGTTTGTTCCCCAGTGCGAAAGCGAAGACATTCGTGACGAGCTTACGAATATCGACAGAATTTCTAATTTTTCCAATGGGAATCAACTTTTTATACGATCGCGAATGGAAGGCAATTTTATATTCCGTGAAGAGTGAAGAGTGAAGAATTATTCATAACTCGCAAAAAGCGTCTGAAATATTACAGTTATACGAAATTATAAACAAGTAGACAATTTATATTTTCCCTTCGAGACTGCGCGAGAGGACTCTTCGATAAAATCGACGAATTTCTCTGCATTCGATATGAAATCTCAATTGCTCCCTCGCGCAGTATATACATACAATTTTCACGTGGGACGTGTCGTAAAAAATGAATAAAAAAAAAAGTTTCAGGACTACGTCAACGTCGATCTACATGCTAATTTTTTTTTCTGGCCGGTTAATACTTCATAGGATATCTCTCGAGCCGAGTGTACTTCGAGGACGAGAGGGATAATATATATGTGTACAGGCGTTGTTTTTTTTTATCACTTTTGGCCTTCGATCCCTTCTGTAATAACCTACTCTTTTTTATCTCGGACGATGTGGGTGACAAAAAAGAAATATAAAGTCGCTAAGAGGCTTCGCGACGAATCGAGGATCAGCCCGCGGGCCTTTTATTACGTATACCGTACACCGAGATCCCGATTCAAGGTACAGCGCGGTGAGACCCGCTCGCTACGCATCGCGCTTGCAACCGCATACATTCTGGATCGCGCTAGCCTCGTCTTTTCGCATCTATCTTTATTTCCGTATTTTCGTTTTTGGCTGCACCTGCTGATCGATATTCGGCACATACGGTGAGATAAAATGCACGAAATCGGAGTGCCTAAAATCGAGGTCGCGAGGTGGCTCGATCGTAGATTTAAAATACGTCGATAGTAAGAAAATTTACGAGGGGTAGATTTTTCTTGCTTCTCGATGTATGAGCCGCATCTTGTCAAGCCTGCAAAGTAAAGAAACATTCGGAGAAAACCACCGGAAATATATGTCCTCGAATGATTTCCTTTGAAAAGCTACTTTCACAATTTTTCATTTCCACCGGCACCTTCCGGAATAAACTGTCCTGTGTGCACAACGAGACAATACGAAAAGCCCAAAGACGAATGGCTCATCTCTCTTCGCCGCGCCACCACAGGCGTACGAGGGACTCGGCTCAATTGCGTCACTTTATACCATTTGTCAGTTTTCCGTGGAAATACCCAAGATTTATCACGACCGCACGTAACAAGTTGAGAAAGAAAATTTCGTATCGAACAGAATTCTTTCGTAGAATATGACCGCATTCATTATTATCGAAGCACCAGAAAATTGGAAATAAATAATATCGAAACAAAGAGTTTTCGAACGATCGTTTTTATTTTTTTGTATGGACGTAGATTTGAAAAAAAAAAATTACCGCATCTCCTTCTGAGAATAGATGAAAAATATGGTCCAATAACTTGAATAACGTTGTTTTGCTTGAGTTATTTATTTTTACTTAGCCCTGTTCGAGTAATGTACTTATACGAGCGCACAGTATCGTTTTTTTTTGTCTCTTAATTTTCAATGAAGCTGGAAACACGCTTTGTGTATTTTCGATCCATTTTTCGATCGACTAAAATGATACAAGAGATGGGAAAATTCAGTGGTGTCAAAACTACTCCCCTTCTAACCCCAATTTTCCCCTGAGGGATCAGGCCAATTGCCCTCGAGTGAATCAAGAGGGTCGCTGTTCCGAGCATTTTTTTTCTCTCTTCACCCTCTACGATCGACGACTGATGATTCCAATATATTCCGGTGTGGAATAAAACACCGCGCGAACGGTTTCAAGCGACTCGTTGAACCTTGGAATTCGTTGTTCCTTCCAACACAGAGGTAATTTTTGTAAGCGTGCAAAGAAAAAAAGTAGTTGGCTTCATTGGTTCGTCGATCTCGTCGGCCCTCGGGACAAGTTGAGGATAGAAAGTTTATTTCTGACAATTTTCATTATCGCGTTGAGGACTCTACCGGGCTGTTGATTGAATTTTTTGTCGGTTAAATCTCTGGTGATCGGTAAATTGAGTTGGTTTGTACTCGCGCTCTTAATACGAAATCTTTTTTCCTTCTTCCCCGGTTCCCTCTAATCTCTCTGACAATTTATTTTTCTCGTAGCAACGTTTGTTTGCGATCTCTATTTTGTACAAAGTTTAATTGAATAATCAAGTGTCCTCTCGTGGAGTGCGAGCACCGCTTCGAGGCGATAGATGCGTTATGTTCGTTTTCTTTACAACTACTATAACCAAAAAGTCGTTTCTTCAGGCGCATCATTACTATACGTTTTTTTATCAAATCTTTACGAGCTTTTTCCCAATCTTCGAGCGTAAATCCAATATTTTTTTTTTCCAAAGTTTTTTTTTCTCCCTCGCTCCGACTATCTTCTTGCTAGGCTCGAAAAGAGCTTATCGCTTGGATAATGTCAGTTTTGGCTAGGGGAGTATCACGATCGAGAAACGAACGAAAGAGGAGAAACGGCGGAAAGAAGAAAAAGTTTATCAAGGTGTTTCTCTAGTAGAAAATAATGGAGTCTGGTAGAGGAGAGAGCTGGCTTTGACGCGAATAAATTAATCATTCACCATCATTCGCCGCTCTTTCGCGCATCTCTCTTCTCTCTATCTTAATCGTTCATCGCTTCCCATCTCTGTACCAGGACGCCAAGGAACGGAAATTAGGTTCAACTCGGACGGCGATGCCTTTGGATTCTACAACATTTATCAGTATCAGAGAAACGAGGACGGTCGTTTCGATTACATGCTCATTGGCTCGTGGAAGGAAATGTGAGTTTATCAACGCGACTAATTAATCTTTTGGGCAAATATGTTTCATTATTGCGATTCAAGATTTTTCAGAGCCTATTTCAAATGATAAGTCGATGTCGTTTTATGAATATACTGCATTTTTAATACTTCCTTCATTGAGTATACATATATATGTTACATATAGTTACAACTTTATCGTCCTTTGATAATTACGCACGCTTATTATTCATTGAAGATTGTCCCTCAACATAAACAAGACACGATGGACCAACGGACCAGGCGTGACCAACATACCTCGTAGCGCATGCAGCGATAATTGCCCCCTCGGTCACGTACGCAACTTTCAGGTCAGTCGAAATCAAAACTTGGCCATTTTTTTTGCATCTTGCATGTCTTTGATTATGCGCACCTTTTGTTTTTTTTTTTCGGTCGAACATGTTGACGTTTTTGCGAATAAAAATTAGCTCGAATGAAAAAGTAAACCTGAAGTTTGGTTCTGAATTATTGGAATAAAACGATCGAGTGCGGATAATTAAAAAAAAAGGGGATACTTGAAAGGCAACGAAAAAAGTCTATCGGCTCTATTAGCTCCATTCGAGTTCTGGCATATAACTTTTTTTTTTACAATTATTCGATTCTTCGGTGCGAGGAAGTAGTTGCTACTCAAACTCCCGATGTGTAAACTTGGTCCTCTTGACGCGGTTTATTTTGCCGATATATATACATGGGAATTGTCGTGCTGAGAGCACATACCGTATTCGCATTCGAGGAGAATGCACAAAACATGCATGAGTGAAGAGAGTTGAAGAGGGAGAGAGAGAGAGAGAGAACCGATAATGGAAAAGCATTCCCCTGGGCAGGACGAAGATGAAATCTCATGGGAACACCGAGTTTCCTTTTTCTGCAAGTATCCTGACACTTTTCCTATTTTTGCTTCTCGCTTTGCTCCTCCTCCTCTTCCTTTTCATATCCGACGCTTCATCGAACCGGCCGTTTTTTTTTTTTTTTCTTATTTTATCCAATACTTCTATTCCCTTTTTTACGCTCGAGCCCTTTGTGCACCCGCTACGTTTGAATATGCATTCCGATGAGAGGAACACGACGAATGGAGGGCAGAATGATGAAAAATTGGCAAATTTCAAACGGGCCTCTTTGATCATATACACCTATTAGGGAAAAAAAAAACAAAAGGATATACAAAGATAAATATTGAAAAAGTGTGAAATCCGTAACATCAATGCTCTCAATATTTATTTCCATTCTCAATCGAGAGACATTCTAAAGGCGAATCGATTATTATAGAAAAAATATCATTTTTCGTAGATGAATAGTTTCAAATTCGAACAAGGGTATATACAATACGTAGTTGTCAGAAATGAGAATCAGAACAAGTGTGAACCAAAAGCTCAACATCGAAAAACACAAAGCAGCTCGATTCGATCGAGGTTGAATAAAGTTTTGACGCGCACCGTGTTCTTCGATCCAAGCTCGCGAACAAAAACAATCAATGTCCCTTAGGTTTCTTGAAATTTAGACCGATTATAAAATTTTAGGAAGCCTGCTGCTGGAGCTGCGTGGCGTGTAGAGAGGACGCATACGTGTTCAACGACACATGTCGAAGCTGCGATCCCGGATGGGCGCCGGACTCGACGAAAACTCGTTGCGTCAAACTCTCAGCCGAGGTCATAGCTTGGGACAGTCCCTGGGCGATCGTACCTTTGGTTTTCGCATCGATAGGAATTCTGGGCACTCTCTTCACTTTCGTCATCTTCCTCCGGTCAGTATTTTTCTCCTTTTCTTTTTTTTTAACGGCATATTTTTTCTGTTTTTCAGCGACTTGGCAGTTTCTTTTTCTCTTCTCTATCTCTGTATTTCTCATCACCTTCGCCGGAGTCTTTGTAACTCTCGGAAAGACTTTATTGGCAATCCACCCTCTGACTCTCCAGTACGTGACTCGAAAATAAATGTAACCATTAAAGTTTCTCCGATTCCCTGTTGCTACCCTTCCCTCTTCGGGCTAAAAGGAAAGAAAACAGATATATGAAGAGAAAAAAAAAAAAAAAAAAAAGAAAACAACCCCAGATAAGGGAATTTAAACCAAGTGAGATAGCTCTGTGTACGATATAAATTATCTTCACCGACATAGCTTCAATCGTACACCGGTGATAATGGCTTCGGGACGTGAATTATGCTACGTCCTATTGGTTGGCATTTTATCCTGTTACGGGATGAGCTTTCTCATACTGAGCGAACCGACAACTTGGAACTGCGCTTATCTTCGTATCGGTCTCGGCCTCTGTTTAAGTATATGCTACAGTGCTATACTCACCAAAACCAATCGTATATCCAGAATCTTCAATCAAGGCAAGAAGTGTGTCAAGAGGCCTTCGTACACGTCACCGGAGAGCCAAATTGCCATCGCTATTGGTGAGTTTATTCCTACGTCATTCAATTTCTTTTTCTTTTATTTATTTTTTATTTTTATTTTTTTTATTTTGGCAGAGTCTCTCGACCGAGACACGAACGACACAGCGGATGAAACGCTATACACTTTTTTTCTCTCTCGTAATGAATCATTATTAGTTCATCGAGTGTTTCACATTTTTATAGCGAAATATAAATGTGTTATCTGACATTCTCTGAAAGTGGATCATTGATTTTTTCCAGTAACATGCTTGTTCTTAACGTAACTCGATTCCTATCTTATTCGGGAAAGAAAATAAATACTTCGCGTCTACTCGATATGACGGAATTTGGAAAAAATAAAAATAAAAATATTTCTACATCGCAATTACTTTGCAATTATCGAAAAAAAGAAAAAAATGCCTGCTAGAGAATAATTGTTACATTTTTCTTCAGGAATAACGGCGGTCCAATTTATCGGTGCAATCGTATGGCTCGTCATCGAGCCACCGGACACGAAAGAGATTTATCCTTATCCTCTAACGGCGGTGCTCACCTGTCGCGTTTCGACTTTTTCACTCATGATGTCACTCGTATACAACATGGTACTCATAATAATGTGCACGCTTTATGCCTTCAAGACTCGAAAAATGCCCGCTAATTTCAACGAGGCTAAATACATCGGATTCACCATGTACTCGACTTGCATTGTCTGGTTGGCTTTCGTTCCTATTTACTTTGGAACGAACAACGACTACAAGGTATTTCGATTCTGACGAGTGTGAACATGATTTTTTTAATTTTTACCAATTTTTTTTCTTCAAAGCTATAATTAATCCTAATAAACACCTCCCAGATTCGTGAAGACCAGTTGGAAGAACTAGAAGAAAAGAAATAACGCTTTCTATCTTTATACAATTTTGTTATATTTTCATTGAAATGAATATTTTTTTTTTTTTTTTTTTTTTTTTTTTTTTGTCATTTCCCAGATCCAAATAGCCAGCATGTGTATGTGCATCAATATTTCGGCAACGGTGGCTCTCGGATGTCTTTTTACACCAAAAGTATATCTCGTTCTCTTTCAACCGGAAAAAAACATAAGGCCTCCTCATCCGAATGTGAGTTGACAATTAAAAAGTTGATGGATTAATAAAATTGGAGCGAGTGCTCCGTAATTATCGTGGCTCGGTATGAAGGAGAAGCATGGAAAAATAGTTGTAATAATTTTACAATATTTGAATGAAAATGCCACCCGTAATGGATGTTGTTAGACGGGTGGAGCTGGGACAGCTGGAGCGATAACTGGTACGGGGCGCGAGTGTTCAACGTCCCAGCGTCCGGGAACGTACAGCATGCGATTCACAGGACCGAGGAGTCAAACGATGCAGAGTGTTACGTCGTTTTCACGAAGCAGTCCAACCCGGCAGAGTCAGGCGGGCTCGAGTAGGCCGGTTAACGGTGAGCAGCAGCTGTTGTCCCACGCACAATCGGACAGTCCATCTATCGGCGAAAAATCCATAATGTAGATGACGAAAAAACACAGCGGTGCTAAGAGAGAAAGGGAGAGAGAGAGAGGAGGGAGAAAAAAGAGAAAAATTATTGAGTTGTTCCTTCCGCTTGTCCAGAACGTAAGGACGTCGAGAACGAGGATCGCGACGAGATCCTGACGCACCAAGAGTGCAGCAGCCGAGAGGATAAGGCGCCGTCGCGTCCCGTGGAGAGTTACGCGTCGAACAAGTACGAAGCGGCCAACCAACTGACGAGCGAACTTACGGAGCCAACCGAACTTACGGAGATGTCAGAATTCAGGATGACGTCGAATAACCCGGTCGTACCTGAGACACGAGAGGATGTTGGACGTCGATGGGTCCATAACGAGGAAAGAACGAATCTCGATCGATATCGTCACAGCTTAATCGAGGTGATAACACACTTTCCATTGATGTCTCTACTCATCTCCATATTGTCTCGTCCTCATCATCATTTCGAACTATAAAGACGGCTCTCGGATGCGTTTCATCTTCTCCATATTCTCCATAAAATCACGTTACATAGACAATACATAAATAATGACAAAGAAAAATAAAGGAAAAAAAAAACGCTGTTGGTTAAATGTGCTTCCAAAGTTGGCGGACGCGGACGGGATTGTACCGTACGAGGTCATCAGGACACTGTCGGAATGGGTTACGAGACGCAACGTGACGACCCTAATCTCACCCCTCTCATCATCCCCCGAGGACGATCGGATTTTGCACATGTCCACCCCATCGATGTCGTACTCCGAAATGTCCTCGTGAACTCGTTTTTTCTCCTTAGCCAAAGAAGAGCGAGAGAAGAGAGAAAGAGAGATACATAAGAGCGAGACGCACCAAGATTCATCTTCTCCGACAAAACAAAAAAGACAAAAAAGAAACGGAAGGAAAAGATAAATCGAGATAAAGAAGAAAAATACCAATAATACGAACAAACTAAAAACGTATTCCAACGCAACGACAGTCTTCCAAGGGTGCCCCACCCGATCACTTCGATACATCCACGTGTTACTCAATCACTATAGTATTAAACAAAATTTTCAAGAAAAATCTAATTTATCAAGAAGCTGCGAAACGAAACGAAAACGAAGCGCAAAGTCGAACATCTTGGTTGGCTGCAATAGTAATATTATATTATACTATATCTGAATGTATTGTAGGGTGGTTCGAGGAGACATAAGACTTTCTTTCCGTGTCTTTTTCAACTTTTTCTTATTAATTTGCGTTCTATTTATTACTCGTTTCATAAGTAGGAATAAAAAAAATTAGCCTAATATGTTTGCATTGGCAAGAGAGCTTTATCGATGGAGCAATTGGTGGATGAAAAAGGATGAAAGTGGTAAGGTGATTCGCTCGTGGCTATCGATACCACCGAGCCATTATAAAGCTGTCTATTCGAAATCCGAAACCATTGTCGTGCGTGTCAACCGAGCCACAAGCACGATGAGCCTTACGATCCTTCCACTCAGTTATTCTTATCTTCAAAGCTCTGACCCCTTTTCATTCAACATCATATTTCAAACGTTTCGTTTACCTACATAAAAAATCAATAGGCGCGAATTTGGCAACCCTTCGATTCGGTTATTTATTTATTTTTTCAATTCTTCCGGCTCATAGAGATTCCTGAGAAATTCATGTATGATATAATAAATCAGTGAATGATTGGCTCTGTCGTCGTAAAAGATAGACGAAACGCAAATGTACATACTCTCATTTTTTTCTGAGCAAAATATCATTTCGAACGGCCCGGAATAATGACAGCAAGAGGCCTTAAATAATTTGGTCATTAAATATAATAACTATATAAATAATCACGCAAATGCAATTTATAATTGCTTCGTGTAAGTTCGTACGATACGTGTCAAACATAATAAGAACGAAGAGTATATATAAACTACAAAAATCATTTTCATAGGAGTCTGATGGGTGAGGGTCGTGGATAACTATTTGAAAATATTCATTAGTCATTAGTCATAGTACTACATAGTAAAAATTTACTATTAATAGGTGATAGTTATTGATACAACTATATAGAGGATAAAAATAACGAATTATAAATAATTTGACCAGTACGATGGTAAATATTTGCTTTACTTTCTAGTCCTCTATGCGTGCTATAACGAAAAAATTTTTATAATATTAATCGCTCACCGATGGCCAATCATTCACTGATGGATTAAAAGCGACCGTTCTGAGTTTCATCTTGAATGGATCATTTTGAATCGTACTCAACAGCTCGTACGCAAGATTTTTTTATTCTCGTGATTCACGAAAGCTGCTTATAAATGTATGCAAGATGCTCATTTTATATACATAAAATACTCGATAAGCGATAAAATTAATGATTTCACTACTGAGAAATATGAATAATTGAAAATAACTAGCTGTTAAAAAGTACATGAGGCTGCGGACAAAAAATGAGTATAAGAAAAAATCAAGCGCGATGCTGCCGTAATGTGGAACTCCAATCGGAGAGATCGTGTATTTAAGAACGCTATATACATACATATACGTTGAGCGTTTCATGCCAAATCGGCCATACAGTTTTTGAAGAAAAAAAATATTCACTCGCATTTTTAAGTGTACTCGAACGAGCATGTTTCTTGCCCTATGAACATACAACTTCTTGAATGACTTTTTTCATTTTTTGTTTCTTCGAACGAATTTTTGAACAACTTGACTAAACAAAAATACATTCCAAGCTAACAATTGAGAAAAAAGTGAGTATTAAATGGATAATAACATCAAACGGATGAGTGACACTTTTGAATTCTATACTTTCTGAGGATCGAAATAAAAAAGACACAGACTGCAATTTTGTACATAAAAATTTAAGCAGATTTAGGCAGTTTCCACCAAATTTTAAGATTGTTGGTAGAGTAGCGGAGGAAATGATAAATACTTGTTAGTTCAAATATTCTCTGGTAATATTATCGTTGTTATAGATGAATGTGGTGATTGTGATATTTGTTTCGAGATTTTTAGAAAATGAAAAAAAAAAAAAAAACGTGCAGCTGACATAGTAAAAAAAATGTAACCGCATAATTTTTTTAAACAATTCATTGTGTAGCGCCATTTTAGAATATGATGAAACGAATATTATAGGAATTTCATTCGTTTCATCGTCGTAGCCTGAAATATAATTTTTTTCAATGATTTCTCGTGTACAGGATCGACTTGACGTTTTGCGGCACGATGCGAATTGCTAGTTAAGAAAACGTCCTGGTGACGAAAATTTATAGTAAACACATAACGCATAAATGTATCGTTGGCTAATTGATATCGAAGGAGAAAAAAAAACGAATGAGAAAATTATGTGAATGAATGAACTAAAGTCAATTCGAGTCTTCTCGTAATAACTCATACATAAATAAATACATTTTTCAGTCAAATGTTGTCAAGTCCCCTAATAATAACTCGATGCCAACCGTCATCACCGTATTAGTACGTAAAATTTTCAAAACTATGAGTATGATAATAATTCGAGAGAATCAAGTCTCGGAAGATCATTGACGATCGAGAACAATGTGAATCAATTTTTTCCAAGCCGATCTGTGAAAAAAAAAACCAAACTTCCCGTTATACATAGGAAAGTATTTTCGACGTCAATGTTGTGATAATCATATAATCCTAGTCCTATATACAAATACATATATACACATAATAGAAATAATGAAAGTGTTCCGTGCGCATCTATATTTATTGTATGAAGTAAAAATTTAACCACCCCGGGTGCTCGATCAAAAATGAAGCACGCTTTCAAACTTTTTTGCATAATCATTTGCGAAATTTTAGCCAAAATCAAAATCACCTCCATCTCGTTTTTACCTCCTTCATTTTTTGATCCTTGGAAAAAGAATCGTGCACGCATAATGTGCTCAAATACAGTAAAAAAGGAAAAAAGAAATGAAATCGTTTATAACGAAGTTCGAATTCAATTTTCGATTCAATATGGTAAAACGCTGTTAGAAAAATTTACCTTATTGACAGTATTAAAAATGGTGAAAAATGTCTAATAGTGCAAGTATGAGAAAAGTTGATATATTAATTAGATATTAAAAGGAACCTATGGATGTTTATTACGTAATTTATATGTAAATAACGTGTGAATACGGTCCAAGAAAAAAAGCTTGCTGTGTACGCCGTGAATAATAATAATAATAATGTTGAAGAATCGATGCATCGAAATTATCGCTAAATCAATCGAAATCGTTATGAAAGATATAGGATCTAAAAATGGCGTATATGCAAAGAATAAAAATCATTAGCCGTACACAGATAATAACGGTGTATACTTTCAGTGAGAGCGGTATCATCAATTATATAATAGATGCAGCGAAAATAACTAGACATCAATGTAAATAATATATGAAAACTCGTGGTTAAAATATTCAATGTTGAACGAAGATGAATATACAATTTGCCGATGCGGGCCGATACATGGTCAAGTTTGGTGCTATCGAGTTTACAAATAAAACTGTTTTTATTTTCTTTTTCCGATTAAACCAAAAAAAAAAAGAAAAGAAATACGTGTGTATACATCATTCATTGGGTAATGCGAAAAATACGATACGTGGATAAAAAGTATATAATATGAAAACTCGATGTACATACCTATTTATACGAGTATGTTAGAACGAGCCTACGAAATATACGAAAAAACGACCTCGATGTTGCGAAAGTGTGCTGTTCATTATTGTTAGTTCAATATACTCAATTGACAGGAAAAAAAAAAATCTATCGCGTTTTATTCGCCTGACATGACGTTACTTTTGTACTTGTTTGTTCGAAAGCCGCGCGACCATCATCACGATCCAGGGTTCGTTTCAATCGAATAATTATCCGAATAATGACAAACTGTTTGCTTTCTTTTTCTGTTGTAAAAATATTCGTATATTGTAGTAACAAGATTTTTTTATGTACAATGGAAAGATCAAATCTTGTAGTTCCTCGTACGTTGGCGATCCTGGTGACCCCAATACTCGGTGATGATGATTTTGAACAGGAATAGATGAAAAACAACGATCAAGAAGCATATGCTGACCCAAAAAAAGGTTGGGAGCCCACCAAGCTGATGACCATGTTTATGCAATGCCATCAAATGATGGTCATGCGCCGGAGCTAAAATCAAATGTTGATCAATCAAAAAGAATGATCAGTGATATTGTCGGAGAAAAAAAATGAGAGAAAAAAATAATGAACCTTCGTCAACCGCGCGTACGTGAAGAGCATTTCGTAAATCTTGCATGTGTTGATAATCCGAAGTAACATAGAGTATAGCGGTAAACGGCTTGGTAAGTTTGACCGGAAAACTTGTGTAAGATTGCGTCAGTGAAACCGGATCATCCAGACAACCGGCATCGCAAGCGAAATAAGTGCTATCACTGCGATCCAAGGCAACTCCCAACATCGCCCGATTGTCTTCACCCACAGTCACGGAAATATTCAAATGCGTCACGTTGCCATAACTTATACGTCTGAAAAAAAAAAAAAAACGAGAAATATTTAATTCGTAGATTATATTTTTATGGAGAAGCGTTCATGAAAATTCATATTTTACAATAAATAATTCATTTTGTGTATACGTATTTAACGTCTACCTGAACAAATAATCACGATGCAAATATTGTGGGTCGATGTTGAATTCCAAATGTTGATTACTGAATCGTAAACCTCCAAGACTCAGAACCATAGCTTGTTGTACAGCTGCGGGTCCCCCGGTTATGAGCCGATGACACTCTTGTTTCTCGAGTGTAATGAGCCAAGCTTTTGTGACCGAATTTACACCTTCAATTCCACCGGTGTCTTCCCACAATTTGGGTGCTTCTCTAACGAATAAATCAAACCACTGACGCGTTTATCAGAGAGTCATGTTTCATTAAAACTTTTTAAACGAATTTCTTTGTCAAATTTATAAATTTATCGGAACTCATCGAGCGCCATGAAATAATTATTGAAATTTAATTGTGGTTGAAGAATGAAAAACTCGTTAAGAAAACAAAAACAAAAACTAGCGCAGTAATCTCAATCGAATTACGCGAATTTTTATGAAATTATAATTTCAAAATAATTCTTCAGAAACTCACAAAGTATGGTGACCTTGATAACAGCCTTCATTATTCGCAACGACTTTTTCGAGATCGGTCGAACTTTTGGGAATTTGGGAGAGTACGTAATACATGGTCGAATTGATTTTGTGGCCATTAAGAGCATCTTTCGCTTTAGAATCGCTGATTCTGAGTCCGCTGTGCCAATAACTCCGCCAAGTACCAACGTGTTCGTCTTTCAGGCTTTTTTCGTGTTTCAACAGAGCTCGTCTCATCATCTGGTACAATTCGTGTAAATTGAAGAAACAAAAAATACATTATTCCGAGGCAGAGCCGCACTTCTGAGAATTCCGAGATTTCTCACAAGTGCGGCTTTTACTATTTCTTCAAGGATTAAAAAACTCACGTCTATACATCTTTTTTCTGTCATTATACGTTCAGCCTGATAGAGTTTCGCTATCAGAGGCTCGCTGTACTGTATGCTAGTGATAAACGTCAATTTTTCCGAAGCTCGTGCTTTCAACTGTACAGATTTCGGTGGTTCTTTGTAGAGTATCGATACGGCGATCATTTTGTTTGTCTCCGAAGACGGAACAAATGCCGAAGCCATTGTGAATTCGTGCACCGTGTCTTCGACAGAAATTCTGCAAACGAAATTCAGTTGAGAAAATTCTACGCTACGAGAATTTATACGCGTCGTTCAAACAATTTCATTGTCAGTTTTTATAATTCGCGCAATGAGAACTCACTTTACAGGTGATTCTTCAAAGCCGCTCTCGTGTTTGTTTATCGACAATTTGAAAGAAATCTCCTGGGAAAGACTAGAGGGATTGCCAATATTGATATCCTGTACCAATATTCCATCCAAAACTCTATGCGCATAATACAGCGAGTCAATGTAATAGCCGTCGCTGAAACATTGGTATTTATGAACAATTCCATCTACAAAATGAGTTATCGTAGCTTCTCTGAAGAGACTTCCTTCCGAAATGCTATTGGACACCAGGGGCTGCCAATGGAGCTCGAGAGACAGCGTCCTTTTATTTTTTATGTATAGCCGACCATCCGCGTTTATCGGTATTCCAAAAATACCATTGCCGATGTATGGCAAATATTTGTGCTCCGTTTCCAGCGGCGGATCGTGCAATATATTTAGATTATATTCTGCGGCGTCAACATAAAAACTATTCAGTCTTTCTTCTATACAATGATCCTGAAAAGCTGTAACAAATGAAACAGAATATAATCACTCTCTCTCTCTCTCTCTCTCTCTCTCTCTCTTTCTCTGGTCGTGATTTCTTTTGATTTCTCAAGAACAGCTCTGTACTTTTTGAAATTTTTCTTGCAAATCTACCGCAGAGGTAATATGATTTTTTTAAATTTATTAAAAAATTTATTTATTAGCATTAGTATTAAGTTTATTGAATCCATAATTATTCGAAGGACAATATCCTTGGGATTTTAATAATTATTAGATTTTTTTTAAAAATGTGATCCACCAAAGTTCGGTTGAGCAACATTATTGAAAGTCAACCCGTGATCGCTCGCAGTAATTGTTCTAGGGTGGGGTTCGAAGGAATGATTTGAAAAATAAAAAATATTAATTGGCACACAGTCTCTCACCTTTAATCTCGACCGTGTTCGAGGAAAAGAGCCATTTGGCTAAAAAAGGTCCACAGTAGAGAATAATACCTCCGAAGAATATGAGGAGGAGAAGAATTTTCCGATACGAATAATTCCCGTCAATTAATCGTCTCATACGTTTACTAAATTCATACGCATCGAACATACCACTCGCCCTCATTTTGCACATTGCAGTTGGATCGTGTCGATAAATACTTGGTTAGACGTTGCGCAAACATAACCTCGCACGCATTCGGCAATAAAAAAACAAACCTTTACAATGTATTATACACAAAGTGTTGGTTTTCCGTTGTTTGTTTCATCGGTCTCGTATATAATAAACTATATAATTGTGAAGAATTTTCACAACTTTTTTCGGAGAATTCTTCGATATCGTATGATTATTACGTATTATTTTCATTGGTGCGGCAGAGCAATGAAAATTGGAAGCGGGTACTGCTCATCATTATCAAGTGTCAAAATTGTTCCCCTCGACCCCTCCCTGCCGAGCAATACACAAGCATAGTCAGCACTCAGAACATACACGCATCCGCCCGATTACCACGGTGGCGTTGAAATCTCCTTTATCATCGCGACTGAAACACGTGGTGGATACATGGTCGATAACGAAGGACGCTGCGTTGGTGTATAATAAATATATCATTTATACTCGACATTTTTATTTCTACATATGAAATCAATTTCTGGTGAGAATCCATGGTAAGAATAGATCATGAGATAATACATGCGTTGATTTCTTCGATTTTGCGGCTCATAATCACTTCCGATATATTAGCAATAAAACTTTTATAAATTTCTTAGGGATTCTATCTCAACAGTTGGATTTTTGCCATTTCATCCATAATCATTATATTACCGGAAATGAAGTGCTGTATACATGAGAGAGATGAAAATATTTCCACATCGGTGTAACTGTTTTTTTTTTTTGTTATGAAAAAACAAAAAAACAAAATTTCTTTGGCAATAATGAAAAGTTTTAGTCATCGAGAGGATGTTGATGATGTTTAAGTAAAAGAAGAGCTCGCGCAGCCCTCCTTCCGCTTTGGCAGAACGATTGCGTGTCGTATACGTATACATGCACACGCATCGGAATAATACAATTTTTTTTCTCGAATAAAATCGTATCTCTTGTAAATACGCGCGTTAATGAATTTTTCGAACACGCGCGATCACAGCTCTCTCATATTATACGAGAAATAAATGTGATGGTGACCATGGTTCCCGCGCCACTTTCCACCCACATCCTCTTATCATTCGGGACACATCCCATATCCCCATCACGTATTCACGGTCCGATAAACCTTCGAGTTCCTCCTATCCAAATGCGAATCGGACTCTTCGTCATTATCCGCTTTATATCCCCGTCAATCTTAGAACCATGCAGTCGAGACCTTTCAATCGCGAGTTCAAAACTTTGCTTGATATACTATATATCGCAAAATCATCCACGACAAAAGCGTCAGATCTTCGATAATTACGACCGATTATATATACTCGCGTGGCCGAAAAATTCCCGAAATTTTTCTCCCTTTTTTTTTTATTCATTCTCAAGCAGGATTCGTCGCACAACTTACATAAATATAATCCATTTTGTTAATATTCAAACGTAACACTTTCCCGTGTTGGCCAAAAATATATTTGTTTTTCACACATGCGAACCGACAATTATTTGCGAATTATTCGATCCTTGTAATTTAGAGAATTTGCGAATATATAATTTCTTGTATCGCAATGATATTACCGGGCCTCATGAACTCGGACGTTAAAAAATTCCATCTCCCGACCAGCGCGGTTACCTGAACGTATAACTTAATAATTTCAGCGTCTATCGCTGGTAAAAAAAAAGAAAAAAAAAGCAGACGCGCGTGGCTTGGCCCAAGTAGTATACACGAGTAATTGTCAAGAGCCATGAGTAGCAAACATGAAGCATCGGGCGAAGTTGCGTTACGAGAAGAGCCAAGTATCTCAGCCCCTGCGTGTAGCAATACGCGGTAGACATATATACATATATAACATGGCTCGTAGTCAGAACGGATGCGGGGACAGATCGGTGTCACGTGAACCCCTCCGGATATACCAGCTTCCTAGTCTTGCTCACCTACATTATCATCGCGATCCCGGCGACCCATTGCGCGACGACGCGCCGGCTTCCTCGACCAAATCGTCTAAATAATATTAATGATGATCGATATACCAATCGCTATAAACGATTTTCGAACTAAATTTCCAAGTTTCAGTTTACGTTAGGTAAAGCGAGTCATATCGCGATGCGAAGCTCGGTGTGAAAACGCCGACCGAGGAATAGTAGACTTTAATTATTTTCGGATAAATTCATTTTTCCAAATCGAAAACAACTTGGTTTTCCCGAGTGAGCCCAAAGACTCGTCGGGCAGATTTTCAAAGAACCGGAATAATGCGTGTAATTATTACCGCGCGACTATTCGCAATACCGGGGGTCATCGCGCGAGTTTTTCGCGGTTGTCCTTCGACCGCGAACCGGATACAATGGAAAGAAGGCGATAAAAATTAGCTCGTTCGGATCTGGACGGATAGATTCGTGATCTTGGAAAAAATTCAATGATTCGAGTCGATTAGACGAGGAAGCTTAACGGACGAAGCTTGCGTAAGGCTATAACGGGAACGGTAACTTCCGTTTTCGGACGGATGTCGGAGAACGCCACACCCGTGGATCGTGGTAGCTTATAGGGAAAAATAGTGGGGAAAATGAAAAAGAGATAGAAGATGGGGGTTGCAGGAGAACGAGGACGTTTAGGGTCTCGCGCTACTGTCATAAAAATAAAATTACAACGCGCCGGTCGAATCATTAAAAAAAGATGAAAAAATATATAGATATATGCGGGTGAAGGTGGCATATTTGTGGTCGACAAAAATCGCGGGGGTTGACTATAGCTATACGCCGCACTGTAGCAGCATATGCACCGAGAATACAAATAATTGTCGGGGTTATATATGTGAAGGGAGAGGAAGAGAAATACTGGTGGTCAATGCGTGTGTTGGTTTATCGATAATTGCCGTCGCATAGAGCAAGAGCGAGAGAGAGAGAGAGAGAGAGAGAGAGAGAGAGAGAGATGAAATTTGTGGAACGGCAGTAACGTTGACAGTTTTGATGATGATATACCGTTGTCATCTTGGGGATCTCACACGCTACCATTTGAAGATATATATATAGACATACACATTTGTGATCTAGATTGTATATACACGTATACAAAACATGCTGCCAGCCATGAACCATCCACGTAATATAGATTTTACTACGCGAATCTATAGAGATGATGCGCGGTGATACCGATGACGACGTCGTGGATATATGAGACCGCGTTTGTATACGGAGTATTGAAGACATTTTTTTGCGACCATGCCTCCCAGTTTTATCCGCAAATGTAATTTTAACCAAGATTCAAAGATATACGGTCAAATTGGGCTAAGGTCTGACCACTTATCGTCAATCGAACCTTCATTAATCTTCTTCCCTACCAGGCGAATCACTTGGATTCTGTTGTTTCGATCTAATCCGATCCCGTGAATCCTAAACCGGCTTGGAATTGACGAATGTCGAATAAAAAAAAAGTTAAGAAAAAAAGTAATCGATTTTTCATGGATCATGATAAACCGCACGAGTCGCGAAGAATGTCGAATTATGAAAATAAAACTATTCTTTCGGTCCATGTTTTGAAGAGAAAAAAAACGAGTATACATAATGCAAAGTCCATAATTCGTATACCTATATATAATACACACGCCGTATCGCAATCTGTCTCACTCGCTCCATAGAGAAAAGCCCAGGAAGGGTGATGGATGAAAAAAGGGGGATCCCCTATCTTTTTTTCATCTTGACGCTGAATATCCCTCTCCCCTGATGTAGTCGGGGGTACACACGGTTTCGTTGCTTTCAGATCAGTTCTTCGCGGGCTGGACCACCGCTCGCACGCGCGGCTCTTCCATACATCATCTTTCTTCGATCTGTGCGCAACTGCGAGATAAAAAATAAAAAAAAAAAAGCTTCGCGAAGAATAGAGAAGTATAAACAAAGAAATCATCCAGGTGGACGCAGCACGGATGGACTTTTCGACGTTTCAATTTCGCGTTAATCATTCCAAGACACAATAGTCTAAAAACAAAAACAAAAAACGACTTTTTCATCCGGTGCGACAACCGATACTTCGCACATAGACAGTGTTCGAGATCGTAAATAATTCTTTCAATCGGCAATAAATCGAAAATCGATCCACTTTCATGAGAAAATTTTGTGCTTCTTCTATTCAGTGATTATTTGAACGAAGATCGCGCCAGATCCCGGCAGAGCTCTAATACAGGTGAATAAGTTTACATCACTACTAAAACGCAAGTATCAAATATGCGTATGTATCGATTGATCAGAAGCATATTCGCGCAATGAATTTGTAATATTTATTGAAGAATTTAATATATCGAGACGTATCACAGTGAGACGTAAAGTTTGAGTACCAACATGCCTATGTTTCGTTTATCGAAAAATCCAATATCGTTGATCGATCGATTACTCTCTCTCTCTCTCTCGGGTCCCAGCGCGCGCGCGCCATAAATCGAAAAAACGGCGATCCGAGTAGTATACGCTTGCGCAAACGATCGCGACTCGTCGATGATACCGATGACCGGGCTTGAGACATCACTTCCTCGGACATTAATTAGAATATAGCTGTTTTTTATGAGCGTGGAAGAGGAAGAGGGAGCGCGTACGAGCCAACGGATGAGTTGCCGGACGATCTAAGAGAGGGAGAGAAGGTAGGGGCGGCAAATTTGACGTGTGTATAGGGTTTGAGTGACGTATATAGGTGGGTGGATCTAGCTGTACGTACGATCGTGATATTTATTACGTCGAAAGAGCGGGAGTGAGAGAGAGAGAGTATGTCCCCGCCGGACATACGTATTTAACGCTCCTGGTGTTGCTGGGTTCCTTCTACCATCTCTCTCCCTTCCCCCGCTTCTTCATCGCGGAATTATGACAAGCCTTCCCGCGAATAATCTCTCTTTGCCGATAATCGATGGGATCAGAACGCGCACAATATTCCTTTTTGAAAAATGTTGTATTTATCCGGCGGAGATATATGAGTTTCTGACAACTGTCTGGCCTAAAACTATCCTTATCCGCGCTACATCATCTTTCGGTCAACATTTTTTAAATCGATGATATTTAGTTGACGCACGAGTGAAGGAACCGAAGTAACACGGGCTCGAGATTCGTTAGCGCATGACCGTGACCAATCACGTTGGGTTTTAGGTAACGCGGTTAACCAAGTTTACCGGTTAATCATTTCTTAATTGTTGGATACAGGGGTTAATAGCGTACATACACGATTTTCAACCTAATCGGGAAGATCTCATCGCAAACTTGTAGCAATATTTGATGATTCAATTTTTTTAGTTCCTATACTTTTGGACTTCAATATTTCCGCCGGATCATAGCAAATAATCGAGTCATTTGATGGTCGGGAAATACTTGTCGGTTCGATCGCGACCAAAATTATTCAAGATAATTGGGCGAAATAATAATTGCGCGGTATAGAATGAAAAAGAAGGATGAATCCGTTGAAAAACAGTCGCACGGGGATATCCACTCCGGAGTATCTTAATCGTTCGGAAACGGTTGAGGCGGCCTAATTATCCAATATAGAGATGTTCGGCTATTCTACGTACGAAATATACAAGCAGAGAGCCCGAGATGATGAGTGGGTGAGATTCACTGGGAGAGTCTCGAGTTTATGTATGTTACAAAGGACATTTCGTGTCTGTGGAGATACCGAAAGTTTTTTTTATTTTTTTCAAAGATACAGAAGGTGGGAAGAATAAGATCTAATTTAATGTTTTCACATTCAAGGGGGACTGTTTAGAAAAGAACCGCTATTTTCATAAAACCGCGAAGATTGTGTAGAACATTCAACAGCTTCACGCGAGCTCAAGTTCTTTTTAACATTAATAAAAAATTTTAATTGAAAATTTCATGAGTCGATAGAAATCCAAAATTTTTACACGTCTCAGTGACAACTGAAAAGTATTTAATGTGAAACTTGACAGCAGGGATAAACAATTTATTTGTAAGCAGAATAGTATAACGAGAGCTAAAAAAGTATGCGAAATGAGTTCACCTAGAATAGCCCTTGCATAGATGTATGACACGGTTAATGGGTCAGCTTATGACAATGTCTCTTTGAGCGGTAGTAGATATAGATCAAGACGTATATAGATGAGTTACGAAAAAGCTCATTTTTCCTGTTCATCCTTCCTTACCGAGGCGATATGCCCATTGTCTCGAGACACCTTGAATTCCGCTAACGGCTAATAGCTTTCCGCAGATTTTCTCCCGAAAAACTATCTCCCGATTGCTCGAGGCTCGATTCTTTCTTTTGACTCTTTTCGCCTTTGCCCAAAAAAAGAAAAACGCACACACATACACACACGGAAAGACATGAACCCGAGAGTCGGAAAACTAGGCCGAAAAGGGTGGATTGGCTTTTGACGCGAATCCCGTCTAAATTATTGGAGACCTTTCTCGGTCTTTTTTTTTTTTTTTTTATTTTTTATTATTATTATCCAACATCTCACCAGTACTTACACCTATTTCTATATACACGCTCTCCGCTTCTCATTTTTCTTTCGCTGAAAGTAAACGCAAAAGAAAAAAGAATCCGTTTGTTTTCTATTCTTGCTATTGCGACCCATTGTAGGAGTTACGACGGGACGGGCGAAGAAGTGTACTAAGCCTCCAGGTGGCGGAGGTTATGCTTCCGAGGCCGGTTCCAATCCAAGAGTTGAAGAAATCACGCTAGTCTCGACGCGTAGACGCCTATCCGTAATAAAACGTGTTTTGTGCGGGGGAAAAAAAAAGTCTTTCCAATAAATAAATACAAAACGGCGATAAGAGATGACGGAAACGACGAGAGATCCCGAGCTCGCTGAAGCTGAGAATATCGAAGAAGTCAGAGCTGCGTTGAATTTAATGTGCGCCTCGCCGACACCCAAACAAAAGGACCTCCCCGAAAGAGGATCGTGGAGCACCAAATTGGATTTCATTCTAAGCGTGGTACGTGCATCTTCTCGTAATCTATTACTATTATTATTGCTGCTGCAAAAAATTAAAACAAAGTTCATTGGATTTAAATATTTCATCGTTCGACAGGTTGGTTTGGCCATAGGTCTCGGTAATGTTTGGAGATTCCCATATCTGTGTTACAAAAATGGAGGCGGTGCGTTTCTCATTCCATATTTCCTCGCGCTAATTTTGGCCGGAATACCCATGTTTTTCATGGAGCTTGCGCTTGGCCAAATGTTGACGATCGGTGGTCTCGGTGTATTCAAAATAGCACCGCTCTTCAAGGGTATCGGTTATGCAGCCGCCGTAATGTCCTGCTGGATGAACGTCTATTACATCGTGATCCTCGCCTGGGCTATCTTTTATTTCTTCATTTCCATGAGAAGTGGTACGTGTTCGAGTTAAACTTTTAATAATTCCTACGTCCTAACAACATTTTCGTATGAATATTTATTTCGATAAAACTCTGAAAATTTATTGACAGTTTTGCCATGGGGTAGCTGCAACAATCCCTGGAATACAAAAACTTGTGTAAATCCGTACGACAGAAGAAGCCTTCAGTGTTGGGATCAAATGACGCGGAATCACAATCTCGTTAAAATGTGCTCGTTGAACCAACTGAACGTATCGGCATCCGATCTCACCGATCCGGTTAAGGAATTCTGGGAGTAAGTCAGTCTCGATGATTTACGCGATATCGAAACATTTGTTGTTCGACGATTGAATAATCGATCAATTTTTTTTTGTCCATCAGACGACGAGCTCTCCAAATCAGTGACGGTATCGAGAACGTTGGCACGATACGTTGGGAGCTCGCGGGTACTTTGCTTCTTGTTTGGATAATGTGTTATTTCTGCATCTGGAAAGGTGTCAAATGGACTGGCAAAGTCGTGTACTTTACATCATTATTTCCCTATGTACTCCTCACGATTCTTCTTATTCGCGGTATCACCTTACCAGGAGCTATGGAAGGAATACGATTTTACGTTAGTCCAAATTTATCCAAGCTCAAAGAGTCCGAGGTGAGTCCGATAGATTCTTCGAGAAAACTTTCTTATTCTCACGACTCGCCGAAACTGTCAAAATGGATTATTTATTTATTTATTTCGAACGATATTAACGCAGGTATGGATCGATGCCGTGACTCAAATATTCTTCTCGTACGGTCTCGGTCTCGGAACACTCGTGGCGCTCGGAAGTTACAACAAATTTAGTAACAACGTTTACAAGGATGCGCTTATAGTTTGTTCGGTCAATTCTTCAACGAGTATGTTTGCCGGTTTCGTTATATTTTCCGTTGTTGGATTTATGGCTCACGAGCAACAGAAGCCCGTCGCCGAAGTCGCAGCTTCCGGTCCGGGTCTCGCATTTCTCGCTTATCCATCGGCGGTTCTTCAATTACCCGGTGCTCCCATGTGGTCCTGTCTCTTCTTCTTTATGCTTCTACTGATCGGACTTGACTCACAATTTTGCACGATGGAAGGCTTCATAACGGCGATGGTAAACGCGACCCTTCATTATATTTATTCAAGAATTTTCCTCCTCCTCCTGCTTATAAACCGTTAAAGTTGAAATATTGAAAAATGTATGACTCTGTTTAATCAGGTGGACGAATGGCCTCAGCTACTCCGGAGGCGCAAGGAAATATTCATCGCGATCGTATGCGTCCTCTCGTATTTGGTTGGCTTAACGTGCGTATCCGAAGGTGGAATGTACGTCTTTCAAATACTAGATTCTTACGCGGTTTCCGGCTTCTGTCTTCTCTTCCTCATATTCTTCGAATGCGTATCGATAAGTTGGGCGTTCGGTGTTAATCGGTTTTACGATGGCATACGCGACATGATCGGCTACTATCCGTTCATGTGGTGGAAATTCTGCTGGTGCTTCACAACTCCGATGATATGCATTGTTAGTACGCCTCTTCGACTCAACTTTATTCGTCAAAAAACCTGCTCGAAATGCTATTCCTTGAATCATTTACATCCTGTAACCGAAACAAATGTTGCAGGGCGTTTTCTTCTTCAATTTGGTACAATGGACGCCGGTTAAGTACTTGGAATACGAGTACCCCTGGTGGTCGCACGTGTTTGGCTGGTTCACGGCATTATCATCGATGCTCTGCATACCCGGTTACATGATTTATATCTGGATGACGACGCCCGGTGACACGGCAACGGTAAAATTTCAATTTCTAATCCAAAAAATGCATACTCGGTTATTTCGACGAAATAACAAAAAAAAAAAAAAAATCAAAGAAATTCCAACTCATCGTTTTCAATGTTCATTTCAGAAATTCAAGTTACTCGTCAGAATAGAAGAGGACGTTACGAGTTTGCGAACGAAAATGGGTTTACCGGCGGTCGAGCTTTCGCCTCTCTAGACGAAAACCATTTAAAAAAAAAACGATATTTAAAAATAATGAAAAGGTTCGCCAAAACTTGATTCCACATAGTATTCTTCGATAAATCCGTTCCTGCCGGATCGCGTAATGTTTTTCTTTCTCTCACCGTTAAAATAATAAAACGAATTTGACGCTTCATTGGAATTTATCAACGTGAAAAAGAAGAAAAAAGGATTGCAAATCAAAAAGTCGAGGATCTCTTCGAGATTTCAATAAAATTTGTATGGCACTAGTTGCAGAGATCAACGTATGAAAGAAATAATGATAACTATACGTTTGTTCAAACGTAATATATGATTTCAGCAGCATTCATTGAGAGAAAAAAAATGTGCAAGATATTCGGTAATTTTTTTTTTCTCGATCCGTCGAGAGAAATAAAACAGAAATTTGTTCGAATTTCGATGATGGAGCTTCTTCTATAAGAGTTATGAATTTTTAGGTCGTTCGAAAAGTAAAAATAATAAGAAAATTGTGGCTTTTGTGCTGGATGATAAAAATAATGAGCAGAAAAGAGGAATATATATCGGGAAAGAGATATGCCAGGCTCTACGCGAATACTTACTAGCCTTAGAAGACTAGTATATGTGTTTTATATATGTTTATACATATGTATATATGCAGAAAAATCAAATAGTTCGATGACTCTCAGAAAACCCTCTTGGAAAGATTTCCTATTAAAAACTTTATGCAAATAGTGGTGCCCAGCAGGTTTGAGGAGAGAGGCGTTTCCCGCTATTTAAGTTGAACATATACTATTTAAAACTAGAAGATATTTTTCTTAAATAACGAGAAAGAAGGAGAGAGGGGAGGAGACTTCCAAGCCTGGGAACTGCTGTATACTCTGGCTCATTGAACTATTTGAAGAAAAAGATTCTTCGGTACCGTGGGTACTTTGACAATGGTCATCGAAGTGCACGAGTGTCATTGAACTATACGATTTTCGAGTATATACACATGGATACACACACACACACATATATATATATATATAGGTTCTGAAGGTGTTCAAAAATTGACCGTCCGTTTGGTCAATTAGACGTAGCAAAAAAAAACACAACAAAATATTCACCATAATTGCATATACCCTCCTTTATCTTATTATGCCATATGTATGAATATAAATTTTATTATGTATATTATATGATTGTACCTCACGTTACACGGAGTCGATAATACGTTTAATCTTTCTTCAAACTTTCTCATTAATTTCTTATTCTTCCGTAATTTTTATGCTAATTCCTATTTCGACCGAGCCTTTCCTCCTCCCTTATTCATGTTTCGTACATTTTTTTTTTTTTTTTTTTTTTAATTCTATATAATTTTCTGTGTATAACCGCAGTTGTAACATCGTTAGCATAGACGAGGACCTCATCTGTATCGAATGAAATGAATAAACACATTGATTATTCCAAGTCGAAGATTTAATTATTTTTTTCTTTGATTTATCAAAGCCTTTCGATGAATTTATGGATCCCGATGAAAATATGAATAGAGAAATGATAATTTTGCGTTCTGTTCTACCGAAGTAAAAAAGTTGCTGGTGCTCAAAATATGAAGAGGTTTTGGTATTTTTTGGTGGGATGTATAAATTTTGACCAATCAAGTTGAGATTGCCCCGATGTTCGCTCAGAGTGAATAATAAAGTGTGGAAAATAAGGTGCAAAAAAGAAGCGTACGGTGATGTAAAAAAAATGTATTTCTCCATTGATTATCAATCGAGCGGTACAAATGTAGTAGTAGCAAAACAAGTTGTATGTTCTCTTTCTTATAGAACAGAACGAAAATAATTTGAATTACCGATCGACGTCCGTGTCGTTGATACATCTCGTTCCTCGTTGAACATTATTGGAAGAGACATCTCGTCATTTAGTAATGGAATATACAACAGGCTTAGTCTAAATATACAATATTTATATGTCTATAAATATATATCTATTAAAAAAATGTCGACATTTTTTTTTGTTAGTTGGGATTGTATGGACGGAAACGCGTGTTTGCACATCGTCTTGAGACATCGCGACGTGTGTTATTTTTTTTCCTTCTTTTCTCTTCTTTAATTCTTCGTACTGTAGGTGCAAAAATTATTAAAAAAACGATTATTATTAATATAAAAACACGAACTTTACATGCGTTTTGGTGGCTCACGCGTAAAAACAAAATATTATCGTCGGCCCGATGAACGTAAGTCCTGCCAATGGTATTAAAATATGAACCACCTCAATATACATGTTTCAGGACGATTCTAACAAAGAACCTCGACGAACTTTGGCAATGGCTTTAATCAGATTTGTTTTAACTATCAAATGCCACACAGGGAGTCTTGGAGACCCGAACGGGAAACTTGATTTACGGAAATCATAAATTCTTCAGTTCAGCGGATAGATTCCGAAAGAGAAAAAAAAATTGAAATTGGTGAGTTATGTTCGAAGATGTTGAATGATTGCACAATCTGGCTCCCACCTATGTATCGAAGCTTCAAGTATCCAAAAAATCCATTGGATTCTTTGGCCATTTTTTTAATACTTTGCATTCGGTAGAGATTCGGGTTAACGTTAAGAATTTAAAAGTTTCAGTTCTTCGCGATTTGACAAAAATCGAAACCACGCAAAATGAGTTTGTTGATACTTCGAGTCACGCAAATTTTTTGGTGACTCTGTAAAAATATTTCAGAAAAACAGATATAAAAAGAGATTCGTTTAAAGCTGTTACAACGAAAAAATTGTTCACTCGCGTGCCGGACAATCTTTTTGTTTACAACATTTGTAATTAATTTTTCATATCGCTTTGATCGATAATTGAAAAATTTCTAACGCGAGTTTTAGAGAGCTTTCTGTCAAATCTCTAAACAATACGCGGAGAAATAATAAAATTAGATTTTCAAGTATGAGCGTAGGCTATAAATCCTGTTTGAAAATTCGTCAATAGTTTCGTTGGAAGCGTCCCAAAGAGATATTTATAAAATGGCGTTATAGCTAGACAAAGCCTTGCATCCACAAAACAAGAACGATCGAAACGCCGAGTCCGGCATTAAGAATTTTGTGACTGGCGGCATTTCTAAATTCTCTCGGATCGCCCATTTGGAATTGAGTAATGGGACTGGACATTCGTCCATCTCCGCCACGACTGAAGGCCAAAACACGCAGATTATAAGTTTTGCCGGGTGTTAGATTGTTGATGTAAGCTTCGAGTTTGGAGCCACCGGGGATGACGGTGTCGTTGGCGGTGCTCATATCCTGGTCGAGCTCCCAAACGCGAACCTTGAAGCCATCGAGGGGTTCTTCATCGAGACTAGGTTGAACGTAACGCCATTTGAGATAAACCGTGGATGGATTAACGACATAAAGCTCGACGGAGCTCGGTGGCATTTGTGGAGCTTTGCGATAAGTTCTTTCGATGTAACGTTCACTCTCGGGTCCGGCACCTGCCGAGTTGTAAGCCATCACTTTGACGCGATAGAATCGATCTGGTTGTAGACCGACGATCAATGCCCATGGCCTTGTCGTCCGTGACAAATAATAAATCGAGTCATCTTCTTTAGCGTCGTTCGGCCAATATTTAATACGATAGCCTATTAATTTTCCGCGGACATTTTCTCTCGATCCATCCAACGGTTTCCACGTTACGTTCAAACTGGTACTGTTGTAACTCATAGCAACGATTTCCTGTGGAGCGGTTCTCGGCATTTCTTCGGCGCTGTAAATAACCGCGATTTCCGAAACTGGTCCCATACCGACCTCGTTTATTGCCTGTACCCTTACGTCGTATTGCGTGTAATAATATTCAGCCTGAATTCGGACGACGTACGAGCCAATGTTCCCGTAACTTTTCAGCGATAACGATTGGAATTCGCTATCGGCACCCCGACGACGCCAATAAATTTTATAATATATTCCGCGCCCATTTTGATCCTCGGGTTTCAACGGATTCCACGTTATGGTCAGGTCACTCTGTTTTCCACCGCCACCACCCACATTCGAAGGCGCTTTGCTCGGTCTGTCCGGTGGAGTGCTGTACTTGGGTGATGGCAATGACGGCGGTCCGTAACCCAATTCGTTCGCTGCGTATACTCGAAATTCATAAGTTGTATAAGGATTCAGTATCTTTTCAAGGTACACCTCTTTCCGGCCTGTATATCTATCGATCTCCTCCGCTTGGATGTCTGAAAAAAGGCGCTCTTGTTACAGCGGCATTGACCAATAATACATAAAACCAACAACCGTATCTCTTTCATTTTCTTCTAGGTTTTTATAGAAGAGATGTATCGCTCGATTAATAGTACTTACTTTCGGTGAGATTGAACCAATTATCGACGTAGAGCGATCGTGCACCTATCGTATACAATTTAATTGGTCGACCGTTGAAAGCTCCATCGGTCCAGTGAAGAGTAACCGATGTTTTGACAACATTGACAACTTGCACACCGCCCGGTGGACCGGGTGGACCCTCCACTATCATTTTTGTTCTGCTAATTATTTGGCCAACGGCACTCTCGACGATACATTCGTATTCACCAGCGTCAGCGAGCGTCAAGTTTATTATATCGAGAATACCATTGTCAATCCTCAAACGTGGATTATTCTTTACATCTTTGTCCCTTATTCGTATGCCATTGTGAGTCCAAATATAAGCGGCGTCCAGTATCGATTCGATCTCCGCTTGACAACGAAGAGTCTGATTGTACATCACAGCGGTTATGATTCTCGGTGGTAGAGACTCGATGAACGATGGTCCACCTATTGTAAAAATGTAAATTATCGATTTTCATCATAAATG
Source organism: Campoplex capitator (assembly GCA_037576405.1). Taxonomy (NCBI): domain Eukaryota; kingdom Metazoa; phylum Arthropoda; class Insecta; order Hymenoptera; family Ichneumonidae; genus Campoplex; species Campoplex capitator. The sequence continues at coordinate 19,081,586 of JARBWI010000002.1, read as the reverse complement.
TCGACAAGAGCATGAGCAAATCCATGCGACTAATTTCTAACGAAGATAAAAATGCAAGTGAATCTTACGTAAAACGATGAGTCGTCCAGCAGTTTCGTCACTTCCGTACTCGTTCGATGCTGTACATACGTAAGTTCCTTCGTCATCGCGAGACACAGGACTTATTATGAGATTTCCGTTTTCAAGAATTCGTCGTCTTCCACCCGCACCTATCACGTTTCCTTCTTTTTTCCAAATGAATTTCGGCCTAGGAGCGGCTTCAGGGTTGCAAACGATCGTTACATTGCCACGCTCGGCAGCATAGGTTTCTGGTTCCATTGGACGTTTTTTGAACGATGGTTTCAGTGCTGTCAAAAGTTGTTTAATCAAAATCGATCCTTTTTATTAATGAAAGTAAACTTTTTTTTAGTTATAATCTCAAATATTTCATTCTGTACAAAACTTACACAATACTCGCAGCTGTGCGGACGAGTAAGCCGTTTTGAGTTGATTTTTGGCCCGACATTGATACATCGCTGGATCTCGTTCAGGATCCAATTGTTGAATTCTGAGAACATTGTCTTGTATGAAATAACGATCGCGATCTTCCGGAGGTATGGTCGTATTGTCCAAAAGTTTTCCATTCTTGAACCAATTATAGGTGACATCGGGAACACCGAAAGCTTCACAGGTCCAGGTAAGATCAGCACGATTGTCCATATGTTTGTCTTCGAGAGGAATTGTGAAATTAGGCGCAGCCTGAATGGTCAGCCAGACCGAGTTGGAGATGGAGAGACGATTGTTGTCGGCGCGACAAATGTACTCGCCATAATCTTCGATGCGGACTCGAGGAATCGTTAAAACACGATTGTAACTCGATAATTCAGCGCCTCTGGGTAACGCAGATCCTTTTCTCGTCCAGTTGTACGAAGGAACGGGACTGAAAAATTCAACTTTGTTAAACTTGGCCAATTTTTTTTTCAACTCGAATAACGTTGGATGTGTTTGAATGATTTCCACACAAATTTCGAACATCATAAAAATACTTACTATCCAAAAGCGACACATTCCAAGCGCACTGATTCGCCTACGACCGGAGCTTCCGGGAAAACTTTTGGAAAATTATTTGGAAATTTCAGCTGTTGAAAGGACGCTGAAAAAGTAATAATGTTGTCAAATAAGAATGAGTATTTAAAAGAGATCCACAACAAGTTGAATGGTCGATGAAAGAAAAATGCGGATCTTTGACTCACAGTGGGGTTCAACCTTGAGTGGAAAAAGCGGGCCATTACGACCGGTATCAGAGGCAATGCTCTGAACGTTGCACAAATAATTTCCTTGGTCGATAGGCTCCAGAGCGGAGAAATAAAGCGTTCCATCGTTTGACGAAAATACCCGCTTATCTTCTTCGACGAAATTCGGAAAATAATCACGGGCCCAATAATATTTGACACTCGGATAATGATGGGGAGGTTCGCAATAGACGGCTTTGCCCCAATTTTGTTCGCCTCGTTCGTCGGAACGTTTGAGATTGAATTCGAGCATATAACCAAAGGAGAGTTCAACGCTCTCGGAAATAATACTTCCGTATTCGTTGCTCGCTTTGCAATGATACGTGCCACGGTCGGTGCTTTGGGACGGATTGTTGATAATTAAAGAACCACCGCTAAGTGTATATCTTCGATTACTAAGTGGATCGATGGGTGTGGCGATTAAGCGAGAATCTTCGAAATGTTCCTTGAACCACTCGTACGTAGGGGTTGGATAACCACCGGCGATACACGTCAAGGAGACTTGATTGAGTTGTCCACGTTTCGGTATATCGAAAATTTTGCTTACGGGCTGGTTTATGAAATACGGCCCTCTCGGTATACGCAGAGGATTGTCTATGTCGATTCCGTACGTATAAGTTCTGTCATCTTCCACGAGATTGTGCATTTGTGAAACTGGCGCTTCGCAAATGTAAAGAAGCGTGTCGTTGCCCAACAATTTTTCGAATCCCCATCGCTTTAAATCACTGTTGAACGAGTAGGCGAGATAGTCTCGACTCACAAGACCGTCGCCATGATCCGGCAGAAATGCCGATTCCATGTTCAACAATTGCGTATTATCCGGCTCGTTTGACCAGTACCCACCCGATTGCCGTATACCTGAGAATTATTTTTTTTTCATTAATCCCGATACGAGTAAGCATCCGACGAATGTCTAAATTGTTTATTATTCGTTTGAACGTGCAAGGAATTCACTCTATTCTCCGTTTAAACTTGTTACCAAGCGTTTTTAACGCTCCGGAAACATGACGGAAGGACATGGGAATGTCCGCACATTTGGGAGAAAATCAATAGAAGCAAAAAATTCATTTACCCGTGTACCAAGTACGATGCTGTGGATCCTGCCACAACAATTGTTGCAAAATGAATCCATGTTCTTCAACAGAATTAATGGACAAAAGATCGCTCTGATAGGCCTGACAAGTGCGTCTGGCTTCTTCCCTTCGTTTGAGCGGACTTTTGACGAAGCGATAGCAAGATTCTTGAAATTTTGTCCAATATTTTGGACAGTCGAGTTGAATATCGCCGTAGTAAATATTTTGAGGATGAGAGAGAGAAACAAGAGCGGAGAGAATGGCAAATAAAAATAAATTGATCGTCATGACTCCCCTGTATGTTTTGGGACGAATAGTCCCACCTGTTGAAGCAGAAACAATATAGTTATCACAAGAAATCGTGGATCATCGCTCGTTAGTGCGAAATACGGAGTAAAGCAATTCAAAAATTGGACCGACTGTCTTGTAATTACAACTCGCAATTAGAAATAATCCTACATTCGGTATTACTCACGATTCTCAATTAAAGCGCGTTGAAAAGAATGTGGAGGGGAATGAGGGAGTGGCAGGGAATTACTCACAACCACCAGCGCTATTCATTATTTTTCATATTTCATTCACAATCGTCACTGTTTTTCCAACATATTCACAATTCGTTGAGTTTCACGGACATACCTTTTTTTCAAACTATCAAAGATATTCTGGTTTTTTGGTCGCCATGAAAAAGGAAAAAAAAAAAGAAAACAAAAACTACTCTTTCGTCTCGAAGCACACCACAACAGCAGCACAACGCTCCTCCACCTACAAATACGAGAGAGGAACGACGAACGAACGACGCTAGAGCTAAAGGCTAAAGGACGCAAAGAACTCAGAGGTCTGTAGTTTTTGTGAAAAAACAACTCAGGCATAACATCAAATTTTTAGTTTACTGAGGCCTCGCTTGGAGCGCTACTTTCTTCTGCAACATTCGCTACGCAGCAGTGGTGTATTCCTGAAGTACCTACAGCCAAGTAATAGTACGCTTCTTTAGCGGTGTAAATTTGGCTCCCTGCCATGAATTTTTTGAAAGGTTTCTGATTTCAATCGTTTGTGTGTCATTTGTAGAGTATTGTGAGAACAAAATAAACGCTTGTGAGATGAGTTTATCGCGAAAAAATCAAAAATAAAAATTAGCGTGAAGTTAGCCCGCCTATTCCACTTTTTAAACTATATATGAGTCTTTCTTTCATCAAAGAAAGACATCATAGACTTGCGTGTGTAAAAGCAAATAAGCGTGGAGAGGGAATACTAGCCCAGGGGATTGGGGGTGTAGATACGCGAATGGATCGTATTGCACTGTTGGTAAAAATGATATTTATATAACGGACTGCTGATATTATTGACATGTATTGAGTACTTCAAAAGAACCACGAGATGGCGTTACGCACGTATTTCTGCCATGAGATGTTGATTTTCCAATTCTGAGGCAAGTTCAATTGCCCCTCTCATCGTTAAACATAAATTTCATTGTAAGATTGACGAAAAGTCAAATTCGTTGCGATTCAATGCACGTGAACCGTACTAAAATCTACCTGGAATCCACACTTGTATTTGGAAAATATAAATGTTTTCGAATAGAAAATTAACAAGACCGAGCGCGATCCTGTTTTTTTTAAATAAATTGCTCATTATCCCATAGTAATAGAGTTTTTCTAGCTGCGATAGCTCTATCACGATCTCAGACAGGAAGTACTGAAATAATTTTCATACAATCGCTAAATTTATTATAGGAAATACGAATAGAAAAATAGAATTTCAATGAAATAGATATACCTTTTAAAGTACAAACTATTTTTCTACGGCTGTTTATGAAATCGGAGTTTAACAATGGTTTCACATTTCATCCCGAAAAAATTACTCAAAAAGTTGATTGGACAATATGAATAAAAAAAATGGAAAAAACTGCACTCAAAGAAAATACATGATTGTTCCGAGAAAATTTTATAACGAGACTGAACCTGCAAAATTCCAAAAGTACGATCGAAAGAAGAAGAAGAAGAAGAAAAGCGTGTATCGCTCGTTGAGGATCGGGAGCTAAAATGAATCGTTTAATTGAGGCGTTTGGTGTAAACGTGGGCATGCGCACTAGATAATCTGCGCAAAAAGTAATCGCGCATACTCGTGAGAGAAAGAGAGAAAGAGGGTTCGGTGATGTGCGCGAGCGAGGGAGCGAGAGAGTAAAAGAGCGAACAACAGATGAGATATCGCAAAACCAGCTGACGATCGACGCTCGTTGTACAGTGGCGCCGGGTTATGGCGGTGTAAAACACGCGCGCAAGATATATCCACCAGGAGGTCGCGCGGGGTCCGCCTCCACCGCCACCACCACCACCACCACCGCCGCCGCCGCCGCCACCTTCGTCACGATTTCACTGTGTTTAAGGGGGATAACAGGAAGAATAAAAAAAAAAGAGAAGAGAGAAAAAAATAACGGCCGCTACGAAGCCGCCGCTGACGGCCGGTGGGAACGTTGTGGGTAAGTACCCTTACCTAAACGCACGCTCGAATCAGTCTGCACTCGCATGTCCCACGAGGTAGCTCGAACCGGGGCTGGCGGTTTCCTCTTGGCAGCCCGCTCATATAATGAGCCAAATACACAATCTCACGTACATAATCATACGTCACGAGTCAACTTGGGCCGAACCTAACCTTTCACTCTCGCCCTTATATCCCGGCATGTTTTTTCGAGGTTATAATCGCGCATCGAATTAAAAATTTACTCGCACCTCGCACTGTCAACACACCAGTTGAGGTTAGGTTTATTATTGAAGCGCGCTCGCGCCCTCGGTGACGTTATTTTCTAATATTTATATTCAACGCGATGTTTACCACCGTTTATCGTTATTTCAACAGCGTTATTGTGTTTCTCGATAAATATATTGTTATTCTCGCTGATCCGTTGGTCCGTTCGAACCTTTCGTTTTAATAATCGGAAACAACTGAAAGCTGCGTTTTGACGTTTACGAGATTTGTAATTCGCGCGTGTTTTTTCGTCGAGTGGCCAGCAACCGCGCGAGGTTGGGTATCATTTAACGCGGGATATTTTCGAACGATATTCGATCAACGAAAAGTTCCGTTTTTTTTTTTTTTTTTTCAAAACGTGAAAGAATTACACGTGTGTGCGTTCAGTGTGAAATTTTACTGTTTTGGAATTAGTTCGCGACCAATGAGACTTTTTATCTTCACGCTCAATGGAATTCGATAAGAAAGTTTCACGAACTTGGTGAACGTGAGGGGATTTTTCGTTTAATTTTGCTTTTTTTTTTTTTTTTTTTCATTCTTTTCCCCAAAACGGCGAACCGTTCGATCGATCTTGCGCGGAGACGACTTTTCAAGATTTTTCAACCATGTGGAAAGACAGCGGTCCCACTGTAATTACAATCTTCTTTCTATAAAATTCATTTACTTTATTTATGTTTTTTTACGCTTTATCTCGGCTTAAACGCGTCTCTGGTTCATTCCGATAATGTTGTATGACAGCGAATTCGATAAAGAGAAAAAAAAATGATTTCAACGACAAGAATAATTTTACGTTTAATTTATTGCAACGGTTTCGCGAGACTTCCGTGCGATTGACCCGAATGTTAATCATACGAGCAATGATTCTTTCTTCACCGAAATAAATCGGTATTCAAAGAAATATCATTATTGACGATTTATTTGAAGAAATACTTTGAACGATTCGTATTAATAAAATATATGATGTGAAAATCGTTGTTAAATAAAATATCTGACTTTTATCCTCGTTTGCTCCATGATTTTATGAAATGTCAAACGGAAATACAAATTCCTCGCTGATGCTAAATAATTTAGGAATTTATGATCAATGACTTTTTGATTAATCTCTCGGTATAATCACGAATCGGGCAATGAATTCTCGTATTTCTGGCTGACGAAAGGACTAACGGTATATTCGATTTGCGCGAATATTGAAAATTCGATGATCGAGTTGTTAAAATGATATTTCGTTGGGTACAAAGCAGAAAATTAAAATGAGTGGTCGGATGAGAGGAGCTGAAATTTCAATGACGCTTCAATAATGACGTTTGACAGAGAAACGCGCTCGAAGAGCAAACAATTTTTGCACCAAAGTCTCATCGACCATCATATTGAATCGTTGTTTCGAAAATTCCGGCTGTAAACCCTCTATTTCGTGAAGAAAAATCAACTCGATTTTCATTCAATCTTCATAGTTTATCGCGTACCGAAATCTCATAGCGTATACTCTCATTGGAAGAACGAATTCTTCCGCATAATTGTGGTTAGTCGATTATTCGCAGGTTTTGCGAATTCGTATTTTCAAATTTCTAAACGACCGAGCGAACAACGCACGCAGGAGCATTTTTTTTCATTATTAATCATTCGATCATGACTCCGGAGATCTGATACTGTTTCTGGCATCTCGGATGGCAAGAAATTCATCTGAATCTTTGATAGACGCGAATTCGAATCGTTTCGTGTGTCAATTTGCGTTGAAATCGATAGGATTCTTCCGCTCTTTTCTTGTATTTCGATCCGTTTTTAATCCGTTGAATGATACAATTTTGATTATTCGCTCGAGCATTAAATCGAAAAGGTTTTGAGAGTAGAATGAAATTCGAGAATAGATTAACGAAAGACGATTATAATATGAGGTAGCTTGATCGATAACTCGGAATTAATGATTCCACCGAAGAAGTAACGAAGCGAACATCCATTGGATGAGGAACGAGGAACCAGAGTCGCGATTAACCGTTTGGTCAGCAATGAGAAATATCCATTTCGAGGCAATCGTTTTTTTTTTTTTTTTTCAATTCGTGTCGCATCGGGTACGATGCGATTGACGAAATCGCGGTGTGAGATTGTGAGCTGCAAAGAGGAAATCGACGGTCTGTTTTAGATGGACAATTCGACGTACGTGCCGAATCACCTCCCGCCACCGTCCCTGGTTGTTTTCTCCCAGGCCGGGGGACTCCCCGACGCCCTGAGAATGCAGAGACCCTTCAATCCACAAGTTAGTGGACCCGCTTGCCTAAATCCTATCGCATGCTTAGACCTACATATTTTTACATCATCTCGGACTATGCTAATCATGTCTTCGTATAGAGCTCATCCGGATTGCCAAGCGTTGTCGAAACAATTGCACGAATTACTAAGGCTGCCTTAAATCTGCAAATTTTTTATAGAAAAAAAAAAGATATCCATCGTTTTGGAATTTTTAAATGTTTTAAAAAAATTGCAGCCCGATTCTAGCGTGAATCGCGATTCTAAATCATTAGCGAACAATATTTAGGATACACGATGCAATTGATCGAACGAATTTTTTTTTTTTTTTTTTATTTCGATACCGCACGAAACTAGTTTTATGACGTATTATATCCGCGTTCACTCCTTATCGAAACGAGCTCGATATTTTAGAGATCAAAGTCTCACAAATGTCTCGATCTCGATTCGTTACCGCGCGTGAATTCGTTTACATTTGCAATGAAATAAAATGAAAAGGAATAAAAAAAATTGTCAGAAGCTGAGCAGCGAACGTTTTCTCTGAATTTTGCATGCTCATTAGTCGTCTGTCAAAAATGGAGGAAACCAAATGGAGAAAAACAAATGTGAAGGTCGGAACTCGGGAAAAAAAAAAACAAAATTGTGAAATAAATTTGTGAGGATTCAAAGTTCCAACTCATCTTCGGAGCTATTATGTTCGCGATGCTCGAGATCTGCGACGATGATGATGAATCGAACTTGGCTGACGTCAGACGAATCGCACGATTCTATGGCTTCCAGATGCGCCATCGGAATTATGCATGCAAAAAACTTTTTTTTTCTTCTATTTTTCGTCACTTTTTTGACGACCTCTTCGATAAATTACGCGATCCGATTACGGTTACTTGAGTTATTTCACGATCGATCCTCTTTATTATTTGTTCGCATTAGTAAAACAAGGGAGTTTCATCCAAAAAATGTAATATCGTAGCAAAAGAACGCGATCGTAGCGGAACGGGAGGAGAAGAAAAGTATTTTTCAAATATATCAAACATTTCGAATAAATGAATTACCGAATCGCGATCACGTGCCTCAATCCCCCGAGGCTTATGATTGCATGAGAAAATACAATAGATATTTTTATGCCCGACAAAAACTTGTGAAACCGGTGGTCCAGTTCGAAATAACATTTCTTTATTCGACATTAATGCACGGAATACCTCAAATTCATGATTCAAAAATACCCAAGACAGAGAATACAATATTCCATTACAAAAAATACAATTTTTCTCGTCGAATCGACCGAAACTTTGATCGATACATAAATAACCCATTTCCGGTTGAATTAACGAAAAAAGTAGTGCACAATATTTAGAAAATAACTAGTTTTTTCATCGATGTATAACGACGACGAAACAAAGTATTTCCACGTTGTAATTTGAAAATGTCCCGTTCGTCTCCCCAACCTGCCTCCTTTTCCTGCCAAATTTTGTTTGTTGCATGAAATTGGGAAAAAATGAAAAACGAAAATGAAAAAGGTATCGGACGCGAAGGATCTCCAAGTGCCATTCAGCACAGCGGCTTCCCTCGGTTACGGGCTTCATCACATGTTACATCTTCCTCATCATTTTTTACATCCCGTTGACCCGAGATTGCCGTTCAGCGCGTTCAGGCCATTGGGGCCGTCGGCGTTCGCACCACCGAGCAAGTGCCTCAAGGTCGAGACCGGTGGAACGAGCGTATCTTCCGGATTGGCCAGTATCGGCTCGTTGTCCGGTATGTCGAACATGTTCTCACCATCGTTGCCTTCTTCCGGTGGCATCGGTGGCACGGGATTGTCCGCTTCTAATAATCAAGAAATCGCACCGCAAAGTCCCGCTGGATCCGCGAGTCGTTCACCAACCGTCAATAATAATCCGGGCTCCGTAACATCCGCTGGAAATAATCGTGGACCAACCCCCGAGGAGGAAGATCGCGAGACTAACGCCACACCCGGATCCGAAAATACTGAAAGATCGACGCCCGAAGAGGGACGACCGTACAGACGTGAGTACTCTCATATATCATTTCGATCTCTTCTTTCCGCATTCTTCTCATTGCCATTTCGCCGATCGTCCCCGACAATCTTTGACAATCTTTTCATCTTGATCCCAGAGGCAAGTGGGTAATTCTTTTTTTTTTTTTCTCTAAACCCTTGAATCTAAAACTCAGCGCAGTCGCAACTCGTCGTTATTATTTTACACTCGCCCATATCGCCCTCTGCTGCTTCGGCGGACATACGCGCGTACCCTATTTTTTATCGCCTTTTTCTCTCTTCTCGTATAATTACACCGAGAATTTCTTTTATCTATTTTTTTTTTTTTTTTTTTTTTTTTTTTTTTTACGTTTATTTATCTTCACTCGGGACAACGTTTGAGAAATTTCGCGGTGACCATAACGAACAGACGCGTTTGTTAGGATCGTGGAATGAGAGAAGAAAAAATATATTTTTTTGTCTCTCGAAAAGTCGTAAGAGCAGTGGGAGAAGAGAGTTTTGCTCTTGCGAAAACGCAGGCGGAGAAGAACACTAATTCTCGTTTGATTGCGAGAGTGTAAAAAGGATCTTTGTGATTTTTTGTCGTTGTTTTGTTATTTCGTCGCGAGCAGGCAGGCGTCTCTTCTTTCTCTCTTTGGAGGGGACGACACCTTCGTGCTCTTTTGTGCCGAGCGCGCGGTCAGTCGACTAAACTTAATATAGACATATATATATATATTTATATCATATGCATACGCGTATACGTGTATGCTCGTTCTACGGACTATTCCGCGCGATCATCCGAGCGGTTGGAAGTGGCGAACGACGCCGCTGTCCGTCCTTTGACCGGTGTATGACATTCCGCATCTGCGAATCTCATCGATGCGTTTGCACTCGTCCCGTTATGTCAAACGTACTAATTGCCCTCCTACCGACGACCATACGAAACACCAGAAATTCCCCTATTCTCGCCTGACGCGCGCGCCTTCAGTTCTTGGTTGATATTTCGAGCGTAAAACACACGTAAAATTAATTGTCTCCGCAACCCTTTGCGCCCACCCTTCATTTAAGATGATATTTTTTTTTCTTTTTTTTTCTCTACAATTTCCCGCTAAAAAGTATAACTTTCGGCAACTCTTTCGGTTTGTGTACAATCCTCATTTCCTCATTCATTTCGGCAACGCAAAGAAAAAAAATATATCTAATCCGTCGAGTCGAGGAAGATTTTGTGAAGAAAAGTTGAAAGCGAAAAATTTTTTCGCAAGATTTCGAGCTCGTACGAATTTCATGAATTTTTGTTATTACAATATTTCTTATAAATTTGAAGCAGAACTTGTTTATTTGTTGGAATAATTCTATGAGTCGGGGCAAATGAGACGTACCCTCGTGTACAATAAATCAATAAAATTGAGTTCAATCCTTATAAATATATTTGTCGTTTTGCCGAGTCTCCAATCACGCCAGCAGCAGCAGCAGCAGCAGCAGCAGCAGCAGCAGCAGCAGCAGCTTCGCAAGAAGGATGCTCCGTGTTTTTTTACACTTTTTTCTCGTCTTTTGCCCTATTAAGTGTTGTAAAGCTTCGACAGTTACAAAACGCTTTACTTTCGACTTTAGTAGGTTATAAAAGTTTCATGCACGTCGTACGAGGCTATATGGCGTGCCGCGTCTGTGAAAGACGGACCGTCGAGCGTACCATCAATGTTTTTTTTTTTTTTTCCCCTTTTTTCCCTCTCGCGAGTTTAGACGACAAAACGAGGCATAATAAAAATTGTTTGGGTGCCCCCGAGTAATATATGTGTGTGTATATATATCTCAAAGGAGAGACACCTAAAACGTTCGACAAAAATGGAACGTTACGACACTAACTTTCCACGATTAGTCGCGGTGCTCATCGAGTCAAGAGGAGGAAATGTCTCGCTAATCGATAATCTTATCAATTTTGTTTTTTTCCGGGCATATTTCTATTCGCACTTATCCACCTTGATGTCTACTATGAAACTTGATTAAAATATGTTCATTCATGAATGATAAAATAACAGTAAATTCTAATTAAATCTTGTATATTTTCGGTTTTTTTTTGTATTAGATTTAAAAAACTCGAATTCACAACTCGCATAATGCGACGAAAATTCAAATATACGTATTTATAAAATAATGATAAATATTTTCTCGATTTCTCTTGAATTCTCTCATTATAAAATCGTTTGCCCCGTGGGCAGGGTCGGCGAAGAAAACAAACAAAAAAAAAAGATTCGCCATATTGAGTAGTTTGACCTACAATAAACTCTTTATTTTTTTTTGTCGGTTCAAATGGCCTATTTGCGAGGATTAAAGAGCCATTGGAGTACTAAAAAATTTGGGGCTATTTTCGATGAATGCGTATTCCCTTGGTGTATAGGTGAATGCAATTCGGAGTTTGTGCGGATGATATGTGCATATAAAAAGGTGTTATCCAATCTCGTCGAGAGAAGAGAGTTGAATTTTATTCTTGGCTTTATGATTTTATACGTATCCCCGCGCGTATATATATATAAATATATGTATGGGCGCGCGTATACACTCCTGGCGAAAACACGTGAAAATTGAGGGACCGGAGAACGAAGGAGAAAATGCGGTTCTGAATCGTACACGTAGGTATACGTGTACGGATCAAATATGAGCAATGCGAGATCGAAATCCCAACAGTTTTGGTCCATACGTTTCGTTGTTGCACTTTGTCATTGATATATACGTGCATGTATTTTGTGTATACATAGAACGAGAGAAAGAGGGAGACAAAAGATTCGTAGATTCGCATAACATCCGATGTAATATCCGTGTACTGTGTTTATGAAGCTATAAAAAAAAAAAAATACACACTCATGGAATAACGTAAAAATCCATGACGGAACGAGCTTTCCTGCAAAAGCGATTGTACATCGCAAACATTGTGTCCCTCGAGGTATTCATTTTTTTTTTTTTTTATGACAAGAGTGTAGGGATCAGATGAAATGGTTCGAAAAGTGCTATGGGTGGTTGATGTATTCGTCAGCTTTAACCAAAAACAAAAATCTCGTCATTATCCGCAGCGAATTTGTACATTCGAAAAGTTAGTGCATGCTCGCGGAAGGAGTCGGGATAAATGAGCGGTTTGACGAATTTTCTACTGAAAAAAAAATGATCGGGAGAGATGCATCGAAATATTTGTTCAGAGTTCTTTGACGACGGACAAAAGTGCGGTGTAAAAGGGAGCTGGAAAATGAACAGAAAAATCAATGAATCAGGGGAAAAATTCAAAAGTTCACGAGGTTCAGATTCGTTTATTTTTTTTTTTCCAACTCTTAATAATATTTTCACGAGTGTGGGAGGTTGAAGATCTCGTCTCGGGCTGGTTGGCTGGTCACACGAGTCTCTCGTAAAATAGAGAAGTCAGGAGAGTAATGGCGCGCAGCCGGAAACACACACGGCGACGTGGCCCAAGAAAATTTGATTACCGAATAATTCGTACGACGTGCGATGGAGATTCGAGGATGTGCACGGTTAGAGAAATAGATAGGAGAGGATAGGGTTGAAGAGAGAAAGAAAGAGAGAGAGAGAGAGAGAGAGAGAGAGAGAGAGAGACTCGAGCTGCTGCTCCGACGAGCTTTCACACCCCTAAGAATACAAATGAGGCTAACTGCTTTTCTACCACATGACAGATACGCGCGCGTACATTTGGTGCGCCCGGTGTGATTTCTCCTCCCGCGAAAATGCGTTCTAGCGTGTTCCAGAATCCCGACGTTACCGTACGAATCCTCCGTTTCGCATATATACACATACGTGTTTTCATACATGCATATGGAAAGCATTGTACTCTTCTGTAAGTATATAAGCTACGTGCCGGAGATGTACGTGCCCATTCGCTCGCTAATTTTCTTCAAACGCTCGCCGCCTCATCTCCCAGCATGCACACCAATGTTACAAGCATTTACACGGGATATCCCAATGGCGATTCTAAAATCGACGACCCTCCAAATCCTCTTTATTCACTGTTTTACTTTTTCTCTATTTGATATCGTTCTTTCGTTATCGGTTGTAGGAATAAAAAGATGTTTGATCCTCGAGAAAACTTTGCACTCGTATTAATTCCGATATATATTTTTTGTTTCTTCATTGCTGCAATTAGGAGTGAGAATTTTGTAAAAAGTCATATTTCGTATAGAAATACAAAAATGTTGGCGCAAAGATTGTTGAGCGACGCAGCAGCGTTGGAGAATTTCGTGATTCGGAATGAAAAGCCTCGTAATTATATAGTTGTGTGAAACAAAATTTCGCAGTAATTGATATGGACAAAGACGTCAGAAATATTCGGCCAATCAATGCTCGGCCATAAAAATATATACATATAAAGAGTCCGGATTTTCATGAATATCAATAAAAAAAATAGAAAAAGTTTTATCGCGAGCGCGATTCAGGTAGTTGGAAAAAAGGAATTCGAACTGCGTCTGGTTTTTGTCGATGATTTCTTTTTGACGTATCTCGAATATAGTTGGAGATGAAGCCTCTCTCATAGCCGTGTGATTTCAAGTGTTTGGTTCATCGTAATTGAAGCGTGCGATTAGGATCGGTATATTCGAATGACTAGATTTTTTCGACAGTGTTTTTTGGTATGTCAAACGAAAAAAAAAAAACTGTATGCATGGGAAATCTATTGTCTGAAAAATCGCTATGAATGGATGCGGAGCAAAGGCTACTTGAACGCGAATTCGAATGCACTTGGACCGGTCACGCGCTTGATTCTCAATTTCGAATCGAAAAGGACTCGAGGCTTGATCGAGCTCATTTCGGTCCGTTTCGAACGAGAACCATGCAAGTTACCGTTTTTTTTTTTTTTTTACACCAAAATTCACATCGAAACGAATAAGTGGTGTAACATGAAAAAATACCAAAAGTAATAAAATTTAAAATGAAGTTTTGACCCCACACGAGATTTGCCACGAGGACTCTTCAATTGCTGCAGAAAAATCACTTGATTCTCGCTGTAAAATGAAGATTTGAATTTCAATTCCGATTTATCCATCTGTCGCTGAGACAAATATACGTTATGGATATAAATGAATACGATTGTACTAGCGAAAGAGATAACATAGCAAAGGAGTAATACGAAACTCATTACGAATGCGCGTCGTCAACGAGCCCGCGTCGTTCTAATTATAACGTCGCGAAAATTCTATCCGCAGCTCAACGAGAGATATAGTTAATCAAGAGAGAACGAAAAAGAAATGATATAGCGTGAAAAATTTAAAGAATATTTCGGCCAACAATCTCGTCCGGGTGACAAAATAGTTTCAATAATTTTCAAAAATGATTTCATTATAAAAGCCGAAGACGTCTATTTTTACTTACGCCATCGATACCACAGTATTTTAATTGTTCAATGTGGAAACTCGATGAAAATACGATGTTTGAAAGAAAAAAAAGGATTGATTAAAGGATCACATGAAATCATTTAATATCGATGTAAAATTGATGACTTATTCCTGCCGCTCGCTCTGTCCGCTCGCGCTTCGCAGTTGTATGGATATCACACGAAACCGGTAAAGTGCATCATATCATTTCCCACAGTGAACGCATTATTCGGTGTCTGTCTATAGACATTGACACACGTGTATAGCTATATATTTATAGACATGTTATATTAAAAGGCAGAAAGGGACGTATACTCATTCACACATCCCTTGTTATGGTTATCCAACGATTGATAATTGCATTCAAACATGAGAGGGAATTAGCCAGTTCGCTGATCTGCGAATAATAATTCTCTACACAGGAAACACGCGTCACTAGTACAGAATTCGATTCTGCATACCGCACGTCCGACTCGTTACATGGAAAGAGGGTTTGCTACTACACGTTTGATTCTATGTGTGTGAGCGAAAGAGAGAGAAAGCGAGTGTGTAGAGATTTGCTTGCCCGATCCTCAATCCCCTGCGACCCGTTCGCGTTCTCTTTCGGCGTCCCCGCAACCTTTATTGAAAAATGCAATTATAAAAAAAAAAAAAATCTTGTTCCGTCCAACCCTTTCAGTACAGACGTGTAACGTGCACAAATGTGTAACGAGAAAACTGTGATTCCGCGTTATTGTGATTCACATCCGAACGATGAAAAAGATTTTTTTTTTTTTTTTTTTTTTTTTTTTTTTTCTCGTTTCGCAACCCCAGCACTTTGAACGATGGTGCGCTCTCCTCTTACGACAATCGAATGCACGAGTATGAGGTTTCGAGGGTGCGTCCCAATCCATTTCGTATTGGTACCAGAAAAAGTTTGATTCGTGAACGAAATATGGCTCGATTGTATACACGCACGTTTCGCAACGAAAACGCCATTTTTTCGAAAGATGGCGAAATTCTTAGTTTTTCTTGTTGATCCGGTAATCATCGCGAAATACCTAAAATGCTTGACAAAATTACTGTCATATCGGACCGGAATGAACCGTCTTACGACATCGTTCGATATGTTCATTGTTGAGAAATACTCTAATAAAAAAGAGGATATCTGTTTGACCATTAGCACTTGAAACGTGATAAACTTGATATGCCATCTTATCCCTCTAGATACCCCCGAAGAAAGGGAGGAAAGTCAAGTGAGACGATAGAGAAAAGATGGAGAGAGGGAAATAGAGAGAAAGAAAGATGGAATATAAGCTCGCGGCGAGGTGGGTACATCGGTAAGTACACACCTATAAGGGATGGCCGGGGCTCGGTGATTCGCGACAGTTTCTCTAAATATATAGATACTACGTAAAAGAGCCCGTATATTCATACAGAGACGGTAACTGTATTGCGGTTTCTTGCGCAAGTGGAAAGAGATGTTCGCGTCGGGCGGACCTCCCCTTCCATGCGAATTCTCCTATGTTCAACACTTTACCACCCCTTGGGCGAACTAGGCGGAGCACACCGACACCGGGTACCCGTGTCATTTATATCCGCTAGACAACCTCCAACCGGGGGAAGTGCACCGACCTCGCGAGCTTTTATGTGCTCCCACGGAAATGTCTCCGACCATCTTACGGAGACACTCCGCTCCTGTGCAACCAAACTTGTTCCGTCCAATACCGTCTCCTCTCGGTGTTTGCACCGAGTGTTCGTCGATTGGGCTTCTTTTCCGCAGCTTTCCAGCTTCATGCATTACCACTTCTGGCTACGAAATAGTTGACTTGAAAAACAGTAGCCTTTTTTAGGCTGAAGACAAGCTTCAAGTTCAAAAGTAACGAAAAATATTATCAATTATTTCGCAAAACAGTTATCATGACTTTTGGACTTTTCATCGTCCAAAAGAATCTATTTAAATCGGTTGGAATTGATTTTGATTGCTTATGCTATTCAAAATTTCCAAGTAATAATAGTTCCTTGATCAATTCAAGGTTCGAATAGAACTTTGACCAGGAAAGATAACGAGGAAATAGAGGAATTTTCGAGAATATTTATAAAAGATTTGTTAAAAGTGCTGATTCGGATGCTGCCTGCGATCAAGATTTAGGTAATGTTCATAAACTCTTCTCTCCTCGGTTTGTTGGAAAAAACGAATGCATTCCAGATCTCGATACTCGAAGATTGCGATGTTCTTCGTACCGTAAAAAACTACATTTTCTTCTCTTATTGCCGAGAGTATACGAGTACGTATTTTTACGATCATATATATAGTACGTCGTGGATTCTATATACAGCTATGATGGAAAATGGGCGCCTGCTTATGTACGATTTTGTTGGCTCGCCAACTTCTCGTTGTATATTTATCGTTTTGCTCGGAAGAGAGAAAGAAAGAGAGTAGCATTCCCGGCGCCGACGCTCTAACCACCTTAATGTATATGGTACCGCCTCCACTATTCTTCCCGATGTACCTATATACAAGTAATATCTGTTTTTTATCGTATACATGAAGTCTCCCGGTTTTGCGCGTGCCTAGTGCAATTCCTCTCACCTCGATCTCCATCTCTCGGTACACAGGGAGTTTGTTCTACCACCCAGAGAGCTATAACATCCCCTCACAGTTACTTGGCCCAACATCTAAATGCGGCGGGGACTATTACTCCGTACTTGCTTGAGGCAATGCCTTCCCCCGTCCCCCGTTCTGCCTTCTCTTCCTTTCGTTCGCCTCTCGTTTCATTTTATGTCCTCTTCTAAACTCTTGGCTGCTCTCGAATAACTCTTACACAGTCTCATTGCACTTTAATACTGCGCGCATATACAGTGCAACCAAAGTTGGAATGCTGTTCCGGTACACAGAGGTCGCATTGGTTTATATATATCTCGTTGTCGGTAGGATCGCACTCTTGCCTCCCACGAACCGCGAACGAATCCAAACAAGCCACTAGAAATAGAAGCTCCGCCTTCCCTAGAAGCTACGAACTCCGAGGCCCGTGCATTCTTCCTATATACCTATATACATCCAGAGATAGGTGTATATATACAGTTATTATCCTCTCTTTCGAGCATCCTCCGGGAACTTCCTCTTTGGCACGAGATTCTCGTACCGGATAAAACGACAAGTTGCCGGCTCAATCCCCTGGGCGTGGTATACCCGGGCTGAAGATCCACCTACAGTGGCACTCTTCTATAGATCCGTTTTTCATCCACGTCATAGATGTCACTCACCAAGCTTTTCCTTGCTCGAATAAAAGAAGCAAAGCCAGGAGCAAAGGCAATGCGACTAGTGATACGGAGATGGAGAATTCTCGGGAGATTGAAATGCTTGAGAAATTTGCGTGGGTGAATATTCCAACCAATGCCATTGGGTTGCTAAGGGAACTCTTCAATTAGATTTCGGTGATGAAACTTTGCTCTTCTCCGATCGCTTATTTGGTCAGAGTTTTGGTAACCTTCCATATCGTAGCTTTTGGACTTGGAATGGAACAATTCCAAATATAAAAATATAATCATGTAGAATAATAAAATCGTCGTCCGTGATTTCTTCCAATAACGCAACGTAGGAGCTGGCTCACAGAATTTCACAGGTCGGTAGACTCGTTCGCTCATTCTATTCACAAGTAAGGTCCCTTCGAAAAGGAGTCAAGTGGTCCGAAAGGTGAAATTTCCTATCTTGCATTCGAAATATCCTCGACGCATGATGTATTTTAGCCTCGTGCGAGAATCACGAAGCTCCCTTCCACGCGTTTCTCGTTTTATAGGTAAAAAGCAGTAACAGTAGGATGCGCGGTGGCACCACCGGTATTGGACAACCTCTGGCAGGGTGATGTAGGATGGGCATATAACGGTCGAGCACAGTGGAACGTACGACTCGTGACAGAAATTATTAAACGTTGGTCAAGCAGAGAGCGTCGATTCGGGGTGTCGAGGGAGGAAGAGCAATGAGACGTAACAGCGGTATAGCTTGGGCAAGAAGGGGAGTGAAAGAATATAGAAAGAGAGAGAGAGAGAGCGAAGCTTGGCACGAAATGGGAATGCGTTCCGACCACGGGAAAGCTATCGCCCGGTCCCTTTTCCAGGCTGGAACACGAGCGTTGCAGTCGTGGCAAGAGTAGGGAGTAGAAAGAGGAGCAGAGACAGAGAATATCGTGAGGGTGGTCAAACGTAGCAATAGCTATGAGACCATATAAACCAGTTAAAGGGATGGGGTATGAGTTGAGGTGTGTTCGTGGGAGATGAACGCCAATATAGAGCGAGGGATCGGAAGAAGCTCGGAGAAACGGGTTGCGAACGGAAGCTCTCAGGGAGACAGAGAGAGAGAGAGAGAGGGGGGGGGGAGGGGGGGGGGGGGCAAGCTCGAGATTCGAGTGAATGCTGCGGCTTCGCGTGGTTTTCGTCGTTCACTCGCCTCACTCGCTCCTTCCGAACTAAACCGTGGCGAGAGCAAGTGGCAACCATTAAATACGTGTGTACGCATCTATGGATGAATACGCACGTATACATGTAGGTACGTACATACTTGTGGATATATACATCGACATGTGTAGCAAAAGCGTACGTTGTACGTTCTCTCGCCTCGCGCGCATATTAATCTCTTCGACCGCACATCAGCCTCCAGCATTCGCCGGTGTACGAGAATCTCGTTCGTAAACGTGCACTTCATCTCACTCCAGCAGCTAACCGGGCTAACCACCTACATAACGCCGACGGCAAATTGGCAAATCTGCGTGTGCCCGACGTTGCTGTCTCTCTTTTCCTATCTCACTCTCTCCTTCACTCGTTCGTTCGCGATCCGCCGCTCTTTCTCTCTGTCCATCTTCGTCCCTCTATGAGCAGACCCCGCCAACTTCCTAGCCTGTGGCACCATCCTGCTGCCGTCCACCCGACCGGATTCGTCCGCGATTGACGCGCGAGAACGTGCTTGGATTAAGAGCCCCGGTTCGCGTGAAACCCTCGCGGCCGAACTCTCGTTTTATCATACATGCGTTGACGTCATAACTAGCCCCGATGCGATCGGTTTTTCTTGCCTCGCGAACGAGTTGCCTCTGTTCGTACGCGTCTCCATTTGCTGATGAGATTCTTGGCAGAATAATGCGGAAGTCAACGATATATATAATGAGATAAATGATTCCTTTGATAATGGCTTTTTCCGAAAACAGAATCGCGCCAATATCATATAATCGAGAATCGCGAGAGGTTGCTCGAATAAAGAGGATTCTCTCGACGATGACGATGATAGCGCGTTAACCACCGGATTATGTCACTCGAATATAGGCTGACCAGCAAACCCCTTTTTTCTCCAACTATTTCACTCTCTAGCTCATTTCATCGGGAGCACTATACAACAAGTATATCGAGAATGATGTTGACGGGTGAAGGACCGCGAAGTTAATGTATATTCGTTTTGTAGTACTCTCGGTAAAAGAGCTGTGGTTGGAGGAAAATATTGGTATACACGCAATAATCCGTCAACCGAGCGGATATTAGTCAGCGCGCACATTTCGACCACCGGTAGTCGCGCGTCAGGGTGATTCCCTCCTCTCTCTCTCTCTCTCTCTCTCTCCCTGTAGGTGCATTAAATTTCATGACCGACATTCCGACTGCTCTTATAATCATCATCGGGAGAATATTTTGGTATCGGGGCTACGCGTATCGCGATTTTCCCATTTGTTATATGTATATGCAGGGCTCTCTCGATGAGAGCAACAGAGTGTCGAAAACGGTAGGTATATCTAGACGAGTGGAGGAAGGGTTTGCGTTGGATGTTCCACGGAGGGTGCCGCGCGAGAGTCGATGAGAGCCCACGTGCATGTGTTTACCAATGCGTGAGGATGTTTGTTTGTATGTGATTGCAACCAACGTAGAGTTCGCTGGTAGCCGGAACAGTGGTCAGGTGAACACGCTGCATCAGAGCGAGAGAGAGAGAGAGAGAGAGAGAGAGTGAGACGTATAATTGTGTTGGCCCCTCGGCTAAATGTCCAGGGTTGGAAAGAGAGACAGAAATCACGGGGACGTGCGGTTTTGCGGCTAACATTTCTGACCACCGAACACCAAAGTTCGAATTGAACTGTCACCATCAGCGCAATACGGAGAGAAACGGAGAGAAAAAGGATGAGAGATAGGTAGACATTGTGTACAGAGCGCAATTCTCGTGTAGAGTCGCGTGCCCTGAATCGTCACATGCGTCCGTAATGACTGTGGTTACTAGTCGGAAAATTTTCTAAATGTTATTCCCGTCCTGACAGACAATTCACGTGGAATTTGGCACGAGACAAAATGTCGTTCCGATCGGAGAGAAGTGGCAGCTCGTATGTCATGTTCTTGTGCAAGAATGGAAAGCAGGCATGAGGATTTGCGACTACCGCAGCTCATTTCACCTTCGACCCCGATGAAGATCTTTCTTCTTCGGTTGGCTGGTGGTAGTCCAGCGAGTACCGTGACAGCCCCGAAAACACCCGACGATTGTAAATCAAGAACGACCGAGACTCGTGAAAGACAAAACGCTTCTCCAACTCCCTATTACAATGATTTATCTCACACCTTGTGAAAATTGAACGTGGAACAGATAGATAGATATTATCTGCATACAAGAACGGTGACGATTTTTTTCTTCTCTCCCTCTTCTATTCGTGCTATGCTTATTTTCTTTTTTTCTTTCTTATGTATTCTTGGACTGACGCGTGAAGGGTGTGAAAAAAAAACTTTTTCGCGCTCAAGTCCTCAATGCCCTCTGCCCTGTCGTGTTTTGCTGTCCACAATCCTGAGAAAAGCATCAACGAAGCTCCCACTCGAGGTGTATCCAAAAAATGGGGGGCTCCTAAGGGACCTCTTGGAAGGAGAAACAGAGAGAAAAAAGCGTTCACGATCGGCTTAACCCGAGGGATATGTATTATTTTTCCACCCCAATGGACAACGTGTTATATTTTTATTTCGTCTCAGCTGCGAATGTGTAAAGCTTCGTTGGCCCATTCTACGAATATTCGTCGTACCAGCATCGATGTGCGATCCTTTGGGTCGCAAAGAGAGAGAGAGAGAGAGAGAGAGAGAGAGAGACAAGACAATCGAGCTATGCTTCTTTTATGATCATAAAAATGTCTGTCCACTTGAACCACTCGTTCGCATGATTGTCCCTCGCTAAAGGATCTCTCAACGTTTGCTGCTTCGTATTATCAGAGGCTCGGAATAAGATTTTGTACCAGGATCATACACTCGGCTGTTTTGACTCCCGTTTACCGAATTTTTGCTCCCCTTTCTCGAATTCCGAAGTTGACCACATTCTAACCATTTCGAGCCAATGAGATTTTTTCCCTTCTCCTTTCTTCCTCTTACTTCTCGCTTGTCTCGTCTCGATCCATTTGCCCTCTCTGGAATTTTATCTACAAACAAGTCCGGCTCAGAGCGATACAAAGATATTTCCCACAAAATATGAGGATCACGAAAATTGTCGATTACATCGGCACAATTACAGCAATTTTACCTGCACGATATAAGCCAATCCCAATTTGATTGGTCCAACTAAAAACAAGGATAAAGTAAACGTCATTGTCAGCTTCGAAATGATCGTGTCTTTTTTCGATAGCAAAGTCTAAATCAAGAACCAATTCCGAAAACGAAAAGTATCATTTTCAGTCACTATACTACGTCTAAAACGTAACGAGTATCTTCCAGTCTTTAGAAAATTTCGTCTCTCAGCATGAAACGAGGCTAAATCCAAACGGGAATTACAAGACAAGCAGACGTTCAAGGAGCTATAAAGTCTTCCTAATCCCGTTGAATCGTTCACACGCCCTTCCGGATTTCACATCTCCGGGCTCATTTTGTGTGCGCGGCCCTTATGTTCTCTCCGGACGTCGTTACCGGGAGGCTATTTACAAAAGAAGAAGCTGTTTCCGTCTCATAAGCGTAACACCAACACTAATGCTACCGTATCACGGTGTGGCTTAATTTTACCTCGTTTTTCTTACGAAATGTACATATATACGTATAGATACATGTATTTTATTCTCCATATATCTATTCCCGCCTTGGTCCGGAGCTAAGCCGACGTCGAAAAGTAAGACGTCCATCCAACCTTTAGCCCTTTCGGGCGTTCTTGGCGCCCTACGGGATATTTACGACTAACCCGCTCTCCCGTACAACGTCTTCTTTCTATCTTCTTCCACTCCCCCTCCCCCCCCCCTCTCTGCTTCTCGGTGTAAAACGCCGTACGAGCAAGCTCGGGTACACTGAGACGAGTGAAAAATGGCTCCGTCGACAATTAACCGAAATCACAGAGGCCCGAGGCGTTTGTCACTGCCTCGAAACTCTCGCGTCTGACTATATCCAGACAACCTCACTTTACTTACTACCGTGTGGTAGTAACACCATCTACGAATACTACCACTTTTTCACCATCTTTCATGCGACAACTGTACAACAAATAAAAATTCTTAACCTTTTAACCAAACCTGCTTAACCGAATTCTTAAAATTTCAATTAATGTTTTTTTCAATTCTTGATCCATGTTTTTTTCTTTTTTATTCATTTTCGTGCAAAGAAATTAGTGTATTTCGTTACGTTCAAAGACTATACATGTATATTTTACGTTGCTGCTGGGAGCTTCGTTAAAAATTGTCTAAGGATATACAAGGGTGAGAGAATGTTTGCCTGTGAATTCGAGTAAATAGTGTTTCCTCAACGTCGTTTTGATGTAACTCGGTCTCGCGATTTTTTGAATTAAGTAACGTGCAGAGACTTGAGTTTTTTTTTCGGGTTCTCGAAAATCATGTTTTTATTTTTTGTTTTTTTTTCGACCCTTCTCGTAGACGAGCTACAAAGGATCGGTCTGTACAAGTTAGTCCCGATGAAACCGACGGGACACGCTCTTTGACACGATCGCAGCCCGTAATAACAGGATTAAGCAATTAAGGGGATGAGCAGGGCGAAGGAGAGGGAAAAATTTTTTAATCTTGTCTCGTTCTGGGCGTGTTTTCTCGGTCGTATTGGCGAGAGGCACGTGCTCCCTCTCTCTCTCTCTCTCTCTCTCTCTTTCTCTTTGGCTGCGTTTGTCCACGTCAATTCATCCATGCAGGTCAGAAGAGATAGAGAGCGCTACCGGAAAAATAAATTCACCGAAAAGTCTCGTGAGCGACGGATTAAATCGCTGATTAAAGCTTTTCGTGTCACTTTTTTTCTTCTTTATTCCATCTTTTTTTTTTCCTCTTTTTTCGTCACTCTTCCTAAGCGGTGCGCGCTCGCTACCGCGGTTCCTCTCTTCTCGTTCGTACGAATCGATAAATTACCGCTGGTTCTCGCTTCTCACGACCGGCTACTTTCTCTCTCTCTCTTTCTGCGTTAAAGCGGCGCGACATCCATCTCACTCGGCGTTATTTTTCTTTTTGTTTCTTCTTTTTTTACTTCCGTCGCTCTTTCTCGTTCGCGTTTACTCTGCTTGCCAATGCTACCGAAGAATTATCCTTGCCTCGACAAATTTATAGATCTCTGCACTCCCGACTTTATCGCGACAGTTAAACGCGCTCGTGAATTAGGATTAAAATCCCCGCGAAGATCGCGGTTTCCTCGTCTCGCTGTCTCTCTTTCTCTCCTGCTCTCCCTCACAATCTCCTGCATTTTGTATACACGCAACGTACATATTATACGAGATGTTTTGTTTCGCTAGTTGATTTCGATCGCGCGCGCGTTCCACGCAATTAGAGAGAACAAAAAAGTAGCCGTGTGTCACTCGCATATTGATTGTTCGTCATTTTTTTTAATTGTTAAACATTTCTTACGCTTCGGTTAAAAACCGATTTTCCATAGTCCAAGAAAAATTTATTTATTTTTTTTTCTCATTTTTTGCACAGCGAGGATAGAGCAGAATATCAATTTAATGTATTTAGTCTCATATAACAATCTCCGTTGTTGGGATCCGTGCGACGAGAGCGAAAAAGAAGGGAGAAAGATTTAGCAAAGCCCTTTTTCGTAACCGCCGAAGAATCGTCCCTTTTAAGACTTTTTATAATTCTGCGGGCAACTGTTTTTTTTTCACCACGTGTTTTTCCCTTGTTTTATTCTTTCTTTTCACTCGCGGTCGCGCGCGAGAGAGCATTTGACAATTATTCGGTAATTTATCAAAGCGTCGGTGAAACAATGGGGCAACACACGAGAGTCTCTCTTGAGTTGCCCGGCGCGTTGAAAATTTTTCCATACAATCGGTGTCCCAAAAACGAAAGGAGTCTCGTCCAACCATGCCGAAGTCATCGACCGTTCATTTTTCCATCGATGAGTTGGAAAAAAGCGATCGAACAATATTTATGTGCGAACTGTACGCCATCATTTTTTTACATGCTAGTCCATGTGATAAAACGTGAGAAATGACGATTCTCCGTTCGGAAAATAGTCTCTGCGAAGGCGACACCCGGTATCGGGAGAATTGCATTCGTGGTATGGCTAAAGGTTTCAACCCCGTGACTCGATCGAGAGAATTTTGCCAAAGGAGGAGAGAGCGGAGAAACAAAACTATCTCATTGTGTGTTAATAAGATTCTCATCGTCTTCTCTCTCTCCTCCTCCTTTCAAGCCATCTCTTTCAAGCTGCTGGCTTTGCCATTCGAGTGGAATGGCCACGACGTTTTCTCTGTGAGTCTCGCGATTCTCGAGTTCGTTCTCTTTTTCGCAGAGAACCAATTTTTTTTCAGGAAACTTGTATGTTTTAGAAAAATACGTTCGAAAGCTTTCATCTTTCACGATCTATTTACAATAAAGTAAAATAGGGAGGTTTTCGAAAAATTTCAGCACCGAGTACCGTTGAAAAAAGTTTGCATTTAATTTTTGTATCCGATGCACCATTGATGATTTTGCATTTGGGATTACTCATTCAAAATTATCTCAACGATAATGTGGCGAATGAGAACTTATATGAAAAAGTTTCCTCTTTGAAATCGTACGGTTCAATCGTATTTTGCACTTGAATCACGACTCTCAAGACACCTTGTATTCAGAATGATGGAGAAATATTCAGGAATAGGTATAACACGAAATGAGGCTTAGACGGTGTGCGAGTGCCCCGAAAATTATCTCGAAAATTCGTGGACCAATTTTCAAGAGCTTAGCGAGTGTTCAAGCTCAGAGGGATACACACACTCTCTCCCTCATTCTCTCTTTCATATAGCTTCGAAAAGCGTACCTCGTGAAAGCGCGGTTCATGGGGCAATACGAACGAGAGCCCTATTCACATATTGGATCATATCGTATCTCCTCACACAACATGAATAATGCATCTGTACGAAGTCACCCATACTCCTTACTTCTATGCGGTACACGCATACAAGTGCTTCCATATACGTATATGTATTTTTATATCTATATGCATACCCTGTAATCGCGAGTATATTCCGCGTAGAAATCCCCAATTTTCTTCCACGACTTTTTCTTCCTACATTTATCACATTCGATTGGGTTAAACGATTTTTTTTTTTTTTTTTCCCAAAATTGTGGTCCCGAAAATTTCGAGTGTTTTCGAAACAAAAAAGAGAGCGACATTTTAAATAGGATAATATAAACTCTTAGTCGCTCGGCATTGCTCGATGAGCATTCTTTTTTCTCGATTTATTCTCGCCCTCTTAATAAACGTTTTCTCACCTTCACTCTTGCGGGCCAAGTATTAACACGAAGCTCGTTCCACCTTGAAGCTCTGGACCATCTCTTTTCGGTCTCTCTCATTCTGCTTTCGGCCGAAATGTTGCTGCTCGCAATTAAAGGCGCCATATATTTCACTTTAATCGAGGTGAGATCGTTTTACAGGGCAAACGCGAGACCTCGAATTCTCTGTGCGATCGACCAAACCGCGATTTATTATACGACGAGCTCTTGAACGATTTGGCTCTCTCACCCAGACGAATTATAATTCCGCTCAGCGTCTAAAGATGCTTGAACACATATATACATTTTCATCTCTGCATACACGTGTATGCACGTACACTAATCGATTCGCTAATTGCAAAGAATTCTCTTGTACTCGCCCGATCGTTATGGAAGAATACACTGTCGCAATAATTGCAAACGGAATTTCCATTTTTTTTTTTTTTAAATAAATTTTAAATATGATCAATATCGGTTTAATATCGCTCGAAAATGATCGCGATTCAACTGCCTGCGTTAATTCGATGATTTTGGATCAATATTTTAGTTTTGTTTTCTGAAAAAATATTTCTTTCAATTTTAACGATTCCGAAGACCGATCTTCATGATTCTGAGATTGAAAGAAAAATTTTGTATCACCCGGTAGCCTTCTATTTCTGAAATCGTGCGAGCGAACGAACCAGAGAAGAAGAGTCCGAGGTGCCTGTCAGGAGAGTGTCGCCGAGATAAATCTCGGATTACCACGCGCGCGACCTCACCCCATCTCTTTTCTTCTCTCTTTCTTTCTTTCATCCATCCTTTTCCCTTGATTTGCCCTCGCTACTGTCTCTGCTCTACGGAGGTTGACTCCAAAGTTTTACCGCGACTCTTGCTCCCTCGCTCACACTGTACTTTCGCTTTTGCTCTCTCTTTCTATCGACGTTTTCTCATTCTCGCCTTGTTCCCCCTTGGTCCTTTGGACCGAGCGAGACACGGGCTCAACACCTACATCCTTCCGAGGACAATAAGCAACCGAACTATCCTACAACTTATAGTCATAATATGTTTCTGGTTGAGGTCGAGCTTCGTACGTTTCCCTCTTCATCTCATAGGATAAATCCATTTCCTTGCAACATCCGAGTCCCTCGACTGAACTCGTTTCGCGTTTAAAATAATTATCATGGATAGATAAATCGTTTGATCGTCGATTTTCGATCCTCTCTACTCTGTTGATCATGTTCGACAATTTGAACAATGTTGGACGATGAATAGATATTTTATTGCTAGATCGAT
This sequence comes from Campoplex capitator, assembly GCA_037576405.1. Classification (NCBI taxonomy): domain Eukaryota; kingdom Metazoa; phylum Arthropoda; class Insecta; order Hymenoptera; family Ichneumonidae; genus Campoplex; species Campoplex capitator. The sequence goes on along the minus strand of JARBWI010000002.1, from coordinate 19,053,992 downwards.
GTGGTTAAAGGTATAATCTATAAAAACAATTTGACTCGTGAGATCAAGCCTCGTTCGTACTCGGAGAGATCGAAGTTTGAAGATCGCACGGATGAGAGGTGGGTGAAAATGCTTCGAGGGGCAGAGGGGCGAGAAAAAGATGATGGTGCGACGCATATAGTATACTTTTCCAAGACAAGAATATAGATAGAGCGACGCGTGGACGTATATTCTGGCCTAAAAGAAGGAGCCCTCTTAAATTAATTACAGGGAAAAAAAGATTGGCCCGTGTCTAGATCCTCAACGTGCTCCGGGTCGGGAGATCCTGGAGCCTATATAAATTTATATAGGGGATTATGGGGCAAAACGGACATATGGGGCAAAACGGACAGGGTGTCCGTTTTGCCCCGAAAGTCGAAAATCCGGGGCAAAACGGACATTTCAAATTCTGAAATTTCGGAAAATTCATAAATTTTTTTTTCAAGCCTAAATTACATTTTTACCCGAAAACAGCCTGAATTAGTGAATTTTGAGGCAAAATGTACACACGGGAGGCAAAACGGACACATGTAAATGTAAATTTTATAAAATTTTTTTTTCGAATCCAAACCATGTTCTGATCCTAAAATATCTTAAATTGCTGAATTCTAGGGTGAATTGCACAAAAAATTCAAGTTTTAGAGCAAAATAAACACACGTCGAATCCGAAATTTTATAAATTTCATAAAATTTTGACTCCGATCCCAAACTACGTTCTGCTCACTATTCATTCTCTTTTGTGACTAATTTGAAAACCAAATTTATAATGACGATAAGAAAATAAGGAAAAAAGGTTTTTTTTTTATTGGAGCAAATAAAATCTACATATTCGTAATTTTTTAATTTTTATTATCACTGAGAGGCTGTGTCCGTTTTGCCCCAAAAATTTTTTTTTACGAAATCCGGGGATCTAGGACCGAAAATCGATTGTGGGACTCCAATAGAGTTCAAACACCAATTATACCCCAGCACGATAGAGCCAAAGTTCATTTTTTGCAAGACCGAAAAGCTTGGACCAAACGCGATCTGAAATTTGGCTCATTTTTTCTTTTTACATCCAAGGAGTGGGGCTCAAGTGGTCCTATTCCTTTTCTTATATCACCGAGGTGGCATTCCATTCGAAAAAAATCGCTTCGAAGGTCTCAATTTCGAAAAATGTAATTTTTTTGATTTTTTATACCTCCGAGAGGCAATGTCCGTTTTGCCCCAAAAATTTTTTTTTACGAAATCCGGGGATCTAGGACCGGAAATCGATTGTGGGACTCCAATAGAGTTCAAACATCAATTATACCTTAGTACGGTGGACCCAAAGTTCATTTTTTGCAAGACCGAAAAGCTTGAACCAAACGCGATCTCAAATGTGGCTCATTTTTCTTTTTTACATCCTAGAAATGGGGCCCAAGTGGTCCCATTCCTTTTCTTATATTACCGAGGTGGTATTCCATTCGAAAAAAATCGCTTCGAAGGTCTCAATTTCGAAAAATGTAATTTTTTCGATTTTTTATACCTCCGAGAGGCAATGTCCGTTTTGCCCCAAAAATTTTTTTTTACGAAATCCGGGGATCTAGGACCGAAAATCGATTGTGGGACTCCAATAGAGTTCAAACATCAATTATACCCCAGCACGGTAGAGCCAAAGTTCATTTTTTGCAAGACCGAAAAGCTTGGACCAAACGCGATCTCAAGATTTGGGTCATTTTTCTGTTTTACATCCAAGGAATGGGGCTCAAGTGGTCCCATTCCTTTTCTTATATCACCGAGGTGGCATTCCATTCGAAAAAAATCGCTTCGAAGGTCTTAATTTCGAAAAAAAAAAATTTTCATTTTTTATACCTCCGAGAGGCAATGTCCGTTTTGCCCCAAAAATTTTTTTTTACGAAATCCGGGGAACTAGGACCGGAAATCGATTATGGAACTCCAATACAGTTCAAACATCAATAATACCCCTGCACGGTGGAGCCAAAGTTCATTTTTTGCATGACTCAAAAACATGGCCAAAATGCGATTTCAAGTTTTGGCTCATTTTTCTTTCTTACATGCCAAGGAGTGGGGTTCTAAGTGGTCGCGTTTCTTTTCTTATATTACCGAGTTGGTATTCTATTCGGAAAAAGTCGCTTCAGACGTCTCAATTTCGAAAAAAAAAAAATTTTCATTTTTTATACCTCCGAAAAGCAATGTCCGTTTTGCCCCAAAATTTTTTTTTTCGAAATTCGAGAAACTACGACTAGAAATCAATTTTGGGACTCAAATATAGTTGAAAGACCATATGCTCATCGATTAAATTGGCTTAAATCGTTAACATGTCCGTTTTGCCCCATAGTCCCCTATAGGAGTATAAGTATCACACGCTGCAAGTTGCGACACTCAAATCCTCCGTTTATAAATCGTCGGGGTTAATAAATAGAAGGGCGTAATCTCGAATGTTCGGAAATACAAATTTGCATAACTTGCGCTCTTTTGTTTGCCACGACTCGATTTAAAGCGATCTCTTACCCTCTTGTGCTCAACGAACCGCGTTCCTCTTCCCGGTGATCCAGACGCTGGGAATCCTCGTTAAGCGAGAACGCGCCGCGAGATGGAATGAGGCAAGGGAAAAAATCTCATCCGGAAAAATTCCTTCGCGTATCTAGTTTCAAGCCTCGATGGCAGTTTAAGCAGTCTGATTTAATTCCTGTGGCAAATTCACCCACTCAATTTTCCTTGCTATGTGGATTTTTCTTTTTTTCTTTCTCAACAAATTTATTTTTACAAGGTCAACGGAAAAGAAATTTCGAATATTCTGTTTGTCGAGAGAAAACAAAATGAGTAAATGAGGGACTGATTAAATTATTACAAATTTTTCAAAAGTTTCTTTTATATTTGGTCGTTTCGAGTGTAGTTTTAAAAACCGATACGATCTAGAGTAACACGGTAGCCGGGTCCTTGTCGTGCCCGATCAAATTTATTGCCACACGATTCCAGAGAATTTCGGTAAGAAGAGAGAGAGAGAGAGAGAGAGAGAAGAAAAAGAGATGGCTTATCAGGAATCTTCCAAAACGAAGAGAATTCGCAGGCCCCATGCTCGAGATTTACCTCTGTAATCCCGTATAAGCGTTGCAAAGTCCTCCAACGACTGTTACCAATAATTCCAATAGAGATAAGTGGCGAGAGGCAGTATAATTTCGCTATTGGACCATACGAGAATAATTATAATCCCGGGATTTGTATACTCGCACGATATTATTCATGAGAAAGATTTTTTTTTTTCAATTCCTATAAAAAGATATTTTATTATATTTTTTTTTTTTTTTTTTATTATCACCATTTTATCACACGAATAAACGGAACGAATATGCTACAGCGAAATTCTCGCGTATGCTGGGAACAAAGACTCTCGAAGTTTTTTTTTTTTTTTTTTTTTTTTTTTTTTTTTTTTCTTGAAAAAAGTATTTTCTTCGAGGCTTCCTTCGTTGCTCCAAAATATTTTGCTAACATCTCGGGTTATTGTCAATGTGTTTTTCATTCAAACGAATAACTTGAAATTTGTACATGAAAAGCATGAAAATAGCGCGTGGGAAAGGGAATTCCGAGGCGCTTGGACTCGGATTGAGATATACCAACGAGGAATCGAGATCGTTTTTTTTTGCTCGCGCGTTACTCATTTAATTATATCGAATTTGCGTATGCATCGGAGCGAGAAGCGCGTGCCCGCTTTTCTCACGGCTGTAAGACGAAACAATCGAGACATTCATTCGCGTTCCAGCGTCGGAATTATACCCTATATACACATATATGCGCACGTATTAAGAGAAGAGAGAGAGAGAGAGAGAAGGAGAAGAAGAGCAAGCGATAAAAATGTGGCACAACTTCGAAATACCGAAAGACTGTTCAGTTGTCCCTCTCGGGTCTTAATCGTTCTCTGCAATGGAGCAAGGAATGTCCACGATCATAGGGCAAACGAGCTGCAAGAGCGCGACGGGACAAACAGAAGCTTTGGCTTCGAATTCAAATGTGCCAACTTTTCTTTTTTTTTTTTTTTTTTCTTCTTATTTCATTCCATTTATTTACATTTTTTTTTAAATCTTACTCCTACTCCGACTCTTTGCGGATTCAACTCCTCGTTCCCGTTCCGAGGAACAAAAATAAAAGTCCTCCGAGCAGGTGGACGCGACTAAGGATAATTCGAAAGACACACATGCCGCCTCTCGCATGCCCTAATTATTTTAATGCGCGGACTATAAATGAAAAAAAAATTAATATATTTCCATATTCTCATGATCTCTATAAACACCTTTCAACATCCTCAAGGTGGCTGAAAACTTATCAGAGAGAAAGATGGACCGTCGTGTTTTATCCGTGTTGATGATTGTATGTAAAAAATTCCTGAGTCTCACGCCTGTGTCAAGTTCCATATTTAACCAAGTTTGCGAAGGAAGCCCCACGATTTGCGTGATATTGGCATGGTCCAACGATGTATTGTATAGCCGGACGCGAAACCGCACTTTGTTCAAGGGCGATCACGTTCACGGGGTGGACGGAGAGACTCCAAGTGAACAATATAGATGACGTAGACGTGTTATACAGTTCTTTGGAAGGGTTACAGGTAAAGCTATAGCCCCGTTACCCACTCTGTATGAAATATCAACCACCATGAAACTCGAACGTCCTGAGAAAATTACATCGTTGGCGGGCCCATTCGTCTGCAGTTGCTTGCATCCTCGGCGATATAACGACATATTATTCATTTATAAAATACATCTCATCGTACGCACTTGTCTCCGCTTATTTTTCAAATTTTATTCATTTTCATTTGAAACAAAAAAACACGAGAAATATCTGATTATCATGAAAATCATTCTTCTCCCGTTACTAAGAAATCCATGCAAGCATTGCACCGTGTTTTATGAATCGAAGAAAAAAAAATTTTTTAACTCTCGAATTGGATAGGGTGTTTCGTGTTTTTACAATGGCTGAAAATTCGAACGAGAATAGATAATGGATTCGTGTTTATTTTGGGCGATTGAGACTCGGGTGTATATTGCACGTGGGGGCATCGGATGAAGGTATCTCACGGGATGTAGCGAGCCGTATAACTCGTTGCAACCCAAGCCACTCGCAATCTCGTGTTTCAAGACTCTCTCGATCGCTTGGATGACGCTCTACCCTCGTACTTCCTTATGCAACACCCCGGATAGTCAAAGCGAAATCGCGTCAGCGTTTTCTTCATTTTAAGCAGCTGAAACGCAAGAAAACTTTACGAGATAACATCACGATCCAGCGCATAGTTAAGAACCAAAAAATCCTCATCATGTTTTTTCATTCCCAAGAACGAGTTATGACATTTATTTCGGAGGTTGAAATATTTCCAGTAAACTGCAAATGCGGTTTTTTTTTCTACCGCATATTCTTTACAGCGGAACGATTATTCTGAAATGAAAATCAACAAAATAACCAATTGTGATTACCAGCGATACAGCGAAGTTGAATGAATTCATCGTTCGAAAAATAATTCAATCGTTCTCAAGAGACAGAAAATATGGAAAAAGTTGGACAAAATAACGAAAAGCAGCGGGATTAGAATTTGCGCCAGCCCCTATATGTATGAATATACGCGTATGAAGGGGAGCTCGAATATAATTTTATCGGCAAAGAAAACGCGGGATGAAAAGAAAGATATGAAGAGGAGAGCAGCGAGAGGAAGAGAGAAAATTCGATCTGAAGATATAAAGATGTATACGGAGGAGGTAAAGAATAGAGGATGAAAGGGCGCTCGTGCGGGGTTAGAGCGCAAACACGCGAGCATATGCTTGGGGGAGACGTCGTGCCGTCAGAATCTCGCGCGGGCGGATGAGAAGTCAAGAAGTCGCATACTCAAAGAGCGAGACAAGGACCAAGTACGAGAACGAGGAACGCGAGTTTCACGTCTCGATGAATAATTCAGGGTGTCTCGATCGGGTTGAGGTTTCGAGATCGACGAGAATCCTCTCATTTCTCTTTTCCTCTCGACGAATGGACGAGAGAAAAACCCAACCGACGGCCAGATCGTCGTCCTGCTCTCAATCGAACGGCCATTTTTTTTCTTCTCCTTTCCTTTTCTTTTCTGCTTCTTCATCGCACTCGCGCAACATTTTCTTTTTTTTCCAGAGAATTTTTTCATTCGCAAGATGTACACTCTCTCTCTCTCTCTGTTTATCTTTTTCCTTGACATGAGCGAACCGAGCGAACAAAACTGTCGCAGATTAAGATCTCGCGAAGAGCCTCGACTGTCAGCTGCCAGTCTGGGTCTCGCGCGGCTCGTATGTCCCGCGTGCCATGTACGGGCGTCGAGAGATCTTTTCCTCTCTCTTTCGCTCTTTCTCGCTTTTTGGCCGATTCTTCCAGTGGTCCAGAAAGAATACACTCCGTAAAGAGAGACGCGCACAGAGGGAGGAAGAGGTAGGGAAGGAGAGACACGCAGGAAAGTATTTCCTATCCGGGTAAACACGAGGCAGTATCCCTGTCACTGATTCATCAGGAACACGTCGCTGAATGTTTCTTCTCTTTGCGCGTCCCCGTTCACTAACGCTGGTAGTACATCCCATAATAGATATGTTAGTGCTCAGCGTAGACAAGATACCCGTAATTGAGACCGCGCACGAGAGACCTTTTAGTCTCATCCTTTCTTGTTTTTACTGTCTAATTTTAACACTCATCGAATACAAGTTATTAAGTATATCCAACGCCAACATTTGTTTTCATTCAGAGTACTGCTCCGATAGTTTTTTTTTTGTGAATAGAAATTTCGGTAAAATCCGTACTTTCCCCCCTCATCAGCACTCTCGTACTTCATTGGATAAGCATGCAGGGACAAGAAGAAAAAAAGAAATTCCATTTCATCGATAAGTCAATTATTCTGAAGAGGTTGAATGAGAGAATCTTCGAGAGCGATAATGAATGAGAACAGGAAAGCTGGAATGTTACTTCCGGTTGGCACGTTGGAGATTTAACGCGTCAGTTTCGATCACGAAACGGTGGTCTGCTGATTCTCGTACGCGCACCTCTATATGTGTAGGGGTGTGCGCAAGGTAACGGGGGCAACGCGTGTGGGTTTTCCCATTCCCCCGTAGTCGATAATTCACTTAGATCAACGGCTCGTCATCGCGAGGTTTGCCAAGCGCGAACACGACCGTAAACCTCGTGTAATTTCCGATTATCGCGAAAATCACGATTAGCCTGCGGCCTCGCGCGATGCTCCGCCCTGATCGTTGGTTAAGTACTCGCTCGATCGGTTTGGCTTCCTCCTCTCTTCCTTCGAGCAACGTCTATATGAATAGATGGATACATACGTCGATTTATATCGAACATAAATACATGCGGATCCGGGATTTAACAACGACGATTGATCCAATTGGCAGAGAGAGAGAGAGACGATTAAACAAATCGCGAAACAAACGTGAAAACGATTGAGAACATACGAATAAAGCAAAATCGAAGGATTCAAAAAGCTCATCATTAAAAAAATAATTTGTAAAAATGTTATACAAGAAAATTGACGAGAAAAATTGGTCACTTCGCTGGCCATGGTCTTGTGGCACACGGGAGAGAAAATTTTAACGCAGCAAAGTGGTTAGAAACGCGATTGAGCGATGGCAAGTAATTATGAAACATGACGAATAGATTGGTTTGAAAGGAAAAAAAAAAAAAGAGCGACAGGTGAGACTAGAACGGCGATTATGGACTCGCGACGAAAGGCGAGAATTTCCAATCTCTTGCACGACGAGTGTGATACATGTTCGGAGAAAAAGAAAACGAGCATGCGTAGGAATCAGGCACGAGCCTCGCGCGACCGGTTCGGGAGGATTAGTTCCGACAGAGTCGAAAAGTAGCCAAAAGCGAATGTGCACAGGCACGGAGAAACTGCACCGATCCCGAACAGTCGTTATCCAAACAGAGACCGAGAATTCTCGTGCTGGTATATATACGTTTGGACGTTTGTACTTGTATGGTGGGATGGCGCGTCTCGTATATCCTCTTTCAGCTCCCTCTTTTTCAAATTGGCATATATTCATATAACGGGTGTTTTCTCGCATCGATTAAAAAGTTTCATAGGAATTTATTATTTTCACACCTCGTTAAGCGATCAAAGATTATAGAAAATTTAATGGCTTTTCAGGGCCATTTCGATTACTCAACTTTGTATATGTTTTCTCTTCGATTATTATTCGTCAAAGTGGTTCTTGAATTAAACATTATTACTTAATAATTCAACTCTCCTTATTTATAGCCTGATCGCAACTAGCCTCGCAAACCGTGTGAAATACAACGTTATCGATTTTGACTATTCACACCTCAGGCTCTAGAATAATCGTATAACTAAAATAAAAGTCGCTACTGCTTGCTTCTCTTGATATGAAATAGAACCGAGGAATGATGAAAAAAAAAATTCGTTTCATTCGATCGTTCTATCTTGGGCAAGGCTGAGCTACTTTTTTTTTAAATTCTATTCGTAGAGCGACCGACGGATATCGTTGAATAAATCTCGAATAATAATTGACGCGTCTGCTTGTATCATTGTTTTCATCATTAGCGGAATGTTATACGGGATCGATATTTTCTCAGAAACGTGTTTCAATAACTTCTCGTTCGAGTGATTTCCATTTTATTCGGGTTTTATATGATCTTGGAGGCATAAATTTGAGTAAATTTTTCAAAAACTCTTGGTTCTCTCAAGATAACGCGCGGGGGACGAAGGATGAAAGAGATAAATTTCGAGGTAAATGATGCGAGTTTTATACATAAAACATGTATATCGGGGCAAGATTATATTTATATAAGAGGAGGGAGTGAAATTGAAAGGGGGACACCCGTTAGATAAGGATATACAGAACCGTGAAAAGACGTTCCGGACCCCTCCGGTCGCGCATCGTTTGAGGTTCTTTTCGCCGCCTAATTGTATCGGGTGTCTTAATCAGCGTGTAAGCTACCAGGCCAAAAGACGAGCCGCGCGTAAGGCAACGAAAAGAGAGAAAATATAATTCCACTCACTACCTTCTCACTTCCCGCTCTTTCGCCTTTGCCGTTCAATTTCCTGCGTACTTGGTCTTCTTTCTCGACTACCTTTATGCCCTGCTCCGTTGCTCTGCATCTCAAAGACGCAATTTACAAAAAAAGGAAAAGAAAAAAAAAAAAAGACGTTTTAAGCCGCGAGCATTATGCCGTTGCACGATGAGCCAAGAAATAACGTTTTGGCCCGACGGAGTCTACCGCGAAGCTTCCTGTAAATGCCAACTCCCATGTGTAGACATGGGAGCATATGCACCAACTTCCGTCTGTATATATGTATACTGGCACAAGCGTAAAACTTTTCTTCCAATTAAAAAATGTGACTTTGCCAATTTTATGATATTCCAACAACTCGAGCTCGAGCTCGGGAGACTTATCAATTGAATTTAATCAAAAGAAATAATATACGTGGATGATATTTAGCGAAATAAATGCCGAAAATATTGGATATTTTTGTCCGAGAAAACGATAGCACATTGATAACACGGATCCCGAAGGTTCGACCGAAAGAGATAGGAACAGAGAGCATTGTGTCTGGCACGTGCCGACTGTACACTAAAAAGCAATAAACCTCGATGTAGTAACACACGCACACGTGTTTGTGCGTTACGCGATGGTATACATAATTACAGAGTGCAATAGCGGGGGCTTCGATATCCAGCAAAGTGGATCATAATAAAGCACGGGGGCATCGCTGCCCTCTCTCTCTCTCTCTCTAACCCCTTGGCCGACTCCCTCTTATTGTCATGCTATACATATATACGAATGTATAGATATACGTGAAAAGGGTGTGATCGAGGCACACGTACCAAAGATTTTCCACGATAAAACGAGGGTTAAACGACGATTATCAAAGCGATTATCTTTCTTCGGAATAAACAGCGAAACCTTCCAGCTGATAACGCCTTCTTGAATATTTATCTTATCGAAAATCATCTCCAGTGTCCGCAGTCACGATTATTAAAATTCATCGATCGTTCATCATCGTTTATCCCGACTTAGAAATTCATAATTTTCATTATCGAATCGCCATTTTTACGCAAGTTACCGCAATAAAATTTTTGTTTGAAATAATATGTTCCGATCCGTCATATCTTGCCATTGAATATATTTGAAAATATTTTATTTCTTTCAAGGACGAAAATAAATCAACGAAATGGAGGAGAATTTCGGATCAGTTAATTTGGCAGAGTTAAAAGTTTGAACGATTTTAAGATAATACAAACGAAATACAGAAAATATGAGGATTACTGAAAAAGGATTATTATGTGGGGTGTGATTCTAGTGGGGCCTGTGTTCGGGGGGAGATGCGGCGCGGAGGCGCTCGGTCTGGGGTTGGGGCTGTCGCTGAGCCCGACCTACAGGTTCGCTCTGCCCCCGGGACTCGCTGCCAAGACCACTCGATGCCTTGTTTTCGACCAAGGTAGGCCCATCATCAGCCATCATCATTATTCATTTTCTCTTTATTTTATCCCGCAATTATTTCATAACAAAACGATTAATAATACAAATTTTTATTGAGTTATCGTGATTTTTGTATGCCTCAACATTTATTCACGCGGTACGAATAAGTCGTCCCGAATCTTACTAATCCTATAACATCTGCTTGTGCAATCAAATTTTTCTTCAACTAATATATATATAAGACAAAAAATTATCCTGTCATCGCGTTATCCCATCAGAAAAGCAATTTTATCGATACTCTAACCTTTGAACTCTGTTAATCCGATAAAGGTAAATCGAAGCTAATGTGAAAAATAAAAAAAAAAATAAAAATCGTTATCCAATAAAGAGGAAAAAGGGCACAACAAGGTACTCGTTGTTGTTGCTTTTTTTTTTCACCAATTATCCATCAAACGAACGGATCATACTCCAGTTTTGTGACATGTCGCTGTGCGATATACCTGGATATATATTTGGTATGGAAACTCGCATCATTATTATTCGTACTAATCGATCAGTTATCGGAAAGTGAAACAAAAAGAAAGGGGCTCGGAGAAACGAGAGGAAAGAGGGAAATATTAAACGCGAGTACATCAGCATAGAGTGTAAAAGGCGAAAAGAGTGAAAAGGGGAGGGGAGTTGTTGATATCGCGTGGGGTAGAGCCAGTGTATAGATGGACGAGATCGCGTTTAAAGCCAACCTGAAAAATTCTCTGGCTATTTCTGTATATATACTATTCGCGATCGTCGGTCGTATAGATTACACGCCACGCGTTCATACTTCAATTTATATATATATATATATATATAAATGTAGGTATGAACTCGTGGCACACGTAACACATACGCATACGTATGTAATATTCGCTTTTCTCGCTAACGAGCTGACGGGATCGGCATCGCGCCTGTATTTATTTCGCGGTATACGTAGTTAGGTACACCTTTATCTCTCTCTCTCTCTCTCTCTCACACACACTCTTTGCCTTTCCCTCTTTCGCTATTTCATTCTCTCGCAGCCACGGGTACACACAAAACCGCGATCTGTGTATAGCGTGTAATCAGATAGCATTGCTCGTATACTCGCGACCGCTCTCGTTTATAGTCAAGAATTTATGTCTCTCGATCTGTGGCGATGCTGTGCCGCAACGTGCGAGGACCGCTGAAAATCATTGCGAAAGCGATGCGAGAAGAGAGAGAGAGAGAGAGACAGAAGGAGCATCGCGAGCCCGAGATCGCAGTGAGCATTGTCCATCTGGAACGTTGAAAAAATTTTCTCTCTGTGCGCACTTGTCATATCGACACTCTTACTAGCTTTTCACGCATATCCAGTATATAATTCGAATGACGTACTAATATGATTTGAAAAGTGGATCTAATTTGTATTTTTATCGATTCTCAAATAACAATTCGAATAAAAATGAAAATCATATTAATGAAACATCAATTGTCATTATTAATGCATTTATACAATGAAAATGATGTGTTGTCGAAATTTTCTTGATAATTCTTGTTCTCAATCAGGTCTGGAATGAGAAAGATCGATTGATATTTGAAATGCAAGAATATAGAGATGTTGTGTGATTCGTTGAAACACAAATATTTAAGTATTCATTTATTTACACGGTTCTTGTATAAATATTTACATTTATATATACATATATATGTCTGTAGGTCGATAACATCGTAAAGGTCGCTTGTTTCGCGTTTTCGTCCGGATATGCCACCGTTTTTCGATCGCCGAATGGTTCAAGCTCGAAAGTTTCACGACTCTACTATAAATACGATGACGTATATAGAAATACGATTCGTCACTTGTCAAAAAAAAATACCGTTTCAATATCCGCGAGGATCGCCAATATCTTTCTCCGCATGCCCCAAATCCCCGAAAACGTATTCGTGTTCATTTCCGGTTCATCACGTTTTTCGTTCTTGTCCACTGTTATATCTTTACTCTCGCGAATCGGTGTTATGACTATTGTAAATATTAGCTCCCGGTATCGCGAGCGTGTATGTTTAATATCCCCTAGTGATGAGAACTATAAAGTAAAAAATCGCGTCGAGATTGACAGAAATGGCTCTGATGATTTTTATCGCTTCGATGAAACATTAATTGATCCATCGTATTTTTTCCGATTATCTTTTCTCGTATTCAATCCGTACTTTTATATTGTCAAATGGATTTTTAATATCGTAGCGCGAGGATGTTGAAACCAAAATTCTCAAAAGATCGAAGAAATCGGCTGTTCGATTTTATTACTTCAATAAAATACTGATCAATTGAATTTTGTGACGTGCCAATATATTTCTTAAATTCCTGCACCGTGTCACCGTAGAAATATTTTGATGCCAAACTAAGACGGTAAAAATAATATGATAATCAAATGGCTGTACGAAGGAATTAGAAATTTAATTTTAACGCCGATTCAAGTATGTGTTGGTTGATCAATTTTATTGGCATTGCATCAGGAAGCAGTTTTCTCAGTAGTCATAATTATTCAAAATACTTTCAACTATTTTACGCGACTTTTTTTTTTTTTTTTGGACTTTGTTGGAATCCCGGGAATCGGACTGTAAACGCTCAATCATGATGCAACTTTGGTGAAGAACTTGTAAGGAAAACGAATTTTCGTAGCCGATTCTAAATAAGTTATCGGCTCTTGCTTAAACGACACGGAGCAAAGTGAGTGAATATTACGCTTGTAGAAATTTTTTATTTCGGTTGAAAAGTGACGGGAGATATTGTTACTTTTCCCAAATTAGGGTAGCAGCTGCGCTTTTCACCCTCTTATATCCTGAAATAAAACGCGAATGCCGATCTTTTCCCATCTCAGGAATTTCTCGATATTTTAATAAAGAATATTATCCCGCTTTTGCTCTCTTACTTAGTCACACCGAGCGATTACGATGAATTAACACGTTTTTTTTTTTCGCTTTTCATCGTTCACTCTTGTGCCACACAAAGATCCAAGGCTCTTATAAATTAAGTTTTAATCGCGAATATCTTGTTTTTGCCAATTTTATTTTACATTCAACGCGTTCTACCCTACCTCTATATATTGGGCTGCACATTTCATTATTTTAATTAGTTCCTCAACGAACTCATTTTCTCTCACTTTTATACCAAGTTCCTGCACCAAATTTTCTGCTCAATGAAAAATATTTCGAATTCAATGAACACGGCAAATGAACAGAGCTCCTTCAATTTTATCATGAGTAAAATAGGGAAATTAATGAATTGACGGATCAAATGGTTCAAATTAACCGACGATTATTTGGCAGATTAACTGAAATCTCTCTGCTCAAGTCCTCAAAATTTGAGCGTTGAAAGATGTTACTTAATGGGAATGAATATCGGATCAAAAGAAAGGATGATTTATACCAGCAACGACAACAAAAAACTCTCTGGCGAAATGGACCATTGATTTATTTACTCGTCGTCAATTTTTTTGAGAGAGCGAATAAAGAACGAGTAAAATAGCGGTCGAAATTTTCACCAAGTCCCTTATAACAGTGTCGTTAAATTTCCGGCTATGGGGTTGAACAACAAAACTTTGATTACACACCGGAGCGTGAAGAGAATTTCATACGTTGCTCTTTTTCTTCGCCCTTCGTGCTACACGCGGTATGTTTATTATATACATAACTTTTTGCCTTTATCATCTTACTGGTTATGTCCACTCTCTCTCCTCTCACGCTGCTCGCTTTACCTCTCTTCGTCCCTCCTTCATTTCGTCGTCATTACGATCTTGCCGAAGATCGCTACTAGGAAAGAAACTATAAAACTCGTGGTCCAAACCCGGTCAGTACCACGCTATGGTGGTGAGGTCATTAAAAAATCCGTTGTATGGTCGTCATTAAAATATCTGCCCGTTGTACGGGGGTCGACGAAGAAATGAATTTTACGAACCTCGGGCCGGTAATACGGCTTGACCCGAGAAACATGAAAAGACGAACAATATAATCGTTGAAAGTGAATGCTGCCAAACAAATTTCGCGTTTCTTGCACATATCATTGAGAAAAGGCCGGAAGTTGGAACATGAATTTTTGCATCTTTTCCGAGTCATCATCGTTGATCGTAAATCATTTATGACGAATCAATGTTTGTACAAATCGAAGAATACACCAATTGCATGCCCGGAGTTGTTGAAATCTCTCGTCGAAAGGTGGCAAAAACACTTTTTTCCCCGTTGTCGATAATAAGTTAACTCGACGTATACACACGACTCTCTGCAGCTATTAAATTCAACTCTTCACCGGGACAATGCTCTCCGTATACATTTTGAAGGAGTTTTTTTAACTTCTTATCAGTCGTGCGATAAAAGTCAAAGAGTACAGTTCAAGGATGGCACGAGAGATTTCGGGCGGGGTTGAAAATATATTCCGTTTCCCGGATTGTCGCCTTCGTTGGAATATTTAATTAGTTTTTGCACAAGTGGACGACGGGAGTTTTAGCAGCCATAAATGTTAATTGCAGATGAAGAGGTATAACGAAAGAGAAAGAGAGAAAAAGAGCGAAAAAGACATTCCCGGGTATCAGAGAGACTCTAGAGCGGAAGTCGCGAAGGGGCAAATATCTGCTTTATTTCCCGTGTTCCCCACGAGCCAGGCCTCTTAATTTCCACAGCATTCTTAACGAATGGTCGTCTCGAAAATAAGATTACTCCGAACGAATAAAGACACCTTATTCCCGCAACGATTACAATTTTTCATTGCTCTCCTCATTTTTTTTCCCTGCGAAACCTTCAAACTCTTACAAAGTGATTGCGCGAATGGCTAAAAATACAATAAAAATGAAAACTGGATCATGGACTCGACTTTTCGGCTTTCGAGTAGCCATTTTTTTTAACCCCGCTTAGCACTCCAGCACTCCGCAATTGGCTTCAACGGAGCGTGAAATTTCACGGAAAAAAAAAAATCACGAACACGCGCCTTAAGGTTGGTCGTAAACGCTTCTTGGATAGTTCCTGCTCCCTTTTCCCTCCTCAACCTCCTGCTCTTCTTCGTCTTCTTCTCGCGGAATAAAAGAGCAAAGAAAAGAATAGCACGAGCTTCCACGATGAAAACGAACCGAGAGGGTAGCTGAACGCACCAAAGGCAGAAAGAACGGAATTTAATTAAGTAAAATTACTGTCTCTGCAAAGAGAGGCGAGAAAAGCGAGTATTGCCGTTTAGCAGTGTCTTGGCAAGTGATGCCGTTGCTTCGATATAGTACTTATCCTGTCCCAGGCATGGTAAATAACGAAGCAAACGACGTTCTGTATTATCGTAAAGCTCCGGGACGATTAAAAAAAAAAAAAAATGTAGATCAGAGGTGGAAACAGTTGGGGAGGGCGATGATGATCTTATGCTCTGATAAAACCGAGAAATATATGCACACGCGGACTACGTACTGACTCGGCGAAATTTTGAGAAAAATTCCTCTATTCCTAGTTGCAGTTTTATAGAGATTGGATGTAAGCTACCGCTAAATTCAGAATTTACAATAAGAGGTAATAAAAAGAACCTATCCATCCATTAGCCTGTGCGAGCGATTGATGAATCGCAAAGTAGGTTATCAACAATTCCCGAGTAAATAGTGGCCATAACAGCAAACCGAAAGTATCGAATAACCCCCATGCAATCTTGTGAAAATGAGATTTTTCCCCCGTCAAGAGCCACTTGCCGTATATACTTATCAAGGGGCTGGTGGAAGGCTGTCAAGAAAAGCTTACAAGAAAATGGTCCATTCGGGTGCATGAAAAAAATGACATACTCCGTGTATAGAGTCAAGTTGCAACGGATGTGGAATGACACGAATTTTGGTAGCAGCAGGATTGAATTTACGCGAGTCCACAACGACATGGAGTATATAGCGTAAAAAAATTGGGATGATTAAATGGACAGGGGAGCGACGAAGGACATTCGTGAAAAGACTCGATATCCGGCGTAGAGGCAAATATATATGGAGGAGCGCGTTGCTCACATAATCGGATGGGTAGCGAGAGCGCGTAACTCCACCAATTTGTCGGATGAGAGGTGCTCGTAAAGGAAACTGTTCATGTTGGGTTGTCTACGTATGATCGCTCGCAAATGAGCGATTTCGAGTAAACGAGAGGGTGCGGGAGGAAGGAAACAGAGTCTGTTACATACAAGCTGGTGCGTTCGTGTGTGCAGCGATACAGAACATGGCCATAAGATAGTACGCGGAGCATGTGTCGAAGGGGGTATAACGATATAACGACACCGGAGTTAGTGGCTCGGTAGTGGTTCGAGAAGAGGGTGTACCGTACTACAAAGCAGAGCGTATAGGTAGGTAGATACGCATAAGCATATATGTATTCGTGGGTCTGTTGAAGCTGGGGCAAGCAATCCGGCTATAAGCCCTTCACACACGATAAGCGTTACCGATAACACGCGCCGGTGGCGCCCCATACCGAGTCTCGCGATCCACAGCCCCGCTACGCGCTTCCCACGTGCTGCGGAGCCGCGACCCAAAACCCACATATTCCTTTACCCCACGCTGGTCCGTGTCATCGCGTATGCATACCAGTTGGCAAACGAAAGGACGTAAACCATACGATTTAACGCACTGAGATTTCTGGGTTATGTCGTTTTTTATTTTAGCACGTTGCAGGGGCTCTAAATTTTAAGCCATTTTCTTTAAAATCTTGAAACAAGATCGTCTCATCCTGGATTGTGAATGGAGGGAAGCTGCAAAAGCCCAGCAATTTGGAAAAGTATCTGGTCCATCTCTTGTCTCGTTGGGTATTTCGAATCGCTGGCGAAAGTTAAACCGATAGCGTTGACGGATAGGCGGCAATAGGACTCTGTTTCGTATACGGCAAGCTCAACTCTGTTTAGAGATTTTCGTTACGATAGAGAACGAATTTGTAACACACATGTATATAAATTACTTGTGTTTACCCCTCCCGGTAGCGAAGCTTGTAACCACAAACGGGGCTTTTACCACCAATAGGATTTTCCCTGATTTAGTTTCGAAATACGCTTTCGAAATCGGCGCGTTTATCGCACACCACGTTACAGTACCAGTACCGGTAGTTGATATGCAACATTCTCTCTTACTCGCTTCCTCTCTGCCGGGTACTTTCTCGTCTTTTATACCGGCGCGTTACGAGGCGAGGATTAGAGGACAATCGTTTATTAACACTATCGAGTACGCGATCCTTGATGTGAAAATTTTTCAGTCCGTTACATCGGGTCCGATTAGCCTGAGAAAAAGTTTAACAAGGATCTCATCCAGCCCCCCCGTTATTCTCGGGTTCCAATAGACCCGAATTGAAATGTCAGCGAACAAAAACACGAGCAAGGACGTTTTTTTCTTCTTTGACCACATTCGATCTACCTCAATCGTGGATGTCCCGCTTGTTCGAACGACGCAGAATCTCCAAAAAGTAAAGATATCACGGGAGAAAAGGCACACTTTTTTTTTTTAATTTCTGTTGGCGTTATCGGCCGTTGTACCAACCGAGTTATTATTTCGCCCGATTCCGTCGTGTGTCCCGTAGGCTCAAATTCATTCGTAACGGTGCGGTTGGAAGGGAGAAGGAAGGAAGGAAGGAAGGGATATATTAGTTATTAAACCAATGTTGTCAGGCCACGTCTCGCCGTAAACGCTTAGCGCTATTTGTTGTTGGTTTGTCGGACGTGGACGCACACATATTTATACACGAGTGTTCACGAAAGGATAGGCGGGAGACGTAGGAAGGGGGTTAACCCTGAGATATTATGTAGACGTGTAAACCCAGTGACAAACGTCCGCGAGAGTAACGCGCTTTCGCAATTCGCCTTCGTGCGGATCACACATTTATGGACGTATATATGCGCGCCCATGAACATACACGTCGTGATATTCTATATACGCGTGACAATGCGGTTAACACCTATGTGATTCGTCGGTGTACGAACACTCGTAACGGTGGCAAACGAACAAAAGGGCTTAATCCAGTTGACTTTAGACGCAAAATTATCTCGGTCGCGTCCTTTCGGATGTTGTGTACCGTTCGAAATACATAAATACACATGCTCGCAGGCTCGTGCAATAAGAGACGGGGTGAGGGTAGCGCGTGTTGCGTGTGTACCCGTGGGCAATATGGAAGATCATATGTCATGCGAGGACCGGCGGGAGGAGAGAGAGAGAGGACGAGGAGACTTTCCCCGCAAAATCTCTCGGTCCAACCCTCAAACCGTAGCTCACACAGCCGCGTTTGCGGGGGGAACGAAAGAGAGAGAGAGAGAGAGGGAGAGCAGAACTCGTGTGCACACTCATCTCTGTAACATAAACATTCGCAAAGTCATAACTATATATACGTGTATACGTATGTTACAAAGTTGAAACGGAGATATATCCGCATACATAGGGCCTATGGGGCACACACTACATATACGAGCAGTATGATATACAGGCGAAGATTGAATTCCTTCAACATCGAGCAAGAATGTAACCCGCGAAAACAAATATAAGTCAAATAAAATAAATACCGAAGCTGAAGTCTTTTCATGACTTGGAATTCATCGCCTCGCTGTCGAGCTAGTTACCGTAAATTCGTTGTTCGATATACTTTACCCAATATCTATATAAAGTTACTTAATATGGTTTTTCATACACGCGAATATATAAATACGCCACAATATTTATGTTTACTCGCATACTCTTAGTGCGTTTTTTTCTTTAAGAGCAGAAATTTGAATTTTCCAACAATTCTCAAACTTATGAATATCGCGGTACAGTTTGAGATTTTCAATTTTACAATTTCACCAGAAATCTGCTTGACCACTTAATTTTGATGTTAATTAGTGTCAATTAATTTAGAGAATCGTTGTAGAATTTTTGGGAGCTTATCGCTAGATTTGCGACAACAAATCCAAACTTTAGTCCGCATTTCATTTTTATGCCGATATTTATTTGAACTCGTGCATGTTATTGCGCATCAGTATATATTTACACGTAAGCCAGAAACATGATGCATACCTTGACAAACGTGTGTACAGCAACACGTTTGGCCGGTCGTGCGGGGGCTTATTAATCTGCTGGTAAAGCGATAAAGCGGCTACCCACGCGACACCCAACGATACTACTTCATACTTGCAACGAATGAAGCAAACAACCCCTGGCTCTCGGCAATACCACGCATTTTCGGGCCCAATACGACGACTCGTCTGACTGTTTTTTTTTTTCTCAAGGAGCATGCTTCTTAATTGAGCTATACATAGTACGTAAGCTCGAAAAAAACGCACCTGCCGCCTGGACTAACCACGAAATCTTGCGAATAAAGACTCGCCATTGGTTATCGCAACACGTTGCGACGGAAAAATTGAAAGCGGCGGAAATTATGAGATTTTAGCTCGGAACTTGAGAAAAAGAAGGATTCTAGTTACTTTGCGCGTTAATAAAACTATAATTTTTTCCGCTCACTTTTTATTTTTTATATTTATGTATACGAGCGATTATACGAAGGAGCCACTCGAGGAGGAAGAATATCATAACTGAGAACTAATTACGATATACAAATTGATCCCGTCGCATTTCGCGTTGGATTAATTTTTCATATTTTCCCTATCAAGATTGGAGAAGAAACAAAGGTTGGAAAGAAAAACGCAAGGAGATTTTCCAAAACGATAAACGCCTGGTACAGGCTTTGGATTATTCGAAAGGAAAGAGTATGCATGGAGTGAGACACACAAAGAGCTCGTGGTTGGCAAGGGTGAAGTGGATACAGTAGCAGTGAGGTAGTGGCGAAGGTAGTGGTGGTAGTGGTGGTGCCGGTGGTGGCGGTGGAGTATGTCGGGCTCGTTGTGGTCTCGCGACTCTTTGTCCAACTAACAATATAAGGGTGAATCGTGTGTAAACGCTCGGGGGAGGAAAGAGAGGAGAGTGTAGGGGGTATGGAGAGATAGAGATAGAGAGTTGGGGGGAGGAGGGGGGGGAGGGGGGGGAGAGGAGAAAGAGGTTGAGGAACGAGGGACGAGGTTCATGGGGCTGGGATTTATTGCTGCATTCCAACCTGATAATTCTGCACGATTGGGTGGCTCGTAGAGCCCGAACATAGAACACGTTAGCTCTTTTATACGCAAACACACACGTACCCACTTATATACGTTCTTACATATACATTTGTGAAATTGCGTGTCTTTGTCGTTTATCATCGACAAAGAAAAGCAGCTGTCCTCTCGGTGAGTCGTAAAAACGCGAGGAGCAAGAAAGACCATAAATTTTATCGAAACCGTGATCACTAGCCCATTTTTTTTCTTCCCATGAATTTTTCACCCTTAATTAATTGAAGCTCTCCGATTGAACAATCAAGTATTAACAAGACGGAGAGTCAACGTCAGTTTATTCTCGGACCTATCACTTTCATCAATCCCGGTGAATACCGATTTTCTGTCTGTCTTCTCTCTTTTTATCTCTGTAAATCGTGTCTGAATCGGAGAGATGGTTCAGAGTATAGCATCGTTTAAATATAGTATATCGGTGCTACATTTATACGTTTCGTTTGCTTTTCTATCCATTCGTTTCACTCTGTCCGACAATTTTTGTACTAACATACATTTTTATGAACGGGCTAAAAAGATGCCCACGCAGTGAGGGATTTTTCAATCATTCTCGAGTTACGAAAAAATGGAATTTTCGCAAAAAAAATCGATTTCTTGAATTATATGAGCGCAGAACTCAGCTGTATGAAAATCATTCGCCAGGGAAGTTGGTTGATCATTTTTTTCAGACTCCCCGAAGTAACTCTAAAAAAGATCGAAGACTCTGGAACTCTGCTCGATCATCCAAAAAGAAATCGCTTGTATTTCTCTTCCGCTGGTTATAATCCGATTACTTTATACCGACGTTATTCCAAGAGCTGTACGACGAGAGAATTTTTGGCATTTTTGTAGAACCCCCGAAATGAGCCATAAGTTAAAGTAACCTTTATAAAGTAGAGTGTTATAAAGGACTAAAGGTATATGGTGCATATGGTGAGAGGAAGAGAGGGCAAATGGCATTGGTTGGTCGGTTCAATGTTATACCGATGGCGGCATTCACCATCAGAGTTACAACAGTACACGGTACACACATCAATCACCGGCATTTTAATATCGGCCTGTGGAGCACAATAGCACCAGAACGCACATTCCCCAGAGAGAGAGAGAGAGGGAGAGACAGCCAAAAAAATGTATATGGATAGTAAAAGCGAAGGAGGAAAGCCAAAGACAGAAAGAAAGCACAAAAAGGGTGGGAGAAAGAGAGAGAGAGAGAGGATAAACGGGTGAGCGCGTTCGAACTGTACACCATCAACCACCCCCATCATCGATTCTCGAATACACCATTTCTATACCTCCCTCCGCTCTTCATATTTCTGATGGTAGTAAACGGGAGAAAAAAAATGTTGCTTTTTCATAATCCCTAAACAGCAAAATTCTTATAATTCGCCACGGTTATATCCCGCTATAGTGCGTCCATTGGTTATGCGCGTTCTTGATGTTGCTCCGACGAAACCCAAGAAACGAGTAAACGAATTTGGCTTGGTGAAGAGAAAAAAAAACAATATTTTGGAAAACAGCTCAAGTTCTTGATATTAAGATTGAAATTAAATTAAAGATAAAAATTTATTTCGTCCGACAAATTTTCAATCACAGGAATTTCGAATAAAAATACTTGTTTTCCAGTGCGATAACTCCTATACAAGGATAATACGTTGAGTACGATAATCAATCACACGAGTCAAATTACGTATTAATTAATCAATCGAAAAATATGATCGTTTTGATATCGATGTGCCAGCGTGAGAGAACCTCGTGACTCTTGTCGACGATTGTTGACATGTGGTTGCCTTTCTACCGACATACAGGTGGACCGAGGGAGGTGAAGGGTATAAACGACGTCGTGGTCGAAGAGAGGGGAAAAAGAGAAAGAGATAGATGCCGATTATATCGTCTGATGAAAAATCGATAGGTCTCGTTAATCGCGTTCCCCGCACTGACAGCCATTATGTAACCACCTCTCGCCAATACCACATCGAGGGCTTGGAAAGGGGTTGATGTGTGGCAGTACCAGGCCCGTCGCAGCATCCTCTCCCCTGCCCTGATGGTCCTCACCTTCCTCATCGTGATATAAACCAAAAATTCCACTCGCTCTCTCGCCCATCAACCTCCGCGTCCATTTCACTCTCTCGCCCATCAACGTGTGTGTCGATTTCTGCTGGACATCACCTGCTGGTCATCCCCTATCGAAAACACGTCCCACAGCCGTCTCATATATACGTATTTCCATTTCCATGGCCTCAGCTTGTTGGATAAACGAATTTGTCAATATTAGATTGATGCGACAAGTCCTAATAAAAATAAACCTGTCGAAAGTTGTTACGAAAACACGAACGACAGGGAAAGCAGCATTCGACGCGTTTTTTTTTTTTTTTTTTCTTTTTGTGCTAGCTTCCACACGTGGATTCGAGTTAGTAAAGTTTCACAGGATTTACATGTTTGCTCCAATTATCACAACGCTTGAGGGTTCAACTATAAAATTTCAACAACAAAAAATATTCGTTGTGTTTTTCCAAGAAATGTAGCCCCGTTGATACAAAATTCAAACGTTTTCATATGAGAGATTGGTTTCGAACGATAAAGCATCTTTATTCGGAATTTGGTGACCCGGCGAATCAGTGTGTTTGTGACAGGATTATACGAATTTCCGCTTCGCGTTGGGAGAATATTAAAAGTGCGAAACCGATAAAAAAAAAAGAAAAAAAAAGTGTAAGAGTGGAAACTACGTAATTTAGGTGGAAAATATTCCGTATGAGATTGATAGCTATATAGCCATGCAAGAGTTGCATGTCGTCGTCTGAATCGAGCTAGGATGAGATCGGCGTCCAGAAGTGCTGCTCTTTTCCACCAGCAATGTTTGTTATCTGTATACATATAAATATATAAATTTGTATATACATATACGAATTCAACGAATTCAGTAGCAGTAGCACACGGCTCGAGGGAGATGGTTTGACAGGTTCTCTTCGAAATGGATGTATCTCGTAAAGCAAGCGAGCCGACAAATACGCATTTCTCTCCTTCTGCAACGCTCTTCTTCTCTTTTCTCCTTTATCTCTCTTTTCCGGCGTTGTAGACAGGGAAGCGGTTTATCCCTCACAGAATCGCTTTGGCTCACCCTTTGCCACCCCCAACCCCTTACGAGCTATCCCCTGCTTTTTCCTCCCTCTCTACTTTTCTCCTCTACATGTCAACTGGCTTCTCGTTTTACTATTTACTCTCTCTCTCTCTCTCTCTCTCTCGCTCGCTCGCTTTCAACGTCTATATGGAACATAAAAAAGAGCTGTGAAATTTTTGTTCAATCTGCGATTTAAAAAATTTCGGAAAATCAAGCTCTGAATAAGCTTTGAAGGTGCGAACCTCTTCCTCGCTAAGTTTCCACGATTGATGTCTTTCACAACATTCTATACATACAGAAATGTGACACCATTCTCCCCTAAGAGACATAAAAATTCGAGCTCCTCACCGTCGCATGTTCGACACCTCCCGAAATAGAAACTCTTATCCCGAGTATTTCTGCACACTGCCTAACCCCGCATCTTTGTTACGTTTCGTCGTCGCTATATAAAAAAAAAAAAAAAAAAAAAAAAAAAAAAAACATTTTATAAAACGTTTACGGGGGATTTGAGGTACATCGAGACAGTCAAATTTGTGCTCACTCGAGTGCAAGTTGTATGGTTTTCGACACGTAATCGTGGTTGATGGTTTTTTTTTCGAAATTTTAATTGAAGGAAATCGTATACGCATAACTCAAAGTGTATATACAAAATACAAAAAGAAATCCTCATTGTCAACCGGGAAATATGAATATCTCAGACGGTATGAATATCAGTACGATGGGAAATTCAATTGGAAATATTGTTACAAGTTGATAAAACTTTAACAACGACAATGATATATAAACGGAGGGTGAGATTGGCAAAAGGGTTTCATCATATTACATCCACCATTAATCCCAACATGTTGATGATTTCTGTGGTGTGACGAAAATTCGTGTAAACGCGGGGAAACGCGAACGAACCATACGAATTTCAAAAGCCTCTGTTTAACACAGACCTATCGGATTTAATATCTCAGCGGGGGAAGCAGTGGGTGCGCGGCATGATTCTCGTACAAGAGGATACGAACCTGGCAATCGGTATCGAACGAGAACAAGCAAATTCGTGAAAAAGCAGCCTACCACAGAGGTTTTAGAGTATTTTCGCATATTGGACGAAAAACATTTTTTTTTTCTTTTTTTAATGAAAAAAAAAAGAACACAAAAATCGGAGAATCAATCTCAACCCGTTATCTTCTCTGCGAATGAACCTAACGGGCACGTGTGTACGAAAAAAAAAAAAATTGCCTACACTTTTTTTGACGTTCACTATTTTTTTCCTTTTTGGCTCTCGATGAACTATTTTTTTTTTTTTCCTTCGTAGCCGAGAGATTTATTTTCAATATCGAACAAGTGTGTGACGTATGTAATCCTCGGATGCTGTGGGATCAGAGTTGTTCTTTTCTTTCATTCTTTTTTTTTTTTTTTTTTTTCCCCACCGAGCTTTTCAATTTGATTCGCGATCCTCCACGAACTCTCTCGAAAATCATGGTTCGCATAACCTTTCGACGTTCATATTCATACCAATATCGAATGTGGAGCTTCAAACATTCACAACCACCTGACTTTACGCGATAAATATATATATACACTATACACCTATATAAATGTATACATAATATTGATTTGATATTCGAATTTCCATGGAAGGATTCGACAGTATCGAGTAACATTGCGACTATAGCGGAGGAGCTACGTATACGCTGCACCGCCACACAGTAACAAACAAATGGTCCGAAAATGCAATAAATCCTGATATGCTAACTGATGTACTTTACGTGCGCTGCGTGTACGTATACTGCATTCTAACAAAAAATTCTAAAAAAAAAAAAAAAAAAAAAAACAAATCAAAATAATAATTAAAGTTTCCTCAATAACTAGATTTTGTACGATTTCGTCGACTGCTATTTTGCAGGATTCAACCAACGCCCGTATCAATGCTGCTGCATGAAATAATTGCTTCGAGCAATTGTTTTTTTTTTTTTTTTTTATTCCAAGTTGGAGATTTGAATTTTCTCTGACTCGGCATGCGGATAGACTATTGGAAAAAGATGTTAAATATCTTCGTATCGGTGCAATTGTTTCGGGTCATTCGTATTATTACAAGGAATGTTCCATCGACGAAAATAGAAGGATAAAGAGTACGAGCGATCGTTGATTATGCTCGTCGTTGCTGCGTCATGCATTTACGCCGGTTTTTTAAAACGTGCAAAATTATTCTATAGCCAAGCTCGTGGCGAGAGAATAGCATTACCAATTCAAAGGAGGGGCTGGCTGCTCGCGTAGTGACGAAACTATGACGGTTGGCATTTGTCACGGTTTCGTACGCGTTCAGAGACGTAGCGGAAATCGAGACGACTGTGAGAGAGCGTTGGCCAGAGCAAAGAACCGTTCTTTTCGTTAATTACTAATAATATTCAGACGCAAAAGTCGTGAGCGTGAAAATGTGAATACGAGAAGGTTGGACGTTTTAGTTACTAAAGCTTGGAAAAACGTGTACGCCGGCATGATTTCCTGGTGAATTTTGATACTCTCGAGTTTGGATTACCATACGCAAACGAAGAGGAGCGACGCTCTCTTTTTCTTTCGCTCTTTGCCTCGCGCTTCTCCGCTCACCCTCCGGTTTGCCCAAGAAAAATGAATAAAATTATGCACGAAGCACGAAAATTTTCGAGTGTCGGCGCCAACTCGGATCTTCCATCCTCTTTTTTCTCAGCACCCTTGAAATCGGAGAGTAGACGAGAGAATTTCACGTTTGCTTACTCTCCTGCCTCATCTCTTCTTGATTCTTGTACAACGCGATATATCCTAAAAAAAATTTCTTGGATCAAGATATTTTCGCACAACTTTTGCATCAATTGTGCTAATTGTGGTAAATGATAAGAATAATTTTTTTAAATCATTTGCATCTTCTTGAAAAGTTAATTTTTTGAAAACAGAGAACAGGGCAAAACCGATTGAACTTGATGAAATTCCAATCGACATTGGATGGATTCGAAAAAAAAAAAAACAGAAAAATGATGATGCGGGGTCAAAAAAACTTGTGAAATAATTTCTATTCGAGTTGGATAGCTCACTTAATAAATCTATTTCTACAAGCCTAATGTGGAAAAGATTTAAAGATGTATTTTCGAGCATAAGGCAGCTCGTTGAGCAGGGTGCTCGATTTGGTTTATAACGGTGAAAAATGTATTTGTGTAGGTGTGTGTGCGTGTGGTACACGTCCCGGCTGTGGTTTCAACTGTATAGATGGGGTTGAGAAAGCAAATGGGGAGTCACGAGCAAAAGCAGGGAGAAAGTGGGAGTGAGAGAGAGAGAGAGAGAGCAACGAGGCAAAGGATACCGTGGTCGTCGTCAGGGTTGAACGATGCCCGGGTATAAGTCAGAATGCGGACAGGCACGTGGTTTCCGGGGATGAGAAGTTTAAATGGCTCGTCCGTATGGCGCTTTCACCTAAACCGTGTTCGTCTCTCATCCTCAACCTTTTCACTCTCTCCCTCATCTCTCGTCTCTCAACTCGTCAAATGTTCTTTATTCCCTGACACAAGCGTTTTTCACGTATTGCCTGCTCTATCCGATACCCAGCACCTCAATCACTTCCTTTTGTGATATATTTTCAATTGTTACCCGCGCGAGACTATTAAACACCGATGCTTTTAATTCAATCGGAAAAGCTTTGCCGATTGGTTGATCAACTCTTTGAACTCCTTCTCTCCGAGTGTGACTCTGCATTCCCGGGGATATCCTTGTTTTCTAATATTCATTTACTGGTGTTCCTACGTTGATTCACACTCGACATGAAAGTT
This sequence comes from Campoplex capitator, assembly GCA_037576405.1. Classification (NCBI taxonomy): domain Eukaryota; kingdom Metazoa; phylum Arthropoda; class Insecta; order Hymenoptera; family Ichneumonidae; genus Campoplex; species Campoplex capitator. The sequence continues at coordinate 19,026,580 of JARBWI010000002.1, read as the reverse complement.
ACTGGAGGACCGCCAGAGGTCGATTGAATCAAATAACGCTTCGAGTGTGGACAGTTGAACAAAACAAGTTTCGTTATTAACCCTCGGATACTTCTTTTCACATCCGCGCTTGCTTCAACTTCACATGGATCTACTGGAACGACAGTTTTTCAAATATTTTTGGAATTACGTTTGTTTTTTCGTTGAAAAAAAAATTGTGTTTTCGACGAGTCGAAAGACTCGTAGCCCCAGAGAATAATGCACGCGAGGAGCATATTCAATTTTCAATAACTAATGCTGCTCCGTTAGCGTTTACGTCTGAAGACAAAATTAATGAATTCAATCGACCTTGGTTCTAAGTCGAATTCACCAGATGGATGACCCATGAAAGGTCGAGGAAATCCGGAAGTTCCACAACCGCAAGAGAGGCGAGCTACCGAAATTCTGTGGTTTCGTTGTCGCGGTCAAACTTCCGGGCAAGAGAACGATACAAAAATTTATTATGAATGCCGCCATTATTAACATTCCCTGCCGGAGGCCGCGATGATGCCCTATGTTTATGAATCAATTATTATTTCCGCAAGAAATACATCACTTGCCGAATTCTCAAATCTTTATAATCTCATTCATTTGACTCGATGATTACTATTGAAAAAAATGTTCGTCGACAGATTTCTTGTATCGATTATATTTAGGGATATGGGCACAACTACTTTCTAATTCCGATATGAAGCCAATTTTATTGTACTTTTTAGCTCGTTCGAATAAGTTCAGTTCGTGGAGCAACGAGATGGTGAACGTAGCGAGGAAGGATAAGTACTAATGTATAAAGCAAAGTTGTGCCTGATGAGATACGTTTACCAAAAACTGCTCATACATACCGCGTATAAAGGAAGAGGAAGAGAGAGAGAGAGAAAGAAAAGGAGTTTGGAAGAGAATAGACATCCGCAGCGACGGCAGTTTGGCGCCCAAGATCCCGTCCTGCTTCACGATCTTCTACAACTTGTGTCGATTTGTCGCATCTGTGCACGCGACGCCAACTTACTGCGTTAAGGCGAAGGGCTTAAATCACTCTCGAAGGGCCGAAGGGCTCGAGTTGCCGAAGAGAGCTCGTCTAACCGAAGGATTCTCCTTATAGTTTCTCTCTCATCTCGAACCTCACATTGATATACACGCAATATGCGTATATATATGTTGAACTATCGGCCATAATCCTCCGAAGTGGCGGGGCAGTTAAAACGAAATTAAAATCGGAATCAACTGATCAAATAACAAGAGAAACGAATTTTCGCTTCTCTATTTCTACAAAATGTTTCCGAACTATATCGAATATGTCGGAAAAAAAAATAAAAATCTTCGAAACGAGAAATCGTTTGTATCGAGCTTGTCAAATTTTTTTTTATTCCAATTTAATCGAGTATCGCGGGAGAGACGAATTGAGAAAACGGCTGTAACGGCTGTGCCTCATCGGTTTGACCGATCTTACGGGACGAGGAAAAACCGAGTTATCCCCCTTCGAGCAAGTTATGAATGACGCTGCAAAAACTTGATTCATATACCCATATAGATGTGGTATGTGTGTGGATGAGCGTGTGTTCGAGCGCGTTTTATCGATAACACACCAGAAAAAAGTTGTTCGAGTCTTCCGGTGATTAGTGAACACAAATGCCACCTCGCATCACCTCCCAACTTTTACTACATTTTCATTCTACTGGCCGAAATTCTACATCCCTCTTAAAAATGTTTGAATAGCAATTGCTGTTTCAATATATCGAGGGTAGAAATCGAATTTCTACATTTCATTACTCGACCGAATTATAATCGAATTGATTGAAACAAGCAGCAAAAATGAATGAAAAAATAAAGCAAAAATGTTGAGTTCAACGTGTTTTTATGAATGATTTTTTCGCCGTATTGTTATCGCGCTAAAGTGATCTCTCGAGTGACACTTTGATTCGTGGTAGTATACGAGAGCAAAAGCGGGAATAAAAAGATCGTTGTGCGGGTCTCGTGAGCCACAAAAACGAGTTACCGTAACACTGTTATCCAATTGATCGCCTCTATCCAGGCTATTCTACTAATTGTCCTTCGCGAGGGTCGTACGAAGAAGGGGACAAAGGAAAATACACCGATATTATCTATACCAGCTATGAATGCAGCTTCTTACGCGTTAAGGTTACATCAAACCTCAACCTTTTATATGATATATATAATAATTGGGTTTTTGAAAACCTGCTCCGCGAAATTGGCTGTGGTCGATTTTTTTTTTATCAACTTTCAAAATGTTTTTTCCTCGACTAACATGTCGAGAATGGAAATAGAGCGTTAGAGAACTCCCTTGTGGTGTCGTGTGAAAGCGTAATTTTCGTTCCGATTTCAAGAAAAAAATCCTCACTATTTTTTTTCGCTATTATACAAATTTGGATATCTGTAAAAACGTAAGAGATGACTCTTAACTTTGAATGAAGCGTTTTTTTTTTTTTTTTTTTTTTTTTTCTTCGAAAGTTGATCACGCATGAGACGAAATACTCATATCCGAAGGCATATCGGATTTTGCAGAACCGTCTCGACTTTGAACGATACGGAAGTGCCTCCAGGTTCGTTCTCGCGAGAAGTTGAGAGCGAAGGGAGAAAGGAGGAGAAGGAAATGGAGAAGGATTTTGGTCACAGGGTTGTTCCTTATAGGTGTATAGGAAAAAACGAAGTTGGGACCTACCGAAGCGAAGCTTAAAAATACGCAATCTCGAGAAGCTGTCATGCCGAAGAATTGAAATACCCGAGCTTTCCACCGAAGCATCCTTCCCCTTTGATATCGTTTACCCATAATCATTTAATTTAGCCCGGGTGAACGACAGAAATGTCGAAGCCTATTCGAAAATCTCTCTCTCTCTCTCTCTCTCGCCCGCTCTAACTGTATAGTATAACTTTATACTTGACATATACACTGTAATTTACCGCCTCAAGCACTCGAATCTCCCAAATATCCAACTTCTTTAAAGTCTCTCCCCGAACTTGGTCCGTACTTGGTCCGCATGCGGTGAGAATCGAATATAATAAAAAAAAAATAGGTTCATGACTTGTAACGTGCACCTTACGTGTGACGTCATCGCATTTTTTTCAACGGATATTTTTGATAAAAAGATTGAAATCAAGAATAAAGAGTGCTGATTATTAAAGTTTTCTTAATCTTTTTGCCATCTCCGTGTTCGCCGGTTATTATTTAACATCGAATCCTTAATTCCTTCATTCGAAGATGAAAAGAGGCAGAATTCACTCGCGGGATTATAACCGTCGAGATGTATTATTCTTCATTCCCATTTCAGGTATACTTTATATTTCATATATTCCACCCCTCTCTAACTAAGCATCGCCAAATAAGGGAGGTAAGAATGAAGAAGAAAGGAAAAAAGAAGAAATACAATATTGTCTCGAAAAAGCTTGAGATCCGTGGATGTGCGAACAAAAGAGGGAAAATGCAGATTGTTGTGCCCGGGATGAACGCACACCGGGGCTTTATAGGCAAAAATGGCGGGTTAAAAAAAAATGTGAATCCTGTGAAGGGAGGAGGGGGTGGGAAGAGACTGATATTTCACTATTTTTTCAGCCTCGTTGTATTTTTTCCTCACACTTTTTTCATTGCTACTGGTGCTCGGTGCTATGGGCTTTTGCTAGTGAGACGACAATAATACGCCCCGTCGGAGACACTTTCCATGCAAAGTATACGATTCTGTAAATATATATATCTACATATATATTTATATCGTTTGGAAAGTCGACGAGTGGGTGATCCGATCGGTTATTGAATCGTTAAGCCCTCGTCCGAATAAAAGGATATCTGCATAAGCGACACCCTCTCGCGTACGCCACCAGCAGCGACACCAAATCCTGCGTTACACGTTTCTCTCTCTCTCTCTCTCTCCTTCCTCTTCTCGCTCCCGTATTCTCTTTTCATTTCTTTTTTCCCAAACAAGTTGCCAAGACGGCAAACGATACAAAAGCTTCTCGTACTTAGGGCTGTTTATAAATAAATGTTAATCAATCCAAATTTAATCAATCAATAGAGGCTCTTCCAACATGCACCGCATCGATGCAATATTTCTACTTTGTGCGATATTCGCGCATTGTTACTGCTTTGGCTTACATCAAATACACCCTCTACAGACATGTTCTAAATGCAGAGTAAAATCGAGAAAAATGGCGGGGTGTTCGGTGGTCTAGACACAACGAGGGGTGATGTATTCTTTGCCCTCGGTGCAAATAATATTTTGAGACGCTAAAATGTGTCAAGCGGCTGATCCCAGCTGACATTTGAATATCCGCGTGGTTTCTGGCCGGAGGGGGGGAGGGTTGAGAGGGTCCTCTGGGTTTCAAACGAAGATCGCGCGAGAGAGAGAGAGAGAAGGAGAGGGAAAGACGCATACAATTCAAATCGAGGGGTTGAATCCGTAAAAGCAAAAGAAAGCTCTCGCTATCTATATTCCCTATAACCCGCGAGCAAACGTCCAATTTTGGTATAAAATAAAAAATATATTCATAAAGCTTTTGAGATCAGATCCGTCATTCCATTTTTTTTATTCAACAATAGATTCTTGGTAAACCGATCCATATATATAATAAGTATTTCGTCGTGGTGAGGTTAAATAGGTCCAAATATAGATATAATATGATGATATTGAAATGAAAATTCATGAAAAATTGAGTGCCAGCTTTTTTCGTCCGAGAAAATTTTTGTTCCTCGCGTTTTTTTTTTTTTTTATTACATTTTTTTTCCGTCACATCCCCGAACACGAATACAATAATTCCCGAAGGCGATGAACCTGCTTAACGCGAAAAGTCCCATGTCCGCAATGTACTACAACGAGATATATGAAGAAAGGAAAAAAAAACAGAAAAGGATGAACACCGTTGTGCATGGTTGCAAATATCTTTGGTGGCCACACGCGTGTACTTCTCGCAGGCATTAACCCCCCCCCCCCCCCCCCCCACCTCTGAAATAAGGAAAAAAGAATGATCGTTTTACACGAGCTTTGACCGAAAAATTTGTAAGAGTCTCCGCGGGTCGGTATATAAGTTTTACAACAGAGAGTTCCGTGCTCGCGGACACGACGATTAAGTGTGAGATTTAACGATCGATGAAACTTACGAGCGAGTGAAAAAAACCGAGGAGACCAAACGTGGCCGCGGTTAATGGCAAGGGAGAGCAACACTCTTGCGGCGGCGGCGGCCGCGCGATCGAGGAAGATGAAAAAGAAAGGGTTAGTGCACAAGCAGCCTGCGTATTCGACCCATCTCTTTGTACCTATATTCACTTCGTAGTATCCAACTTCCGTCCTCAACAGACATTCGCCTTCGCCTCATGTCCAAGCGCATCAATAAGACACGCTCACGAATACTCAAAAATACAGGATCTCCCACAAAACTTCAGATCTTCACAAATTTTCACGGTCAGATTGTAAAATTTCGTCGCGATCACTTTTCTTTACCGCACCTATATAGTCTCTACGGAGACACACGTTTTTCTTTTTCTCAACGTCAGAAATTCTGTTTTTGCAACAGCCTGTACGTTGAACGGGTTTTTTTTTTTTCCTGTAATATTGATTTATCTTGTGGCATAATCTCCAACTGTTGATGGTTAATGGACTTGACTACGAACGCGAAGGTACGGAGCTTAAAACATTTACGACTTGATTTTATAAAACCATTCTTCAATCGTATATTAGAGATCCGCGTGTATATGGGCTTGAGAAATCGTTGTCCGGAGGCGGAAATGGCGCAGCCTACCTACGCTTAACTCTCTAACTAAATTGCACACATGTATATATTTATATGTGAACACTTGGCGAGACTATAAAAAGTAGCAACTCGAATCCCCGGCCAGGACGTATTAAAATTTTATACACGAGCATCGATTCCCAGCCTCGCGAGGTGAATATTTTTACGAAATCCAGACACCATACATACCGCAATCGATTTTGCTTCGACTCTCGTTGAGCAAAAAAGTTTTATCGTAAAAGGTTAATCGAGTACCGCGCGCGGAGTATCGAGCATAATCATACGTGAGCTTTCGACAGGATACCTATCGACGATCGTCATTGATGTTGATGACCGTTGATCTAGGCTACGGCGAACCTCGTATGTAGAATTGCATAAATTTCGGTTAATTTACCAACCTTAACGCGGTCTACCAAACGGAATATCGAAGGAAATGTTTCGAAAAATGTTGAGCGTTGCATAAATAAGCATAAAACAATTTTATGTAACGTGTAAAATATTGCAAGCTTCCTTAACGACTCGTTTCATAAATATATTCTTCCACAGGAGTCTCAGAATTTAATGCAAACACGCATTATTTGTTCTTATAGTAGTTTAATTAAACATCGGATATAATAACAAATAAATAAAAGTAGATAATTTAAGGCAATTTTAGGTAGACGAATCGTGCGAACTCGTTTGGAAAACTCAAACTTTTTCCACGGTAATGGCCGTGGAAGCCTCAAAACTATATTAAGAATATTTCATTTCATTAATTTACTACGATTGGCGAAATTTGCAACAGATAATTTATCTAACCAATTACCGACTTTCCGAGAATAATCATGCAATTGCGGTATCCTATATAGTGTGAAATCGATTTTAATTTTGTTGCAAACCGAGACTCCTTCCCATATAATATATCATTCTATGATAAAAGAAGCCATATGTATACATTTGTTGAAATATGGGGGTCAGCTTAGCGGAAATTCATTTCGTTACTGGAATAACGAGCATACGCGGTTTCCCGATGATCAGGAAGAGAGATTAACTGGACAAAACTTAGAAAATGGTATTAGACCGGCGTTGACGGTTCGGCGTTAGTTCGCGGGAGTTTGCAATTCTGTGCCAATCCGAGCGCAAGAGAGATTCAGTTTTTTATGGAGAAAAAGAGGAGGTTGCCATTACGATTTTACAGCACTGGTTTGACACGACGATTAAGCGGGAGATTTAAACGAGGACAGAGAGATGTCAGGGCGGACAAAATATCTGCCGACATTTTATTCATGCATGTATCCGTTCATACATGTTGGATTTCGTTCGCTTATGAACCTTCCTGGAATATGATAAATAAGTAAAACTCCTTACGCCTGCGAGATTGTGTACATTTTATCACTCACTCCATCTCTCTCTCTCTCTCTCTCTTTATTCTTCCGTCTTTCACTGCTGGTATCGTAAAATCTTTTTGACCAACATTACACCGATGTGGTCTTACGGCTAAATTTCTTTCTCCCACCTCACATTTGTTATGTTTATTTATTTATTTATTTTTCCATATACTTCTCGATTCCTTCGTAAATCCTTGTTTTTCTCTCTCTCTCTCTCTCTCTTCTCACTTTGCGTCGATCACTCGTTTTATCCCAGAGAAATAACCGATCGTGTACCGAGGCAAGCATATCACCGATAAAACGCGTGAAAAACACTTTAACAAGAGTTTCGCACATCGCGCGAAGGAAACTTGAAAGATGTCTTTTCAACGGGCTCTCTCTCTCTCTCCCGAGCGGTGTCGATTTTGTTACCGATTACCGTAAGTACTTTTCTCCCTAACAAAAGGTCTCAAAGGAAATAAGTTTGCGGCTTGAATCGTTGAGCCTGAGACCTTTTCTCGGACATCGAAACCGCATGCGCGTTCAATATGTGAAATCGAGATGGAGAACTCAGTTTATAAAGGAAGAAAAAAAAACATTGTAAAGACAAGGACCCCGGAGAATACACTCGAAGAATCGATCGTCGACAATTAATGTCAAGCTTGAATCGCAGTGAGATTCTCACACCGAAGACGAGAGATAAGCTTCGCAAAAGTCGACTCTCTCTCTCTCTCTCTCATTCTCCGCGCGCCGTCTTTCTCTGCTCGATCAGATGCGAAATCTTTTATTCCGAACTTGGTACTTCGACAGCAGTTTTTTTTTCTTTTTCGTAACTAGAAACGAATGCAGAACGTGGAAAAAAAAAAGAGACGAAAATTTTGCTCAACTCGTGCGTTTACAGAAATTTTTTTTTTTTCTTACAATTCTTGAACAGGTTTCCCGTTGTTCACAGTCGCGTTTGGGGCGACTCGGAACGAGTATCGTTCACTCTCGCAGTCCGTACATAACACTCGACTCTATAGCCCGATGACCGATCCAACGTATTTGAGGTCACTACTTTTAAACCCGTGTCGTCCCCTCGAGATCGCAAATTTACCCGAGTTTTTATATCAATAATAATACGGTTTTTTAAGATTTCTTCGAGTAAATTTCTGCGAATCATCGCTAGTATCGTGAAATAATTTTATTCAGGAATACTCGTTTAACGATCAGCGTAGTAAATCTTGTTTCCCGAAATCATTTTTTAATATTGACTCTGTTACATGGGGGTGATGGGCGTTTGAGATGGTGCGGAAAAGTCAGCGTGAAATTAAAAAAATGCATCGTCGACTCGCAGCTGGGAGTAAAATGAATTCACTCGATGAAAGATAATAATCCTTATCCTCGGAGTCCGCGAGTCACCCGTTATAATGCTCATCGAAATGAGCGAGTAAGAGAGAAAAATTGAGAGGGAAGGAGGGGCGGAGGAGATCCTTAAGGGGCTGTATATTGGTAATTCTCCGGACTCTCTCGGCCTTCTCATCGTTTGACGCGCGGGCATGCAAATTTTCGCAACTTTGTTGCTATACAACCACAAGACGAAGAAAGAGTTGAGAAAAGAGAAGGAGAGAAGGGAACTCTCACGGGCTTGTCGTTGGTGCGGCGTGAGATGTGGTCCGTCAAAAGATCGTAAAACGCAAGGCCACGTAGTTCGCATTTGCGTTTCTTCGACCCCCGCGTAACCGGCGAAAGAGTGACGGAGAAAGAGCGAGAGAGGAGAGAAAGGAGAAAGAAGAAAAAAGACGATCAAACTTAAGAGATGACGATGCCAGGAGTCTCTGGATCACCTTTTCTCTGCACCAAAGTGTTTTTTGCATGATGCAGAAGCACCGATTTTATGCGATTCTCCTCTTTTTTTTTTTTTTTTTTTTTTTTCTCTTCTTTTTTTCGATGAATCTATATCGAAATCTACCTATAGCTCTCTTTAGTATTCATTTCTTTTTATACCGACTGTTATTGCTCTCGTAGTGAAAAAAAAAAAAAATTAATGCATCTATATGTATGTATATGCGAAATTTATATATACATATATTAATTGGAAAGTTCTGTGACCATGGAATAATAAAGTTTCGAGAGCCTCTAATAGCGCCGCTCGGCATAACTCGGGAGCGAGGAGCAACGTTCAATTAAGAATCCAGCTTCGGACTCTGTTGAGAAGAATCGTCGATTCCGTTTCATCTCATTCCATCTGCACTCGCGTATGTATATATACGAATCTTTCATCCAATTCGAACTCGTGCAGAAACCCTCTCATACCCGACTTCTTAATTCTCCAAGTGCCAAATTAACACGTCAATTCGATTAATCGAAGAAGAGCGCCTTTTCTTTTGGCTCTCGAAATTTTTTATCGCGTATATACATCTTTCACTATATGGCTGATTGAGTTTTTATATTGATGGGACAGTGTCCGAATCTCGGAGAAAATTATGTGACACGGGCTTATGATTTTATTTTCGTGACTAATTTATGGTTTGCAAACGTATGAGAATTAGATTGTGGAGGCAAAAGCGTTGCCACGACAATAAAATATTTAAAGTAAAACGCAAAATCGATTTCTCCCAATAAACCGCATTCCTATTAACTGCGTATGTCATCGACAAAAAATACAATTTTTCTAATAATCGTTACAAGCTATTCGGTAGAATCTCAATTTCGAGAGTACGCAAAGTGGATAAGCGAAAGCATAGGACACATTAGCGGAGAGTCAATGCGATGATGAGCGATGTTAGCGAGAAAAGCTGTCAAAAAAGGATTTGTGAACGAGGGACTTGTCGAGCCCGTCACTTTTTCGATGCGTAAGTATATATTTATATCTGCCGAAAGGAAACATATACACGGGAAGAGAGAGAGAGAGAACATTTTGGGCGTTTTGGTCGACCGGTATAAATTATCCCGTTATGCTAATCTGGACGATTTGTCTAAATTAAAAGGCGCTCGGTGGTGATCCTCGTGCGGCGGATCACGTTCCCCAACATTTTCGCCACTTCTCTCTTTCTCCCTTTCTCTTTTTGCTCCTTCATGGTGGACACAAGAGAGAGAGAGAAACTCTGTTGGTGGTTAGCGTGTGAAGGATCCACTTCATCCCTTTGGTCGCGGCTTTTCCATCGTTTTCTCTTGATCCACCCCCGCGCGCGCGCGCGCGCGCGATGCCTTTCTCCTTTCTACGCGTTGCTCTTTCGAGGGTACAAAATCGAGCTGGACTTTACCGCTCTTTACCCTCTCCCCGCTCGAGGGTATATAGGGGATGAGAGAGACCCGAACGGCGGACCATCATGGTCCACGTTATCGGTCTAAATCCCCGCGGATGATGAGACTTTAGTTTATCGTGAACGTGTTCCTCCACATTCGCACGTTCCGGTAGATGTTATTCTCTTGGATCTATGAACGAACCGCGAAACAGTCCACACATACGAGCGCGTATACAAAAAGATAGCGAGACAAGAGGCCGTAAAAGAATGGATAAAGAGGCACGGGAGTGGGCAAAAGAAAAACATGTGAGGATTTCTCTCCTTCTCTGTGTCCGGTATAAAACACATTGGTAATACGTACAAACCACCCTCAGCCACATAAGAAGGTACGGTCAGCCTCAAATCCCTGCCCCGCACGAGACTCGCCTTCAAAATGAGTTTTGTTTGAAGAAGAAGAAGAAGAAGAAGGCAAAAAAAAAACTAAGATACACGTACATAAATGGATATGCGTGTGTACGTCTGATATTACGAATTGGGGCGACATATATTGGTATCGGAATATATTTCCCCAAAGGTTCTAAATCTTGTTGTTCTTCGTGACCAGCAGGGGCGAATACGATATAATAATAACTCGTAGATATACGCGGACAGATACACTTGTAAAGCAAATACGTATTATGTCCGACGACGATGCAGTTGTTTCTGAAGGTTTTTTTGTTTTTTTTTTTCCAAACATCTGTCACATTACTATAGTTCAGGGAGGTGCCGATTGACGATTATCGTAAATTCTTCGAGATGTATATTGTCTCGAACGATTTGGTGGTCAGTGCGGGTACTTTCAGGAGCTTCGTGCCCGCATACAGGATTTCGAACGATCGGACAATTTTGTTTCCAACACTTGTATCCAGTTCCATTCGAGCGTTTCCCCTAGCGTTTATCTCAAATATTCAACGATTAAACTTTGATGCACTCCTATGAAGAAATGTCTGTTTCATTGAGTACAACTTGTGACATTCCGCGTGAAATAACCGATATGAACTTACAAGAGATACGGAATGTTTGTTACATCTTTAGTTGTTCGGTTCCCCACCTCCGGCTTCCTCATCTTCCTCTTCTTCTTTCTCTCTGTACTCTCTCTCTCTCGCTAAGCCGTATAAATCTGAGCAACTTAACAGCGGCATAAGTCCAGGGATTAAATGAGGAGAATCGTCGTCGTGGCACTCGGCAGCTACACATTGAGAATGAGGATTCCATATATATATCTATAGGTATAAATAACTTCACATACCTTTATTTTCTATATACAGACATATAAAATATTATTATATATATACTTGTATACATTGCAATTTGGCTTGCGAGCGAAGCTGAAAGAGCGCATCCATCTACTCCGCGCTCGAGCCTTCACTTATTTCCCTGTGGTTTCGACCTCTCACCGCGGCATTAAAACCGCAAGAGAGACTTCTCTCCAAGAGACAAACTGAGGACAGTGTATACCAACGGCATAGTATAGACCGGATAAAGTATCTTTTCTTATCCCCAACACTTTGCACATTCGTATATCTAACGCTCCCTCCCTCATCGCAGAGCCCTTAATTCGCATTGTTTTTATTACAAAGAATGTAAATAAACCATTCCGTGAATTTGGAATATGTCAAGCGGTCTAATTTATATTTCGTAAAGTCTGTGCAGGTCCTTCCTGGATTAAAGAATCGGTGTTCACTCTATTCTAATGCATGTGCCAAAAGAACAGAAATTCAATATTGCTGATAAATGGAATGAAAAACTGACGAATTCGCTTCAAGGAGCGTTGAAAATAAATAGGAGAAATAAAGGATAAGTGAAACAATGAAAATCGATTTGAGCTTGACATCGGTGAGATGTTATCTTGCTCCAATCCGTTTGTTTTTTATACATACAGAAATATGTAGATAAATCGACTTTTATATCTATATATATTTATATATACCTGATGCATAAATGGGGGAAGGAAAACGGTGACGGGGATGTTCTTGCGGCCGGTGGCCCTAGGGGTCGGGACCTCCTTGATATATATATGAACGCTGAGAGATACCCCCACGAGAACAGGAAAGATATGCTCAAGGTTATATCTATAGAGCGGGTGAGAGGGAGGGAGGGAGGGAGGGGTAGGGTGAGCTGCCAGACAGGGATACAGGTTTCCCGACGGTGGCTGATGAGGTATTGATGATAGGATCGCGTCAACACCAGCTGAGCCAATTACACGGCTAAATCTCCGCTATATCCTCGTGCCTTCTCTCTCACTATCCTTCTCATTCTCCTCGTCCTCTCGGATGCTCCCTATCGGCACGGATCTCCGTCCAAACCTCTCCCATCATCGATACTCCTAAATACTCATATATAGATTCGATACAAACGATATTGTATACGAAAGCCGATTTTTTACAGCACAACAAGTTTTGTTAACTATATTTTATAGCTAAGACCCTTTTCATAAGAGTTATAATAACTTTGAAATAAATAAAAAATTCAAAAAATGCAATTTTATGCACATTTTTTTCTTTTACCGTGCTACACTACATTTGTTTGACGTTACTATTGAACGAATCATCGTTGTCGTCGCAGCGACGATAAATCCTATACGCGATGACAGAAAAAATGGGATTTGCCGATTTAACAAAAGGATATAACACAAAGTGCCGGGAATAAAATTTTAACGATCCCGAATTTCCACGTTTTGCGTAATTCGTTTATTTTTGTTTTGTTTTTTTTTTTTTCGTACATTTGCACGTTTTAATCCTGTTCGCGTTGCTCTTGTCAACCTCCCCCCTCCCCCTCCCCTCCCCGTCCTATCAATTTTTTGTTGTTTTCACCCACTCCGTGATTCAAGCTCCATTTCGTTGTTACATTCAACCGTCACCAATTTGCTTTGCCATATAGTCATACAAAATGAAACATAATGTTTGAAGAATATGAATATCGAAATGAGCTGAATAAAAATTTTATTTTTGTTTTTTTATTCTGTTGCAGGTAAGTCCATGGCTTTAATTCAACGTTTTTACGGCACTCGATGACTAGGTAACCGTGAACGTTCTTTATCTTCATTTTTTTCCTCTTTGCACCCTTTAATTAGTTATCATCCTGTTTCATTCATTTATTTTGCTTGACGTCCGATCGTAAAACTTGCCACGTATATGCATATAAATGTACGTATATATCCTCTGTGAGGAAAAAAAAAAAAAATTTGTATCTAGCTGTTGAAAGAGAAAGAGATAAACAGAGGAAGAAAAAAAGAAAAATATTGCCACCGATGCCGAGAGATGAGAGAGGAGAATTTGGGTTTGAGGGAAAAAAATGGAGCATACGTTAGGATATGAGCGTTAAGAGGGTGCCAAAAAAGTCTCGCGCCGCGCGAACACATTGGAGAGAAAGAAAGAGAGGGCCATTCGTCTCTAAACGGAAGCAAGTGAAAGAAGGAGAAAGAGAGGAAAGAATATCCTGCAACGGTTTACGAATAACAAAGTGGGCATGAAGGAATAACAAACGTGGTGGCTACATTGAAATGGCCCGACGGTCGTATCTCATAAAAGAGAGAGAGAGAGAGAGAACTCGAGAACCACATCCGAGCTGTATTCAACGAGAGCAGTGAAAATCTTTCTTTTTCTCCGTTCTCTCTTTCTCTCTTCCTGTTATCGGAGATGAGGGACAACCCTCCACAAACGTTGTCTCCCTTTCTCTCTTATTTGCCAAATCGAGAGAAAACGAGAAAGAGAGAGAGAGAGAGAGAGAAACTTTAAGTTCTTTCTCTCCTTCCATTTGTCCACAAAGAGCAAGAGAAAGAGAGTGAAAACGTGAACGAGTGGTGGGAGTATTTGTTCCTTTTCTTTCGCAAAATCGCCTCCCAAATCTCGCGTGAAAATTACCCTATTGTCCCGTCCAAAGCCCTTATTCTCTTCGTCTCGTTCGTCCTCCGCTCGTAATACTCTTCTTCTTCTTCTTCTTCTTGTTCGTCTTTCTCTCTCTTCTGTCCGTACCTCGTATTTCATCCCTTGGTTACGTAATCGGCTTTTTGTTTCACGTTTTTATCCCACTCGGGGATCTATGGGGATGTCCTCCGGGCCACTTGGCACTCTCACCACCTTTAACACCTTTTTTCCTCTTTCTCTTTCCTTCCTTCCTTCCTTCCGTTTCATGCCCTGCTCCCACCAGAAAATTCCACTCGACCCCGACGAGTAAGGTGAAAACCCTGCTTCACCTTAACCATCCTCTTCCAGCTCGCTCCATTTCCCCTAAAATTTAACCTACGTACACTCCGATGGGTTACTACGACCGTAGTATACACCCATGGGAAAAGAACTCCCATGAACAAGCTGTGAATATCATCGTCTCTTTATCGATAACCGACTTCTTCCCTGTCTCGCACCATTTTTCGAATCCGCCTCGTTAATTTTCTTAGCCTCGTAGAGAAATAGAGAATTTCGTTGTAATATTTTTATCTTCGACAAAGTTTCTAAATGAATTCAAATCGTTTAGATCCTTTGATCATTCAGTGCGCCACATCACGTCTGTTTTTTTTTTACATTTGTCAATGTCGATTGCTTTTGTATTCTTTGATCGCGATGAGAGAAAAATTAAATAATTTAGCGTGAAACAATTTTCTCGCTCAATTTGTTAACCGGCAAAAAAATTCATTCGAAATATAAGAAAAGAAAAAAAAGAATAGCATGTTCCGAGCTAATACGCGGTGCCGTGTAATTTTCAACGTGGAAATTCTAACTCTATAATTCGCCGTTGAGAGAATGGTCCGGTCGAAATAGCAACAAAACATAATTGTGCGAGGCGATGATTAATTTCAGCTGATGGAGTATATATGTCAGTTTCCTCCCTAGCTCCGGTCTCATCCTCCGACGCTATATACTGTATGAATGTTTATACGCTCAACTGGATTTTGATGAATCGATCTAGCCGACCGCACTGACCATCCTGGTGGTAATACACGACAAGTTTGTATGTGCGTGGGCCCGGCTCGGTATGGCTGTATGCGTCGATGCGGCTCGATGACTTTTTATTGGATATATAGCAGAGAATCGAGCTAAATCGACGGTATTTAGAGGGTTGCGTGCTCTCGGAGCCAGCGGATGGCCGTTATCAGCCACGGGGGGTGGGGCTTTTATCAACGCGGGATCGGTGTGTTGGTTTTCATCGAGCATTCGCATATATATGACTTATGCTCTAACCAAAAGGACGTAACTAACCAGTTTTTACATATCTATCCTCATTAGTTACACCCTTATGATCCTTATCCTATCGATGTATGTGTATTTAAGGAGAAAGGGGTGAGCGGACGTGGACCATATGCTGCCAGTATGTTCGACACTCTCTGACCGTTCCAACAGTTCAGCCACACTCCTCCGACTCCGGAGAGTCCAGTTTCTCTCTGTATATAGGTATACAAACACCCTTCGACCTCCCTTTGCACCCTCTCTTTTCTCTTTTTACTCTCTTCCTCTCTTGTCTCGTATCAATCTCATAATCGATATATTATTACAAACGATCTCTCTCGGACCCCAAAATCCTCGACTTCGGCACACGTTTCTCTGTCCTCTTTTTTTTTTTTTTTTTTTTTTTTTTTTTTTTCACTCCCGCGACTCATTCATCGGTCGGTTGCCCGAACCTACTCCATTCGATGTAAACGATGCCGCGAACGCTTTTTTTCGTTTCGTACCTACCACTACTTTTATCGAAATCAAATGAAATTTTGTATGTCTCTCGTTCCACCGGCGAGGGGGCGGAGAACGCAACCCGATTGCTGTACTAGCACTCTGCTAATTACTGAACTGTCCGCGCGACCACGGAACGAACTTTATTGATATGGAATGAAGAGTGGATTTATTTACACGGACAATTTTAACTCGTTTCGAAATTATTCCGACAACTCCTCCTACACCTGTCAAATCAATGTTACATCTTTCCAATCGGTTCAACCAATCGTACTGCATTAATTGACTTTAATGAAAGATAGAAGCTACTTTCATCGAGTTTGGTTACGTAACAAAATATTTGTTCCGACGAGTTGCCGCGTGAAATCGAGTAATTCGTGTCAGTACCGTGAGATGCATTTTTATTCGGCATTTGGCTGCATTTTCAATCAAATTCGTTGATTTTTGTGTCTACACTAACGAGCGAAATAGAAGTATCAGAAATTGGACGATAATTTTTATTTTACTCTCTCGATGAAAAGTCATTGGTTAGATTTTTCGGTTTGGGGCAAGTATTTTTTGTATTTTTATCCTCAACGTCGGTGTCAGGGGATCCCTCGTCAGATTTGCTGCTATCGAGGTTCAATTGACGTGACACGCACGTCGCTTGTCCAGTTCCAAACCAACTTTTCCCTGTTTCGAAGTTGCGGAGAAGCTACGTTATACGAAACTCGCAATAACTTTTGTTCGGTGTGTTATGGCGAGGAAGGGCGGAAAAATGTAGCGAGCATGTCCTGACCCCAGTGTCGCATCATCTCTCTCCATCGCTTCATTCTTCCCCCTTTTTTCTTCATTTTCCCTCTTACTCTTTTGGTCATGGAGACAATATATATGAACAAGAGGGCAGACGGAGATCAAGCGATGAAAAATTGGAAGGAGAATCACGTGGCATATTGGTAAACTTGTGGTTTTGTTACTACGAGATCGCGACGGAAGAGGGAAAGAGAGAGAATGGCGCAAAACTATGGAGAGATAACGCGAGTGGATGAGTGCGTGAATCGTCGAGCAGGACGTATATGTGTGACACATTAATTTACAATCTTCTCTCTTTACTTGCCCGAGCGGTAACTCCCAGAGAACGCGATATCTCTCACCGTTGCTCAAACTTCATTTACACACGACTTTTACAATATATACCCAACATGGGGTTTTTCGTGTGAAAAATCTAATGCCATCATTCCCAAATGAGAACCTCTGAAGGTTCGTCGCTTGGTTCATTCCCTTTCAAACACACATTCGCACAAACTTGCTCTTTAATACCCATTTCATTTGATCTTGCTCCATACGCGCATCTTCGCGTCTCTTAATTTTATATGAAATTGATAATCTACGAAAAATTTACATTATTTAATAGTACGTGAAAATATAAAAATAAAATTAAGTTCTCTTCTTCAATCATTTCATTCGAGATTCTTCGATGTTTTCCTCGATTCAGCTAAAAAACTAAAAAATCAATGGTTAAAAAAGTAATTATCCTGATTTGGCACAAAACATCCTGTGTATAGAGAGCAGAGCGATGTACACAGTGAATCGTTAGGGACCATATGTCGCAGTTTTGCCTCAGCGTCGTTTTGTTGAAGCGTCGAGGGACTCGATTTCATTATCGACTCGTACTCTCTGTGACGCTCTGGCTTTTATCCCGCTACTAATACTCGTGTCATCCACTCGATCAAATTGCCGACCCTGTTTCGCTCTTCGACTTTATTTTGTTTTCCCGGTACGATATTAGTTACCGCGAGAACGATACGAATGTGCGAGGAAAAGATCAGACCGCAGATTTCTCATAAAAGTGATCTAAAATTCACTTGTAGCCCCTCTTTTTCATCCCGTCCCTCTTTTCATTTATTACAACTATAAACCCTGGTCGATCTTGCCTGTATTTTTCACTCTCGTATATACACATACACTTGTTGCAATCACTAATCGTTTTAGTCGAACGAGACTGGGAGTTATAAATTTCAAGATCAGTCGCCGATCTCTTCGGGATTCCACCATGGAATTCGAGATACTCTTACTTTTTTACTCTTTCTCTCTCCATTCTCCTCCCTCTCCCCCCCCCCCCTCTCTCTCTCTCTTACTCGACTCTCAGGCCCTCGGAGTCGGAGAGATCACCCTCTTTTATAGTTCCTGTTGTAAAGTCGAGCAGCAGCCACCGTTGAAACGTCCACGTGATAATTTATGCTACCAATCGAGAGTATCCGCGTAAGTGTTGGAAAAACAGGCCTATCCACGAAACCAACAAACCAATTTTACACTCTCTTGCTCGCGTTCTCTTTCGTTTTTCTTTTCAAGGATTCTTCGAGTATTCTCAAACATTGAACGTTTTCATACCTTGCGTCTTTATGTTTTACGTTTTTCGAGAATATTTTTACGAAGGTTCATTATAGACCTCAATTATTGACAGACTAATATTCGTCCGATTTTTTAAAAACATGTTTATCTCGTGCTAACATCAGTTTTTGCGGTTTTTAACCACAATACATACGTACTGTATAGGCCCATCAAAGGATCTCACGAACAAACGCAAGAGACATTTTCGAACAAGTCCTTCGAGCGTATGCACTCCACAGCATTTTTAACCCGCTGTAAATTCACGCGTTGACGTTTATACCCGTCACTTGGAACGATATGAGGCATAAATAACTGCCAGAGAGTTTCTTTTCTCCGAGGGAGCTCTCTACAGGCCGAGAAATAGTAATAAAGTGTTACAGAACGATGAACGATCGAGTAATGAAATATTTCCCATTGGGAGTAACCATTCGAGTCCGCAAAACTTGTTAAATCCAAGACAGCGACCGGAAGATGTTCAAAGTTTGATCAAATTACACTATTGTAAATGAACACGAAGAAATATTCATCAGTTGAAAAACTTTCGAACAATGGAACTTGAAATGTTCTTAGAAAGCTCGAAATAGCCTCTTGCCATACCTTGGCGAGTAGTACATGCATGCGTGATTGTCCAAATGCGTACAGCAAGTGTCAGATCCCGTGATACCGCAACCTGCAAGTGGGGTGGATCGAGTAAGCTCAAGCTCTGGTACGAACATCCATGGGATATACACTACTAGATACGGTTCGAGTATTCCGATCGGTTTTAGGCAGGATGGAGCCGGATGGGATGGATGGGAAAGAGAGAGAGAGGGAGAGAAACGGAGACTGAGAGGAGCAATCTCACATCGAGGGGTTGCATCAGGACTCTCCTGTCTCGAGTTACACATACATATATAGGTAACGGTCATCTCGGGTTTGAGAAAAAGACGTACACGGTGACCCAAAATTTGCCACGGCACTCAAGAGGCTGGATAGAGGTCATGAAATCTTTGAAAAAAAAGTTTTTCCGCGTTAAATGATGTCATTTCGTTGGTTGTAACTGGTCAACTGATGTTTAAAAAAAATGAACATGAAATACATATATGTAGCTCCAGAATTGATTTTCGCTCCAAGCTGGGGTCAGCTACGATTCTGACAGGTCGAACCAGTTCTGATCTATGAAATAATTTGATTTACTGTAACTATGGTCAACGTGTTTGTAAACGTTAGCGTTTCTTCTAAAAAGCCGTGTATATACAGACGATACACTCGAATTGAATAATCAATCAAATAATAATAATAATAATAATAATAAAATGTGACTTTATCTCATTATTTATATCAAGTCCGTTTCACGAGGAATCAACCAAACACGATAGTGTGTATACGTCTGATCGAATTGAGACATCCTATATAAACATCTACGATATCCACACACATACATACACGCACACATTTGCCCAGATATAATATAGACATAGTTGGCGCAAACTCGAGGATGGTAAGCCTGCCCGCTTAAGTCCGTAACTCTGGCGTGATTTGTGTCCTCTCCGGGTAGTTGGTGGATTCTCCCTCTCCGCGTCGTATAGTTTCTCTCCTATATCGTCGACGTGTGTGTACCAAAATGAAGCCTGCTCAAATGTCGAAAGGGCGTAACTGCTAGAAATATTGTTAGCCAATCATACAAGTTGAGTCCTCTTTCATCATTAGGCTCTGATCTTCGTGTTGGTGTGTGCGTCTAATGACCAAACGCAGCGGAAATGGCTGACGCATGCACCGAGTGATCATATAGCATAGCGGTTTGAGAGAGATAGACGCGAGCAAATCGCGGACAGTATGCCGGCACACCCATCCCTCGTCTTGAGAGGGCGGGAGGGATTCAAGGGTCGGACAGAAGCAGGGGGAGAGGGGGCGGCGGCGGCGGCGGTGAAACTCGCGCGCGAACGAGAGATCGCTTGCGTAGCCTATACCGAGCAATTAACAAGTCCCCCTCGAGGGGCTAATCCTGCTAATCCCTTGACTGATGTCCCCGTACTCACCTCGCCGCCCTACTCGCTTCACCTTGTCCATGACCCCGTTCCCGCATCTGTTACTACCTATACGTATAGCCGTATATACGCAATGTATATTTTACCCGCATGAACGTTCCTGACACTTATTTCTTAATCTTTACGGTCAGTAACCGCGCGTGACCAATCGCCCAAAACGATTTTTCAGCTACAACCAAAATTTCGTAAAAGAAACTTTTTTCATGTATTTAAATAAAAAAATTGAGAATTGAAACAAAAAATAAAACGGCTATGAGGAGAATCCCAGAGTTTTAATTAAAAATGGAATTTGTCGATTTTGAGGTTTCATTCCCTCAAATAGTGGAGGGTGAAATATTCTCCCATCAGCGAATATACGCAAATACGAGTACTTCCTGTTGCATTTACGAGTATATACACGCGCATCTCCACCATGTTTCAACCCTCTCAGTCTCTCTCCCTCTCGCTCTTTCCCCCTTGCTCGTGATCCAATATCGAGAATTTTGACATTTTGACGACAATACCCCGAGCCGTCGAAAGTGGCCCAATATTTTCATTTCTGTCCCAATCTGTGTACAGCACAGCATCGATACGATCGCGGAAATGGTTTGAGGGCTCGCTGTTGTGGAGAGGAGGGAGGTCCAGCTCGACTGTACTCTCGTCTGCAGTTTCGAAGCGGCTAAATAAACGTCGCCCTATGCTCGAGTGCACTCGCATCCATGGGCGCTTTCGCTCTAAACTAATCGCCTTTCCTTGCTGGTACAGCAATCCTAAAGTATTCAAAGCCGTGTCTTTCGTAACATTTTCAGTAACACAACAAGTCGATTTAAGAAAAACATACAAACCTCATCAACGACGTTCTTCCAAATTAGCATTTTATATTATGTCTCGTAGATAATGAATTTTCGGAATGGTTTACATTACGCGATCAAAGAATACATCCCTGCGAGTACGAGAAATCGTGGACTTGTATCGCGCTGGCCTAATTTGCTCGAAACGTTCCGTCTACGCGTAAGTTCACTAGATATATGTAATTCAACGTCGAGGAAACATGAGCCGCTGCACGAAGCCGACATTTTCCACGTTACGGAAGCAAATCCATGTAGAGCCGCGTTCATCACTTTAAATCACGATCCAAAAAATATACAATACCTGACAATTAGAGGACTCGGAAGAGCGAAAGGCAGATGGGCTAGATTTTCATTATACCTACTCTGTCTCTCATCGCGGTATACACGCATCGAATGCATTTCCCTCAATAATGTTTCACGAGTGAATCCATATATACTCTATTTCACATAGACACATGCAGAGACGAGAAAGTACACAGGCACGAAAGAGCGCACTCGACGGAAAATGATTTATAAATCAAAGAGTCCGTCCATCACCATTTTATCCAAATAAATTCATCGACCGTTGTTTTGTTGTTGTTGTTTTTTTTTTGTAAATAAACGACGAAGGGCAAAATCAGAGGATACCGAAATACCAAGAATCAATATATGTTTAAAAGTACTCCCGACGCTCCTGCCAAAGCTCCTCACTCTCGAGCCTTGTTTTACAAGTGTTCGCGAACACGAGGATCGATGGATACCCAAAATCCGGGCCCAACATGCAGCTGTAATTCACGGTTTATAATTTATGTTTCGGGTTAAGCCTCAAAGCGAGCAAGAAATAGAGAAAATATTCTATCATATCGGATAAGGCGTTAACAGCATTAATGGCGAATCGAAATTCCCCCCCGCACATATAACTCTCGATCATTCCTCTCTCACTCTCCCGGATTTTCCGTTTCATAATCTCTTCTCTTTCGCTCTCTCTCTCTCTCTACTGTAGAATCTACGCGCGTCTCGTCACCTCTATTACATGCTACAATGAACCCGCAGTGCCATCGACTGCGTCCGCACCTATTATGTCACATTTCGTCCCGATTCCAATACAAATAGCTGTTAACGCACGAGAGAGAAAGAGCTAGGATTGTACGACCCTGTACGATCGTGTATATATACGACCGAATGATAAATCAAACTCTTGGTTCGATACACCAGCTTTTGTCCTCTCACCCCGAACATTCGTATACATATATTATACGGATGCATACATGTGTTCCATGAACCCTGATACACCCAAAAGATCCTAGGCCCTTTTTTCTCCCTCCGGGCGCACTCGTTCATCTCTCTAGTGGTGGAAATATTTTTTTTCTCCGCGTTTTTTTTTTTCTCTTTTTCACCGTGAAGCGAGCAATCCCATGTGTCCACACGATCGACGAGGGGGGAAAAGTCTCTCGGTGAGCCGATCTAACCGAACTGGTGGCGTGTCATCGATGTTGCGCCGGAGATTATAATCCTTCCATACATCCATACATGTGTATACGCTATTTCGATATATACACACGCACGCGTATATAAATTTAGCGCTTGATCGAGCAAATTGAAAACAAAGTTTCGAAGCTTAATGTTTTTTTTTTTCGCTTCCTCCAATCCTCTTTCGTATCTCGTACGGAAAGTCGTGCGTTTCAAGAATTCAAAACACACGACAAATCCGTTAATTCATCGAGGATGCTGTATCTCTGATGGCCAAGATTGACGGAGCATGAGCAAACAAGATAACAGTTTTGAAAATTGCTTTAATAAACTTCAGAGAAACTCGTCTGTTCAGTCATTTTTTTTTTTTTTTGCATGGATTAGTTCATGGAAGTGGTAATTTTGTTGTTGTACCAAGATGAAACAGAGATGATAAAAGCTTCGAGTTGAAGTTCTCGATGATGATTAAACGCGCGATACACGCGGTTTAAGTGTTTCGTTTGATGGTAATATAAGGGGACGTGCAAGAGCGCGAAGACGAATCGTACTAAGTGGTCCGTAACTGTTCGACCGTTGGAGTTGTCCCTTACGAAGGATGACGAGAGTAGGACGTAACACCAGAGGTCGAAAGGGAAGTGACGAGTTGACTATAGTTGCTTTCACGGCTGTAGGAACGTGTCACACGCCAAGCGCGTTGACAGCTTCTAGCCTCGCGACACGTCTCCCTCTCTCTCTCCTCCGCCGCTATCCCTATCTGTTGGCCCGGTGAAGCTCCTGGTTCTATCTAGATCGTCTATGGGTCCAGGACGGTCATTAGTCCTCTATGATCCACCGGAGATCCCTCGCGTAACGACGATGTTGAATCTCGTCTACATAGCACGTGAGTCTCCCCCCCCCCCCTCCCTCTTCGTCCTCGTCTTTTCTACTCCAATCTCTCGATCAATTCGTCTGCAATTTTACACCAAAGTGCTCATCGGCATTTTTTGTTTTCTGTTTTGCTAAAAATTTTGGGTTACGACGCGAGCTGGGAAATAAGACTTTCCTTTAGAATTAGTGGAAAACGAGAAAACACGGGCTTGTATCAGACAAAGCTGTGAATCTCGTGGATTTTCAGGCAAAATACCGGCTGCTGAGACGAGCAGCCCTCGAGTCTGCCGGCCACCGACTCCTGGAGGTTCTGGGGTCGTCCTTTTTGATGGCAAGCCCGCGAGCTATTAAGACGTTCCGAAAGATAAAAGGTAAAGCACGCGCAGTAACAGTCGAAAGAGGAAGGACGCTCAGGAATAAGAGATGAGATAGAGAGATAAGGGAAGAGAGGTACCGCGGGAGCGGAAAGACGAGGAGGAGTTGAATCGGAGGTGGTAGAACGAAACTGGTGGCTAAGACGAGAGAATCCAAGAGAATGAAAGTATATGTATATAGAAAGTTTTTGTGAAAGAGTGCAGACAAGGAGAAAAGACGGGGCGAAGAAGAAACAAATAAACGAGGGTGAACGAGAAGTCGAAGTATAAGCGTCGGCGTCGTGGCCACCATTAAAATGAAAAATGACATTCTCACTGACGTCGCGCCCGGTGTTGTATCCCCGATCTCACATAGGTCCATACCACCCATAACCCCCACCTCATCTTCTTTCTCTCGCTCTCTTTCTCTTATTCTGACTTGGTATATATAGGTACACGCGATGGTTACGCGACTCTTTTATCTCCGTAAGCAAACAGGGCTCATTGCCATCTCTTTTGCGCTCTCTCACTCCCTCCCCGTATAGTCTCTCTTGGGCGACGGGCAGTCCCCTAGCTCGAAAAAAAATTCTTCCCCCCAACCCCATCGAAACTCTCCGGCCGCTCTTGTTGAAATTATTGGTGATTTTTTAAATCTGTTAAACAGACATACAGACCGCAGTTGGCCCCGGGGATTCTCTCGCTACTGCGCGCTCTCTCAACCCTCCCCATTTTCACCAACCGCTCTGCTTCCTTCCTTCTCTCTTCATCCTTTTTCATTCCAGCAGGGCTCCACGGCAACGCGCGTTGTTCTTGTCTTACTTGAAAAAGAGAGAAAAATAAGGGAGGGAGAATTTTCTGAGTGAAATGGGCAAGGGCTCTTGCGGCCACCCTTCACGAGCTTTCACCGTGGAACGCTTAACACCTTGTTATTTATTTTTTCAAACTTTCTCTCCCTTCTCTCGTATAAGTACCGAAGAGTATGCGCGCCTCCTGGAGCAGGGTATCATTCTACGAGGGATCTACATTTTTGTGGCCTAATATCCGCAGCTTTATCAATGTGTCAGCGCCTCATCCATATGGTACAAGAAAACATGACAAATGGATTTGAAAAAATAAAATAAAAAATAAAAAATCGGCCGTTCATCCGAGTTTCGTTGCGATTTCGATCGTTCAAATTCTTTTGATGAATCGAGTAGTTGACCGAGCGTCATAGGATTTTATTGAGGAATTTCAATCGAATCGCGCTTCGATAAATTTCTCCACAAAAAAAAACAATTGATTCCAATCCAGTGCCAATAAAATAACAATTATGCGAAATTCCTAGAAAAAAATGATGAACTAATCACAAGCGTCACGTTAGCCCATAAGAAATTTAAAAAAAAATACCGATACTCAAACGAATCGTTTTTTTTTTCGAGTTCCTATTCCGCGGAGTCTTTCATTCATTGGTGCGTCATGGAATCTTTATAAATCATGGTTGTTGTTGTTGTTTTTTTTTTTTTTATTTAGCCGTTATTCTCAGCGAGAGATCGCTAGCAATTTCATCTCAATTTCGAGACGACGTAGCGTGTATGATCGATATCGAGAGCCCGGGTGCACGGAACTACCGGAGTTTTTTGCGAATCCACACACACGCGCGCGCGTACACAGTGACAGAGGATCGTGCATGGGAGGGAGAAGTGGTCGTTGGATCGGTTCTGCCACTACATCGGGACACGCGAAGAGAAAATGTATATAGATGCATCCTTTCGATGTGTAGCAACACAGATATATCCATTTATATATAGATATGCTATATGTATATAAATGGATCGAGGTAAGCGAGCACGCCAAGAAGACGGGAGAAATAACGACTTTACAATCGTCGAGCATTGACATGTCACTGTCATCGAATGGCCGGGGACGGATGGAGAAGGCAAAATCGAGCGCGTTCGCTTCGATCCTTCCTTAAATCGTCTACCCATACATGTGCCTCGATCCGTGCGTGCGCATATACATGTGTATAAATACACGCGGATATCAGCTTGGCTTTTGAGAGGGGAAAAGAGACAGCGAGTGGTATACAGCTGTCCCCGGGATCGCTATTTCTATCGAGAGTTCTTGCGACTGTTTCGAGACTCCGCAAGGATCAAACCGATTCAACTCTCTCGGACCGGTCCCGCTTGATCCAATGTGTAAAAGTTGCAGCGGAAGATATTTTCCTCCCCCCTCCCTTTTTTGCTCCATCTTTTTTTTTTTTTACTTCTGTTTGTCTCGCTTCGATCGTCAAATCGCCTCACGACTCTTACCAATAGGCTTCATTGATGCAAAAAAAAGGTGTTCTGCACTGGCCGCGAGCACAATCGTTTTTCTCGAAAAACTCGACGCACTATGTTTATACCTGCGCAATGTGTAAAACTCGATTGCACTCATCTCTCTTTTTATCTCTGTCTCTCTCACTTTGGCTTTTTTTTTTACAAATTTTACCAGCAATCGAGCTCGAGAGCGCGTTTGCCATTTTTTTTCTTCTTTTTTTCTTGTTTCTATTACTCACATTCGTCAATTCGATCGACGCGATCGACGTACGAATTAGACGTTCACGACGTCCCAGGTTACGCGAAACTGGGGGAATAAAATGCAAAAAATAAGCTCGAATCACGATGGCGGGTCCGTTTCATTCGCGCAGAGTTCTCTTCAACTGAGAATTCCTTGGAGGGTTTCTCGGGACAAAGATCGACTCGATATAGACGCGTTTATTTCGCCATAAAGGCAAGATTGCTTCTGTCGATATCGAATAAACACGATTGCGGATGTTCGTTTTTTTTTTCATCTCCGTCCTCCGTTTACTCTCTTTTTCGTTGATACTTTTTCGTACGCGTAATTCGACACTCTCGTATTACTACGAATTAAGATATCGGGATTTCTTGGACAAAGAATAGAGAACTTTACTGTCTCGGAGCTTCCTTGCAGTTCCCCCCTCCTTCCTTCTTCTCTTCATTGATTCCAATTCCTCTCGTAACGATATTGCCTTCGTGGAACATGAATGATTTAAAATAGGCGGATATATTATATGTTTGAGAGAAATGAGGAGCGGGTGAAGGAGAAAAAAAAATGAAGAAAAAATAAATAAGATAAAAGATGGAGCAAGCAAAGGGGTATGAAAGTTGGACACACGGGCCCCCGCATTCTCACTCCCTTCGGTGTGTATTCCCTTCGGGGGCCTCGCCGGAATCGACCCCCGGTAGTATATCAACAATGATAGTTATACACGTACCTTATAATCGTAAATTAGCCGATGCAACATAATATATTCGCTCGCGCGAGTCAGCAACCCATGCTGCTTTCTCTCACGCTCCCTCTCGCTCTCTCTCACTTTTTCTCCTCGTGTATGTGTTTCGCGCGCATCTCTGTTTTATGCGGTTATTATATATGACAGGACCAGTCATACCTGACCACTCGAATCCTCTCATATTTGCATTTGCTCTCGCGCACACGTACTACTACAACATCGAACTAGCAAACCTCGTTTTTTCTACTCAAGTCGAAATCGAACGTAGCGCGTTTATAACTAAAAGTTTTACATCGCAATGGGGCTATTTTGTCAGAATTTTTATAACAGTTTTATAGCTTTTGTTTACACGTAACAATCGCATATATACAGCCATGAAAAAATAAATTAAATTCATGCCCGACGTCTCTGTTTAGAATAGAAATGTTATTTTGCGAAATATAAGCTATACCAATAGAGCGACAAATAAAAATCAGGAACGAAGTACATACTTGAAAATTCTCAATTAAAGCGTATAAACTAACTGCGAATAAACAACGAGGGGAATAATTCATAAAGAAGCGAGATGTACATCACGGAAGAGTTTGTTACACGTAGCTGTTTCGAAGCTTGGCGAATAAAGAAATTAAAAGGAAAGGAGCGCGGGACGAGGGGCGGGGGGGGGGGGGGGGTGGCACAGAAAAATATGTAAGAATATATATATGAGGACCGGAGAAGCAAGGAAGAAGAGATCCGCTATCCTCGTGCTGTGAGGAAGGATGAGAAAAGGAAAGCACGAAGATCGCGTGGAACTTCTTAATTCGCCGTGTAAGCTTCGGAGACGGGCGAGAAATAATTTGCAGATGAGGTACGAGCTTGCTCTCAGTGGTTACTGCTGCTGTTGCTCTTTGCTTATACTCGTATTATACATACGTATTCGCTTTTATATATATGCAAAGGTTAGCTCGTCGGGAGGTTTACAACATCGCACACGCCGCGAGTCCGACGCGAACGCTTGTTCGAGATGCGTGGATGCGCGCTGTGGCTTTCCCGAAGGCGGTCCTTCTCGGTCGAAAGAGCATATTTTAATGGTTTTAGTCGCGAGAAAAACTATATGCCGATAAATCATATCTGCGAAAGGTGAAAGAAGAAATTAAGAGAGAAGCCGAGGCCAAGAAAGAGAGAAAGCCATACGGGCGGTTGTGACTGGAAGAGAGGCACGAGCCGTATCACGTCCTCATTATGGAATTATTAATTAATCGCGCTCGTCCCCCGCGTAGCACTTTAGGGAAGCCTGTGGCTATATTTGATATTCCAACACCCATTCTCAATAAAGTTACATCGCAGATCCCGAGAATACTTAAATTTATATATTTATTTTATGAGACTCTCGCTCCTTCTTACATTATCACACGGGATTTTTTTAAAATCATGACAATGTTTCAGCGAAATACGAGAGATTTTATTATAATCATCGATATTTCTCTTCGGATGTGCGGTGAAATTTGCAGAGAGTAATTCAAAATTAATAGCAAGCTGATTCATTTATTTAATACAAAACGTTTTTATTCTCCATTACATTTGTTATGGAGAGCAGAATAGAGTCTCTTCGAAATGGATATTGAAATATTTCTATTCATTATTCAGTTTGACATCATTTTTATTTTCGCAATTTATTTCCAAAAGCCCTCCATCAAAAAGTTTGCAAAATTGATCTTTTCCACTTATCGCGAATAAAGCGTCGCGATTTCGAGTGAATTTTTAATAATGTCTCGAACGAATTCCGACAGTAAAGGCAAAAGTAATTCACTCAAAACTTGCCAAAATGATTATCCATTTGAAACCAGCCGTAACACGGTCTTACGTATTATTCGTATACCTTACCAATTGAAATATTTCATTTAACTTCCAAAATATTCGATGGACGATGAAAGAACTCGTGAGAGTGACTCTCTGTCGATATACTTTTATCTCAGTGAGCAAGCTATCGGGGTTTTGAGCGATGTTCTCCGATTCGGAATTATTTCCGAGCGAAGAACATTAACGTGACGCGGAATAAAATATGCCTTGGCTTGAATCCTGATGTTTCGGTGCATCGACCCGAACCCGTACGATGTCGCTGTCTCGATGTTGATAGCGCTGATTTTACGTGGTCCAGAGATTCGAAGCGTGCCCCCAACGAGGTAATAGGACACTCGGAATGGAGGAAGCAACTCGTCACGTTACTCTCTCGCTCTTATTCTATTTCCATCTCGCTCCGACTTCCAATATCGAGGATCGAGAAAGCATAGCTTGGCAATTAATGTCAGCGACACCATTATCAGTGCCGACTCTATGGTCAATGCTTGGGTTACAGTTTCGCGAGTGGTTACGTTACAATCCTTGTGCGTTTGTGTATTTGCCACGAAACTGTCCCATTATTACGCTGCTCTCCCTCTCTCTCTCTCTCTCTCTCTCCGTAGAAATTTCGAATCCATGTCTGCTTTACGTTCTCTCTGGTTTATTCTCTCTCTGTATATATCATCACCGTTTCTCTGTTCACTTAACTGATCTATAGAGTATGCATGAACGTTGGTCGGCTCTGAACCAACTTCCTCCCGCTTATGTGCCACCGCATCGCGTCATCACCTCCGCCAGCGAACCTTCGCTCTCCGCACTGCACATTAACTCCGTCTCTTTCTCTCATCTCTCTCTCTCTCTCATGCTTTTGTTATCGTTGTTCCGGAGAGAGTTTCAACCCTCCAAACATTCAGCCCACTAATGTCCTTCCTATTCCGTATTGCGATACACGTAGCTCAACATTTATGAGACCGGCTCGTACCTGTTACAGTCCGGCGGAGATCATAATTTTGTCGTCATTGCTTATACGAGTGACCTGCCATCACATTTTTCACCGCCACTTCCCTCTTATATAGCTATTCCCAGCACAACCACAAATTCCACCATCCGTCATGGAAAGGAACAACTCATTTTTGGCATATGTGAGAATTATCGATTTTTTTTTCTCCATTCGCAAAAGCGGATTCCAATCGAATTCATATTTCTTTGGATTTGTCTTTCCAAACATGCGGATACAAAAAAAAATGGACACCGCCTTATTCGATCGAAATGAGAGTGGTGCGAGTACATGTTATTCGCTAATACTGTTACCGCAATGTTTTGTCGTATGTCGAAGGGACGAAATACAAGAGGCGGTAGCCAAAACGGGACGTGTGCGTGTAAGCAGGCCAGAGATATATGGAATAAAGAGGCGCGCGATGAAAGAAACAGAGACAACTGTGGCTGCTCTTCAAAAAGTGGACGAGCATGCTCGCTCGCGCGCTCATCGCGGAATCCACGAGGGACAAATTGGTCGGCGTGCGCGCGGTTCGCATTATTAATTGTCCCGTGACTTTTTTTTTACCCCGTATAACGCGCCCGGGGATCGAGTTTCTCGCTCGCGACAGAAAACTCCGGAGTAAACGATAAAGACAAAAAGAGATAGTGCGCGGATCAAAGGGAGAAAGAGAGATTATATAGCTTCGTGCACACCGGACGATTTATTTATTAGCCAGTCGCCCCTGGTATGCCAACTGAGATGTTTCGAGGGCTTCTGCAACTAACCACGTTCTCCTCCACCAGACTTATTTTCAACCGCAGCGGTGAATCGTCTCCATCAGCTCTCCATAATACTCGGCGTTACACCGCGCACCAACATATATATACAACATTCACAAATATATTTATTTCAACAAGTATCACAGCCTCAAACTCATCATGAGCCATCTTTTATTCGAACCCGTTAACTGTTAACTGATCGGGTCATCGAAATTTTTAAAAAATAACCATTTTCACGATTATTTGAAAGGGCACAATTGAGAAAAAAAAACGTATCCGAGGGTTGAAGTACACAAGAAATTGCTCGGCTGTGCAAAACACTCTTTCGAAAGACTGTTCTTCGTGACTCTTTATGCTGGGTTTTTTGATAAAAACTAATATTCAAGAATCCATTTTTCGACCACACACAAATATTCATTCGATCGATAGGAAGAGTGGTCAAAAAGTTTTATTCGATTCATATCTTGCATAAATTTGCATTCGACAAACGAGTATTTTATCGTTAATTTCAAATCGATATTCAGGATTCCACAAGTGTAATTTCGACGATCGAGGATTTGTGTATTAGACTAGCGCAGGGAGAGTGGGGAAAAAAAGTTGCCGACCACCACATTTTGCGGTTTTGATAATTGATTTTCGATTTGCGCACGTACGACTCTTGTCCGCAGTTCATTCTCGTATTATCGTTAGGGGAAAATATGCTTACGCATATAGAGTTTGATTTACAGGAAATGATCGCAACGTTTGAATTTGCTCGAGCGCCGGAGAGAGAAGGAAATCATACAAGTACGTCGTGGTGTGGGTGCTGGTTTAGCCGTTTACCATGCAACGACAGTTCTCTCGCTTTCTCTGTCCCTCTCTCCGTCGGTCTTTCGAAAGTGACGTGATATGGCCGAATCAGGGAGAAACGGAGAAAGGGGGAGGTTTAGGAACATCGAGGGTAGTCATAACAGAGACCGCAACGTTCACCACACATTTCAAGCTCAAATCTTCTGCCATGCAAGTTTCTCTCGTGCCAGACACATTATTTCGTGATTGTCAAATATTCGTTCAGAGTTCTCTTGACCTGAAAATTTCCGGATTTTAGCCTGACTTCGTACAGGTATCTCCGGAAGAATAATAATATTCCGACAGTTTACGTCGTCGTTCCAATGCAACGCAAAGTGATTTCATTTCTTTTTAATAACATCACATTTTTCAATTCGCCAATGCTTTTTTGTTTAATTACTCGTTTCATGAACTCCCGCGATAAGTACTCGAATGATATTTCGTGGTCGCGGACATTTCAAAAATAGCATTATAGAAACAAAACATTTCTCATATTGCGAGCTTCCAAATGACAACATCGCCGAGAAGGTGAAAACTCGTTATACCTCATGAAAATACTCGATTCGATTCGATAGTAATAATTCGACAATGATAACTTTTCATACGAGTAAATGAGTGGCTCACATTACGAATACATTGGACTAAGTAGCATGCATCAATAGTAATATGGAAGAGAAAGGAGATAATTAATTATTGCATTCGGATCGACGCGTTCCGATTTGTTGCACGAGTTTAATGGACTATACGAAAAATGTATGGAAGTTCTATGAGATTGAAAGGATGGAAATTCAACCACTGGGTATATAATATATACGGTCTCTGTTATACGAATGTACGAATATACATATATGAAGGTTGATGCTACCGGTAATATACGCGTTGTACATCGCCTTGAGCGACAGGTCCGGAGAATGAGACCGAGTGTATGAGCGAATGGGAGGCTGGGGCGCGCGTTCAACCGTATCCTGAGGGTTGTACAGTAGGTGTATCATGAAAGCTCTGGCAGTACTTCACGATCCATTTGGATATCGCCCGGTTTGTTGCTCCCTCACCGCGAATCGATCGATCATAATTGCAATCGTATAACGTCGTCAGTCTGCCATTTTATTGATTATTTTCAATAACGACGAAATGAATTGCAAAAAGTCGTTAGTCGTTAGTTGCGCAACCATTTCTAGCGAAAACGTTCCGACGAAATAAACGGAAATGAACAACAACAAAAAAGCACGAAAAATATCACTTCAATCGCCGATATGCCCCCCCCCCTTGAATGATATTCGAATCTTATTTATTTAGTTATTAAAATTAATTTTTTAATCATTTTTAATAATCCTTAAAAAAATGGAAATTTTTCGTCTTCTCGAGACTCGATTCTCATTTCGGGTTCCTGGAATTATTGGAGTATCTCCCGAAGCCTCTCTCGGTCCTCTCGAAAAGATCCTCGAGAGTCTCGTAAGTTTCGCCAAAGGCCTTCCTTGTAAAGGGCTGTCAAAACGGCTGAGCAGCGACGGAAGGTCTTTGATTTTCGCCGGGCAACGAGTAGAGGACCGTTTTTAATAAGCGACAATTAGCTCCAAGTGTGCTGCTCCTTGCTCCTCTCTTTCTTACCTCTCCCTTCCTTTCGTTTATACAGCTTCTTCCATAATCTTATCACTCTTTCCCCCCTCCCCGCCTCTCTCGCTCACTGTTCCTTCTCCCTCATTCGGAGCATGCTATTTCCTCCAACGTTTTTCCATTTAAGTCTCTTCTATTCTCTTTCGTCTGTGAAAACTGCAAACTTGCCATCTTTTCTTCTCCTCTCTGAGTCCATAGATTTTACGTATTGTCAGCGATCATTTTTTTTTTTTTCTAATCATTATTTCATATTTATTTTTCTTTTCTGTTTTGCTTATTCTTATCACATTTGTCCTCTTGTTTCTTCTTTCGCTTAAATCTTCTCAAAGTTGCTCGATCTGAAAAATTCACTGGCAAGTTTTCTTCGTTCTCATGACGATCTGAACGCGAGAGAAAGAGAAGTAAAGGGATCGGATGGCCTCTCGTAGAATCTTCCCCCGTGTGTGTGCCCTCTGACGAAGGCTCGTAAAGCGTATAAAATATTACTTTACAGGGTTGTGCGACGAGCGGCATCTCACAGAGCCAGACACAAGCGGTCACCCTCTTTCCTCCGCTGATCGTTTCGTCGCGAAACTATTGCCTCCATATATATATATATATACATGTATACAAAAATATATGAATACATATGTATCCCGAATGCTAATAAACGGAAGGACTTTATTCGAGTCACTTCGCTTATCAAGTTGTATGACTTACGCCCTTTCATTTGCGATTAATCGAGCCGCGCGTGTTAAAAATTCACGTTACAATGTATAAGGTATACCCAGAAAGACAAGATTCTTTGTCGGAAAAATAAAAGAAAAAGATCGAAACACCTGCCCGCACTATCACCGATTCAATCACTCGAAAGCTTAACGCGGAGGCAACCTCAGGACCCTTCTCGTTCCTCTAACTTTTATACTCATTCGGATTAAATAAAAAATACTCACTCGAATTTCTAAATGTACATTCGGTTTACGAGAATTTTTCATTTTCAAGATTCGTCCGGCGAAACTGCTGGCTCAATTCGTAGAAGATTTTTGGTTCAGGGATCAAATGAGAACCAAAGCTCAAAAGAACAAAAGAGAATTAAAGTTTCAGTTTCATCCGGTCTTGTTCATTTCAATTGATTTTTTTTATTAATATATCATTCGGAGTGCGATCGGAGCACAAAATGATTTCTCCATAAATATAATGAAAGATAGAACGATTTAATTGAGCGAATGTTGGATTAAAAGAGAAAAATGTTTCAACCAAAACAGGGGATGTGCATGAAAAAAAGAAATATGAATGTGAAAGAAAAGCCAACGAGGAGCGAAGAGGGAACGCGGCACATCTCGACTTTATACTTTCTTGTAAATTGTATTAAAATTGCCCGTCTTTTACGAGCGTGTCAAACTACCTACACGTTATTCTTTCTCTCTCTCATTCTCTCTCCCACTTACATACTATGCACATAAAAATACGTGTACACGTTGGATGCATAAATGTTTGAAAAAAAAAAAAAAAAAGGAAAACAACGAAGAATAAGACAAGGATCGAGGAATCGCATGGAGATATAAGTCTGTGGGAGAGATGAAAACGCGGAAAAAGATGCTGAAATACACACATCCCTCGTATATGGAACGTATACACTGCCGCTCAAAAGTCCACGTCACATAAAAAAATTGATTCTCAGCCTATGATTTTGATTGTAAAAGGATGCAAATAAAGTAAAATTAACGGAAAAGGTACATTGAATGACTTGAGAATATTTGTAGTATGTAAATTTTTATAACGTGGCGATTCGTTGGTATAAGGCATTGCAATTTTTTTATGCGATAGGATATTTATCGCTATTGAGAATTTCCTTGGTGCAACGGGGTCGAGCATGTTGATTTTTTTTTGTAACTCCCTTTTCTCTTTCTCCCTCCCTCCCTCTCTCTCTCTCTCTCTCTCTGTCGTGTTTTTCTTGTGTCATACACTGTAATGTAACGGTAAAAAGAGTAAGGAGAAAAACTGAGAGTCCTGGAACGAGCGCCCCTTGACATCCGCGTGACATACACGACACCCCCTTTCGATATTGAATCCCGATTTTACGATCCCCGACGTAGCCAACCTCGACGCTTTTTCACTCCGTTCCCTTCCTCTCGTTGTCCCTTTGACTCAACGCACTTTGTTTTCTCTTGGTACGCGCGTGTAAACTTTTATCCGCAAATTTGGAGGAAATCAGACGTAAAGAAGATCGAGGCGGGAAAAAAAAGATAAAGACGAACGAAACGCCCGTAGGGATGCTTGTAGAAAGAGCCAGATGGGATATAATTTTGGAGTGGAAGAGACTGGAAAAAGTTTGAATGATAAAACGAAATAAACGAAAGTCGATTTGTTCCACAAATCCTAAAATTTGTAGGCTCGAATTATTGTGTTCCGTGTGTCCGGCTTGTTTACGTATTTGTCACTTATTTCTGTGATTTTACAAATGGGATAGAGATTCATTGCGTTTTCAAGCCTAACACGTTCGCTCTATTCTTCTCCCACATTTACCTTTTGATCTTAAACTCGATGAACCAGGAATCTATATAATCATCCTCTTTTTCAACATATGTTTACTTTTTTTTGTACCTGAAGGTACAAACTTCTCTCTACGCATAAACTGGATCATGGTCTGGTTAATGCCTTAACTATATATGAATTGGTGGGGGTCTCGAGCATCATCCCCTTCTCGAAAAGCGAAAAGAGCAGTTTTACTGCAGACATATAGTATACGTCGAAATAGGTACAAAGTGAAACGAAGAAAAGTGAAAGAGGGTTGGCGTCTCGGTGAGAGAGGGAGATAAGTTTGAGCCAAAGTGGCTCAAAACGGCGTGCTGAAGAATCTTGCTGATGTCTTTTTCCATCTCTCTTTCGCTCTTCTGCTTTTTCTCCTCATGTGTAATATAACTGCACGAATCTCCAGTAGGTATATATAATGTTCTTCCCGAGCCGGTTTCCCCTCTTCGAACGCCGCTGCTTAAGAGGCAATGCCATAGTAAAACGTTAATTAATAGCGATGGCTCTCGTTACGAGAGCGCCCTTACGAAGCAAACTCAACCGCTTGTTCAACTTCGCCCTCCCTCCATCCCTTCCCCTCTTACCATATATCCCTCCCCTCTCTGATTCGACGACACCGTGTACGTTTGTACATTCTTCCTTACAAAAACTGTGCACCGTTCGGTAATAGCCACCGAGGCTTATTCTCCTTTCATTTTATTACGGAATGTCTTTTTTTATTTTTTCAACAAATATTTTTTCATCCTAAAAAAAATTAAATATCAATCGGCAGCTATGCAAAGACGAAGACTTCTGTGCGGAGATAACGTTTCTTTGGTAATTGACTTTTTGCTGTATGTCAGGATTTAAAATTGTGACCTAACGATACAGACCTTTCGATTTGGTCGATCTTCGAACTGGAATTGAGAAATAAGAATTCTTTTGTTCGCTAAAAAATTTTTATCGTAGCATAATTTTAGAAATATTTTCATAAATTATGACAGGACCAATGATCTATTGTTCGATCATTCAATAGAATGGCGAAAGCTGAAGGAAATTGGTCGAGGGAATGAAACATTAAGAGAAACTTATATGATATCGACTACGACGGCACGAAATGATCCGAATTATGAAAAATGATGGATCATCGAAAAAAGAAAGATTATCGAAGAGATAAAAGAGATACTCTAGCACGCGGAATGGTCGACAATAAAGTATAATAGTTACAGGACTATGTTGAATGGCTTTTACGTATATTTTAGTGAAATTTTAAGAGTGAATCGGTATGTTCGATAATGAAAGTAATACCGCAAGAGTAGCTCGTAAATAGATGGTAGATTTTGTGGAATAAGGCAAGAGGTGGAGAAAAGAGGGGAGAGGGAATGGCAGGGTAGTTAAGCAGGTTTCGACGTCGAGTCTCTTCGCCACACCGAGCGGTATGAAACAATTAGGCAAAATCCGGGCTCGCGCCTCTCCACCTCTTCTTGCGTGCAACCCCAGTTTGTAGGTACCAAATCTCTTCTTCGTTTCTCTTTCCCGAGGTTAACTTTCTGATTGGGAGGGTAGGTACGTTGTTACAACTAATATCTTTGGTCTTATCCTCGTTATTATTGGAACGATCTCTTCCCTTTTCCATGCTTCGCGCCCTTTGCTCGACTCTCCCCCCCCCCCCCCCCTTCCCATCTCTCTCTCTCTCTCTCTCTCTCTGTCTTCAACTTAACTGAGATGATATTAAACACATGTTGGTGCTGTATGGACAATTCAACGCTAAAAGAGCAGCTGCTAAGATTATTACTACTCTTTTTTGAGCATGCCAGAGACCCAAAAAACTGCATGAATTTATTAACATTTCCTAGTGCAAATGTAACACCATAAAAAATCAAATTTCCGGTGAATTTAAAATTGGTCTTTGAAACCTTATTTGCCGATGAAAATTATGATTGATCCAATATCGGTAGACATTTTATCATTAGAGAAATTAAGATAAATTTCTTGTATGCCAAGTACGCAAGCTTAAAAATCGAGAATTCAATCATGAGAATTTCTGATTCTTTAAACGCGTCCTGGGAAAAAATGAAAAGGCTTCGCTAAACGATTTAGTATGGAACGAACCATATAAATAATTCTTTCTTCGACTATGATCCTTGGCTGAGTTTAAGCTCTCGCTTTCGAATATTAAAGCGCTCCTTGGTCCTCGACTAATTTCCCGTCGCACCAGAGAATGCTTTCCTCTCTCTTCCTCTCATGGCTCCTGAAATGTTCATGTACCGGTTGGCTTTTCCGGTTTAATCCGACAAAACGCTCATTTACACGCGCTCTGCTCCTCTCTCTCTCGTTCTGTCTCCCTCTCGAGCAGCAGCGTCGAACATTATAGAAAAATTTAATTCCGCTGCCCAAACTTTTGTCGATCTGTATACAAAACCTCTTCTCCGCGCACGATTAATAAAGATCTCGACGTATTTGTCGGTAATAATGTAATCACCTTCGTAAGAGCCTCCGTAGCTTCATTCGTACGCGATAAATGTCAAATGTATTGTGCGAGTGTCTTTTTTTGCTTCATTCATCGCCGGATGAGATACATTACACAAAATGAAACTATGAATGGCGTTCAACGTTGAACCACCTTTTTAGCCAGGAGCCAGTCACAAAATCACATATTAATGGGGCTGCGACTCAAAAGAACGTATATCCAAGTATGTTCAAAAAGCATTTCATGCCAACTTGACAAACTGCTCACTCTCAACTGTGTCGATTTCATTGCTAATGTCTTTGTTATTCATCTGAATGCGAGAAACTTTCATTATTTTATTCACATTTTTATGTCATATATTTTTCGAAATAAATATTGTAGGATCCGGAGATTGCGTTATTCTCAATCGGCCTCAAGTTTTTATCGGCGTTATTAATGATTATAGTTGACTGATTGAAAACGCTAACCGTTTCAATGGAAAGAGGTAAACGCATCATGCCTCCTCGATAATCGTAGCGGTTTCGCCAGCACAAGTGCCGACACCACAAAAAATATTCTTTCATTTTTTCAATAATTTTTTTTCACTCTCGGAAATAATTTGCTCAATCTTGTTTAAGAACTAAGATGGAAGACTTGAATGTACCAGTATTTTTCTCATTGACGGAGCCGGTTGATAGACGAGCAGGGAAAGAGAAAGAGAGAGAGAGAGAGAGAGAGAGAGAGAGGTGTCTTGTCGCTTCTCCATTCATTTTTGGTCCAAACGCGGCAGGTGTTCGCAGACCGGAAGCCTTTAGATTCACCGCGGGGCATTTTCGGTTCAATGCTTCGACAAATTCAAACTGCCTGGTGTTTAGTGAGTCTCTGACTTTTGACTGTATAACAAGATGGTGAGAGGAGAGATCCTTTCGTCCCAATGGGGAAACGAACATTGTGCCTTGAGGTATTATGTACACTGTACGGATATCCATCAAGGGCCATCACCCTAAATGGCTCACGGGAATCGTCACCCTATTACCTATCCTATATATATATACCATTTTGAAAAAAGATATAGTAAACGCATTTTTATATCTTTATTCAAAAGAATTTGATATTGGACTACAATTTTCCATTCTAAAAATACGGGATAACCTGTACCATTCGACGAGATATTAAATAAATAAATAAAATCCCACGTTAGACAGATCGAAATAGTGGTACACTGGATGCACGATACTCGCATAGTATTCCTTATTTTTTTCTTGTCGTTATATTTGCTCAATTTCAATCGTTTATTCGATCTCCGAAGATTTGATCATTGTGAATTCGATGTTAAATAAATAGAATAACAATCATTCCTCATAGAAATTGACGAACTCAAAAATCAACAACACAGAAAAGCAATCATCGAAAACCAACCGTTGAATAGTTTGTCAAGATGAACGTCTCCCTTATTGAAAGCGCGATTTTAAGTTTGCAACTGAAGTCTAACTTTCAAAACAATTTCTCATGCGTGATTGAAAAATTTGAAATGTACAGTAGAAAACAATAGAAAATAAATACAGCGATAAAAAATAATGATGGAATATTTTTATCTCGAAATGTGCATTCGGCGCAATAATTCAACGCGCGCGTACATAGTCTAGGACCATTTTCATGCCTATATACGCGTAGTATTTTTCACGTTCGAAAATCATAAATGGAACTCTTTACAATAGGCATATATACATGAACATGTAATATAATGGGATTATTCACCCGAGGAATATAGCGTAGAAAGGTTTTGCTCCTCTCTCACCGCAAAGTCCGTTCGTGGCATCTCATAAATCCTGTTGGACGTATCTCCTTCCCCGATAAGTGTGCGCTGCAAAGAGAAAATGGTCGGTGTATGAGAATTTTACATAAATAAATATGTACCGCGATGGGAGGAGTGGGAGAGGAAGAGCTGACTACCGTTTGAACGGTCGGAGGGAGCACAAGGGAGAGTAACATAACGCGAGAAGAGAATGTACCATCATCGGGAGAGTCTCATACGAGAGAAGACGTGCGTGGTGGCGAAACATTGGCCAGAGAGTTCACTCTCCCGAGATGTTTGCATGAACGCCGCTGGACTGTAAATTTAAACGCGCTACGTTGATCTCGGACAAAACGTTCTCGTCCCCCCCTCTCGCTCTCTTCCTCCCTCTCGATCTCCACATATATTCCGATGAACCATCAATTATTGTTACAATATCGCTATATACACAGATTAGGAAGTGGTTTATTTCGCGCCCTTGTCTCTCATATGTTGAACCTTTCGTCAGACGTTAATCTCAAAAATCAGACCGTGACATGGATCGTTCACGATGAAATTACTCATCGGTTCAACAACAATTTAGTTATTTAATCGAACGAAACTTGTAGTCGAGATTGTTTCTTGAAGAATCAAAGAGCTTCATTCTTTTCAAATATTACTAATTTCAGTTAACCTCAAAAAAATGCTCTCGATTTTCCGAGTGATCGAGGAGTTGGGCAAAACTTTGTTTTGTTTTTCAAATTTTCAATGGAATTTGACGGGAGAAATAAAGAAATCGCGGTTAAAACTTGACTTGAGCGCATTTTTTATTTTGATTTTTGATTCTCAACGCGAGAGACCGGTATAAATAAAACAAGGATCGTGGATACACGTAAGGTAAGCTGGTTGTGCAAGGGCGTGCTAAATTTTCGAAAGGGTGAATCTTCCGCGGTAGGTATGAGTATGGAGGGACTGAGGGAGACTCGTAGCCGGTGACATCTGTATTAACGAGATTATATGGGGTCGTGGTTGAGTTTGCTGCCAAGGGTGTGTCAGCAGCCGAGCCCGTTGACGTTTAGAGTTTAGCTTTTCGTGTGTATATGTGTACGCAACGAATACACATGCACATATATCGGAGATGAGGTAGGTTCGAGCATCGAAACTGAAAAATAGGTGTGAACGCCAACTGAGCGTGTATTACAGTGGCTCTTCCGATACAATACA
The DNA here is from genome assembly GCA_037576405.1 of Campoplex capitator. Lineage (NCBI taxonomy): Eukaryota > Metazoa > Arthropoda > Insecta > Hymenoptera > Ichneumonidae > Campoplex > Campoplex capitator. The sequence continues at coordinate 18,985,438 of JARBWI010000002.1, read as the reverse complement.
CTTTTAAAACACGTAAACTTTATTATTCGACGCAAAAAAAAGGCGTATCGGATATCGAGGAAAGCCAGAAGTTGATTCTTTTCGGAGTTAGGCGCTTCGTACATAGGACATGCACGCATAGATTTTGTCATCCACCAGAAAGACCTAACCCGCATATTTTTAAGACTCCGAATCCATCGGGATTACGCCCTTTTATTAGTCATCCAGGGTGGATACATTTGGATACAATCGACAATAGCAAAGTAGCCTCGTGTATGTATAATAAGCGTTCGTCGGGTCGTTCGGTCTGAGAGATCTGACAGGCAGAAGTCAAGGCGGGGACCCCATGAGCAGAGAGAGAAGCCAAAACTCTGGGCTCCGACTTTGTCCGAGTTCACTAATCTGTAGGTAAGCGCACAAAAGCTTCGAATCTCTTTTGTCAGTCGAGTTCTCCGTCCGGATACGTTTTCGTCACGCGGTTCACTCACGATCCATCCCAATCGCACCATCATCATCTCTCCCCCTCTCTCACTCGTTTTTGCCCCTCGTTTCACATACAACTCAGCCGGAGTCAGTTTCAGAAGCTCACCCGTATCATCCCAGTGGCGCTCATTCACTGATTTTTTTTTTGTTTTCCGGAATTCATTCGCTTTCTTTTAGAATCCATCCTACAATTACATTTTTCTAGCCCTCCCGTGTCGAACTACGCAATTTCCGATTGAAAGTCACGGGAAAACATTCGTATTTTATTGACTTGCTAAAAATAAAAATATAAAGGACGTGTACTTTCAATTGATGAAAATGAAAGAGCCTGTACGAACAATAATTTATAGTTGATTTCATTGTGTGTATCGTGATTGCAACTATTATCACGTAACGCGTAATATCTCACTTGAGAAATAGTTGCCTGGGTGCATGCAATTGCCGAAACGCACACACACATGTGTATACAATTACATTGTAATGGCGCAATTAGGGGAGGCTGTCGAGTGTCCGATGGTGTGCTGGTTGGGAACCGGCAATCGGAGAGACCGGCGTCATCCCCCTCTCGAGGTGGCGAGAGAGACAACATTACAGGAGAGTCACCCTGGTTCTCTATGTGTCTCGGATTTCTGACAGTCGTGCCTGGCACGCTGGCACGGTGGCACACTATTAGCTCGCTTTCGGAGCTGCCCTTGTTGGCATTAGTTTATTTCCACCCCATACAAACGTATATACCGAAAACTCTGTCTCTCTTGTTTGAGCGCGCGCGCCCGCGCGGGCGAATGAACATGAGTGTGATTTTTTAACTCGACCGGTATTTCGCACCACGAGTGTAAGAGTCGTGATTTGCGCGAATTCACGATCATCGCGATGTGTCTCGTGTGAGAATTAAAAACTTTTGTGGTGATTCACACCTTGAGACGGGCATTAAGTTGATCAATTTGGACTTGGAGATGTTCCACAATCACAACGTTAATTTCGCGCTCTTTTGGGGCTTGCAATGTGAGTAAACAACATCATTTTGATATTAGCTCTTGTATAAACAGGTCGTTAGGAACAATGGCGTCAAAGGGAATGTTTGTTTAGAAAATTTTATACTCCGCGTACTTTTTCCAATTAATTTTCGCGTTGTCGCAAACCCAAAAATTTCTTTACAATTAACAAATATCAAGGAATAGAAATCAATGAATACACTTCCGCGCGTCTCGAAAAATTATCGAACGATCCAAAAATATCCCAACAACATTGTTCTTCCGTCAACACGCCCTCTTGATAAAAAAAAATCTCCGCATTATCGTTAACCGCAACAATCTCACTCGGGCTTTATAACCTCGAATACGCCTCCGAGTTGTAAAGGTTTCGCGAGGTGAATCCTTTCAGGGTATTCGAAGGAAAGAACGAACCGAAGCATCCATGTGCGTTAGCGTAAGTTTCCAAGTGCTTTTGACCCTCTTACCTATGACCCGCATCCTTTTAGAGACTCCCTTTAACATGATGAGCAATTAAGACGAGTCAGGACTCCGACACGAATGAGTATAAAGTCGAGAAATAAAAAGAAATGAAAATGTCTTACGAATGAAGATTTTGATGTATATATAAATACACACCAATGCCAAGAAGGAAAAGACTCGGGCCAATTTAATAAATAAATAAATAAAAGATAGTCTCCGCTCGGTATTTATGACATTTCCGTAGAAGTTAGTCAACCATATGGATTATATATGTATAAGTTTGGACAGAAATAAATACATAGACATAGATGCGGTGTAGTTATAAAGTGACGGTATATAACACGTATCGTGCGGCATATACACTCCGAGATCCGGATGTATCAAAGAGACCGCTGCTTTGGTCACTTTACAACCCCACCATATATGCTTTACAATCCTGAAATCTGACATCTGTACTTGTATAGGTATACAGAGAATTATACCGTTTATACATCCATAGACATGTATATTTCTTTCGAGTATACGCGATTTTAGTTAAAAAGATGATTCCCCGTTCAACTCGCATCGGTACTTTTTTTTTGTGTGAAAAATCTTTGAAATCTACCAAACTCCATGACACGCACTCTCTACCGGCCCCGGTCGCGTTGAACTCTCCGCGATTCTCTCCCGCTTCTCCGTCTACGCCATCTACGATAATTTATACTATTGAATACCGATATAATGTTTTTTCATATACGAATAACGAGAGTCGGTTGTATATGTAGCTGTCACGCCAATTTTATTTTTCGTTTGTCATTTGTTCTGGTTCATACGTTTTTATATTTTTAACTCTTTCGTTTTACCGACTATGGACATCGAACTTGAGGAGGCATCATGGAAACAGTGTCTCCGGTAGCAATGAGAATTCCGAAATATATTTCTCAATTGAGGTTTTTCGAAGCCGAGTTATTTAGACCTGTAAATTTTAAGATCAATGAAATCGCGATTCGATTTTGACGAAATTCTTCGATCCGATAGAATAGCGAAGCAGTCCGGAATATGGTGCTTCGTCGGAAGAAATAATATCGATCATCATGATAATCCGCGATTATCAATTTATATATTCTGTCATAAAAGACAAGAAACGCGTTAACAGCTCACTTCTTCGATGATGTGGATGAGTGTACGGGAATCGAGAGAGACGAGATGCAGTATGCAACAAAGTGTAGACCGTAGGGAAGTACGATCGGAGTAGTAGCATAGGTAGTAATAGTTATAGTCACTGAGATATCAAATACGTGGGGCACGGAGTACTTGGCGAGAAATCTCGGCGATATCGCGAGGCACACAGCTGTCTCGTGTCTTCGAGTCGTTCTTATCTTTCCGCGGGCATCGAAGTAATAGAAGGTGCGGAGCATAATATCGACTGTATGGCTGAACAGAGAAAGAGAGAGTTGAAAAGAGATGGATAGAGAAACTGAAGGGGAAATCGAGAAAGAGAAAGCGAGAAAAGGATAAATTGAATGAAAAAGAGAAACAGAGAAGGAGCGGGCCTCGCGCGGGAGCTCAAGAGAGAAAAGGTGAGTAAAAAAGCATGAAGAGAGAAAGAGAAAAGGTACGAGATCAGTAGCTCCCTGTTATACGCGAGATCGTGTACGGAATTTATTTAAATCGCCTCTTATTGCGGTTAGTTATACGTATCGTAACCCGAGTCTCAAGGTATTATACCTCTCCTTCTTTTTCTTTTCTTTAAATTTTATTTTATTTCATTTTGTTTCACATTTTTTCTATTTTTTTCTTTTTTTGTTCTTTTTTTTTTTTTTATTTATTTTTTTATTCATCCTCGACTTCTCACTTGCTCTTTCTCGAGTCTGAGGGACGACACATCTCTCCTCGCGGTTTCGTTATCTCAATAATAACAATTACCAGCAAAAGCCGAGAGAGGAGAAGAGATCTCGCACCTCTGATAATGTTATATTATAGTACCGTCCACTTGAATGCTATAAAAGAGATGCTCCAAAGTGTTTTTCACGCGGGATATCTCTCCTTTATACATCGCAAAAACATATAGTTACAACCGTCTTCGCACCCTTTCCCTCCTTCTCGCAATTTTATTCCGTTCTTCTTAAACTCGCGATTCTACTTTCTTTCATCGGACTACTTTTTTTTAATTCTTTTTAAGGCAACGTTCTCGAGCCGGAATATCACAGTTCTGTTCAATAACGTGGTAAAACGATAGGCCATCTTGCCAGGTGGATTATATCACGTCCGGAGTTGGATCGTTGATAATATTGCAGTATCAAATCGTAAAAAAAAACAAAAACAAAAATTTCTCATTACAAAACAAAACTGTTTTACAATTCACATTACTTTCATTATAATTATTCTCATCGAATGGGTAAATAAATAGACTGCTAAGCAACTCAAGATCTCGATACTGCTTAACCTTTTTCATTTTTCAATTGATTTGTTGCATAGCATTACGAGACGTTTGATTCCAGTCAATTATTAGCCTACGCTTAAAGCCCGAAAAATGTCTCTTAAAATCTAAATAAAGAGATCTCCAGCTCCAACTGCAAACCCTTATACACGTAGGCTTACAAAAAATGCGCGTGGGGTCAGATTGCGGCCGTTTAATTAATATTCGTGCACAGCGGGTTGGCCCGTTTGATTATAGCGTTCCGGGAGATGTACTCTCTCTCTCTCTCTCTCTCTCTCTCTTGCCAGATAGGCAGACACCGCCATCGCTTCATATATTCATGTACGGAGTGAAGCAATGAGCATCACTTTAGCGCTTCACATATCTTTGAATCCGCAATGTGATCAAGGAAGATCCAAGACAATTCGAAGAAATATCTTTGATTAAACAAGTTGGCGATACAATTTTCAGACTATTTATCGTACTCAAAGGTATTTAAAGATTCAAAACCTACCCCATTATTTCAATCAAAATATGCTATTACATGTAAGAGTCTCGAAGGACTGTTGAAAAAACGAATCGACATAACGATCACAATTGAAATTCATGCAGTTTCGTGAATAACCGCATATTGTTTGTTTGCTGGTAGTGTTTAGACAGGCGAGAAACGCCAGTTGTATAAGAGAGCATCAGGAATACCGAGAGCGCGGGAGATGCAATACACATTCCAGTAACGTTAACTCCTTTGATATATATTGTTCTACAGACGTATACGTAACGAGAGTCAAACGTAACATCATAATCATAACCGGAGGGCTAAGCATGATCGTTCATACCCGTCGGGTCTGGGACTCTTCTTCATTCTCTGTAGATAGATATATATACATATACATATACTCGTTTACTCTTCCCTAAATTCAATCGAGATAGATATGAAATCATACGCGTCTGCCAAAACGTCCTTACGCTTCAGCAATATCAAAGAACTTGGTATAAATATAGTATGCGTAACCAGAGTCCTGTCATCGTTTATCTACAACACAAAGATCGATTTAAAACTTTTGTCCAAAGTGCATGGAGAGAACGAGAGAGAAAGAGAGAAAGTGTACTTGCGAAACAGAATAGTTTTACGCTCAACAAATTTTCATGTCGTACACAAACTTTGGCTTACAAATATCGTAATTCGCTCGCTTTATTTGTGTTTTTTATCGGATACACTTCTCGTCTTTGCCGGAATCTATTTTTCGTCGAAAAATTTACCAAGAGTAGTTAGTCATGGTCGAAACGATCATGGCAAATGTTGCGGAAAATGAGAAATTTGAAGAATTAAGAAAAATGAAGTTGATCGCAAAAGCAAAAATGAAGTTGATGTGATATCCAACATGATTTTTTCATCGTAATCATGGACTATCCTGATTATAAATAAGAGAAAAGCAAACGTTTAGTTGTTTTTAAGAAGAGGAATATTTTATTGATAACAGCCAGAACGGTAGTTTGAGAAAAAAAAATTATTCCACCACAAGATTTATTGCATATGGAAATAACCCAGGGAAAATACTCAACACAATAGAATTCTGGTATTTGATGGGATTCTTGAAGCTTTACGCCTGTTAATCTTGTCCCGAAAGAGATGATCGTTTAGATATAACCCAGACTTATATAAATATAAATACATAGATATATCCAGTAGTGCCTGGAACAATCATATATTTAGCGAATTTATTATCGCGAAACGGTAATACGCGGTAGCAACGTATTTATTAACGGAGATAGGACCGTGGCCGTTTCTTTTTACTCGCTTCCAATTACCCGGTTCTCTCGGGTGGTGGTGGCGGCTCGACGGTCCGCTCACTGTACCAATGTAAACGCTTTTTAGTTTAGTGGATCCTGTCTCATTTGGTTTTACGCCCAACATGCTTCGTTTTCAGTACAAATACACACTATTGAGCAGATACCCACTTCCGCATTCAATTCACACACGTATTTATGAATATTCTTTTTCTTCCGACGGGATATTCAACAAATAGACAATGTCGTATGGATGTTGAATGCGCAAACAAAGAATTTTCGTGTATAAAATCGATAGGCTCATAATTCGAAATAAATTTTATTTCGTAACCGCATATCGTGAAAAGCAAATTTTCCTTATAATTCTACAAAATAGAAGTGATCATTTTCTCGATTGAGGTCCGCATGATGGGAGTAATTCTCGCATTAATTATAAGAAGATCGAAATCCTAAAAATCTTGGAAATCTTGACAGAGATCGATTATTGAAAAATTTCAAAAATACTGGTTACAATAATAAACAACAGAGAAAAAAAATAAGTTTTTAAAATTGGCTCGCTATAGCAGCTGTAGACGGAAGCATATTGTCTATTCGTTCGTGTTCGCGTGTGTGTATGAATGTACTATATATGGCAGTAAACACGTTAGTCAGGGAGCGATAGTCAATGCAGAGGCAAGGATGTTGAATGAAAGGATCGGGAGACAAAGATGGTGTGCAAAGAAAGAAGGAGAGATAAAGAAAACGAGAGAGAGAGAGAGAGGGAGAGATGGAAAAAGCATAGAAAGATGGACAAGTAATGGAGAAAGAGAGAGCGAGAGAGAGAGAGGGATGAGAAGGAGGAAGATAAAAAGAGAGTTGGGGCAGTGCGTGTTGGCCGATAATGTAATAACGTATACCGTCCGAGGTCTACTTCATAAAGCAGCTCCAGGGATTGGAGGCTGTACTTCTCTGCTGGAACTTTTCGTACTTCCTCCCATTTGAAAATAAATGAATACATGTATCTATATATATATGTGCATGTATATATATGTTCTTGAGCCTCTTTATCTTCTTTATCCACAACCAGGTTTGTGCCACCTTAACGCGAAGAACGCGCCACTCAAGGATAGCAAAGAGAAAACTACTCTTTCTCTCTACTCCAACAGAGACATATCTCTGGACCGTTTCATCTTCTTTTCTTTGTTCCATCTCATTCCTTTCCCCCGAGAAATCACCATCCTCCTTTATGTTTATTTTTCCTCGTTTCGTGTCGATAGCAAAATCCTGATACTCCCTTATCTATCTCCAAGGAATCGAAGCGAGAGAGAGAGAGAGAACAGTTTTAATAAAACGCATTCGATTAAATCCGATAGAAAACCACGGCAACATCTAGACTTATTCCATCAAATTGTTGGGAAATTTGTGATAAAAGTTGTGTCGCAATTTTAAAAAAAATGGCTGGCATTATGATTTTGTAAAAAAATTTAGTTAAATAATTTCAGATATAATAATAGCATGCTCACCGTGTTCGCTGAAATCTTTGCTGCCTCTTTCCTTCGGTTTTAAACTAAAATGAAATATAAATATAATTTGAAAATAAAAGTAAGTAAATAAATAGAGAGAGAGAGAGAGAGATACATTTTTGCGATCGTGGTCGAATGAATTTGCGAGAGATCGAGGGAATGAAAGACTAAAGACTAGAAAGGCTTATATACATTTGGATTCTTCGGTCCATAGTGCAAAATGTTAGAGACCAAGTTATACGTTCGAACTAACTTGGCAATGCAGCGAGAGAGCGAGGAAGAGAAGGAGCGAAGGAAAGAGTTGGAAACCGCGCCCGGCACCGAGTGAGATATCGCCGGGGACCGGACGTATTTATGAGTATTGGCAGGCTTACAAACACGCCGTCCGCGAGCCGCCACCGCGATTCCTCCTCCTGGCTACTTCCACGTGTGTCTTTTACCTTTTTTTCGTTTTCTCATATCTATATATATATATATATATACGGCACTGTTCTTTTGGTGAATAAGAGAACGCCGCCAGCCACGTACAACCGACGGATGCTCCGCAATCGTCTTTTTATTTTCTTTTTTTTTCGATTCTCACTCCTTTCACTCTCGTCTTGCAAAGACGGAAGAAAAAAAACGCATCCTTTCGCTATCGAATACCGTTTCAAACCTCTATGCTAATGGCAGTGATCTATTTGTTTTTTTGTTTTTGTTTTTTTTTTTTTTTTCAATCAACGCGAATAAAACTCGATTACTTTTACCAATTGCAATTTTTCTTCTTTGTTACTCTCGTTGCTATTTCCACTCAATTTTCAAGCCGATTGGATTTTTATTTTATTTTTCATTTTCTTTTTCAAATGCTAGAATTCCTCGTTAAACGCTCGGTATTTTCATAACCCACAATACTTATACCACAACTATAAATGAAAAAATATACGTATGAGCAATTTTTTTCCAAATTCACGAAATGATTATAACGATTCGATCGGTGTTTCCATGAGTGAAAATTATGAGAAGAGCATCGATTGAATTCCCTCAAATATCCGGGGTTGTTTACGTTTTCTCAACTATTCAGGGGTGAAAGGATAAGAAAATGCGGCGAATCGGGTTGCCCCGTAGACAGGATCTCGAAGCAACATTAAGAAATTTCATAGAGGAGGACATAAATCGAGAATCTCGAAGCGTCGTGTGTCGATCTTTGTGTATGGAATGAAGGGAGGGTGTAACTTAGCTTTTCGGTCTGTTACAACCACACGTATAGATACATACATACGTATGTACAGTACACGGCTTGGGTCGACGATGATATATAAGGGATTTGTCTCCGCGGCAAAGCGTCGTGCCTCATGTCGCAAATATTAACTCTGATACAGGCCATTCATTCACTTAATTACAAACAGCCGTGATTTAAGGGAGGCTAGAACTGCGGGGGGTCTTTTGCCACGGTGTGTTTCAGGACCTCGTAGCAAACGGTCCACCGTAAACTCAAAGCTATGGTGAAGCTAGCACCTTTTTTATTTTCATTTTTTTTCTTCGTTTTTTTTTCATCGTTTAAGGTGTTTGAACGAGTCGCGACGTTTTTGAAAACGTCGCGCTGTTTTGCCTCGTTTGTCAAAACATGGCCTTTGGGGCATCCTCCGTTTCATTTATACATTTTTATCCTTTCATTTCGCCCGGAGAAATTCAATTTATTTTCCAATTAACATATACTACATTTTAATATGATTCCATCGAGTTTTGTTTTAATTACTGATATAGATACACACCTACACACAAATGTACGAAATGATATATTTTGTACACGTATTATTTTTAATTGATTCGTTTGGTTTTAGTTATGAAAATCGAACGAGATGACTGGTAATGAAATAAAAAGTTGAATATTAAAGTTGAACGAATCGCGCACAGACAAAGTATGATTCTTTGCTCAATCACAAATTTGAAGGGTAGTTTTTTCGCGCTCCGAAGTTTAAACGTTACGTACCGATGTACGAAGATACAGAAGCAAGCATGTAGTACGGAGAAAAAGAAAAAGAAGGAAGAAATACCCCCGAGGGGAATGGTAAAAGGAATGTCTATATGAGAGACGAAAACGAAGCCGAGAACCAAGTGAACGCGGTGACGCGTGAGTCTGCACATCGACCAAAGGAAAGATTAGCGACGCTCGACTTTTTCGTCAAAAAGAAGAAAAAATAAAAATACCGGCTAACTCCGCTTTGATATGTATCCTCTCTCCGTAGTTCGTCCAGAAATATCTCCCCTCCCCCTCCTCTCTTCCTCGTGATTTCTTTCTAGATTTCGCAAGAGAAAATGTAACATCAACATCCCTCTCGAGGACCGTCTAATACTAGGCTGTTAGACACTCGTTCCCATCCTAAAAAATAAACAAAGCGTATGAGATTCACGGATACATTCATTGTCAAGTGTGAATACACGACAGTACCTGATGGGGTAGAAACGTTCAATTAATCCTTCCAATACAAGAAAGTTGCATTTTTTTGCAATTTTAATATCCACTGATAGCGAAGAACCTTGAAATTGGGTGGTATGATTATTTACTAACATTTTTTAACTTTAGGATTCACATTCTGATAAATTGTGATAAAAAATCGTCGAAATAAGATTTCTATGATTTCAACGTTAAGAAATAATACATTTAAAATCTTGATGTTACTATCATTCAGATTGCCATGAAATTTTCATTCGAATGTTTGCTGAGCCGAGCCATTGAGCACTATGACGAATTGTTATTTTTTTTTTTTTTTTTCCATTGAGAAGTTTTCAGGTTCCCTTGTAAAGTGTATGGCGAATGAGAATATAAGCGTAATTAATTTTTATTATACCGTTCCGGCTAAACGAGGCAATATAGACATCAGTAGGAACATTTACTTCAATCGGTACACAAAACAGAATAATAATAATAATAATAATATTCACACTTTGGAAATCTAAAATTTCGTGATTACAACCTGACTCGATGTCGGGATGAAAACACGCATGCTCTCATATATAAGGTCCGTTAAAGTCGCTGCTGCCAGTGCATGCTCGAGTATTATCCTCCCTCCCTCTGTATTCCTCTCTCTCGCTCTCTCTCTTTCTCTCAACCTCCCCGTAACTCAAGCGATTGCGTTATGATACGCGAGAGATTTAACGTGAAGTGGAGACTCCCTCATCTTCAGCCAAGAAGAAGAAGAAGAAGAAGAAGAAGTAGAAGGAGAAGGAGAAGAAGGAAGGAACGTTAAGGAGGATGAGGAAATGCGCCACAAGGAGATACTCCGGTATGCATGAAAGGACTCTCATCCTCATTTCTCTCGACCTCACTCGTTCCCGTGATCTTCCTTACCCTTTCTACTTCCTTCACATATCTCTCGTTTCAAGAGTGCGCTCCTGCTGCTGCTCCCGCTGCCGCTGCCGCTGCCTCTCCGAGGATAGTCCCATGAAATTCGAGAGAAAGAGAAAGAGTAAGAAAACGGGGACCCCATGTCAGCATCCCTGATACCTTACACATATATCTATATGTATATTAACTACTATACTAATATATACTGTATATAATAATACATATATATAATACGATGCTCGTGTACAAAGTACAAGCACCCCTACGAGCCCTCTTACATCCCTAACTGCCGAACTTATGACCGAGCCCCAAACTCTCAATAACGTTTGCCTTTTGATTCGCGTCAGCCACTTTGCCTCTCCCACACACAAATTATTATTTTAGCCTCTCATTCACGTACGAGCTATATATAAATCCTATATATCCTATCCATTCTCCAAGCATAAGGAGCTAATACACCGACCTTTGTGTGTTCCTGAATTCGAGCCACTTCTAACTTGCCCCACCCCATCGGGTATAAAACAACTGAGGAGCCTACACTCATTTTATTCCAATACTAATCACTTTAATCATTTCTAGAAATAATTATCAATAAAAACAATTTCGATTCTGCTGTTACTTTTTTCATTCGAAATAAATTTTTTTCTATTTCATCAAGTAACTTTTGTGAAGCCTCTTTTGTAAAACACTGTGATTTCGTCGAGTTTCGAAATAGAAAAAATTTAATTAATTCATACTTTATTATGTCATTGAGCTTAGACATACTCACACGTCGATGGCCATTATGTTCATATAAAGGGCTTGTCGAAACGACAGCCGTTATCATTTCATTACGGGAATAGCTCTTCACCGGGCGAGCTGGATAATTGTTAAGAGTAGCCCTCTCGTCGTTTTACCGTGTTATCCCAAGGCTTAAGTTATTAATAAAACGGTCGTTTCGCGCCTACTCACTGGTACTCGCGCTCTATAACTCCCCTCTCTCTCTTATATAAATTTCTTCCCGTGTTTCTCCCTGAATTCCCCGTCAATTATTAAGCTTAAATATTTTCAACTTAAATTCTTGGATCAATTTCACAATATTTTTTGTTCAATCAGTACTTAACATACAATAACAATAAATAATAATTATTAAATTGACTCGATGAGTCGGCAAAAAAATATCATCGCGTATCTGATACACGAATTCGGAGATTCAACCGAGATTTCCGGATTACAACAGTTGTGGCTAATACGAAAGTCAGCCTTTCCATTTTGTTCGGTCATACATATAATAAAAATAATATACACGTAGATATTCGAAATAAAATGCGGTTCAACCCTTTCGCGAGGTTCAGACACTTTCTTGCCGAACCGCAGAGAGTAAAAGTGTCGAGAAAGAGAGAGAGCGGAAAGGGAGGAGAGCGCCGGTAATTTAATTAAATCCGGATTAGTCGACGCGTGATGCGTTCAGTGCCGAAAGAAGGGGTTCTCAGAAATGTATACAGATATACTCATGTACACGCATACAAATAATTATATAGGATACTTTGGACAACAGATGATGCGCCTTTCGTTTCTCGTGGACCATTATTACAGAGCTAAATAAACATACTTGTGCTTATTTCCTGCCGATTAATTATCGTGACTAATTGACTATGCTAATTCTACGCGTTTTATAACGGCACAACTCGTTGTGACCCTTTTATGAGATAAATTCAAAAAATGCAGCTTACGAATCGGGTGAAACTTATGCTCAATGAATTTTTGCGACTGATACAAGATAGCACGGCTTTTGTGCGATATACTTTGCCAATTAAACAGAAAACAATAAAATTATATAAAGTATTAGCAATATTATTCGGAAATATAATATAAAATTTGACCAATTGCCAGCAATAAAAAGCAGCGATTATTCGAAATATTAAAAAATAAATTCATGCGATGCACGCGAGGGACCTCTAACGCGTAAATCAGGGAACATTTGTTTCACGCCAGCGTTTCTCTCTCTATTATTATTATTTCTCCTTGTATTTTTGTTTTGCAACTGGCTTACGCGTTACAAGGCTCGGTTACGAAACTCACTTTTAATTAAAGATACGGAATCGCGCTCTGTCCCGACGAAGAAGCTTTTCTCAGAATCTGTATTTTATAAGCATTCGCGACCTCTTTCCCGCGGGAAACCGCGGCTCTGTGAGAGAGGAAAAGCCAAAAAGTACGAAGCTGCTGTATTACACGAAGCTCGAGGGTGGGGGGAGATCGCTAAGGGTAAATGATAGCGCGGTTATGGTAACTGCCTTGCAAGCTTTCGAGAGATACTTTTTAAAAAGCGTTTACGACCTCGCTCGTGCTCGTGTCCTCCACTGAGATAAATAAAAAGAGGAAGCAGGGAGAGGGAGGAGCGTCGGAGGTTAAAGAAAAAAACCAGAGATCGTTCCACACTTTTTCCATTCTTTCGTCGTCCGAAAAAACGATAGTTGAAAACTCGCGAGATATTTGCGAGAAACGAGGTGCAATTCTCACCCTCATTTTCTTCACTGTGAAAGGGCTGCTCTCGTGTTTTCCATTAATTACGAATGTTCCAACCGTGAAAACTTTAAATGGCCTACGACGTACTTTAAACCGTAATCTCACTTTTTCTCGAGCTCTTATTCACCACCAATCTTCTACAGCTATACACCCCACCCACACACTTTTATTTATTTCATTAACTTATCTTCTCATTTTATTTCGTCAATTCGCTTTATTACCATGGGTAACGATACAATTTTGTTCCATTATTTTTACACTATTTCATCGTCTATGAGGTATTTTGGTATGTCCGACAAACAAAGCCAATGAGTTTCGAAAAATATCGACTCGTTATCAAGCTGCATTTCTATGGAATTTTTATAATTCCTCGAAAAAAGACTTTAATACCTGTGACATTTTGTTTTGTACAAATGTAAAACACCTCGGTTCGTAAATCGACGATTTGTTTCTACTTTGGAGAAACTACGAGCGGAAAAGCTCAACGTATCGAGAGATCGAGCGACGGCAAGACATAAATTTGCGTGGCTACTTAATTGAATGGGGAAAAAGAGAAGATACGAAGGGATGAGAATAGATGACGAAGGGAAGAAAATGGAGACCGAAGGGAGTTGGACGTTTGGAGTGAAAGAGAGAGAGAGAGCGTCGGTCCTCTTCCCGAGGACAAAGACTCGAATATATGAGTAAGAACAGAGCGTAATGTAATTCGCTCTCTTCCAAACTCGATATATGTTAAACTTTGGACGAATTCCATTCGACATTCTTCAAATAAATGTCCGAAATAAGGAACAAAAAGGGCTCTCTCTTCGTACGACAACGTCGATACACTTTCTTATTTGTATAATTGAAAAATGCAAAGTTTCTAAAAAGCAGTATCGCAGTGAAAAAGAAAGAAAAAAATATGCCTGATAACTATGAATGTATAATATTGTGAATAAACGAACGAGTTTTTGAATGAATTCACAATTTTTTCAAATATTTGATGTCTCCCTGTAAAATATTGTTTTACCAGATGAGCTTAATATATTATTTTGGTCCGTCGGCCCATAACTCGTTGAACGGAGAGGAGAGAAACCGAGGAATTTGAAAAATTTCCAAGCGGTGAAGCATAAGAATATGACCAAATGTTTCGTATCACAAGAAAACTTGTGTATCGTCCTCTCTCTCTCTCTCTCTCTTTCTTTCTAAGCGAAGAATTCTTCCGAGGCCTGTGAAAATACACGATGAACGATACCCGTAAGGGACTTCCGGATACGCTGCGGTTATTTTGTTTGGCTCGAGTCTCTCTCGGACCCGAAGAGATATGGATATATGTGTTTGCATACCAAGAAGGGATTTTATTCGTCGCGAAGTACGTTGAGTAAGACGCGTGTCGACTATCATAGCTCAACACACTCGTAGCTCAAAAACCGAGAGACGCCAATGATTTTTTTCCTCCTTTATTTTTTGAGAGAAAAACGATCCCTCGCACGTACTTGCTCCCGTAAATAAATAAATATCTGAGAGTGAGTAGGCGCAGCTGTTGACCAAAAACTTTCCAACTCATTCGAATAACAGAATTTTTCATAATTTACAACAATACTCGCTGATTTATGACTGTAGAAATAAAATATATATATATATATATATATCAGCGTTCATGTTCTTTCATTATTTCATTCATAATCATTCTGTTTGAAAATTAATCACTCATTTTTTCTAAATATATGTTTATATCTTAAATATATGTTTTTTTATCGAACATGCAGACTCTAAATTCGTTCCCAAAGCAGCAAATGATTTCTGAAAAACAATCGGAGTTAGATTTTATTGAAATTTCGTTTGACTTTTTCAACACCTGATACATAATAAAAAATAATATACGCTCGTACACATTAAAAATGAATTTCGGTTGAACTTTTTGCTCAATTTAGTATTTTCATTGAAGCTGACGTCGGAGTTCCTTACTCAACCAATAGTTCCACGATCCGGATGATGTAATCGTTAACCCAATTAACGTTATCGCGTATACTCTAATGAATCATACACCCTCGCTAAAATATCATCACTCTCGGAACGAAAAAAAAATTACTCGATCATAATGCAATTTTATTGAGCTTTTTGCCGGTCGGTTTTTCTGTCTGACAGGCAAAAAGAAATTCCCGTCGGATCCGTCGTGCTGTCCGGTATGCAGCGTCACGGTGAGACCGCAGGAACTCGAGCAGCACTTTGCCCAGGAGCTCGATCGTTTGTACAAGGTGTCGACAAGTAATTCCCGACCGAGGCAGCGATCGGCTATCGGTCCACCGTCCGGTCATCATCCGGATCATCAGCACGCTCCTATGCTCCATGCACCGTCGGCTGCCGACGGCACGCCCCAGGGACGATGGGAAACTTACAAAAGGATCAAGGCGAATCGTCAGGTAAGCAAATTTTTTCAATTACCAATTACCAACCCTTTCCTTTCATCGTAATTAATATTTCTTTTAATTTGAATTATTAATTGGCATTTTTTTTTTAGCTATTTTAACGTCCAATCATTAAAGTCATATTCGCTAATGGTGCATGAATATCGAAATATTAATTAACATTGCTACGATACGAAAAATATTTTCAATTGTTTTTCATCTTATAAAGCATTTGTCATCCATTGCGATCATCGGTCGATGTGAAAACTTGCTACGATACGGTAATATCGTTTGATGAAAAAATAATTCGAGCACACTTCCAAGCAGATTTTAGTTCATAGAATAAGAATCACTTTTGTAGTCATATGAACTCGTAACGTTGTTAAAAACTGGTCAGTATTGAAAAATTGAATGTTTGCAATATCGGATTCGTTTTTTTGTTGGAAAACCGAGCTTTCAAATTTCTGATCAGCCTGATTCGATATACACCGATAAGCTTATTTTTTTTTGTTTGTCAATTTTTCTTTTGCATTATCCGCTCGAATACTTTAACAATACGATATTTAGGCGAGAATCCGCGTGAAGAACAGGAAAAGAAAAGCCGACGAGCCCGCTTGTCCGGTATGCAGCGAGCGGCTCTCCGGCACACCGGAGGAGCTCAATCAGCACGTTGAACGTTGCCTGAACAAGCACAACGGGGGTGCTAATCCATCGAGGCATAATCCAGCGACTGGTAGCATAGACGAGGAGGAAGTTGACGTCGAGGGAGACGCTGAGAGCTTCGAGGAGTACGAATGGGCCGGTCAGAGAAGAGTTCGAGCGACTTCGATGCTCGTCGGTGGTTTTTCCGGTATTAAATCTTAATACATTTTTCATAAACGATTTAAATCGTTGAAATTCCTATTTAAAAAATCATTGTTCAGTGAATTCGGGACAATTTCCCTATAGTTTACAAGGGAAAGGGTTTACAATTTTTTTTTCTAAACTTCGCATCACTTTGAACACGAATGAATATACGAATAAAAATGTGTAGAGTTGAAAAATAATATTGATCGTTGGAAATAAGGATCATCGAAGTAATTTTTGTGATTAACAATGTTCAGCAGTGGGATTAGCGACATCGAGTAATCGCGGTGGCGGAGGAGGTGGTCAGGGTGGAAATCAGGAGGACGACGACGTCGATCTGGTGGTTGACGGTGACGACGCTGCACAATTTGGTCCAGCTCAATATTCAGAAGCGGATGTTGTAGCACCGAGGGGCGAAGGAACACCGAGGGAACAAAAAGAGCGTGACGCTCTTCGCGAAGCTGTTATATCGCCGAACGCACCTTTGACACCGCACACACCGCCGGACCAGCCTCACGGTGCTCAGGTTGAGGTCAAACCGGAACCTGGAACAACCGCGAATTCACCAAATTCACCGAGTTCGACACCCCTCAATCTCGAGACCGAAGAGAGTGGTATTAGCTCGACGAGACGGGACATCGTCGATGCACCGGTCGTAGAAGCTCTTCGCGGT
Source organism: Campoplex capitator (assembly GCA_037576405.1). NCBI lineage: Eukaryota > Metazoa > Arthropoda > Insecta > Hymenoptera > Ichneumonidae > Campoplex > Campoplex capitator. The sequence continues at coordinate 18,968,101 of JARBWI010000002.1, read as the reverse complement.
CGGATTCGCGAACTCGAGGCTGAAATGAGAGGTCAACTCTTCAAATGTCTCATTTGCATGGTGAGTCTGAAAAAAAATATCTAATCCGTTGGTCATGAAGTAGAAAGGCGATCGATTTATGACAACTTTGCCGATCAAAATCACTACTAACAACGTATCTCTTGGGAAAAATATTATTTATTTATAGAGCATTTTCAAACATCGCTTATTAAACAAAAATGTCTTGATCTGTTTGCAGGAACAATATAAGAAGCCGGTGACTTCGGTATGTTGTTGGCATGTACACTGCGAGCAATGTTGGCTTCACACATTGGTGAGTTGAGCTATTTGTCAAATATTCCTACACCGCAGAAATTGCGGCTACGTGTTGTGCAATGTGCACTCCGAACTTGTGCTTTGCTCGATCGATAAATAATTCAAAAACTTGAGGGAAAAGAATTTGAAAAATTTCAATAAGCATTCAAGGTGAAAAATAAAATCTTTACCGCAACTAACGGTATCTATTCTTTGCAGGGTGCGAAAAAATTGTGTCCTCAGTGTAACATGATAACGTCACCGTCGGATCTTCGGAGGATCTATATGTGAGCTATGTGCGCCGGTACGAGAATGCCCTGCAAGGAATTGAAAAACGAGGGAGAAACAAAAATTTCAATCGTCGAACTCGCCACGAGTGGGAGCCTCGTTGAAAAATCAAAAATGCAGACGTCATCGAACCGCGTAACTTGTACATTTGTATATTAAAATTCTATCACGTAAGTTAACAAACTCCGACGTACCGTTGAATCGTATCTAGCATCTAGTAAATTAACTTCTAGGAATTATGAATGAGAAAAAAGTGAAAAAAAAAAAATAAGGGATGAGGAATAAATAAATAAATATTGAATCGTCCGCGCCGAGTCCTCGACGAATTAATCATTTTTAACGTCGAATATGCACTCACCCAAACATCTCTCGTACTCCGAACGAAGGAGAAAAAAATAAACGAACGAATATCAAGACTCGAAACAAAAATGCACACAGAGACCAAAAAATCTCGAAATTAAAAACAAATACAAAAAAAACCGTTTATAGACAAATGGTCCGAGAAGGCTTAATAAAAATGTGTTCTATCGGTAGAAAAATAAAACATGAATCTTAAAAATTAAAAACAAAGTAATACTAACAACAACGAGCATTTCGACGAAAATACTGACCTAGTCGGAATACCATGACAAGAAACAAAAACGACGGATCTATGTGTAAATAATTGACGAATTTCATTCATAGCCAGAAACAAAAAATATTCCGATGTTCTGTATTCGAAATAAATGAAAAAAAAAAGGGAAATAAGAGAATGAAAAATTGTGTTGTTTCCATTTCTTTATGTTTATGTTTGCCGGATGCATAAAACAAATCGATTTCCAACGAATTTCCCATCCACGAATGAAAGATTATGATGATGATTATTAATTTCACTCATTTCCGGTCACCTTTTTATAAAAACCCTGATTTCACCCGCGTTTCCTAATTATATGTATCCAATATCCCGGACCTGCCAGAAAATGAGATTCTGCAACGGATCGAGTTCGTATTTTGGAAGCTCAACCCGAAGTATTTGGTGAAAGAAAAAAAAACAAGATGGCAGCCGTTGGAGCAAAAATCCTGGCTTCATTTCCGGCGATGAAAAACGATGCGACTGACTTATCTGGTAAAATTTCTCTTGTGAACGTTGCACCTCGGCGTAACCCTAATTATGATTAGAGGTAGCGCTCGAGAAAGGGGGAAGTATCGAGATCCTGTAGGTAAAAGTTTCCGGTTCGTTAACGAATGGCTGGGAGCTTCTGTTCCACAAGAAAATTTTACAAAATGGCGTTTGTTGGGCGCGGCTTGGATGCTTCTCGGTAGTTGTAACGGTCCTAGCTTTTTTCACCCCGCAGCCTTCTCCAATGGAATATTACAGTGAAAAAGTGAGTCCCGCCCTTTTAGCACTATATACAACAAACGAAAAATACAACTTAAAGTTTCAACATTTACGTTATGTCAGAATAGTGGTGCGAGTTTCTGGTTGAAAAGGTTTTGTTTTCCTTCACAAATAATAGATAAGAGAGATGCATTATTTCAATGAGATAAAAGATTGAAATCTATCAGGAGTAATGGTAAAGTTGATGATAGATAACACCAAAGAACTTGATTAACATGAGCAAAAAATATTTACTTCATTTTTTGACCAACGAATTTGTCACGAGTTGGTTCATCCGATTTCATTGACTGAAAGAATTTTTTTTTTTTTTTTTTTTACTCGTATTGTGCCAACATTGATTCTCATACAATGTCAGACTTTTCAAATCGTTGCACAGCGGGAATAAGAAATTGAGACATTGAACGTGTCAGAATCCAACGCATTTTTCCCCAAAGATAGTATATAGAAAGAAATATGGGAAAACGAGAAAGATAAAGAGAGGATAGTAAGAGAGAAGAAAAGTCTGTGAAAAGGTCAAATCGAGGATGGGTCGGCGTGTCTGTCGGGCTTAGCAAACTGTAAAAAAAAAAATCCGACGCTTGAACCTCCACGTGAGGAGGGAGAAATAGAGAGGGAGAAAGACAAAGTGGTGGGGAAAGAGTAAATGCGAAAGCTCCGCCTCTCGGTTTTCCTCCGGATAGAATTTTGCACCTATAATACGTTCTCACGATCCCTTTCTCTTTTCCTCACTGCCTTTTCTACTTACGGTATAGACCTACCCCATTCCCCAAATCTTCAATATGTTTTTTGGAACTTTTTATTGCTGGCAGACATTTTTTTTAAACCAGATAAAAAAAAAAAACACGAAATGAAACGAAGCGAGCACCGACTCGACATTTGAACAACTCAAAAATTTGATGCTTTCTTCATAACAGTAATTTCTATTGACGTCAGACTCAAGTCACGGGCCGGATACTTGCTCTTCGGAAGTCACGAAACGAATTGACAACGCTCCAAATAATATAATAACGCACAAATAAATAATATTCAAAGAATTAGGCCGGAGAGAATGATAAATCCTTCCAATATTACGGTTTGTTGAAAATTTTCAGTAGAATGAAAGTAAAATAGAATAAAAAATGTTCTCCGAATGGACCCATAGCGCTCGAAAAAATGATGAAGAAAACAAATTGTTGGAAAGAAGCTTTAAAAAAAAAGATGAAAATTGAGTCGAATGAGCTGTCCAAAATTGGGACCCAGTTCCAACTGGCTCGAACGTACGAGTCGATAAACTGCATGACCCGCGGGCGATCGGTCGTTCGGGGTCGTTGACATTTTTGGCGAATGTCTTCATTGTAATGGGGGAGTGTGCTAAAAGTGTATTATCCGCTGCAACGTCGATCGATGTCGATGTCAGGAGAGGAATGATGATAAGGAATGTGCAGACGGATGGAAAAATGAAGAAAAAAGAGAAAAAAAAAATGGTCGGAAAGTTGGAAGAGACAGGAGAAAATATTGCTGAAGCGCGTCAAACGAAGATCCGAAGGGGTCGCCCCGTCCTCGTCTTCCTATGGAAACCAAAATAAAAAAATTGAAAAAAAAAAAAAGTATATGAAGAGAGAAGAATGGAAATTTGCTTTTTACGGGGTGGGGGAATTTGGCGAGGTGATGCACCCTTCTCCCTTCCGCCGGTTTTTCCCTCCGTCTCAATCTCGCTCCTCTTCTTCTTCTTCTTCTTCTTCCTCTCAGTCCCAGCCTCCGCGCATCTCCATCCTTTCTCTCTTTCTCTTTTATATAACGAGAGCCAGAGATCGGTGGTGGAGCATGCATTCGTTGAACGTTTCTGCGCAACGCGCTTTTCGGATTGCCCGTCGAGGTAATACGAGAGCTCTCGCTATACTTGTGTGGAATGTTCGTGGCGGAGCTACGAGAAGCACCGCCCATCGTCCTATCCGAAAGCAACATCGTGCTAATATTCTTCAAGTTGTCCTCCAACCCTCGAAGAGAGATATCAGATATCAAGAGCTTGGGCCGGGCATGAGAAACCAGCACCTACGTACACCGTATGATACGTTAAATCATTGGAAGCGGGACCACAAAAAAGAGAGACGAGAGAGCGAGTCAAAGGAAGGGGATAAATCTACGTTTATTGTGCGAGAAGAAGAGAGAAGACAGAGGTGATAGGTATTCTTGGTACATACCTATGTATATGAAAGAGGTAAAGGCGCGGCTCGATCTCGGGGCTGCGCGTCCCTCTCTCACCCCAAGAATATATTCACAGTGAAAGAACAGGTGTGCGCCCAATGTCGACTTTAGGAGATCGACTTGCGCAATATTGCATATTGCACCATCGGCCTCCTCCCCTTTTCGCGAGATTTTTTTCTTTTCTTCGTCTCTTTCTACTTCCATTCTGGCGCATCTACCGCAACGATAAAAAGACAGGTGACAGCAAAAGCTTTCTGCAGTCGATAACAGTTGAAATTTGAACGAAATTATAATCTATCGACCGGAAAGAAATTTTGTAAATTCTGATGAGACAAAAAAAATGCTGCACCATGCGAACTCGCAATTTTTTAATACTGGAAATATATATTATAATTCACAATAACAGGACTAATCGATTCATTTCCCAACCTACTTTTTTTCCAATTTCTACAAGTTCTATAAAATACTTACGATGAATTTCGAGCAAACTTGGCGGTGCCAACCCCCAATGGCTGTTCCCACATCGAATTATTTCTTATTTAAAAAAAAACCTAAAGCTAGCATCCAACGACACTGACGAAAGAATAAACTTTTGGAGCTGATATTTGAATACATATTCCAATTTTGGGTTTTCTCGAAGTATCGAAATTTTCTTGCAAGTTTTTAATCATGTACCAAGTATAGATTCAAAATTGAAATATCAAAAACGTGGATACGAATAATAGTTTCTCGTAGTGGCAATCTATGAGACACCATATATCCATTAACTCATAGAAATTTTTCATTAGAAAAGGAACGATTGGAATAGGCCAACGACACTATTGTCACTAAACTTCCATGCAATATGGTTAGACTCTTATACTCCCACGAAATACTCCAGATCCTCCAGGACTTTAATAAATATATTGTATTTTATTTCTATTCTAATTTTATAACAGACTGTATATATATATGTATGTGATATATTTTCATTTGTATGCTCTAATTATATTCATTAAAAGGTAGTTAGCATGTAAAATGATATAATAAAAGATGCACGCGAATATAAACGATTTTTTATATTTGTATATATTCGCTCGCAACTAATACACATATAATTTTTGTTTATGGCATGACGGGAAAAAAAATTATGCTTAAACATGCTAATTTCCGACAGAGAAATTTTCATGACGAATATATATCGTTGAATTTAGGTATCGAAGGCACGTTGGTATTGAATTCATAGATTTTGTTGTTTATATTCGTCGTTCACTTCGGTAGGCCCAATTTGAAACGTTGATTATTGCATTCACGCGCGTCACGTCGCAAGCTTCACAATATATAACTATGATAATAATAATAATAATGTCATTGATTCCTTCGATTTGTAGGAGATTTCTTTTCATTGTTCTTTCATATTATTTTATTTTGTTTTATGATTATAAGAGAATTTATATTCGGAGCTGGGTAAAATAGTTTTCGTTGTATGAATATTTTTATGTTCGAAAGATTATTTCAATATCCGAATCACAATTGACTTCGAGCCCAGCGTTTTAATTCTTTCGTGTTCAAAATAGTATCTCAAAAATATTTATCATTTTCTTTCGTCATTTTCATTATTCCTCGTCGCGTCGTTCCCGAAACTTGGAAATATGTCTAGACGTCGACCTTGTAAGGTGATCCGGGAATATGATCGTCTCCCCATTTGACTATTACGATATATTCGCCCCTCTCTCGTACCAAATAGCTCACGTTGTAATTATTGCGACCAGTATGCTTGACGAAAACTTCTTCGCAGGGTCCCTTCGGCCCGTGAATTCCCACGAAAATGATGTTGTTACCTGCAAATTATCAAATCCAAAAACAAATATTATCGACCGTGGGTAAGGTAGAATGTTCGCTTTGTCGATAAAGCGAAAAAGAGCATTGGATTCTTCGAACGAAGAATCGAACTGGATAAAAATGTTATTGTCGTTATTGTTGACTTACCGGCATCACCAGCGTTCACGGTAAACTGATTCTGCTTTCCGAGGTAGGCTTTTTTCAATCCCATACCCTTGCTCGTTACTTTACTCGCGTCTGATTTGAACAGCGGCAAAACTGGACCTGTCTGTTTCGATTTTGAAACCTTCGATACCGTCTCGACGATAATCGAACTTGTTTCTTGAGCTCCTCTCTCGGCGAGATCCGCACCTGAAATTCGTATTCGTATTCATTCCTATTCTTCGATTAATCGAGGTACCAAAATCGCTGAAAGCGAACAATCCGCAAGAGCGAGCAGAAAGTTCAGGTTTTTCCATAAAAAATTATTTTACGATGCGTAAAAAGAAACAATTACACGAATACCTAGGATATGAAACGAAAGCTTACCGGTTGCTGTGACCTTGTACGGTGAGCCGACGATGTGATATCCGTTGTACTTGATGCTGACATAATAATCGCCGGGTACGAGAGGCGTGTATCTGACCTTATAACCTTCCTCGACTTCGGTACAATCCATAGCCACTTTGCTAGGACCGTCAACCGTAACGGCAAGAGCTCCGGAGCCTGCGTTACACGTGTCGATAATGAAGTCGGTTTTTTGGCCGGTTTTTATCTCTTTAAGACCATTGCCAAACGCATGCAACGCAGCTGGATCGGCATCGACTTTGCCGACCTTGACGCGGTACGGACTTCCGTTTATGTGAACCCCGTTAAATTTGATGTGGATGTTGTGTATTCCATTCTCGCGAGCCATAAATCTCACGGAATATTCCTCTGCGTCGATCGACTGGATGAAACAATCGTCCTCTATTCCACTCGGTGACACAATCTGCAAACATTCATTTTTAGTTTTTCAATATCCCTCCGATTTTCTTCCAGTGCGTCTCATATTGGAGCTGATAAATCATTCTCAATGTTGTAACAAAATTGATTTTTTAACAGCAATTAATTTCGATTAATTATTGATCCGAAACATTGATGTACATAATTGTTTTAATCTATTGGAGAAAAGTCGAATATCGGTATGAGTGGAATATCTAGAGACGCGGTTTAGTGAAAATAATCCACTCTTGATATTTTCTCGTTTTGCAAGTATTCGTGCCGCCCAAATTATTATATTTCGGTATCTAAAATTACTAGTCACGGGAATGTTTATTGAGTATTATTCTGAACGAGAAATAATGGCATCGCAAAAATATCCGAAGGCGTGACTCAAACGGCATAAACTTCGATAAAACGTGAAACAATTTTTTTTGTCAAATTTTCGTCAAATGTAGAGAGAATCATTGCTCATGGTTTATTTTCAAGTCAATCGACTTGTTACAATTTGTCATTCCTAAAAGCGATATTGTTTCAAAGCTGCAGCTGTAGAAATAAGACGAGACCTTGAAGGGCCGACGATTTGGAACGCGTGATTTTTCCTCTAGTGATGAAAACACGTGATACATATATATATATATATATATATATATATGCAAGGACTACCCACGCGCTGAATCTCTTCGATGCGGCATTAGTTATTTCGCAAAAGCCACGTTTTATTTTGGTCCTTTGCTTTGCGCAATCTCAAAGTGTCTCACGCGGATGAATCATCTCCGGTGTATACGTATATGTGGGGAAAGCCTAACAGGAGTAGTATTATTCTCCCGACAGTGTGTGAAAATATCGATGAATCAATCATCGCTCGATTATTTCGTCTAAATATATTCTTTTTTAATTTCCAAAACGCTTTTTGTCGGAGTACATGAAAAAAATCTAGTATTTTGTAATAGGTGCTGGGATCGAAAATAACGGATTCCTCATTATTTATTATTATTAATATGAATTTATTAAAAATGTTGGTATTCGTAATTACCTTGGCATCGAGTTCGCCCTTGGCTCCGTTCTTACGAACAAGGAAAGTTGCAGGTTTATCCGGCTGTACACCACCGTCAGGAAATTGTGCTACTTCAAGCTTATGAGCGTCTCCCATCGCCGGTGAGATGTAAAGTTTGTGCGGAGAATCGGGAATGTGCTGATCGTTGAATTTTATTCCCACTCTATAGTCACCTGAAATTTTTCAAATTTGACTATTTTACTCCAACTATTTTTACGAAGAAATCGCGAATAAGTGAAAAAAAAAGTAAAAAAAAAACAACAACAACAACAACAATCAATAGAACGGCACGCCGTTATCGCCGAGGATAGTTGAAAAAATTAAATAATTGAAAAATAGAAAGAATCGTTGAAATTGGATGAGAGTGTTTCATCAATAATAGTTTCATCAATAATAGAAAAACTCGAATTTGTATGTGAACAAAATTAGAATTTCTTGAATGTTGGCGAACACGATTGCATAAACATTTTATGAAACAAAGATCAGTTTCATGAAAATAATGAATTTCCATGTGTGTTTCTTAAGGACAAACTGACCATCGTCGTCGCCGTCAGATTGAGGACCATCGTTTCCCAGTAGTACAATGTTCTTGCAAGCGGTAAAGGTGCCCATGTCGTAGAATTGTATTCGAAAAAGCCGAATAACAAGTTGCGGTATGCGAGAAGAAGAGAAGAAGAGAATAAAAGATAGATTGTAATCGAAACGAATAAATTCTCGTTGACGAAACGAACAGCGCGAAAGTGGGTCAAGAAATGAGAGATTCGTCAATAAGATGGCAGTTGCAGGAAAACGCAAATAAGAGGCACGCACAATTATACATATATACTATGTGTGAATATACATATATATCCTCTATCTTTCTCTTTCTCTGTCAGTCCGTTCGGTTTCGTCGCGGTTCGAACCGATTCCCGAAAATGCTCGAATACTTGTTCACGAAAATTTGCGCCTCCGAACTCGAAGCTCACCGAGAATCTTCCGCTTGTGCCACTTCTCTTCTCCGAGAAGTAAAACCTTCGGATATTCATTCTCGATGCTGCTACACATTTGTAACTCCTATACTCTTTCAACGTCCAAAAAGCTCGCTACCTCTCTCTCTCTCTCTCTTCTTCTCGTTTTATCTCGGTCCCTATTCTGCCTGAGACACTGATGTATGTACGTATATCAGACAAATATAAACCAGTAGATGATGTTGAACGTTCCGAAGCTAGAAAGAGAGAGCTTCGATCAGAGCTATAGCCATGGTAAGGCAACTAACACACTCGGCGCCAAAATATGAATCCGTCCAAACGAATATAGAAACGGGTATTTTGGGATCGTGGCGATGAGAGAGGAGAGCACAAACACCACAACCACGAGCACCACGTTATGTTTCTGAAAAAAGCGTGGGAATAACGATCCTGAGCCTCATCCCCGATCACGTAGCGACAAGTTAAAAGAGAACACGTTGAAAACGATGAAAGTTTGAAACAAATATTGGGTCGTCGTACTCGCCTCCATCGTCCTACGTAAATGCATCGAAACAGAAATGCTACTTATTTAGCAATACAGCGGTGTAACAATTTGGAGTTACAATATTCTTTGAAATTAAAAATTGTTCGAAAGGAACAACTTGATTGTAATTAGTTCAACAAAATTGAGAATTAACGCGTGACGTGGAAATAATAATTCGCACCGGGTAAGAATCTGAATGATTCAGGTCATCCGTCACGAGAGGCATAATAGTGAAAAAATCTGATATAAAATTATCAAGAAAGTAAAAATTGAGGCTGCGAGCTGATAAAACGAAAATGGAATTTCACATTGGGCACGAGCCTCGCCGCACCGTTCTCGGAAGCGAATACCGCATAAAAAACTACTTCGTCATCCGTACGGCACAACACGCATCGGTTGGTTCATTTTATTGGTACGAATTTGTGGATCCATCGCTTTTGTCAAAGAGTTCAATTCCAATTTGAGCATCTTTGCACTATCATCGGCCGGTATTGAATATCGAAACGAAAGAGCTTCGATTAGAGAAAAATTTGAAGAGCGATTTCAATAGGAAGGTTTAAAAGCCGATTGAAGATCCGGTTCAGTGCGAGAGCGACTCCTGTAAATCGAACAAATTATGAATATGGATATGGGGGAAAACTCACCAGGTTCTGCGACGGTGTAGCTGACGTAGCAGCTTCCGTCCTTGCGATCTTTGAAGTCAATTTGTGCTTTGCTAGGGCCCTCGATGGAAACAGCTAAAGTTCCAGCTCCGGCTTCTCTGGTCCAAATGTTGAATTCACAGGGTTCGCCTTGTTCGCCCCTTTCGAGTCCGGGACCACCAGCGTGGACTCTGTGAGCTCCGCCATCGCGAAGAGGTCCAACGGTAAATTGGAAGGGTGATCCGGGTATGTGCATTTCCTTGTAACGCACCGAAACTGTGTGAACTCCAAGTTCCTTGGGAACGAAAGCTACGGCGTAAAGTCCATCCTCGACTTCTTTGATCTCAGCGTCCTCGGTAACGCCACCGGGGGAGGTGACAGTCGCAGCCAAGTCGAAGGACGTGATGCCTGGCATTTTGAAGGTCAGCTTGCACTGACTACCGACCTCGGTTATGGGAACAGCTTCGCTACGACGCTGAATCTTTTCGCGCTGACGATTGCTACCCTCGCCGGAGACTTTGACGGTGAAGGGCGAACCGTCGACGTGATGATCCGCGAACTTGAGATTCATTATGTAATAACCAGGCTCGGTTGGCTTGTAGGAAACATTGAGGGTTCCGTCGGAGTTGTCTTTGCACTGGATCTCAGCTTTGCTCGGGCCTTCCATCGACAATGACAAACCACCGAAACCGGCGTCTCTCGTATCGATCGAAAACGTATTCTCCTGATGGGTTTTGCCTTCCTTCAACGCCGGACCCTTTACTTTGACCTTTTTAGCGTCACCGACCTCGCGATCCTTAACGTTTATCTTGAATGGCGAGTTTGCGATGTGCTTTCCCATGCGCTTTACCGCGACTATGTGCTCACCCGATTCACGGGGGGTAAACGACACGCACATGTTACCCGATGGCATGTTCTTCAAGAAGCACGGCTCCTCCAGACCACTCGGTGCCGTTATCGAAGCGTTCAACGAACGGATATCCGAATCCGTTACTTTTCCTGGCAGTTGAACCTCGCTCGACGATCCAACCGATATTTGATTTCGCTTTCGACCCTCGCCTGTAAACATCCCGTCAAAATCATCATCCCGTTATATCGTTCTTTCAGCGTTTAAACGTCTCTGAACATACATAAATTGACTCCAACGATGCTAATTTCTTTTTGGAATATTCAATGATACTTACCGGTGATTTTGGCGTTATAAGGACTACCCTTGATGGGCTTGTCCCCGAAATTGACTGAAATCTTGTACTCTCCCGGAGCTGTTGGGAGATAAGAGACGGAAACTGTGCCATCTTTATTGTCATGACACGAAATATCAGCTTTGCTAGGTCCCTCAACCGCAAGGGCCAATCCACCGGCTCCCGCGCCCTTGGTCGAAATCGTAAAATGGGCAGGCTCTCCGCAAACGCCGTAAATAAGTCCTGCACCGTAAGCCGTCACGTAACCACTTGCGAGCGAGTCTACGTGGAACTTGAACGGAGAACCTAAATAGGGGGAATCGCAAACAACGTTTATAAGGTTTCATTATTTTCTTCAAAAACGTGCGCGCTAACGTTTTTATTTGAAATCTTCATTTTTTGAAAATCTTGCTAATATTTTGTAGAAAAACTTTTATAAAAATTTATCATATTCAAACACTTGCACCAATTTTTGTGGATTTTTTTTTTCCGTCATTTTCATTTGTGAAAAACGAGTAAAAATGGTTTTATTTCAAGGAAAAAAAAATTACCTTGAACGTGTTCACCGTTAAATTTAACAGCGAGTTCATGAAGACCCTCTTCTCGTGGATCGTACCTGACGGAAACGGTTCCATCCCGATTGTCCTCGATCACGGGCTTGTCGACGTTCCCACTCGGCATTTTTACGTCGGCTGTTCAAGAGAACAAAAAATTATTACAATTTTTCAAGATTTTAAAACAATTTTTTTTAGATTTTTATTGCACGCTTCCAGAGTGCTTTCTGCTTATTTATTAGTTTGTGCTCTTCGGAGCGAGAGCTACGTGAGTCGATGATCGTATAAACTATGGACGAAGATTCTTTTGCATGAGGGAGGAAAAATATATTTCTAAAAATAAACAGGACACCGAAAATGTGGCGAATGGGAGAGAAAGGGAGAGCGAGAGAGAGTGTGTGTGTGTGTGTGTTAAAGAATGAGAATATTTGATTGGACGACGAAAAGTCTTGGTGACGGTGATTGGAGGAGAACTGAACTTACGACCTGCCCAGCCGAGAAAAAAGATCTTGGTAACCCTGCCGAAGCGAGTTGACGAGAATAGACGATCGAGAGTTGGAAAATATGTCATAAAAAATTTTTTACGTCTTCCTTGTGCCACGGCACTGAATCTCCAAAGTTAGTACATCGAATAACTAAACAAGATTTCATTATTGGACCTATTTGTAAAAAAAAAAGTTTATCTTTATCCTCGAAGTTCGTGCATTGTACGATTTGTTTGATTATGAAAATGTTCAAGTTCCGTGACAAGCTGAAATTTTCGTAAAAAACAAAATCGTAATTGAACTATATATAATAAATAATATGAAAGAAGAAACAAAGAAAAAAAAGATTCGTTGTAATGAAATGTTTCTAAAAAATAACATTGCCAAGTTGTCTACCGAAGCGTCATTATGTCAAAGTCAATCCAACCTTTTCTAGTGAGAATGTAGAAGAGGCTCTGAAATTTAAGAGGAACGAATTTGAGACCAGGTCCAAAATGTTGAGGATCTTCCTCCTCCTCCTCCTCCTCCTCCGCCTCGTCGTCCTCGTTTTCTTCCTCGTGTCGTTGAGTTCGATCGGTAGCGTAGCAGATCGGGCCTCGTTCAGCGCGATCGATATCGCTGCAGGTTACGCTTTTCAGCCAAAATCTTTGAAAAGTCGAAAGCTCGTCCCACGTTGTCTTCACTTCCTCCGTGTTTTCGCTATGGTTCCAATACATTTCCAGACTCAAAAAGCCGATCCTTGAAACCCGCGGGTTACGACACTCGTCACTCTCCCACGATAAACAATAAACACGATCCAAGATCCGAACGATGCGAATAAAAAGTGAAAAAAGTACTTTTCGTTGGGAGAAGCTTTCGTCCCTTGTCTCGAATCAGTAGAAAATTCGAGGCCTTGTATTTGTACCAAGTGGATGGTGCTTCATTCTCCCGATAATCGGTGAGAAATCAAAGATTACAAAAAAACAACAAAATGAGAGAGAAAAAGAGGGAGAGACCGAAGAATGAAGAAACGAATTGACAAGTCGTAACGGTTCAACGAAAAAAAAAAAAGAAAAAAACAGTCTTTCTCCAGTTATATTCGAGTATTACCGATCACAGGCACATCTCCGGGAAGACTGAGAAGTTTCGAGATATGACTCGGACGAATATTGGCAAGTTCGCTGTCCCGGGGACGAAATTATTTTCCAGTTGCGGGTAGTACAGGAAGTGATCTATATACACGTACATATATACTCGCTTATAGATACCATATGCAAGTATACAAACATACGTATGTATATATAAGATTTACAACACGCATGAAGCGCGATATATAAATTAGATGAATATAGATAGATTTTATGAGCGTTGCTCGTTACGGACGTTTGGAAATCCATATAGTCAACATACTGGGCTAGAACGCCCTCGCACACGTACCGAAAAACGCACACTCGCAAACTTTTCGACGTCATTGCAAGAGGGGATGAGGGTGGGGCTGAAATCAAGCATGTTCTCTACGTGTCCACATGAGTTTGCGCGCGTGTGTGGAAGGCTGAAACCCGGATAGATTACAGCGAATCGCTGCTGGATGATGACCAGAGGAAAGGAGACCAGCATATTTTCTACGAGACGACGACGACGACGACGAAGAAGATGTATAAACGGTAAGAGCCTAGATCCCAGGGGCCATGAGACCAACGAATTTATAGAGCAGGTGGTACGTCGTGACATGTCCGAGCGAAGAACATCACCGGCATTACTTATCCGCCTCCTGCTGACCTCATAAAAGATCGGAACATTCCTTCCTTGTCGACCGTTAAATTATGCCAGTTTATTTTTTTTTCTATTCAATGTATTTCAAACGAAATCGTTCGTTCCAGTGCTCTTGTTTGATTCGATTCGATGACCGAGCGAAAAATTAACGGGAACGCACCATCATATTTTCGTTTCGTCTTCTCTTTGGGTGGACGAATTACCGTTGTGCGCTTGATCGCTGTTATCGCCGATTAATTTTGCCCATGAGCCGATCTAATCGTACCATTTTATCATTTTACCGGTCCAGCTAGTTTTTTGCCCCTTAAACTTGTAACGATCGAAGGCCTTGATCAAACATTTATTATCGATTCGATCGTATTTCGATCGTTTTCAGCTATAATCTGAAATAATATGAGAGATTTGTTCGGAAATAGCTCGAATGATCCTTGAAAAATAATGGCAACGATCTCAAGACTCGCGCATCACATCCTTAATAGATAATTTATCGTGGCTCCTCCGAGGTTTTTTGGGTCCAAAAGTATGAACGAAATCCGCGAGCATGTGACTCCGCTTAATCAAGCTCCAATATTAATATCACCAATGACAAACACGAGCAATGTATTACGAAACTGTGAGGCGGCAAAAGGCAGCAGCAGCAGCAGCAGCAGCGTCGTTGAGCTGGATCGCGAGCGCCTCGTTTCGAGGTCCGAAAACATATTTTTGGCAATCCAAGCTCAACGGTCAAATCCAACGGTGCGAGACCCAACAAACTAATACTATTTTATACTTTTCATGTAGATCGATCCCTCAAAATCAGATAGTCGTAACTGGTGTAATTTAACATGTTGAAAAAAATTTCTACGCCATCTTTTATTTCAAGGGACGCTCGTATCCGTGGCGACCGACCGCGAGAGTGTGTATCGGTGTGAAAAGCACGTGAGAAGGAGAATGAGGGTTTATCATAGGATAAGATGAACAGTGCGAACCTGTCGTGTCCGTCAAGTAACGTTAAGCTTCTCTGGGTGCTTCGATGATAAACGAGCTACCATCAACTTAACGTTTGATTGCGCACAGCCACTCGAGACTCACCATTTCGAGTTTCTCACGAATTTGAATAAAGAGGATAGTCACCGTGAAATTAGCCAAATTTCTCAACCGTTGTTAGATATCATCAATTAGCTTTCGTACTTTCGTGACAATGAATAATTTCCTCATTATCGGCCAGAGTTTCTCCTCATTACGTATATATCCGCGACAAAAAATGTTGGCAACCAATTTAACTACACTCGCTCTCAACCTTCTCATCCATCTTTTACACCGTGTTTACAGTGCTCGAAATCACTTAATTAATTTCAGGAGTTTCCTTTTATTCTTTTTTTTTTTTTTTTTTTGCAAATCCTGTCTCCATCGTAATTCTTTTGGTAAACGAAAAATCAAAATATCCTTCAATATGGCGATTCAATAACTTAAATGTTAACGACATTGCCATTATCAATGATCGAACGAATTTTCGTGATACAATTTGCTCAAAAACATGAAACTAAGCGATTCTCCGATCGATAAAAGAGTGAATGTTATTGTGTGTGTATTTTTAATGAAATAATTTTGAGAAACACTTACCGGTAACAGTTCCGTCTTCCGATGGCAATGGAATACCGTTGAATCTTACAGTGTTGTACTTTTTCTTAGGGCTGGTATCGTGCGTAGTTGTACTACGCTTTGTAATTATACTCGAACTCTGCTCTACGCTCGAACTGTGCTCCTTCTCTACCAAATGCTCCGACTGGCGATCACCTGTTCTCTTGCCACGATGAGTTTTGTGGCTGCTGTGCTCCCGATATTCCTCCGATGCCTGCGAGGCACAAAGATCAATTTTCAATTCTATTTTTTTTCTTTTTTTCTTATTTGCCTAATTAAATTTTCTGAAATCTTCATTAAAATTGCTATATTATTTTCAAATGTTTTTTCGGTAATAGATGAAAGAGCGAATTTTTGTTGCAGGCTCAAGTTTCGTGATTTTTATCCAAGAGTTGTATTATTTTTAGTCGTCGTAACAAACAATAGTGCTATTTGTTTGAATAGCCAGGGCCATTCGAACCATTTTCCTTTGGCATCGCATTTTCTTATTTTTCATCACCTATAATTTTTGAATTCGTTGTATCTTCGAATACAGTATTTCTTTTATTTCACGACTCTCCTCTCGATATCACATTTTTTCCATTTTAACGTTTTCATCGGTCCGTCATTTACTAGCTTGTTTGAACGGAAAAAAAAAAAAAAAAAAAAAAAAACAACGTTGGAGGGAGCCGTTCGGGCGTTTCCTAATTTTAGAATTTCCAATTATTTTTGTTGGCACGTTCACCATTCCAGGATATTTATATATTTTGTTTATTATCAGTGTTTGTCATTTGAAAAAAAAAAAAAAAAAAAAAAAAAAAAACGTTATTCGCTTCGATTCCACACGTGCTTCGTTTTTTTCTTCGTTCTCTTCTGGAATGCCCAACGTTTTGTTAAACTTATTTCTCTGTTCGCATCCCCAAAAATGTTGGGTCAAGATTTTTCTTGAAAAATCTTTTTTATTTTCATGACTCCTCCGAAACGCTCGTGTATTTTGAAATATGTGCATAGGAGTATTTGCCAGGAAATCATTGGTACAGCGGGCTTTAATCATACCCGATATGAAATGCCGCTGAAATGGATTTCAAAAAGAGTCGCGCACGATTTGAGTCGTGTGCGCGATTTGATAGTCGCGACGATGGAATTTATGTATTTCGAGATTCGGTTTGCCCGGCCAAACTCATTTCATCCGCGGCTCTATTCAATTACATAATACCATGATGATTTTTTTTACACACCACTTCACAACGTCTTATCGAAAACGAATGGAGAGATCAATGTAAATTTTTTCATTTTTCCTGCATTGATAAGTGATCCCAGATCGCGCACTGGGAAATTGATTCAACGAGAAAAATGTTGAATTTTATATTTACTGACTCGTTAAAAATGTATTTTGCAAGAACTTGAACTACTACGATTTGGCAAAATAAATTTTGTTCGCTTGGATTTATTACACGCTTTTCTTTTATTTTTCGTGTACTTTACACTATTTCCTTGTTTGGGTGTTTGAATGTGAATGAAAAAAAAAAAATCTTACTTCACTCGGTAAAAGATCACGAATTAAAAAAGTATGATGCGAAGGATCCAGCCACGGCGAGAGTTCGGGATAAACTCGCGATTGCGGGGGACGGAACACCGAATTTTCCGCACCCGTTGGGAAATTCCTAACAATGCCCGAACTCGAGGCTATTATAATAGATTCGGAGCCCCTTCCGTTTCCCCTTCGCCCTCTTCCTACCAATAGCGATGTTCGTTGAAATTTTATATATGTCTATTCACGCCCAGATAAAAATCGAGAAAAAATATAAGTAGAAAAGTAATAATAGAGAGGAATGAAACGTCTCTTCCGCTCCATATTTTCTTTTTTTCAATGTTTATTCTCGAAAAAAGTCGATTAAATAGTTCAATCATTTCATGATTTTTCTCTCGTTTTTTTTTTCTCTCCATTATCGTGAGTAGAAAAACCGATAAATATTTTTTTTCCGAATTGAACTTGAATTATCTGAAATGAGCGAACGACAATGATGATTTTTTTTTTTTCTCGGTATACATAAAATGCAAAGAGTGGCTAGGTAAATTCTGCTATTTTCGAAATTTACTCTGACGCGAATTAATCCGCACGTGAACCAAGTTCGTGATGCGATGCGAAAGCAGCTGTCGTCTCTCCTTCCTGAATGCGTGTTTGCCTTTTGCTCGAGAGATCTCTGACACGGTCCAGAGACTTTTAGCAAAGTCGTAACCGGGCCACCCTCGCTTCTCTTTTCCCTTTTTCCTTCGCTACCTCGCTACTCTACTCTCTTTCTTCATCATTCGAGCTCATTTCGTACCACATCCAGCCAGTTTTTCAGCCACTCGCTAATATATCTACTACGAAACTACAAGAGTATCTCGAAATATTATACTCCCAAAATTTCACTTCGTATAAATCCTTTTTAGACACTCTTACGATCATAATAATTAGCCTTTCTGATGGAGAGTCTCGTGAAAAATGATAAACAACATACATTTTCGTAGCATCTACTTGTCAACGGGGTTTCTTTTTTTTTCGAATTTTCGTATTTTCGTGGTCGACTTTTCAAATCGTGCGCAATTTTTCCAAAAAATTTACTTGCAGCGGGTATTCGGTGCTGAGACACATGATTCGGGGAGTTTGGCATCCCAAAAAAAATGGGAATCTGAATTATGTGAAATAATCGTCAAAATTATTCACCCGTGAAATGGAAAAATGTCTAAATTTACAGGTTAAAATTTTTTTTTTTTTCAAATAAAGTTTAGTACTATTGAATGAAATTTCATTGGGTCCTAGGGAATACAACGTGCTTTTTCACAAAAAATTCGCCGATCGCGAATCTCGCCGTTTAATTTAACCGCTCGGAGAATTAATTTATATACCGCACTCTCGTCGTCATCGCGTTCTCCCCCGATTGGTCTATTCACCCCCACAAACGAATACCGCAAGGCACATTAAACGCACACTACACGGAGTGTATCTCCGCCAGCGTTTCTTCCCATTGCATATATACGTATATATGTTTGTTAATAAATTTCGTGAAGAGCCGCATCCCGGCGATCAAAATAGAGTTCGACCAAAACCCTCGAGAATCTCGTTCCTCTCGGGCTCCCTCTCTTTTTAGATTATCTCAATCCCGTGTCTCTCGGAGAGACAAAGATCGAATTACATGGTAGATCAAGACTGTGTGATCCAGTTGTGGAAAAAAACGAAAAAAAAAATTAATGAAAAATTATTCAAACATAAAAGTATATAGAACGATCACAAAAATAGCACAGATATCGATTGAATAACAATAGTCGAAATAATGAATGATTTTTCCAACACCAATCTGTTTTTTTTTTTTTTGCTGTTTTTGTTTTCAATAAATGAAATTGTGATTACTTATTCGAGAGCGCGTAACCCCGACGAGGTTATGGCGATGAATAATTGTTTGTGTACAGTTAATGATTAACAGCTTGGAACAACAAAAGTCAGGTCGGTGCGATCACGATGAACATTCGAAGTAGACTGTTCAAAGCTGAACATTTCTCGACAATATCTTTACGTTACGCGTGTAGTATATTGGTCGCTATAGTTAGAAACACGTTTCCCGTGCTCCCGCGAACCCTTCCACCTTGTGTTCCTCACCTTCATCACCTTCCCCTCACCAATCCCCCTCTAGCCTTCCACCCACGATTATCAAATAGTAAACGAGAAATCGCGGGAAAAGTGCTCAAATTTTCTTCTCCTCTTCCCCTACCCCTCCTCCTCCTCCTCCTCCTCAATTTTCCCCAAGACTTTGAAATAGTCAAAAGACAAAACGATCTACATTAAAAACACTTGACGAATCCCTCCCAAAAACAATTTCTCACCAAGCTCCCGAATACCGTTTTACTCAAACACGTCGGTTTATGCTCCAACGAATATAGATTTTTACTACTATTCGAATGCTGCTAGAAATTTCATGGAATCCTCATATTTTCCCGAGATATTCGAATTGTCTTGAAAATTACGATTATGTCAAAATTTCTCTTCATATTCGCCAAGAGTTGTGTAAATACAATTATTTTCTGTCGCCTAATCGCGTGAGCAGAATTTACTCGAAATATTTGGGGGACTGACTGATAAATTTACTGCGAAATCTTACGATAAAATGATCATTTTTTTTTTCTTTCCAGTTTATGGTTATCGAATGAAACATGAATATTTGTGATTTTTTTTAATTATCGATAACGCAAATCATCTGTCAATTCCCATTGCTACGAAATTTATCGTCGTCCACCGCAAGGTCGGGCTTCGTTGATTATGATTTTCGTTGGAGAACAAAACATCTCCGATTTCAGGATTGTTTCAAAGTCGATTTGTCTTTTTGGCTACTACTACTAGTTCACAATAATCCGAGAGAATTCGCATTTTCAAACGGACGACTGACGCACGCACGATCACCCTCCGACAGTGGCTCTCTGCCTCGCACGTTCTTCGCTCGTCTTCTCTCGTTTCTTTTGGCTAATTAACATCGTTTCGAACACTCGAAACCATTCGTTACATTTCATCCGTGACGACCGATCGTCGAAATAACAAATTAACGCTCCCCGTCTCCGCTAACGGATTCGTTGTATCGGAGAGAAAGAAAAAAAAGCCAATAATGACAATCAAATTCGTGAAAGTTCATTTTTTTTTTTCTCAAGATTTCGAGAAAGTTCGATAAATTCTAAAAATCTTGTTTCCAATTTAGACATTAAGACTGTTTTTTTCCTCTCGAAGAAAAAAAATGAAAATAAAGCGAGAAACTTACGGTAAAAGTATAGAGGCCGTTTGGAATTGGCTGTCCACCGAATTTAATGCTCAGAGTGTAGTCACCGGCATCAGCAACCGTGTAATAAACGTTTACGGTTCCATCCCCGTTGTCCTCAATGTCAATATCGACGACCTCGCTGAAATAGCAAAAAAAAAAAGAAAAAAAAAAAAAAGACAATTGTATTAATAAACCCACCAAAAGTTTTGACAATGATATTGTTTATTTTTGAATGCCGAAAACTGGTGACAATCGTACGAGTGTCGAGGATACAAGAAGAGACACGAAGAATGCAATTTCCGCAAATTTCTTGTCTCTGGGAGAAATGCCAGAGCGCTTCAACGGAGCGTGGCTGTGTCGTGTGAACAGCGCGGAAATGAGAGATCTTAAACGGTGCGGTGAACCGAACGTCGCCGTTGTTCCGCGTTGTCGTTTAACTGGATTGGCAAAACCACGAAAGGAGCAATAAATTTTGTTTATCTTTGTCTATCGAATCGCAATTATAATTGTAGTAGAATTACAACGAATCGATATGATTATTAAATTCGGTTTTACTGTTCAGGAAAGTGTAAAATTTGGCTCGAAAAAATGTCAAACGGTAATCATGCACGGACAGGATGCAAGACGAAAACAGCTTTCGTATCCTGTGATAGAAGCGCGAGCGCACCAAATTTATTAGCATGTCCAAATTTGTATCAACTCTTAGGAAGAACACCAAGAGGTGAAGTTGAAACGAGGGCAACACGATAATTTGGCAGTCACATTCGAGCTGGACGAATCTTAACTAGGCAAGTAATACTACAAAGTCCACGAGAGTAATTCCATTTCCGGTCGAATCCGGATGTGAGATATTTTGGGATTTTCCTCGGTCCTGATCGCTCGACAATTTGATGAGCACGGTTTCAAAATAGTTTCCCAAATTTCTTAAAAAGTCGATCAAAGAATCGGAACGAACGAATTGTTCCGAGAATGCGCGTTTCATATTAGAATCTTTGATTCGACCGTTTAAATCGAACAAGTGTCGACTTGGCAGAAAGATGTTTTCAGAAGAGGTCAATTTTTTTTATGTCTACTTTTCGTATTGCAGAGAAAAAAATGGTAAAAAAGATGGATGATAATGTCGCTGAAACAGGGCTTTGAATTAGGAAGAGAAGCAGATACATGCGACAAAACGAATCTTGTTATTTGGCACTGACATTAGGGCCAAGATGACGGTTGTTCGTACGACAATTCTTTGTATCTGTCAACGTCCCGAAAGTTTAGCCACGTCGAGCTATCGCAAATGCGACCTTTCACCACCAGTTTCTTCTCTTTCGTCCCATGTGTGACAACGTTTCACTCTCGTTGCCAAACGATACACACTTTTCGCCAGTTTCGTTGGATCCCACTTCGCGTCTGTGCATACATACGTGTGTATACGTACATGTGAAACTGCACGATTAGGAGATCAAGTGCCATGCCTGTCCGGGCCAATTTACAATAGCTTAACACGTGGCGAACACGAGTCGAGGTTCCAACGAGAAAGGAGCAGCCAGAGCGAGGTATTTTTTTTTTTTTTTTTTTTCAAATTTGGATGAAAAATCGTAATTCAAGTAATTGAGAATTCAGGGAATTACAAAAATTGGACAGATATTCGTGTTATTTTATTCTCACTGCAATATAAGCTCATTCGAATAGTGTATTCCGAACGTTATATTATATCGTACGTCAAGAGCAATTTGGACGAGGAAAAACAATTTACGACGACGACGACGGGTAAAGGTATAAAAAAGGAGTGCAAGCGTGAAAAGAGAAATGATAAATTCATCAGGAACCTCGGACCGTTGTGAGTCAATGAGAATACAGATAAATTCATTTAATTCGTGTAACATATTTTAACAACGACCTTAACTGTCGTTTTTATGAGACGCTTTAACGGGGCTCGAGAGTTTATGTCTGGGAAGCTCAGAAAATGGATCGTTCGGATGAACAGAAATTCTCTCGCACGCGTGAATTTCGTTCGTGCGCCAATTAAAAAGTTTCTTTCGATACAACGTTGCGGGATCTTTGAAATTGCGGGAGCTTTAAAAAACAACGAAAACGAGTAGAGTTGAAGAAAAAACGATAATAAGAGTGACGAACCTTCCCGAAGTTGATCTGATGCGACACGTGAGAGCGCCTCGTCCAGCGTTTCCAGTATCAACGGTAATGCAATATTCTTCTCCTTGTGCCAGGGTTTGCTGTATACCTTCCTTGATCTTGCACTCATCGGCTTTACCGGTAGAAACGCTCTGTACCATAACTGGACTTCCGGGAACTTCTTTGCCGCCGTACTTGACATTGACTTTGTAACGTCCGCAATCGTCCGGTAGATAAGTCGCTTTGTATTTTCCTTCGCCGACATTTTGGACGGTTACTTTTCGCGGTGATTCGTCCGGACCCTGGAAACAATAAAAGCAATAAGACGCACCGTTAGGTTTAATTACGAAAATTAGCACGAGCGAGATGAAAAAAAAAAAATGGTTTGGGCGAAAAGACTGGGAGACTTGCCAGAACTTGAACTTCGAGGTCACCGTAGCCCGCTTTCGAAGTGTCAACGACGAAATCAACTGGGAAGGATGCTGTGCAAACCTTAGCGACTCCAGGGCCAGAAAGAGCGACTTTTTGAGGTTCGCAAGTGGGCAAAACTTTGAGCTTGAACGGACTACCAGCGATATCTTGAGCGCCGTAAGTAACACCAACTTGAACGTTGCTACCGGCTGGTGTTGGTTTGTAAGTAACCTCGTAAATGCCATCACCGCGACTCTCGATTTCTGGCTTGGTCATGATACCTTTGTCAGTTTTGAGTTTTACGTCGAGCGTAGCGGGGCCGCAGGCCGACGTGTCTACGACGAACGTCGCGGGGACACCCTCGCGAACTTGTTCGGGCTCCAAACCCGGGCCATACGCTGTTACGTCCTTCGCGTCAATCGCAGCTTCGACCTGTATCTTGAACGGTGAGCCCGGTATGTGCTTGTCACCGAATTTTATTCCCACGTCGTAATCACCTATCTCGGTTGGTACGTACTCGACGCTGCAGGAACCGTCGTAATTATCGACGCAAGTCATTCGCGCCTCGCTCGGACCTTCGATCGCGAGACCGAGACCTCCGTTTCCGGCACCTCAAAATTATCGCAACGATAACGAGAAATTAGGCTTTTTTACATTTTGCATCTTTCCATCGCTGACAACTTTGTTCAATCTAGAGGTTGAAACGACTGAAATTCTCTTAATATTTGAAAAGACTTACCGGTGGTTTCAACGGTAAATTTGTTTGGTTTGCCGATGAAGCCCTTTTCAAGACCAGGCCCGAAAGCTCTGCACTTGGTGGGATCGCAGGCACGTTTTACATTGACGGAGAAGGGTGATCCAGGAATGGGTACGTTATCGTACAAGATATCGATGGTATGACGACCTTCCTCGAAGGGGGTATAACTGATGCGATATGTACCGTCGCTCTGCGGAGTTATGATTTTTTCCGTTCTTCCACCGCTGGGATTGGTGATCGAGCAAGCGATTTTTCCCTCATCGCTTTTAGTTTTGGGTACGGCTCTCGTATCGACGGTAAAGTCCGTGAGTATGTTGACGCAAGCGCCTGGAAATCAAAAAAAATGTACAAACCTCCGATCAGTCATTTTTCATACTACGTCAAAACGTGTAGAATCGATTGTCAAAAAAAAAAAAAACAAAAAAAAAAAAAAACAAGATCTAACGATCCACCAGTGCTCGCAACATTTCCAAAATTCCATGAAAACTCGTTGATCGATATAAAAAAACAAACAAAAAACATCAGAACTCGTAACGTCTGGGTACTCTCTAACACAAACAAAAACATGCTTCAATCGTTCTATTTCTCTTTCTCCAAATTCAACAAAATCATGGGGCTATCAAAAAAAAACTCGCTAACGCTGTCAATTAAAAACACCACAGCCATCAACTGCAAATGCAAGGTGAAAAAAAAAAAAAGTTGGAACAATCGCGAGCGAGCAGTTAGATATGGCTTGAGAAACGGGAGTTTATTTTTCAAAGAGGGTACTCAGGGCCGGGAATCGTGATCGTTGCAGGCGATTCATCAATGCCTGATGAGCCTCATCAGAGAGAAAACTGTACCGCTTCTCCTAGTTATTATCAAACATCATGCTTGGGAACGTCAACAATCGGGAGAGATGTGATGAGGAACGGCGTTGGATTAAAAAAAGAAAAAAAAACAGTCGAGCAACAAAGAGAGAGAGAGAGAGAGAGAGAGAGAGAGAGAGAGAGAGAAAGACGAGTCACGCGTGGCTCCTAACCATGAGGCTGTATGCCATTCCCGGTGACCTTGATCTTCGTGAGATCAGGCTCGTTGAGGATGATCGCCTGGAACGGTGAGCCCGGTATGTGACGATCGTTGAAAGTAATGTTGATCCCGTAATCACCGAATTCGGTCGGTAAGTACGCAACCGAGCACGTTCCATCGCCGTTGTCACGACAATTAATGGCAGCCTCGCACGGACCCTCGACCGTTACTCCCAAACCACCTTGGCCCGCTCCGCGTGTGTCGATTACGAATTCAGCCGATCTGCAGACTACTCCCCGATGCAATCCTGGACCTGATGCTCGTACCTTTGATGGATCACTCCCGTGCACGCAATTCAAACGATAAGGCGACGATATCAGCGGTTCACCACCAAAACTTATGCCCAAAAGATATTCTCCCAATTCCGTTGGTGTGAAATTAACGACGTAACCGTCGTGACTCGGGATCACGTGAGCCTTCACACGATTTCCCGATGGCGTTGTTATCGAGACTTGAATATCCGCGGCCGCTTTTCCAGCATCCTGCGTTATCACCCGGAATTGTTGGAGACTGTTGACCGGTGCCGCTACGATGATTTTTCATTTTTCTCTCTTTTCTCTCTGTATTCTTAAGGGGCTGAGTGTTTTTTCTTTTCGCGAGCGATATGCCTCGATCTAGTCTTGGACAATGTCCATACGTTTGATAATATATTGCGTGATTCGTCGCAAAACATTTTTTTCAAATTTACTGCCTTCGAATGAGTTCAGCTTGGAAAAAGTATGGGTAGACTTGAATGCGCGTTAATATCAGCATTTGAATCATTTTTAAAAAAATGGAACTTTGTACCGATGGCATTTTCGGAGTCAGCTACACTTTTCGACAGTTGCCAACATTCAAAAAACCAATTAGAGTAAAGAATTGTGACCGGAAGTTCTTGTTTCGCAAGTCACGCTCTTGTGAGTCGTGAGTTTTTTCGTTTATTTTATCGACGAGGGCAATTAATTTGTCGTCACATCGACCTCCAACTATTAAGAAACACAATACTTTTTCCCAAGTATTATTAGCTTTGAAATAAATTTTTTTGAAAACGTTTTGTCTCTTGAAAAATGTGAGCTGCACGAAATTCTCGTGACTGTTCCATGAAACGTGGAAATAAAGAGCTACAATACTGTATTTTTAAACGAGACTCGTTCTCTGAAAATAAACATCGTTTCGCGCGCGCGCGCTCCAGTGAAATTTTCTCTGCGCGAGACTCAGCTTAGACCGACTCACGATCGACCTGACCATTTCATATATATATTTGACAAAATGAAGTTGCGTTGAAAGTAAATAATTAACATAAAATGTAACGAAAAAATAAATTCTTCCTCTTTCTCATAGTATCAAAGACTGCGAGGGTCCATACGTTTGATAATCCCTCGTTCCTTCTTCTTATCTAAAAATATTTTCGTATACTGGCTCATTACCAAAAAATTTGAGCTATTGCCGAAATAACCTCGATCTCGTCATCTCGCACGAATTGGCCTTTGTTTTTTTTTCAATTTCAATTATTATTCCGATTATTAAATCGTCGAGAATAATTATATTCACCGCGTTATATTCTTATATTAAACCCGAAAGCTCAATCGTTTTTCCGCAACACCGATACCCGTAAAATAGCAATAAAATTGAAGGCTCGTTACCCGCCAGCACCGTTTCAGTTGAGGTCGTAAACGAGACCGAAATATTATAGACACGGAACATTTGAAATCCCATATTTCAGGCATCTTTCTATTCGTTGCGGAACTCAACAGCGGATGATATCTAGCAGCCTATGTTGGCTAATTAGCTGATGCGAGAATGAAACGATGAAAAAAAAATCTCGTAAACCCAAAATTAATGCAGCAAAATGCGCAATTCCATTATCTCGATTATTACTATCGTTAAATTATTATTCTCATATATATATCGCTGTCGTTTCGATTGTTATATTCAACGGCATTATTATACTTCAACTTCAACGAATACTCACTCTGTTCAAGACCTTCGACCTTGATTTTGGAGACATCTACGTGCGGCTGTACGTTGACCTTCAAAGGACATTGGGGAACTTTGAGTCCGCCGTATTTGAGATTAACGGTGTAAAGACCAGGCTGAGGGGCGACGTAATCCACGGTATAAGTGCCGTCTTCGTTGTCGGTCAATGAAACCGGGAGATCATGACCGTCGGGAGTTGTCATTGCAACGTCAAGGTTACCCGGACCTGCCTCGCGACAATCGACGTTGAAGTGCGTCGCTGCATTCGACTTTACTCCCTTGTCCAGTCCTGGACCAAAAGCCGATACCATCGCCGGATTTAAGGGAGCACGAACCTGGACTCTGTACGGAGATTTCTTCGTGGCGACGCCTCCATAATTTACCTAGAAATTGAAACATTCACCGACGATCATTCATGTTTCATCATCATTTTTTCTGATATCAAATTAATGAATCAAATAATCGTTTTATAGTCCTGTTGGATGGGAATAAAAAATTGGCCACTTTTTCCATTGAGGACGGTGCGAGGAGTTGAAACTCACCATGACAACGTGCTGCGAACCAGAAGTTGGAGCGTAGTGCGCGAGTACAGTGCCATCGCGTTTGTCCTCGAGCTTGACCGGTACTTCGCGTCCCAGGCCATCCTGAATGGAAACTTCGAGAGGAGCTTGTCCAGCTTTCTTTACGTCAACGGTGAATTGGGTTGGTTTGTCGCGACCAATGCCTTCCGCTTGAATTCCAGGTCCGTAAACTTCCACCTGAGTGGGATAAAAAATTTTTGAATAAAGCAATGATCTGCCAGGAGATGGAAACAAAAATTGTAGAATGCGAAAGTGTGTCACCTTGCTGGGATCGAAGTCGGATTTGGGTTGAATGTGAGCGATATACGGGGATTTGGGTATATCCTCATCGTCACAAAGAATATGAACGGCGTAGGGTCCGGGAACCGTTGGAAGATAGGAAATATCGGCGGTACCATCGTGATGATCGTCGCAATTGATTTTAGCTTTGGAGGGTCCTTCGATCGAGAAGCCAAGAGCTCCGGTCTCGCCGTTCGTGTCGACCGTGAATCTTGCCGGATGCCCAACGACACCTCCGTAAAGGCCAGGACCGAAAACTCGGATGCTAGATTCCTTGTAAGGTCCGACGTTCACTTCGAACGGTGATTTTGGAATTTCTTTACCACCGTAAGTAACCATTACCACGTGTCTGCCATCTTTCACCGGGACATAATGACACTCGTAAGTCGTAGCATCTTTTTTCTTCATCCTGAATAACGGAATCATTGTTATTCGTAGCTCGTTACAAAAATTCGATTGACAAAATATGAAAATGTGAAAAAAAAAAAAAAAGCTCAACGGTTGGACGACTTACTGAACCGGCAAATTGGAGCCTCCGGGGCCGATGACACGAGCCTCGGGGACGCCCTCCCCGGCATCCTTGGTGACGATTGTGAAATCAGCAATGTCCTTTACTCTGACTCCGGAGGACAATAATCCACGTCCGTAGGCTCGACATTTTTTCGCATCGGAAACAGGTGCTACCGTAACACCTACCGGACTTCCGGGTATAAGTTTACCGGCGAAAAATATATTGACCGAATGAAGACCCGTGATCGGTGATGCGTATTCGCACCTCCAAACGTCCGGTGAAGTTTGACGTAATTTAACTGGCACAGTAGTTTTCGAGCTCTGTCGGTTAAGTAATGACAACGCGACCGTGATTATTCTTTCGTGTTCGCTCTTCATTGTCAAAGATTAATCGCTGATGCGAATCTCGACGCAAAAAGATTCTTGGATACGTGATTATAAATTTTTACAATGTCTTGCCTGAGGGTCCAATATAATGACTTCCGGTACACCGCGTCCAGCACCTTTCGTGTTAATGTCGAAGTAAGTCGGACGATTTATGACGACGCCTTCCGGTTGTAAGCCCGGTCCACTCGCAGTCACTTTGCTGGGATCACCCGGATGTCCTTCGACCATTACCGTGTACGGACTCTTCGGTATTTCCCGGCCACCGAAGAGGACGCGTACTCTGTGAGGACCCTCGGACTTTGGCGTGTAAGACACCGAGTACGTGAGGTTTCGATCGTTGTTGAAACGCATGTCGAC
This sequence comes from Campoplex capitator, assembly GCA_037576405.1. Lineage (NCBI taxonomy): Eukaryota > Metazoa > Arthropoda > Insecta > Hymenoptera > Ichneumonidae > Campoplex > Campoplex capitator. The sequence goes on along the minus strand of JARBWI010000002.1, from coordinate 18,939,205 downwards.
CTGTAACGTCGTTGTTTCAATAATGACAATAATATCGACGCATTAATTCGACAAAAAAATTATTCGTCACTTTTCAGAGATCAATAAAAATTTCGTGTTAAATTGTTTGTCAATAAAAACGATTTTTCCAAATGTTTTCATTTCAACGAGAAAGAAAATTAAATATGAAATAAAGATATGCGCCCATTACCGGTGTGTTTGTTCCTTTTGAATCTTCGACCGTGACCTCGACGTTACCTTTGCCGGCTGAGAAAGTTTCGACGGTAAAATTGGCGGGGGCTCCGACAATGGGCCCCGTGGGTTCGATACCGGGTCCATAAGCGCGTACTCTGCTCGCACATTCATCAGAGAAAAGAAAGAGAACAATTGAAAAACTATGTGGCATCAACGTGGCATACGAGAAAAGTTCACTATCGTTTCTGCGGTAAACATAATCTTCATCGAGCCAATCTGTTATGAAGCGTTATTATTATTATTATTTTCATTATTATGATCATCAAGATTATTGAAATACTCACTACGATATACTACAACTAATCTCTACGTTTCTACGACAATATAAATTGGCTAGCTCGAGTCTTGAAAAGTGTAAAGAAACAAAAATAAATCCAACCGTAATCGAACTTGGGTTAAGCAAAAGTATCAAACGTCATTAGACAATGCGGGCATGTAAATTCATTGTTTTTTTTTAATATTCCAACATAATCTCTAAGCCAGAGGGGACCATTTCCTCTTATTTACCGTTTTGACACGAAGCTTGTAAAAAAAAAACAAATGAATAAGCGAAAAACGCAATTGTCAAAACACAGCTAGCGTTGCCCGACTTACCGCGGTGGGGGAATGCTGCCACCGAAAAAAATGAAATACAAATCTTCATTATTGATCAAACATTGGCATCGATAATACCGGCGCGTTAAACATTAGAATTGTTTTGTTTTTTGTTTTTTTTTTTTTTTTTTTAATTTCGTCGCTCTCTTTGCATTAAAAAAAAATCCTCACCTTATGAGAGAAAATGATAATATTGAGTCGATGGAGAGTTTTGTTAATTTACCTGTTCGGATTCGTTCGAGCTCGCAGAGGCGCCCCTGTTTTCAATTTTGCATTTGGATATTGCGAGAGATACGTCATCATCGACATTTCATCGATATTGGGATTGACCATTTCCTCTGGTTTGATGAGCTGTAATTCAATGTTTCAAATGAGTTGCAATTAATCGATGAAGAAAATAAAATTTCGCATCAAATGAAAAACGATCAACGATCTTGGTGCTCTTCTATTTTGTTTCTCAATAAATATATTGAGTCTGAAAACAAGGAGGAATACCTGAGGAATGTTGAGCCAATCATCGGCCAATCCCATGGCCTCGGAAGCATTTTGTACAGCATCTTTGGGATTCCATTCGGCCCAATCGGGGCATAATCCTGGTGCAACCGCATCAACGAGAGCACCGACCGCGCGACCATCGTTCCAATCGGATGTGAAATTATTGATCGGCAAATCCGGAACTTTCGATTGTATCCAGTGCATCAATCTCTGCTTCGGTGTCGCTCCTTTCTCCGTATCGTCGCCATCCTCTCCTTCCCACATTGGCATTGAGATCGCATAATGTAGAATAAGCGTCCATATAAGACCGAGGATCAACTTGAGCTTGCAATCAACTATGTCGGAAGAGTCTGCAAGAGTTTCGAACAAAAAATACAACCATGTTTATTGTTTCAATATGCAAAATATGATTTAAAAAAAAAAGTCCGGATCGCATCGCATTCAAATTTGTACGCAGCATTTCTATTCGATTACGAAAGTTGCCTTTTTTTGGCCATCACGAATCGCGTCCAAATGAATCGTTTTCAAGTTATTGTTTTCCTCGTGTCATGGTACTCTGAGGACATCTGCCAAATTTGTGAATGAGAATTTTTCCAAGTCTCAGTGGCAACTATTAAAAACTCGTAGTCTCAGACTTTCGGGATGATGTTGACACGATGCATTCTGCCTGCCTATGCATCTCGTTTCGAGTTAAAACTATCGCCAAACAGCCTAAAATAGTTCCCGCATTCTCTGTTTCTCTCTTTTCTCTTTTTTTTCCCCCTTCGCGCTCTCTCGCTCTTTCTCTCCGTCTTTCTTGGGATAAACCTTGGCCCCGATAAAACTCACAGAAATGAGAATACGTAAGAGTACGATTTCTTGGCAAGTGAGACGGCGCAGTCTCGCGTCACACGGTGAACAAGAAGAAGAAGAAGAATAGAGACGAGAGCAGCACGTTGTATTACTCATCGCATAATTATTTATTCATTTTCTTTGCGTTCACGATCCTTTGTTTATGGGAATGTACCGGAGCGATACCGGTTTCGAGAAAAAGAAAAAACAGCTGTTTCTAAAACGACAGGAAAAAAAAACAGTAGCGATGTTTATCTCAGCTATATTTATAAATATCGCTGCTCTATCGATCGTATGTACCAGAGAGGAGGAAGATATATTGAAAAAACAAGTGAGAAATCATCCACTTGATCGGACCTCTCGAACTGCTCGAGCACCGAGATATCCAGTTTCAAGTGCTGCCGACGAAAGTCGGTTGATTGTATCACGAGTGGCCGAAAGAGCACACTCGACTCTTCTTTCCAATCACGACTTTGCGCAGATCGCTTCGTAATCATTGACTATTGGTATTTAGAGACAAAATTCTACTCTGCTGTGGTTGGAACAAAAAAATATTTCAACAATTTCGATAATATAAATGTCGAACATTTTCCTTGTTGTTGTTGTTGTTGTTCGAAAGGAACTTTACGAAGAACGAGACCATCAATTTTTTTTTATATAAATATCTCGATAACTTCGATAAAAGGAATCATCCACTTCTATCCCGACTACATTAAAAATTGAATCGGTATAACGTGCAATTTTTATTTTTTTTATTTTTTTATTCCGTTTCCCTCATATTATTTCAAAGAGTACGTACACACGTAACGAAACATTCTTCAACCATTATTCTTCACTCCAGAAATAGAAATTTTCACACACTGCTCAAACGATCAGCTCGAATCCGTATCATTCAGCTTTGTGTGTAACAAAGTGTTGTTCTATTGTTCTCAATATCTGACTTGACAGCACACTGATATTGACATTTAAAAAATTATGTATCTTGCATCGCTTCTTCTTTCCCGAATAGTCTCATTTCACTCAGCTTTTCGAGCAACGAATTGGAATTCTATTTTTTAAAATCTTAAATTGCAGCACTTTCGTATTTATTTAGGCTGATAATGCCGGTGAAAAAGATGAGAATAAATTTATTCTACCGATTTAGATTCGTTTTTCGTGCAGCGAATAATTTTGTATTCAATATATACGCTTTCTTTTCTTTTCACGTTCAGAAAGTATAGGAGCCTTAAATATTTATTTTTCATGGCTGCTCCCCTCATCGTGACGCGGCATTCTCGAGTACTTGGAAGGTGTTTTGGAGCAGGAGTACGAGTTATGACGATAGGTCTTGGGTTCGACTCGTCGCATAAATATAACATAAATAAATACGCGTGAGCTCGGCTCAACGGCTGCGTACACACGACCAGCCTATACATATGTAAATGGCTATTAAAAAAAAAAAAAAAAAAAAAAACTCTAGCAAATTGGTCGTTCGCGATAGTGGTCCGCGATTATCCGACACGTTGCGATTACCGATTCGTTTGAGCCACATTGATTCGACCAGCATTGGTAAATTAGGCCACGTGTTAATTTACAGCTGGGCGATTCCACAATTGTGCTCGAATTTTCTCAAACATTCACTCGACAGCACAAATCGAACATGCCCATTGGACGAAATATGAAGAAAAAAAAAGCGATAAATAAAAAATTGAATACAGCTTAAAAAATAGCTCGACGATAGTGAAAGAACAACGAGTAATTTCTTTCACCGTATATACAAACCATCGTCCGTACAAAAATATTTTTCTATCCGAAGGTTGGTCCATAAAAGAACCTGTTTCTCGGCGAGAAGCGAAAAAATAGCAAACAAAAAGTAAGAGGAATCTTGATGCCTGCAAAAATCTTGGCTCACGAATTTCGTCGCCGTTTTAACTATAGATATTATCACCGAACAAGGCGAAGAAATGATTCCCGTTGTACATATACGCGACGATCAAATTGACAAGAAATTCGTTATTTAATCGCGCGAATATTTTATAACCATTGAAATATCCATTATTCGAGAAATTTGATTTGGCACCCGCGGTAAAAAATAACCAATGATATGAGGCATAAGGTTGTTTGTTTTTTTTTGCATAAAAAAATTTGATACGAGAGGTTAGCGAATGATAAGGAGCGAAAAGTGTTAGTCAGCGAGACGAAAGAAACGACAGGAGCGACGGCCCCGCGCACCAAACGATTATTCATCCTGGCTATTTTAAGCAATTACCACTAGCAACCAGTGACGTCAGGCGTATACGCGCGCGGGGACAGTCACGTCGCGCAAGATGCTGGTGATTCTTGCGCGGGAGCTCATCGCTCCTTGCTTATTACTTCTTAGCGTTATCCGAACCGGGATTTTAACGCCAATATACGAGACTCGACTCTCGAACTGATCATTATGCGTTAATCGCTCAAGAATCACGTCTGAGTAATCGATAAACTCGTTTCTCGCACCCGTTTCCTCTTACTCACATTTGCTTATGCCTTATCGTGTTCTCGAGACGCCTATACTTTTCTCCTTATTTTTATAATTACTTTATCGCATCAATTATATTATATGCAAGAACAAAAAAAAACAGGAATTTTTGACAGATGATCGCGTTTGGAAAATCGTTCTTAATTCGGACTCGATTAGATTGTTTCAAATATAGCAAATTAATTGAATTTGTAGCATTAAAAAAAAATATAATAAATTAGAAAAAAGATTGTCAGTATTATATTTTCAAAGTGACGCGCGACCATCGACTACTTTTCGGTTCGTTATTCACTCGTTCTTTCTTTGAATCACTCGAGACTCCGCGGTCCGAACACTCCTCCGGTCCGGCACCACTTCCGACGTATATGCTCATGCGTTTATCGAAGAGTGGTACTTTTTTTTTTTTTTTTTAACGGGATCAGCGAGAGCCTCTCAGACTTGACGAAATGAATTCGAAGATCGAATACAACTCGCTAATGTTTTAAAAGATTTTTTCGAGTGCTCGTTCAACGAGCAAAAAAAAACAAATGAAATATCGAAGATCGACAATGAACGTTTATTCGAAACGCGTTCATTGACCATTGATCGTTCGTTTACTTATTTAATTTTTATTCTTGGCTGAAGCATCGAGAGATGCCGCATTCGAAGGGAAGCTGCTCGCGCGTCGTGGCCGCGATGCACGCGTGCTATCGCGTGACGCGCGCGATTCTCGAGCGAAATCTTAGCCACCGCGACACATTTGAACCAGGTACAATAGACGAATATCAAGTTTCTCGTGTTTTACATGACAAAAAAAAATATATCCCGCGACAAAGCAGAAGTAAATAATATTTTAGAATTCAGAGTAGAGAATTATTGCAGCACGGGAGTGACATAAAGCTCATAAATATTTCACGGTTTTACATCCTTTTGATATCGATTCCAAATTTTCCGTTTCTACGTTTTTACTCTTTTTTTTTTTTTTTTTTTTTTTTTTTTTTTTTTTTTTAGTATCCGCGAGCTGAAATATTTGTGTCGACCGATATTTCTATGAATTTGACCTAAAACCTCGCCCCATCACTGAATGCTTTTTTTTTTTTCAAGAAATATCTATCTCAATTAAATCGTCCTCGTTATAAACGCGACACGAATCAATTGGCAAAGTAACGCGCGCGGCTATAAATCTCACGAGAAATCAAAAGAGCTCGCTCCGATAGCATGTATATCGCTGTACTCCTGATTTATGTCCAATCTCGTCACGTCGATTCGTCAAAGCCTCAGCCTTTTAACAAGCGCACGATCTACGGGATCGACCAAGTACACGGCGCTTAATCCTCGAGACGAACGTCGTTCGACGTTACAAGCTCGCGCCTCAAATTAAATTTGCTCTTTCAATACAGACGCAGCGTTACCCATCCTCCTGTCTATCGCGTCGATCTTATTTTATATCGAATCAACGATTAATTATAATGATGATTATTGCGTCTCATATCCGCTCGAAGAATACCATAGAAATTACGACATCGATGTGTCAACCTCGACGCTACTCATTCTTCAGAAAAACCAACGTCTCAAGAACGAATAAACTTGTTCAAAAAAAAAAAAAAAAACGGATTACCAGCTGATATTTCAACCAATATTAAATGAATGCATTTTTCAGTCAATACGAAAAACTCACTTGTACGATTTACAGGAGAATTTGAATTTTACAGTCTGTGATAAGACTGATATTTTTCAGCCAACAAAAGTTTGTTTGATATTTATGATTATTAAGAAATTAAATTTGAAAATTTATAAGAAAAGATGAAAAAAGATTGGAGTTGCGAAAAGAATGGATGTAATTTAGATATTTAAGTTGCGATAACAGTTTTATAGTAGTGTTCGACTGTTGTGCTGTTTCGAGAGAAGTATAATACCGGCGAGCAGCATTCGGATAGTGTGACGTAATTTTTCATTAAATGCTTGTCTCATCGGTGACGAAGTGAATTAATATACAGCACCTCCGACGTCTGCCGCATCAATTTGGAGTATTAAAAAAATGTTTATATATATATATTATGTTTTCAAGCATGACTCGAATTGCGAAAGATTCGAGTCGCCCCGTACAATTGAAGCTCGATGAGAATGCAACGAGAATTTAGCACGAAATCTACGTATGCGATATCTGCGGTTATGCCGATAGGTATGCGTGTATCAAAACGGAAGCCACCGACCGGTTAAACGGTTTCCATTTCTTAGCACGAGGCAAAAACGGTAACGTAGCGAATTCTTTCGCTCGAGACATTTTTTTACAAGCGTATATATTATAATCTTGACGAATTTTTATTTCTATTTCTCATTCAATCGGCGTTTCAACGTTTTTCGATAAAATACAATTTTACGAAAATACGAACGATTTATCCTCATGCCTCGTGACTATAATTCGTGAACCATTCATATACACCCTGAATTAATACCTTAAATTCGCACTTGACCTCACATTTACGACCGCACGATCAAAAATGACGTAACGAAACATCGTTAATTCGATTCAATCACCGCGAGATTGTTTTGAAATAATTTTTAACTCTCTCGATATCTCGGTGGTTCCCGATCGGAATCGAGAATTGGATTTTTTTTTTTTTTTTTTTTTTATCGGAGAAACGCACGAGCGAGCGTTTTGTCGCCGCGTCGCGTTGGTCCATCGCGCAGACTCAAGAGCGAGAGAGCGAGAGAGCGAGAGAACCGTAGACACACGCACACACGTGCGCGATGATGCGATTCTCATCGAGAGACGAGCTTAGGGAGAGAAAGTGGTCGAAAACCTCGTGGCGGGACCAGGTGAAGGTCAAACACACATTGGCTCAGTGTCGGCGGCATTGCGCTCACGGAACGTCATCCTCGGCGAGCGCGCGGGGAACCGAACTTGGTCCAACCGTTTTCTAATTCTTCTTTCAACGTTTCAATTTTTTCGAGCTTCCAATATTTCGAGCGAAAAATCGCGAAATTTGATTTTATTCGTTATAAAATAAGGTTTTTTTCCTCAGTGTGCGAATGAGCCTGATTGAACGACAAATTAATATCGTAAATTCCATCAAAATTCTCGAAGAGAGAATATAGCAATGAAAAGATAGAAAAGATGGGAAGATTTTTTCGATGGTCCAACGAAATGCAACGAGAGAAGACTTCCGAGAAGGAGGGTTCTCCAAAACTTGCCCCTGCGCGAACGATGAGCCTTTCGATATCAAGAACCTTTTGTCTGCCAAAGTTTTTCGTTTTATACGTCCTTGAGTCGTTTCCAGTGAACAGACCGAATACACCCGACCGCGCTCCATTCTTCCTTCTCTGGCCTCCAAATACTAAGCTGCCTGCTCGCGCGCTCCTACATATATAAATATATTACGATCCAAACTACGATTTATATGTCCTAGAGATCGGGCTATCGGAGTTTAATAATAATCTGCACGAGTCGTTCCACCTCCGATCGATTCGATTCTCGAGAGGCATTCGTTTCTTTTCGTTTTTCGAGTAAATTACATTTTTTTGGAGTAGCAAAACTTTTTGGAGCAATTCGAGTCGAGAAAATTTTTGAAAAAAAATCAAAAAACTTGAAATTTCAATTCTGACGAAAAATGTATGGAACAAGCAAAATTTGAAGGCCGTACCGAAAAATACCGAATGAAATGCCATCGTAAATTATAAATTCTCTGATATATCGAATGTAATTAACTTGTAATAATAATCGTTATCATCGAAACCGATTGTTTTCCATGAGTGTTATAGACGATAATGAAGGAACGTTATCGCGCGACAAATTTAAAATGCACGGTTAATTTCGGAGAATATGAAATGATGAGGGGACTCGTGCGATCTTCGCTCACTTGTATCCAAACTCTGCGAATTTCTATAACTCAAGTTAGAGAAAAAAGTACCGCGAAAGACCGAAAGCAGAACAAAAGGTTGTTTCCGAGTGGACAGAAATTTTTTTCTTTTCAAAAACACACGACGCACGCGAGGAGTGGAATGAAAAAGAAGCCTAAAAATGAAAACAAACATTGAGGAAAACTAGTGCAACCTGCTGCATCTGACCCGAGAAACTCAGAGCGGATCGATTCTCATTCGTGCACTCGCATCGTACTCCTCGTCACCCCCCGTTCCATGCCCCCCTCTGCTGCCTGCTATATATCAATTGACCAAATTTTAGACTCTCTTCTGGAGAAAATTGAGGCTTGAGAATTCAGACAGTAAGAATTTTACTTCGAAATAGGAGGAGGGGGAAAAAAAAAAACGAAAAAAGTGTCTCTATGAATCCGGAGTATTGATAAGCTTGAAGCTAGTAAATGGTGTGTGTACTCACCGATATTGACGATACGTATGCCTTCGTCGTCAAGAAATTTGAGAGCGACGGAAACATTTTCTAATTTTTGAGATCGAAAATTAGGCTTTTTGTTGTGTTTCGGTAATCTCTTCTGTGCCAATACTTCGATAAGACTAACGAGGCCAAGACCGTCCGATAGATCAGTCTCCAAATCGTTGATATGTTTGTTCACAATTTTGAGATGTTCGTTAGCCCATCTGGTAAATGTATTCTGTTGTATTCTCTTCCATTCGGCATCCTCGGCTAATTCGCGCTCGATCATTTCGTCCTCCTCCTCCGGGGAGTTCTCGCTCTTGACTGACTTATCATTCTCATTCATCTTATCGGCCTGGTTGCTTGTGTTTTGCCGGGGAAAGTAGGCTTAGGAATGCCCCACGATGGTTGGTTATTTCGCTAACGTAGCGCACTCTGGAGGAGTGCCACGGTGGAGGTGGTAAATCGGAGAGAGAGAGAGGAAAGGTTTGAAACGTACGTAAAGTTCCAGTAGTCGATACGAGTCTCTTAAGCTCGATTCTAAAGAGCAAAATTTCTCTCAACCTCTCTCAATTTGTTCCTCGTCAGCCAAGTGTGAAAATTAATAATCGAGTTTTCTCGGTCTTGGAAATAATCTTGTTGAAAATTCGTAAGAAATTCAGAAACTCGAGAGAAACGGTTTGTCTTCTCGGCGTGTCTCTGATATTGAGTCGCCGGTTCGCCGCCGGCAATCGCTTTCAAACGTACACGTTGCTAAGACGCCGTCAACATCACGTGACTCGGAACGGTCCTGATATTGAAATATTCAACGGGGAAAATCCGTCTCTTATCCTCGACCGTTGTGTTATCTGTTGGCAAGAATAAAAACAAGTGGAATTAATTTTTCTTCGTTACTCGGTTTTTTTTTTTTTCACAGGATTGAGTAAAATTATTTTTTTATTCGATCGAAATTCAAAAGTATTTGAGATAAAAGCTCAAGTTTAACGCTACTACGATCAAAGTTGGACGGTTTCGAAATCGGAACGATCGGGCGTAAATATGTGCGTATAGTCATAACGAGTCAAGTACTCGTTGGCATTGAATCACCGAACGAGAATCAGCGAATGATTCATTCTCGTCGTAATTGTGAAATTCGCAAGGATTCTCTCGGCTAAATTTTCATCGTGACAAGAGAAATTCGATGAGTATTCAGTAATGTTATCACGTATCTGTCACATTTTCAAATTTACCATTTTATCTATTTTTTTTTTTTTTTTTCAGATCGAGCTATCGGTTCGCGATTAACGAGACGCTCAGCATCTTATTTGCATCGAACATCATCGAGATTCATAAAAAATTTAACAAATTGATAAACGACTAAATTTACGAAAACAAGACAATTTTCATGTTCCATAGTCAAACTTTCTCGGGGCTCTTTGCCAACGTATTTTAAAAATACTTTTCGAAACTTGGGCCTCTACGCGAGATTCTCGCGTAGAAACAGATTCGAGAATTCGCGTAAACTACAAAAAAAATTGTGGTGAATCATCTGATCTGAAGAATAGAAGAACGTCGCTAGAGAATCATGAAAATTTTAAAAAGTATTATTTAAAATTGGCCATCGATGCGGTAGAAGAAAAGCACAAAATGCATGAACGTTACTCTCCCATCTAATAATTAAAGACCTTCGACCACAACTAATTTTTTATAATATGCGTTCCAATAACGAGGGAGAAAAAAAGTTCCAAGTCGTATGTGCGAAGGTAATCACCAAACCACCATAACTTGTAAAGATCAGCGAGAATTCAACTTTTTTATTCCCACAAGTTACGTGCGAATATTTGCATCTACGGATATCTATATAAATAAAGTGTATTTTTTATTTTTCTTGCAAAAAAGCATCATCCCGGGTTTTCACAATTTCAAGAGCACGAATCATAATATTCCACCGATTTTCTTTTTTTTTTTTTAGCGAAATAATGAAGTACTCGGCGGAGCTTGAATCGCATAGACAAAAATCCTCATTTCGCTTGTTGTGAATCCTCTGAATGTACTAAAAAAATTTGATCTCCCTATGAACTTTAAATAGATATGAGGAAGTATGATAAAGATTCAGGTCCAGCTGGGGACATAAGTTCTTGATACGATACAACAAATACTATTGTTAAAACAAGTGATTTTTGAAACTTGAAAATCGACCGAATCGAACACTAATCAGCTGGTTGAAAAATCTCTTTTTTTTTTTTTTTCAGGAACGAATTCTCATAGTTTCAACAACACTTTTATGGAATTCGGGGGGGGCGAATGATAAATTGTCTTAAACTTGAATGAACTGGACGAAAAATTTGGAGATAATCGAAGAGATGTCAAACTCATCCGGAATTGGAATTATAACTGGTCGGAACGGATTTTAATGCAAAAAAGTTTCGTACAAGCTATTTTTGGAGGAAATATTCTATCCTTAAAATAGGCAACTCGAGTAAACGAGTAATTACCTCGAACTTTGATAAGCTGGATGGAAAATCTCAAAATTTTCGGGAAAAAAATCCTTAAAATGTGGGATTTAAAAATCGTTGTACGGGTTTCCAAATGGTAATAAAATTCCGTGTTGAGTATTTCACGAATCACTATGAACCCACTGCTGATGCACTCGCGAGTAAATGATAAACCGCAAATGAATTCGATCTCGCTCAATGGTAAAAGAGAGAAGAGAGAAAGAAAAAAGAAACTCGGAAAATCCCGTTGAATTTTGGCGTTGTCGCCCGAAAGAGTGAAAGTTTCGAAGATCGTGTGTCGGCGTTACACACCGCGAGTCGTTGCGGAGTCAAAAGCAGCTCTGAGTTTAAGTTCTCCAAGAATAGTTCACCGTCGTGTATCCCTCTCGGCGTTTGTAGCCCCCCCGAGAGTCACACACCGCAACGCGTATACGAATATCCTATCTTGCAGCTCTTTCGACGTTTATACCCCCTCAACATCCAACATCGTCGACGAAATCGACGGAGGGGAATACTGCTACGATTTCTATATATACACGAACGACTAATATCTCAACGACAAACCGAAACGTCACGAGGAAAACATACCTTTACCCATTTATATATTTATATATGTACATCTCATACGTACCAATATTTTCCAAATTCAATCAGTGACTCAAAACTTTTCATTGTCAAAGCAGGGACTCATCCACGAGGGGGCGGAAACGAAGAAAAATGCAACGAAACTTTAGAGACTTCTCAGACGGATGAGTTTAAATATCAGCTAATATTGTGAAGCGGTGCAGGATTTTTTTTTTTTTTTTTTTTTTTTTTTCTTTTTTTTCGTCAACAAGATCCTTGGAATTATGATTTTTTTTATGTATCTGAATCATTTTTTTCAATGGTTCGATTAACTGGTTGATATAAGAATCGGATTTTCAATAGTTAACCAAATTTCGATGCGATCGATTCAAAATGTGCATTTACACAGTCACTTATTCTTCGATCGAACATAACAAATTAAAATAATATTGAAAGAAAGGATGTTTTTGTTTTTGATTTCCATAAAGAAATATTGATCTATTCGGAACGGATAATCGACCGATTTTCTATAAATGAAAATTTGCACTTGAAATTCATTGAAATGAACCATGATTGGTCGATAGTTTTTTTTTTTTTTTTTTTTTTTTTTTTTTTCTTTTACTCCCATAAGGAAGTATCGATGAAGCAATCTGGGAATATTTGATTCACCGAGGATTCGACCTACTAAAAGTGAAAAATAAAAAGAAGTGAGAGGGAAGAAGAGTAAAACGCGTCGTTACCTTCGCGAGTGACTTTGGAATAACGGACCGTATATGGTATCAGCTGAGCTCTTGGGGAGAAATATAACTACAGAGAGATTCGAGTGAGAAACACGGACGCAGACACGCGCGCACACGAGTGAGAGACGAATTGCGAAGCGGCATAAAAAAATGGTCTCTCGTTGAATCGCGAGGGCTTAATGAAACGAGCATCTCACCGAATGGGTTCTCGCCAGAGTCGCATAAACTCGACGAAAATGGTTAAAGAGGACTGTGCGCACGCCCGTATGTGCACCGGTAAGCGCGAGCCTTTTCCGAGCGCAAAAAAATAAACACGTTGTCGTTTCAAACTCCTTTCGATATTTTTTTTACGTCTGAATAAAAATAGAAAAAAAAAAAAAAACAACACTGAACTATTAACAAATATTGGAAAACAAGTAACAATTCCAGGATGAATAGTAAATTTTTGTTATAAAATAATATTAAATTGAAAATTCATCCGATGCACTCGAAGTCCCACAGAGTCTTGACACCTTTCCCTTTTTGTTTTTTTTTTTTTTTTTTTCTCGACAACAGGCATCTTCGTTTTGGGTCATTTCGATTTTTTTTTGCAAACCAGAAAAATCCGCGGATTACGTCTTGACCGATTGCACTGCTTTTTTCGCTGCTTCGTCAAGCTCGTCCTCCATTGTGAATGGCAATTTCGAGTCTTCGAGAATCTTTTTCGCCTCCGTCACGTTTGTACCTTTAAAATAAAATAATAAATATGAAAATCGACGTTCACGAATAGCTCAAGCACACATTGCTTTGGGTCGATCAACAAAGACCAAAAATCTCATCAAAATCAACAAAAAGTTGCATACATTTGTAGCAATTGACTGATAACTATCAACGCGATATATTACTATAATGAATAATTGTCGACGATAATAGCTCTACCTTTTAGTCTCACAACCACGGGTCTTTTCATTCCCAAACTCTTAGCGGCGGCAACAATTCCTCTTGCGATTGTTGCGCAATTGACGATTCCACCGAAAATGTTGACGAAAATAGCTTGCGCCTTGGGATCTGTGGTATTTCGAAAAAAAATTTAATGATAAACATTGAACCGGACGATTTCGCACCAAATTCAGAATATTTTTGTTTTCCGTCAATAACCGTCATGGCGTAAACTATTAAACGATCTAGCTCATCTTTATGATGAATATCGAGCTGACTCTAATCTTGCCATGATTTTATTGGGAAAGCTACAAGTTCGAAATAAATGAGCATAAGATTTGAGTATTGTTTGATACGAAATTCACACCGGCATATAGATAGTAAAAGTTCACCTTCGGCAACTATTCTGAAAGCTTGAAAAACTTGATCCTCCGTAACGCTCCCGCCGACATCTAAAAAGTTTGCCGGTTCTCCGCCGTTCAGTTTTATTATATCCATTGTAGCCATCGCCAAACCCGCTCCATTTACTGCAGAAAAAAAATAACATTCAACTTGATTATTGAATATTTGTCGAGAGAACGAGTCAAGATTGTTCGAGCATGAACGAACCTAAACAAGCAATGTTTCCATCCATGCTTATGTAATTCAAATTATGTTTGGAGGCCGCGACTTCAGCCGGATCTTTCTCGGTAACGTCTTCCATATCAAAAATATCCTTCTGACGAAATTGTGCATTATCGTCGAAGGATATTTTGGCATCGACGGCAACGACTTGTTTGTCCTCAGTTTCTACGAGTGGATTTATTTCGATTTGCAAAGCATCGATGTCGACAAAAAGACGCCACAGATTTTTAAGCTCGTGTACAGCCTTCTCGTGCGCTACGCTATCCGTAAAACCCAAAAACGTAGCAACCTCCTTTGCAATTTTGTCATCGATACCGTAGTAAATGTCAAGCGGTACGGTTTTTATTTTTTCTGGTGTTTTCTCAGCTACCGATTCAATGTCCATTCCACCAGCCGGGGAAGCTATCAGTACCGGACCGTTGTATTGTCGATCCATCAGTATACAAACGTATGTTTCTCTTTTTATCGTCACCGATTCGGCTATCATCACTTTTTGAACCAGAATTCCATCTTTGTGCGTTTGTTTCGTTATCAAACGATGACCCAGCATATTTTTCACAATATCAAGAACCGCTTTTGGACTGCGATTAAGAAATAACAAAAAAAAAAACATACATTAGGACAATCGTTTCTTATATCCGATGATATCTTGCTACCACAGATATTCATTGTCTCGAGCTGATAAAGTATGGCTCGTTATTAAATGATTTTCTCAAAAACATTTGACAACGAGCGTTCCATCTGCGCAATAACGGCAAACTTTTCTCAGCAAATACCGAAACACCAATCTCCTCGCATTGAATTTGTTAATAGTAAAAACTTGAAGATTACTCTTTTGTGAGATGAACACCACCTTTGAAGCCATTGTCGAACCACCCTTTTCCTCTTCCGCCAGCCAATACTTGTGCCTTTATGACATACTCATCGACATCTGAAATCCCAGAGATATACGCTCGTCGAATGAAATCACATTTCAACTTGAATTATCTACCGACATAATAAAATTAGAACATATATTTTTTTTTCGGCTCTCAAAATGCACAATACTCACGAAATTTGTCGAGGGTCGATGGTGCTTTATTGAGATCGTCGACAATAGTAAAATTTTGTACGGAGACTCCGCAATCTTTGAGCAATTCTTTGCTTTGATATTCGAGAAGATTCAATTTACGTGACGGTACAAAACTCGTCCGTGATAATTTATTAAAACTATTGACCCGACTGAGAATTCTTCTCGATAGTAAAGCCGACATGGTTAACCTAACTTTGCGAAATTGTCTTTGAATATAGCGATGAAAAAAATGTAAGTATTCCAGATCCAAAGTCTTTCGTCTCGTTACATATGCCAGAGGAATAAAAAAAGATAAGCTATCAATCGGTATGCGGACAGCTGTGTTCAGTTCGAGTATATTTTCTTTACCGGTTGTACTTGTATTTTTACTTATTATTTTCTTCTTCTTTTTTTCTTGTTATCGCGATTCAAATCTAGCTGGCCGGCGAGAAAAACAACAGTCTTGTATAGACGTGAACTTGGCCCCCCGACATGAACTTTTCGAAAGTTTTCTGATTTCAATCGTTTCTGTGTCGTTTGTAGAGTATTGTGAGAACAAAATAAACGCTTGTGAGATGAGTTTATCGCGAAAAAATCAAAAATAAAAATTAGCGTGAAGTTAGCCTGTCCATTCTATTTTTTAAACTTTATGAGTCTAATTGTACGAAAATCAATACGAAATCGTTTGTAGAATACGAATAATACAATAAAAATGTTTGTAGGACGCATATTTTCATGAAAAAGCAAAAACAAAAATTGCATAAATTGTTCCGAACGAACACCGCAGTCAGGGAGACTGGTGTATACCATACAGGTCAACTGATTGGAAATAAATGAATCTTGAAGATTTTGAAATTCTAAAAACGATATGACTGATTCATAAGTGCGAAATTATATGGATAGTCTGCTGAACTGATTCAAATGATACCACTGCTGGTCTATTCCTAAATTTTATTTTGTGAAAAGATTATATAAGAATATTTTTGAATGTTAAAATAGAATAATTCTAACGACTAAAAAAAAATACAGGATTCATTTTTCATTTCATCAATCAATCTACGGTCAGTAAGAGAAAAAAACATTTTATTCTTCAAAGATTAACGATTGAAATGGAGATCGAATTCTTTCAAAAATAATAGTTAAAATCGAAGAAAGCCCAACAGTTTGAAACTGAAAATTGCTATGCACAGAAATGAAACCAATAAAAATGATGGAATTATGTACTCACTCGTCGATGTCTTGTTCCCCTCCTCATAATAACGAACCTACCTTTGGCAAAACCGAACAGTCCGCAATTCCGAAATAGTCCCCGCACAGTTAATATCCACTTCCGTTGCAGGACACTCATTGCAGTTGATTAATTTCCACTCGATTTTTCCCAAATCCTGCATGATTTTGAATTCAGACGAGCAGCAGCAGCAGCGATGTTTTTCCAACGTTGAAAACGATAGTTCATCGTAGTTCAAAATTCAAATGCACTAATTCACACAACACCAATATTAACTTTTTACACTTCCGAGATAGTAAACGCGTGATTAAAACGTCAAGATTTTTTTTAATTTCCACGTCAACAAACTCTTGCACGAATAAAAAAATCTATTCAATATTTCTTTGTTCCGCTAACTCAAAAAATGTATTTTTCTTGTGGCAATAAACTTTCTTTTCGCAATTGAATACGGTCGGTGGAGCGAGTGACAGAAAGTGTAATGGCAACTGGTGTCACAGTTTCGTGGAAAATCGTGCGTGCTCACGTGGGTGCACGCGTGCACGGGCGCTTGCGTTCTATTGTACTCTATATAGCAATTGCGATAGTAAAAACTATTCGCAATGCTGTACAATAGCTGCGGTTATACAAGTCTTGCGCGCATTGCGTTGCGTTTGACCGTTTGCAGCATCCGGGTTATATGCATGGACCTTGCCTGCGCGACTTCGATATGCGATACAGAAACTGTATTGCGTTCGGAAACAGCAAACTACAGAGTAGATTTATAGCTTTCGTTCCGTTATTCTTGCCGACAATCCCATGGCTTTACGGCCTGCGTGCATTTGGTGCTTTGCGTTGCGTTGCGCGACTCGCATGTATGGTTGCATCTTAGCTCCGCTTGCGAACACGCGTGCGTGCGAGCATACACACGATTTTCGAAACTGCAACACAGCCCTCACTAGGCTGTCTGTCACTCAAAGCCCTTACTCACGATCTCGCATTAATCGTGATTCGCTCAAATATTCAAAATAATTCATCCTATAATTTAGCACGAAAAATAATATCGTGGGCAAGAGGCTTTCCTATCGACTTGTCGAATATCGCTTGCGAGAAGAAAACTCATTGACAAAAGAAAAAAAAATATTGAAAATTCATTACGATTGACAAACGAGCGAATTGTGTTTTATGACCCTAATATTATTTTCATAGCGTTTTCGTGCATGGTTCGTTTTCGAGAAATCGCGTATATTTTTAAGCTCTTATTTTTAATATTTATATTTTTAAGCTCTTTTACAATAAAAAATTTTATCACGATTTTCCGTTTTTTTATTATCCATCGTTGTATTTTTATTTGGTTTAACGACAATTCAGACCGTTTAAAGTATTTTATATAAAGATTTTCGTCATTAACCGACTCATATTCCGCACTCTGTTTTATCAATTTCGTTGCAATCAACGAACGATAATGCGCGGTATTGCACTAGCCGACCGATGCTAATGCAACTCTCTACGCGCGCGCTACTTGCCGCCCCGCCCCGCGTCCCGCGGGCGACTGAATGAACTCGAGTCCCTCGCTCGCTCCCTCGTTGCCCCGCGCATGATCCAGTCCTCGCGCCTGCCCCTTCCAGTCGCCGCGGCGTGAACTCTCCCCACCATCCCCGCTACGGAACGGCTTAGCAGGCCAAGCGCGAGAGCGCGTAAACGTAAACACAGAGCCGAGGCTCCACGAATGTAAACAAACCAAACAAGCTAGGGACATTCATTCGCCAATAGATTTAGCGATCACATTTTCGTGCACCGTATAAATATTCGTTCAGTAATGTTTTATAAAAATTCAACAACGTTTTATTCTTTCGTTTTCTCAACCCATGAAAATGCCGGTAGCAAAAAAAAGACCGTCAATCGAATTTCATTCAGTTTTTTTGAATCTAAGAAGAGTCGTTCCCAGAAAAGTCCGCACCGGAACTTTTAAAGTGCCAACCTATGCCCGAGTCTCAGCATATCATGGTAGGAAAGTTAAAAATGGATTAAATCGAAGATTAAACTCGAAAAATTTTTTGAATCAACATTCGAACGATACGTTGAAACAGTAAAACCTGTTTAGTAAAAAAAATTAATTTCGATTAATGAAAAAGAAAATTCATAAAACTGGACGATCCCAAAAACTGGCAATCATATCATACCACTGTCAATCAAACCCTACATGTATGGAATCCACCGATTCCATACATGTAGGGTTTCCAATTCTGGTGGCAGATCTAAGAACTAATTCAAGACGGGATTTTCAGGATTCAGACTGCCCACTCACTCCTTCTCTCCAGTCTCCCTGACTGGTTCGGAAAAATTTATGCAAATTTTGTTTTTGCTTTTTCATAAAAATATGCGTCCTACAAACATTTTCATTGTAATATTCGTGTTTTACAAACGATTTTGCATTGATTTACGTACAATTAGACTCATATAGTTTAAAAAGTAGAATGGGCGGGCTAACTTCACGCTAATTTTTATTTTTGATTTTTTCGTGATAAACTCATCTCACAATCGTTTATTTTGTTCTCACAATACTCTACAAACGACACACAAACGATTGAAATCAGAAACCTTTCGAAAAATTCATGGCGGGGAGCCAAATTTACACCGCTCAGTCTTGTCTTTGCACTGCTGCGTTAGTACGCTCGACGGTCGTCGATCATCAGCGCGCGTTGTTCGGAAAACCGGCGAGGAGGGCACGGTCGTACATACGGAGGAGGGTCGAAACTTCGAAACTGGTCAAAATCGTTCCGTTCTTTCAACTGGAGAAAAATTTATAAATTCAAAAATCTCTATCATTTAACCGGAGATCACTTTGAGGAACCTTTCAATTGAACCAGAAATAACCTCCAAACGAATCACAAACGATTGGAACGTTGATAAAAATGTTCCAAATTGACTCTGTTTCGCGGGGTCAAGTTGGAGTTCCATTAATAAAAAAACATCTTCCACCGACATCTCCGTGTGCATGTAGGAGTAAGAGCACGTGTCACGTGTTCGACGAGGAGCGAACCGAGCAATAATATATCAGTCACATCATCACAATGTTTATGCAAATTAATTTTCGTACGGTTTGAATAAGTCAAAGTGAATATTCACATGAAATTACATAGAGAATTATAGCGGAGAAATAATTAGAAACATTCGAAATTTTGTTTTTATTGCAAAATGGAAAAAAATCATCGACTATTTTTGAGAAACTTGCCGAATGATGTTGATAAAAATCATTTGGAAAAACTGTTCGGAGAGTATGGAACAGTTACGAATATCGACATCAAAGAGAAGACCCAAAACGATGGGAAAAAAATTGCTTTTCTCAATATTACAACTACGGACAGGCAATTGAACACGTGTGAGTATAAAAAAAATTGTATTGCCTAAAATTTTGATTCCGCTCAGATGAAAAAAAAATGTAGCAAAGTTAACTCGATCAACAGGTTTCAGAGCTGCTAACGAAAAAACATTGGGAGGTTGGGACATGGATGTACAAGTAGCTAAAGAAAGTTATTTGGATCGTCTGAAACGAGAAAGAGAAGAAGCGGCTAGAGCGGCGGATACTCCCAATTCAAAATTTGGCACGAACATAGACCACGAAGGCTGCTCCGAAAGCCAAGCGACGCATGAAATAAATATCAAATTATCCACCGGCATAAAGAGCAAAGGTACAAAAAGAAAGTTTGATTTCGAGGACACGGATGATATTCAAGGGGCGGAGTGTCCTGTCGCCGAATCCGCGAGCCTGCCACATTTTTTGGACGATCCTGCCCTCAGTTTGGAGTCTGTCCCAAGTAAAAGATCGTTGCCGAGTTTGGAAAGCGCAGCGACACTCCCTTCCAAGCCGTCGCGACTACCAAAAATACATGAAATAAAAGTTGTCCCTCGATCGGAAATAAAACGACTCGCTTCGGTCAAAGAAAAGAGGCAGACTTTCAAATTACACGAAAAATTGATTAGTCAAGCTCTGAAAGATGTGGTAAGCTATTGATTTCTTTTCATCGCCGTTAATAAACATCATATTTCGTATTAATCAATGACAAATCTTTCTCAGGACAGCACCCGTAGAAATAACAAAGTCGTATTCTCAGAAGATATCGATTCTAGCGTTGGCTATGATAAAAAAAAGAACGGTCCCGCTGCTGGACACGGGGTATCTCTCTTCGACGATGATGAAAACTTGGAAGATCAGGAAGATTGGAAGATTGATAAATTTCAGCACAACGAGCGACGTAACGCCGAAGTAAGCATTTTTTTGATGTACCAAAAAATACGTTTTATTCACTTGCCAGGATATCGCACCAATTTCGGAATTACTGAAATTTCTATGTTTTTTTTACTTTTTCGAACGTGCAGTTGAAAATGTCTTTGAGCAATCCAAATGGAGACAAACGATTCGTTATCGACGAGCGATTTCTCGATCATGAGGGAGCAGAGGAAATCGAAAAAGGGGCAACCGAGAGCGATCCGGCGGTGGCAAGAGTCGAGAACGAGACGAAATGGCAATTGGACATACTGGAAAATGTTTTGGGAAAGCCATTCAGAGCGAGGAACGAGAAAATTTTAGGAAAAAAACAAAACAAAATGATTCGTTACGATCCAACCTCGAGTTGCCACCGGAATCACGAATTAGTGATGGAAAAGCCTGTCTCGAGAGCAAAAAAAGTTAAATCAACGAACGTTGTAGCTCAAGAAGAAGAAGAAGAAGCACCGATTCCCGTTTCAAGCCAAGTATTTTACGAGGTTTCGGAAAATCTTACCGAGGTCCTCAACGCTCGGGAAGAATTCAGTCTGTTGAAATCATTTGGGACTGCGCCGACCAACGATAAAAGTTCGTTTACCTAAATTCTGAATTTTCGTATCAATCGATCAAATCCTTTTGTTCCAACTCACCAGCGTGAACCATATTTTTATCTCAGACAGTAGAGATGATTACGAAGCAGTTGCCAAGGACGCCGCATCGCAGAAAGATAAATTGGCGAAAAATTTAATAAAAGATTCTTTCGTGCGCGAGTCATCCGACGAAGACGAACCTCCGGTTTCAACTCCATCGATGGAACAGCTCATCTGTGAACCGAAAAGCGAAACGAGTGACGTCAGCGATACTTTTTTCTTTTTCGTCGACGATCAGCGCTTTCGTGGTAAAAACAAACTTCTCAAATGTTATTCCCTAAGTTTTTTTTAAGAAAATATACGAAAATATTTTGTAATTGAATTTCCGAACGATTTCCAGAGGCCGAGGAATTTTTCAATACGAGACCGTCCACGGGGGATGATTTTACAAATGTCAGACGTCAATTGAAGCAAATCGTGAGATCGAAAATTCGCAATAACGTTAAGAAAAATACTCCTTGGAGGAACACAAAAGTTTCGAAACAACCGAAAATTCGATAATATCTCCAAGTTTCTTTCGTAGACAATAAACTATACAAAACATCTTGTTTTCCGTGCAAATAAAGATACTGTCGTTGTTCCAATATCAACGCTCCATCGATAATTTGATATTTTATTTTTTCCACCAAAGTTTGTTTTGTTCCCCTCTCAACTCTGATCCAATATTATTCAACCGATACCTCCACTTTTTTTTTCTCAAAGACTCGAGACGCGGCGAAAGAAAATTTCGTGCCTGTCATTGAAATAAAATTGTCAGAGAAAAAAAAAAATTCATATTCAAGTCGACGCAATCGAAGCTCTAAAAGCTGAGGAAAAGCGGTATTTGACATAATCGGGGTACAAACGGCGAGGGGATAGGCGCACGATTGAGCAGCATCTAAATATGTAAAGAAAATCGAGTGGATGGTAACAAATTTGTTAAAATCGTCGCTGCGAGTAAAAACGATTTTTTTTTATCAAGTTTGAACGATTATAAAAAATGTCTCATCAATATCCAAGAAAATCGCTGATGGAAGTAAAATAATAATTGAAAAAATTCCTTCCATCACACTTAGTAAGCGCGAAATATATAAATGATGAAACATTTTGAAAATAAGAAGGATTTTAAAGAAAATTGGAGAAAAAAAATATGGCAGATAACGATCGCGGAATATAATTCCAAGTTATTTGAACGGAGATAAGATTCGAAACCTGCTTCGTAGCTTGTTTCTTGAATACATAAAACGAACAGTTTCCACATGTTTGTGTCGTTATGGCATGGCATGAAATCGAAATAGCAAGGAAATATCGATACGTTAGTTGGGCGCTGAAATATAAAAAAAAAAAAAAAAAAAAATGTTCAACATCGTTTTCATATACGGTGTTGAAAAGATTTTTTTGTTTATACCACTCTCATATATTAATTCGATTAGGGTGATGCAAAAAAAAAAATCGACACTTTTTTTTCGATTGGGTTTGATAGCTGTTGCATGGTACTTGTGAAAAAAGTAAGTTCCCAAAATTGGAGGTTGAAAAAAAAATTTAACGAGTCGCTCGAAGGACTTGAATATTTTTTCTTTTGATTTTGACCAACGACTCGTGATAAAATATAGAAATTTAAATTTTTCTGTGTCACAGCGAAATATGTAATTTACTCGATGAGGCAATGATTCACCCAAAATTTGGCTTACCAAGATTTTTTGTTACAACCGGGTATAATCGATATTTCTATAGATGATGAATTTTAACGATAATCGCGATTATGAGAATAAAAACCAAATTTCGGGAAATTCACTTTTTATGATGCAGTGAGATACCGCAAAAAAATATAAAAATCTGTATAAGATTTTCAGCCAGAATGGAAATATGAAGAAAAAAAAAACTCAATGTCACGTGCGCGCGATGAGCATCAATTTTTTAAATATGAATCCAAATTTGATTAAAGTCATTTGAGCGACCTCTAAAAAAATGTTTCGGGAGCAGAGCTATATCAAAGCCAATCGAAAAAGGAAAAAATATCGATATCATTTGCATCAGCTTAATATTCATATACGTGATAATGAATCAATAATACAGAATTGTTGGAAGTGGAAATGAATAAAATTTCGACATAAAAATTTTTTTCCCGTTCAGCACCGATCGTTGAATGCCTATACGATAGTAAGAACGAGAGCGGCACGTGTGACCACTCTTGAATTTCTCCTTCCTCCGCGATTGTTCTCGCAACAAAAAGATCCCCACCTGCGATACTCGTCAATCGGGTATTTGATGAACGACACTCGTGGATTATTCATCACCGAGTTATTGAGAATCATAGAAATTCGTGTATACGCACGAGGACAAATTATTCGTTCATTAATTCTTTTTCATAGATTCATCTATTTACCTTCCTCAACAATCACATTCATTATTATGAGATTTTTGTGTAAGAAAAAAAAAAAAAAAGAAATGCTGGATCGAAGAACGGCCATGATGCTAAGGAAACGCGAGAATTCTTCTTTCAAATAAGTTTCCAACCAACGTTTCTGCTTTTGGCTCGTGCACGCCGATATAATAATAATAATTTTTCCATATATCATCGATACACCATTCCACCGCGTTATTTGCTGACGATCGCGATTGGTATAAAGTATCAAAAAGAACAAAAAGAAGAAAAAAAAATGTGGCTACTTATTTTAATATCGGGATCATTTGACGGGAAGAAAAACGAGCAGCGGAGTTGGTATCTTTCAGGGCGACGAGCGATAACAATAAAATATGCCAGATACACCTAGGCACGTACACCTGCGAATATTCCTCAATCCATCGATTCTCATTAATGATCATATCAAGATATATCTATAGAGGCACTCAAACTTCTATTTTATCCGCGGATCTTTCTTTATTACCGAGAGTTTACATTGGAATATTCAATTTTTTGGCAAGTATACGCGATATGATTCTGTATGAAAACTTAATTGAGTATATTATATCGAACGAGAGCGTCGTGCGTACATTCATCGGGCATCCGTCGCGTTTCAGCCGTTCGGTATAAATACATCTTATTTTAAAATTAATATGCCAGTTGTATATAACAGCTCGACTCAATAGCTCAAGTTTTAATTTCGCGAAAAAGTACTTAAATCCTGGGATGAAAGTTGAAAGAGCACCGTAAAGCTGTCGAATTTTTTTTCTTTTTTTCTTCTTTCTTTCGTTCACCGGGAACAGATTCGTTGTTCGGCGCACAATTTTTTCCTCAATCGACAGTGGTTGTTTTTTTTTTTTTTTTTTTTTTTTTTTTTTTATGTAAAAGTGCACGCGCTCCGACGACAAGAAAATGCTTAGAAAAATAGCGTTCTTCATTCTGGTTATTTTCGCGCATACCCAGGTAAGTCGTTGCGACTATAGCAATTGGTCGTCGCGCAATAAATACCAAAAAAAGAGACGCCGCTATACGAAGAAATTGAGATTGAGATTATAACGAATGTGATTTCTTTTTTTCAATTTTAGGCGAAGCGTGGTCCTGGCAAAATGGTAAAAAATATATGAGCGAATGATTGGGCGCGATTGGGTGCCGCCGCCGCCATGGGTTTCCTTGATTTTTATTCACACGATCGAATTTTTGTTAATAGAAAAATACTGAAAAAACTTGGTAGTTTGAGAATTCACAGTCGCGATATTAACTATAGTTGCTTGTATACGGCGCGAGTTATGTTATAATACGGAAAAAAAAATGTTAAGAAAATGATATATTTCCCCGAGAATTGTGAAAGCAGGTGCGAAAATAAAGCCAAATTTAAACTCGATATATCGGCTGATGAAGAAACGAGCGAGCCGTCTTATAGGTATATGTATATGACGAGGGGAGGTGAGGAGCTGAGAAAAAAAGGCGGCGGCCCTCTCGTGCTCCCTGCATTCTGCTAATCAACCGAAGAACATATTACGAGTATTCCCTTATACTTAAAAAGAGTAACTTCGTTTCACAGAGCTCAAATGATCTTCGAGTTTCGCAAACGAATTATCATCTTTCTGAGGTACGCACGCGGTATATGTAGAAATATTTGATGAAATATATTTATAATAATTGATATGGAACAAATTGAAAATAATTCAATTGACAGGAATATGGTCTTACAGTCTCGAAAGTGAACGTTCATATTGAGCAGGTAAATAGAGATATAGATTCGGTCGAGAGAGTCGAGCGATGCGATAATCGCGGGTTTCATCCAAGTTTTTATTTTTTCGTCTTGTTAGGCGATGGATGGTCGTTCCGATCCGAGCACCCTGGAAGATATCATCAAAGTGGTAAATATGAAAGAATTTTTAATTCATGAGTCATGAGATGAGTTGGGCAAAAAGGCCGTCGGCCGAGGAAGATACGAAATTTTGAGGTTTTTGTTTTTTTTTTTTGTTTGTTTTTCTCCTAATGAACGACAGGGAACGAACGATGATTTCCGGATTTCGACGCTACTGAAACTTGTCGGAGAGGTAAATGAAAATCGTAGCCGCGCGTGTTTCGCTTTGTCCGGTTTTTCCCCATATTTCAAGTAACGATTGCTCAAACATTATTCGTTTACATTGCTAGGGTAGAAAAAGAAAACGGGGTCGAAGGAAACATAAGCGACGCCAAAAGCAGCAGGTAAAATATATATATGTGAAACGCGACGATGATCGACGAGCGCGATCGCGTCGTAAAGTGATAACTTTTTGAAAAATCTCATAAAAGTAAATGGTTTTTGTTGATCGTTTATCGTAACTCGACAGCGGCAACGAAACGGTTCCCAAGCGGTCAGCTCGTCCTCGGACCAATCCAGCATCGTGAGTATCGCGTCGTTGCATGGCCAAAACGCATCAGCCAAAGTTTATTAAAATATTATGAGATAATATAGGGATGATTTAATATTTTCGTAGGAAGAGGAAACGAGTACGGATCTAACGGAAACGAACTTGAACGATCTTGAAACGGTAAGTCCGATAACGAGTGTTTAAGGCGGTGCGCGGTGCATGCTAGCTCGCCGTCGGATTAACAAATACGCCCACGATTGAGCCGCGTCAAATCATACTGCTATAATTTGTTTTCATCATTTTTCTTCCTGCTCGCGTGTACATGCAGAATTTGGGAAAAAAACGTAGACCTCCTTCATCGAAGGTAAATCATAAATCGAAGAATAAATAATAAAAATGAGCTGTCAATGTCAAGCGACAGAGCTTATATCCCGATCGAACTTATTTTCGTTGTACAAAAAACATTATATGTTTCATATCTGCGTAGGGGACGAATGAAGCGAGGCGAGGAAATAATGGAAAGCAGAGGGGCTCCTGTCAACGGGTAATACGAAGAGAAATATATATATATATGGGCAGATCCATTACTTTTCGACGAAAGTGTGCGCGCTTAGGTCAGCGATTTTGATGCTGATTTTTTCCTTGAAAGTACATCAGAAAAGGAGATGATCCTGAAAAATTGAGCCCGATTCGATCAAACCCGGTCGTTGGAGAATTTTTTGAAATTTCAACAAAGTCAGTTTTTTCATCATTTTCAAAAATTTGTATTTCAGCCACTATATCACTTAGAGATTTCGTTCAAGCGGCATTATTTTCGGTAAACGTCCTACTTTTAAGAAAAAAATATAAATTAGTGACAAACTCAAATTCGGCTCAGCTAGAAGCTATCAACTAAACCACTAAATCACCAAAATTTTATTTGTTTTTAAAATTTTCCCAAACCTACCAGTTGCCAAAGGGAGGGACAAATAACGGGTGTTCTATTTTTGTAAGGGTGTATTCTGTTGATATCTGCCCTAATTTCCCCCGATTGCTTCGATTTCGTCACTGTAGAGCCATCCAAAGATGATCGATTTTTGAAAAATCGCTATGTTTAGATAGCTGTCATTTTTTTCTCCGAACTTCGATTTTCTTCAATTTTACAGGAAAGTTGCTTTGATATGTCCCAAAGAAGCCCTGAAAATTTCAACTAGGGAATCGAGCTTGGATCCGAGTTATGAATTTTCAAACATCCAGAAAATTACACTGTAAAAAATACTTTTTGCAAGTAATATCTCATACGTCAAATGAATTATTGATTTTTGTATAGTCAAATTAGGTATTTGATCCTATTAATAAGTAGTAAAAGAATACAGTAGTATTCTTTTTATTAAGTGGCGCCACTTATTTGAGTGGCGCATGAAGTAAGTTTTTATATTCTTCGTTTAAGAATTTTTTCTATAACGAATATAATTATATAAGAATATAAAAAAGAACCAACATTGTTTCAGTGTATGCTGGAGGTGGCGCTGAAGCTATTTTAGGAAGAATAAAAAATGGAAAAAAAAATTGTTCGGGTTTATTTGGGTTTATTTGGGTTACCCAAATAAACCCAAATAAACCCGAACAATTTTTCCAGTGTATGCTGGAGGTGGCGCTGAAGCTATTTTAGGAAGAATAAAAAATGGAAAAAAAATTGTTCGGGTTTATTTGGGTTTATTTGGGTTACCCAAATAAACCCAAATAAACCCGAACAATTTTTTTTCCATTTTCTTTTTTTCCAAAAAAGAACCAACATTGTTTCAGTGTATGCTGGAGGTGGCGCTGAAGCTATTTTAGGAAGAATAAAAAATGGAAAAAAAATTGTTCGGGTTTATTTGGGTTTATTTGGGTAAGAATAAAAAATGGAAAAAAAATTGTTCGGGTTTATTTGGGTTTATTTGGGTAACCCAAATAAACCCAAATAAACCCGAACAATTTTTTTTCCATTGCTGGAGGTGGCGCTGAAGCTATTTTAGGAAGAATAAAAAATGGAAAAAAAATTGTTCGGGTTTATTTGGGTTTATTTGGGTTACCCAAATAAACCCAAATAAACCCGAACAATTTTTTTTCCATTAAAAAAATAATAATAAATAAAATATAAATAAATAATAAATAATAAATAAAAAATGGAAAAAAAATTGTTCGGGTTTATTTGGGTTTATTTGGGTTACCCAAATAAACCCAAATAAACCCGAACAATTTTTTTTCCATTTTTTATTCTTCCTAAAATAGCTTCAGCGCCACCTCCAGCATACACTGAAACAATGTTGGTTCTTTTTTCCATTTTTTATTCTTCCTAAAATAGCTTCAGCGCCACCTCCAGCATACACTGAAACAATGTTGGTTCTTTTTTATATTCTTATATAATTATATTCGTTATAGAAAAAATTCTTAAACGAAGAATATAAAAACTTAATAAAAAGAATACTACTGTATTCTTTTACTACTTATTAATAGGATCAAATACCTAATTTGACTATATAAAAATCAATAATTCATTTGACGTATGAGATATTACTTGCAAAAAGTATTTTTTACAGTGTAATTTTCTGGATGTTTGAAAATTCATAACTCGGATCCAAGCTCGATTCCCTAGTTGAAATTTTCAGGGCTTCTTTGGGACATATCAAAGCAACTTTCCTGTAAATTTGAAGAAAATCGAAGTTCGGAGAAAAAAATGACAGCTATCTAAACATAGCGATTTTTCAAAAATCGATCATCTTTGGATGGCTCTACAGTGACGAAATCGAAGCAATCGGGGGAAATTAGGGCAGATATCAACAGAATACACCCTTACAAAAATAGAACACCCGTTATTTGTCCCTCCCTTTGGCAACTGGTAGGTTTGGGAAAATTTTAAAAACAAATAAAATTTTGGTGATTTAGTGGTTTAGTTGATAGCTTCTAGCTGAGCCGAATTTGAGTTTGTCACTAATTTATATTTTTTTCTTAAAAGTAGGACGTTTACCGAAAATAATGCCGCTTGAACGAAATCTCTAAGTGATATAGTGGCTGAAATACAAATTTTTGAAAATGATGAAAAAACTGACTTTGTTGAAATTTCAAAAAATTCTCCAACGACCGGGTTTGATCGAATCGGGCTCAATTTTTCAGGATCATCTCCTTTTCTGATGTACTTTCAAGGAAAAAATCAGCATCAAAATCGCTGACCTAAGCGCGCACACTTTCGTCGAAAAGTAATGGATCTGCCCATATATATATATGGGGCATTCCATGCCAAATCAGCCACTTCAGAACCTCACAGTTTTTGAATTGGCTCAAATTTTTTTATAATGTTCTATGTATTGAATGAGACTTTCTTGATTTTTTTCAAATTTTTCCCTTGATTGCCTAACGAGATATATTTTTTCCAAAAATTCGATGATTTTTTTTTCAAAAGCTCACAACTCTTCGAAAAATGGACGGAATCGAACTTTTTTTTTTCAAAATTTTGGTTTTTTATTGTACTTTTTGAGTGTGATAACGAAAAAATTATAGTTGAATTTTTTCTCTATTTTTATTCAGGTTGAAGAACAAAATCGACGATTTCAAGATGATTACATATTTTCATTTTTTTCCAAAAATTTTCAAAAAAACTTGGACCAAATTGAAGATTTTTAAGACCAGTTACATCGTGGGCACGCTATATCTTCGATTCGATTTCGTATTTCAAAATTTTTTTTTTCGTTTTTTCAGTAAATTAAAATCAAATTCAACAGTCACACAATCCACAATGCTATTTTCCTAACACTAGAAATTTTCTCTCATCATTAGATTGTGAATCGCATTCGTTTTTTTTTTTTTTTTTTTTTTACTTATTTCTTCTTAGTAATGAAAAATTACGCAATGAATGAAGGAGTGAATCAGTTCTCTATACATATTGTTCCTATTCAATGAGAAATAAATTTATTCTTTTGATGGTTAACAATTTGTGCACTCTGAATTCTGTTTAAAAAGAATAATCTTCCATAATGGGTGGTACCATCTTTATTGGGATCATACTGTGGATTCTCTCAGTACCTTTGATTGTAGTCGTACGTTTAAATCGATTGATTAGTTCTGTCTCAGCAACACCGTAGTCTTCCACTGAAAAAAATTAACCGCTATATTAGGGAGGTTTAGGGGTCTACAGGCCCATTCGTATAGAACAGATGGTGTTATTATTTGTTTAGTGATCAGCAATTGGACGCTCCTCGTGCAACAATCTTCTTTACTGTTCCTCTGATATCATAAAAAATGACCGTGTTGCTGAGACAAAACTAATGGATCGACCGTAGTGGTTCGGTACGTCGATCGACGTACGACTACAACGAAAAGTATGGAGAGAATACCTTGATTGTGAAAGATTATTCTTTTCCAAAAGTATTCAGAGTGCACAAATTGTTTAAACGCCAAAAAAATTTATTCATTTCTCATTGAAAACGAACAATATGTATGGAGTACTGATCTACTTTTTCATTCATGGCGGAATTTTTCATTTCCAAGAAGAAATTAGTAAAAAAAAAAAAAAAAAAAAAAAAACGAATGCGATTCACAATCTAATGATGGGAGAAAATTTCTAGTGTTAGGAAAACAGCATTGTGGATTGTGTGACTGTTGAATTTGATTTTAATTTACTGAAAAAACGAAAAAAAAAATTTTGAAATACGAAATCGAATCGAAGATATAGCGTGCCCACGATGTAACTGGTCTTAAAAATCTTCAATTTTGTTCAAGTTTTTTTGAAAATATTTTGAAAAAAATCAAAATATGTAATCATCTTGAAATCGTCGATTTTGTTCTTCAACCTGAATAAAAATAGAGAAAAAATTCAACTATAATTTTTTCGTTATCACACTCAAAAAGTACAATAAAAAACCAAAATTTTGAAAAAAAAAAAGTTCGATTCCGTCCATTTTTCGAAGAGTTGTGAGCTTTTGAAAAAAAAATCATCGAATTTTTGGAAAAAATATATCTCGTTAGGCAATCGAGGGAAAAATTTGAAAAAAATCAAGAAAGGCTCATTCAATACATAGAACATTATAAAAAAATTTGAACCAATTTAAAAACTGTAAGGTTCTGAAGTGGCTGATTTGGCATGGAATGCCCCATATGTATATGTATAGACGAGAGAAGAGTAAACCGCGACTCATCGTGAACTTAACGACCATCGAACTTGTTGTATTTACAGAAAAAAAATTGTCCCTCGAGTCAATCACCCAGTACCAAGGGTGGCAAAGGGGTGAGTACATATTATCCGAGTATCTATGAGACGAGGACGGTGATGTCGAGTGTTAGAAAGAGAGAAAGGAAAAACTGATGAAATATATTGAAAAAATCGCAGCAAAGGAATAACAATCGAGTTAGAAACCCAAGCAACAATGGGAGGTCCACCTCGGATGCAGCAGCACCCGGCATTAAGGGTGACAGAGGGGTGAGTATACATGATATCCGAGCACGGTATGACACGAGGATGGTGCGGTGTCAAGTGTTAAAAAGAGAGAAAGGATAAATTGATGAAATATATTGAAAAAATCGCAGCAAAGGAATAACAATCGAGTTACAAACCCAAGCAACAATGGGAGGTCCGCCTCAGATTCAGCAGCACCCGGCATAAAGGGTAGTAAAGAAGTGAGTATATATCATCCGAGCAGGGATATCGAGTAAAAATAAGGAAAAGCAGAGAAATTATTGATAAAAATATTTTTTTAATTTCGCAGACAACGCATAATAGTAGAGCGGCGAAGGGAAGAAGCCACGCTAGGAGACGAAATAAGGTGAGTACACGCGTAAGATGAATAAATATGGGGAAAAAAATAAAAGCATGAGAGCAATTTCGGTGGAGGGAAGCGCCGGCGGAGCGCGTGCCGCCGGCATAAGCTGATATACTTATCAAGAGCCGGTCGTGGCAGTCGCTCGAAACCTAATTCAAAAAAAAAGACAGCGCCAGCCCTCTCGCCAAGGAATGCTGGGTTGAGCCAAAAATTTGAATTTACGAAACCTACTTTGTTCTCAAAATCGTATGTACCACGTACTGAAACTTTTCGATGATATTCTATATATTTAAACATCGAAACTCAGCATTTTTTAGATCCTATTTTTTCTTCTGCGAAAGAGAGCGAGAGAGAGAGTTAATATTGAATGAAAAATAAGTGATTTAACGAGTTTCCGTGCTGGTTAACAGGGCAAAAATAGGAGGCCCGGCGGCGGTTTCTCAGGAAGGAATTCACTGGGAAAGCTAACGAACAATCTGCCGAATGTTCCGAATAATCCGGTGAGTATCAGGAGACGCGGCTCGACGCCGAGTGATATATTTTTGGTGCGGGAGGGATTAAAAGAAGCAGAAAGCAGGTTAGAAAGGGTGGAGGACTTTGGCAAATTTTCAATGGAAAATGATTTTGAAAAAAATTGAAGAAGAGATGGAATAATCAGAGGCCCGAATGAACTCCGCAGACACGCAGGCGCAGGGCTATTTATTCAAATAGTAGAAGTAAAAAAAATTAGTAGGAATTATTCGGTACACATGTGCTTGCGTCATTGCCATGTTAGCTTAGAAACTTTCGGCACACATGCGCATCATTATCAGTTATGAACGGTTAATGGAATAGGATTCTACGAAAGCGATAACAAAACGACGATACTCGATAGGAATCGTCGAAGCAGAAAGATGAGAGCTAATTTTTTTGTTTCATCCTTATGTCTAGGGTCATCCCCTCTCGGACTACGATTCCGAACCGGGCTTTACGGATGGATTGGTCAGTATATATCTATGCACAAATGAAATACAAATTTTTCACCGAGGCAACAACCTCTCAGCGATGGGATAATCATTTTTTTGTTTTTTTTTTTCTTCGTTTTCACTCCTGCAGGGAAATGGAGCTGGAAAAGTATTGTCCGGTTTGGGTAGTCTCTTCGAATCCGTGAGTATCTCATCAGGAGAATTCAATCGATTATGAAAGTCAACGATTTTCTTTATTTGTGTTCGCTGATTCATAAATTTTGGCCATGCGTCGTAAGACGTGAGCCTCGAGCTTTTCGCATAATCGCGACGCTCTCTATCGATCGAAATTTAATTTAAAAAAAAAGTCGTGGCCGAAAAACTTGAACTGCTATGCGGATCCTTTCATACTCCGGTCCGAATTTGCACCGAGAATGCAATGCGTTTTTCTGCATTTTGTGTAAAAAAAAAAAAAAAAAAAAAAAAAAAACCGATATTAGATTCGCTCGTTAAGGATGGACGATCGTTCGAATGAGCCGGAGAAATTGAAGAAATGTTTGTTTTTTTTTTTTCGTAGGCAGCGGAAGCTGGCGGCGGCAAACTAAAATCAGGTGGAAAGTTAGTGAGTAAATGAAGCCGTTTTATCTCTTGTATTTTTCAAAACATTGCATTTTGATTGCGTTCCGTGTATAAGTTCAATTGATTTAATTTTGTGCATCGATAGACCGACCTGGGGATAGATTTATTGGAAAACGCCGCGAGAGGAGTGAACCGTGTAAGTATATTCGGACGATATAGATATATGGCTTTGACTATACGCGAAACAAGCAGCTAAAATAAAGCTCGATTCTCTATTTATGCTCCATTTTTACTTAATCGCAGGCGGTCGGTGACTATGCCTCTAATGGGCCCAATAATCCTCAAGCAAATTTCTATAACGGGGTGAGAATTTTTTTTTTTTTTTTTTTGCTTTTCATTCATCGCAAGATTAATAAATAACTGAGAGATTATAATTTATTCTTTTAATTTTCTTTTATGCACGTACCAGATCCGGAATGGTAACGCGAATTACGGCTCTTCAGGCGCAGACGGACATTCGAATGCGGTGAGTATTTTGAGAAGAGAGAGAAAAAAAACTGGGCTAAAATTCGCTGCGACCAAACGCAAACGCGCGAAACAGCCACGATCCCGATAAATCTTGTATTCTTTATCGTATAATATACGATAAAAATTAAAAAATGTTCTTCATTCGATAGAATGGAGGAGCAGGGAATGGTACTCCTTCGATAGGCGTACAAGTAAGTACGCTTAAAACTGCATTAAATTGTAAAAAAGAGAGAGAGAAAAAAAAGCATCAAAGCACAAATACACGCATAAAAAAAAAATAAAAATGGAAAATGATGAAGAAATTACTTGTGCGATAGCAGGGCGATGACGATTACGGCATCGACGATCCTGATACGAGACAACAAGATGTCCGACGAGTGAGTGTTGATGATTTTATTACCTAAAACTGTAAATAAACAAAATACAAAGCGAGCAGAGGATACAAAAAAATATTCGATCCGTACAACATGACGGATAATTAAATTCTTATTACGATCTTAGAGCGAAGAAGATAGCGAGGATGGTTCTGCTAGCGGAAACTCATCTTCGAATGAGGTGAGCTCGAGTATATAGAGTACACGTTTAAAATAAATGAAGGAAATTATATTTCGCGAATGCTATTTTATAGAACGATGAACACGGTAGCAATATCGGAGACGGAACTTTGGATTATGTGAGTTCCAACGAGCAATAATGATAATAATGAAAAAATATAGAAAAGAGATGAGAGAAGCTAGATTCGGTGAATTGTTTTTTCACAGAGCGCGAGTGACGAAAGCAGCGATGTCGGTAATGTTGCTGGAATTGATTCCGAAGAATCACTCATCCCCGACCAAGTGAGTTGAACCATCATTGTGGGATATCATTTTGAACTGAGCATCAATAAAAATCATCGTAGAATATAGAAACATTATTAATTTGTACTTCTTGGAAAAGGATCATGATGATCCGAATGTCAAAGGCACCGGAGCAACGATAGGAAATGAGCAACTTCCAAATGTCAGTAGTACTACCGAAGCGACGATGATAAAAGACGAGCAACTTCCGAAGATCGAAGCTACCGAAGGGACGATAGAGGATGAGCAGCTTCCAAATGTCAGTAGTACCGAAGCGACGACGATAAAAGACGAGCAACTTGCGAAGCTCGAAGATACCGAAGGAACGATAGAGGATGAGCAGCTACCAAATGTCAGTAGTACCGAAGCGACGATGATAAAAGACGAGCAACTTCCGAAGATCGAAGCTACCGAAGGAACGATAGGGGCTGCTGAGCAGCTTCCAAATGTCAGTAGTACCGAAGCGACGACAGACGACGAGCAACTTCCGGAAGAGGTGAGTCGATGTGAATTATTGAAAAAAAAAATAAAAGAAGAAAATAATCATAGAAGAACGTTTGCGTTGCCAGCAGGGACAGAGGAGCAACGAAGAAACGGAAATATCGGAACAGGATCCTGAGCAGGTCATTGAGATATATAAATCATTCAAGTTGGTATAGAAATAAACATCAACATGAATCATCAATAACACCATGCTTTTTCCTTTCGCAGGAGAAAGTCCTTGCATCTGGAAACAGTAGCAACTCTAAAGATGAAAATTTTAAAAGAGTAAGTACACTCGTACGAGCGAGATAATATCGCGAATCTATTTTTTAGTATCTTTCTCACGTTTTAATTTTTCTTATAAAAGAGTAGTGTCGTAAAAGGGCTCGGGAAAATCCGAGGTATTTGACATCCGCACCAAAAATCACTTTTTATAATTATCTTCGATCTACGACTTCCGCGGCGACATTTCAGAAATGTTCTCTCTGCTCTTTTTTTTTTTTTTTATTGATTTTCAAGATTCGCCATATATTTTTAAAGCCTGTGAAACAATTTTGTAAAACATGCCGATCAAATTACTGCAAGATCATTTTTTTTTTTTTTTTTTTTTTTTTTTTTTTTTTTTTTTTTTTTTTCGACCGAACGATGACCATCGGAATTTTTAGTTTTTCCGGTACGGGAAAAAGACGAGGGTATAACGAGTCTCCTGCCTGTGCTGACGAACGAACGATAATAAAAATGTGTGAATTTTTTTGACAGGAACAGGAAATCTATATGAAGTATTTTTCGATGAATCCATGTAGAAGCAACGAAGCATTTGGAGGTAATGTACAAACAAAATACTCTACATACGAATCGGCTTTTCGAAACGGTATACTCAATATAATAACAGGAATAGACTTTTCAGCGAGAGCTAAGAAAGTTGTTATCCGTGTTATATACAGATAATCGTGGTGTAAAGAATAAAATATGTTTTTCAAAGTGTTTGACACCGGTCGGTCAACACACAGCGGTAAAAATATTCAATTGTTTTCGAGTGTTTCAACCCGCAATTCCGGGTCATAAATCAATGCCGAAAATATCTTTTACCGCGTGATGATGAAGGCGGCACGAACGCTCGTTGTACTACTACTAAACGGCTAAACGGCTTTTTCGACCTCTCGTGGACGCTTGTTTTCTTTCTTTTTCGTTGGCTGCGCGCCCTGCGGTTCTATAGATGATGGCCCTCCAGCCGTGCACTAGCAGCGCCAGCAGCGGCCGGCACGTTGCATCAAGGAGACTATAGGGAAGGAGTCCAATCTCCGTATGGAGAGCCTATACGGAAAACGTCCGTAAAATCGTCGGTGAATTGGGTTTGAAAAACGGCCACTAGGCGTCGCATTGTAGTTACGTACTAATATGTATAGTAATAAAGTTGGAGCCGTTGGTGAAGCTGACCGTCATGGCGACTGAATCGAGGAATTTAAAGAGTTCTTTGAATCCGAAAACAACAGATGATACTTTTACTGCATGGACGATAATATAACTTTTTTTTAGAAAGGAACATTATACGCCCCTCAATTTACCCAGAAATAGCATTCATATACCCTATTCTCGATCAGTGAATTTGTATTTTCAGTTTCATGATATGTATGACTTGAGCTGACATTCTTTATTTGTCTAACCTTTTTATATTCCATTTCCTCCAAAATTAAATCGTGTATTTTTATTGTTAACCATGATAGATCTACTAATGATATTTTTCTTTCGGTATTAATTTAAATTTCTAAAATGAGTCTCATATTACCTTGCCCACGGAAAAAAATACATCGTGAACTCTCTTCAACAATTTATATACCGCTTAAATAGGTTATATTTGTAAAGTCATTGGATGGTGCAGTGTAAGTGTACACTTTTTGTGTACATAGGGTCTCGTGTTCGAGGCCCCTTGAAAGTGAATTTTTTTTTTCACATTTTGCTATAATATTCAGCGCAATTGAATGACAATTCGCTGCAATAATTGATTTTTTAATTATAATTATTAATTTTTATGAAAATAGTGGAACATGGAAAGGAAAATTGGGAATGTGTTCAGCGATATCGAATGTTTGTTTAATTAAATTAGATATCGCTGAACACATTCCCAATTTTCCTTTCCATGCTCCACTATTTTCATAAAAATTAATAATTATAATTAAAAAATCAATTATTGCAGCGAATTGTCATTCAATTGCGCTGAATATTATAGCAAAATGTGAAAAGAAAAATTCACCTTCAAGGAGCCTCGAACACGAGACCCTATGTACACGAAAAGTGATCGCTTACAACTGGACCATCCACTGACTTTACAAATATAAACTATTTAAGCGGTATATAAATTGTTGAACAGAGTTCACGATGTATTTTTTTCCGTGGGCTAGGTAATATGAGACTCATTTTAGAAATTTAAATTAATACCGAAAGAGAAATATCGTTAGTAGATCTATCATGGTTAACAATAAAAATACACGATTTCATTTTGGAGGAGATGGAATTGAAAAAGGTTAGACAAATAAAAAATGTCAGCTCAAGTCAGATGATAGCGACGCATGCGCATAACGTACGCGTATATATAGTACATCGTACGTAGCTACAGCAGCGCCGCTCGAGTGGAACCCATTTCGCCGACGCTTTTACGGACACGGTAGACTGTCGAGATTGGACTCCTTCCCTATAGTCTCCTTGCGTTGCATGCTGAGAAAGGCCGTGCACGCATTCTCGCGCGAGTTTGCTCGGATTACCAACCGCGAGGAGATTAGTAGTCAGGTACCGACTGTATCGGTAAGACAGAGTGGGTGTGCGACGAGGGTGAAATCCTAATATAGGCTGGTCGCTCGAGAGGAGGTTTAGGTTTAGGTTTAGAGAGGCTAAAAGGAAATAAAAAAAAGCCTGATGAGCCGTGGATGTTGTAACGAAGCTCGAGCTTCTTATTTTCATTGTTAAAGAGACGACCAGCCGATACTGCATGAATCGACACGGAATGGAAAATCTTTTCTCGATACCTCCGACATGCTGCGATATTGGATACGGATGCGGCTTTTCGATTCAATATAATCAGACAAAAACGACGATGACTCGAAAGTGGTCGACTAATCGTCTCCGTGATTGCACGTGCGATCTGGACTTCTACAAATGTCTCGTAAACACCCCGAGTCCTCGACGCATACATCCGATTCTTTTGTTCGTTCACGACAAGTGTGCCATCAGAAAGACAAATCGAATGGATACGTGAGTAAAGAAACTATTCCAATCGGCCGTGTATTCTACTCTTTTTATTTTTCTGCCCTTTTTTACAATTTTGTCACTTTCTTATTTTTTTTCAGGACACAAGAGCTCGGATACGCGCTCGTTGATTCGGTATCTTTCATTATGTATCCCCGGTATAGTTAACCAATCGACGCAAAAAATATAGCCAATTTGACTCGACCCTCTTACGTTACCTTTCTATGCTCGCAATAACCGCTCAAATCACGGATATTTAATACATAAATCGTGTGAGTGCGCGCGCGCGCCCATGACCTCTCCAAACTTACCGTGAAATATAAACGTCTCTTGTAACCCCCTTCCTCACCTCCCCGCCACTCCCCTGCTAGTCCTGCTGCTCACCCACACAGTTATTTATTTCATCAATTTGATTTACCTTTCAAATTATGCCCTTTTTATCCCCATTTTGTAATTATAATAGTTGACTTTTGTTTATTAAAATAAATGTGTATATGGTACGACGATTCGTTGCTTTTGCTTTTTTTTTTTCTGTTCTTCGTCACCACGCCGACCACGCGTCTTCGATTTGTCGCGAGTTCGATCCGTGCCTTGTTCCAACATTTTTCATACCATATTTTAAGAGGCTTTTTTTCCAAGTTACGATCAGACACATATTTTCAAATGCATGGATATTTTAATGAATTAATAGGCCGAAAACGGGAGCGAAAGAATGCGCGCTTGTCCAGTCTTTTTTCGACTTATAGCCGCGCGACCGAAGCGGATTATTCTTCGCTGCTGTGTGTATATAATAGCCGGTATGCACGAGTAGAGTACTCGGCCCTACTTGGCTCGTTGACTCGTTCTTTAAAAAAAAAATTAGTTTTTTTTTCAAGGCTGCTCGAACGCGGGCCGACTGCCTCGTCGACCCTCCCTCCCTCCCTCCCTCCCTCTACCCTGGACGAACACGTAAGCTCAAAACTCGCTGCTTTTCCCCCCGTCACTCGTCCCTTTTATATCCACTATCCTCTGTTTCCATTCGTCACTTTCTTCTTTCACCGTCTTTTATTCACGCAGCACCTTCCTACCGTTTTTCCGATTTCATATATTTTTATTTTTTCTTCGTTGCGTCTCGTTCCACTGCACGACCAACTTCGACCAACAACTGTACACACCACGATGTTTGTGTATATTTTAATATACGGGGTGTCCCACTGACACAATGATTCACAACGATGCTCACATTTGTCGGGAAGGGGCAGTGAAGGGAGGATTTTTTTTTTTTTTTTTTTTCAATTTTTTGGACAATTCGTCGCGCGCTTGTTGATCCAACCCATCGGACGACCATGCAAGTCTACCAATCCGCCATACTATTGCCGCGACACCCTGTACGCGTTATACGGGGCGCTCCACGCTAAATCGGCCATTGTTCGAATCTAGTCTTTTTCCACTTCTAAAGCTCTCGTGATTCGTGATATAAAAAATCACTTATCCGATTTTGAAGAAATTTTCATCTCGACAAGTTCGTTGGATTAGAATTTTTGAAAGATTCGTTGAAAAAATGCGCGATAAACGAAAGATTATTCCGGACATTTTTTAAATAATTTTTCAAACAAAACCGTTGTTTTTCTAATGAGTTTCAAGCGAATCATTCGTTCGATAAAAATAATTGTTTTTTTACGAGTGAAGTAACCGTTCGAGCGTTTTTGACATATGATCTCGAAGGATAAACTTCTACAGACAAAAATTTCAAATAAATCAAGTTGCTTTTAACGAGTTTGAAAAAAAAAATAAAAACTTGCATCGGTATTCGATCCGACATAAATGGCCCCATATACCTATACCTATACTACATATGAGAATCGGTGAATGTACACGAACGGCTTCTTGCTGGTTAACCTCTCCCTTTCTCTTGTACGGTTGGTCGGCGGCATGGGGGGAAGGGGGGAAGCGGCCATCACCAGCAACGCCAACGACCAACGCCGCAACGCACCGCAACGAACGGACGAGAGAGCGTTCTTTTGTGTGACTCGTACGAATGTACACGAACGAAAGGTTTTCTTAACGTAGCTGACTTGGCTCGGTCTCGAGCCTTGGTTTCGGTTAGTTGTACAGCGGCGATCGTGGCGATGACGTCCGGGTCACCCCGCGTTATATCGCGTACCATTTCTTCGTCCCAATAACTCGTGTGCCGCTCCTTCGCCGTCTCTCAACCACCCGCTAATGTGCTTGTATATTTTATATTCTTATCTTCATACATTCGTGATTATTTTTATACACGAGAACGGGATTCGTTCGTTTGACCCCGTGGCAGGCTTATTATTAGTTAGAACAAAGTAACTTTCTCCATCGCGCGAGTCTCGTCGGCGATCGAAAATCAAAACAATGTACCAACAGATATATGTATATATTGTATATATAACGTTGAGTAAATGAAATAATTGACATCACTTCTGTGCGAAGTAAAAATCGAAATTGTCTACTATAAACC
Organism: Campoplex capitator; assembly: GCA_037576405.1. Taxonomy (NCBI): domain Eukaryota; kingdom Metazoa; phylum Arthropoda; class Insecta; order Hymenoptera; family Ichneumonidae; genus Campoplex; species Campoplex capitator. The sequence continues at coordinate 18,898,156 of JARBWI010000002.1, read as the reverse complement.
GTTGGTGATAACATTAAATACATATAAATCAAATAGAAATGATAAAAGATGCGCGCGCTCTTGGAAACGAGCGTGTGTTTCGATTACCGATTCGTCGTCGACCGTGGTTGTGAGTCAACGCGAGTGCTCGTGGCGAACCTGCCGAGATTCCTTCTGCCAGCATCGCGCCTTGCTGCTTCGTTCGTTGATAGAGGCTGAGTGGCGGACTTTCGCGTTGTTTCGTCGACCAAAATAAAACCGGATAAATACCAAAAATGACTTTTTCAAATCAAAGATATTACGTGCGCTGGCAGACTGGATTCATATAAATATGTTGCTCAATGAAATAACGAGCTCGCAACAATTTATCATTTTAACTAAATCTGCGAATAATGATGGGAAATCTTGAGGCAACCGAGACGACACGGTGCGGCAATTTCGTTAACGAAAAACTTGGATACCGCAAGTGTTTCGAGTGTTGAAAGAACGCGCGGTGGTGAGCTACCCGGGGTATATATTTGTGCTGCATCGATGAACCTGATGCTCGTATGCGAACCGTGATAACGTTTTTGTAATATACACCGGTGTTCGCGGTTCGAAAGAGAGCGTTCTCTGATCCGAGTTCGAAAGTTCCCTTTAAAATCATATTGACACTTCTCGTATGAATATAGACATTATAGCAGAGCGAATAATACTTTTTTTTTTTTTTTTCTCTCGTTCTTTCCGTTTTCGCGCGTATCAACGCAGGAGAAAAGTAGAAAAAGTTGGATCATGAGTGCAAAAGATCGGTGAAGAGGAAGGCGAGAGAAAGAAAAAAACGTGCCTGGTGGTCGATGATGTGGTATAGCCCGACCAAAGTGAGTGGCAAGCGCGTGTGTGCGTGTGTGGAGCATTATTTTTAGTCGGATTCTGTATTCCGCATCGTCGAGCATCAAATATTCGGTGGTGAAACGGTGCAACGTGGCCGGTCGCCATAAGCAGAGTGCGTACTCCTAACGACAAAGTGTGTGTGTGTTTTTTTTTTTTTATCGGCCACGGCTCATGCCGCCCCAAGCAAGTTTTTCAATGTAGCGGGACTTGATCGCGATATATATCGCGCGAATGCGCGTGCGCACATAGCGACCCGCACAACGCGGATTAAGTTCGCGATTCCAACAGTTCTCCTCGCTTCGCCCTTGTTTTTTTATTATCTTACCAAGTTTCGCGGTCACGAGCGATTTTTTTTTTTTTTTTCTCACGACGACAAAGCGATACTTTTATTGCCGTTAGTGTTATCGAATTATGGATTATAACTTCCGTGAAGCCAGGTGCCCGAGGCTACCGGCTCTGAGAAGAACTCGATGATTGAACAATTTTTTTGGATATTGTCTTCTTTGCACGAATAAGGTATGTACAATCTTCGAAACGCTGCTGGTCCTTACTTCGTAATTTTTGCGTTAGAGATGAGGAACTTCGTTTTATACTCGCTATTGGAGTCCGGCACCCGCCGCCGTGCCGCCGTGCATTGATCTCTCTGCATCCGAGATTCATCCATAACCGTTTACCTCGCTTTTTCTTCAACCTTTGACTATGAATCCAATCGGATGTTCGATTTCACACACATTTTCGAATTTCATAACATTTGACGAATGTCGCTGCGCGTTACATCATGTTCAGCGATTTTCATCGGTTCGGACTCCTTTGAGATCATGAGCGATACCGAGATATCGGATACTAACTTTGTACTCGGGCTAATTGTCGTTAATTACGAAAGGTTCATTTATAATTCAATTTTCGAGCGAATGTGCTGGAAAAAGCGAGGCAAAGGATGCAAAATTTCAACATTTCGTTTATAAAAAAGTAAAAACCCGATTCGCGTCACAAATATCGATCAATTTTATCCACCGAAAATTCTCGTCCCAGTTGAATATCCTTTGTTTCAATATTGCTGCTATTAACCTCAAATTCGGCATGTTAATTTGCGCTGCGCACATACGTAACTAGTAAAAATAACTGTAAAACGTACAAACGCACAGCAGCGGATAGACAAAGAGAATGAGAAGACGCGGAAAAACAGTCGAACGATATCGAACGATTGATTTTCTCGTATCGCAGCGCCAACGAGCTAATATTAAACTCGGTAAAGAAACGAACAATGTTGAGAGTGGACCGCGTGCGTGCGTGCGCTTGATTTGATCTCGAATAAAAAGATAACGGCGAAAAAGAGCGTCGTAGGTAGTATATATATTGACAGGTAAAACAATGGATTGATTATAATTTATTATTCGTGTCACACATATGTACAAACAACAATTATACGGATAGGTATAAGTAGACGATATAAATAATTGAGAGGACATAGAGGCTATTCGTTCGATTTCTAGTCGCATGCATCCCCTCCCTCGGTCCCTCGAGACACACAACGCCAAGACCGAAAGTGTATAGTAAAAGTGATTACGCATAGTTACGAGCTCGTAGTACAGTTTTATCTCGGAGGCGGAAAAAAAAATCGATCGTCTCGCGCGTACGATGTGACTCGAACGCGCTGTCGATTCTTTCGTTGCGTATAGGATTGAATATTTGATTACTATAATAACGAGGGGGGGGGGGGGGGGGGGGGGGGGGGGGGGGGGGCAACGATCGAAGAAAAAATGAAAAATCAGGCATGTCAAGATCGCCGGATCGCAGCGGTGATGTTAATGTTTAGAATCCTGAGAACGGCGATCGTACTAATATCGTTCGCGGTCGGACGGCTGGAGGAAGAATAAAAAGAACGGGGGACGTAAACTCGTGCGCGTACACGCGACGCGGTCATCAATTGATTAATCGATTATTCGTATGTGCCAGCAGCACTCATTTATATACAGGAGACTCGAAAAGCTCTCGCGCGGGACAGCTGATGCTTTTTTCTCGAGAAATACATATATATTTTGAACGAACACAACGAAACAACGAAACAATTCGTTGTTTCATTAATGCCGGGAGAGGAAGGTGTCGTATGGACAATGGAATGAGAGATCCGTGTGCACGCGTTTAAATCTTGGCACACGATACGTGCTGCTGCTGCTGCTGCTGCTGCTGCTGGGTGTGTCTGCGCGTTAACGTAGAAAATTTAGCGAGTATCAGCGCTTATTTACGTAACAACCTTTCTCAAAATTAAACGCTTCGTCAGCACAGCGTTACACTTGTAGCAATCTTATATAATATTGCAATAACGTACATATATAAAAAAATTTGTCGACACGCGCGAAATAATGAGAGCGCGGGATCGGGTTGTAAATACTCGCGACAAATTTATGCGCCACATAAAATGTGCCGCTTCTTTCGTTTCACATTTCGAAAATTATAAATTCTCTTACATTATTGAATTTATTGTCAAAGATCAATTTTCGTGTAAAATTTGAAAAATTATCATTCGAAGCCTTCTTTCATCTACGCTTCTCAATTTTTGTAAAAATATCAATCTTTCGCTGTAAAAAAAAAGAAAACAAAAAATAAATAAAAATAAAAGTGCTGTCAACTACGCGATGAGGTTGAGCGATTTTCGTTTCGTGAACAGTCGTATTAGATTGAATAAATCATCCGGTAATTGATCTATGGAAAATCGTGTCGTTGAGTCACTAAATTTTAATTTATTCGAGTTGAGCTTATTTAATATGACGCAACCGTAAAAAATAAATATATATAAAGACAAGTTGAAAAATTTCTTGCGATCATATCAAAATCATAATTGTCAGATTCAATAATTGTAAAAATTGTCTAAGCAATGCGATAATACTGTTTGAAATATTTATTTTATTTCATTTAAATAATACTTTGGTTCTGCCGAGTTCAAAGTTGCGGGGGCGTAGTTGGGCCAACGAAAATCCCTTCAACAACGCTCGGAGGTTGAGTCACCTACTACTCCGGAAGAAAATGATGGAATAAATTGAATTCTTACGAGTTAACATCAATATTGATAAATCTCTCGATACATTTCGTTCGTAAACGGTTAAATACGAGGGCCCGTTTATCCGGTGATTCTCTCCGGTGTCAGTATGAATACAGCAGATCAAAAGCCAGTGAGTTTTTTTCCGCAAACGGTCCCGTTTACATGGAAATGAAATCTCACGCCAAACCAAATACCACTCTTCGATCATTATTTTATGAATAAAATGATTTTTCCGTTCGATTCGGTTCTCTGTACAATCGAGAGATACTGATTGATTGATTATTATTTATTATGCCTCGGAAAATTATCCTTCAGGCAAAGTTGGAAAACAAAAAAAAATTATAATGATGAAATGTACGTGAAACTAAAACATTAATTAGATCATATAGTGAAGGTATTGATCACAAGACTGATAGAGATAGAGAGAGAGAGAGAGTCTGTCTGTGCGATAAACGCAATAGTTATCGTCGTCATGTTAATGAATTCCTCTCCAACCAAAAGGGGGCTCTCCCTCGTTGCTCCAACGAATGAGGAGAAGAGAAGAAAGGAATAGTTATTGAAGTAGGACGGACAGTCTCGTTGAGTAATGATCGATATCGGATTCATTCTCAGTACTAAAATTCACGGTTACTCTTGTTGTCGTTTTTTTTTTCTTCTTCTTTTCTCCAATGTAAAATTTCACTATTCGCGAACCTCATTCTCAATATGATTCTCGATCGAAGAACAAAAATCAATTTTTCTGCTCAGCGGTGAAAAGTGCTAAACATTCTCACGAAATCAATAGAATTCGATAAGGCCAATAAAAGCCAATAAATATAACAATAATTTAAATACATAAATAATGATGTCACTTTTTCGAGATTTTTTTCATCGCTTTGAGCGAAATAGGACCGGTGAGCCAATGTTTATTTTTATTTTCCAATCGATCGTCGCTCACCTTTTACGCACAATCTTAATACATTGAGAAATGTGATGCGCGCGCGCGCGCGCGATATTTATTCGTCCTCGAAAGACTTTTGAATGTCTCAATTACCACCTTTGGCCAAGTACTCTCGTATACAATATACCATGATAGATCGAGGCCACTGGAATCATCGGTGAAACTTGATTGGAATCGTTTTGTGCTGCTGTGACGAATGCGACAGGATCGTCGTTATTGAGTATTATAATAAATAAGAAAATTAGTAGTAATAATAATGAAAAAATTGTTTCAGATAAGAATAAGGATCGGCCGGCGGCGTGCCAGCGCAGAATGGCGTCGTCGAGCATGATCTCGGAGCAACAACAGCAGGAAGAAGATTTAATTGACCTTGAGGAGGTGGTGGATGGGGAGCAGGAGGAAAGTGCGTCGGTGGTGGATGATGGGTGCGTTGCTCGTACGAGCAACTCGAGCAGCGGCGTACCCGACGACGGATCGCCCGAAGAGCTCGAGCATCTGTTGGACGTATGTCCACCTCAATTGGAAGAAAAATTATCGTTGACCCCTAAAGAAGAGCCAATCCGTAGGGAGAATAAGAACGGAAGGCTGACGGATAGCGAGGACATACTGGTGAGCTTGGGTCACGACAAACTCGTGCCTCGTCAAAAGAGAATCGACGTTGTGTCGTCCGAGACGATCAAACGAATTCGTGATATTACGAAAAATCTCGAACCGGTTATACGAAATTGCGAAAATAATTCCCGGTTGAACAGCGATGACGAACAGGCTGTCGTAGGCGGTTTACGCGAGGATGAAAATAACGAGGATCGCTGCTGCTGCTGCTGCTGCGAAGCGGAGATCGCGGAGGTAGGCACGATGACGAAAAATTGTCAACATTCCTGTTCGGAGACGATGAACGAGACCGAGGAAGCGATAAATATAGCTTTCGATTTTTTATCCGAGCTCGATGACGACCTTAACGATGATAAATATCATCAGCCACCGGACAAGAAAAGACGGAAAAAGTCTCGCTACGAGAGAGACTCCGCTTCGTCCTCGTCATCTACTTATCCCCTCGAGCCCACTTGTCTCGTGCGAACTAGATCCGGCGATTTTTCCTCTTTCTCATCCGTCTCCTCTTGTGATCCCGATGTCGATCGAGTAAATACTCGATACGCGGAGAATAATCATGAAAAAATTCTCGGCTCCGATGCTGAGCCGATCTTGACGAATGAACAGCCCCATTTTCATCAGGATAATCCAACGAATTTGCCGGATGAAAGACTCGCGAAATGTACGAGAGAGGAAGTAAACGAAACGATACTTGTTTCAAACTCGTGGACTCCGGTTACGCCTCGTCAACTCGATTGGAAGAACGACGTTCAGGACCAAAACAATGAAGATTCGAGTACCTTGGAAAGATCGACGAGCATCGATGTTGATCTAATTTCCGGAGCATCCACGCGCAACGAATACTTTGCCATCAATCCTTTCAGGTGAGACTCTTATTATTTTAATTTATTTTTAATGACGAAAAAATTGTTGGCAAAGGAGATTTAAATTTTTCGGGAGATATTTAATTACCCCGTTGTAGGGTTCCGGTTTTCGGTAACGAAATATCGAGAAACGATAAGTATTGTAAAATCGCATTTGTCCCAATGTTTACAGAGAGAACGAGGAGGAGGCGAAGAAAGAAGAGAGTGCGGTAGCGATAACCGGAGAGGATTCAGAAGCATCGTGTTCGTCCGAGTGTTCTGAGGTCGATTGGTCGTGGGTCGCGGAATACGAGACTCGACCGAATGAAATTTCGGCGATTTGCAACGAGATAAAAATAAGTAATGAAAATAGTAAAAAATGGTCGAAATATGAAAATAAGACGAGTCGGAGGAACGACGCGAGCGACGAAAGAGACGGAGGAGGAGAAGAAGGAAGATCATCGTCCGTCCCCACCGATTTGAGAATGGAGAGATTGGGAAAAGTTGGTGGGAGCGAGGCGACTGCTCGTTCGAAGGATGATGAGAACGTGGCGGCGGCGGCGGCGGCGGCAGCGGCGGCGACAGCGGAGAAGGACGGTGGGCAACAAACGGAACAGGGGGCGCGCGTCGCTGCGGCGGTCGCCACCGCCGCTGGGGATAACAACGAGTGCGGCAGTGTTGCGATGTCCGTCGTCGATGTCGTCGGCGTCGTCGGGACCGGCAAGCGGCAGCTCTCCAATCCCGTTACGACGACGGACACGTTTATCGGCTGTTCTCTCTTCCCCGTTCCTCCCCCGTCTTCTTTAAATAATAACAATTTTCAAAATTTCGATCTCGATCGAGCATCATCGATATCAACGAGCAACAACGATTCCGCCACGATATCCGGTGTTTTTTTTAGCAACGAATGCGAGACCTCCAGCACCAACGATTGTGATGTCGAGAACGACGAAACGATTCTCGTTTCTAGTGAAAATAGCCGAAATCGGCGTTCCCGTATTCGCGGCGGTGATTTCGGCTGGTCCGCTGTCGAAAGCACCATTCAGCGAAGAATCAATCCGAGTAACAACAACAACAACAACAACCACAGCAGCGACAGCATCGACAACAACAACGATGATAATCGTTCGACGAGTTCGCCGCGAATTTCCTGGCTCCGTGCCTCTATGCGACGTTTGCGTCATTTACGATTACCCGAGGCCAATGCTAATAGCACCAATTCGGAAGCTCTTATCGCCGCTTCCGAAAGCAATCTCAGAGCTCCAACTTTCTTACCTCTATCCGGGCCAAATTCACTTCCGGACATCGCTCTGATAGCGCCTGAAATTCTCGTTGCTCACACCAACTCTATGACCGGCGGATCTACCAGCCCCACCGGTGCTGGTAGACCCTCGAGCGCACCCGTTTATAATCAACGGAGCACGATCCCCGGTCTTGGCAACAACGACTCGCTCGCCACGAGCCCCAGACGAGGCCGGAGACACGCGACCAATTTACGCACTCGACAAATCAACGCGCGCCACTCTTTCTCCCGATCAATCGCTTCTACCAACAACAATTCTTCTCCCCCTTCTCTCCCACCTCCTCCCCCTCCCCCTCCTCCATCTTCTCGTGACAACAACAACACCGATATCGGTTTGCAAACACCCGCTCTCGCTCGAATCGTCTGCACCAATTCTCAAGAACAAGGAAACCTCTGTTCCACCTCGAATCAACATCCGGTTTCAGCCATCACAGCAAACAACCCACCGAGGAGGTGAGTTTCCTAATATCCACATTTGCGCCTTTTTTTTTCTCCCTTCCAATCGAATATTTAAGTTATATTTTTAACGTACTATATATTTTATCAGCATTTGCGAATATAAATTTTTATTCCGATTGAACATAATCCTCCGACAAACTGACAATTTCATCTCCCTCTCTCTTGAGAATTTCTTTGAGCCCACCCGCATAGTTTCTGGATCGTTTCCACTTTTTTTTTTTTACGAGTTTTAGCTCGTTCGTTCGCAATCTTGGGTCAAATCGCGCTGGCTACAAGTTGACTTGGTTTTTGCGTTCACGATATCTACATTTTTAGCACTCGTGCCGTTACGAAGCTCTTATTTCGTGTGTAATTTTCAAAGATTTCTATTCAGTTATTCGTAGATGAAGGTGGAAACGATTATTATTATTATTCCTGAACCTCTTGCCTCATATAAGATCTCGAGGAATAATAAAATATATTGAAACGATCGATCGTGCTCGGGTCAACTCTTCGTTCCGGACTTGTGTGACTAGGGCGCATAAATGAATAATGCAATCAAAAGTAATATCGTTTTTTCCTTATTTCTTGATTCCCTTTCACGGTGTGCCCGTGAATCATCAACTACCGCTATTCTCGTAGTTTCACCTCTCTCAACTACGTAGGTGGCCAAAGTTTGTTTTTTTTTTTCTTTGCTTTTTCCAAATCTTTATTCCGATTCTTTGTCCTCGCGAATCGCGATTCTCGCGCGAATAAACGCATCAGGCTCCAACGACTTTTCTTCCCTACGCTACTACATAAAAATATATTTGTACCGTACGGGGATCCTCCTACATCTGTCTTCTCTACGCGCGCGTATATAACTATATGCATATATCTATACTATATTGAACGTCATTGTATTCATGCCACCTACTCGAATACATGAATATATAAGCAGTTTGTACTCTCGGCATCTCAAGTACTTGTGAAAATGATATGTTCCTTGTATTTTATAACTACTATCATTATTATTGTCTAAAGGTAACATCAACGAGACGACGCTTGTGTCATTAAAAACACAATATGCAATGTTACGATTCAACGGATCGATAAATTTGTCAAAATAAGAACTAAATCAATGATCCCTTTATTATCGAAGCTCCCAAAGTGTCAAAAACAAACGGACCCGAACGATCTTTCGGACTTGTATTATTGGAGAATGGTAAACGAAATATTGTGTGAAAATTCATGGAGAAGTAGGTGTTGGAATTTCGTAGTGTAAACAAACATACTTGGGTGCCTGGCTGCACGCTGCGCTGCGGTTATTCCACCGGTATTTCGCCTGTTACAAAGGGTACAAGTGCGTAGCTTATTTCGAAATACATCTCAATGTTTTGCCGGCCGTTGGTGTCCCTTCGCTCGTGCTGGCACTCGGCATAACAAAGAATCTAGGTTAAATCCACCGCTGTACGTTTGACCTGCTCTTCCCTCGGTGAGGAGCGCCTCGAGTAGGACTCGATCCTTTTCCCTCTTGAAAACAATATACCGTGCAACCGGTTACGTATTTTTTACAAATAACTGTTGCGTCTTTTGCTCCCACAAGAAAAATACACGTTTGGCTATACAGATATGTCGTAATTCATCGTTTTAGATTTTTCTCTTGCTGGTATTATTCGTCAGCGAGCATACAACTCGTAAAGTATTGCAACAATATTCTTTGCTCGGATCAGAGGCGCGGGTGAGAACGAAGAAGCAAAAACGTTATTCTTTTTTTTACTCCCGAGCACACCCGTTATATTCTCTCTTTCTTTTTCCCCCCTCTCCCGTATTCTCTTCGCTCCCCTCTCGACGAAGCAACTTTGTATTATCCAAGCGCGCGAGACGCGTTGTGATTTTCGGCTCTTGGAGAAAAAACATTTTTTTTTCTTCTTTCTGTTCATTTCCCCATTCGTTCGAATAAAAATATCATTTCGGGGGTCAGTGATGCCTCGAAGCGCCAGCGGCCAGCATTTCTTTATTTTCAATGTTGACGATGAGCCACGGGGGGTCACGCGCGCGTGTATATGGGATCACGGGACAGGAGGAGGGAGATTCTGCTTCGGCGATGAGGGGTATAACGACTCGGCCGTTGTTCCCCAGCAAATCCGCTATTTATCCAAATGAAAATCCTTAAACTTGACCTGGCCGAGGCGAATGCGGCGGGGCTTCCTAGTCTTTGTAGTACGTGCTCGCCTTACGAGGCGGTAGAAAAACCGCCGAGAGGGACGACGATATACGCGCCGCTTCGTAGCAGATTCAGGTTGTTATTGATTATTTTGCAGGTAGGTAAAAAGAGGGGGAGCCGAGCCACGCTCGCGTTTTACTTCGATAGCTACCTGCTCGCAGCAGGCCAGGACAAACGACGATTTAGCTTGCGGGATAAGCAAAATTCAACTGGTAGGACGTAGGCGCACGCGCGCACCTGCGATCCTATTATTACTCTCGTATATTTCCACGTCGAACGAACCTACGAACTACACTACGCGATACAAGACAAAACCAACCGGCTCAACCCCGGAGTTTCTTACGCACGTTGCTTTTTGACAAACATCCCGTATCGAAATGCGATTTCATAATGATGTAACGAAATACCTAATCATGACGAATCGTTAAATGTATTTATTGCGATTCAAAGTGATTGGATTTAGTAGTTACTTGAACGCGGGAGAATTGCGGTTTCACGCCAGGCACCCTATGTTCAGAGTCGTCGAACCAAATACAACGAAACGTTTTCATACCAAAATACAATGACAGAAGGACGGAGCCGATGCTAACAATCACCGGTGCTATATCGACTGGTTTTTTTTTTTTTTTAAACTTGGAACGAGTTGTTTGAGTATTCTAGAATGAGATGGTTAAAGTTATTCCTTCCGAAAGGAGACTCGATGAAAGAAGAAAGAGCGAGTGACTCTAATTGAGATTATTTATACAATTCAATTGGCTTCTGTTTGCGAATTGAGAGAGAGACAGAGATAATTATTCGTAACAGAAATTTGGGAGGCCGCCGCCGCCGCCGGTTTCCGGTTAATAATTTCTTTCTTCTTCGTTTCTTTGTTTTGAGATAGCCTTTGGTAGCAGGTAGCCAGCCGACAGGCACCGCGTAGAAAATAATTATCCACGGGTTCATCCGTATCGAAGGAAGTGGGGGTAAAAAAAAAGGAATAGTAAAAAAGTAGGATACGCTCGGTGGGGCCGGTGCTGCGGGTCTGTTGGCAGTGGCTCCATCTGGATCCTCCCTGCTTTTCCTCGAGCCTCGACTCCGCAATTGAGGATCGAACCGTCGGCTATAGCTGCACCATCGAGTCAAAGTCAAAGCCAAAGACAAGAGAATAATACCGGTTTACGATCGAACGAGTATCCTCGACGTGACGATCGGAGAGCGCTCTCCGTCTGTCCGCTTTTATCCTCGAGTTGCCGCGGGACTATTTTCTTACAATTTTTCAAAACACGCTCAACAGAGTACATTCGTTTGTGCTCTCGCTCGGTGTCCTCGTTATTTTTGAATTCACGTAAATTTCACTCTGGCAAATGGGGTTCTCGAATGCGACCGTTCTTTACAGGACTTCATTTTTTTCTCGACAGCTGTCAATGTCGATCGTCCCACGTCAAAATTTACACGGAATACGAGGGAATAGATTGAGAAAAATTTCATTGCCACATCTTAAAAATTTCTTAAGCGTTATCTCCAGATTTATCTCATTTGACAGGAGCAAAGAAAAATTGTACAAAAACCTTGCCGATATTCGAGACGAATTTTCATCTGTAAAATCTGTAAAAAGTCTTGATTTACGTTGAACAATATGAAGGAACAAGAATTGTGTGCAAAGTGTTGAGAAAAGAGCAGAGAGTATATGACGTTTGTGCTGTGCCTCATGTATATATGCTCATTTTTATGACGTTGAACGTAGCATCTGCTACTCGCAACGTATATCCTTATTCCTCTCGTTTCGCCTTAAAATAGCTCGCGTTATAATCTCAAGTATAAAAGCCATGGGTGTAACGGTATACCATAGTCGGCCTTGCACTTATCCATGTAGAAAGGTAATACGGCATGCGATCATCATCTGGAAACAACATATATACGTACGTACACTCGTAATCTAACGGTTTTACGCGGAACGCTCGGTCTATGGAAATTTTCACCCTTATCGCTTGGATCGCACCGCGTTACAGATGGCTCCCGCTTTAAATCCGAAACGGTTGAAAGAAAAAAAGCAACGATACGGATATTTCGTAGTTTTTGGCTTTTCAAAAAAATGCGATAAGGGAGCCAATTTTGCGACAGCGAACGAACCTTATAAAAATACAAGCGATCCTTTAACGAGAAAACAAATATTCACGCGGTCAACTTTTTTCGATCGGTCGAAAGAATAATTTGATCCAACTTAAATTGCGGGCAAGAAAAAAGATATTTCCGGAATATTTCATTCCAAAAAGCATAATTTAATTTATGCGCGCGAGTATAGGAGAGCCGAGTGTGACGGAGTCGTTCTTATCGGTTTTCCTCGAATACACGCGGAAATATATATATCGGTAACTGGTGCTCGCTCGAAGGCCTTTTGAATTGTGTCGAAGGTGGCGCGCGGTATATTGAGAGATTTATTGAGATATATTTGGTAACGTTAGAGTACCTCGGGGACACGGTGCGAAGGTCGAGGCTGCTACGGCGTTCGCGACAATTGCCGATAGCCTGCTGGATATCGATGTTTGAAGAAGGAACGTTCGATTAATTAAGCGTCTCGATCCCCGCATCTAATTGGATTCATAAAAACTACGAGATAAATAGCGTATCGCGAATTTAAATTATTATGCTTGTATATATATATATATATATAGACGCTCTCGGTGTAACGCGATTAATCGACAAATTGCAGGAACGTTAAATTAGCGAAGCATTCAACAATGTGCCTTTCATTTTCAAGTGATGCGGTTATGTCATCATAATATTATATAGTTTCACGCTCGGTTGATATATCGGATAAAAACTTGGTCGTTTATTGTCGTAAAATTCAATATTGTCAAACTAACCTCTCGGTGGCAAACGAGTTTGCTCGAGTTTCGGTTTGATTTATAAATTCATCTCGGACCCAATATAGATTAGAGAACAATTGGGCATCTCGAAGTACGTCTCGGACTAAACGTATACGGTCTATAAAATATGTAATAAACACTCGTATTACCGACACAAATCGACGATTATAACCTCTTTCGACCGAATACAAATAACGACTAGCTGAGGGTATATAAAAATTCAAACGCTTTTTTTATCCTCGAATGCGTGCGGAGAAAAAAAAGAGGCGAATTAATTGCGTACGAAATAAAAATATGTAAGGAGGATAATGTGTGCAAGAAAGGCTCGATACACAGAAGGAGAGTTGGAACGGTTGGAACGAACGAGGAGCAGGAGCGAGCGGACGGACAGCAAGCGCGCTATTTCGTGTCGCGTCCACGTGTGTCGTTCGCTACAACAAAGGAGTCGTCCCGTCACGTGATTGGTGTACAGTTATACCATTGCACAACTTTGCAAGACGCACCTCTATACACTCGCGTGTATATGCAGAGACGCGTACGCGCGTACGCGTGTGCTTACATCGATAGGCGATATATTAGCGCGACAAGGAATACTCTGGTAAGGCCATCGGGCAAGAGTCAGCCACTCACAATCAGTCCACCAGCCAGCGGTAACAACTTTGTGTCGTGTCAAGGTCCGACCGTGCGAGCGAGCGCGTCGACGTCGTTTAAACAAACGAGTAAAACAGGAATAGTACACGAGCGAGTGAGGGAAGATTGCTGCGGCGACTCGCGACTGCAGTGCGGGAGGAGGAGTAGGAGAGCAGGTTGGGGCACGTTGAATTGACCGAAGTGCGAGTCGGAGACCGGTGCGACAGTCACAAGCTGGAATATCTAATTCGCGATATCTTGACAATTACAAGACTCATCACGATCCGCCATTGAATTTCGATTCTTCTCTTTCATCGAAATCTCAAGTTATAAGACTCGTTTATAATTCGACGTTAAAAAATTTGTGAAACTCGAATAAATCAATACGATTAGATCGATACATCAAATTATAAGTGTCAAAAGAGTCGATAAAAAAAATATCGTGCCACGGTGTCTGTCACTTTTGAATTCGGTTGTGTTTGATGGATAAAACGAATCGAAGGATCAACCGCTTCGAATGCTTTGTGCTGAGTGAATCATAAAATAGTTGATACAAGTTTGATTCTTTGGGTAAATAAAAACGAGTAACGCATACGCCGTGAATGTTACAGCTGAAGATAAATTTGTTTGCGAGAAAATCGTTGAGACATTTTCATCGGGATAACTATTGGGATTAACCTCGCGATCTCAAGTTGTACGCCTGTTTGCTCTGCTGGGCAATCAAAGTATGAACCACGATACGACATCGTGCCATCACTATTTTTATTACAGTCAACGAAGACAGCGTATCAGGTAGTACAACTGATTTTTATAGTTTACAATAGCAGCCTGCTTCTATAATATTCCCCGGGTAATGAGTAGTTGAAATATTCAAAATTTATCTCGTTTAAAAAAGAAATGAAATTTGATCAACGAAGACTTTGATGAATGAATTGAAAACGTATGTAGACACAGCTATTTATCGATAAAAATTCGCTCGACTAATTCCTCTATTACTGCGTATACTCGAAAAAAAAACTCGAAATTATCGATGAAGCAATATAACAAATATTCGATTAAGAATCATAAGGAATTAGATTCCGTTTCAAAAATACATTTCATTGACATTCATTTATCCGCGCTTATAGCAAGTGTCCAAAAATTTTTTTTGCCAATTGACTTCTCGTTCGTACTAAATACACAGTGTGTTTAACCTGCTTTACCACACCTGGAAACAATTCAGTCATTTAATTAGATGCAAATTTATTGTAAATTCAAATTTTTTTTGTAGAAAAAAAAAACAGAGGAACAAACAGCTCGAAGAATATATAATTAAATAATTTTTTTTTTCCTAATCCCGACTGTCTCGAGCCAGTAGTTTTACAGAGGCGGCTCATGAAATTCTCATTAGCTCGGTACCATTTGAAAATACCGTGTCTGAAATATCCTTAAGACAAAAATAATCGGTCTAATCGAGTGACCTATAAATATACGAGCAAGATTCAATTGACATTGTGATAAATAATCGATAATTCGTTTCGCCCACGTCCACGACATTCTCAGCAGCACACTGGATGACCTTCCGATTTAATGCGCTAACCATACCATGCGCGTATACATACCAAGGGTATACTCGGCTCGGAAAAATACCAACCTGCCGCTCTACCTGCCGTACACCCAAACAAACCGTGCTCTGCGCTCAATCTACTCCCTTCTACGTCTCGGTGTATCCATTATATACTATATATATATATACGAGCAAGGTGCTGCACGAGTCATTGCTCGAATGAGCAGATGGCACGAAATGATGCATTTCCCCCCCGGATATACTCTCTTTGTTCTCTGCCCTTTTTGCATTCGCGGAATAACGTCGACAGCTTGAACCGAATAAAAAAAGAAAAGGCTTTCACATCGAACGAAATATCTCACGGTGAAGTGATTTGACAAGTCGTATCATTCTTACCACCTTTCGATTTTTATACTTTTTGTGCGAGCGAATTGGGTGGTCTTGAGCTTGGAATCTACGGAGTAGAAATATATACGACGTAAAAGTCCGATGTCTTTAAACGAGGGAGAGAGAATCTCTCTGTGATTATATGAATGTAAATGTGTAAAAAATTTCAGAATCTGCGAGAGACAGCGAGAACCGGAACGCGTAAGCGGAAGTGGTAGCGGGAGCGTTAGTGGTAGCGGCGATGACGAGGACGAAGATGAAAATCCTCTCGGAAGATGGCCTCATCCGTTGAGTCCTGCTCTCGCGTGCCTCGGTTGTACCCTCGGACTTTTCAATATAAGCCGTTTCGCCACCCTCAGCATACAGTTCGGAGGTAAGGGTAGAAGCGGTTACGGCGGGCGATGTATTTTATACGAATCATCCAGATTTATTTCTAACGAAACACGAATTTTGGTATTTTGTTCTCAGCAAATTTCATTGTACAGTTTTTGGTGCTATCGTTGATACTCGGTATTCCATTGTTAACACTTCAAGTATGCTTGGGTCAAAGACTGGGAGCAGGTGCGGTCGACATGTGGCGAATATCACCAATTTTTCATGGCGTAGGAATTGCCCTGCTCGTTGCTCAAGCCTTGATCGGTATTTACAGTATTATCGGTGTATCGTGGATGTTCGTTTACTTCAGGTAATTTATAACGATAAAATAATTGATCGGCGATCGCCCCTTTCGTATCGGTCTCGTCGATACGAAATATTTCCGCTCCGCTCGTCGAATAATATTTCTTTATTTTTTCTTTTTTCTCGATAACACAGAGACTCGTTTATCACGAAGCAGGACAGATATCGTTGGGCCGAACCGTTTTTGCTCTATCGGGATGACACGAGAATGCTGCACAACTCGAGCGGCAATTACAAGCTCGAGGAGACAGTGCCCGATTACTTCAGCGGTGTCGTGCTCCAGAGACATCATCTCAACGAACCCGATCCCGGCATCGTCACTCTCAAGTTTCAGGTTGCCTTCAATCTCGCTGTTGTCTGGATGATTGTATTTGTCTCGTTGAGCAAAGGTACGCGTTGCGAGAAAATAAAATTCGCATTATTCGCGTTAAAAAAATGAAATCACGTCTACGATACTGAAAAGCAATTGCATTGATTGTGTGCTACGATCATTGCAGGCCTGAGATCATACGGAAAAGTCGTTTACGTATTGACACTTGTGCCCGTATTCGGTACGCTCGTACTGTGCACAAAACTTCTCGGTTTGACGCCGCCAGGGTCGATCAATCAATTATTTCCCGCGACCGTCTGGAGCGAGTTCTTCATAAACAGCAAGTCATGGGTCGCAGCCTCTTCCGAGGTCTTTCTCACGTGGGGACTTTTTGGCGCTGCGGCTATGCAGGTATTTTTCTATCGAACCTTTTTAACGACCGTTCGTTTTGTCCTTCGGCGTCGCCGAAATTACTCGATCGTCGACCGATCCAATTTCGTTTCGTTCAATATTTATTCGTCTCTCAATTCGATTTTTTCTCAGGTAGCTGCTCACAACAAGCACAAACACTTGTTACAACGGGATACCAGCATCGTTGTAGTTCTTACGATCGTTGTTCTTCTACTCTCAGCTTTTTTAGCCAACACTTGCGTCCAGATATTGCGACATTACGGCTACTCTTATATAGCAAGCTCTTTCGGTAAGTAATTTATAAAAACATTCAATTTTGTTAACGCATATTCGTTTGAATCGCTTTCATCGAGAGAGAGAGAGAGAGAGAGAGAGAGAGAGAGAGAGAGAGAGAGAGAGAGAGAGAGAGAGATTTCTCAGATATAACAAGATTCCATTGAACCTTTCGAGTTGATACAAATGTAATGTTGCTACGCGTGTGGTTACAGAAAGAATATCGGAATACACGTTTATGCGTAACGCGAATCAACCGGCTCAAGCGGGTGGATTCAGCAACACACCGGAGAGATTCATGTCTCATGCTTCGTTTATAGTCGGCCAACGGGTGGTTAAACCCGGCGCCGATCTCGGTACAGAATCCGGTTACCAAGCGCTCAGACTCTCGACCGAGCTTGTCCCAGCGACGTTGGCGTTACTCGGTACCGAACAAGTCTCACCATTTTGGGCGGTTCTCTTCTACTTCATTCTTATACTATTCGGTATCGCTCAGCAGGTAAATGAATCCCCTTGATAGCAAATCGAGCCCTCGCTTATTCATCGATAACTCTCGTTTCGCTTTAATGAAGAAACGCGATTGTTTTTCCGCTCGTTACCTATTTTTTCATAAAAATAAGTTTTCCAACGTGATTCTAAAAAAAAACAGTTGTTCAATTCATGCTCGATACATGGATTCAATTATTCTTGTTATTATCTATTTAGCTCGCAATATGGCACTGCGTTATAACTGGAATAATGGCGATCAACACGAAAATGACGAAGTTGTGGGAAACAACGATTACGTTCTTCAGCTGTGCATGCGCTTATATACTGGGTCTGCCCATGGCAACCGAGGTGAGTTTTTCAATCGAAATTGCGTCGAGACGCATTATTATTGGCCGACTAACGTTATTTTTTTTAATCCATTTCCAACATTCGCACTTGTCGCTCGTCTTTTTTCTTCGTGCCCGACAATCTTTTATCCCATGTCAAAACAACTTTTATTGCTTTAGGAAATCGCTTTTTCAACAGTTCAGATTAGATACGCTCGTCTCTTTATCCTCCATTCCTTCCTCGATGAACGATTTGGCGTCATCGGAAAAATACGTTTTTTTTTTTTCGATTTTGCCACCTCCGAATACTTCCGTAAGTTTAACTCATCGGACGTCGAATCATGTCGGTTCAACGTGATCAAACACGTAAAAAAAAAGCGCGTGTTCCCATTAAAAACTATTGACTCCGAACCGCGCGAGCTCTTATATGCTTCAATATCTTATCACGATCGAGGAACGTCACCGTAATCTATTCCCCGGTATATCCAGAATTTCAACTTATATCTCGTTGAATTCTGGGCGCGTTGGGGGAGACGAGCAGCCAGGTACCAATACCATCACCAAGTACGTATTAATACGACTACGACGAACGAGGCTATCGAGTCATGAGGAAACGCCCATCCCCCTCTCCCGACCCCTTTTCAAATAAAATTACAACGTCGGTGTATAGTATCGAATCGTTGATAGTTATTCGTGTGGTTAACGAACGAACGAACGAACGACAAGTAAATTCATACTCGAGAGAATTTGTATACTTGGATATACATGAGAATAAAAATAAAAAATAATATCATCAAGGATCAACATTTTGTAATAATAATAATAATATTTAAATAGCACAATCGAATTGGATTAAAAATTATATGAAATAAATTGAGTTACAAGAATCAACTAAAAAAAAAAAAAACTTGACAATAAACGAATTAGAAACATATGATAAACAATGAAAATCGTTGAAAAATGAGCAACAGAATGTGCAATCGGGAATCTCGTATGACGATGACGACGACGCCAAGTGTTTGTTATTTCTGCAATGAGTCAATCGAAGAGAGATATCTCCCTGAACACGTGCAACTTTGCGGAGCAGTTCTCGAGGAGTGTCCTGAAAAATGTGGTTCTTACGTACCGCGTAAAAATTCACGATTACATCAAAGGTATTGTCCAAAAAGAATTTATGAAAACAACCTTTCACCAGCAGCAGCGTCGTCTACACCGCTACCACAATCACCAAATTCAACCAGGGGGAATACTGTTCCTCGATCGAATAGAATAAGGAGCAACGAAGCAATCTGGAGGGAAAACGTGGATAAATCGCTGAAATTGGTGCGTTCATCGTTGGCCGAGGCTGAGGCTCACAGGAATATGCTGATGCATAACGTGTCAATGACATCGAGACGTTTGGAAAAGGAGGAAAAATCTCTCGCGTCATTGAGACAAATGACGTGCCGAGAAATCAACGAGATTCATCAAGAAAACTCAGCTATTGAGACTCGAATGAAAAATCTCGATGTTGCAATGCTGCAAACGGAAAAAGTAATGTTTCATAATCTTGGCGCGATCTCGTCAAGATTGGAGGCACTGAAAGACAGTGTTATGTCAGAGGAGGAGAAGATTCGAATTATGAACGGTGACGACGGTGGCGTTGGGATGAGGAATCAGGAGCAGCAGCACGAGTTGCTTTTGAAAGTCGATGATTTGACGAAATTCGTCGTAAAAGAAAGCGCGATCGTTCGTGATCTATGGGATGAACAATCAAAACGTTGCAACGATCTCAAACTCGAGCTCGAGATAAGGTGCAAGATATCGAGAGAATTGGAGAAGAAGCAAGATTTGTTGTCGGAAAAAATAGAGATTATGGTTAGCGAGATACGTAAGCATGCCAATGAAATAATGGAGCTTAAGGATAGTTTGAGAAAAATGAAATTACAATCGAGACGAATGATCGAGCTGTTGGAGGACCTTGTTCTCGAGAAGGATGAGTATTTATTGGTTGAAACGGAAAAAAGAGAAAAGGCCGCTGTCCTTTCGAGTTACCATGTCGCAGCAGCAGCGACCGGACGACTACTGTGGCGTATCGATCGCTACAAAGAAAAAATGAACGATGCCAAAGAAAAGGATACGATCACTCGCAGCCCTATTTTTTATAGCAAAGATTATGGATACGCACTGAGAATGGAATTATTGATGAACGGAAGACGTCAATGGACGGGTAGACACCTTATTGGTTGTCTGCGCGTAGTCCCTGGAGAATGGGATCCGCTTCTCGATTGGCCGTGTGTTTTACGAGCGACCGTAACCATCCGCGATCAAGATAATCCCGCTAATGATGTACGAAAAATAGTGAAAACCAAGTCACACGGTTTCGATGAAAATAATGATTGTTACGACAAAGACTCCGGCTTCGATATGTTTATACCACATTCGACACTTACGAGATACGCTGGATTCACGAAAAATGATGTTATTTTTCTCGATATAAAAATTACCGATTTAAGCACGAGTCAATCGACCTCTTCGATCGTTCAATCGTGAACATCTCATATCGAAAGAAAAACTTTCTTCCCATCACATCTATACGTGGTATTCTCTAATCGAGCATTAACAATTATTCTTCTATTATCGAGAATCAATAACTATAACTTGTTGTTCTCGTGATGATTGCAGTTTGGGATTTACGTCGTTTATTATTTGGACTACACGATCGGTGGTGCTTGGTGGATAATGATATTATATCTCGTCCAAGTCGGGGCCGTTTTCGCTGTTCGTGGACGTCCTCACACGGGTGAAACCGTTGTTGCCGAATTATTTCCACCAACCGGAAGATGCATGAGACACTGGGCAGGACCCCTTCTCTCATTTACGTGGAACGTTATTCTACCTGTTGCACTTATGGTATGCCTATTATTCGCTCTACCATACAAGTACCATTTAAGCGCTTTCTTTCGGACAATAAAGAAAAAATTTGAAAAAAATTGACGACTATTAAACTAAAGAAATTGTTTCGGTTACAGGTTCTCAGTATTACGCTTTTTAAGAGCGGTGGTTTTCGAGAACTGTATATTTATCGACGGAGCAGTCGTGATTATTGGTCAGTATGGGCACGGCAGTTAGGGGCTGCAATTCAATTGACGCCGATTCTCATTATTCCGGGTGTTGCAATCATTCAAACGTGTCGTTATCTCAACAGCGGTCCTCCGGATATTTTCGATGTAAGTATTCTCCCCGTGTACACAACCTCCCGCCATTTATTTAATCGCTCGAACAACTGCGCGCTTTGATGATAAGTTTGGGAACAAGAATAATATAAATGCCAAGTCCTTAATCATTGTCTATTCTTTAAATCCAAGTTCTTTCTTGTTTGTGCTCTCGTAAGACCGAAGAAACGGAGATAAACTGTACTCATTGCGAGCAATGCAATGCGAACGTAAGTTGCTCTCAACTCGGAGACAATTTTTTTTTTTTGTTTTTTTCTTTAGTCTGGAACGATTTCTTTCTTTTGATCATTTTCTCTTTTGGAGAGCTTTCGGTATTGTGAACTTGGAGTGGAAACAATTGCACAAATTATTTGCACAGAGTGAAAAAATACATTTTTGAAGCAATATTTTAACACAAAACACGAAAAAAAAAAAAAACTAGAACGCTGTTTCTCGCTTTCTCTCTATTAGAAATATGTTACGACTGTAGGAGATTGGTACGTATTGAAAATTCGAAAAAATTATCATTCTCGTCTCTTACTGTTTTCAGCGTATACAATTATTGTACCGTCCTCCATTGGATACGAACGGTTCAACGACACTTCCGATAAATTACGGGAACGAGACAAGTACGACGAGTATACATGGAAATGGAATATTGCGATCGTCGAATGAGCCACCGCCATCACCGGCGACTGTACCGTTTCAGGATCCACCACCAAAGTACACACCACCTCCGAGTTACACGACAGCGACGGGTGCTAGAATAGCAAAAATGTTGAGACAAAGTATTCGTCGCAGTGTACGTAGGATAGCAAGTGTTTTGGGTGAAACTAGTACGCCGAGAACAAGACCGGCGTTGCAGCAGCCACCACCGCCGGATTACGCGACCGTTCTGGTTGAGATGAATCAGAGTGTATTGTCGGAACAGCAGCATCATCAATTACAAGAAAATACGGCGACGGCGATGGCAACGACGACGACGATGATTCGTGAGATGACCGGGGATTTAACGGATATGAGAAATTCCATGGAGCGACAACGACGGCGACGGCAACAGCAACATTATCACGAGCAACATCGTCCGAGAACGATCGATCGTACAACTAGGATAAGCACGATCGAGCCAACTTATAATATCGAACGTACGCACTCGACGATGGATCGTGGAAGAACGAATAGGATCCCTACTAATACCAGCGGTAGCTCCAATCTAACTGCCGCCGATGTCGCCAATTTGTTACGCAGTAGTATTAGACGCGGTGGTGCAATGAGAACACAAACAACGCAGCAAGACTTGTGCGGTGGCTGTAATCCGATCATTAATGATAATCTTGGTTCAATCGCGTCTCACGGAGATGGAACGATAACATTGACCGCCGCTTCCGTTGAGAATCTCGTTAATGCCGCAGTCCCCATTAACGAGGACCACCCCATTTCCCTTTACGACGATAAAGATGTGCCTCTAGTCCATAATATACCCAGTAATGACCAAGGCAGAGACGGCCACGACGATGACAAAGACGAAGACGACGACGACGACGACGACGATGATGATGATGATGAAAAGAAGACTGTTAACGAAACGGATCATTCCGTTTCTGTGATATAGACATGCACCAATTAGTTATTCACAAATACATTATATACACAAACACATTATACGGATTGTCCCGCGTTGATGATTCACTTTGAATTTTTGAGTTCGCAGGCCCGAATTTCCAGTCGATCTCTCCACCATTAACGCTCTTCCGATCAGTTTGAACTCATGCACTTCGGCTATTACCCAAACTGCCGAAACAGCATTTTATTCAAGTATTCACTTATCGACAACGTTTTTCTTTGACGAATAGAAAAAAAATCAACATTCGGCTTACGACCGACTCTTTTCGATGTCCAAATCCGTTATTGATAGACTGCTTCTTTCACGAGTAAGATACTAGAGAACAGAATACATCTTCTCCCATGAGGATGTCTTTTTTTCGGGAATTTTAAGACAGAATATTTGCGGCCTTCAATGTACAATAACTCATTAGGGGAAAAAAAAACAGGACCCGATGAAAAAATTTGGTCCTCATTCAAAGTTTACACAATCGGGGACATCTCGTATACGCATATTGTGTGATGAAGTTTTCTTTTTGTTTCATTATTATTTATAGTCTGAATTGATGTATGTGCAAGTGTTTGATGTATGAAATTTTCTCTCTCGGTATACGCAGCTCGATGAGTATGGTGGAGATAGTATTTTGTGAATCGTTCGTAACACGACCAAAAAATATACAGGATCACACAAGTGCATTATTACTCTCTAAGGAGAGTAACATTATTTCGTAATGATACGAAAAGCGGCGGCCATCACTGTAAAGTGTTCGAATCCGTTTTCTTTACCCCCTCTCCCTCCCAAATTCTGTTCCTCGAGTGGAATGGCTCCAATTTCCCTGTGGTTAATTTGTTAGATTTTTCTCTTTTATCGTCTAGAAAGACAAACTCTGTATAAGATTTTGTAAAATAAAATGTGCACCGTCGTACGACAAATGAAATCTGTAAATACGTGCGTAATCGCTTAATTGTCACGACATTATTTTAACGGTCATTGAAATTCCAACAATTTCGTCAATGTTACATTCCCGAAATTATGATTTAGCCACACGTTAGTTTAGTGAATATTGAGTCCGTCCAGTATGTATGTCTCGCGTGCATGTTCAAGCGTATATTTAAAATATACGAATCTTTAGTAATTACGTGTAAAAAAGTTTTCCACGCGTCGTTGATTTTACTTTTATTGAGAATATATTGAATATAAGAATGTAATAAAGGCGAATTCGCTATGAAGAATAACGAAACATCACACGTCCATCACATTTCGCATGTCAGATCGTAGATGCGAGTATGAAATAAAATACCAACCGCTATTTACCACCTGATATTATGGACCACAATAAAGTTTTTATGTTCTTTTACAAGATGGCAGTAAATTCAGTGGAAATCACAACTCTCCTTTCCCCAAGTATGCATTTTTTTTTTTCATTCAGTATCAATCCTACGTTGCGGATCCTTTTTCCACTTGCTCCGCAAAAATAAATACACTACACTGGATAAATTTTTTGTAGGCGATTGGCAATATACTTTATTAGATGCTTTCAATTGTAATATAAATATGTTCGATGAGAAGTTATAAATTAATATAGCGCTACATTGAGTCATGCAACGAGAACGGGCACTATCCGTTCGGTGGGGTAGATAACACGATTCTCCGATCTGAGAATAATTTTCGAAACAAAAAAAAAAACGAATAAAAATATAAAATACCAACAATTATGCTTTGAGATAGCCGTAATCTGCGCACCACCAGCCCCCTATAATTTCAATTGGCTCATTTGTACGTAGATTTTTTGAAATCGCTTTGAAAGGATTTTCAAAAAAAAAAAAAAAATCTTTTCAGATGTGAATTTTTACTGAATCAAACATGTACGGCTAATGAAAACTGTTGAGACGTGTAACTTCAATTGAAATACTGGATAATAAAAGATAAATCGAAGAGGGGTGTCGGGGATTTAGTTCAATGCGGTAGAGATCAAAACTGCTACACCGCGCTCGTAAAAACTGTGCGGATCTTGTTTTGTCGCGGTATTCAAATCTACGGTAAACAATAATTCTGTGCGCGTGCTATTCAAATAGACAGGTAACGACAATTTGCCCTTCTTGACTTCCTCGGTCGAAGAACGCACCCATCGCAACATCGTAACCGGCAGATCCGTCATTATAGTTGAGGTAAGATAAAGCTGGTTATCCTTGCACTGAGCACCTTGAAGCTTGAGTCCAGTTACAGCGAAGGAACAGTCGTCGGTCGCTATGTTGTCACCATCTCCGATCGTCACGTCCAATTGGAGCTCTTCGAGAGACCAACTGTTGGCCTGAGCTATGCACTGCCTCGTCGCTGTTATATAAGCTTCGGGATTCAATAGACCACCGAGCCACACTGGGAAACTCTGTAACGGCATCAGTCATAACGATGAATAAATATCGGGAAAAAAAAAGTGAGAGTAATATGGAAACAACATAAAAATGTGTCGGGTACCTTAATTTCTTTGGCGCCGCCTTGTGAGACCAAGCGCGATACTTCCTGAAGCTGGGAAACTCTGTGACTGAAATCGGTGATCCATTGAATAACGGTGCAACCTCTTGGAACGGTGTATCGTCTCCAGCCAGCCGGCAAAATGCCCTTGACCAATTCAGAGAGCATAGTTCGATGATAATTGGTTTGTTTCTTTTCACCCTGCAACCCGGAAATAACGTTGAGAGAATGTTATTATTATCAAAGGCGATGGAAGAATTGCGATTAATCGTTTCAGGAACAACGACTCACTTGACAGATGAGGACAACGTCTTCGAGATCGTGTATAACATCTTGCAACAATTTAGCTCCGCTGTTGACTTCCCTCTCGAAATAACGATAGAGCGGATCTTTGATATTTTCTACGGTCCTCTTGAGGGTTTGAAGATTTTTCGGCAAAAGTTGGAGCCACGTGCTCGCCGAATTGTGTAAAACTCTCATCCAGGATGGTCTTCCATCGGCCTCGGCTTCACGGGGTGTATCGAGAGATTCGTCGTTCGAATAAGCCAACTCGTCCTCGTCCTCGAGTTGTTGCATCTTCAAGAGTTTCGAAACAAGATCGGTTCCTCTAGTGGTGAGCAATACCTTTTCGGCGTTGTTGGGTAAACCGAGCCACGAGGGTGTCTGTCGATCCGAAAGAGATTCGATCCATTTTAAGAAATGATCGCGTCGATTGCCATCCGGCATAGTGATGTGTCTCTGATTCGCTTGACCGCCGGCGGCTCCATCAACGTTCGCCACCAGAGCAAAGTCCGACTCAAAGGATCGCGGTGTAAACAATTTACGAAGGAAGGAAGCGAGTAAACGTTGATCGAAATCGTTGTCAATTTTACCACCGTAGATACATTGGGACAAAAGAGTAACAAGAGCATCCCAGGGTACTTTCTCGGGTGGCAAATTTGTTCTTCCCATTGCGGTCGCCTCGATCCAAGTATCGAGAGTGTCGCAAGCGACTCGAAGATCGCTCTCGTTGAATTCGTAATGTTTGGACCAACCCAAGGGCGAGTAACGCAAACGTTCTTGTACAATGGCGTGGAACCAAGCCAGCAAAAAGTACAATCTGGCTCTCTCGTTAGGAGCTTTCATCATTCTCGAGGCTGGAACGGTGCTGAAGGTTCTCAAGAGATTGGCTCTTATGCCGGGTGGTGGCTCGAATACGAATATACGGCCGGCGCGCAACAGATTCACCGGTACTTTTGGATTGATCTCCATGGTGAGGAACAAACGGAAAGCGGCATGGGGCTGCAAGCTGTGCAACTTTTTCTCCAATTGAACGAGCCACTGCGGGGCCAAATGTACATTCTTCAGCATGACCCAACGTCCGGCCTTGACCGCTATATTAATGGCTCTGTCGGCCTGATTAAAACCTTCCGCGGAACCTATGGCGATGCTTACAATTTGCTTGCCCAATTCGGCAGCGAGATCGTCGACTCTGCCGGATGCGTCGAAACCGGGCACCGAGCACAATAGAGCCGGTACCGTTGCCTTCAATTGATTCTCCACTACAGAGGCGAAATCCATTTCAACCTCAGCCGCGGACATGAAAGTTTCACCGAGGGCCGATGTAATGAATAACGATGCGGCGGCCATAACCCGATCGGGACGGAAGGCTTGTATCATCAACAACCGATGGACCGATTCACCGATCGGCGAAGCCGTCGATGATTTATCCTTATCCAGGGGCTGCTGTTGCTCGTCTTGCCATAATTTCGGTACCGAATTTTCGGGCGTCGATGATTGCAGCCAACTTCCAAAATCGGACCCGTGCGTCTCGATATTTTCCGAAAGCTTCTTAAACACCGGTAATCTTATGCTCAGACGCATCATTGCCTCTTGCTGCTCGGAGCTCAGACTCGCTACCGGTGGCCCACGAATATTCAACACTCCTTCTTTGCCCCGTAAGAAGAAGGTAAATTCGCTGTCATAACTCGACTCGCTCGCTATACCCTTCAGATGAATTCTACAGAGCAACAGAGCGAAGGTCATTCGATCGGCGTGCAACATACCACGCGCTACCCGTTCGTAACATACCGAAAACAAATCGCTCGTTATTAGCGACAATCTCTGCGTATAATCGGTGATACCGGACAATTTTGGATTTTGCGATAGAACCGAGGTGAAAATGTCTAAAAACATTTTCAACGAGTACTGATACAAAAAGTGTATCTGATTGAGGCTGTCCATCGTAAAGTACATGTTGGAGCAAGCTTGTGAAAGTGGCATGTATTGCTGGGATACGGTCTCGATTTCGGCGATAACTTTATCAGTTTCTTCAACTTTTTTGCTTATATCGGCTGCCTCTTGTTTCAATGTCTCGAGGGTCGTTATTACCGAGTCGTCGTCCAGTATTTTACCTTTCGCGTCGTTCAACGCTTGCAACAATGATTTTTCCAATTGACGTAGACGCAAATGGAATTCACCCTGAAGTTTCAACAAATCGGATCGTTTCTCATCAATGTCCGGACGCTCCGCTTTCAATACTTGATTCAAGCATTGACTCTGCAGGGAAGATCGCGTTACCGTGAAATTAACGAAAGTTACCCGAGAGCATATGTCGGGCGGAAATTCGACGGTCGGATCTCTCGTCGATAAGAATATTACGAACGAGGGGGAAAGATCGATATCCTGATCCCCGAGGGTTATCAATACTCGACCACCGGTACGCCGAAGCTCTCTGTTGAGCACCGGATTCAATATCGGATCGTAATTCTCGACGTCCTGTACGAGCAACGGATTACCGAATCGTAGCGCGCTCTCGAGATTTTTTCTGAACGAATCATCGAGGAAGCTTGTTTTTGTGATTTTTCGCTCTTTGAATTCATTCATTATGAATTCGGTAGCTTGGCCCGATGGATCGATTATCAGGGGATAACGATTGAAACGCTTCAACATTATTGCGTTCTCCGTGCACAAATCATCCGTCGGCAATGCGTTCGCTTGCCATCTGAGCCTCTCGTCCGGATTAGAGAGATATTCCGTTCGCGCTATATCTCCACGGAATTGTATGTTGGCGTGTTGCAGATGTTGGCACCAAGTTGTGAACAAGTTTTGACGGTACTATCCAAACCCAAAATAATGCCCAAACATTTCCGTTATTTTTCTTTTTCCAGCAGATTCAAATTCTTGTTGATCCTATTATTATTGTATTGGTATACAAAAATAAAATTACTCACGTGTTGATCAAAGTATCCGGCGTAAGCCAAAAACGCCGATGACAGTAAAACATCACCGATTATAGTTGACATTTGACTGCGGAAAGTTTCGCTCGTAGCTTCCCATCTTTCTCTCTCGATAACCAACGATTTAATGAGAGCTATCGACCTGTCCACTTTGCCTTGAACATTTTCCAAATCCGTCTTAATCGCTTGTGCTTGCGATATTAACTGAGCGTATTCTTCCTTGTACGATGCTATACTCAGTTCGAGTTGCGCTATTAAATCCTTGACTTGTTCCCCTTTGGCTTTGTTAGTTTCGGCCTGGCGTTCCAGAGAATAGAGCTCGTCCCGCAATGGCTCAACTCGTTTCAACATATCCGCATACTCGATCTGTTCTCGTTGACAAAAAAACCAAAAAACCAAAAAACATTATTAATTCGATCGATCCAACATTATTAATACGTATATTTCGCGTCAATGATTAAATGTTTTATTCACCTGTGCTGTTGCCCATTTAACCATAGGACCACAGGCCATACTCGCTCGATTTACTTTTTCAAAGTTATAATCGGGATTGCTCAAATAACGGCTCTTCATTTTGTCGCGCACCTCGTCGCTAAGAAAACACCATGATTAGTCACTACTCTCTCTCCTTTTACCGGTAACAAATAGATTTTTATTCTAATTTGGGATTATTTCAATTTTAATATCGCTCGCATTTCAAGTAATTAACCAAAAGTTAGCTCACAAGTATTTGATAGATTTTTTTTTTCCATTAAAAATCAAGCTCGTTAAAAGTTTTCATTAAAACACGTTTCGAGACTGTTACAGACGTGACAACATTTTCGAATTAATCGTTTCAATTTTTTTATTACACTGCGGTTAGTGACAATTTTTATTTGACGTTCGCTTCGTTAGCATGCGTTATAACATTGGGACATGTACAACTTGACTACTCGTTGAAAAAATGATCCTCCGTTGTATGTATTCGTGAATAAGTAACAAGTACGATAACGGTGCGATCGCTTGCACCTAACAGGGGGGTCATTTTTTCATAAACCATGCAGCCAATTTGACTCTGCGAATAGAAAGTTTGATAGAAAAAAAAAGTGCTGCTGCGTACTATAACAAAAAGATGGAGACAAAAAAATTCAATACTGGTGTATTACTGTTGGTTAATATGGTGCCGAATATAAATGTTTGTTTTTATAAAGCTTATTTTTAGCGATGTGCTCTACGTTCGTTGATTTCTTTTTCATTTTTTTCTTCTATTTTATTAGAAAATGCAATATGCCGGTGTCGGATGAAAAAATATCCGGAAAATCGCGGGTCAACGTTTCCTAAAATATCGCGACGTGTTTTATTACAAATCGCGAATGTAATTTGTATTCGTCGTATTTTTGTCTCGCTGGTGGTGCTGCTGGTGCTGCTGCTGCTGTTGCTGCTGCTACTACTGCACATTGCGATTATTCGTGATTGAGAAAAGAAAAAAAAATTGAGACGCGATCGAGGGTGTTGCGAATAAGCGAGTAGTACGGGGAAAATGAAATTTTCATTCAAGAAGATTGGTTGTTAGAATGCATGCTTACGTTATGTCCTCGGTACTGAAATTAGAGACTATGGTATTGATAAAATTGTCTCTCATGATGACAGCGCGTATCGATTTCCAGTCGCTGGCATTTTCACCGAGCAACAAGCAGATAGATTCCAGCGCGACCTTGACGATAGCTGGCGGGTTCGCCATCGAACGAACCTCGACCAAATGATGTTTCTTTATCGACTTGACCGCTGTTGCATACCGGAAGAGGAATTCGCAAAATGAAAAGAAACAGAAAAAAGAACATAAAGATGTAGATTACGAGGAATAAATAGCAGCACGAGGTCACAGGCAATTAGATGCTGCTAAAAGAATTGTTTATGTTTTTCAAGTTTTTTTGTTACGAGATAAGAGTTTATGATAAAACAAAAAATAAAGAACGAAGCTGGACAAGCTATCGCACTGCAGTGGCGGTGGCGGCAGCGGCGGCGGTGGCACGAACGGAGCAAGTTGCATCGGATGACCTATTGAATCAACTTGCTGAAAAACACAATCTGTACATCTTTTCTTTTCCTCTATCTACAAGTTAAAAGGATTCGCGGCCAATTGCACAAATGCAACTTCGGGAGGGATAAATTTTCTTGGCATCCGGCAAGATGCCCAATAATTCAGTTCTTTCCGATATTAATCCTCCTCATGGTAAGCATTTGTGCACAAGTAGCAACGCATGAGCGCAATTTAATTAAACCAACAAACACTAAAGTGGTGGGATTAAACGCGAAAACATTTAACAAGCGATAAATATAAGTTATTAAGTGTTGTTGATTAGAGTCCCAGGCTAGCGTCCAACATGTATATATGACAGAGACTGACTCTCTCTCTCTCTCTCTCTCTCGCTCGCTCTTACGTGATGTCCTCGGTGTTGAAATTGACGATTGTAGGTATGAAACTGTCCTTCATGGTGACAGCTCTTATCTGTTTCCAATCTGCTGCGCTCTCCCCGAGCAACAGACACATCGATTCTAGAGCAACCTTTACGATCGCCGGTGGATTAGCCATTGAACGAATTTCCACGAGATGCTGGCGCTTAATTCCCTTGACGGCTACGCTCAATAGTGATCAGGCGGTAAGCACAAAAGAGAGGAAAAGGGGGCAAAACGAACGAGACAACATAGATCGTCCCTCTCTTATTTTATCAACAACCACCCTTCGTAGTCACACTTGTTTGAAAACAGAATCGACATCCAGGGTGTGACTACGAAGAGGAGGAGTACGGGGCGAGAGGGTCCGTTGGGAAATAGAGAAAATGAAGGGAAAAAAAAAGAAAAAAATAGATGGCACAATGATTCGGGCAATCACGGTAAGACAACAAAGAGATGAAAAAATACGAACCGTTCTGCGCGTCGATAACGGCGGGTTCGACTTGTGCGAGATCTGCCATAACGTCTTCTCTCTTTTGATCGATAGCAACCGTTTGAATAGCCAACTGTTGTTGAATCTCTTGACTCTGAACCTTCTTTTTTTCAGCCTCCTGCTGATCCTTGACCATTTGTCGTAATTTAGCGTTGGCAGCTTCGTTCTTGGCTTGGAGCTCTTGTGACTTGACAGCGAGGCTCTTTTGCATCTCTTCGACTTGTTCGACCGTCTCGGCTATTTTGCTCAGACCAACGTTAAGGTGCAACTGTTGTTCCTCCAAATCGCTCCGCTTCTCCCGATAAAGTTTAACAAAGTGATTGATAAAATCGAGATAATGCCGGGGAGTAATGGCCATTGTTCTGCTGCCGCGCTTGGCCAATCTCGCGTTCGCTTTGTGCAAAGTTTGGTGTACGTATACGCAAGCATTTATAACGGCATCGCGATGACAAGTTTGTGCCGGAATTAAGGAGCAAGCAGAAGGGAAAAAGTCCGGACACTTCCAGGATGGTTTCTCAAGATCAACGCGATTTGTGAATTCTTTGCCAACTTGGAAGAGGGCGTTGTCCGACCAGTCGCCGAACCAATTGAGAACGCAACGATTGAATAGAGCAGGCGAGGTAGCAGCACGATCCTTTAGTCCGTCGGTGCTCGGATTCATCGTAAAAACAACGTGCAAGTTCTTCATCACTTGACCCGTGAACCATTTGTATAACTCCTCGTTCGAATCGAGCATCAAACCTTCCCGCTGAGCTCCTTCCTTGCACTGTGTCATAAGAGTCGTGTACTCATCACCCTCGAACAATCCGGGAACTTCGCCATTCGCAAGAAGCGTGTTCATCCGCTCGAGAAAACCGGAATCAAGAACGTTAGATTCATCGAGAATGAAGGCGATTTTTTCATCCTTGCAACCGGAACGACGTAGCACTTGACGCAAATCTTCGTCGAAATCTTCTCCCGTGTACTTGTTGTGCACCTGTGAAAAACAAACGTCTCGTTGTACTACATACGTAGCGAACAAACGTCTGGTACGGACGGCGGGTCGCTGGGGAGCGCTTACCTTTATTTGAAAGATCGATAAACCGTTCATCCATGCAACGAATCTCGACAGAGTCGTCTTACCAGCACCAGAGACACCGATAAGCAAAAGATGTCCCTGTGGCTGTCGGAAAATTCTGTCAATTCGCAACACGTGTTCGAGAACTTCGTCAAAAAGTACAAGAGGAACGTCCAATTCTTCCTCGTAAAATACTTTCAATCGAGCTCGCACGTATTCCCGCAATTCTTGTCTATTAACGGGAACGTAATCTTTCGAGAGCCAATTGCTGTATAAAATTGGTCGTGAAAGCGCTTTTTCACGATCGATGCCCGCAAAGTGTTTCAGCCCAACGATATCGATATTTTTGTTGGTCCACGCTCGTTCCGTATCTTCCACGAGACGATCTTGGAAGAGACGCAGAGCCTCGTGGGCCCACAGACGTACGAGACCCTCGACCGACAAACTATCCAACGGTCTTATCGCTTCGCAAATTCCTCGTACCCATCTCGTCATTTCACGAGGGGAATAAACGTAATGCGGTTGCATGTCTTGGGTAAATCTCTCCTGTGATGCCAAATAAAATTCTACCATCGCGTTCGTCAATGGCTCCGCGTAACCTCTCAGAGAAGGTGTTAATCTTTAGGGGCAAAAAAAAAAAAAAAACAAGTTGACATCTTTTCTTGAATATTTTGAAAAATTTGCTGAATTCGATCGAGATAAAAATGTACCTGAGCATAGCCCGTGTGAAAGTTCCATAAATTTGTTTGAGGGACGTCTCGCCCGGATAATCAACGTATATGACCGGCACGTGACGTAAAAATCTGTGGCTCAGAGGTTTTCTACCGGGATCGGTAGGCGGATTGCAAGCACCGACGAATTGAATTCTCTCCAATGACACCCACGCCTGATCGCTCGTACGATAAAAGCCTCGATGCTCGACCAGTTGACGGAGGAACGAGATCACACGCTGAGTACCGTAATTATCCATATCCGGTAAATTGATCTCGTCGCAGAAGAGAACGAGCCACTTGCCGAGTTGTACCGGAGAAAGTACAACCCCGTTTGGGGTTTTACGATATTCGCAATAATGATCAAAAGTTTTGAGTAAAAGTTCAGGGGTCGTGGCCGATGAGAAATTGAGACCAACAACTTCCATATCGGGAAGAGCCCGCAGAGCAGAGAACAGCGTCATGGTTTTTCCGGAACCAGGAGGTCCGCAAAGCACTGTAATAAAAAATCGAAGATGTGTGATTCAACGAAGAGACGTGCGAACGCGAGTTCACCGTCGGTGCAACGGGCTATGGTAATAAATAAAAAAAATGTTTAAATCAGTAATTGAGGAGTACCGACCGAGTGGCTTGTGCTCAGCGAGCCAAGTGTAGAGCAAACTCTCGTGTCTGACGGTATCCAGAGTCGGTACGACGATATCGGGACTGGCGACTTTGTGAGTCTCGACCTCGATCTGCGGCACCTTGTTGCTCCATGGCAGCCATTCGCCGTGAATATTAACCTCGAAATCGATAATCGGTATGCTGCTTTGCGAAGGTAACGTTACGGTTGTAATGGATCTGACAAAGTCACCCAAATCGGAGCGAACTTTGAGTTTAGCATCACCGGCAAAGCTCCATAAGAGAGCGTATACCAAACATTTTGGCATATATCTCTCGAGTTGTTCGCTCGGCAATGGAAAATCAACGTGGGCGTGATTGTATTGCAGAACATTTCGAACCGCTTGATTGAGCATCGAGAATAACGAGCTCAGAGCTCTCAGACGCGTAAAGTCCATAATGTGCTCCTGTTTCATTGCGTATTCCAAACATCTGACGACCAGGCCATCGGGAGCAAAGTAGCTCTGCATTATACTGGCTACTTCCCGTTGAACTTGAAGACCCGGTGAGAGGGTTTCGTCCTTGTCGGCTTTTTGTTTACCACCGCCGCCGCCGCCACCACCAAAGTTGCCGTCCTCGTCACCCTC
This sequence comes from Campoplex capitator, assembly GCA_037576405.1. Taxonomy (NCBI): domain Eukaryota; kingdom Metazoa; phylum Arthropoda; class Insecta; order Hymenoptera; family Ichneumonidae; genus Campoplex; species Campoplex capitator. The sequence goes on along the minus strand of JARBWI010000002.1, from coordinate 18,863,603 downwards.
TTCCAACGGTATATTCTTCAATCTCATCATGTAATTTTCAAATATCATTTCCGTTGACAAGACGTCCTCGGAGAACCAAACCATACCACAACGGGAGACCGTCGCGAGCGTCGCGTATTTCAGATCCTGTACTTCGAACATAACTCGAACGTTCGGTGGTAGGCTCAGGCGTTCACCGTTTGGCAACGTTAATAATTTATTATCGTCGAGGACCGAATTCAAATTTTCTACCCATTCCGGATCAACGTCACCGTCAAATATGATCCATTGACGTTTGTTTATTTCACCTCGTACGTTGTCTATTATCTTACGGAGTATGTGGGTGAACAAACCATCGGTCCACTCTCGCGTATTCGGATCCAAAACACCGTACAACGTCTCTTTGCTTATCGCTTTTGGATCAATCACGTGCGCGACCCCTTCAACACCCTCGAAACGTTCCAGGGCTTTCAACAATACTTTCCACGCCGTCGTTTTACCCGATCCGCTCGGACCAACCATCATCAGACCATGATTCAAATTACAGATTTGATACAGTTGCAGTACCTGTTGACAAAATCCAACTAATTTCAACTAATTTCCAACCAAATTTTCTCTTAGTCAAACGATTACGGAATACGATAAAACAACGTGCATCTACTCTCGTGCACAGAATATGTACTCCAATACCACCTCGCATTAGTCCATTATTATTTTAGACCATTTTGTTCGCGCATTGAGAAAGATTTTACTCTTCCTCCAAACTTTCGAAGAAAAATGTGCTTTCTAGCTGATCGTGACTATACAGGAAGCAACTCATCTCCATTACTTCAATAACATATGCCATTGTACACAAACGCGAACGAATCTCACCTTTTCTACCCACGTGTCACCCGCAGTTTCCTGAGCGTGCATTATGTGATAAACAGGGATTTTCATAATTATAATGATTGAGAAGTAGCATTTGGTTATTCGTTAATTTGCGACAATCCTATGTACACGGGGAAAAAAGAGAAAAATTTTTCAATGCAGTGGGATGAAGAAAGAAAAAAAAAATCTCCGTATGTATTGTAGCGGGATATTTGATTGGATTGATTTGACACAAAGCTCACAGTTCTCTCGTATGAAATGGAAGGTGTATGTACATAGGAGTGAAAATGAATTAACACTTTTCCATTGAATAATTGATTGTTAACCTTTTCTTGCCAAGCACCGCCTTGCTCGTCCCCTTCGCCGCAAACCAGGTACTCTTCGGCGCAAACTTTTCTTATTTGGTCCTTCAATCCTGCGGAATGGTCGTGGCATATGAAAAATGGAGGAAAACAAAATCATGGTGATTAATAGTCGAGTGTCGGTGAAAAGATATTGACACGAATTCCGATTGAACGAAGCGAAGAAATTCTCAATTTACCCTTCATTTCCGCACGCGTGTAATTTACATTGGGGAAAACGTCGTTCAAGAGACTGAACAACAACGGAATGTCCTCAGCGACGAGTTTCGGTACCATGGTCTCGCAAACCGATTGTATAAGAATCTCTTGTTCCGGCAAGTTTTCCGCTATAGATGCTTCATCGATATCCGTATCGCCTCGATTGTGCATGCCCTCCTTGATTTTTTGGATCCTGTCACGTTTAACGTTGCCGGCTGATATAAGAACAGACTTCAAAGCCCGAAGACCAAAGTCGTAATGAGACTGATTGGAGAGTTGTTCATCGCACAATCTGCGATTAATGAAAAAAAAAGCCGAAATATTAAAATAAGCAGTAATAATAAAATTAGTAAAATAAAATGGAAATGAGGTGTACACGTACTTGAAGAAAGGTACGATTTTGCAGGCGAGTTTTTCGGCCGAACGGAATCCTTGACTAAAGAGCATTACTTCGGCAATGAGCTGTCTGTCGGGTGTAGTCATGGCGAGAGATCGGAACAATTTTTTCAAATTATCCGGCAAATTGGAGCGTCCGGCGTAGCCAGGATTCATAGTTATGAAAATAGCCATATCCGTGGAGACTTTGACCTGTTTACCGACAAGTTCGACGCAGAGCATTCCCTCTTTTTTGCCTTCCATTTGACTCTTGAGAGCTTCCTGGATCGTTTGTACTTGTTGAGATACGGCGGATAACATTCTCTCCTCGAGACGATTGAACTCGTCGAAGCAACCCCAAGCCCCTACTTGGCACAGTCCAACGAATATACGTCCCATGGCTTGGAAATCGAAAGTCTCGTCACAATTGAAAACAAGAACGAAACGTCCCAATTGATGACCGAGAGCCTTGACGGATTCGGTTTTGCCGGTGCCAGCGGGGCCGAATGGCGAACCACCGAGTCGAGCCTCCAGAGCCTGAGTCATGGTCAAGTAGCAACGATCGGTCAACGGTGTTTGTACCAAACGATCCTGCACACCGAGATACTCGAAACCATAAAAGAATTTAGCATTAGCCATGTGTATCGTCAATTGTTGCAAGACTTCGGTCTGTCGGGGATCAAAGTAAAATCTCATTTCGCACAGCCACTCGAAAGCCTTTGGATTGGATACTCGGTTCGCGATTAAGCGTCTCGTTACGGTTCTCTTGTGAACAAATTCGTTGATGAGGTGCTCGAGTTTTTTTCTTCTCAAAGCCGGTTGCTCCTGGAGTACCGAATCAGCGAGAATATTGAGGGTACCCTCGACCTGTAGAAGAACGCGATCGAGCGAATTGGTTTTACTTTTGGTTGGATCCGTAGACTCGGAGCTGTGAGCCTCGTGAAGAGCGGCCTCGACGTCCTCGGACCACAATATCTGTGCGGCGAGAACGATTATCTGAGCCTGATAGTTGTCGCACCAGGACATAAAAGCAGGAGCGTTAATGTTACCGTCCTTGAATTGTTTTATATCGTGAACCGCTTTAGCGAGACTCGAGGCAAGGGTGACTCTCATTTCTTTTTCCACGAGGGTCAGCCACTCGTTGATCTTTGGATAATCGACGGTTGATACAGGCGTATTAAAGTGAACTTCCTCCCCTTCTCTCGATGCGATACCCGTGATAACGGTGTTGTCCTCGTTGAGCAATATAGCCGCTACCCCGGCGAACATTTTTTTAAAGTGTTTCTGGAGTCTCGCGACATTCTTACTGTTACCAATGATCTCGAGAAGATCCTCGTCACCGACGAAATAGAAACGCGGGAAGGAGGTCCTCTCGCGCTCGAGATATTCACCAAGAGCCTTTTGTATTTTACCGAGTAAATCGGCGAGACGCTCGAGAGCTCTTTGAACACCAGGTATGTTGAGAACATCCATGACCATCGGTGATTTCGAGACTTTCTTCATGAGACCGAGAAATTCGGAGCTTATACTCTGAAATCTGGAGGTCTCGACGGGCAATAGGGTTTTTATGTCGGCGCTACCCGAAAAAATACCCTCGAGATACACCCACCGACGTTGTACGTCGATCCAAACGTCGAAGAGAGCGTTTATGCGATTCAATTTCTCCTCCCATGTGAGAGCCTCCTCTTCGAATACCTTGTAGTACGGTGATAATTTCATCGCGGCGACCGAATTTATGTGTTCCTTAACTTTGTTGAACAAATCGTCCCAGCCTCTTATCAAACGACATTTGCTCTGATAGTTGATCAGATCGAGCTCATAAGTCTGCCATGATTCCCGTACCTGTTTCAAAAATTCTTCGAGGGCCATTTCACCCTGAGCGACCAGTATTATGTCCTTTACGATAGCCTCATTTTTCTGCAAGTTAACGTCCCATACCTGACCCAACGTCAACTCGCTCAGTATCCAATTGACTCGTAATTGCTTCGTCAATTGCTTCCAGTGCCGTTCCTTAAGAGCATCCGATTTGAGCTCTATTATCATCATATTTACTTTGATGTAACTCTGTAACATTTTTTTAACGTACTCGTACGAGGAATATTGTCTCAATCGAGCTGGTAACTCTTTAAGCTGGGACATCATGGTGTCCAATTGTTGACGCAGCTTTCTCGGTTGTACCGATAACCACGGTTTTTCTCTAGTTTCGTCGATCTGCGACCATATTCTCGACAATTCGGACCATACGCCCCGCAAGTCCTGTAACTCCTCGAATACAACTTGCATTCTATCCTCGCTGGTCGAGACACCGCCGGGTTCTTGGAGCTCCAGGGCTTCCTTCGCCTTTGCCACGTTGTCGCGTTCCTCCTTAAGACGAGCGAATTTACTCTCAAACAGTTGCAACTGCTGCAACGCTTCGTCCGGCCGTAAATGTCCCTCGACCGGTTTGCCACGCTCCCAATCGCTCAAAAAATCGCCCGTTCTCGACTCTACCGCCTTGTCTTCGGCAACTATTTTCATCTGCAACGAGGCTACCTGGCTCTGTATGCTCGTGTCTTTGCGCTTTATTATCTCGTTGAAAGCCCCCCACTCGCCCTCGATATTGTCGACGTACAGCCATGAGGTTGGAAATTGGAAACGTTGACGCTCGAGAATTCTCTGTCCCTCTCGATAAACTTCTACCTGCTTCTCCCAGGCTTTCATCTTACGTTTCAAAGATTGGACGTACGTTATGAAGCCAACCGCGTCGGTCGTACTCGCCGCTTCGATCGATTGTTGCTCGAGATCGCTTCGCGATTTCGATACTTGGGAGTGGAAACTGGCCATCTCGTTACCAAGGAGAGAACCAAATTTACCGAGAGTCTCCTTGTGCCAAGAGTCGTATTTCAATGAAACTTTACTCTGGACCTTGGCGAAATCAATTATTACCGGACCGAATTCTCGTCTCGTATCGGATGTGTCGAAAGTTGTTCGTGTCTTTTTAATATCGTTCAGACACTTCATCCAGAGGTTTATCTCGTCCCCGAGTTTGCCGTAAAGATTGTCAGGCTGAAGATCCCAGAGGGCCTGATATCTGAGCCATTGGTCGACGTAATCGGCGACGCTGCGCATTTTCGATTCTACAGCCTCGTAGGCCGATTCCAACGGTTGTTTACCGCTCGGTAATTTTGTCAAGAGATTTCTGTACGTACCGGACTCGGGCTTATCGAGACCAACCTGATAACGCGAGCTCTGCAATCGCGATTGCGAAGTTACGATCGCTTGCCAAGCGAACAATTGTTGCATTATCTGAAATCTCGCGTCCTCGATACTCGGATAGAGGTACATGGTTTGATTCGTTATTCGCACTTCGTATATTTGATTCTGTATTTTTGGATCTCCGCCCGGTTTGTGAGTCGGTTGAGCGGGCGCGTCCGTATCCATGCTCAAATCCACTTCTTTCTTCTGTCCCATCAGCGCGTCCGTCCAAGCTTTTATACCGGCCTCCAATCGAGCACCCAAATTCTTCTCAACTTCCTCGTCCAAACGCGCTACCCATATGTGCAAATTCGAATAATTCTTCAGCGACAGCTCGTCCACCGATTTTTGAATTTTCGACAATATATCGGCGAATGTGTTTGCCGAATAAGGACAAGTCTCGAGGGAACGTACGTCAACGTCAAGCTGCTCCTCGACCACCAAAAGGTCTTCTACTTTTTCTTGAAACAGTATCACTATGTCGGACAAACGTTGCACGTACGTATCAAGCTTATAACTCTCCCAAACCAAAGCGATACCCTGTAGACAAACCCACATCGCCAATCACATTTCGCATCAAATCGAATTCACACAATTGTTCTTACTAATTTTTATTCCATACGCTGATACTAACCTCGGATATCAATGATAGTACATCTTTTCGCATACCCGCAACCAACGGAATTATACTCGCTTTGTCCTCGATCTGGAGAAAAAATTATTACACGCTCGTTTAAACGTGCTCGTCAATGTTTCAACAGTAACAACAATAACAACGACAACAACAAAAATAGATAGAGCAGAATACACGCATCAAGGAGAATGCATTGTCTCAGTGACGCTTCGCAAATAGTACAAAAATCTAAACAACACTGACTAATCCAATATCCGCATCAAATTCGAGTTGTTTTTGTTGATCTTGCCCACGACTATTTCGCATACATATATAAATCAACGAATATTTTTTGATTGACCACACGAATCTTCTCCCGCCCAACCCCCCCATTTTGTATTATAGCCGTGCTCCGGCGGCAGCTGTCGCCACCTCCTCGACGAGACTTGCTCCCCGCGAGTAGTGCACAATGCAAAATTAAAAGTTTCTTCATGGCGAGCGCGTTTTTTTAAATAAGCGATAATGAAAAAAATAACGTAATTACATTTCTCTCTCCCTCACGGTTCAACCTTGTTAAATCAAGAGAATAAACAAGCTCGAAAACTATGAATACACCAAAAAATAATTACGTATAACACTATACTCTGGGAATAAGATATAGGAATAATTATACCAAATTGCATGATCGAGGATATCTAGATTTTTTGATTGAAATATTTTGTAATATCGTCAAAGTAAAAAATTTTTTCTCATTTTTTTCGTCTACATAAACTAAGCAGGCGCACATACACAATAGAAATATGATCAATTGAAACAATAATATTAATAAGGCAAGATGCAAGAGATTCTGCAGAGAATGATCGTGATTTTTATATTACGACTACCTTTAACGTGGGACAGTGGGGACTCCGATTGGTAAGCTAAAATAAAAAAGATTGAGGAGATCGGAGGAGTCATAATAATACCTCCCATTGCAATGAGAATAGAGAAATATATACATCCACATATATATATATATATAAACAAACTAGCCTCACGAGGTTAATTTTCGTGCTATGGACTAGCGTCGTTCATCGATTTAAGAAACTGCCGAATATCCAATCTTTAACGTTTTGTATTCGCTTTCGCGTCGAAAGAAATATTTATTCGTTCGTTATTCGACACGAATGTAAAATAGTAATTTTCATGAGATGAATTTGATGGAGAACAGAAAGGAAAGACGCGCACACACGCACATACATACGCACACGCACGGGTATTCAAGAGATGTACTAGAATAGATGACTTGCCTTTTCCAACGTTCTCTCGTAAGTTCTTATACTTTCGATCAGACTGATGGCAAATGGATAAAGCTGGTTAGCCTGATGAGCCTTGTTGACGATCGCGAGTGGTACCCGGAAACCAAGATTTTTCAAATTTCTCACTTCCTTCGAGAGAGTTATGATCTCCGGCAAAAAGTTGACTTTGAGCTTAAGTACGTTGCCACGTCCCAAGCGCGAACGAACGCTCTCGATCGTAAAAATACGCCCGGTCACACCGATATTTCGTTGTTGAACTTTTCGTGCCCAATCGTCGAAGATCTCCTGGGTCGATAGTTTCAAACGAAAACTATCGCCATCGGCTTTGAGTTTTTGTCCCTCGATGTGATTTTCCCAGCCCTTGCCTTAATAACAATAATAATAATTATTATTATTATTATCCGATTACTTTGATGAATAATATAGGAATTAAACAATAATAAGGATAATAGTAACCTAGAACATCCTCGACGCGTTTGAGATACATGGTGAGCTGATAATCAATCTGTTTGACCCATATGATTGATCCCGAGATGGGTGGTATGTCTCTGACCATGCTCATTTTGCAGCATTTACTCTGAGAATATTGGACCTTGAATTTTTCATGAAGCGCCTCGATGTCGTCCTTGACGCGTTGTATCAACTGAGTCTGATATTCCCTTATGGCGCCACGTATATGAGGTCTTACGAAGAGAGCGTTAAAGCGGGAAAATATGCGAAACATTTCATTGGCGTTTTTGGCTGTACCAAGTTGATCTCGAAGATGAGCGGTTATTCTGGCCTCTACGCGTTCAATACGTTCCTCGTATCGATGAACCGCTGCTTCCCAAGACTCGAGACCCTCCTTCGTTATGTCCAGACAATCGACCTCTTTGACATTCTCATATGCGAGATTGACCTCGCTGATGGCATTAGCATCGGCAGCATCAAGGGCAAATTCGACTTTGCTCGTGACCCCTTCGTTGTCGGCGATACTCTGCTGCTCGACGACGATACTGGGATTCGCGTTGCTCTGTCTGAGAACGGTGCTCGGCCTCAATACCCGTACTATTACCGCCCTTAGTTGTTCGTGCTGGCGACGAAAACGTCTCATGTGTTCCATTCGCGTTTGAAGCTTTTTGTGGGCCAACGAGACGCGCCATACCATTTTCATGTGTTCGTCACGCTTTTTCTTAATAACATCCCTCAATAAACCCGTCAATTTGTCGTACTCGTCGTCCCACGTGATAAAGACCTCGAAACACTGGAACATGACTTTCTCAAATTCGTCAAACGGAATGTGCATCAGCCTCCTCGTGCCCAATACTTTCAGCAATTGTTGTCCAAGATCACGAGATATCGCTTCTACCAATCTGAGCACCCGTTGTATCGGATATTTCGTGCTACGAATTTTTCTCAAATGCATGAATATCTGTTGTATAGCGGCTCGTATACGCTCGAGCTCGGTCGCCGAGAGCAAATCGTTTATCGGAAAATCTTTCATCAACGGATTATAATCGTTTACCATTGCAAGGGCCTGTTTAAGACCGGTATCGGTGTCGAAGCTGACCGTAGCGTGAAAACGTTTGCCATACTTTAATATATCAAGAGTAAGAGTTATCTCTATGCTTTCTCTTTTTTCCTGTATCCTATGAAGCGCTCTCTCCAGATTCAGCCAAAAAGATATTTCCTGTAAAGCCGTTCCGGACTCAGGATCGCGATTCAATTTCGTTACTTTTTGTATCTCCTTTATCCATCTGTTTACCCCGTTTTGCAACTGATTCATGAAAGTCGAATCCTCCACTCTGTCACCAAAATCCGCTACCTTGGGCTTACGATTTTCCTCCGCGCATTGCTTTATAACTTGCAAAACAACCGGATGAATGGGCAACGATATCTCCGGTATATCAATGTTTTGTTGCAAGTGCAGCAGACCCATTTCCAATTCAGCTATTTTTTTTTCCACCGACGGCGCCATTTTGTCCCCGTCGCGATCCGCTCTACCCGTCTCCTTGACGTAACTCTTGAAGAACGGAGCCATGGTTTTGCTTATGGCGTGAAGCGTCTCGTACGGCGGCCCATCCGCATAATTTACTATTCTTAATTGAGAATGAATAGACTTGTCCGCCTCTATCACAGCCCCTCTCTTTGTCAGTACCACCGACGACATTTTTGGATTGGTGAAATAAATTTCGTTCGATATGTGATACATCGCGCTTTCTCTCTCTTCTTCCCCCTCTCCGCTGTCTTCCTCTGTGTCATTGCAAGCGTGTAGACACACACATAATTATATATTAACATGTTATAACCGTTATACCTAAAGAAATATAATAATATCAACTGTAACGATCATTCACCTTTGATGGAGCTCCTTTGAATGCAAAGTGCCCAAACTTGCGAATCACCGATAAACTTTCGGATGCACTCTTGATTATTTTTCTCCTCGAGGGCCGAATTAAAACCGGCTGGTACGCCATCCTCTTCCGGTGCCAATATAGTTACGATTTTGCGAAGAAAATTAACGAACGCTGTGTGTTCAACGACCGCTATATTTTGTGATTCGGGCGAAGGCTCGCCGGACCCATCCAACGAATCCCCCATTTTCTAATCTCCTCAAACTTCTCTATGTTATTACGCGTATCTCTCGTGTATGCGACAAATTAGAACGAGAGGCAGCACGCGATTGCGTGATGCTGCTGTCACTCGATGACTCGATACCGCAGCTTTCTTCCTCTCGGCCTCTTGTTACCTGCTAACTTGCTCCTTTTCTTTGCTCTCTTCAACCGTCGCCGCCGCGCCCAACGGTAAAAATTCAATATCAAGGACAGAGACTAGTGAAGTAGACAGATATCCTTATATACGGGGAGTTTTTATTAGCTATGTGAAATAGGTCGGACGATTTTAACTTTTGCGTTTTTTTTACCTATAATGTTTGTTTGCCGTTTGTTTTTGAATGTTTGATCAATTAAAACGTTTCTGGATATCAGTATTTATGCTAACAAATTCAATAAAGTATCGGATGAATCCTTTCCAAAACGGTAATGTGACCACGTGGATGGATGGATTTCCGCCAAAAACAACCATGTTCGTTTGTATCACTTGTATCCCCGGCGGTAAGCGGTAACAACTCGAACCATATATAGCGTCAGAGATTCCAACTTCCAACTAACGTGGTTGCGCAGCACCGTGTAGCATTGCAGTGTGTAGTGTCAAGTGTGTCGAGTCGTCTTACGCACACCAACTCGGACGTGAGATGTATCGTAGTAATAACATACGTCAAGTTTTTTATTTGACCGCAAGAATGCAGTTTTCTCATGGTTCAACCGGTATACGGTTGATATGATTGATATGATGCATTTCCCCTGAACAAAAAATCCGCGCGACTGATGCCTGTCGTCAATGTATATATAGGTTAGTTAATTAATTTCCATTATTGCTGTAGACACAACATCAACAGTGCGTCAGTGCTTATACTTTATTGCGATAATAAAATCAAGAGCGAACAATATGTTATTGCGTATTATTGTATAAAAACGAATTTTTCATTCCTCCTACTTGAACGATCTATTCAGGGAGAATTAGGAGATGAGTTTATCATTTGAAAAAAAATAAATTTTATTGTCATTCTAATCTTCGCACATGTGTCTCGATGCAATAAGATTTGTTTCATGTTTCTTGGGGCCAAGAATCAGGGTGTTTCCATCAAGACGTACGGTAGTACGTAACACCGAGTCCTGGAATACAGCTGATACATGGAACAGCAGGATGATGGAGGCAAGCTACGACGAAGACTTGTCCGAGAATCCATTTTTACTAGTTCTTCGTCAAGAGTATGCCTTTATCTTTGAAAAAGCGATCAACGAGGGCTTAGTCATTTGTGTACCAAGATGCGGAACTTTTACCAAATCTGCGCTCGTCGAAGACGACTTTCTCAGTCATATTCTTATGCCGGATGGGGGAAATTCGAGTCCTCGCTTTCGCACTTTAGCCGGCAAAGAGGTAAAAGTTTCCAATCGCGTACTCACCGTCGAATATGACATTGCCAAGCCGTGTTCGGCCCATCTACTCTTCGAGGAAACTTTTTACACGGATCAACGCTCAAAATATTCCTTGTGGTGAGAATATTTGTCATAATATTTATTCAGAGATTTTTCGCTATATATATCGAGTATAACTGAAAAAGACGAACGTGGAAAAAATCGAAAAACTTGATACGAAATATTGAATTTTCATATAGGTGCATAGAGCATCCTTTGGAGCAGAGTATCTCAGCTTCCAGAGACGATGTTTTCGTAGTGACGAACCTTCGCGAAGCTCTGGATCTTCTATGGACAGAAGTATTCAACAAAGATATAATAAAGGATATGACAATGGCGATCGAGGAATTCCAAGAGAGTCATGAAGATTTGGAGGAATTAATGGTTGATACTCAGCGTGACCTTGTGAGTCGACTTTATGCAAAAAATTTACGAATGCTTTTGCAGGACATACGTTTGCGCGAAAAAACCGAGTCGAATCGTCATTATCTTCGAACAATAAAAATTGCCACTGAAACTTACACGCTTCACGGTTTACGAAACGTTTTGCCACGTTCCGTGGCGGCGAGAACCTCCCAAGAGGACGCCTTGCTGAACAAAACTATAAAGAACCTTCACGATGTTCAATTACGAGATTTGGGAGTAAGTTCGGACACGTATGATGGAATATTACGTGGTAAACTAGAATTATCGCGGCTCACACTGAACTCAACGGTTTTGGGAAAAGTAGGCTGTTTAAAAAAAGCTATACGTTACGTGACGGAGGGGACGAAGGGCCGCCTCGTATCCTCGGACGACATACTTCCCGTACTGATTTTTCTTGTAATAAGAGCAGGTGTACCAAACTGGATCGGCCAATTGACATTCATGAGGCAATTTCGTTTTTCCACCGATCCAACGAACAACGAGACTGACGAAGCTGGCTTTTTAATAACCAGTTTAGAAGCTGCGATCGAGCACGTTAAATCGGGAGTACTCAAAGCTACGACGACCAATTATTCGGAAATTTATACGGAAAATAAAAACGACGACAACTCGATAAATTTGTCCAATCGCAAACCGGAAGAGGATATAATCTCATTGGCAAATTTATTTTCGGCGATCAGACAATCGAATTTGCCACAAGTCGACAGAATCCTCGGTCAGTCGGGGAGTTGTTTGAAAACATGCACTGCCGAGACGTTGAAACTCTGTCATCCTCTGTGCACGTGTGAAACATGTGAGAGGCGAATCGCTGGTGCGTCGCTGATGCATTTACCAACTGTTCATTCGCGGGACGATCGTGGAATGACCGCGATACACGTTGCTTCGTTGTGCGGTCACGTTAACGTGGTTGATTATCTTCTGGAGCACGAGGCTGATCCAAACGACTCGGATGCTGATGGCACAACTCCGTTACATTGCGCAGCATCGCGCGGTCATCAAAATACTCTTTTGCTTCTGTTACACGCGAATGCTGATCCGACGATAACCGATTCACGAGGAAACACACCGCTGCATCTCGCTTCGGATCACGGACATGAAGGTTGCGTTAAAGCTCTCATATATTTTACTGAACAAATGGCTATCCCGATGAAAAAAAGTCCCGTCAATTCAAACGGCGAGACGCCTCTGCATCACGCTGCCAAATGGGGCTATGACAATATCGTCGAAATTCTTATGGAACACGGTGCAAATCCTCGCGCAACCAATCGCCGTGGACAAACTCCCCTCCTAGTTGCCCATAATTCTCGCGTCTCAAAACTTTTGCAACGTTTACCCAACGGTGGATTCGTTCGATTGTCCAATTATTCTCCCTCGTATCCCCTTGGAACGAAGATTCCGAACGGAGCACCTAATTTTCAGAGAACCGTAGCGAACGAGTCGCAAAGATCAAACAAAAGTCGAAAAGTCCACAGGCTTTTGGCAGCCATAGTCGAGAATGATGTGAGATTAGCCTGCTTTTATCTTGGTCTCGAAGCTCCTCTCCCCAAAATTTCCATTGATCAATCTCCCGGTCTCTGCCATCCTCTCTGCAACTGCGATAACTGCGATCGATGCGATGGTTGCGCTTCCATTGAAGAATTGGGCGACGGTCCCGAGAAAACTCCGAGTTTGGGATTGAATATTTCCAACGAAAGAAACGAAACCGCTCTCCACGTTGCATGCGATCATGGGCATACGGAAATGGTTGAGATTCTCTTGGATGCCGGGGCGAGCATTAATTTGAAAACAATAGATGGTCGTACTCCTCTCCATCTTGCGTCTTCCAGAGGCTGGATTAAAATCGTCAAATTATTGCTCAATTGTGGCAATTGTGACATCAATGCCACCGACGTCCTCGGGGATACTTCGCTTCATCTTGTCGCCAGAAGCGGCAATGTCAGAATAGTACAGTTATTGATAAGATATGGTGCGAGTACGAATATACGGAATTCTAGAGGCATCATACCCCTGGAGGAAGTCGAAAAAATTTCCTCCAATGATATATTTATGACGCAGTCCTATTCTAGCATTGGCAAAATACTCAAAAATAATGGAGCCATAAACACCTGCAATTACGAAATAGAATGAATAGATTGAAAATGAAAAGAAAAAAAGAACAGAATTCAACAGACCACCTTCGATGAGACTCGAAGATACGTACTCAAAAACCGTTTGCCATATTTCTATTCAAACTAGCAAAGTGCTTCCCATTATTTCTTTGCAATAGATTCGATGTGAAAATTGGAAAAGTCCCGTTTAGGAACTTCAATCTTTCACAATTAACAACAGATCTTCTGTGCAATAATCGAAAAAAACGTGACATTCTTCTGGAGAAAGATCGATTTGAGTGACCGAAATTTCCTCATAGAAATGATCCAGCGTCCACATTTGAATTTGATAATTCATGTATCAAGTGTTTTTATTCTTCATTATTTATTAGATTCACGGCGAGCTTCGAGACTGTGGTAGCTTCGCTTCGACAGTATCGCTTGTAAAATATTGAGAGATTAATGTACACCACACTATTATTTACAACATGCCCATGAGAGTTAATATATAAAGTTTACAGTATATATATATATAAATAAATCTCTATTCTCAAATATATATATAGTCTTAAGATAACATCGTTCATAAAATATATATAAATTTTACACTGTTGAATGAAAAAAAAACGCTACGCGTGCCTCTGAGATTTTCCATTGTTCCATGATGGTTTTGTGCCTTTGAATATACGTGTTGCCATGTCCATAAAATTGATTGTAAGTACCATGAAAGAAGTGTGATTGACAGTATTTAAAAAAATATTATACGATTGTACGGATTCGTCGGCGCAGCTGTAACTTTCTGTTTAAAAACTGACATATTTTTCCAAGTGTTTAATATTAACGGATAGATCATTATTTTGAAATTAATATATCACAAATCACTGCGAAACTTCACACTTTCTTGCAAACACTCGAGTGCGCACAAAAGCTCAACGAGCGAAGTCTTTGTTTTCTACATGATTATTAGAAAAAACGAAATCTGGTCCACGTAACCGTTTCGGAAAGTTTTAACCCGAGCACCGAATATTCGGTGCTATTCGGTGATTCGTTGTTTTCGTATCAGAGTCAATAATATTTTTCGAAAAACCATTCGGCGAGATAAAGGATTACGATCGTTTCGTTCAGGGAATCTTAATGTGCCTAACTCGCCGGGGGTAATGACCAAATAACCGGCTCTTCGACCTTTCTTCGATCCTGCTTTCTTCTTGCACCACGAAACCTTGCCCTGTTTGGACTCCAATCAACACCATCGCCCCGTACCCTCCAAGGCGGTGTTGAACCTGTCGCAGAATCACGGAGGATGAAACTCTGACCTGCTTCACCGTCTTCCTGAGCTTCGTACTCATGACTGAATAAAAAATCACGATTATAGTACTCTCGGAAAGTCGGTTCGCTTCGGAATTTTTGCATACAACACCACGTATGCGAGAGCAACAAGGGGAATCTTGAGAGCCAATATTCTGTAAAGGCCACCGGTATCTCGCCTAAACTAGCTTGTGCCTCTTGAGTCAATTCTCTGTAGTGATGTTTCTGAAACAGGGTCAACAAGAAAATAATGAAAAAATACATACCAGCTAACTGTAGCCGCGGTGAGAAAACAAATTCGGCAATTTATTAATTTATAGTTGTCCAGAAATCTATTACTTTTGCCGTACTTCCTTGTCACGATTCGTTACCAATGTAGTTACAATTAATTCAGTTATATACCTTATTTCTGAGTGCTCTAAGAAGATCTCTCACGCTATCTCCACGATAACTTCTGTATTTTCGGAGGTCACTCGCAACTTCTTGATCGATGTGTATTCTCCAATCGCACTTCACGACACGATTGCCTCCACTTTCCAATGCCAATAAAGCAGGGCTGTTTGGTTCGTCCTTTTCAACCCGATCACTGACGTCCTGTTAATTCACAGAACTAAATCAATATCAACCGCCGCCACCACCGTTGCCCTTCTCATTACATCACTCAATAACAATTGAAGTACAGAAAATGCTTCAAGCAGAAAACGTTCATTCTAAATAGAAATATTCATGCGACAGTGCGAGATTGGAAGATATAAATAGCATACGTTCGTTTGACCAATAGTGTTTTCAGTGCTGTGGATCAAGAGGTATCGAGGGAAAAGAAAAATTTACCTGAAAAAAACCTAGAACATTCGCTGCTTTCCAGAAGAACGGATAATTTTGAACAACAAGAGCGGATGGTCTCGAAGTTGGATCACTTGCGATCATAGATCTTATCAGTATAAGGGCCAATTGTTTATCGTTTTCGGTGATGCTCTGGAGAGACAGCAGATTACTTTCGCCACCTAAATATCGTGAATCGTTTCATTGTTATTAACGATCATTCAAGCATGAAAAAAATGGAACGAGGTTGAAAGAAAAAACATACATAAAATATTGGCTTGTCTTCTGAGCGGATCACCGAATGGATGTTTTCCTCTGGACAGTACGTAATAAAAGACACAGCCAAGAGAGAATATGTCAACTGCGCACGTTGTTCTCTCGCCGTTCAGAATCTCAGGTGCGATCCAACCATCAGTTCCAGTAATACCGGATCTTCGAGAAAATGACATACGACCCAACTGAAGCTTTTTGCACAGTCCAAAGTCCGATATCATCGCTCTGACTTCACCCCTTGGTCCAGTCACCGATAATAAAACATTGTGAGGCTTGATATCTCGGTGAACTGTAATGAGAACGAGACAATTTGTATCGTCGTGCATTGAACTAACGAATCCCATTTCGTATCGTCACAAAGTCGGCTAAATTTTTTAGATAAAATGTTCGATCGAGCCGGAGCATGTATAAAAAATGTTCAACCCGGTCGATAGCAAACTCACCGATATCGAGCGAGTGTAAATGAGCAAGACCGGAAGTTGCCTGGAGCAAAATACTCTTGGTCGATATCGCGTCGTTACTATAAGTGCCAGCAACGTAATCGTGAAGGGTTGCTTGCGCCAACTCGAGGGCGATGTAACGAAACATTCTATCCTGTTCGGTACAAAAATAACGGACAACGTTTGCGTGTGCATCCGATTCTCGTAGAAGAGCCACTTCGCGATCGGCAAACGTGAAACAATCTGGCAGTAATCTCTTCACCGCTACGGACCTTCCATCGAATTGACCTCTGTTTTTATAGAAGAAAATTATTATGAATACCGCTTGGCAATCGTCGAGTTTTATTCTGATTGAAAATTGAAAATATAAATATACTCGGACTCACTTGTAGACGAAGGTTCCTTCGCACCCTTTTCCTAAAACTTCGGTGGTATTGATGATAATTTTTCCTACCCTCACCGTACCTTCGCATATATCTTCAACAACGGCCAGGTTGTCATTACGTCCGCCGCTGCTGTTCGTACGGCTATTTTCTCTCGAACCCTGATCAAAATGCTGCTATTTACATGTAAGTATAATGCCCCGAGACCCAACCCGAGATGGTGGGTCCGGTGAGTGGAATAAAGTTTTGAATATAATCAAATTTTCAAAATAGGAGAGATTCGAGAGGTTTTCGTACATAATAAAATATTAACGGATCAGTTAACCGAGCTCCGAAGAAGCTTCGACATGGATCAAACCTTCCGAATTTCTTCTAAAGTTTGACTAAATCAAAATTTCCATTACCTGGGACAATTGTTGAACTTCCTTGTTCATGGCAACGACGTACCAGCACATCGTGATTATACATCCGAACAGTATTAAAATAAGCAATTTGAGTCCTTTGCTTTCCTGTTGATTGAGCCAAAGTTTGCTCGCGTTATAGGACGTAGCGATTGCTCTTCGCCATCCTTTGTTATCGCAACTACCGTTAGTTTTTTCATCCATCTTGACCGGAACTACGACTTTGCTAGTAGCGTTCAATGCTGGTGGATTAGTTCGTATAATAGGATCGGAACGTCCAGTTATTTGTAACTGTTGATTCTGGGGTTTATACTCCGCAGGAATTTTGTAGTGACCCAGCATTATAAATTTTTTCTTATCGAGTACACTCTGATAATCATCCCCGAGATTCTCGACCCGAGTTACCTTCGCGTTATCACCGGGAGTCGGGATCGTATCTTCAGTTTTGTAAACGTCCGGAATCGTGTGAGGTCCTTCCAGCATCATGTGTCCTGCGTTGCTCGATATCGTCGGTATCGAATAATCGACCAATGATGGAAGCGCATACAATCCATGTGGATGTTCGCCAATGTAGAGTGTAGGGCTAAGAAAATTCATTGAATCTAGTTATATCTTGTTTGTAACGTATATAATGAGGCAACAACTAACTTCAATTTCTATGAATTGATTTGAAAAAATCTTTAGTTGTAAAATATTCCCAGCTATGACGTGCAAGACGAAAGTTGAGCATTCAACCAAAAGTTATTGCCTCATCTTAATGAATAAATGAAAAATTACAATAATTTGATGTCACTTTCGAGATTGAACGTTTGCAGAAGATTGTTCAAAGTACCCTCGGCGACACTCGTAAACGGAACCGTTACCAAGCCATCTTTGCAAAAGGTGTAAGCACCGATTACGGGACTCCCTAAATCCAATTCCCACAGTGCAATTCCCAGCCTCCCATCGAGTGTTACGACTCGACCCGTTGAGCTCGTCGTAAAGTGTACTAGATCTGCCAAATAAATCAACCTTCGGTCAACATTTATCACTAACCAAACGATTGTAGATATTATTTTACTTTCAGATACTATATACAGCTATTAGATTCATCTCCTTTTTTTCTATTGTAACTAAACATCAATTTTTTTTTTTTTTTTAACTAAGCATCAAAATTTAACGAATTTTTCGTCGATTTTCAACGAGAAAAGTCAATTTGAAGTTGTACAAACCATAATTATCGACTCCCTCGGTTTCCCTCTTTGTTGCGGAATAGTCGTAGAACGTTACGTTCCACTTTCTATCCTTGTTCTTCGTGTCGATCATTATAATGTTATATTCGGTTCGACCGACGTAAATCGCATCTTGAATCTCGAGAGGACATGTATTTTCAACCTGATCGAAACCCATGAGATGTTCCTTATCCCCCGTAAGGGGATCAATGCTGAACCACGTATCGATTTTTCGTCCGGTGTATAGAATACCATCGCTGCTACGACAAGGACTACTTGCAACCAACTGCGGTATTGTGAATGGCAACTTTTTCAAAACTTCAAAGCCAGCACCAAACAAATAGAGCGATCCATCCTTCGGATCCGGCAAAAACATGGGCCTGAACAAGTTTTTTGAAAATACACAATTTTTAATACATCAAATACTGATAAAATTTCAAATGAAGAATCGTTTAAGCACAGAAAATTATCTATAACGAAGCGTATGAATTTTTTTTTTATCGAATAACTTTTCATATACGGTTTCTTGGCGTCAAGTATTAATTCAGTCTCGTTGTGCTCATTCCAATGTTATTTCTTCATCACTCATAATCAACCGGTGTGTTTCAAAATTACGATGGAAAAAACTTAAATTCTAGATACGTACACAGTAGTTTGCCCGATGTTGTATGGTACTTTAACTACGGGTTCTGTAACAAAGGTAATAAAAAAAAGGCCATTAAGTAAAAAACTTTGTTATCAGAACGTATCGATGAATATATCTATAGAACGTCGTGACAATCGTTACGGAGCGCTAAATTTAGAAAAAGATTATTTTTGCAAACTTTTATCATTTGATCGATATTTCGTGATGACGTGTCCTTTTCCACGCTATACGTGTTTGCAATATTTTCAAGAGATATTGCGTATGACAATTTACTTATCATAAACGCGATTTTATCAGAATATGAGAAAAAAAAATCGAGTAAAGTAAAAGTTTATTTGATACAAAAGGCTTTTATTAATGTGTGCAAATGATCGAAGAAATAAGAATACGAATTTTGATACGTAAACAATTTCATGCCTCTGGAGTTCGATTTCACATTTGGAACCAGACAATTTTCTCATTCATAAAACGGTGAAGAAACTTCGATTATTGTTCCAATTTTTAGAGACATATTTCAATTGGAGATGTGTCAATTGGAGATGAAAAAAAAAATTTCAAGAAATGGCAGATTCACATTGCCATATAATAGAATATCAAAAATCAATCGAATTCATCGAAAATTTACTGCCACATTTTCCAAGATCACCGATAGGAAATCAATCGTCATTTACGATCTGATGGTAGAAAATGAAAAAAGCAGAAGTAAGAAAATCACCTGCCAAAACTTGATCTTTGCAAATGAGCTCAATATAATTACTGTTATCATGTTATAAACGATTACAATCAAAGGATTACCATTGTCTTGGCGCCAACGAATGACGCCGGTACGCTGTTCAACTCCGATGAGCGATCCACCGAGAGTGGAAAAAAGTAGGAGCGAGTCATCCTGCTCCGGAACAAGACCTGTACTATGATTCTAAGAAACAAAAAAATTGAAAATTTACAAATTCTACTTTGTGCAAAACTTTACGTATCCTATATGAAAACTTTTATCTTTTATATTCTGAATATTACTTGTTCCGATATCCTTCCAAAAATTCATGTATTTCTATTCTTTGTTCAAACTATCTAAAATTTATCACAAAACCATGGAAAAATGCTATCAATTTTTTAAAATTAATCTTGAATAAGATGACGCAATTATTGTAACTTCAATTTATTTTCTTTTTGTATTGATAATTAAGTGGAAATAGATAAAAATTTTAATTTCTAACGCTTCGCTGGGCGTTCCTTCATGATTAATAAGAAATTTGTGCAGCCATTGTAGAAAATAACATTGCGAATCAAACAAATGATTATCGTTGCCATAACGGTGCAAGTAAACAGTACTAAAATTGTAATCCCAATAATGAATGAATAAATAATAGAGAGGAAATAAAAAATGAAAGGATAATTGAGAGCAGTGAAAATGATAATTCAGAGAACACGAGAGAATTTGTAAATCATACTTCTGACGGTTGTTGCCGCACGCCATAGCACAGCGGAACAAACGTCAAAATATACAGAATCCACATGCGAGCGGTGGATCTTTTGAAACTCATGTCGTCCAGAACTGTACGATCTTGTTGTCACTAGGCTGGGTACGTTCCCGTTCCCGCGAACGAATTCGTCAACCTGTGAAACCATATGCTCGGAATATTTAAGATGATTTCCTTATCCAACGAGTTTGTAGAGGAAAACTCGGTGAAACTCTTGCTCGCTTCCATTCAGTCTCATTGACATTATTGATATTCTAAATAAAAATGTCTTTACGCGCACAAAATTCATGACGTTGCGTCATTTTAAAAATTTTCATCACCCTTGACTTATATTTTGGCACTATTAATATTGTTCATTTCTCATTAACAGCGCACTCGTTTCGGTGAACCGACTGATTTCGAACAAAGTTCAAACGTTCATCAACCCGCTTCGTCGTACTATTAATTATTATGATTGTAACAATCT
The DNA here is from genome assembly GCA_037576405.1 of Campoplex capitator. Taxonomy (NCBI): domain Eukaryota; kingdom Metazoa; phylum Arthropoda; class Insecta; order Hymenoptera; family Ichneumonidae; genus Campoplex; species Campoplex capitator. Next base: position 18,842,720 of record JARBWI010000002.1, on the reverse strand, counting down.
TCCTTTTTGTGCAACATTTTTTTGTCTTTTGCAATACATTCATTGTTATTTTGCTTCTTCTTTATTCAGGTGCTATTTGTTGTATTTTTCTACGAAATGTTGGGTGGGTTTTTTTCTCGTTTGATAAACCAGCTGAGAGCTGAGTACATACATCATGATGAAATCAGGCGTACCAACTATACAAACATCCAACCAACCTATTATAATATATTATATTCGTGTTCGTGGCCATGGAAACCAAAATGCTTTCTAGAGAAGCAAATTAATCACCGAATAAGAAGCAAAATTCATGCAATAATGAAACTCGGTTGATTTCATGTTGAGACTTTCTGGTGCTCGAAGCAAGAATTTTATATTTCCAAGTACCGGTCGATGACACAGCAGCCTCGAATCTTGACCCTCCTCGGATTCCTCGCGGTCTGTATTTCAAACATTCCCAATTTCTTTTGATTCGTTTTGGTAGGGTCTTCATTCCATGTAGGCGATCTCTCTGACTTCGCTTATCGGCCAGTTTATGATTCCCAAATTATTTGACTGAATCACACATCACATATTCGGATGTGCTCATGTCTATTATGCGTCATTCGCGCGCGTGCTTGAGAATAAGTGAAACCTCGCGCCGTTCGCCGTTCGTTGTGTTACCGTACTGCTGCTGTTGCATCATGCATGCTGCTGTCAATGTTGTTGATGTCAGCCAGGCCAGCCACTTCCGGTACGTGGCGCTACTCGCGCGGCTCGCGCCGCTACTTCGTCTCAAGAAAATGGTCTATCTTCGCTGCGTAGTGTAGCCGCGAAAAAGCAGCAACCCGCATACACACGCACTGGACATAACACACACAACTTACTCACGTACAATATATAAAGCCGGTGTTGAAAGACAAAAGGTGGTGGTGAACCGCGGATGACGGGACACAACCAAGTGTAACAAAACGACAAAACAAGCACCAATCGCTAATCGCCCGACAATCTGAGGAACGGCTGTTTATCCAAAGTAGCCGTCTTTCGTATGTGACGTTTACGTTTTTTTCGTTTTTTTTTTCTTGTGTTCACGAGAACTCCGAAAAGTCTAAAAGGAAAAAAGGTAGGAAGCGCCCAAGCAGAGGTGTTGGAAAAATAAGAGAAAGAGATTAAGGCTTATCGTCATTGCGTGGCTGTCAAGTCGACCGTCGGCGATATTGTTCCTCAAGGTGGATTGAAGATCGACATAACCGTGGGATCGCACAATTTCGCAGCTCCTGGGCGTAAACCAACTGCCAAAAAAGTATGTTTAGAAATATTGTTTGACCAAGTGTCTTGCGTGTACTAAAGTTTAGATAATATCCATTGAATTTAGTTAATTTTGTGAGAATTAACTACGTAAATGTAGACATGAAAATAATTTTTCATATAACTGCCGACAGACGTCATCGAGCGTACGCACACGTATTTTGAGGTTCTGAGAGCGCTGCCACTGCCGTTGCTGCCGCCGCCACGTACATACCTACCCTCGTGCTTTATATCAAATTAATCGCGCGCGCGCTCGGCAATTAGATCGAGAAAAAAGGGTGACGCGTGTGACTCAGACACGCACACGGCCACGTTCGAGGAAGGTGAGACAAGATAATTACAGGCAAACTGAACGCAAAGAGAGCCAAGCATGGGCTTGACGATAAGCAGTTTGCTGACCCGTTTGTTCGGCAAGAAACAGATGAGAATTCTAATGGTCGGTTTGGATGCGGCTGGTAAAACTACCATTTTGTACAAATTGAAACTCGGCGAAATAGTCACTACCATACCGACCATTGGCTTCAACGTCGAAACGGTAGAATACAAAAATATTTGTTTCACCGTATGGGACGTCGGTGGCCAAGGAAAAATTCGTCCATTGTGGAGGCATTATTTTCAAAATACCCAAGGCCTCATCTACGTCGTCGACAGCAACGACAGGGAAAGAATTTCCGAAGCGGAGAAAGAGTTGGCCAGCATGCTCAAAGAGGACGAGCTCAGAGATGCCGTTCTTCTTGTGTTCGCCAATAAACAAGACTTACCAAATGCCATGACTGCCGCAGAATTGACCGATAAGCTTGGACTTAATGCTCTTAGAGGACGTCATTGGTACATACAAAGTACGTGCGCGACTCAAGGTCAAGGCCTCTACGAAGGACTGGATTGGTTGAGCAACGAACTCGCCAAAAAGTGATCCGGCATCTCAGAGATTATCGAGAGATAAACAGAACATCTTGTCCAGAATTATCATACCTCCCTGTCATAAGGCCAACGATCCCCTTTTAAATTCATCGCCAAACTTTTGGACCGTGAGTGCGCGCGCGCGCGCGTGCGATTGACTCCTCGAAATTTTTACACCCAAAATCACATTAATGTTCGATTTTTAATCCACACAATTTTGTAATTTTTCTCGCGATCCGTTCTCCGCCGAGATTCCTCGTTCATCCCGCGACTCCTCTCCTCTTGCTCGAAAAATCGGTCCAACAGACAATTACTCTCGTCGATATTTCGACTTATCAACGATGTACGAAACAAAAAAATATATAAATGATAATATTCCACGCGATAATCAACAGCGAAAGAAAGATCTTTCGTTTTTATTCGTATTTTTGTTTTTTTTTTGTTCACACATTAAAGTTTCATAACGATACGATAATTGACATCCAACGTCAGAGGTTTCAAACGACTGTTAAATATTATACACCGTAACGAAGTTACTATCGTTGAGATGTTATAACATTTTTTTTTTCTTTCAATTGGCTATTATTCAGTTACTCTTCGCAGTGTCGACTTTATTAAAATTTCTTTGCCATCTTCAGTGGATTTCAAACATAAATATATGAAGTAACTGACGAAATTTGCGAAAAGCTTTTAACAATAGGAAAAAAATCATATTCTGATACATTTCAACGATTCGATATCTTCGTCATTCTTTTGCTCCGTCATTCGTGCAACTAAGATAAATTGTTTTGAAACACGAATCAATCTGTTCGATCCCGAGGCGCAGGTAAATAATATCAAGCGGTTTTGTACGATTGTGTCGATTGAATAATAATATTAATGTCTAAGAATATTAGTTATTTCAGTACATAAACGATGCTTTCGAAAACAAGAAGTATTCTGATGTGGTGGAGAAGTATTCGTATTAATATCCATACACGTGTGACACACGCGAATGTTAATTATTTCACGAATTTTACGGGCCACTAGCGGAGGTGCCTGAGTCGTTAAACGAAGCACGTTTTATGATAGGTTTTTTTTTTCTTTGATATTAATCAGCCGTTGGGCAATGGAATATAAATGAATAAGATATTGAAGATAGAATATTCATAAAAGTTTCTTTCATCGTTCTTACAAAACGTGTCCCGGACGAGATGAATTAATCCATCTGGTCGGATTCATTCGTTTTTTTTCTTTTTCATGAAATAAAAACAATATTGAACGAGACGAACAGCGACACGACGTTCAAGAAATAAATATAATAAAGTGGTCTTTTGGAAATAGAGTCGAATGAAGCACAGTGATCTCGGTGGCTAACTAATTTATCCCATGCTGTTGTTTTTAATTCTTTACGACGTTAGCCCGTTCCGCGTCTCGAACTTTCTTGTACTTTTTTTTTCCTTTGTCAGCAATCGGCAAGTGTTTGCCTTGCAGAAATCATGCTCGATTGCTTAAAATCAATGATTTTTATACTTAATCAACAAAAATCAGCAATATTTTTTAGCATATAAATTAAAAGAAAGATTAATATTGAGTGTAATATCTAGATGATTTTTTGTTTGTTTATATTACTTCTACAACCCCGTAAATGTTCCTTTTCACACTGTATTGAAAAATAAATTTAAGAACGTTCAGAAATAAGGATGCGCGTAATTATTGTAGTCTTACGGAAACGATCAAATTGTTACTCGATTGGGGAAACATTAATATAACCCATGCACGTGTAACTTTATTATATTGTGTACAAAACAGTACATCTCGGAGGTACATGTGTACGTATATACTTGTAAACTATGAAACAATTTATTTTTTTTTTTTTTTACATTTGGCGTTGCTCCGTTATAACTCGTTATTTCCATGATTTAATATTTTTTTTTTTTTTTTTTTCGATCTTATATTGCGTAAAATCTCGGATGTGCACTGCTCGAGGGGAGCTACAGAAACATACTCCCGGAGGTAGAATATCTCGTTAGCCGCGTTGTGATATCAGCGATTTGTTTTTTATATTTTTTTTTTAACGTATTATGTACATCGACAAATAAGGGATTTGGATTTCCGTTTTCGAACTCGTTAGAACGAATAAAATTCAAGTGAAAACCTTTGTACGAAGTGCAACATGATTTTCGAGCTCGTACTTGGCAAGGTTGAAAGTAACTTGAATGTGCTTGACGGATATAGGCGATATATAATTTCGACGCAAAAGCGAAGTGCTGTTTCCCAAAATTGCAAGAGTGGGAAGAGTATGAGAGAAAAATAAAAATAAAAATAAAGTAAAATTTGTAGCAAGCCGTGTATCAAACTTTGCGAACGACCCAAGTTGTAGACGGTAGTGCAGCGTTGGATGTATCGCCAAGGGCAGGAAAATCATTTTCCATCGTGTGACTCGATGAATGAGCTTTCTGATCACTACCAACTTTCAATATTTGTCCGCATACGTCACAAGCGTCCAAGATTCTTATTTGACCGTTTACTTCGCGACGGTGAATTTGAAAAAGTTGTTGCTGTTTTTCAATGTCCGGTAGTAAGACCAGCATCTCGGGAAATATATTGTCGAAAGTGCTGAGCCCGATGGCCCGACGACAGCGCTTGTAATAATCCTCGGGGTTACAATCACCTCGTCGAAACGAGCCGCTGAGAAATCGAAACTCTTGTATGGCTTCTTGATCGCCCAGGACCTCCGTGACGCGCTCGATGAGGCTTCGATTGCGTTTTTCGAAATCGGGTGGTGTTACGTATGTGTAAATTTTGTCGAGTTCCTCCGTTCTCGTGGGCAGAATGGTGTAGCTCTCGCCCGAACTGTTCGTGAACGTTAAGCTACTATTGTCGCTCAGTATACGATCGTCGTTAGAAATTTTAACGGCGAAGCCTGGAGGTGGTGGTGTGGCAGTATCAAAACCAGGCGGTGGATTCGTCAATTTCGTCGTAAATTGTCCGTTTTTCGTTCCTTCCGGACGGACGGATTTGCCGATACTCAATGCTGGAAATTCTTCATTAATCTTGTATACATTTTCGTTTGAATTTAAACTATCGATCTTCAGAACCGAACATTTTCTCGTTGTTTCTCGATTCGTTTGTTTTTCCGAGTTTAACGATGTAACCGCCGAATTATTATCGTTGCCGGAACGATCCGCACCACCGCCCGCCTCTTTTTTGTTTTTGCTCTTGCTTTTACTCTTATCCTTCTTTGACGATTTGTTGGTGTCTTTTTTCTCGCAAGACTCATCCGTTTTCATACAGAACTCCATTTTATCATCTTTTCTCGTTGTTACCGCTGCTGCTGTTGCTGCTGCTGCTTCTGCCTTCGTTCCATTGTTTTTCGATAAGTTCTCTTTCGCCTTGTCGTTCACATTAGTGATATTATTGTTTGACCTTGAGCCGGTTGATTCGTTGCTACTTGAATTATTACCGCTGGCTACTTGTTGTTTGACTTTTTTCTTTTTCGTTTTGCCTTTGGTCGCGTCGAGTATAGACTTGTTGTCATTTTCGGATTTTTTAGATGTGGGTTGTTGTTGATGCTGTTGCGACCAAGAGGATTGTTGGGAAAGGACCGCAATGGAAAGTTGTTTCTTCGAACGGGCAGAGGCTGGTTTCGACAAGCTGGGAAAATCTTCGGAAGATGGTAAACGGGGGGGATATTCGGGGAATGGGGAAGGTGCGACTTTTTTCGCTTTGGATGATTGTTCGGGCGGTTGTTTGACGCAGGTTACCTTCGTCCATTGACCAACGTTCGGGCTAATAGTCGTTGGTAAAGTATTGGCGAGGTTGGAACGACCGAGAGCCGGAAAATCACAATCCATGGAAGTACGTTGTGCCGGCCTTATGCGGATATTCGGTCCACTAACGCGAGTCGTAACGGTACCATCGGTCTTGTGATTAACTTGAATCGATACGTTTGGTGCTCCGGATTTAGGACGTTGCGATGATGAACCGCTCGAGGTGTCGGTTTTGTTGCTGCTGTAAACACTGAGATTGAGAGTTTTCGAAATTCCAGAAGTTCCCGCTGTCGAACCGGTAATACCGGTAGAACCGCTGATGCCGGAATCCGGTCCGAGGGCTGGAAAATTTTCATCGGTTACCGCCAGAGCCTGAGGCTTTAAAGTACCTCGTATCGTCAGATTTCCACGTCCGCGAGGTTGTCCGAGATTCGGTATAACCGGTGAACTATTTCCGAGGGATGGAAATTCTTCGGTACTCCGTACGTCCGGTTGTCGCACGTAAGCAGCGCTCTCAACGTCAAACGGGATTTGAGAAATATCCCCGAAATCGGTAATGATATCAGTCTGATAATCTCTCGATCCCAAACCCGTTGCTAACTGATGTTGTTGCTGCTGTTGCTGCTGCTGATGCTGCTGCTGCTGTTGTAATGAATCTCGATTGTTGTGATCCCGAGATCTTCGAGAATTCGATTGTAAAGCTCCGCTACTGATATTCCCACTTGGTCCACTCGATCCGCCCATTGGTAATCTTCGGTTATTACGATTGTCTCCACCCCCTCTAGGCGCTAACGTAAATTCCAATTCCAAAGTACGGGCTTGTTTTGCCGCAGCTTTTCCCAAATGCTTACCGTGTGTACAAGCTTTGTGCGCTTTCAAATCAATGTCCGTCCTGAATACGCCGGTGAACATTTCCTCCATGCACGTTCCCTCTTCGCACAGATAATGCTCGTTCCTAAAATGTTCTCGTAAATCGTTGTACGAATTGTAATAATGATGAAGACCGTCCGCATCACAGAAATGACAGTAAAGATGGTCACGCCGCAAATGACGATATAACTCGTCGTTATCCATGTAACGCAGGTCGCAGAATTCACACAACGGATGACCCTTGTGACTCTTGTCATCCGGATCGCCCTTTCGACGATGTTGACTCAGATTCGAACGTGTGTAACAACGCCTCTCGTGCGAAAATATCTGCAAAGTATCCATCGTTAACGGTTAGTCTTCCTAATCGACACTTTCATTATGTCCTTTTCTTACACGACGAGTAGTGAAAATTTCTCACACTTTACGCTCAAAAAACTGCAACGTATCTTCGCTTGTCAAAATTCATTTTTTAACGTTCAATGATAAATTCCCTGTTGCCGTAAATGATAACAGAGCAAAACCAAAAATCACCATGTGAAATGAAGTTGAACTTCAAAATAGTCAGGTGAGAAGAAAAATAGAGTCAATAAATAAACCTACCTTCAAATTGTCAACGCACAGATCGCAATAATGCAATTCGTGCCTCCGTCTCATGTGATCCTTAAGGCCATTGAAATTTCCAAACAGTTGTTTATCGGAGCAAATGGAGCAAGCGTGAGCCAGAAGGGTATTGAATTTTTCTTGAATATCCGGACTGTCGAAATAAATGTTGTATTGCGTATCGAACAAGTTGCTCCTTCTCAAATGACGAAACGGCTTGACCATTCTGGTAAAGACTACTTTTGGTAAGTCCTGACGACATATAGGACACTCGTTTTGTTGACACAGTACCCTCATCCTTGTACTACATTCGTAACATACAGGATGTTCGCAAAGTCCTATGCTGTAAATCTCTACATCTCTGTAGCAAACGACGCAGGCGTTGGCATTGCCGCCGCCGCCGCCAGAGTTGTGACCAACTCCGGTAACGGAGTCCATGGAGTCTGACATCAGGTATTGGGGAAAAAATTCTTCTTCCTATATTGCATCCAGGAATCGGCGAGGAGAATAATTAGTGTGGCAAATTAGAAAAAATTCAATGATCCAAGGGCAAGTGCAACAGATTGCACAGGAATAGAGGTCAAAATCGAGAGAGCTCAAGCTGTTTTTATTTGCGAGAAAATAAGGTTTAAACTCAATTAGGTCGAAGGAACGACACATAAAAGTATTACGAACAAAATTTTCGTGAGAGATTGCAAGTTCATGAGTTCCTCTCGACTTTAAACACGCATATTCCACGTAACCTGTGTGCGCTTGATGATGTACGAAAATAGAACGACTAAAAACTGTGTTATGAACGTACGTGCAAGCAGATGTCAATAGCTCTTTTTTTTCCCTCGTGTTGCTTTATTGTTTTTATTATTTTCCGATGGTACGTTGTCCGAGAGCACAAGCACTTGGAGAGAAAAACTTTCAATATGATGGAAGAGAGGTTATCACGCACGGTGGTTTTGTCATATGTTAATTTTTACTATGATACTTATGGTAGTGTTTTGTGTTTTTCTTAACCCTGGACCGAAACAAACTGTTCTAGTTTTCACAACACGCGGGATACTTGTGGGACTTTTTTTTTTTACCCTCGTAAATAGTCTTTTTTCGTCAAGTGCTAGCTGCTGGTGCTATATATCAAAAGTGTAAGCAGCTGAGAAGAATAAAAAGAAGGGATGGATGACAATTTTTTTCTTTCGATATGTAATATACTTTGGAAAAAATTTGTCAAAACGAGTATATATATATATATATATTATTGGGAATGTAATTATCGGTTTTTTTCAACTATATACATATGGCGTTCTAGTTCTTCTCGTTTGTTGAGCTGCTGTTGGAAAATTTTATGGATATAGATATGTATGTACATTCACTACTTGACATATGGATGTCGTGGTTGGTTAATGGAAATCCGTCGTCGCATCGTAGGCGAGGCCACGAAGTGAACGAAATAGCACGGTGGTGTGCCGCGAAAATTCAACTTAGTTTATATAACCGAATGATTACCACGTTGAACGGGTTAGAATTTTAATAAAAGAGAAAGATCTATAGAGCAGAAGATAAAAGCCTCAAGGGATATGGAATGAAAAAAAAAAAATAATTTTCACGGCATTGCGAGAAATTTGCGATTGAACTCTGCCAGCTGCAGCAGTGAGGCAGCAGGCGGCAGCGCCGCTTTGGGTGACAATATCCAAGCATGTTGAATATTTGAAGGGGCTCGTTATGACGGTTTTTTATATTATTCGTTAACCCTAAAACCAGGGCTGTGAGCCCTTTACCAAAGTACTGACAGCACAGGTTATGGAAAACAGCCAGGGAGCCAGGGTAAACATTGCAAAGGAAGAGAGGATGTAGTAGCTGGAAAAGTTTACACATGGGAACCGACGGAATGGACAAGAGGGAATTTGCTTCGGTAGGCAACTATCTTCTAGAAACATCGCGTGCATGTCAATATTACCAGAGGAGAATTGCGATGCAAACTCGAACATTTTTGGACCAAACATCTTTTCGTAAATCAGTCGAACAGGAGATATGTGCGAAATCTGAACTGAAAATTCAGTTGTAGCTTATTCTCGATAGTCAATACGCGGAATCCATCGGGCGAAGTTTTCCTCGAAAATGTTTACTATTTATGCGTCTAATGAATAATAAGTTGTAGTAAAAATCAATCGAATTAACATTTCAAATTTATAGTCCGGGTGGCGAAATATTTTCCGGCAGGATTATTATTATGAGTATGTTAATGATGCTGGATGGAGCATTAGGAAATAATAATTGTACAATGTCGCATTTTTTTTTAACACGATAGATGATAACATTTATATGCGATTTGAAGTAGGTGGCTGGCATTTTCCACCCGCACGTATCATACAGCTAAAGTAGTTTCCTCCCTCTTACTTTTCCTTTTTTTCATTTTTTTTTCTTCTCTTACGGTCTCTTCCCATAAATACTCAAATACATTCTTTTGCTCTACTTATGAACCGCGTTTCAAATAATACTACATAGATTATACACGAATAAACATTCATACAGTCACGTCACTTTGGGCCCGAAACACGTCTCGCCTCGCCTATTGCTTGTTGATTATACACACACCAAAATATTGTTTTTTTTTTCATTTTTTCAATTTATTTACGCTATCTCATTTTTCATAAATTATGGATTTTTTTTGTTCGGGTCTGTTTTTCGAGTGGAGACGGCGTAGTCAAAGTTCGCAACGTGAGTTACACGATTATACCAATATACAACTTAACTCCTATGGTAAGAAAAAGAAAATATATAAATATAACTCGAATCGAAGATTTTTCATCATGTGTTCCTGTTTTTTTTTTTTTTTTTCATTCTTCCACTATTTCAATTTCCACAGTAGCTAATTCTGCTACTGCACTCTTTTTCTTCATGCTTCTCCCCCAATCAAGTTCCGTTTGTGTGCCTATGTGTGTGTTTCCATAGCATATAGTTATATGCGTATATGCGTGACTAGAAGCAAATGGAATACATATGGTTTCTGCTATACCGAATTTCAACATTCGAAAAGAAACAATCGGTCGACCCTCGTTTGTCTTTCGATGAGTAAATAATTAAACTAAGTTTTCACTTCATTTTTCTTCTTACAAGCAAATTATACGCGCCAACCGTACACCATGAACAGAAGTATCGTCGAGACTCTTGAACGAACTTGAAGAAACTGTTGTCGACCCGGGATGAAAGAAAAACATTCAGCCCTTTTACCAGAAGAACAATTTTCAAATATTTCGCTCCCCCTTCATAAACATTTTTTGCTGTCCAGCGAACTTCCGAGATTCAATACGTGTAAAAAATTGCAAAGAATATTCATGTTCGTTTGTTTTTGTTTTTTTTTTCCTTCTAATTTTATTACTTTCCGACTATTAATGATGGGCTCCGTAAAATTTTCGTCCGACAAGCTTTCCACAATTACCAGAATTTCTGATTTACAGCCAAAAATGTTCTTCAGGTGGTACGGAAAAATTTCTATTGCTATATTAAATAGAAAATCAGTCGAACAGATATTTGTTGCAAATGGATTTACTTTGAAAACAGTTTTTTTCCGTGCGAACCAAAGTGACAAAAATTTTCAAGAACGTTCCATTCGTTTCATCAAAATAATTCAAAGCTCCACGTAATCGGACGAAATCTACTATTTTTTTTTCTACGATAAATGCGATGCGATTACCGTGTCTCGCTTGCTTTCTCTCTCTCTCTCACTCTTTTTTCCCTTACATACGCTTCATTTTTTCTCGCTCTTCATCTCTAAGAATAATTAGTCGACTCGGTTGAAACAGGTTGCACTAAACGAGCCTTGCCTTAAGTATCTTAACTACGTAGCGAATTTGAATTGTGTCATTTAACCCGCTGCCCCGAGGTTTCGATGAAATGTTTATTCGTCAAACCCGAGACAGCGACCGAACGAACCATTTATTTGCTTTAATATTTGTTTACTACTTTTTTTTTTGTTTGCGGAAGTATATCACTCAAGAACTATTATATACGGTTTCTTTCGTTTGAGTAAATCATTTGTAATTGGTTTTTTTTCCCCTCATGTTACATCGATCATGAGCTATCATACACGCGGTCAATATCTGGTTTGACATAATCTTTTCGGAATTTCATCTTTTTTTTTTCTTTTTCGAAAGATATAGACTATTCGTACTTGTATTACATCATACGCGAATCTTTCACATAATAAATAAATTAAAGTAATCGTACAATACTGAACAACTGTACTGCTAACAAACTATACAATTTTTCTCTTTTTCTTCCTCCGTTTTTCCTTCTTTTTGTTAACATGGTTCAATGTATCCTCATTCCGTTTGTTTTCTTTTCCTGTTTAGTTTTTTTTTCGCACATATTGTGTTTCCTCTCGTCTGAATTTTTTGTTTTTCTTCAATTATACGATAATTAATGTATCGAAAAGCAAAAGCGACGCAATCACACAATATGTTGCCAAATTTACGCGTTAGTTGATCCTTTCGATATGAGATCAAATTTTTTTAGTGAATGTTTTGTTACACATATATACATATGTATATATATATATATATATATTTATTCATTATCATTATTTTTATATATATATATATATTTTTTAAATTTTTCGTATCAATTTGTAAATATCGACTGAACCCGAGTGGAAGAAAAAAGGTTTGTCATCCTTGCCGAGGTTCTTAGATGGATCATCCAACAAACGTCTTGGATCGTTGGCATTTTTTCCGGCACGAAAACCCAAGGATTCATAACACGAGAAATTCCTCCAAGTCTCTTAACCTACAGTCAACGAGCGATCTTTTGGTAAAACGTTCTTTGCCATCTTCTTTTGTAACTTGATTTTCCGTTATATTTTTCGCATTAGTATTCTTTATGAGGCCTATCGTTGCATATCGGGTGTTCAACTATACGAGTGTCGTCGAAAACAACTTGGGTAAGTACGCATGTTTCGAATTTTTATCACACACATATGTGCGATAATATATGTGAAGTTTAGTGTCTAATTCTATCGGCGAATCGACGATGTTCTTATTTCAATTATATATGTTCTGGAGAGAACGACGACGAATATTCACTCGAGAGCTACAAGAAAGACGAGTCTCTATACAAATGCGAAATGATCGGTATGTTATAACGGCTTTATGTTATCAATGGAATAAATTAAACCGCGAAAAACAGTATCAACAGGGAGGGTCGAAAAAATTTCTAAGGGCCCAGTTATTTGTGTGTTAAATTTGTATATCGAACGTCGTCTCACGTCAGTAGCTCGCTGTGCATTGTAACTTTGAAAATATATTGTATTTTCGGTTAAATAACTATCAATCGGGCATCTTCTCGTGTGTTTTTTTCATTTCTTTTTGGCGTTTTTTTCTTTCTTTTTTACTCTCAGTACGCCGGAGCCTGAAATTCGTTCATACCCCGTTGCTGTTGCTGTTGACCGAATGGCGGCTCTTGATAATTCGTGTCCGCAGCATCTGGGTAACTCGTATAACCTGCACCACCTGCGGGATCCGCCTCGTAACTCGGTGCAAATGCAGCATCTGTTCCTTGCTTGAATCTTTGAAACGCAAACCAGGCACTTCCCGCCTATGAAAAAAAAACAAAAAAAATGTTATTTCGTTGCTCTTTTTCTTCTTCCCTTTTCATTTTACAAAAACTACATTATAAAAAAAAAAGTAAAAGCGAGATAATAAAGATTTGAATAATCCAAAACCTCAATTTATAAACAATGTGACAACATTTTTCATAAATAATTACGAAATTCTTACCCAAGTGAATATTGAGAAAAACGAAAAAGCGATTGCTGCTTGTACATTATTAACACCGTATCCGTTTTTGGGGTCAGTGGAGTTGTTCCAGGCGTTGGTCAAATAGCAAAATCCTACAAAGTAAAGGAATGCCCAGAAGCCGGAAAAGCTGTAAAAAATGAATAATCCTCGATGAGCGTGAATGATTTCGAGAGTGAAAACTGCATTCAACGAACAAATAGGAGTCATACAATTTGGACAGTTCCACAGATGATACTTATTTCGAAAGAAAAAAAAAAAAAAAATAATCATGTCAAAATAGATGACATTTGAAACATTGAATATGATTCTGCATTTCATGATGAATAGTTCTTATATTTTGAAGAAATAATACGACAGATTTTTACCCCCGTGAGGATGGCAATAACAAAAACCCTTTATTTTCTAAAATCGTGAATATTCCAAAATAAAAAACCAGAAAATTTACTTTATATTAAAAGATACCGCAATATTTATTTCACAATTAAAAATTGAGATAATTAATATGTATGATTGAGATTGAATAAAAAAAAAGCAAAATACAATTTTTCATCCATTTTTATGAAAATTTCTGCCATGAATTTTTGACTTTGTTCTTTTTTTGGCAACGTTAAGAAAATTCGAATTTGATGAATCTCACCCAAGGTCCAGTAGGACATAATGTTTCCTGGTTTTGACAGATGACATTTGTTCAAAGAGATATTCTCCGACGAGGAATCCTATAGACGCTAAGAATGCCAAAACTCCGATACCCACTCCATAATTACAGGCATTAGTGTCATCGTTGTAGAGACAATGTTCTTTGTTGTCTTCTCCCAGCAAATATCCTTTGCTGCTGATGCAACCGAAGACTATTATCGCAAAGAGCTAAAAATGAGAAAGAAAAAGTAACTTTATACGAGACAATGGATGCATAAAATGGTTAAATAAAGTAAAATTAAACATCATTCGTTGCTTGTCTAGCAATTGGGCAAGAAGTAGAGGATTTTGACAATGTCTGATGAGAAATACCAATAAAAACGTTTTTTTTATATTAAATATGATCGGGCCATTTTTAATCAGGAAAAAAAAGACATCAGCATTAAAATGCACCTCTGAATATAGAAATCGACATTGGAAACAAAAAAATGATAAAAAGTATCGAAAATGATATTTTTTTGATGAAAATGATTTGACAGAAAAATGGAAAATTTGAGGGTCAAAGAGAGACAAAAATATGGAAAAAACTGAAAGTTTTTCGAGGTCATGTCAAAAATAAAAAAAAAAAAACGTTTTGTCAAGTCGAGAAATGTTTATTGAAGGATCACGAAGTACAAAGGGTGAAGGGACATCGGTCGTGAAAGACGAATCGGTGAAATCGAGAAAGTTTTTAGGCCAAACTTTTGAGATTTTCGCATAAAAAAATAGCGGTCATGAATATAGGCATGATTTATTTCGTTGTTTTTCGTTTGTTAGACCAACAACTCGTGACAGGAAACGACGTTTTATGGGACGTATCGCTTTAATTCGTTGAAAAATCAATAGAACAACCCCATCGCTCAGGGAGGGCGGTTGAGGTAGCGGGGGCCGAGGGGGGAAGGAGAAGGCAGAAGGGAGGATGCTGAGTATTCTCATGCACTACCCTCATCGAGGGGTGGCGAACGTCGTTTCCTTCCGAATCGATGTACGTCCACCATTTATGAAATATAACGGTTTATCTCAAGTCGTAATGAATTCCTAGTCAAATGTCATCGTAAAGTTGTTTTGTAAAATATCGATTTTTTGTTGCTTCTGTTCAACTCACCAAGCATACAGCTTTGAGAATAACGTGAGGCCTTTGTACGAATGTAATCGGGTCAAACGGGGCTCCAGCCTTTCCACCACCGTAAGCTCCACCACCGTCCATCTTAGGGAGACTGAACACTGAACGCAAGCCTGAAAATTCAAAGCTCTCTCGAACTCGTGAAGAAAAGGTGGTGCGCCCACCGCGCAAACGCAGTAACGCTCCTCGCTCCTTGTTTCACAATGACTTTCTCTCTCTCTCCCCCCTCTCGTGTTCGTCTGTGTTGAGAAAAAAATAACGAGAACGAGGGTAATTGTGGTTGTATATCGGGTCGTCGGTATTATTTGGATCTCGAGTGTGTGCGTGTTCGCGCGCGCGTGCGGTGTGTGCTGCCTGTGTGTGTGTGTGTGTGTGTGTGTGTGTGTGTGTGTGTGTGTCTGCCTGTGCGTGTGTGTGAGAGTGTCACGAGAGCCACAGATAAACTTGTTTGTATATCCAATTTCCAGAAGAGCAACTCCTATAAATTATTTGTTCAATTTAATTCAGAATCTCACCTATACGTTATGACAAATTTTCCGCGTGTCATCAATCGGGGGAGGTGGAAAAGCAGGGGTTGTACTTTGTACTGCGCACTCACGGAACAAATTGACATTACATCTCAAAACAAAAAAAAATCTCCCGCGGATACCATCATTATCGATCGTACCGATATAAGAGATCATTAAACTTGAATTATTTGCATTACGGCTGTTGGCATTCGTTTCGTTTCTCGATCATATAATTCCCAAAGTCTTATATCGTCACGAATCTTATTTGTTTATGCGGCGACGTCCACGGCTATACTGATGTACATTTAAATAATTGGTATATTCGCGCGATTCGAGTTTAACGATTAGATGAGCAAAGAAATCACCGGTACCGCCAACAACTGGAGCGGTGGGTGAGAAATCTCAAGTACTCTTTCGAGTCTCAATCGCATCGACGATCAGATGAAATCCATGGCGACCCAACTATATATCATTATCGAATCACTGATAATCTTTTAAAATATCTTTTTATAATTCAACAACAAGAGAATGGTTGAAAAAGACTGATTATTCAAATGTAGCATCTAAAATTTTCAAAATTCGAAATTAAGAAACGGAAATAAGACGCTGGCGCCATCTATACCAGCTGAAAGCTGCAAAAGCATATTTTCTGTCAATGTTTTTATTATTATTATTATTATTGTACCCTGTTGAAACACCTGCAGATCGATAGAATCGGTGTGCAGCAGTAGCAGCCGCACACACTTGCGTTGAGGTTGAGCGTGTGCACCTGTTTGTTTGAAAATGGCGACCGAGAAAGATTTGATCAATGGTAAAATCCAGCGCGATATATTTGATTTATTATTTTTTTTTTTTTATGTAAAAAAACTGGATAAAATTAATTTGAATATTTTCCAGCGGTCAGAGATTCCCTCGAGTCCGATGGGGTGCTCGGACGATTAAAGGCAGAAATGCGTACCGAAGTGATGCGACTTTTGGACGGTCCCAGCAATAAATCCAGTAGAAATACAAAAATTGAGAGCCCGCGAAATGTCATTCTCATGAACGAGCTGGTACGAGAATATTTGGACTGGATCGGATACAAATATACTTCTTCGGTATTGATTGCAGGTATTTGTTTGTTATATATCAACCAAATAAAATATATCCGCATTTTGAATCTCCATTCCATCGTTTGAGACTAGAAAAAAACCCCTTGTTTCGTTAGTAAATCGAAATTTATCAAATTCGAATGAATCATGTATCGTTGCATAAATTATTCATAAAAAAATGTGATCAAATATGAATTTCTCAGTTACGAATTACAAATAAAATTGAAGGAGAGAAGTCAGTGCACAATAAGTTCGTACATTAAGTTTTGATTTTGAATAAATAACATTATACACATCTTTGAATACCGAAACTTTCAAGTATTTGCAATTGTAATCCGAATATTCTCTCATTTATCCAGCCTTTGAACGATTTCTCATGAATGTCAACAAAAATAAAAATAATGAACGGCCAAAATTTTTAGAATGCAAACTATCGAAGCAGCCATTGGACAGATCTTTCTTGCTTCAAGATCTTGGTGTTCGAGACAACGAGACAACGAAGAATTTACCATTGCTTTATAGTCTGGTGGAAATGACCAAGTCAGCGAACAATGCACCGGAAAAATTAACGTAAAGCGAACAAACTGAAAGAAAAGTGAAATGTGATTTTATAACTAAAAAAAAAAAAAAAAAAAAAAAAAAAACCAAAGAAAATATGTAACCACTTATTTTAGAAGAATTCTTGTGTCTCGTTTTATTATTTAAAGACTACTTTTACATATCGACATTACAAAGTACAATATAGCTTTAATATTAATTCACCTGGAGTCGCGTTTTTATTTTCTTGCTTCCTCACGACGATCGTGCTTTCGTTATTCGTTAAATTTCAAACGAAAGAAAAAAAAAATGAAATTACCGGCCCGGTCTTCGGTAATAATTGGCTGCTAGACGCATACACCGATTCAGCTGGCGTATTTACTTCATCTCCTCTTTATTGGATCTATTCGTTCGTTTGCTTGCCGTGCAAAAAATCGAGCCGCTACATTGTATATCGCACTATTTGTTTTTTGCTTTCATAACACTGTGTATCAGACGGGAGAAGGATGATTGAATACCAAATAAAATAATTATAGTAAATTATTAATGCTCGAAATAACGTGAAATTTCGACGATAGGAAACAGCGGTATTCGAAAATACCGAGCATTCACGTTGGCTATTCTTAGCAATTTAACACACACAACTTTTTTTTTTTCCCATGTCCTCAAAATGTCCCTCGTTGCCACAATTGTTATGTTTACAACGAAAAATTCTTAACGGTCTCTTCCATCCCTGTGACCACGGAAAATGCAGGATTTTCGACCGATTTATTAGCAGCACTTATCTAACGCCGTCATTTGTGTTTCGCCTTTTTCTTTTTCTTCGCCTGTTTGTTCTTGCTCTTGGATTTCTTGGATTTTTTCTTGTGTCTCTCGTCCGAGCTCGAATTTGAAGAATCGGAATAACTGTCCGAATCTGAGCTGGTATCTCTCTTCGATTTACGTTTCTTGTGCTTTTTATGTTTCTTCTTTCGTTTCCGATGAGAATCTTCGGAACTGTCGGTATCGCTGGAGGAACTGTCACTGTCACTCGTCGAATAATCCTCCGAACTCGTTGATTTCACGCGTTTTTTCGTAACCTTTGTCTCGATTGATTTTTCCACTGTACCCTCGGTGGTGGCGGCGACTGCGGCGCCAATATCGAGCTTGGCTTTTTTCGCGGGTACGATATTACCGGATTTTCCGCCACTGCCGCCTTCTTCCATCTCGGAGTCGGAGTCCGAGGCCGAATAATCCGGTTCGAAGTTTGCCTCGTCGAGTACACTTCGCTTACGATCGGAGACGAGCCTCGGATTTTTACGTTGTTTCTTGATCATCGTCGCGACCGCCGTCACCGTCGCCGATAACGCCTCGACACGAGAAGAATCATTATCGTCTTTTTTGCTCGATTCGATCGTAGCAATTTTCTCACGATTCCAAGTTGCCTCCATCGGAGTTGGGACCGTTGACGAGGATGAACCCGCATCTCGGTGTTTCTGTTTTTTATCCTGTGACTTATCCTTGTCCCTCTTGTGTTTTTTCTCCTTTCGTTTTTTGCGATCTTTCGATTTACTTCTGCTTCTATGTTCCTTCTTCCGTTTCTTCTCCTCCCTCGATTTTTTCTCTCTTTTCTTCTCGATCTCGTCCTCCGTCATACTGGTAGTTCCCGCACTCGGTTCCTTGCGTTTAGGAGCGGCCGCAACAGCAACATTCTTGTAGTGTAAATCTTTTTTGGGATTTTGCGTCGGTGGTGTACGAGCACGACGATCACCGCCGCGTTCTCTCTCTGATCTATCGTTCCTCGATCGAAATTCCAGTCGAGCGTCGGTGGTCCTTGAGTCTCTCGAGTCTCTCGAATCACCACCGCCACCTCCGCTACGTGACTCGTGCCTCTCGTTGCTGCTTTTGTTGTCAGTTCGCTCGCGCGGTCTCTCGTTTCTCTCGCGATCTCGCTTACGATCGTCCAAAAAGACTTTACGATCGTTATTCGAGACGGCGATCGGTGCTTGATCACCGCTGCGTCGTTCCGACAACGGTGATGATCTCCGATCTCTCGTAGTTCTCGGTGATCTAGAGCGTTGTCTCGCTAAATCACTTTTTCCTGAATCTCTCCGCTCGGTGAAATTTTTTGCATGTCCCGTTGCCGCCGCCACAACCTGCAGACCCGCTGATGCCACCCCCGCCCCCCCAACCAGCTTTCTATCTTTTTCATCCTCAACTTTATCACCCAGTCTCTCCTTCGCCGATAATCTCGTAGGAGAATGATTCGAACTCTCCGGCATTGGTTTGAATTTCGTTCTATCGAGCTTTGATTTTTTCGCCATTTCCGTTATTTCGACGTTTCGCTCGTTTCTACCAACGTTTATCGTTACGTTGACGCTCTTTCGCGTATCACGATTAGTAGTCGCGACTGTTGTTGTCGCCGTCGCTACTGTCGTTACTGCCTCCGGCTCCATTATCTTTGGTTCAGGATTCTGATAAAGTATCTTACGACTCTCACTTATTTTCTTAATCTCGATCGGCCTGATCGCGTTAATGGCTTTTTGGAATATTGCATTTTCCGCTCTCTTCAAAACTTCGGATGTAACGACCTTGGTGGATTTGGACTCGTCGCTGCTACCCGCAGCCACGGGCTCTTCCGTCGATGAAGATTCGATCGTAGTGTCGAATTTTTCTGCTGTATCGTCACGTTCCCATTTCGAGAGTTCTGGAAGTTGTGCTAAAAATTCGTCCTTTTTCGGTGATTTACCACCTTCGGCATCTGGCATTTCAATTTTTTCATCTTTCGACGATTGGCTCGACATTGTTCCGGTAGCTATTGCTACACCGCAATTCGTTATTCCCGTCTCGATCGACGACATCGTAGTCTCGAGGTTGCTGTTGCTCTCTTCTTCTCCCTCATCGATAATACGCGTCGAATACTTTTGATCGACTTTCTCGGCGGCGTTTCTTTCCCTATCTTCCGAACCGTCGTACCGAGTCGCCAATACTTTTCTCTCATCTTCTTCTTCTTCTTCTCCTTCCTCTTCTTCGTCCTCCTCTTCTTCATCTTCTTCTTCCACCTCTGGGATCGGTTTGAAATTTGGATTCGGTGGGTTGGTACCGAATTCTGTCGTCGACTCGATCGTTCGCTTCGAATCCATCGACGATTCCGGTGGTTCCGGATTCATTGACAAAGACTTGTCATCGAATTTCTCTTTCGACGTTGTTATCGGTGATTGTATACCATCCTCCAATAGCCTTATCCTGTCGGGTTTAATAATCGGTTCCTCTACTTTGGTCGATAAATTTTCAACCAAGTTCGATTTTGCCTCGACAATATTATTCTCCGTTTCCATCGTCCTCGATTTTACCGCCGCCTCTTCTTTCATTAATTCTTTCAGAGTCGCGCGTTTTTCTTTCTTCTTTTTCTTCTTCTTCTCTTTCTCTTCGCCATCCTTTTTCTTCTTTTTCTCCTTAATCTTTTTCTCTTTTTTCTTTTCCTCGGATCGCTCCTCGTGATCCTTGTCCTTGCGCTTGGTCGTTGCGGTGGTGCTACTCGTAGTACGCTCGGGGGAAACTTCCTTTGCATCGTTACCACGTTTCGTCGGATGGGGACTCGAGCTCTTTTTCATCTTTTTACGATCTACCGAGTGTCTCTCATAACGCTCGTGACGATCCCGATCTTTTTCCATCTCGTAATCACGATCCTTACGCTCCCTCTCCCGTCCACGTGATTTCTCCTCTATCCTATGCCGTTCGCGATCCTCCCTGTAACTGTCGACGTCGTATATTAATACAAACGACGCAACATTATAGTTTTTCATTCGTCATACCCTAATGAGGGAATAGATAAAATTTCATGGAGCAATTTTTCCATGTTATCATTTACTGTACAAAAGATTGAAATGTGACATGAGATAATGCGAGTTTCCACCGTTTTCTTGCGATATGCATGAATAACTTCGTCACTCTGAGAAAACGTCGCGACCTTCCTTGGTACTTTGATGAAATGGAACAAAATAATCGAAAAAAAAATATTTACTCTAGAACGGAGCTGCTGATCGCATGGAAGAGCTAAATTCGCAACGAAATAATAATTTTTTTTTTATAATTACCGATCTTTCTCATAATCCCTTTTATCGATAGATCTCTCGTCAACCTCGCGGCGATCCCGGAAGTGTCTGTCGTCGCGTTCTTTCTCTTTATCTCGTCTTTCGCGTTCCTCTTTTTCACGGATCCTATCTTGATGCTCGCGTCCAGATATTGATCGATCTCTCGGATCATCTCTTTCACGGTCGCCACCCCGTTCCCGTTCTCTGTCCCGTTCACCACGCTCTCGGTCCATCAATCTGCGATCGCCGCGATCATCTCGTTCACGACCACGATCTAGGCGATCGTCTCGTTCACGATTCCTGAACAAATATTCATATTAACACGAGCCTACTTGCTGAAACTTGTCCAGCCGAATAAATATTTCACTTGACTGCGGAATAGTTACATACGTTTAATCGAAAATTTTAAAAATGATCCTTCGTTTCAATCTCGTAAATATTTCAAATCAAAGAACATATCGTTTGGACACATACACTACGGAGATGAAAGACAAAAGCATATTGATCGGTACGAACGAATTACTGGGTTTCCTTGATTTTTAGGAATAAATTATCGAATCGTAGTTTAGTATGCCTACGATATTAAAAATAGAAATAAAATAAAATGAAATTACGAGCGCACTGCTTACAAAATACTGATCAAAGCTCTTTCAACTTGAACCTACCTAAAAGCCTAACGATGGCTTTCGAGAAGTTCTTCGACAAATATTACGTGTATACGATAATGCATTATCGTACGAGTTTTATTACATTGGTACAATGAACATTTAATACAATACCTTTCGTCCCTTATCCCGATACGCTCGCGATCATCGACCTCATGGTCTTTAACTCTTTCACGGTCCTCGCGTTCTTTCGAAATACGTAATTTATCACGTTCATCACGAGGAAATTTCTCTGGATGATCAACACCTGGTGGTGGCAAATCATAATATCCCTCGGTACCGGGTGGGGCGACATCGTCGAAGGGACGCTTGTAAGTCGTGTCTCTCAATGGGCTCGTCACACCCCCAAACCTTTGTGAAGCTGGACCGGAATACCTGATGACAAAAAATTAAAAGATTAATCAATACTTTTAATATCTTCAACGTTGATCCACTCTTAGTTTCATCGTTGGATAAAAGAAAAAAAAAAAAAAAAAAAAAAAAAAAAAACTTGATTTTTTCCTTTACGAACGAACTTTCGAACGAGCCGTCTCTCCCGTCATCAATACCATACGGAAATGGGGGAAAAAAATCACTCGTTCCACGTTCTCGTACACGCACTTTTGCTCACTACCACACGCGACGATTTTAATATATTTATTCTTTTGCCCCTGACAATCCTAAGATCCGTTAACCTCCTTTTTATTTGTTTTTTTTTTTTCTTTTTTTTTTCATCGGAGATATTCGCAGTGGGGTAGGAAGAAGGCTTAAAATTGATTAATCGCAAATATCATCTGAAAGAAAAAAAGTGTAACAATATACATGTGACGAAAAGCAGTCAACAGACACGGCACACTTTTATCAAGTTTCTCGTTGTTCATTGTAAAATATAATCGACTAAATAATAAAAAAAATTAGCCGTCTCACAGTGTGATGTGTTTGCCGAAAGTTCACGAAATCGTCAAGCACGATTGATATTCCAAGGCGAGCTGTGGGATTTAAAAAAAAGTCAAATTATTCGAACGAGACTCACGATGTTGAATCGCCGGTGAAACTGAAAATATTTGAGCGCAAAAAAAAAAAAAAAAAATGGGAAATTGTATATTGCAAGTACGAGATATAGTGTAAATCAACATTTGTAATTTTTGACAACTTTTGTCACAACTGGCTCAATTTTTTTTTTCTTCTTCTTCGATTGTTGATTTCGAGGAGAAACAAACGCGGAATAATCAGAGAAAAAGAAAACGAAACGAGCTAATTGTTACGTACACGTCAGTGAATAATTAAAAATATTGATTTGGTCCTGAATTCACCTGAATCAGAAACCGAGTGTTGATGCGTCGTTCAGTTGGCAGAGACATTGTGATTCCGTGCTTCAAAGTCCAGTACCTCGTTGTATTCTTTCACCGCGAGTTCTGCTCCTCTTCGATTCACTACGTGAATTATCGTGCTTTCTTTCTCTCGCTCTCGCTCTCTCTCTCTCTCTCTCTCTCTCTCCCGCTCTTTATCTTAGCCACTCTTTATTATTCATACTTCACAGTTCATCAATACAATGTGAAATTTAACGTAGTCATGAAAACGCAGAACAAGCGCAAATTGATCACATTACCGATTAGAATATCGGATTATTTTGTGCGCGTGTGTTTTCGTGTTTATAGTTTTTTTTTTTTTTTTAACTTATCAACCTTTGTAACACGCGTTGCAGTGTAAAATGAACGAATTGTTGTTACAAAGAAAAACGCTAATAATAATTCAAAATACGGTGATTGATTGACTTAAGATTTTCCATTCTTTCTGACTTAAACGCGATTACGTTCTTAAGGAGGTTCGGTTAATTTGCACTTAATCAAGAGTTTTTATTTACTCACATTCGTAATGTTTGTAAGTGGTTTTGAAGTTATCTGTTTCTCAAACATTTTTTGTTGTACATAAATCCAAAAATATACATTCAATTGTATTGCTCTGAATCTCTCAAATGTTCAACTTTGTAACATAAGTAAATACATTGAATTTGAAATTAAATTGTTCAAAAAATTATCTATAAAAAGATACGGATTTTTATAATCCATTCAACACCAATAAAAAAACTTCTAGTTCATGGATTTTAGCATCCTTTTTTCCTTGAATAACTAAAATCCAACTCAGTTTTACTGCAATTACATTGATTCCTGGATGAGAATGTATACACTGGAATTGAACTAGCCTCATTTACCGAACCTCATCAAGTTATATTTTTCAACATGGCCGGGTTTTTTTTTTGCCCGTTCGTACGAGTTGGCTCAATTATAACATCACACAAGGGTTTTCACTCGACAGCCGATCTTACAAAAATATTCGATCAACTTTTTCGCAGGAAAACACATTGTTACCGGGCTAATGGTATCAAGAGCGCGCGATCGTTTTTCTTTTCCTCACTCAAAAACTTAAAATTATTTACATAAATCGCAAATGCTTGTCTCTTTGAATGTACAAAATTGTTGACGCGGTGGATCAGTCAAGATCATTTAACCAGATATATATTATTTATAAGTATGTAGAGAGACAAAAGTGTGTATATATAAATATAAATTGAGCCTGACGATAATTCGTGACAGGCGCGATGAAAGGAACACTTTTGACACTTTTTATGAACGAACGAAATGATAAAAAAAAATGTTTAGTTAAAAAATTTTGCTCGAAGAGAAAGCAAATTGACTGGACGACAGACGAGATCCATAACGCGATCTTTGCGAATGTCCATGATATGTTTCAAACGTACATACTAATCTTCTGATATCACAGACGTATTTGTGTGTGTGAGGTTGTGAGGGGGTGTATAACAAATAAAAAATCACGCACGTTTTTCCAACGAGCATTTTTTGCCCTAAGAATGAAACAAATCCGCAAAAGACGGATTGTTTCAAGGGGGGTGAGGGCTGTTTGTCACGATATGTGTTTGAAGATACTCTGTGTCACTTGATCATACTCACACTCTCGCACTTTACTTATAATTGATCTCGAAAATCGAACGTTAATCGAGCAAAACTCAAAAAGTTGTAAATCGTTCGGAAGGTCCGCGTAGTAGATCGAAAATTTGCAAAGTGATAAAACACAAATTTACATTTTTAAAGGATCAACTTTTTGAACTTTGCTCCACGTATCAGCGCGCCGGAAAGCGCAATATATATTTTTTCAGAAAATAAAACGGATAAATAATTTGAATAATAATAATAAATAAATAAATAAAAATAGAATAGAGTAATGGCTAGGCAAAGACAAAAATAACCAATCGACGAAAGCTGTGCGCTTGTTTGTTTGTTTGTTTGTTTTCGAAAGTGAAATATAGAAATTTGTACGTGTGTGTACGGATGAACGGATAAAGTAATGGTGGCACATCGCATACCGATGTCCCGGGAAGTTGAATGCTTCGCTTGAAGAATTTTTAGTGAAGAAAGTAAATTGAGTCGTTGAAAACATAGAAACGAGTTGATTAAAGACTTGGATTCAACCACCGGGACAACGATGAGCATTGCGACGATGACAAACAGCCGTATTATTGATATTTCCGTAGTTCCTATCAAGTATTTGTATTGGTTTTTTTGTTTCAACGTGTACACGAATGAAAGTACTATTGTGGCGAAAATACCTGTTGTAGGAATCATAATAGTCTTTCCTGTCCGGTTGTGGAGGTCCCAGCGACATGAGCGGAGGTGGATGAGAACCTCCGCTGACCGGTGGTAGATGAGGCAACAACGGTGGTATATTGTGCTGCGATGAATGATTACGTGATGGATAACGCGGCGGACCGATTGGACGTTCTCTCGGCAACGAAGGCGGTGGCAAATCTCGTTCTCGCTCCCGGAAACCGTAATCGTGAGCCGGTGAGTCGTTGTAATAACTGTTGTAACTGCCACCCGGCGGTTCACGCGTTTCACGCGGTTCACGAGATCTCGGTCGATCGCGTTCACGCTCCCGTTCCCGTTCTCGGTGAAATCTGTCATCGAATATTGTTACGTTTAAATCAAACAACGTGTTCAAGATATGAGTAATTATGGCAACGAACGAGTGATCTCGATGCAATAATGAGAGATGTGTAATGGAACAGTTATTCCTCACCTTGGCGGAGATCTTATGGGAGATCGATATCGAGGTGGCAAATCGCGTTCTCTTTCACGATCTCTTTCCCTATCGCGTTCTCTGTCACGATCACGATCACGATCGCGATCGCGATCGCGATCACGATCTCTATCTCTGTCTCGTGAGATAGAACCACGCGGTGATTGACTGCGAGAATACGATCTGGACCTGTAAAAGATGAAATTTAACAAAATATATATTTTATAATTGTTGGAAAAAATTGGCACGAATTTTACTTTAGGAGTGAAAAGACTTGCACAGTTATTACCTGCTGATTGAGAAGCTGCCACTTCGAGATCTTCGTTTTGGTGTACGACTTCGTTGTCGGAGTGGCGGAGGAGATCTCGATGATCGTCTTTTTGGAGGTGGACTGCGAGATCTGCTGATTCGCGGCGGTAACGGTGACCTACGTCCGAATGATCGTGATCGCGATCTCGTGTAACTTCGCGATCTCGAACGAGTGCGACTGCGTCTTCGATGCTTGCCAAGACGACGATCACGTTCGTCTTTTTCTCGCAACATGCGTTCAAAAGCTTCGAGAGGGTCCACAATTACTCTGTGGAAAGAGCGAGACAGACAAAATGAATTTGAAGAGTGAATTGAAAAGGGAGTGTGCGAGAACTGAAAAACCAGTAAAGAATTTGATGTGATTTTAAATGAAAAGCAGGTTTTCAAAGATTGCGACGACACTTACCCGCCAGGAGGATTTCCATTGTGTATAGTTCGTCCCATTCCCGGTGGAGGTGGTTGAACTCCTCTGTATCCCACTAGAAAAGGTATTTGAATATTTTCAATGTGTATTGATATACTGAAAAAATCGTCAGCTCGTGAAACTGAACGCGGTTTAGAACGAGGTAAGAGTTTCGACAAAAGCAACACTCACTGTGATGCATTCCACGCATCGGCCTTGGTGGGCCGTTATAATTGCGAGGTATTTGTGCTCCTCTGTAACCCGATTGTTGATAAGGCGGCCTATCGTATCTCGGTGGTCCATAGTGCGGAGCAGTTTGATGTTGCGGATACATTGGTATTCTGTGAGCCATAAAAGGATCTGGCAACAGGGCATTGTGCGGCGTCAAGTTTGGCGGTGGTTGATTATAATTTGGCTGTTGCGGCGGTGGTTGAGATTGTCCTGTGAGACGTTCTTCACCCGGGGGATATGGTAAGAG
Organism: Campoplex capitator; assembly: GCA_037576405.1. Classification (NCBI taxonomy): domain Eukaryota; kingdom Metazoa; phylum Arthropoda; class Insecta; order Hymenoptera; family Ichneumonidae; genus Campoplex; species Campoplex capitator. The sequence continues at coordinate 18,815,612 of JARBWI010000002.1, read as the reverse complement.
AGGTGGCTGCTGATTCGCCACGGAAGTTGGACCGTGTAGATGAGGTTCGTCGATCTGCTTCATCAAAGAAAAAAGAAAAAAAAAAAAAATTTAGTTTTCATACAATTTCAACCCTCGAATCGTTCATCAATTATTTAACGAAAACGAATTCTACATTTCCATTCTTATCATAGTATAGTGAAAAATTATGGCTTACCGTAGGTGTTCCAGGTCGTTCTTCGGTTGATCTTCGAATGTCCCTCTGATCGGCGCAATAATGATAACGATTGTTTCCCGGTGGTAGATCTTGATAGCTTTTATTGGAGCTTGGATGATTCATGCGGTGAGGAGATGGAGCGCCGTGAGACTGGTAGTCTCCAAGCTGCGAATGCCTAGGTGATAGAGACCTCCTGCGGTTCAATGTTCTGAAGTTGTCGAATCTTCGATTGTGATCTTCCCTTCTGGAATGACAGCGGGCATCACGGATATATTTTTATCAGAATCCTATGCGCGGCGTCGAACATGTTCAACTAGATTATATAGCATAGAACTACCCGGAGTCTTTGAATGAAATTGAATAATTAAATGAAAAAACCACATCGAACAAATGAATCACGATAAATTTGGCAAATTGTTGATGATATGTTACCAGTAATTTGAACATCTTGAAATTATAATATGGGATAAATAGGTTGAAAGTGATACCTCTCGCGATGATTATCCTTGCTGAAACTACGTCTACGTTCGCGCGGCCTCTGGTCTTCCGAATAATCATCATCGTGTTCTCTCTTCTCCTCCGGATTGATGTCTTTGCGTTCCAAGCTCTTGTCCGGAGAAATTTGTCCAACGGATGGAATAGGCAAAAGTGGTTCTGTACCAGGCGGCGGAGGAACTTCCGGCTCCTCCTCAGTTGCCAATTTCGTCAACGTATCAACGCGTAACTCCGCATCAGGAGGAGATTCGAGCAACCCTGAACGTCGAAAAGGTATAAATAAATAATAATTTGAAAAATAAATTTTCATTGTAACGCGTTAATCGATGCAAAGCTCGACATTCGCAAATTTTCACGTTATTTCGTGAATTTTTCATCATTCTTTATTCTCACTTCGAAATCTCCTCTTCTAAAGTTCCCCGTCGTTTCGTTTTCGCGCATTATCCTGCATTTCGCCAACCTTTCCACTTTTGCACTTTTGTTCGGGGTAGGTTATGTACTGACGGGGAGGAAACAATACACGCATATACATACTCATCATACCCCCTACTTACATCGCCTTTACGAAAAATTCAAGATGGCGCTACGGGTCACCCTTTTCGGAGTTCATACATATGTATATATATATGCTTGCACGTATATATATTTCGGTCGTAGCAAGTATGTAATCAATCATACAAACAAGAAAAAAGGTTTTACATTTTTTTACGATACAATAGACGAATTTAAAAAAATTAAAAAAAAAAAAAAAAAAAAAAAAAAGTATCATGCGTAATGTATTCATAGAAGAAAAAAACGTGATTGAATAAAAATATATTTGTATTTATTTGAATATTGAGTCTTTTCATTTAAATGTCCATAGTTGAAAGAGCATTGCAAAAAATTACAGTGAGAACTCGTAAAGAGATCCGCAATTGAATGCGTTTGAAAAGAGAACAAAGAGCTGGTCGTTACTATTGATGCAGTAAGTTGGTCAAGTGCGAATATACGTGCTCCATCGGAGTTTGGAGGCATTGATAAATCTTTCGAAGCCGGGAGTCGGGCTCTTTGAAAGTGAATGTCCTCGAAATCGAAACGAGAGGGAGGATTTTGTTTTTGGGAAAAATAATGATTTTTTTAATATAGAGTTGACGATTCGAGTAGGAGTTTCGAAGGATACTTTACCAGGTAAAATCGATGTTACAACTGGTTCTTCAAATTGTTGAGGCATCGCAGAATCGGGAGTATTGGGGGGAATTTCTGAAGGTTCCGCGACCGTTGCTGTTGCCGAAAGTGCGTTATTATCCTGCGACGCTGTTATCGATTGTTGCTGCTCCACCTTAGGTTTTTCAATCTTAACAGCTGGTTGTTGAGCCATCTGATTCGATTGAGCGGTGGGCCTATAAATTTGACGTTTCGCGTAGCCCGTCTCATTTTTGAAATTCATAACGGCGTTACGTAGAAACCTATTGGGTATCAGAGTCTCGGGTGATACGTCCTTTTCGTTGCAATCAGGACACTCGTGTTCCTCAGATTCCAGCAAAAATGTACGTATACCTATGAACGAAACAATCAACATGAATAACGAATTTTTAACTCCTCTGTTATTCATTCAAAATTGTCGCCATCGTTCATCGCTATACTTACACTCGTCGCAGAATGAATTACCGCAGCAGGGTATCATCACAGCATCCGTGAGTAAATCTTTGCAAATGTTGCACAAGAGGTCCTCCGGGATTTCCGGTTTTTCGACTATCGGCTCGGGATCTTGTGCGAACGGGGGTCGTTCTTTTTTTCCTTCTTTGTAAGCTTGACTGTCGAGGAGAATGCACATAATTAAAAATAGTTTTGAAAATTATTGGACGCGTTATCCGCTAGCTTGATTAATTAAATGAATGATAATATGAAAATAACTAACTAATCGCGAACTAGAATTCTATTACGGGCTTAAAATTCATTTACGATAAACGCATTGTACTTCGGCGTCAAACTATGATTCGTTCTATTATCAAAATTAACGTAGAGAAATAGCGAAAACTCACTGATCGATAGCGGGTACCGCGTAATGTCCGGTAGGAGTCATCATTGCTCCAGGAACTAAAGGACCTTCCACAGGGACCATAAAACTTCTCGGTATTCCCGTACTTTTCTTAATCTCTATCGGTTCTCGGTCAACGCCAGAGGGACAATTTTTAATCCAATGACCGGGTTGATGACATTTGTAACATCGATAGTTCGGCGGTACTTCGCCCGTTTGGTTAGCACCTCGTATTTTCATGTAACTACACCATTTCGAAAACGGATATTTTCTTCAGTTAGCCATCATCTTTCATCTCGTTCATCTTACAATATTTTAATTTAAGAGCTAAATTTGGATTGCGTAATGAGAACAGCTTTATGGTGACTCGTATTTTTGTTGTTGTTGTTGTTGAACAAGTTGTTGAAAATGATTCCTTTTTCATAAAACGAAATAAGAATACTTATAACGCCGGTGTTTGTTTGGTTCAATAATTTCAAGTCTATAAGACGATTAATTTCTTTTCAGATAATTCAATTCATTTATTCAATCAATTCAATATATATTTTTCGTGATAAGACTTTTTCCTTCTAATGTTCAATTTTTTTAACTCGTAACGATACAAAATTAAAATATTTACATTTTCAACCATTTTTTTTGTGCAAATATTTTTCTATTCGATTGAAAGTGTTTTAAAAATCGTTCCCGCAAAAATAATTGAGCTTTAAAAAAAACATTTGATTAGTTTCGTCTCGACTAGGTGAATGTCATAAAAAAGATTTCTAGTTTGGAAAATGGCTACTCACAGCCATTATTGATTTTGCTCTCAATAAAAATAGCGCGATGTATAGAAGAAATCAACAATAAATATTGAATACTAAAAATGAATAAAAATGAAATAGGATAAAAAGTAAAAAAGCTGTGTTGATGAATCACAATAATAATAATAATAATAAGCGAGTAGTTATATACTTGGATGGGTCATAGTCCTGAGTGGATTGAGTCATCATAGCACGAATTTTGTCATCTTCGGAGCCATCCAAACGTGTCAAATCGACGGATCTGCCCATGTTGGATTCTTCTTTGGAATTAGCAAAAGTCGGCTGTTCATTTCTATCCCACGATCTTTTCTGTTGTACGGTCAGTGGCACTCTAGCTACTATGAGACTCGTGTTTTTTGCGATAAGAGCATTGTCGTCGGTGTAATCTGGGAACCGCATTGATAATTTGAATCGATGCAAATATGTATGAAAAGATGAAAAAAAAAAAAAAAAAAAAATAGACAAATTGTAATCATCGAAGAGGGATCTGATTACCTTCCTTAGTTTGAGCATTTGTTATTTGCAGATCAAAGTCCGTATTTTTCCCTATACGTTTCTGATGAAATATCGCCTTCTTGAGATCGGCGACGGAAATATGAAGTCCATCGAACGAAACGGTGTCATAATCCAAAGTGGATTTGAATTTATAGTGAACCGACATGTTCGCTACTCAGGAATCCTGTAATGAAACGAAGATCCGTTGTTGAAAGATCATGGGGAAAAAATGAACCGACTAATAACGAGTTTCCCGCTGATTTTTATTTTCTGAGACAATTTTGAGGTTAATTTAACCCCGTATGCCCGATTCAACGGTCGGGTATGCAGAAAAAGGACAACAAAAAAAGCAGCTTTGGCGAAATACGAGGATACGAGGGTAGAATAGATTTGGCAGTAACTAAGGGCCTACGGAGAAGAAAACAAGCTGGAAGATTCGAGATGCCGCTGCTGCGACGAACGATTAATCCCGGTGATAACGAACGTAGTTACTTTTTACGATTTTTATGAAACATAATCGGGCTAAAAACATTACTGAGACAACGAACCGAGTTGTTCGGAGTAAAAGCGTGAACACGTAATAATGGAACACGAGCAAGATTATGACGAAGAGAAATAAAAAGGGCTTCCTTTTCATGAGAAAAAGGAACTCGAGTTGTTTTGATGAAAAGTGCCGGATGAGAGTAGGCTGCTATATAGATTCTTGGGCTGCTTTCTTCAGTTTGGAAGAATTCCAAACTTTCTCCAATTGAAAGGAGAGAAAAAACGCGGAGTAGCAGGTTGCAAGTTTATTTTGCGATTCATCATTGACGATATTCGTTAATTCGGTTAAACAACGATGACGCGGAATATATATACTCACATCACGAAAATATAATTGAACGAATTACGTGAAGAGAAATGCGCGAAGCAAACTGGTAGAGTATCGTAGAATTCACACCACCAGGCACACCAGGGACCACGGACGCCGAGATCCGATGAACTAAAAACAACCAATTAGATGGAACAAATCGATGACGTTAGAAAGCTCGATAGAGGTCAGCGCTATCGCGCGTATCGACTTCCGGTTTGCGAAATTTGAGAACATTTTTATGCTTCGCATCGTGTTTTGACGTTGTAACCTTTCCTTTAACAAAACTTTCATTGCAAAATCGATGAATCATTGATTAAACAAATTTATCTTGAATGGAAATCGTGTGGTGGTGGTATAGGATGGACGTGAACTTAGCCCCCCCGACATGAAATTTTCGAAAGTTTTCTGATTTCAATCGTTTGTGTGTCGTTTGTAGAGTATTGTGAGAACAAAATAAACGATTGTGAGATGAGTTTATCGCAAAAAAATCAAAAATAAAAATTTGCGTGAAGTTGGCCCGCCCATTCTACTTTTTAAACTATATGAGTCTATTTGTACGTAAATCAATGAAAAATCGTTTGTAGAACACGAATATTACAATAAAAATATTGTAGGACGCATATTTTTATGAAAAAGCAAAAACAAAAATTGAGTCTTATGAAATAAGACTGATTCATAAATGCGAAATTATATGGATAGTCTGCTGAACTGATTCAGATGTTGCCACTGCTGCTCTATTCCTAAATTTTATTTTATGAAAAGATTATATACGAATATTTTTGAATGTTAAAATGGAATAATTCTACCGACTAAAAAAAATACAGGATTCATTTTTCATTTCATCAATCAATCCACGGTCAGTAAGAGAAAAAAACATTTTATTCTTCAAAGATTAACAACAATTGAAATGGAAATCGAATTCTTTCAAAAATAATAGTTAAAATCGAAGAAAGCCCAACAGTTTGATACTGAAAATTGCTATGCACAGAAATGAAACCAATAAAAATGATGGAATTATGTACTCACTCGGCGATGTCTTGTTCCCCTCCTCAATAACGAACCTACCTTTGGCAAAACCGAAAAGTCCGCACAGCTAATATCCACTTTCGTTGCAGGACACTCATTGCAGTTGATTAATTTCCACTCGATTTTTCCCAGATCCTGCATGATTTTGAATTCAGACGCGCAGCAGCAGCAGCGTCGTTTTTCCAACGTTGAAAACGATAGTTCATCGTAGTTCAAAATTCAAATGCACTAATTCACACAACACCAATATTAACTTTTTACACTTCCGAGATAGTAAACGCGTGATTAAGACGTCAAAGTTTTTTTTAATTTCCGCGTCAACGAACCCTTGCACGAAATAAAAAAATCCATTCAATGTTTCTTTGTTCCGCTGACTCAAAAAATGTTTTTCTCTTGTGTCAATAAATTGTCTTTTAGCAATTGAATAAGATTGACGACGACGAGTGACAGAAAGTGTAATGCGGCAACTTGTGCCATAGTTTCGTGGAAAATCGTGCGTGCTCACGTGGGTGCACGCGTGCACGGGCGCTAGCGTTCTATTGTACTTTAGCAATTGTGATAGTAAAAACTATTCGCAATGCTGTACAATAGCTGCGGTTATACAAGCCTTGCGTGCATTGCGTTGCGTTGCACCGTTTGCAGCATCCGGGTTATATGCATGGACCTTGCCTGCGCGACTTCGATATGCGATACAGAAACTGTATCGCGTTCGGAAACAGCAAACTACAGAGTAGATTTATAGCTTTCGTTCCGTCATTCTTGCCGACAATCCCATGGCTTTACGGCCTGTGTGCATTTGGTGCTTTGCGTTGCGTTGCGCGACTCGCATGTATGGTTGCATCTTAGCTCCGCTTGCGAACACGCGTGCGTGCGAGCATACACACGATTTTCGAAGCTATAACACAGCCCTCACTAGATTGTCTGTCACTCAAAACCCTTGCTCACGCTGCCATTTGTCGTGATTCGATCAAATATTCAAAGTAATTCGTTCTCTAATTGAGCACGAAAAATAATATCGTGAGCAAGAGGCTTCCCTACCGGCTCCCTATCGCTTATCACGTTGCCAGAAGAAAACTCGTTGACGAAAGAGAAATAATTGAAAATTCATCACGATTGACAAACGAGCGAATTGTGTTTTACGACCCTAATATTCTTTTTATAGCGTTTTCGTGCATAGTTCGTTTCCGAGAAATCGCGCATATTTTTAAGCTTTTATTTTCGTGCATTTTTTTTTTATTTTAAAAAAATCGCGCACATTTTCAAAAAAATTTTATCACGATTTTCCGTTTTTTTATTATCCATCGTTGTATTTTTATTTGGTTTAACGACAATTCAGACCGTTTAACGTATGTTATATAAAGATTTTCGTCATTAACCGACGATCAAATAGAATACCGCCTCTCTTATTCCGCACTTTGTTTTATCAATTTCGTTGCAATCAACGAACGATAATGCGCGGTATTGCACTAGCCGACCGATGCTAATGCAACTCTCTCCTCTCTCTGCGCGCGCTACTTGCCGCCCCGCCCCGCGTCCCGCGGGCGACTGAATGAACGCGAGTCTCTCGCTAGTTCCCTCGTTGCCCCGCGCATGATCCAGTTCTCGCTCGCGCCTGCCCCTTCCAGTCGCCCCGGCGTGAGCTCTCCCCACCATCCCCGCTACGGAACGGCTTAGCAGGCCAAGCGCGAGAGCGCGTAAACGTAAACACAGAGTCGAGGCTCCACGAATATAAACAAATCAAATAACAAGCTAGGAGGGACATTCATTCGCCAATATTTAGCGATCACATTTTTGTGCACCGTATGAATATTCGTTCAATAATATTTTATAACAATTCAACAACGTTTTATTCTTTCGTTTTCTCAACCCATGAAAATGCCGGTAGCAAAAAAAGACCGTCAATCGAATTTCATTCAGTTTTTTTGAATCTAGAAAGATTCGTACCCAGAAAAGTCTGCACCGGAACTTTTAAAGTGCCCAGAACCTATGCCCGATATCCAGGTTACAAAGATCAAAATTCGAACGACACGTTGAAACAGTTAAACCTGTCTAGTAAAAAAAATTAATTCCCATTAATGATAAAGAAAATTCATAAAAGTGGACGATCCCAAAAACTGGCAATCATATTGCGCAACCACGATGTCACTTCCACCGATTCCATGCATGTAGGATTTTCCTGTGTGTTCACTCCTTCTTTCCAGTCTCCCTGACTGGTTCGGAAAAATTTATGCAAATTTTGTTTTTGCTTTTTCATGAGAATATGCGTCCTACAAACATTTTTATTGTATGATTCGTATTCTACAAATGATTTCGCATTCATTTTCGCACAATTAGACTCATAAAGTTTAAAAAGTAGAATGAACAGGCTAAACTTCACGCTAATGTTTATTTTCTATTTTTTCGTGACAAACTCATTTCACAAACGTTTATTTTGTTCTCACAATACTCTACAAACGACACACAAACGATTGAAATCAGAAACCTTTCGAAAAATTCATGGCGGAGAGTCAAATTTACACCGCTGGGTATAGGTGGTATAGTAAGTGGATGGAGTACAAATATATATATATGCGAATGTTGCAAACGAATCCTGTTGATCGACCGTAGGTAGGCGTTCAGTTACAGTTTCAATCGTTGCGTTGCGTTGAAGCCTGTATTTATTGTTCACCGCAGACCGCAGTGTTGTTATTTTTTCTTCGTTTTGAAAACAAATATTTGATGCGCAATATATAGGAATATATGAAATAAAAGTAACAAAGCGTTTGAGATTGATAAATGAGACGAATTATTTATTTGTCCACGAGGCAAAATGTCAAACGATTCTATTCAATACTCTGATAAATACAATGACGATAAATACGAATACAGGTTAGATAGGACTACAACTTTTTTGGAATATTCGACATTTTATTTTCTTACTCTATTTGTTGAAGAGATATTCATCTATTTATCATTTATTTATTTACAAGGCATGTCATTTTACCTGCCGATCTTGCCAAACTTGTGCCAAAATCTCATCTAATGACAGAGTCCGAATGGCGCAATCTTGGAGTTCAACAAAGCCCCAGTTGGGTGCATTACATGATGCATGGCCCAGGTATTTACTATTCAAACATTCTTAAAAAATATGTCACACAAAACATGTATACTTCATTTTTTTTGTTACATCAAATTGTTAAATCCTCCGATGACTTTTTTTATGAGCAAATTGTTAGACTCAATAATTCAACTCATACTGGACAAAATTTTTCTCATTTATTTTCAGAACCACATGTACTATTGTTTCGGCGATTGAGGAGCAATGTACCTCAGGTAGCAAGAAATGGACCCGTGCTTGCAGAGAGCCAAAATGCTTGAAACTGAGTCATTTGAATGAACATCACCGCTATCATTCTGATATGAACAAAAACAGAGAAGAAAAGTAAAGTTTGGAAGCCAAGCTGTTGAGCAAATAAGTTTTGTTCAAGAATCGATCAAACAGGAGTGTCGAGAGGTTTGATAATTTGGTTAATAACTGTGGGAACACCGGAGGCTTTTGGGCCTGTATTTTACAATAACGTATGTTTTATTGACCAAATGATCTTACGGCGTATCATACTAATATTCAAAACATACCGTTGAATATTTGGTGTCATACACACACACACACACGTATATGTATGTTACCATATATATATATATATATTTGTACAAAGGCATAGAATAACTCGTTTTTCACTCGCCCCCTTCCTTCCCCTGTTCGTGAATCGCCGAACACTAATTTAAAGAAAAAATAAAATTAAAGCCCGTACCATCCTTCTATTCATTTGTTTCTTATTTATCTACATAATTCATCCGTCCTCCCAATAAAATCTTGATTCGTGTTATGTTTCGGGTGTTGTACTTATTTATCTTATCGGGCCAACTGAGTTATCAGGGCTGCGCACATTTCGAAAAATTCCATTGTATGATGTCCGGTAGCTTGGTTCGGGGCAATCGTCGGATCTGAAAAAAACAATCGTATGATATTATTGAAAACTGAAATTTTCATTTTTCTTTCAAGTTTTTACAATGAAAAATTACCATAAGTGCTTCTCAAAATATCTTCGGTATCGTCGGAAGCCAATGATTTAAAATCCAATAGATAACTCTTATAATCAACTTGATAAAGTTGCAGTGACATCTTGCTGTATTTGTTAGTTAATTTGTTATTCTGACGTACTCTAACGCTGTAAGCGTTGATAATTCGCCATTCCTGAAATAATTTAATAAATCACCAAAGATAGGTCTTTCAATAAAGAAAAATTTGTCGAAAATTAAGGTAAAAATCCGCAGGTAGAAAAAGCATTTTCATTATAAAAATGTCGCGAAAAGTGTTTCAGTGCTTTTTCACATGGCTCTGGGATACTTACAAAATCGAGAGCTTTCATGGCGCGATAGACCTCGTTCATTATGTCGTTCGGTTTCGATTGCGATCGTATACCCAAATGCCATTTTGCTCGTTTAACCGGTGTTCCACGATTGCCTTGAGGCACTGCAGCAGCGGCAGCGGCAGCAGCAGCAGCGGGTGTTTGTCCGCTTTGACGTTCGCGCAACGCTGTGACATAAACAAGTTGCAAGGATCGGTTGAGAATATTCAACGTGTCAATTTGAGACAAAAATGAATTTGGTTCTCTTACGAGCGATTCTTTCTGGATGCGGCCGTAACGGACTGTTTGTACTTTCGCTTGGACTAAAAGCAACCGGTGGAGGACTAGAAGCGACGTAAAAATCTTTGAGCTGAGCCTTCGCCGCTTCATCCGCTATTCTCTTGTTATCGATTATCAAGTGATACGCTATTGCAAGCTGATCGTGAGGATCGCAGCTGAGCAAAGCCGAATGTACTTCAGCCTCTTTGACGTTAAATTTCTCGCAAACTTCGTTGACAGCCTCCGTATCAATGACCGAGGAATCTTGCTCGACCGGTGATGGGAACAAATACGTTGGTAAATCTTTCTGAAACCACTCGTGCTTTCTACAATGAAAGAAAAAAATCATTGCACTCGTGCATTTTCTGTTGAATTCCTCTCTTATATTACTGCTCTAATAATTTTCCAAAATTTGTCCATTTCCAATGTATTGCAAATTATACATACTTTATGTCCTCGATCGTCGCGCGTTTCATCGGATCAACCTGAAGCATGTGACAAAGAAGACTGACAACCGTTTTGTTGAGATATTCCGGAATTGGGAAAATTCCAGCTGAAATGAATATCGAAATTTCATTGGTATACGAAACTTTGGATAACTAAATCAACATTCGGTATTACGTGATACTAACTTGAGCCAAGGATAAATAATATTTCTTATATTCTAAATACTTCCATATTAATTTAGAAATTTCATATTGTTTTTCAAACATTTGACCCAACGAATGAAAAGCGATTGGAAAAAAAGTTACAAAGTAATGAATCATGGGTAAGCTTACATTTAATTTTACGAAACAGAGTCGGAACGTGTTCGTCATCGAACGGGAGTGTACCGCAGAGAAGAGCGTAGAGTATGACACCGCACGACCAGATATCGACCTCGGGACCGGCGTATAATTTTCCCGATATGACCTCAGGTGCGGCGTAATTCGGCGAGCCGCAGGACGTCCGTAAAAATTCTCCATCCATCATCATGTTGGAGAGACCTGAATAGAGAAATAGAAAAAATAAGAGAATTTTTTTTTCTACATTAGATTCGTTTGATACTGACGTTTAAGTTATATTATTTTTAACAGCATTATGAGAAGCAAAGATTCAACTTCTCAGATTATCGTGAGTAATGAAAAAAAATCGTTTTTACCAAAATCTGCAATCTTGACATGAAGATTGTGATCCAGAAGCAGATTCTCGGGCTTAAGATCACGATGAACGATCATGTGACGATGACAATAATCAACACCGGAGATTATTTGCTGGAAAAATCTTCTTGCCTCGTGTTCTTTCAGTTTTCCGTGCTTGACGATATAATCGAAAAGTTCTCCACCCGAGACATACTCCATTATCATGAATATGTCCGTCGGTGTACTGATGACTTGATACCTTGTTTCAAAAATTTTAATTTGTTCAATAAAAAAAAAAATAAAAGACAATTTGAATTTTTGAAAAATCTTTCCATATTCTTTGTTTAAGAGTCATTGAGCTCTTACAATTTGATGATGTGAGGATGACGAAATAGTTTGAGATTTTGAATCTCTCTTCGAATCTTTCCAACAACATCGAGACTCTTGATTTTTTGTCGGTTGAGAATTTTAACTGCAACTTTGTGTTTTGTGACAACGTGTTCGCCAACTGTAACAGAAAGTAAATTTAATAGCGGCCTTTTTTGCTTGACTTGAAGTCCCGAAAAATGTGTCGATAAGTAAATAATTAAAAACAATAACAAACGCTGATGGCATAGTAATAATGATAACAAAAAGCGTAACTCACTTTTGACCTTTCCGAAAGTTCCTACGCCGAGTGTTTGTCCGAGCGTGTAATGCCCAATTTTAACAATCGGCTGAGGTTGATTAGCAGCTATTTTATCACTCATTTTGTCGCTCGCAGCTCGGATGTTGTTAATCAACGTCAATAATAATGTGTCGTACAAACTCAATCGACGAGCCCTTTTCCCCGCCCCGCCCCGTTTGATGAGAATGTATTAGAATCAACGATCCGGCCTCGGGATTCTTGTCGCTCGCGGATGACGACGCACCAATGACAACACTGTCAAAAATCGCTATTTTTTTTCCTCTAGACTATTTTCCCTCATGAAAGAGAAAAACAATATTTAATTTCCATATACGCGGCGAAGGTCACGTTTCACGTAACGACGAAAACAAAAAGCGATATTTTGCGCTTTTGCGCATCGGTCTGTCAATACTGTTTTTTTTTTTTTTTTTTTTTTTTTTCAATTCTATAAAACAACGTTGAACAGATCGTTCGTCAACCAGCGGCGGCCAACGGTAGTGGTAGCAGCTTCATTATCATCCAGTATATAAGGTGTAAAAGCACACAAAATTGTTGCGGCGGTATTCCATGTTGTATGGATTTATTTGTTAAAAAAAAATTTAAACCTCCGTGTGCACAATATGTAGCTGTGACGGGTCAAATAATTTGCCGATAAACAAAAAAAAACACAAAAACAATATTAATGCGCGGCAAATTAATAAAACAATAAATCCTCGTCTGAAATCTCGCAACAATAACTTCGATTTTTACTTCTGTTATAGTTATATCATAATGAGAAATAAAAATAGTAGTTTCGCGCGAGCAGTCCGTGACAGTTTACTGCTCAAGGAGACTATAGGGAAGGAGTCCAATCTCCGTATGGAGAGCCTATACGGAAAACGTCCGTAAAATCGTCGGTGAATTGGGTTTGAAAAACGGCCACTAGGCGTCGCATTGTAGTTACGTACTAATATGTATAGTAATAAAGTTGGAGCCGTTGGTGAAGCTGACCGTCATGGCGACTGAATCGAGGAATTTAAAGAGTTCTTTGAATCCGAAAACAACAGATGATACTTTTACTGCATGGACGATAATATAACTTTTTTTTAGAAAGGAACATTATACGCCCCTCAATTTACCCAGAAATAGCATTCATATACCCTATTCTCGATCAGTGAATTTGTATTTTCAGTTTCATGATATGTATGACTTGAGCTGACATTCTTTATTTGTCTAACCTTTTTATATTCCATTTCCTCCAAAATTAAATCGTGTATTTTTATTGTTAACCATGATAGATCTACTAATGATATTTTTCTTTCGGTATTAATTTAAATTTCTAAAATGAGTCTCATATTACCTTGCCCACGGAAAAAAATACATCGTGAACTCTCTTCAACAATTTATATACCGCTTAAATAGGTTATAGTTGTAAAGTCATTGGATGGTGCAGTGTAAGTGTACACTTTTTGTGTACATAGGGTCTCGTGTTCGAGGCCCCTTGAAAGTGAATTTTTTTTTTCACATTTTGCTATAATATTCAGCGCAATTGAATGACAATTCGCTGCAATAATTGATTTTTTAATTATAATTATTAATTTTTATGAAAATAGTGGAACATGGAAAGGAAAATTGGGAATGTGTTCAGCGATATCGAATGTTTGTTTAATTAAATTAGATATCGCTGAACACATTCCCAATTTTCCTTTCCATGCTCCACTATTTTCATAAAAATTAATAATTATAATTAAAAAATCAATTATTGCAGCGAATTGTCATTCAATTGCGCTGAATATTATAGCAAAATGTGAAAAGAAAAATTCACCTTCAAGGAGCCTCGAACACGAGACCCTATGTACACGAAAAGTGATCGCTTACAACTGGACCATCCACTGACTTTACAAATATAAACTATTTAAGCGGTATATAAATTGTTGAACAGAGTTCACGATGTATTTTTTTCCGTGGGCTAGGTAATATGAGACTCATTTTAGAAATTTAAATTAATACCGAAAGAGAAATATCGTTAGTAGATCTATCATGGTTAACAATAAAAATACACGATTTCATTTTGGAGGAGATGGAATTGAAAAAGGTTAGACAAATAAAAAATGTCAGCTCAAGTCAGATGATAGCGACGCATGCGCATAACGTACGCGTATATATAGTACATCGTACGTAGCTACAGCAGCGCCGCTCGAGTGGAACCCATTTCGCCGACGCTTTTACGGACACGGTAGACTGTCGAGATTGGACTCCTTCCCTATAGTCTCCTTGTTACTGCTGCTGCCACGAGCCACACGACTCATCGCGTAGTAGTCGTTGTTTTTATTTGTTTATGGTTGAAACAGTTGAAGGTTACAGCTGCAACCATAACCTGCTGAAGATGAAAGAATAATAAAAAATCATGTATCGTTGATGAGTGATGTATGCTTTGATTATTGAACTGAAATAATGAATCTGCTCAAACGAACAGATAATGCATTAGTGTGAAAAGGGAAAATATAAATATATAAGGATCGGGGCGGTTCTCGGAATTCCAGACTCGAAGAAGCCTTCAATTTTCAACAACAACAACGATGCTGGAACGCGTTGAAATTGGTAGGAAATAATAATAATAGTGTTTATTTCATAAAAATATATCAGCAATCGTTATTTCATTGTTTCGTTGTCGCAGACATGATTCCTCATGACACAGGGCACGAGGAAACAATTATGCGGATAGCCGATATTCTGGATAGTTTAAAAGTAGCGGCGGATGGTATTTTCCAATCTATAGACGAGAGACTATCCGGATATGGCGAACGGTAATATTATCAAATTTAGCACGACTCATTATTCTTCCTAAAATATGAAGAGCAAAGAAGAAACGGCGATCGAGCTATATTGTTTTCAGGCTCTCGACGGTGAAAGGCAAAGCTACAAAGCTTCAAAATAAACTGGGCTATTTGCGCACGAGTCTGAGCCTCAAAGCTACCAAGATGTATTCGGAAGCAAAATATCCGGCAATATCGACATACAGAGAGTACAAATCGGTAATAAAAGTTGTTCCTGAGAGCATCGGCGGAGCGGGGAGTACCGAAGAGCAGGGCGCGTCGACGTCTTGGCCTGGGCCGTCTGTCCGGGAAGCGGGTGGAGCGAATCAAAGAGAAAAAGAGGATGCTTGGCTGGGAGAGACGAATCTCGAGGAGAAACTCCAATTTTATTATGTCATGGGAAAAGCTTGGAAAAAGAAGGAGAGCGCAGGTGAGAAACCGTTGCGTCAAGTGTCTTCGGTGAGCGCGCTTTTATCGATGGAGGAAGGAACGACCGAGAGACCGTCGCAATTGTCAAGCACGACTTTCGCGTCTCAGCGATTGGAGGATGCAGCGCCGGATTCGATAGTTCAGCCTTGGAATTGGGTGGATTTCGAGTCGCCTTCCTACTTGTACGCTCCGAGCCTCGGACAAGTTCCGCAGATCGATGTACCACCGACTTTACCCGATTTGCCGGGTATCGTAGAGGACGAAAGATTTTCTCTCGATCTAAGCTTTCAGAGTCCGATCGCTCCGTCTTCGGCGGTTTCTACGCCGATTCGGCTCGAGTTACCCGATACCAACGAATCGAAAACGACCATCGGGAATCACCCTCAAAATACTCCGAAATTACCGGACGTTACGGACGATTCGAGATCGCTCGAGCCCACCGCGGATCCGGCCCCGCCACCGCCGCCACCTCCACCCGCGACGACCATCACCGATAACGGGCAATCGCAAAACGTTCAAACTCAGCCGCAATCGACCTCGATCCCAAGCGTCCACTCGCCGCCGCCGCCGCCACCTCCACCTCCTCCGCCGCCTCCTCCTCCGCCTCCGCCACCGCCGCCACCCGAGACCGGTACATCTCTCGACGGGGGACAAGATTCGACGGGAGCGAGAGAAATAAAAGTAGGAGAGACGGCCGATCGAAAGAAAACTCCGGCGGCGGCCCCCGTTGACGATCGGACCAATCTGATGGCCGCCATCAGAGCGGCCGGTGGAGTCGGAAAAGCAAAATTACGGAACATCACGGCTCCCGAAACTCTTCCTTCCTCCGCCTCCGTCGGCGGCGATCTTATGGACGATCTGCGCGCCAAACTCGCTCTCAGAAGAAAAGGTATAGCCGGTGGTGGCGGTGGTGGTGGTGGTGCAGCAGCAGGATCAATGCCACCTGCTATGGAAAGAATATCACGGTTAATACCACCACCGAAAATCAACGAGACCTCCGTATCCGATCGGAATTCCGCAACCAGCGAGTACGACTCGCAACCGGAAGCCGATTGGGAATAATTATAGCTTCGTACGCCGAAATCAGAGTCTGAGATAATTGGGAGAAAGGCTCGAATGAATGAACGGTGAAAATTTAAATTATAAGATTCTATGCCAAAAGACATTTGATATGAAGCCGTGTTTGAGAAAAAAAACACATGCGAATCTATCGTGCCAGATTTATTTGGCCTAAATTTCTATATTATATTGCGTGTATACAATTGCAATGTAAAAGGGTGCGATGACATTCGCCCATTGAAATAGAGATCTATCAAGTTTTATGAATAGGTACGAAAAAAAATTTAATTTTTATACCACGACTGTACCCAGGATTTTGCTCGAGATTCCGTAACCACGTGAGTCAACTCAGCAGATCGTTTTTCAGCAAAAAGATCTGCCAAGTTCACTGACTCGCAGTCAGGAAGCTACATTCGATGCTTGAATCGAGGCTTTAGGTTCTGTTGCTTTGCATTTTTCATATCGTTCGATACGTTCACTTATAATTGATACTTTTGGCCGAAACAAAAAGCCAGAGGCCAGGTGGGATCCTCTACACAAAAAAAAAAAAGAAAGAAAGAAAGATCATTGACACTTTGGAACTTTCGTTTCACACTCGGCTACCACGCATGTCTTGGTCATTTCGTAATGTTTTTATTAAAAAAAAATTAAAAGGCTCCTCGAGACCAGTTTATAATGTTACCATTAATAATACATTTACTTCGATATTTTATCGATCGTTGTTACACTCTTTCTTCTTCTTCGTATATTTTTTCATCCAAGACGATACACGCTTCGGTATCGAAAAATACTCGAAAGGAATATAACATTTTGACAGAATTTCATGAAAGATTTTCGTCGTGCCGTCTCGTTCGGTGAGAGTAACGAGCACGATATATTATTCTCGAAAAAAAATCTTAAACATCGTACATTTTTTCATTTTTTGCTCCCAAAACTATGAGGTAAGAGCTATTGGCTAGACACTTTTGAGAACGTTAACAAAAAATCATCGTTACGGATCCTGTCAAATGATCCATCAGTTTTTTAATTACACGTTTTTTAGCTCCTTTCATGCCGACACACTACGGCTGATTGCAAACACTAATATTAACGAAAATCGAATATAAAAATACTGTCCCTGATTATCATATTGATCGATAGTAGCTTCGTTATTTCTTTCATTCTGCCACGAAATCGAAGCTTTTACTTAGTAGTCACACCCTCGTATCATACAAATCACAATGCGCTCATACACCTTCATTATTTTTATCGCCGCAACTTATTCACGGTCGATCTTTTCTTTTAACTCTAAGAGTAAACAGCTCTTTTTTTTTAGACCGTCTACTTTTGCACTCTGGGTCTGAGCGACCCGATCGATTGCGCAATTTTTTTTAATTCGGTTTTTCCAAACTCCGATCATACGCGTATTCAGGAAAAAATCTTGATGCTCTTCGTATTTTGTTATTGGGAAATATCGTTTCGGCTGATAAATTCCGTGCGTAGGAAAAAAAAATTCATGAGTTTTTAATTTTTTTTTTCATCGAATCTCTCGGACCCCAGAGCGTACTCCCGGCGGTGCTGCAACTCTAGTTCATTCTTATCCTGCTAATGACATAATGCCCGAGGCTTTTTAAAATATTTTTCTTCGTCATTTCGAACTAGATTATTCTTTTGTTTTTTTCATCTAAAAAGTTACTTTGACGTTTCGATCATTCTATGTGGTGAAAAAAATTGATCGTTCAACGCAGAGTTGGTCCCACGGTCAACGTACACACGAATCTCCCAAGGCTTTATTCGTCCAAGATTTCACTCGATTAACTAGCGAAATTTCATTCATAAAAATTGCACGTAAAATGAAAGTTATGAGCATCTAGAATCGCTCGTTCGAGCGAATATTCGGGCCACGAATGCTCCATATTATTATTTATGGCCAGTTTTTTTTTTTTAATTTTATCGAACGGTACTGAGCGACTCACGAAATGTTGCCAACAAATTCAGTTCGAAGTTCACTTTTTCAATGTTTCTCTGCGCAATTCTTATGAAAATGATCGTTCATCGATTTGGGAATTTGATACTTGTCGGTAGAGCTCTGTAGAGAAAATCTTTGAAAACATTTCAAATTTTGTAAAAAAAATGATCTAATTACAAATGAATAATAGAAATGATTCGAAAAATTTCGATAATCGCTCTTCAGCGAATCGTAACGTAGGAAAAACGGCTGAATTTCGTTCGCGTTCGCATTTCGTGAACAGCCGAGTACAGATAATTTGATGAAATAAAATGTTGGGGTCACCGCGGTATTTGTGTCGAAGAATGTTGAAGCTGAGGAACGATATGACGAAAATTCGCCTCAACACGTACGAGAAACGTGAAACAAAAAAATTAAATTAAAATCTCGTAGTCTCGTTCGTAACGGTCATCGCGAGATTTTCATCGTCGACGAAAGCGAGATTTTTAATTCCAGCTTGTTTGGCAGATGATTTTTGAGCCGAAGCGTTAGTTTCATCGTTGAGTCGATCGTCGCCACATATTTTAAGGATATTTTCGACGCTCGGAGTGATCGGTAAAACGGGCAAGTCCCTGTCGATTTTCGGCCATTCAGGATTTTTTTGGAGATCGTATTCGATCCGTAAATAATGTTTCTTCGATTTTTCGGGCTTGTAGAGCTTCGGTCTTATACGTCGTTCTATCGCGTATTCTATTATTAACATTTCGATAGCAAGACAAACGAGAAAATTAACGAATCCGAGAAGAATGATGAGAATCGGCCAATCGAATTGAGGCGGCGTGATAAGCTGGAGCGCGACTTTTACCCAATGCGCCGGATAAATTGTAATGTAAGCGCAAATCCCGATGAGAATCGATATCGAAATGATGTACGCCTGATTCGTGTAAATAGCTTTTCTGTAAGGTTTACCACGCGAGAATATCACCGCGGTTGTTATATATTGAAAAAGTGAGACACAGAATACCGAATAATTTTCGTAAGACGTGTAGCTCGTTGCTGAACTCGGTACGAAAGGTTTGAACCACGAAAACGTTCGAACGGTGTAATAAGCTATGCTCTGAAATATCGTCATTACGAGCATGTGCAATACGAGTGATAGCAAAGGCGTGAAACTGAGTAGACTCGTCATCGGTGGTTGTTTGGCTAATTTACCCTCGTAAGCTTTTGTTTTACCGAAGAAAAAGGCAAAATTCACGATTAAACATATATCGATGAACAAGAATTCAAGATCCGTGAGATTCGAGTCGATCGAGTATAGAATAATCACCGACAAAAATTCCGTCAGTGAATATGTCACCATGAACTTGAAAATTCCGAATGAAGTTACCAGAGCAGCACGACCCTGCCTTATGACCTTTGGCACGCACGTTATGTCAGGGATCCTCGATGTGAATGGACTCGCGACACTGCGAACAAGATAAATATACAAAAGGCGATTTAATGCGAATGAAAAAAATAAGATCGCGATTGCGAGAACACATTTCAAAGATTTTCGTTGAAAAATTTTTTACCTCGATTCTGCTTCCGATAAGGAAACACCCGCGTGAGCAGCTCGCAAAGCCCCGCAATCGTTGGCTCCGTCACCGCACATAGCTGAAAAGATACAATGCGGAAGCTTAGAGAATATTCATTTTTATTGATTTTATCATCGCGGAAGACTACGAAAATTGTGATTTTTTTTTATTCCTCCAACTCACCCACGTAATATCCAAGCTGCATAAGCTCGAGTACGAGCTGTTGTTTCTGATCGCTCGTCATTCTCGCGAAAACTGCACCCCTCACGCAGATACGAGGCACAAGATCGGCGTAATGTTCTCGAAGAAGCTGCCACGTTTGACCGGTCAACGCAAATCGATAATTATTCGATTTTACTCCTCTCTCCAGTGCTTCCAGCGAAGACGTCATCATTTTGCCCTGTTCGCGTATCAAACGAGAAACTATTAGTCGTCTCGTTCTTTCAAATATGACTCAATAATGGGAGATCGTTACTCGTGTACCGTCTTAATTGGACCGCCCTGAACGTTGAAATAAATTTTTGGCTCCGTTCTCTGATCCCCGGGTACAACGGTAACGTTTATCACAGTTTCATCGTGCGACAATATTCCGCAATCTTTCGCTACGCTCACCGCTGTCTGGATATTGTCTCCTGTCGAGCAAATTCGTTTTCAGCCTATCGAGTTCTTGGCTCTTATTCATAAATTTTTTTGAAAAATTGCTCAGTTTTAAAAAAAGAGGATTTACCCGTTATCATAACTACGTGAATGTTGGCTTCTCTGAGTTCTTCGATGACCCCAACCGTTGGTTCTTTCAGCCTGTTTTCCAGTACGACGAGACCGAGAAATTCCAAATCCTTCTCCACCGTTTCTCGTGACATTTTGTTAATCTGTAAGAAAACGATCGTAGTTTTCGATTCGTCACGTATTTCGATCGACAAACACTGTCTTTCAACAAAAACGTCGGTTTCTCAGAAAATGCGATGCGTTCATTATTCTTGAGGATAAAAAACATTTTTTGTTGATTTTTTTTTTTCCAAGAGGAACTCGATGAAAATTTCCAGAAGAAAAGTGGCAATTGAGTTCAAATTTTTAGAGAAATATTGCGAAATGTAGCGCTCCAAATGCCACTGGAAACTTGCGTCACTTTTAGTACGCGGTCGTAGAAAAACACGCGAGTCCGGGAATTGTTTTCCCGGGCTTTTAGCACATTTACAAAGTTTCTTTTCTGCCATGAAAAGAAAAAAATGATGAGGCGGTAATACGCGGCTGATGCGTTAATTTTTTACGAAAACAAGAGTTGATTTACTTGAGAAGTAGACGAATTTCGTGTGTGATCAATGGTTTTTGTTTCGTAAAGAATTTGATTTGTTTTTCCGTTTCCTTACGAATATACTCACTTTGGTATGTGTCCTGTTGATGATCGATCTTCCGATGGCGATAACGCGATAGCCCTGCTCGGTGTACTGTCGCAGGGCAAAATTAATATCGTCAGGAATAGTTTCGGGTTTGCTGAGGCTGAGAATAACTTCGGGTGAGCCTTTGGTGTATGCTCTGAAATGATCGGTACCGAGGACACGAACGATAACGGACATGCGTTGAAGAGAGCTGGAGAATTGGTACTGCTGGACTATACCGATTTCGGCAAGTTCATTCATATTTTCGGTCAAATTTTTCGCGTTCGGTGGTTTGACGATCGTCGGTGTGAACAGATCGTATTTACTCGTATCACCGATTTCCGGTTCTTCGAGCAGCCACCCCGTGCTTTCGAACATCTGTAAAAAAAAAAAAAGAAAAAGGCGTTTTTACAAAATTTGCTGGAAGGATGTAAAATCTCTGATGAGTAGAAATCTCTCGAGGTTTATCGAATGATAAAAGGAAATGTTGTGTTACTTGATTTTCTTTCGATGCTAAGTTAGTCAAGTTTAGTGCACCTTTACGTCCAAAGGATCGCCGCATAGTTCGTCGTTAATGATAGTCAGACTGTGGCAAACGAGCATGCCCTCGAATAGGGGATGATTTTTCAGACTTGGAACATGTTTTTCCGAATTTTCGAAGCTTCCGTCGGTGCTTGGTACAACGCCCCACATGTCCAAACCATCCTCGGTCAAAGTTCCGGTCTTACCGATGAAAAAACAAATTCAATAATATCTCCGGTGTCTGTGCGCGTGTTTGAAAACCTTGAAAAATGGTGTGTATAACGGCGGCACAAGAATGCGGCGAGCAATTACCTTGTCGAAACAGACGCAATTCAAGCTACCAGAGACGTTTATGACACGGCTATTGATACAGTATATTTGTGCCTTTTTCAGTCGGGCCTGCGCGTATAATTTTCCAACTGTCATTGCAGCCGGAAGAGCCGGTGGAATTACAATGGTTATTAAATCGAGTGCCTTTATGGCTATATCGCCCGCCGTTATTCCCCTGGAGGCCTGAAATCATTCGAAAAACAATTATCTCACCTTGAGTCAGCCATTGACTCGAGTTTTCTTAAACGGCGTGAAGGGATAAAAACTTTTTTGTTCGATTATTAAGTTTTCATCGTTGAATTTTCGCCAAACACGTGACAATATAAATTCACTTTTAAACGTACTTTGGTTACGACCGTGTAGATGAATCCTAGTAACGAGATAAAAGCAAGTATTCCAATGAATTTGTAAGAGTCCTGATCGAATTTGAAATCGGCCGGTGGTGGATAAAGTATCGCGGCGACGAGAGCTCCTCTGTTGGTTTGTAAGCCTGTCCGAATAACCCGAGCCAGAACCGGAGCATCTCCTGGGATTCTGATCAAACATTAATTGAAAATGCTTATTCGAGTCTTTCCGCTGCGGGCAAAAGAGTAGAAGAAGGACGAAGAAAGTTGAAAAAAATATAGAAACTTTGATTACCTCGTTTGAATAATGGAGGTGCCACTGTACAGAGTGTGTTGAGAGCACTCTTTCGGATCGTAAAGAACTTGACGCGGCGTAAGCGGTGTTTTGGTAACCGGAACTGCTTCACCTGCATGCGCGAGAAACGTGACGTTTATAAAAGTGTAATGAGTATTTTTAGTTTTGCTTACACACCGCGTTCATTTTTTCATTTACCAGTTAGCATAGACTCATTGAGTATGCAATGACCGGTGAGTAATACCACGTCGCAAATGACAGTTCCCTGATAACGCGGAAGCTCGATAACGTCGCCCGGAACTAATTCGGCGCTCGAAACGCTGTCGTATGTTCCGCAATCCCGACGAACCCGAACGGTTTCCGTCGACGCCACTGTTCCGTGAAGATTTATCTGGTTCTGCGGATAGTTTAACGTATGATCGACGGTTACAGCTGTCATTTATCGCAGCAATACTTGTATAAAAGTGTTCGGTAACGGGGAGAAAAAAAAAAAAAAAAAAAAAAAAAAACAACGTACCCGTCGCGTCTGCATGATCGAGCTGGTAATACCGAACAAAGACATCAATATTATTGCACCGGTGTAATAATAATAACCTTCGGACAGCCATACCGCCAGTGTGAAGACTTGAAATATGTAAAATGGATTAAGAACTTCTAGAAGAAGTAGAATAAGTATGCTCTGAACGGGCACAATTATTTCGTTGTTTCCGTAAACGATTCGTCTGAGGAAAAAAGAGAAAAAAAAGAGTGAAACAACATTAATTCTCGAGCGATTCAAGTTCTCGCGTCGCGGATGATTGACCGCGAAAATTGCCTTTTCGCTGCTGACATACCTCAGCAATTGTTCTTCTTTGCTGAGACCCTGATCATTCTCGAGATGGAGATCCGAGCACGCGACGAATTTATCAAGACCTACTAATCTTGCGAATTCGGTTTTCGTGTCGTCCCAAATGTAACACTGTTTTTTAAACCAAAATGCACGGTACTCCGGCACTTCTCGGAGCGTGCCATTTTCTAATCTTATGCTAAGATCTTTTCCTTCGATATTTTTTATCGTTTCTTCATCTACCGTGCCCAACGTACTCGCAAAGGTCTTTGGCCTGTACGAATGCATAAAGAAGACGTAAAGCGATTCAAGAAATTTTCAATTTTACACGATTTTTTGGGAATTTTTATTTCGCGATTAAACAGACCTCAGCTTCGTCGTTGTAACGGTTTTGACATCTTTGACGTAGTACGATTTGTATTTTCCCTGATAATCGTCGACTATTAGTAACTTCGTGGCTCGATCCAGCTGACATCGTTTGTGCGTTGCGTATAAATAAAGTTGAGGATACCAGTGAAAGAACAATCTGACCCATCCAACCGTCAGTAGAAACGAGAGATACGTTAGAAAAGCACCGATGCAGCTTTTTTGAAAACCATGAACTTGCTGAAAATATTAACACGATCATGAGCCATAAATTTATTGACTTTTCGTTTATTCAAATATCGCGCACGATAAAATATCGATTGAGTTTGCGTCAACGAACCAGTTCTTCTCCATCGTGACCAGTGGTTATTTTCTGCCACTGTACTTCCGACTGCTTGCCGTTTTTTAGCCCTGCAAAAGGTGAATAACAAAAACGTGACAGCGAATAAATTAAGAGATTCTACGAAAGAGTAGAGCTCTCGATCCTCGCGCTATTGGCATCTGAGAATGATAACGAAGCCTTGTTTGATTTGTCAACTTGAACGATCTCGATAAACGAGTTCATTGTTTTTGTCTTAAGGAGAAGCAGACAAGGAACCTTGGCACACATGATATTTTCAACCGTTCAATCTCACGGATAAGAGATGATTTTTTGTTACGAAATTACACGCGCGAGAAGATTAATATCGAGAGCTTTTTTTTTTATCATCGATTTACTAAAAAATCTTCGATCGATTGGAATAAAATAATCGCACTAAACACGTTTCCATTCTGAGAGACATATCGCATCAATTATCTTCGAATATTCGTCCGCGTTATCGAGAAACTCGGTAGAGTCTCGGAACTCAGGATGATCGATATATTTTCGTGTCCACAATATCGCATGTTAATTTCGAAGCTGTTCCATTCTTCCTCGAAAATATTGATGCTATCACGGCGCGGTTATCAGGATTTCTTCATGTCTGTTCTAAGTATATCGTGATTCTGTCGCACTACAATAATATTAGTGTTTTGTCGGAGGATATTGCCAGAGGGCCATTTATCAATCGGTTACGATCACTCGGATCGATCTCCGTCCAGTTATATCTGGTATTTCGTTGAATCATGAAACGTATTAAATTGACGTTCTGGACAGAATCGGTAAAATCTCATTTTGCTGCGTACCTTGGTCCGCGAGTACAAATAATAAAAATCTGTTATGCTCTCTCTCTCGCAAAGATCGTCTCTCGTAATCTGGACTGATAAATATACAATACACCGGGTTGTTAATGCGAATTCTCGAGTGCAACGAGTATCGATGATGCGTCAATAATGAGCGCTGCACTTGGCTCTATTTATTTTTCTTTCCTAGAGATACTTATCCGATCGAATCTATTTATAGATTCAGGATGAAAATATTCTTTGTTTTTTTTTTCTTTCGCAGTTCACCTCTCGATATCTTTTGATCTTTTCAGGAAAAACGAGTTTAACCCTGTCATGTTTTAACTTATAATTACCGTCTTCGCGGACTATGCCGATGCTTGTTTGATCTGATTAACGTCTCGTGACTGTTGATAAGAATGTTCTTATCATCGAAGCAACATCTGCGCGCATCCACGTTCCCGTACAGTTTAAATTTAAAAAAAAAAAATGTTTCAATTTATATATTTACAAGTGCAAATTATTATTTTTTTCTCGTATCCTAAATACGTTGCTGCGGTGGTATTCGTCTCGATGAAAAAGTTAATGGACTCATCAATATTGACAGAGTCAAGTTTTCATCCATACTTGCAAGCTTATCAGCATCAGGTTTTAGGATGTTATGACACCAATTCATCGAGCTTTCGTCGTTAATATCTTTTATTATTATTTTATTGTCCTATTTATCAACGTGCACGATCAATTCATCGCGCTGCGTCGGACTTTTGTTGCATTCAACGATATTTACCGCGTATATCTTTTGTCGGCTCATACTTTTTCGAAATGTATCCGCGGATCGTTTACGAGACTGCGTTCAAGAAATAACATCGGCGTTACAAAGCTGGTTATCGAGAAAAGCGATTTTTCACTCTTTTTTACTTACCATTGGATTCGTTCATAACTCAAGGTTCCTCCTCAGCAATTGCAGTCTCTTTTTTCTTCGTATTCCAGTTCCGCAATAATTCTCCCACTCCAATAATGTTTGATCACTAATGCCGTTGACCCTCCCGAAGAGTCGCAGAGTTTCACAAATTCTCCAGCTCGTACGAACTTTTTTTTATTTTGTTTTTCTCTGTAAAAAAGGAACCATCTGAAAAAAAATCTCTCTATTTGTGCTGTTCGCAAATGTCATTAAAAAATTTCATCGAATCGATTGAATATGCTCATAGAAAATCACAAATCGAAATTCTACTTCAACGGTTCAGCTGTCAAACTGTTTATGCTTTTTTGTTGTTGTCTTTTTACAGCATTTACTAGAATAATAAACATCTAAAGATGCAGTTGGAACCTGACGTTGAAACTTGGTTGACAAATTGCACTTCGCGTCGTTATATTCCTGTTTATCTTTGTTGCGTTTTGTTGCGGAGCACATAATGAATAGAGTGCAAACGATAATTACAGTTGCAACGACGTTCACGGGTATTTCACGCGAGAGAAAAAAATAATACGGATGCGCGAACGAAGTAAAGACGACGCGTTTTCTATCACATTGATGTAGTATTCACGGTTTTCGGGCTGTAGCCCGAACGTATACTAAATGCACGAGCCAACTTTGAAAATGTGAGAACGTGCTTTGTGCCTCTTTTTACCTATCGAAGAGAGTTGCCATTGCTGAATGCACTTATATATATATATATCTAAACGAATTCAAAAGATACCGCACCTTGCATTTTAACTTGGCTTTCACGCATTGTGAAATCTCAAGATCTTCGTGACAACAAAATTCCATATTGTAAATTATATAAGAAAACGTTTTGTCTTGGGAAGAAAAAATTTCTTGGCACAGAAAGTACTGGTCTTGGGACTTGAACCATTGAATTCACATTCTCAGAAACTCATCCGCGGAGTGCGCGCGTCATTAAAAAAAGTATTTTTATTTTTTGCTCGGCAATAATCTGACATATTTTGTCTGGCTGGAATCTCGAGTAGCTCAATAAAGAATTTTGAGCGTGACTTATCGGTCGTTTGCATTGCTTTAGCACTGATTAATTCGTTCGAGCAGATCAAAAGTGCGTATCTTGTTCTCCGGTTTGATTAAATGCTTCTCTATCTTCGTGATCGATCAGTGAATCGTGATTCGTAAACGCGTTTGCATTTAATTTTTTCCAACTTCAGAAAAACAATGTAAAGTTTAATTGAGTTGGAATCTTCGCCGGCGAATATATATGAAGATCGATGGAATCGTTGACTCGTGTATATTCTTGGCTAATCGTTTTTCATACTATCTTTTATTTATATTAGCACTTTTATACCGTACATTTGTTCGTTGAAGCTTATTAAGTTCATATCAATGCAATTGATCGCGTCAAAAGTAGGCCGTTATGCTTTACTTGTAACGGATACTTCTCTGTTTTTTTTTTTTTTTTTTTTTTTTTTTCTAATTTTATTCTTCTTTTAATCGCGACTTCAAAGCCTCGTATGTGTCTATCGAAATGTCATGTAATAAACTTCGGCTGCGGTATGGTCAACGAAGCAAAGAAGAAAAATGAAAAGCTGTCGATTCACTAGTGAGAATTATTCACTTTATACATGTTTTTTTATTTTCTCTCTCAAGGTACGTCAAGGATGAAATCCACTCACTCGGACGCGAATCGGGGCGATCGTGCCGGAGA
Source organism: Campoplex capitator (assembly GCA_037576405.1). Lineage (NCBI taxonomy): Eukaryota > Metazoa > Arthropoda > Insecta > Hymenoptera > Ichneumonidae > Campoplex > Campoplex capitator. The sequence continues at coordinate 18,787,641 of JARBWI010000002.1, read as the reverse complement.
CCCCTGTGACGTAAACACCTGGCTGTCCTTTAAAGGCGACTAATTTCCTCGAGCCTCGTGTGTCGCACAAATTCACAAGCACAAATTCAATAGTCTCTTTTGATAATTTAGTGCATACGCATAAGTATACATTTTTCTTCACATTTATCAGCAGCTATCAGGAACCGTAACTGCATTATTCGGTTTGCCCGGCTACACTCTTACGACCGAAGCTTGCGCAATCTTTTTACCCGACACGATCATACCGGTCACGTGCGAGCTCTCAAATTGTGTAATCGAAAAAGATTCTTTCCTAATTGAATGGAAACGGACTTATAAAAATGTGATACTCGCTGAAATTATGAACGTTTAAAAAATAGCTGTCCTTAACCCTCTTTGATTCGCCTCGTTAGGAACCTCGGTGAATCAAGTTTAATAAGTTGTAATTGTCGTAATAAAAATATCGTGAGAATCCGATACGTTCTTTGTTTTTCTATAAAAATATATTTTTAAACAATTCTTCGTAGAGAATAAATTGATAAAGCCATGAGAAGGCGGTGAGACTCTCGTTATTGTACCGTTGTCATTTTTTTTCCAATGAATTGGCTAATAATTAGGTCGATTTGAAAAATGAAAAATTTTTATTATTTGATTTTTCGTTCAAATTCCAAATGCAGTTTCATTCGTGCAATCGCATCCACTGGAAACGTTCTTTGAGGCTTTCATTTCAATACATTTTAGAGTATTTGCGCACTCACTATAAAATTAAGCTTCGAATCGAACATTGCATTTAGAGTGTCGATTTGACAGGTTATTGATGGAAAAAGTAAGCTCTTTCAGGAGACGTCGTAAATCTGGTGTCAACGTACAAAAACGTTTTCCAGCGTTTGCTTCTGTCAAATCATATTTACAACTCGAGTGCATCCGTGTTGAATCACCGCCAAGTAGGAAAATTGAGAAAAAAATAATTATATTTTCTTCTTGAAATAAGTTTTTCAAGCAATTAAAATTCAACGGTACAGCGCTAACTTGTTCTATGAAAAAATTGATTCGCTTCTCGCTTCTTATTATATTTCGCCTCCAATTTTACAGAATATCGTGATTCCGAAGTAAAGTGAAATTGTTTTAAAAACACTCCAATTATCAATGCGCGCATTTGACGCCATTTGAAAATTGTATTCGCTCGAGTCTATTCTCGAAGGCAGAGGCATATAAGCGAGTCGCGATAGCATACTTTTTACATATATGTACGAATGTGCGCATTCGTTTTATATTCGATTTTAGTAAAAAAAAAAAGAGCAGAATAAAATTTTACACCGAAATTACACAGTGAAGAATGATCAAGATCGCATCAATTTTATAATTTTCGAAATCATCCAAATTTTTGTTAAAAATTATGTTTCATAAAATCTACCGAATGTTGAAAAATTGCACAAAAATAATGCACCGTTGAATATCTTATCAATTTCATAAGAGGATGTTGCTCGTTGTGAACTCGTAGATTTGTAATGCAGCGTTTCATTCGATGCTCAAGATTCATCGAAAGTCGAAAAACGCGATCGAGCGCCGTATTCCGAAATTAAAAACGAAATTTTTCAGTTCAAAACGACGTTCGTGAGGATCGATTATCCATCAGTTTTTTTCAAGAACGATCATTCCCTGTAATCTAAAGAGTCGAAACGATTGAATAATATTAATTTAGCAAACATTTTAATTTATATTTTCGATCACGAGAAACATATTTGGAAGTAGGTAGATTCGATGTTTTTATTTGAAAAAAAAAATTTCAAGTTTTACCGAAACGAAGAAAACAAAAAACGCAAAGAAGTTGACGAGCTCGTAATCGTGGGGCACGAGAACTCGAAACGATAAAGTCGAGTTTGTTTGTCCGAAGAACGATGTAGACGCGGAACGCCTTCGAAAACATTCTTAATTAAGTAGTCCAATGAATTATATCGTAAACTAAAACTTTATCTGGTCACGTGGAGAGCGAATTGAGGCATAAAAATGGATTTCATACTCACTGATAAAGCTGCGAAAACGTTATGTGCAGCGAGGATCGACAGATCCTCCGAGCCTTCGCATATTAATGCGACCAGCACTCGCGATAAGGATTCGATACGGATAATTTGTTGTTTAATGATCTCTCGTTAAGGCTGCACGTAAACGAGGTGAGCGTTTCTAAACTGGATCATTGACGGCGGTGCACGAAATAAACAAAATTCTGACGATTTTTCTCTAAATCGTATATATTTTCGTTTGACTTTTTTTTTCCCCCCTTGAAACACACTTTCGATTAAACAAATATCGTATCGAGTATCAATATATTTGATAAAGGATCGTTGATATTTTGATTTGTTATCTAAGGTCAGACTGTAAGACGGACGCGTGAGTGCCCCCGCAAGTGTCGCGTGAAACTGACATTTCGAAGTCTCGTCGGTTGTTCGGCTGTCAAATACTTCCCCACCACTTTTCTTTCTGATCGGAGAACACGATCAGCACACAGAGCACGCTTCTCATTTCCCTCTCTATATTTCAATTCGCTTTGCCGATTTCGCTCTCTCTCTCTCTCTCATTCTTGCAACGATCTAGAGTTACCAATATTCATTTCTTATGACTATTAAATTTTCAATGCTTTCGCTTGGTCCAACATTTTCGTGTGACTCATTGGGCTCGTTAACTTTTTCACTCGTAATATACCCGCTCTGCGATTGGGGAAACTCTCATCAATTTCAGATTCATACCAGGAAACTAATGTTCTGAAATCGTTTTATACCGTTTTTATTCATCGTCCATCAACTTTATCGACTTTTTATTGATATTTTTTTATCGTTTCCTTTACGGTTACTAATGTTCTTACTAATGTTGAAAAATCTGTAAATCTTTGCAAGTGATTTGTCTCTATAATAATGCACATCGATACAATGTAATTAATAAAAAAAATCGTTTCACCGCACCAATTTTACATCGAATTCGAGCTTTTCAAAATTGCTGATCGAAGGACCAATAAAATTGGGGTTTGATCGTCGAATCGAAGGTTACTTTCGATCTTGTTTTTCTGGGCTGCAAAAAATGAGATTTCTCGATACCTTAAATCCCGTTGGATCCCATAATTGATGAACAGAAAATTAGGCTCAATACGAATGACTCAGCGACTGGCACGAGTTTTCGACAGTCGTGCCCAAGGCGATAAAAGCTTTTCTTTTACGTAGATACGCAAAGATTTTATACGGAAAAAGCTTTTTCTTCGTCATAGAAATCAATTGTTTGGTATTTTCATGGTTTTTTTTTTCAGTTCGTGGCTCATTAGCCACGATTGATCGTCGCAAACGCGAATAGCGGAGTAAAACTTATAAACGCAGGGTAATAATATCGCCTCTTATAATCGCACGAACTCGAAGCACCGTCCTTGGCGCTTTCAATATCTAGAAAACGCGTACGTAGAATTCGCAAGTGAGGCCCCAGTCGCGTTACAGCCTCGTCGTTAATTGTTGTTGCCGGTAAATTTTCAATTTGCAATTTGGACACATCGCAGGAGGACGACGACTCGAGGTCATGCTACGATTTTGAGGGACAAAAGAAACAATCATTTAATGCTAAGAAGCTCGATTACGGTGCAACACTGTTTCTCCATAATCACGTGATTCGTCATTAATTTTGTACATTCGTAGAATATACAAAAACATCGAAAATTAATTTCGCATTGACCGCAGAGTTCCGAGCAGTCAGGATCGAAAGAAAAAAACTAGACTTCGGATAAAAGCTGTGACAGAGTCGTTTGAGAATAACTTGAGAAGCGCGTTGACGTATCAGTTGACAATGACATGTGCGAAAAAAAAAAAGAAAAAACCGAAAAGAGGGCACACGATTGCAGATAAGGGTTGAAAAAGGCTTGGAATGCAACTTTCTCGCGATAAGCGAAGCTCGCTCATTCGTCACTGGTTCGTGCGTCGTCCAGTTATGTGGACAGACGAATTCAATATTGACGTTCGTACACTCGATTTTTTTTCTCTGTACATACAATTTGTTATCATCCCCGACGAAATGTCTGGCGATGTGAGCGGCGCTTCCGAAGAACGAGCATCGAGAGCTCTAGCCGCGTACTATCTAATCGGATGAGCAAATCGAGAAACGATACGCGCGCGTACACACCGAGACATAAGCCTGTGGAATTGCAGCAATGTGTATCGAATGAGGTGTTAATCGTCTCGCTGATAAAACATGGAAATTAAGTAGAAATAACGATTAAGAAAAATGTCTGCATGTATATCATTGAATATGTCCTTGAGTCGAATTTCTCATTGTTTTACGAATGTTCCTAAATCGCGGAATTGATGCTTTTCGGTATTTATAAGCAGTTAATCTTCGGCGTTAAGAGTATTTGCACGATTCGCCAGAAACGCGCAGGATTCGAAAAGTCCATGAGCGCGTTCGAGCGTCTGCGGGATATATTGTTCTCGCGCGTATCGCGGTCTACACTCCAGTTTAAGTCGCAAGGTTTCATCGAGTTAGCAGCAATAAAATTCATTGGAGTTGAATAAATATTATAGAATATGTTCATAAAGAATGGTTCGGCATTTTTCGTCGAAATCTGGAAAGAAACGTCAATGAATCGGGGTTTTACTGAAAAATATTCTAAAAGTGCTAACGAGATCGGCGCTCAGTTTGTAGAAAAATTTCGCAGAATCTGCAACGTGTGCTGGACTTTAATCCGTCATCTCTGAGAAATATTTGCACTCAATGAACACAAATATTGGAGACAAAATAATGCAAGCAAGTGGCACGTTTCGTTGAAAACGTGTTAAGTGTAATAGAGAGCGAGACTCGTTCGCTGAAGCAGAATGCTCCTGGAAAATGATAACAGAAAGCAAACGACAAAACACGTGTTATCGCGCGCGGACGCAACACGTTTTTGTCGTGTACGTGACAAAAAACAAAGAGAGATATTGACCGCGATTTGAAAGAAGTTTGAATTTTTTTTAACGAGGCCACCTGTCCGTTCTACAAATGTCTGATATTCGAGCTTGGAAGAATGTAGGATTCTCGATTAGTTCTTGGCAGCGTGCCGTCGAAGATATTGAGCATTATTTTTTCCTTGAAATGACGATCGCCATAAAAAAAGGTTTGACTCCTGGTGTCGCGACGATTTTTCTCGATATCGGCGATCGATCGACCCGATAAAGGCGCCTTCTACAAACAAAAAGTAGCTGAAAGCGCTCATCTCGAGATATAGAACCGGCTGCCAAAAATTCCTCGAGAATTTTCGCACCACTTGTGAGAAATCCTCAACCGGATTTGACCGGTTGAAACGAGATGATGCAGTGTTCGAGTGTACATTGGGAGCAATGCTCACGATGAAAGTGAAACTCGATCGGAGTTTTAAAAATTCAAACCATTCGTAGAAAGGTTGATCGCGCGGAGAGTTGTAAACACCCCGCAAGAAGTGGTTAACAGATCGAGAAGCTTGTTAAGTTGCCAATTGCCCGGGATCGCTAATCATTTCGAGCAATCGTTATCATTATATTTATTATATATGTATACATATTTCATGAATGAATATATAATAAATGTGTACCAACGTAGACATATATTCATAAACGTATATGGATATACGCGTGTAGTTTGTCGCAGTTTAGAAAGGCACGAGTGCGCACCGTCATTGCCGCATTAATAAATAATTTTACCGTTAGTTCAACCAGGTGGAAATATTTTTGCATAATTACTCTTACGAGCTACTAATTCGCATTTTTATATTAATTGGCTCGCCATTTCTTGTCGAGATTCGATAAAACGACATTGTTTCCGTCATTTTATACAAACGTATACCTGCATTGGTGTTTCTTTTTTTTTTTTTTTTTAACGACGTCTCGATTACCCCGACCTACATTAGGGCCATACGTATCGATAACGTTTGTCATGGTAAAAGGTACTGACACGCTAATCGATTCCGAAGGTGAACGCGATGCATACGCGTTTCTACCGATAGCGATTCGATATTATTATATGAATGTCAATATTTTCATTTTTATTGATATTATTATGTTTGTGAATAACGACGACTGTTCGAAGCATCGCGAATGCGCGAATATAACCGGCGAATCTAATTCGAGTTTAATCGGTGATGATGATCTCGCGAAAAACGCAATACGCGTTTCGCGCTTGTTCCTTGCGCTTGTTTATTTTTCATTGTAGAAAAAATATAGCTGGTAGAGTGAAAGGAACGTGTTCAAAAGTGATTAATTAGTATCAATATTTTTTCAGCCCACTCGCCTATAATTAAGTGACAGATGTTGAGTTGCATTTATTCATTTGACACTTTTCTCGTTGATGCTAATTACGAGAAGATAAATTAATCGCGGGTGAAGCGGGTATACGTGTCGAAATATTCGAGCAAGGATATTATACGAGAGAAAATAATTTTGTGAATTAACGACTTCGTGACAGTGATAAAGATAAATAAACTGTTTCTGTTGATATTACGAGAAGTATTCCTGAAAAATTGACTGGTTTTGCTCCAAATACTTCGAGCATGGAGAAACTCTGACATCGATTTAACGGAGGATGGATAAACCCGTTCGGGAATTCACGAATTTCGATATTTCTACGGTAAATCATACGCCGGTCAAACGGTTCTACTTTGTCACTGGCAAATGCCCTCGGTACTTTATGTAACGAACCGTGAACGAGACGATGTAATGATACCGAACTATCTACTTGTGTGTATAGATATAAAGTAATTGTACAAATATATAGAATCGTAATATACCGCGCAGCAATTCATTCATTTCCCGTATTGTAAGAAAATGAGGCTGGAGCGGGGTTTTTTTTTTTTCCTCGTGAAATAATGAGCCTCTTGCCAATCCCGTTCATAATTGTTTCAGCTGCGAATTCGTAAGAGATATTTCACGCCCAATTAGTTACCGCTCTATCGTCGATCGAGGAATCCGTTGAATAAAGAAAAAAAAAAAAAAAAAAAATTTCTCGAAAGTTTGAGCAACTCGACTAGTTATTAATTGTAATTTCAAAATTTAAATAAATAAAAAAAAAAAAACAACAACGGTCGAAGGAGTAAGAAAGTCCGAAAAATGGCAGTTTTTGTTGATAAATATTTTTTCGAGAAAATGTTCGGAGTGTGGATTCATTTAAAAATAATCATTAACCATCAGCGATATATTCGATATATACGTAAAACGATCGCGGAGCGGATAAAATTTTCTTTTCCAATAAAGCTGCGATAATGGTAAATAATACGTGGAGAAGCGATGATGAATCATTAACTCGGCGCTATCTCCGGTTCGTACGTTCTTTCGTGTTTTTATGCAGATAATTTTGTACGTGCGAACGACAAAACGAGATACCACTTGAAAACACTTATTTCACCTTTTCTCTTATTTCTTCAACGACGTCTTGCGTAAAGAGCTTTTGATATCCGAGGAATTGAAAAGTTCGAGGAAAAAGCATTTCGCAGCGAGAGTAAAAAAAAGAAAAATGTATCCACGTATTTGGATTTTGAATTCCGTGTGAAATCGGTGCTCTTCGATTTCAACGCGATCGCGATGAATAAACGTAAAACGGAAAATGGTAACACGAATGAATGAAGGAATGATTGGATCGAATGACATTGATACGCAGGAATGAATTGACGAAATTGAGTGTTCTGTCGAGATTCATCAGTCGTGAAGCATCAAAGTGACATTAAAGGCCACGTGGTAGTTTGCTAATGTACCATGTGCAAGCGGTATACGAAGGGACTGGACGTTGAAGAGGAACGTGGGGAGGGCGAGGAGGGAAGGAGGAGGAGGAGGAGGAGGAGGAGGGGCAGGAAACGCACAGAACAGGAAAGGAGAAACTCGTTCGCGTAATCTCTCGGGGGCGAACGGCCTTCAGGGTCAAGGTCGATGGTAAACGCTTACGAACTCGAGCAGCTTGCCACATTCCCAATGTCACAAATCGTTCGCCGTCACCAGCAAGCCGCGGAAACGTCGGCTGTCGCGGAGCCGTTTGGAAGGGGAAATTACTGCGCTGCGATTGCACCGCCGCCGCGACATAATCAACTAATTATCGAAACGCTGCTCGGATTTCTTACGTCCGTTTCTCGCGAGCAGCTTGAGATTTCTCAAAGTCCACTCAACGTGTGTTCCTTCGTTTCTACTCCTTTTCGAGTCTGCCCTCGCGCGTCTCTCCTACCTACCGCGTTATATTTTACACAACTTTTTTTTTCTGCCAAAGTCCTTGACGCGTTTCTTTACCGAGAGATCATGATTATTCATGTCGACCGTGTTAATTATATTTGCTATTGGAGCAGAAATAATAGTTGCATTATAAAACTAAGATATTTGCTGCAGCAACCGGATCAAAATCGATAGAAAAATCAATCGATCGGTTTATATCGGTTTTTCTTTTTTTTCCATTTATTACGGAACAAGATCATTCTATAAATAATATGAATCACCTCTGCTCTTATGTATGCTAAGCGAATTCCAATCTTGGTCGACCGGAACGATTGGAAAAAACCATCGAACGAAAGAAAGCCGAAATAAAACTGAAATATAATTCGATAAATTCAAATTTATTGTCCAAATAAAATGATAACGAACGAGCTGAATTATAATTGATAGCACCTGTACGAATGGATGCTTCGATGAAGCGTGTAAACATCGTGAACCAAGTTAATGAAAATCATTCCGGTCGTAGTTCATTGAATCGCGTTTTCATAAAACAAACTTTTTTGTAACGACCGCGTTCTCCTATGAATACAGAAGATAATCTTTTGCTGATTTTTGTTTCTTTTTTTCAGCGTGTACTTTGAACCGAAAAAATTTTTAACTGCACCGTTGCGCGTAGCTGATCCGTAGAATAATAAAGTCGGTTTTCGCTCCGGCTCAAGATCCGGTACGTTTTTTCTTGCGGAGTCGTACACCGAGTTTTCGGACTAAAATTCAACTTATCGTCAAAATCTGTCAAGTGCGATAAGATATAAGGTATTAACGATCACAAATTTTTGATAATTATTTCGAAAGCTCAAAATCGTGCTAAAGTATCTTCATTCTAAATGAAAAGCTGCTCGTCTCTCGTGAGAAAAAAAAACGCGAAATCACTCAGTAAATCGTACTTTTTTTTTTATCATAAATTTCGTTTCACGAAAAATATTTGAAAATTTCAATGATTTCAGCAAGTTTTATTGACCGCCGTTTCCCGATTCTTCGCTGTACTCCAAATTAGTCGTTCGCAAACATCTCAAACTGAGCCGAACATGGTAAATCATTAAAAAAAAAAGCCAAAAAAAAAACCGATTCAGCAATCTGTCAAATCTAATCCACATAAATACTCCCTCAAGTAGGTACGGTAAACGAGAACAAAAAGTGCACGAAACAAAAATATGATGAATCGGTACTTACCACACGTTTTCAAATAATTCGTCAAATTTTTCGAAATTCCAGCATTCTCGTAAAACTCGATCGAAAATTGAATAATCTTCAAGATACTCGAACTCTACTTGTTTGAATAGAATTTTTGGAGTCATCACATGCCACGTATTAATCGTATCCTTATCGAATGAACGAAGTACACGATCACGTTCCTCGTCGATGGAGATCGTCAACCTGCTGAGCCAGTCGTACTTATTAGCGGAGTCTTCTTCGATCGCTCGCTGCCCCTCCTATTATTAGGAAAGGCTTACCGGGAACGATTAGGCTGATAAAGAAAAAGGCTTCGGATACTGATTCGACAATCACACAACAATCATATCATCTATCCCAACGACCTTGACACTGTCATAATACAACGCTCATGGGAATATCATATATATATCGGTATATGATGGACCACGGAGTGAAGGGATTCGAGCAGATAGTCTCGCCGTTGAACAAGCGCTCTGCAATTTACTCAAATCGCTAGACGGTTAAATACGTTGGAACATTTCAATATAACGCTCGATCGTTTTTCCCCCTCGATGTCGAACGTGCTTGACGAGCAATCATCACCGTAACGCGCCATTTTCATGGAACAATTTCTTTCGGAATTGGTACGGTGCTTTTTTTTCGATTTCCTCAACGATTTTTCAAACCTCTGGAGTCACAAATATTAATTCGACAATGATCTGACCGAAATTCTTGGTTTCTCGTCTTTTCATTTTTTTTTAATCGACTCGAAGAATCAACGTTGGAAGACAGCATTCGTGACAACGACGATGAAGACAAATGTTCGAAAAAATTACAGTTCCACCTTTAAATAAATGGACTTTGTTGATAACGATCTTGATCGACCTTAGATTCTTGTAGGAGATGTGAAATCGTTGCAATAAGAGCACAGTTGAGCACAGCGCTGCGATTTGTAATTATGCTTGGAAATAAAAGTTATATCACGTCCGGTTGATCTTTCCTGCTGTATAAAATTTTTTCGTCCCACTCGTTCGAGCCAACTATAATCCTCGTTTCTCATCGTCGAACGTGCCTCCTCTCAATGCGTCCCTTTTAATTCTTATTCTTCGTAATTGCAGATATTTTTTTTTTATTTTTTTTTTTATAATATACCATTTCATATTCCTGTGCAATTATAAAAATAAGCAGATATTGAGTGTCACGCGAAGTTATGCATCGGTAGCCGCTTACGAATAAGGCGTAAAATGTGTATAATTGCACAACAAACTACAATGCGTGAACGCGAGAAATACTCGACGAAGAAGTTGGAAGCGTCTTTTGGGACCAAATTCAGTAGTTCGAATCTTCTGTTCCAAGATTTGCACCGGATAAAATAGTTTGATTATGCACGGATAGTGACACTCGGACAATTCAAAGATCAAAATATCGCGAAAGAAATCTAAACTAATTTTAGTTTATCATTTTTAAAATGAATTCTCACATATTTTGTAATAGTTTTCGTAGTTTTTTTTTCAATGCTGAATATATTCAAATTTTGACATTTTACGTGACAAAATCTGCAATTATTATTGATTTTACTTGCCAATGATATTTTTTTCGATGGAATTAATGTTTTGAATTACAATTTAACGGAGCTGGAAATGTACTTGTCCCGAGACACTACCGAGTCTCTTAATATATGTGTGTAATCAGCGATGCGTAAAATGAATGTTAACGAAACTGCTCGTGATATTAACAAGAATATGTTGTATCGATTCAATTAGTCACCGTTGAAACATATTGTGGCTCCTGCTTTTGCAACATCGATATCCACCAACGGGTCAGAAGAGGCAGTGAAAATTTGTCAAAAAACGTTTTATCGCATCCGCGAATGCATTTTGCGTTGACAATTGGTCGTTTTATTCGGAGGATCAATAAAAACGATCGTTGAGTAAATCGAGAGAGCTCAACGAGCTCTCGATGTTAAAAGATATGGTTTGAGAAACGATGTATTTAAACTTTTGTTTATTGATACTTTTCTCAGGTAACTCATGGGTCGTGAGAGCAAGGCCACATATTTGGGAACCAGCGAGTAATTATTACTCGTGAAACAGCGAATTTTCGTAGACAAAAATATGATTCGGAAGATAACAAAGTTTGGGTTGATGAAAATTGGAAGAATCGATTGATTTATTCTTACAATTCTCATGTTTTTTTTTTTTTTTTTTTTAAGTATTTAATTATATAAACGTCAATCGCTTGAATTTTTCCACCTCGCAAGTATCACAGACTCGTTGAAAGCTTTTTTTTTTTTAAACGATTTCATTGTATCAGCAGTGAAAAAAGTTGGCATTCGATCGGCGTAATTCTCCGATCAAATGGCAAATTGTTAAAACACGTACAGCCTCTGGAAATTGTATATCGGTTTGACGTTTTAAGCGCGGCTGCCGTTCAGGATACGTGACAATTGGCAATTTTGATGTTGCCAATCGCACACGAGCGCACAAGTTTACAGACTTTCAATGTCATTTTAAAATGACGGCTCGCGGTCAACGCCGGAAACGAAATGTGTCGTCTCGACGTCCGCGGAGACAACGAAAATGAGAAAAAAAAAAAAAAAAAAAAAAAAAATCTCGAGTCCAGACACGTGCCTCCGCTTAATCGTTGTACCAACAGACGCGCGTATCAACTTTAACACGAATTATTATGTTACTGGAGAATTATTACGCAAACGAGATCGGAGCCGGTGCGAATGACGTAGCAACGAGTCGATGACTCGATTTATGTTGATTTTTCCACCGACAAACTCTTTCTTTTGCTGAATTATCGGCCATTATCGCTGTTTTTTTTCTTTCATTCTCTGAATCAGACTTGTTTAAACGTCTAATGAGATTTGTGTTTTTTCTCCTTTTATTCGAAAATTCAATTCTCGATTTTTTGTACAAACTCAGAAGGGGGACGTACACGTCGCACTTGCGAGTGCTGCTTCGCGCGTTTTTATCGAACGTCGAAAAACGCGATTCATCGCAATCTCGAAGAATTACGCTGTTGTAACTATTTACTATTCATACATAAAAAACGATTTGTAGAAATTCTTTCGTTTGTACTGTCAACGCGATAACCGCACGGATGCTTTGCACATTTGTAATCAAACATTTATTTTTTTCCATTTAAATACCGGCGCACTCTCCGGAGTTGAAAAAATTGATGGACAGTTTTTTTTCATGAAATTTGTGAGTTTGAAAAAAATTGATTGGTTTGTAAAAAACAATATTTTCCGCAAATCAATGTTCTATTCTTGGAAATGATCGATTTTTTCAAATGTTTTTTTTTATCGAAACGTTAATTATCGCGATTCCCATGGAATATAATTTTTGCTCAAAACCGCATGTGCAAAACACGACCGTCAGCAGTTTTACTAGTTCAATAATTACTTTGATAATTAATATATGCTGTGACTAAATAACGATCTCGAAATTTGCATCGTTGAAATGGAAAAAACATGAAGGCGTTTATGAATAATAAAAAAAGCATGTTTAACGCTTCCAATGCTGCAAACTTCGATATCGAATTAATAAATATAATTGTATTATGAAACTAATTAACATTATAAATTATTTACAAGTTTCTTTGCGAAGAGAATGTCGAAATAAATATGGAGAATCGAGAGAATTCAGGCCTTCGAGTTGTAGCTCGTTACAATAGAATCGACGTCCAACTGCGACAATATCTCGTCTTCCGTATCGTTATCGCTGTCCATTAAACTATCACCGAAACCTGTTAAATTCGAATTATTTTCTGCCTGAGAGCCTGCTTCATCAAGAGGAGCATCGAGTTGTTGGTCAGAAGTACAAGGTTCATCGACATTTTCACGAACTTCTGACCTCGGATCGTCGTTGCTTCTGAATTGCACGAGTCGCGATCTAAGCTTTTCTATTTTCTTAGGCTCCGGATCGATCGAAGATCCGCTTGGGTTTTTCTCGATACTTATCGCACTCGAGATCTGCTCGGTTACGAATTCGTTGGTGCCTCTCACGCTCGATGGATTAATCCCTTTAATCTCGTTCTTATCTACCACGTTCGATGAGAATATCGAAGAAGTTGTCGCTATTTGGGAATCATTAAGATCATCGATGTTGAAACTTGCCAAGTTATCATCATCGTCGCTTTCGAAGCCGTTCATATCTATGTCATCATCGTCTATTGAAAAATGTCGCGCCTTTTCTGTATCTCTGTCAATAAATTCGTCTTGGATTTGTCCCGCGGATGATTCGCTCGATTTCGAAGAATCTCCCCCATTTCCGAGGATCGATTCCATCCAGGGACTCGTTACGATTCTTGATTTTTCCGAATATACGGCAACGATATTTTTCACTGCGATCATTACGTGAAATTGAAGGGTGGGAAAAATTGGCGAGGTTTGAAAGCCCAGAACCCCCGCGTGACGAATGAGCATGACGACACCGGGCTCGAAAATGTTCGGATGTGCGAGAAGTATGTCAGGATGCATCGTCGCCTCGATAGAATCGCTCAAATCTTTTAATATGAGACGAGGATTTTGCCGGCTGTGATCGATCCTCGCGATCACGCCGGCTAGAAGCGACACTCTCGAGTTACTTTTCGCTGTTTTTTTAATCGTCGCGATATCGTGTCCACGAAGAAAACCGTTGGGCAAATCGTCGAGCATCGATCGCCAAGCGCCTGCGCTAAACAATTTTTCTGTGTTTTGAGAAAAATATTCCGAGATTCCTGAATCGTCCTCTTTCGGCGCCTCGATATTTCGCTCCTCCAAACAATTCAAATAATTTCCCGTCTCGAAATTAAAGTCCGGACAGTCCGGAAGAAGACCCGCCGGGCCTGGAAACTTTCTGACTAGGGGTAACCTGGGAACGGCCAATGAACGATCCTTCGGTAAATATGTCGTCGACGTTGTTTCCCCAAATTTACTTGGCGATTTGGACCCTTTGGGATAAGGCTTTTTGAACGATTCCAGTAGACTTTTTCTTCGGTTCTGCTCGCTCGAATCGTCGACTCGTGAGTTTTTCTCATTGTAGGATGATTTTGACGTTTGCGGATTCGATTTTGTTGCCGATGAGGCGTTCCAAGTAGTTCGCTCTGATTTTCCTGGAGATTTGGATACTTTGGGATAAGGCTTTTTGAACAATTCCAGCAGAGTTTCTCTTCGTTTCTGCTCTTCGTCGACCCGTGAATTTCTCTCGTTGAAAGACGATATCGGCGTCAGTGGATTCGATTTCGTTGAACCTTTTTCTATGGGATTATCGTCTTGAGTCGTAGAACCCTTTCTCAGGATTTCCAGAGCCAAAGTCTTTCTCGATTTTTCAACATTTTCGTTAGATCCGCTTTTGCCCAAAACGTGTGAGTTTTTTTCTGTATTTTTAGCGGCGTTGGTAACATTCCAATTATTTTCCTTGCTCAACGATTCACCTTTTCTCAAATCGTTATGCGTAACGATTTTTTTCTGCAAAATATTACTACTCTCGCTTCTCTCTGCAACCGGCTCGATAGACTTTGATGAGAATCTCGCAAAGTCCGGCTCTTCGTCGGAGCTCGAGTCAGTGGGGTAATCGCTCTCTATAATTTTTCTACGCTTGGGAGAATTGCTCTCCGATTCTGTTTTTTGGGAGTAATACTCATCTTCCTTGCGACCGATGTCATTGAGAAAGTCCTGCAATACGAAACAAATTATTCAACTCGTTACGATTTATTCGGTTCGAGTATAACCTGAAGAAATAAAGTTTCTAATAAATTGACTCAAATATTTATGAATATAGTACTTGGAAAGAAAAAAATAATTCTACGATGGATGTTAAAAGAGAGGAGAGACAGGTAAATCAATTTTTGATCAATAGAGAGTCAATTAACGAAAAAGCTGCGGTAACGAACTTATGAACGTTTGATGAACCCTTGACAGGTCGGTATTGACAAATTATAGTTGAATAAAACATTTATTTGTTGGAAGAGATGGCATAAAAAAAGGAATCGAAGCACTGTTCGTGATAACAACGAAAACAGCAAGGTTCGTAGCTGAGCAAAATTGAAACGTATATTTTACTCATTACCGAATTGATTTATTTTGCGAATAGATCGCTATTTTCTGGTGATTCGTAGAAAATTGTAATTCGAATAAACATAACCTCAGCGAAGCACGAAATGTGCAGAACTTATTGTTCATACGTGAAAATAAATATTAACATTTGTTAGTGGCTCGTCACTCACCTCGTCGAGATCGAAATCTTCGCTGTCAAACATTTTTTTGGGATCGTGACATATCTCTCCTGTTTGCTATTTTTTCTCCTTGCCAAATTGTCGAATGCTGCGCAATTTTTTTGCATCCGAACGTGTTGATAATTCTATGGAAAAATGTAAACAATGAAGAATCAGAAGAATTGCACACGACGACACGAGGCTGTAGCTTTTGACACGAACCAACACGATCGTTTCAACTTTTGTATTGATAGAAAACCGAGTTGCGATTGGCCAACGATCACCGGACAAAAGAATTTCTAACCAATCACGATTTTTATTGATCCTTGCTCGAAAGCTTACTTGATTCGACGTCGCTGATTGGTTATAATTTAGCAATGGATTATCCATTATCCGTTCGAAAAACAATATAAAACTTCCCACGCACCTAATTTATAGTAATAAAAATACAAGTTCAATGAGTTAACACCGTCTTTAGATGGTTCATTGATTTTCTATCAATTATTCGTTTGGTTTTTTTTGCTTCCAACGATGTCCAATTCGTCGCGCGGTAATATGACGGGAATGGTACGGAAACTCCTCGGCAGATCGAGGCACCGTCGATTTTAGTCTGCTCGGAAAGAGGGGAATGTATATATAGGTGCAATGAGAACAGCTAAGAAGGAAGAAGAGCGATCGGTGGAATAAGGGGAGAAAGGAAGGAAAAGCGGAAAAATAGACTAAAGAAAAAGTAGATAATTTTTTTGCTTCAAAGTTGCGAAAAATTTCGCGAGTGATGGTGAAATCGTGGCTTGTGTTAGATTAAACTCAGGGTGAGTATTGAGATTGTTCTTATTGTGTTAATCTCGTGTATGTGTTGAGTGTGATATTTGTATCGTTGCGTTATATATATTTCGTCTAATATATTCGTCGCTCGTGTGTTTGTGTCCATTAGTTCGCTAACGAGTGAGACAGGTATCTATTGTTGATGCGAAACCGGTGGCCAATTCTGGAAGCACTTGTAGACTTTAAGCTCGTTGAGCAAAATGAATACGTTGTTCGTTTACAAATTGAAAATACAATCTCGTTTGTTTATTCAAACGATTTGTTATCTTTTAAACTTTCATGATATTCTTTTCATTGCTTTTCTTCCTCTTTAAAATATGTTCGAGCACGTCTTTTTGAATCACCTGTAGTTTTCATAACCTCGAGCACATCGTTGTTCACGCTGCTTTCCTTATACTGTCTTTTTAGACGTCAACCGAGCGATGATTCCTGTTTATAACGAGATCCTATCATCAAATTTAGTTATTCGCATATATTTTTTTAAATCTGAGAACGAGAAAACGGAGAAACGTAACGGCGTTCGATTTTCTCGATCGTTTTTTTTTTATTCTCAAGCCACTTTTAATCGTAGATCGTAAGCAAACTTGGTTAACGAATGTATCGGTATAAGACCTGTAAACTCGTTAAAACCAAATCACCTATGAGGTCACCTACTCTTCACGGTTGTTAAATTTATGTTGATAAGAACTTTTCTCTCTCTCTCTCTCTCTCTCTCCGCAAATAATACTCCACCGGTCGGACTATTCTTGCTATCTAAATTCTATGCCGTATGGCTAAAGCTGCTAAAACATAGTGCATCATTTTTTTTTCCCAGTTACTCTTTGCTAAAGTTTAATAGTTGATCGATCATCCTGACAAATATCTATTTCATTTTCTTCAAACCTCTTTGCTGAATTTTCATCCCAGTCCCATTCTCTAGCTAATGCAACAGAACTTATTTTTGAGGAAATTTTTAACGTCCTAGAATAAGGAGCTCTCTGGTGGATAAAACTTTTTTAATAAACAGTAATTTTTATGTTTTTCGCTCTAATTTGAAATTTCATTGTAGAAAGGAAGTTTTATATCTGTGAGATATACAAATCAATGGATAATGGGAGGAAAAAATATTTCATACGCAAACTTTGAAATGTTGTATGAAAAAGATGTAAGTAGTATCGAAAAATTCATTGAAAAGTAGCGCCGTGCCATATAGAAATAGCGTCGAGCGAATGGAATGAATTTGAAACTCGTCAAGTTATTAGTGCAATGTAAATTTTCTGAAAAAAAAAAAAGCAGCATGGAAATTTGGATAAATATTTATTTCTACACCGGGTATTTACAAGTTGCATGCGATGAAATTAAATTTCATTCGACCCGAGATAAGGCTTGAAAGTCTAAAAATATTTTATTCAGTTTGAACAAAGTGTTTACTATTTCGAGGTACGGGCTAAGCGATAACCTGCAATTTCATTGAACTCTTTAACGCATAAACTAATTGACTTGCAAAATGGACTCGTGAGAGAATAAATTTGAAGTTTCACACGATTTTCTAACGGAATACTTTTTAGCATATTTGATAAAAAATTAATTTACTATAAAAATGAAGAGATAAATATTCGTGCCCGATTGAATTTTGTCACCGAAAATAATTCGTAAAATATTAGAATCGGAGAGAGAAAATCTTGAAAAATTTCATTTTGCCAAATAATTCTGGCAGAAGAAAAAAACTAAAAATTATCTAAAATCTGTACATTTTCGTTGAATCAAACTAAACAATTGATTTCGATTCCAAATGAAAAAAACTTAAATTGTTGATTCAATAGAAATTGATGTTATTGGAAGATTTTTGTTCATTGAACCGTGCGCGGTTCTTGGTCAGAATGAACGCGCAGTTTGATCGAAAATTACTATTTTCGTTCAATGGTTCATGAAATTATGATGATGATATATTTCATTGGATACTCCGGAATAAGAGATTTTGTTGTTCCAATAAATATTATTTTCTCAGTATGGACAATGAAATCTCAGTCTATCGATGTCGCGTGCACACAAACCGGAAGAGAATAGCTTATATTTTCTTTGTCCTTGAGACTGCGGATGGTCATAGTTCTCTGGAGCGTTATCGATCTTTGCGATTGGCTCGCGCGCGCGGAGCTTCAATTCGAGAGACACACGACACACCGTCTACCAGCCGATAGAGATGCCTTATCTCACCAATTGAATGGAGTTTGTGATTTAGGGATAACCCGAGGTCCATGAACCATTGTTCTCGCTCGGAGCCATTGGATTCTCGCTCGTTCGAACAAAAACGAGAAGATTCGTTTCGAAATATCAATGAAAAATTCGTCCGCGTAAAAATCGATTCGGCGTGGCCTTGGACCACTCTTCATTCCTTATTCTCATTTATTCACTTGTTTCTCGTGCATTTTCTCGATCAACTCGGAACGATCAACAATATCTCTTTCCAGGACACAAATAAATATCAAAAAATCGAAATTTTATCATTTTTCTTCTCTCAGCTCGATCCCAAAATCGGCGAGTTCCTTTCTGCGTTCAGACGATCGGCACAAGTCGCAGTTAATCCGAGCCAAAATTCTACAATCTAATTCACAAGCTTCTCCGCATGCATCTCTCCTATCAACGATTCCGAGATTTCGCGGTTCGCCTCTCATGCGGGAGCGCGAACACATTCCAAAAGTCCATTTCGCGATACGATTGGCGCTCCTACGTCACAAACACGAAACACCCCGCTCGCACCCCCCTACGAAAATCTCTCTTCGCTTTGTGGCGATTCTCATACCCCCCCACCGGGCATCCCGACCTGTATTGATTGCTCTACCGCACTACTGCCCTACTTTTATAGTCAACCCCCTGACGGAACCGAGTCCCGCTATTTTCCCCTGCCTCGAGGGAGCCGCCGCCGCCGCCGCCGCTGCCAACCATTCTCCCAACCCTGCCTGGAATCAGACCTCTCCGGCCTTTTAAAAACAAGATTACTTTACCGACTGAGAATTTCACGTCCGAAAACCTTTGTTATACGATATTTTTTCTCGGATCATCCGGCGAAATGAAAAAAAAAAAGTAAAATTTCATCAGTTTTCGTCGGAATTGCGACCACGATCGAAATCTGCCGATGAAAGGTCGAATTTTGGATGAACTTTTGAGCGGAACGATTCGATCGGTAAAAGCAATGAAAAGATAAAGAATATAGAGAAACAAAAATTTTCTTCTCTTTTCGAATAATCGAGACTCGTTTCGATATGAGTTTGGGAATAAAAACTGGGACGGAACGACTCTTTTAGATAAATATTTTTTCACACTTATTGATGCAGCTGGGAGATTGTAGGATAATTTATGGGTGCCAGGCGTAGAACGCGTAGCTGAGAACACTGCATGAAATTATAATATATTTCAGTTTTTTTTACTGATAAAATTGATGTATATTCAAAATCTACATTACATTAAATTGCTACAATGTCCCATTTTACAAATGTTTCATTTGAATAATGCTTCGTATAACGGTAAGCACTTTTTTCTCACGAATCGAGGCTAGTCGAAGCATGATTACACTCTCTTAACGAGGAACACATCGGACAAAAAAAAAACGTTTTTTTCAAATTTCTTTGCAGAAAAAGATTTCGAAAAGTTTCTCAGTAAAATGATGAATCGAAACATTTGTTGAATATATTATGGAAATTTTAACGATAACGTCGCTTCTATCAGAAACAAGTCAGCAAACATTATTTTCTGATCGAGGATTCGCTCGAACCTAAATGTTTTCATATATTCTTCAAATAGACAAAAGTGAATTCTTGATATTGTGTAAAATACAAAAAAAAAAAAAAAAATTCGTCGCATCCCAATGAGTTCCAATGAATCTGAATAGAATAAATATTTCATGGACTCGCTATTCTGCAAAAGAGAGACAAAAAAAAACCCATGAGAATTGCGACCTCGAGCTTGTGAATTCCATTGATCGATTGCGGTATCATACGAGAGATTTGACTCCACAACGATTTGTCCAAACGCTCTCGAAGAATGTCCAGCGCACAATTTCGAAATTTTTTCAATACTCCGGACGACCAGCTCAATAGAATCTGATCGAAAAGCAAAAATTTCCGTTGACCAGAGGTATACAGAGATATTCTAAAGCAAACAAGAAAATTGACATTTGTTTGCGGTAAAATAATGGGACGCGAGAAAGGAAAGAAGGAAAATGAGAAGCCGAGAATCGTGGCAGATGGCGTGATCAAGGGTAATTTCTGTCTGACTTATAGCTCAGTAGTTCACTCGTCCCTGGCTCTCACAAAGAGATGGACTGTTTCGTTGCTGCGTTGTATATCCGCTCGGCGGTGTCTCGACGACGTCGTTATTCCTCGCTCGCTACTACTCCATCCGTAATCACTGATGCAGTGACGCGAGTCGGTACATAGTCAGACTCGAGGGGTAAACGAGTATTAGAGAGAGAGAGAGAGAGAAGAGCAAAGGCGCAGGATTAGCAGCCGCTTGGCTCTGAGGTTGAGAGCGAGGGAGCAAAAGTGCCAAGGGAAAGAGGGCTGCTCGAGTGATGCGACTGTTTCCCCTTCCCGCTCCTCTCGTTTATCGGCCACTTCGCCCACGTGCAGGAGCTCCGGGAGTCGCGAAAGCTCTTTAATCGTAACGAGCCATACGCTGCCTCGAAACCCTCTTTCCTCATCGACGCCTCCTCACACAATCCTTTTGTAATCGCTTTTATCTACATATTTCGTAAGTTCATCAAAAAAACAACTGGTCGAATCGATGCGTCGGTTGATTGTTCCTCATGAAATTTCGTACCTTCGATCTTTTCATACGTAGATAACGGGAGAAACTTCGTTTCGCCATAGCACTTTAATAATTCATGCAATTTATTATAGATTGAGTAGTTTCGATGAAAAGCCTTCACGGTTAACGAAATTGTCAAATGATCGAACATTATTATCGATCCGTATGATGAATATTCAGAAACGGCACGGAAATCAACGCTTTTGTACAGTTTTTTAGTTGAATTATTGACAAGATAATCGATTCGAGTTTTTTCGGGGGTAGGGGGGGGGGGGGGGTCGAAACTTGATTTTCGATTGGTTGTTGCTGAGTCGACGAAAGAGTGTAGAGCGCGATAAACGATTGAGAAATATTATCTCGTTAGAGAAACGCTCGAGAAGCACGGGTGAAAAAAAAAACGTGAAAATAAAATTAGACGGGAAAGGGTTCGTGTATATTACGTTCCAACAAGGGTCAAAATCGTTCGAGCATTATCTTGCTTACGCAAGAATGCTTCTTCTCGTGCCACCACCTGACGGATTATTGGCGAAAAGCCGAAATCTTTTAGAGAGCGAATTTACGTCACGAATTTCGCGTAATTGGCATTGAAATTAAGCTCATCAGGGTTTGAGGATTTTGGTACAGAATTGTTGAACAAGGACGAAGAAGAGGAAATGCGAAATGATAACGCTTTACGATCGATGCTGGTTTTTTATTATCAAAATATTGTACCTCGTTACACTCGTTCGGATATAACGAGATATAATACAGAAATATATTTTTGGAGCTTTTTCTCAATCAATCCCGAATTCGGCGTCGGGAAACTGCACGCAAGTTTGGAAACCTCTGCTTCAAATTGATGGAAACAGAGATGTAAATATATATATTTTTTTTTTTTCCTCCGAACAAACTTTATACTTTCGTGTGAGAAAGTCATTACCATATATATTACGTTTAAATTTCGCATTTTCAGTTTATACGGTTCAGGAAACATTTTGTTCGGACGGACGAATAAATTGCTGAATGGATTCGATGAGACTCTCTCGGTGAAGAATATATCTCTGGAACACTGACAAACGAAATTCGAAAGTATCGCGCGAGGAAGGCGTTGAATAACGCGTCGATTGATCTCTAAATCGAGACGAATCAGTTGTTACGTATACGAAATTTGAATAGCTTCGGACGTTTTCTCTAATATCGCAATCGGTTTTAGCTGAAAAAAAAAAAAAAAACACAAAAGTTTCGTCATTAAAAAGATTCGAATATTATAGCGGTGAAATGGCGTCGCGCAGCACTTAAAAGTTCTACCGAAAGTCGAATGGGATTGCCTGCCACGTTTGCAAAGTGGCAAAATAGTCAAAAAAAAAAAGAAAAAAGAATTTGTTGGGGAAGAACCGAAAAGGGCTACCCTTGCTTTGAAACTTTGAATCGATCGAACTTGAGAAACGTCTCAAGTTTGAAGAGGCACAGCTTTGACCTCGTTTTACCGTCGAGCACGCTACTTTCTGGTGAACGTTTTCGTGAACGATTTAACGATGACTCAGAACGTGAATTCGATGAAACGGCGCACGAGGTGCATCGATCAACTTGTAAAATTTCGCGTCCCTAACGACCCAGCACCCACGCGGGTATATAAACATAAAAAAAAAAAGAGAAATCGTAGGTAGCAGGAGCGAAGCCTGAATCGTCGATACACGCGAGAGAAAACGCGGCGAGGAAAAAGTGGCGGGACGACGGAAAGAGATAAAATGGAAAAAGCGTGGGTGGTCACGTAATTCGTTACGCGGTATCGCCACGAGCCCTACGTCTAATCTCTTTCGGGGGAATCCCCTACCAGTCGCATGCCTCGTTTTTCCCCATTCCACTCTCTTTCTACTCTCCTCGGTCTTTAGTTCTCCAATTCTATTCTCGAAGGTCATCCGAAAGACCGCCTTGAGGTGAAGGTCACGTTCCAAGCAAATCTCGACCTTCTCCGGGAGTCTTATTTCATTAGACAAAACGGTTTCTCGTGCATTCCGGCGTCTCTCTCCCGATCATTTAAATTTCATCAATTTACCAGCACATTCTTCTCCGGAGTATTTTCTTTGACGTTTCCTCGTAGTTAGCATCGTACTTATTTCTTCTTTACTTACGGAATTAAATGGTATCGACAGATACAATTTCTAGGGGGTTATAGTATATAGGCGAGAACAAAGATGCGGCGTAACGCAGAAACGGAAAGGGCGAGAACGGATGGCGTATCCGATGTCGCTAAAAGCTTTTCTCGATTTAACCACCCCGCAGGACCGAATCGTTGCGAAATCAAGGCCACCAACATTATTTTTAATTCCTTGCTGCGTGCACTCTCCTTAACAAAGTGCATGTTTCTCATCATTTTACCCCTCCGGCAGCACTCGGAAATAACGAGAATCAGAAATAGTTTTATCCTTCGAATACCGAAAGTTGGACAGTACTCTGGATTTCTGTATTATCGGATGATCGCTTTATCCGCATCAATTTAATATTCGGAATGACGGACCCTTGACTATTGTGGACGATGACGAATTCATCAAATCCTCGTTAGTATATACAAAAACAGACCACCCGCTGAGTACAACCTGACCCAGAGTATTATGCTCAAAGGTATTGCGCGTGTGCTCTTTTATAAAGAGTGAGTCATGTGCAGAGTGGTGGTGGTGGAGAGGCCGAGGGTGAATTGCAGCACCGCCCAGCTATTGGCGCCCTCGAATCACCCTCCTTCGTGAACTATGGAGTTCACTCTCTCTCTCCTTCTCTCTCACCGGCCAAGTCCCTGAACATGAAAACAACGTTGACATTTGCTGCTCGCAGGGAACCTTTGACTTGACTCGTATGCTGATGATGAATCTGAGCGAAATGAGCGAATAGTCTGAGGCGATGAGAGAAGAATGATTAAGACGTCTCTTCCATTTAGATTTCTCACTCGGAGTATAGCGCAGATTGTTGACACGATATCATAAACTTTCACGAAAGAAAAGTAATTATGGAGCTGTGTAACTGCGTAAATAGTTTTCTTCGTATACCGATAGCGAAGAAACCTTTAACGAGAGTGATTTTCTACATATTCGGTAAAGAACCGAACGAGCTGATTTTACAATATATTTTTTTCACCGTTTTTCCATTACGACGAAGCATTTGGAAATTGAGGGTTTTTATCTGCATCACCTTTACCTCAACGGAGTGATTTTTTTCAGGGAGATATGACTCACAGATGTGATGAAAAGAAACAAAAAAATAGAACGAGTACGACATAGTTGCATGAGTTTTTTTTCCCTCGGTAACGTTACAACGGATGCATCATCGCGGGAGGTCAACGACAGTAAGTCGTTGGTGGTAAAGTCACAGAGATTTGAATATTTCAATAGCGATAGAGTAAATGTGAGAGAAGCAGGAAGAAAAAAGAAGGTCGATTATAATGGCCAAAAAGTGATACGTTATCTGTAATTTTCTTCGGTCGAAGTATATCGCCGGAGTTTAAAGTCTCTTTCGTTCTTGTAAAATGTATGATATCAACTTTACGTATACGACGCACGAGTAGCTTTTGTATGTAAAACTTGCGAGGGAAGATCGTGCTACTACAAAATGCCATTGTCCCTTCGACTCTACACTCGCTAAAGCTTTGACTAATTCGATATTCAATATCCCTTGAATAATCCAAACGAATGTTGCGACTATAAAGATCGAGAAACGCTTCGCTCTCTTTTATTGATGTTTTTTTTTGTCTTTATAACCAAGTGTCGGATGTTGCGTCGAACCTACCATCACTTTATCGGTGTGACAGTCCCAGCTGTTGATTAATAATTCGACGCATCGAGTTTTTGTTTACGACGACCACAACTCCGTAGCCATTTCGACTTCTCGATACATCTACCATTTTAACACCTTTTTTTCTTCAACATGGATTTTGGAGCAATTCCATGTTTAAAATCGTATGCGCGATTCTCCGAAAGATGCTGATGCATTGAATTGTAAAAATACAACGATATTTCTTTAGTTTCGTCGTACGAGTTTATGATGATTATTCAAACACTTGGAATATTGAACTCGTGTTGATTCGTATGGAACATTGAACGCCGCCGAGGTCGGATTTTAGAGACAAAGCTTCTGCAGATCCTACATCGATAAAATGAAAAAAAAAAAAAAAACAAAACAAAAAGCTCGCTCGCGAAGAAAATGAAAATACGACGACCGATAGGAAACGAGTCCGTGAGAGCAGGTGTACGCGAGGAAATGAAGATATTTTTTTGAAATCCGGAGACAAATTTTTTTAAGATATTTGAAAGGAAACAAGTGTGTGAAAAGTGACGTAAAAATGATTTTTCATGTCTGAGGTTTGGATCATCGGTTCGGATCGGTTGTCGTCGTTTTCATAATGTTGTAGCGCCCACGTTATTTTGGGTGCTCTTCTAGCTGTGGTTATCTTGGCTGAGGCCTGAGGTAAAGCAAATAAGAGGAGAGAGAGAGAGAGAGAGAGATGCATTCGTTGTGTATGTTCTTTCATTGATACTGGCCTCAGAATTTGTCTTGACGTAGATCTGGACGAGTGCCAAGAAATATAGATATAGCGAAGTAAGAAAGGTCTACTATAGAGATGATGCGGTATAACTACGCGACGCCACGGGCTCAAAAGCTTTGAACGAAACTACGCGTTGATCGCGTATTCTAGTAGCCGTGACTGCGAAAAATACTTGCGAGGATGAACTTAAGCATCGTCGCTTAGGACGCGTGCCATATATTCCGCTCGGTCGCACCGAAATTTATACCCCGATGCAGTTCTCTCTCTCTCTCTCTCGTGCACACGCTTGCTGGGACGATGGTTATTGTGTATTGATCGAGTATATAGAATCGCGCACCGACAACCGACTGACCGACCAACCGATTAATTAAGCTCCTCCAACTCTGTACCATCCACATACGGAATTCAACGTTCATCTTTCTGCCTCTCTCTCTCTCTCTCTCTCTCTCTGTATGGCGCGATAACAATCGTTGGATTTCCCGCGCGAGTTTCACCCTTTCACCCTCCTTCCGCTCCATCTCCGTTCCTCCGCATTTGATGATATACCCCCCGACCGAGCGGGGGTGAATCGTGAAACGTGATTGCAAACCTCTACGTGCTGAATTGCACTAAGCCGGCGGAACCAACCCGCCTGACCTCACCAACAACGTTCATCACGGCAACGTTTTCAACTGTAAACCACACATAACACTGCAACGGTTATATCGATCCGAGACAGTGACTGCTCAACGACGGGGGAAATTCTCTTGCCCACGGTCGAGTTCAATGCGACACTTTAATACCGATTACCTCCGAGGACTGTGCTTTGTTGGCACATTCGGCGAAACGCGCATCATTCGAAGGACCGAGAAATCCCTTCGTGCTCTACTTTAAGCCGATTTAACATGGGAGTAACGCGCCGCCTTCTCCGTTGGACAAACATTAATTTATAGATTCTTCAACGACTCCTAAGTGGCTGGAAATATTTTTTCAAAACTTGACAACGATCGATGGCATTTATCAAATTCATGCGGAAGAGGAAGAGATCACGTGATAAAAAAAACAGGATGGTCCTACCTTCGAGCAGTGCGGTTCATTCGTAGAAATCGCATCAAGAAGTATCTTGTTTCGAGCTTGAGTTTTTTAAGGGAATATATTTTTAAACTGGGCTTTTCCCAGAGGTTTTTCTCCATCTCTAAGACGAATTTATGGGAGTCCGAAGCTCGGATGATGCGTAAAATATTTTCTGTCAGTTCGGCCGTAAACATGCCAACGTTTTATTACGATGTTGCGATAGGAATTCGATTCGAAGTGTCTTCCGCAGTTGACTCGTTCAACGTGATATATTCGACGATTTTTTAAGCTACGGAAAAATCGTTCCGGAGGTTTTCCGTACGCGTCTGCATTTGAAAGGTGAAGATTCTAATATCATAAACTCGTCGATTCGATTTCTCCTCGGTGCACTTTCGTTTGATGCAAATTGATGAACTTTCGGGTTATTTTAGCCTGATATTTCACACTTTACCGATCTAATCATCGCGCCTCAGGCTCTGATTCGCGAAATATATTTAATCGTCACGATATCGTAACGGTCTAACAAACCTCGGTGTTGGATATTAACTCAGAACCGTTTTTACGATTGAGTCCGAAAACTCTCGCGTTATCTCGTATGTCACGCAATTTTTGTGGGCGTAGATAATAAAAAGCTAAAAAATTTGCTGGCTCGCGTGTAGTCAAACGATCCGCGGATTTCCAACTTTAGATTTCCAGGCCGAATATCACAGTTTGACAACTGTAATAACCAAGGAAAATGTTTTCTGACATGAGCAAAGCGGTGTATCGGGCGATCGAATGTTTAGACTAAATATCAAAGTATTTTATCAGGACGCGTATGATCGTTGCTGCTCGTTTGATCTTCGATGCTTTGACACGAGAAAATGTCGAGTTCTCGTGTTTTCGTGCTGTTGGATCAATCGATCGAATAATTTGTGTGAATCTTTAAATAAACTAGAAAAACTCGTTTAGTCGTTGAGGTCTGAACAAAAATCAAATCGAATCTTCGGATCATACACAATATCAACGTCAGTAGGTCGCTTTTCATCGGTCAAGAGTTGCTCGATGCATTAAGATGTAGGGGATTGTGGAAGGCTCGGGACGACGGAGGCTATGTGTGCGGCATCAGGAAAACAGTGAGACCGAATAGGAGCGGATGCACTGTGCTCCGGTGGCACCTACCGCCGGGTATTGATCTGGCCATGGACCCTCTACATCTCCTTCTCTCGCTCTCTATCGCTCCCTCTTTCGCATGTATATATAAACACACGCATACACACGTACGCATTCCATCTGTTCTTCGTTCAAGCGTTGCCCTTTCGGCTAACTCGGAATTTCAGCAGCGTACAGGTTATGAAATAACAGCGTTTCTGCGGGGGCGAATTCTTCGAGGATCTCTGATGCTGGAATTATTGAATTACGTTCCAATGAATTTTACTCAATTTCCTGGATGACGTTCGTCACCGTTTAACGGTGATCGAAGATAATATTATCGTTTATTTGCATTTCTACGTGTTTAACGCGCGAAGCAACGATTTCTGTATGTACTTTATTTGAAAACGTATATACGATCGATGTCGGGCCTGTTGCGAGTTACGAAACTACCGCCGGGGAGTCTTTAATCATACGAGAAAGACAGATTGAAGAATCCATGAGGAAGTTCAAGAGACACACAGCGCGCGAGGCGCGTATCGGTGCCGATAGACGAAGCGGACGCGGACGAACGTGTGCGGCGTCGCGAAAATATTTTCATTATAAATAGCGCTCGACCGCTTGCCTGTTTATTTTTATGAAGCTTGTATATGTCAGTTTAAAACTATGTATGCGTCGATATGCCACGGTTAGTAAGGT
Organism: Campoplex capitator; assembly: GCA_037576405.1. Lineage (NCBI taxonomy): Eukaryota > Metazoa > Arthropoda > Insecta > Hymenoptera > Ichneumonidae > Campoplex > Campoplex capitator. The sequence goes on along the minus strand of JARBWI010000002.1, from coordinate 18,759,075 downwards.
TCGCTCGTTAGCCAATCGCGCGTCGCGCACGAAAAAGTTTGGTCGACTCATCGGATTAGGACAACCGGCGCCGCGGATCGTCGATAATACCGAGCGATCCGATCCCAAGTAAATGGAAATTGGACGATTCGTGACATTTTTCGAAGGTCACTCGTCTCGATCGTGTCGCTCGCGAACACAAATCGATCATCAATTTTCATCCATCAGACGCGGATGCGAGATCGTTCTTTTCAATTCAAATAAATATCGAATTAAACTTTCATCAATCATTTTTCTTCATCGACGCGAGCAGGAAAAGCAACGCTGTTCCTGCTCTCGGGCGGATCTTTCGGTATTTCCATCGAATAAAATCGACTATCTTCGGCCAAGGATTCCTGGCCGACGTTTATTCTCTGACCTATTTGTCAATTTATAGGTCACCCGGAGTTCGACAACCCTCGTATAGCAAGTTCCTTACCTATCGAATATCGGGTGTCCCGATTCGCTCTTCACTATTCTCAGTTCATCGTTGACGATATACTCGAACGAATATTTGCGTAGGTTAATCGAATCGATAGAGAAAAACAGAAATTAGAATCCGCGAGAATCATTCTACCGACACACTGCATTATGCATTGGATACTTTGTATCACATCGTTGATGCCAAAACCGAAAAATCGATTGGAAGATCTTTCTGTAAACTCGTACGACTTTTTTTTACAACCTACTCATTCTCGTGTCAAACGAATCCCGTTATGAGACGAGCAAAAAAAAAAACGGACGAAAAAAATGTATCTTTTGACCTACATTCTCGTGGTCGTATTGTGTAAAGTTAGAGAAAAAAAATAACACACACACACATGACTAGGCTACAGATCCCATAAATTCGATTTGAAAAATTGGGTCTTAGTTTGTCGGAGAAACAGAAATCGAGTCAATTGAAATAAAAGCGGATTTTTCGTTGAATCGATCACTCGGTTCGCATTGTGCAAATTAATGCCTTAATTTAATTCACTGTACAATCGACGAGTTCGATCAATAATGTAGATTGAACAACGCTGATTGAAACTCAACATTTTCAACACATACGAGAATTTATCAAAATTGAGTTTATCTTCTCGCAAATATCCGTCGGTAATCCCAAAAATAGTAATTTTGCAAAAAATAAAAATCGTTATTCGTCACGTGTCGCTTGTCATTATTCCCTTGATATATGAAAATAATGCTTCGTTTCGCCAACAGGCAGCGAAAGCGGTTTTATTCGCTAAACATTTGATGATTATCGCTCACTCGCGTAAATTATTGATTTCCCCAAGGCCAAATGAACCAATTTCAGTTGAATGGCTTCGGTTTTTTGGCACGTGTTTCATCCATTATACCATTTCATCGCACTCTTTCATTCACACTTTTTTAGTTATATAGCGAAATTATAGAATTTAGGGAACGTCACAAAGTTGATTTTTTCAATGTCAAAATCAACTTTGAAAAATATTCTCAACTCAATTATTTCAAAATAAGTGTAAAAACAGAAAAAAAAGTACTCGATGTTGAATAAATGAATTTTCTTTTTCAAATACAAAATCGTTTTTGTTAAAAGGATATCATCGTTTTTCAAATTCTTCACAAAAATGTAAATTAGATTCTGAATATCTTGTTCATTTTCAATAGCATAACGTTTAAGGTTCGTATTCGAAGTACACGCGACACAAGTGCATCCGATTACTGACCGCTAAGTACAACCAATACGATAATAAAGCAGAATACATTCTCGGTATACAACACGTGTGCATTTGCGGCTTTTTGTTCCTTCCGTACTGACCATTGCTTCTCTCTAACTCATTGAAATCGTAATCTATACGTAACGGTTCTATTAACATTGAAACAAAATTTAGCATCCCATTTTCGTCAAGATAGCGCGTTGTTTTTTCTACTGTCTTTATTTTTCTTCAATTATTTCCAACGTTTATTTTTTTAAATATTCCAGGTCAGGTCTCAGCGCTTCGAAAAATTCTCTTTAAAATACTCTAATTATATAGCGTAAACGGTTTGCCCGAACGAGATTAACACGAGGGTGAAACCCTCGGCAGAATGCGTTCGAGTCAATAACTCGCCTCGTTGTTCATGTCTGCTTCGTTGCAAAGCGCGCATCTATTTTTTTTTCTAAACAAATAACTCAATTGTTTCATTCATTTAGTTGAATTTTGGGCGACGGAGGGCTAACTTTGGGCAGATTTTATGTCCGTTCGGATGCAGAAAGAGCGAGATCCGTAACTGTGATAACGACAAAGTCGCTTGGCAGTTCGTGTCTGTCCAGGGAGAGTAGGTCGTTTCCATGGTGACTAGGGTGCATCGGACCCCCCAGCGGAGACATGGCGGGTAACGTTAAATTGTACCAACCCTCTCTCCCTCCCTCGGCTTCTCGCTCTCCTCCTGCTCTCCGGCTCATCTGCTCTTTTGCACTTACCACTATGATGCAGCTTGTCCTGTTTGCTTGGAAAACCAACTTTTCGACGACATTCACCCACTGACGGTTTACTCGTGCGGTAACCGCCACAAATGAGAAGCAGAGAAAGTATAAGTTTCTCCAGTACTATGACGTTTACTCAGTTTCTAATTAATTTCCTTCAGCCACCCCACGAAACTCGGACTGGTGAGCTCTCCGTTCTATAACAGAAACTTTCGATGTACACTGCCAGCGGCGGCCAAATGACACGCTGCCGCCAAAATTTCGATGAATTATCAATGTCCTTTATTTCCTTACCTTCAGTTATGATGGAAAGATTGTTGGATCATTCGTTTACCTATTTTGTGGAGATGTGCGTATGAAGGGTCTAGAGAGAGCGACACAGCTTTTATCGATCTATCCTGCACACTGCTTATTCGCAATAAAAATCGTCAGAATAGTTATAATTTATTTTTATTCTATGCAGTAACCTAAGCAGAGAGTTAAAATACAATGGTTTTCCATTTCTCCTTAAAAATTAGATCATTTTATCGCCATTTCGAAACACACGAAGCAAAAATGTTATTTTTCGACGGATAAACATTTCTTGGGATTGAAAAAGAAACTCTATTTCAATCGGAGTCTGAATCGAGCCCGTTCTGTATATATTCCGTACGTCTTTTCATCTGTTTGCATTGGGCGCGTTTCGGTGTTTACTATGACCTACACCTTCGTTTTTCAATATCGCGGATAATTCAATCGCGTGCTGCTGCTGCTGCTGCTGCAAGCGTATCGCCAACTTCGTCTTTCCGATCAATTTAAATTTCTCGAGCTAAAATACACATTTTGCCTTCTCTTCAATATTTCAAAGCTTCCGAACTCTTTCAAGTATCCAATAATAATTGGATGTTCACAGAAAAAAAGAAAAAAAAAAAACAGGTGCGCAGCATCGCATTCGCACAGCCGACATTGATTCTTATACGCATATATCTGAAAAGCTCGGGTTTCATCTGATTCTTATTCCGCTCGAACTATATTGAAATTAATGAAATTGAAGCTCGAACGTTGGAACTACGCAAGAATAATTTGTCATTGACAGATTTCCTCATTTTTAACATCATCGTCCCAATATTTTTCGTAACCTCAGTTTTTGGATGAGAAAAAATCACCCGCGGATACTGTGCAGCGAACAAACGTCGAATTCCTCGACAAAAAAAGAAATAGCTTCGAATCTTAAATCGAAGAGAATTGAATGAATCATCGAATCACCAAGGACGAGCTTGTCACACGCGATCTTGCATAAAAGGTTAAAGCAACGATAAATCATTTCGTAAGGGCTTTCCCGTGCGTTTCATCGAGTCTTGACCTCGGTAATCGAGATTTTCGTTCAGGCATGGATATTGGGCAGAGGGTGTTTTGGGAAGAGAACAAGACACCCTGTATTATTCCAGGGATACGGGGGTACACGACCTAGTTACGCTCGGGCGTGTTATATGGGTCATAGACACCATTTGCCCTGGCGCGAGGTGCGGAGGGTAGGATACTCGGTGTGTTCCGAGAATCCAGTGACTGACTCACCCTTCGTTGAACCCACGCGCGGTGCGGTGCGGCGCGGCGCGATGTTCGATAGGATCGTGGAAAAGCTTGTGCAAGGTGCAAGGGGAGGAGGAGGAGGAGGAGAAGAAGAAGGTTGGTTGGCTGGCAGTGGCAAACGTATAGAAGGAATAAGCGTCATGAAAAAGTGGAAGTGAAAGAGAGACGGGCGGAGGGAGCGAGAAAAAGTTGGGGGGAAGTGAGAGCACGAGCTTGCGATACCCGTCGTAGCGTTATCCGTAGGAACGTGTGACCGAAGCTCGTTCGGTGACTGGAGGTGGAACATCGGAGAATCGGCCGATGGCGAACACAACCTCGAGGGGAGGTTGGAGGGGGGGGGGGCGTCAGGGGAGAGAGTTGAAGGCACTAGAACTGCATCCGCGGCGTTCGTAATCTACCTTGGCGCGTGTTTGAACTTGAGCGGATGGATGCCCCGCGTAGAAACGTCAGTACCCGGGACTGGAGGAAGCTCAAGCTCTCACGTGACCCAAACTAAACCGTCATATACGTTCGTTCATCGACCGAAATTTATATCTCCGAGCGTTTTCCTTACCCTGTTACCCTGATAAGCGCCAGTTTGCGAAAACTTTTTCATTTTTTTTTGTTTTTTTTTAACGAACCTCCGAATTAATGGATTCTCACATTTTCAGTCGTTGCCTAATGTTTTCATCAAAATTTACATTTTTACAGTTTATTTTTTGCCAAATCATCAATATATCGGACACCAATTAGAGCTGAATAATTTTTCCCGCGGTGCGGTATCGTCGGTATACGGTATACGAATGAAAGCTATTATGGGTTTTACTCCTACTCGACTTTGCGTTTCCAATATCTAATCATCGTCTAAAAAAAGTCTCGCATGTCGTTCCCACCTCGAGGTTTTCTTTTTTTTTTTTTTTTTTTTTTAATGGTATACAGTTGTGCACGACACGTGTCATTCTGCTCGTGCCTTCAGCGATTTGCGGCGCAAACTTTGAGCCCGTGAATGACTAAGTCTCGTTGGTGATTCCGTTGGGATTGCACATAAATTTGAAACAAAGTGAGCTTGATGCCCAAAACGTTGTGTGATCCACTTTGTCTTTGGCTTCATCATTTCTCCGAAGCAGGTGTATCCTCAGCCTTAGTGTACTCGTAACAAATTGTTGTTTCTCACGAATGTAGAATATCCAGCGAAGAATTTGTGATATCGGATAGCGAACGGTGACAAATATTACACTCCGTTAGTTTCAGTGTTTCAAACACACCCGGTACATAGATTGGAAGCTCAGAAGGAGGGGGGATTTCAGAGTGGCGGTGATAAAGGGAGGGAGGGTGGGAGAGCTCTGACTCGAGAGGCACAGAGCGCAAGCGTGTTCTTCCGCGGCTGCCCGGTACACGAATTCAGCTTGCGATTAGAAGTCTCTTCTCGCTCCGTTATAGCTCAAGGAAGGCTTTCAGTCTTCTTAGCATTCGAATTCCGTAGTGTTCGCGACCGAGTCTCCGATCTTTTATCTTTTGTCTCTTCGAAGACCGAACAAATGTCATTTTATTCCTTTAAACGCAGTGCATTCGATTCATCCGCAATGTGGACCACAATTTTCCACCAGAAATATCTCATTTTTTAACACTTTTTTCATACCAAATTTCATAATATACAGAAGAGAGTAGCGCTACATTTGAATCGAGGAATATGAAGAGGAAGCTGTGTTTTTATGTTTTTATTTAACCAATCAGTAATTTTGCTACAACCGTTCGCCACAAAGTCAATGAAATATGAATAATCAGGGTAAATGAGGATCCATTCAATATTTTGTACTTCGGTGTCTGCGTTCTTTTTTCCGTGACTATTGTCCCAGTGTTTGTCTCCAATTTACCGCTGAAGCTGCCAAAGTCATTGAACGTTAAGCAATAATTGAATATCCAGGAATGTTCGACATGGCTTCTAGATCAGAGGTCTCGATACCCATCAAAAGGTAAAAAAAAAAAAAAAAAAAATTCAGAAAAAAACAACAAACCGCCAGATTCTTGAGAATCTTGCCTCCAAAAATCTTGATAAAAATCACTAACGATGAAAGGAAATATGTACGAGTTGTGAGAAAACATAAGAGGAACGCGAATCGCGTGGATCAGATTTTACTTAGTAATTGCAGAAGTGATGACGGAAGTTCGAAAGCAAAGAGAGTATTCTCCTCTGTCGTATGGAGAATGTCGAGTGGCTAACGTAGCGAAACAATCGACGAACATTTATTTACCCTCCGGTGCACCATTCTACTAACAACAACCCCTCGAAAGTTCGAACGATACTAATAAAAGTTCGAGCGCCTCGAGACACCTTGTTCGCCTGATAAAAACACCCCATGATACACAATTATTTCCATGGCACGTCTCGAGAGTAAGTAATACATCACTTTCGCAGCCTCCCTCCCCCCCCCCCCCCTCCCTCCGATCCATCTAAAAGATGTTGTCAATCGTACAAAATCACTCGATCAACAAACCACACCAATCGAGATAATCGAAGATGGGATAATGTTACTGGAAACTTTCTGTTTCGCATGTTCGCACGCTCGTCCCACCATAACTCTCTGCCATTTCGACACTCGACATACATCATGATGAATAAACAACGTGAAAAAGCTCTTATTTGTATTATCCGAAGAACCAGCGATATTTCCCTGTGAAGCACTTTATCAAATTTGATGTATCGACGAAGACGAAGGAAGAAGCTCGTTTAACAAATCCGTTGTGATGTTGTTCTGCTCCAGTACCGAGTATAGTGGTGCATAAGGGGACTTGGCAGAGCCGGCCGGAGAGTCCAACGTCGTCGTCCGGTGGAATGCCAGCACTTCCTTCGTCAAGGCACGCTCTACTGGCCGGCGGCATCGTTGGATCTTTATCCGAAGCCACGGAAAACACGGAAATGATAGACGCTGCTAATGCCAACGTTGGGAGCACGATACCAGCAGCATCGGCGAACAACAACCCTTCACACCCAAATACTTCTTCGGCTACCGTTTTACCTCCTTCTCCACCGGACAAACCCTCTTCCGAAATCGACACCAAGAACTTTCGCAATCGAGTAAGTAATTCTTCAAATTTTTTTATTAATTCCATTGAAAACCTAATTCGTTACGAGTTTAACGATAGTACGGATTAGCTCGAACGATTAACTTTACCCGGAGAGCATGAAAACACTCGATTTTCCTATCAGTTTAGAGCGAAACGAATCACCTATTCCATATCCATCCAAAAAATGAAAACCTCAAACCGAAAATCCCGAACGATCGAGTCCCTTACCGTTACCGAATGAACGAGACACGAAAATGGTAAAAAAAGAAAAAAAAATAGAAGAACAAAATTTCTTGTTGCCAAACAGACTAATACGAAAGTTAAGTTGTTGGTGAGAAGCCATGCTATGAGGGAATCAACGTCACCGCCTCGTGAGCCACACAATAACAACGGTGGTTCACCGATGTCACCCCGAAGTCCACAATCGATCGATGGTGGTGAGAAAAAATTTGTTAATACGGGCTCGGGTGGCTTGTCACCGAATATTGCACCGGCCACTAGTCCAAAAATCAACAACAACGAGTCAATGTATAATAGCAATCTTGGCAATGGTCAGTCACCGAAGCAAACGCGAAATACTGCTACATCACCGACTTGCCGTACTCCCTCGCGAAATGGTAAGTCGCGCGGCGTATAATGAATGAATGAATCGTCGTCTATATATCGAGACAACGAGAAAGGTAGAGCTAATGAGAACGTCGTGTTTCCTCGACATATTTCAGGCCACTCCAGCCCCTCTCAGGCCCAGTCACCCAAAAATGTCAATTCTCCAAGCAACAATTCAACGACCAACAATAAAAACGATACGAACGGTGTTAACAATCGGGCAAAAGTGACGACGACGACTTCGAACGTTGCGATCACGAACAGTACGTCACACTCGACCAATGTGATTGTATCAAAGTGCAATAACTGCGTGAAAAACAATCATAACGAGCGGCCAGGTTTGCTTCAAACACCGCCATCCCCCGCCAAGTTGGGTCAGGCGTTACAACACTCGCCGAAGAGCACGAATCTATCGCAGAATTGTCAACAAAACAAATCGTGCGATTCAAGAAAACTCAATACTCTGAATGTTTGCAACAATCAGTGTTCGGCTCAGTGCGGTAACACTCTCTCCGTTAGTCGTCCTGGCTCGAGACACAAGCTCAGGCATCAGAATTCATCTCAGGGTAGTCTGGACAGCGGGGCTTCTCCATGTTTATCACGAGGTAGGTTGCTTCTTAGCGTAGTGCACAAAAAAGTAGACAAAGTTTCAATGTGTGTTGAAGTTACTTGAAAAGTTAATGAAACGAATTGCAGACAGCAGTACGGAGTTCTATACGGACAGTACAGGCATAGATCTCGAGCAGTTCATAGCAGTCACGATAAACCGTAATCAAAAAGATCGTACGGTTCTGCTTCGCATTGAGAAAGATCTCATCGAGTTTGCGAAAGATCGTCAAAAGATATGCCACAAATTCCCGAACATGTCTTCGTACAATCGTATGTTGGTGCATCGTGTAGCAGCGTACTTTGGTATGGAGCATAACGTCGATCAATCGGGTCTTAGCGTTATCGTGACGAGAACGAAAAACATGAGAATACCGGACACGCGATTCAAAGAGCACATAAGGGACGATCTCATACTGACGGAGGAACCGCGACGTAGCATTCTCAAACGCGACTCTAGCTCTTTCGAGGATAGCTTCAACTTCAAATCACCGGATCGTCTCTCCGGTGAGTACTGCAGACGTAGCAAGAGTTTCGAGGAACGGGAGGAAGAGTATGAGAGGGCTAGGCGAAGGATATTCAAGGACAGCAGCGGAGAGAGCAGCGAGGTAACATCATGGCCTTACTGGTCGTCGTCCGAATCGTCTGACACATCAGCGAGATATCGACTCCTTCACCCTACCGATCATTCGATCAGGTATGGTCCCCGTACCGTCGTACATCTCCTTCTTTTATCCCTCATCTTAGTCCGTTATTTATGAAACACGACGCTCCCGTTTGAGCAAGATTTTCATTCTTAATTGTGGCTCAAACTCCGTTTAATTGATATCCAGGCCGATGAGGCTGGCAAAGGGCGAGTCCTTTGACGGCAGGGACTCGTACCGTACCGGAGTTCTCCGACCCTCTGTCTCCAAATCCTTCAGTTTTGGCGGTTATACGAGGGGTATGCTTTCCCGGGGTGACAGCGTCATGTCGACTCATAGCGCTGGTGCACGTCTCACGAAGCAAGGTCCGTTTTTCGACGGAATAACCTCGACTCGATTTTCGATCATGAAATTAAATAAGGGGATCCATTCTTTTTTTCTCAATCGGATCAAAAGTCATTTTGTATATTATATGTTTTTTTTAGATTCAGGCGCGAGTATGTGCTCCCGCTTGAGTCCTTCGAGCAGTGGTTACAAGTCTCAGAGTCAGCGGAGCGACGCAACTATATCACCTTCACCCTCACCCTCGCCCGTACCGACGATGCCGTGCGCCATTCACGCTCAATCTAGTCAAAATTCAGGTGCCTCACCGGAGCCGAGAGCAAGTGGTCAAACGGTGATGTGGGCAGTAACCAGTATCTCGAGCGTACCTCCTGGCAGCATAATAATGAATCCGCAAACGAATCAACCGTACACGAATTCGGACGGTACGATTTATCGTTTCGATCCGGAGAATCCACCCAAGATATTCACCGAGGTGCACGAAGAGACAGTCGAGAGTATCGCGGAGGTCGAAACGGAAGCCGAGATCGTTGGAAGCCCTCAGAATGAAGTTGAGAAACACGAGGACCGAGAGCAGCCTCAGGAACAGCAGCCCCGAAACAAAATGAAATGTGAAAATAAAAGACAAAGGTGTCAGACGAAGAATAACAACGTTGGTGGCTCGTACGTTGGAAACGTTGGAATACCGGTGCAGAACAGTCTCAAGAACTCAGCGACTTCTCCCACCATGCCATTTGCTCCCAGCCCTCCGATACAAGCACAACCGCAAACTCAACAATCATCGTGCCAACGACAAAACCAACAGCAGACGCAACAACAACAACAGCCACAGGATTGCGGACAGTCATTGTTGAGAACTGTGACCAGTCAAGCGAGCACCGTATCTTCTTGCCCTCATTCACAAACGGGACAACCGTCTTACGTCGGTTATACACACCCCGGGGGAGAAACGGTTTATGGCCAACCGCTGGTTTACGGTCCAGCCACTGGTGTACAGCAGAGCGGAGCATTGATCGTCTCCAGACATCCAGGCGATGTCGCTGCTAGTCAGCAACAGAACAATGCACCGCCTGACATGGTTTTCGGGCAGGGTCCTCTCTACGGAAATTATTCAATGGCGATGCAGCAGAGCGCCGTGCAATCCGGTGTACGTTCATCAATCTTTTTGTCCCAGCTCAATTCCGAATTCGACTCAACTTTCTCATCAATGTCTTATTTTTTTTTTTCACCAGGATGTCTCCGATCTCACGGGATACTTCATGGGCATGAACGTTTACGAGCAACCTCGCAACAACGGCGATGCCCAATCGACACCTACGCATCACGCCTATTCACAGCCTCCACCTTCGGCTGGAACGATGGTGACTGCGTCGCAGCAAGCGCCACCGGTTGGCACCGGCCAAAACCTACAAAGCATACAGGGAATGCAAGGAACCTACTGGCAACCTCCGCCGAATCATCAAATGCCAGTGAGATACTCTTTTCAACACGAATTCAACCTGCTCCATTGTTTTTTTTTTTTACGTGTGAACCGAAGTCACGTCTCTAGCTCAGATTTCTCTGAATTGTTATCAGCCTCAGCAAACAATGTACTTCGTTCCGCCATCCGGTACTCCTCTCGGAGTAGCTCCAGCACCGAACGAACGACACCAAATTCAGCAGCAACAACACCAACAGCAGCAACAGCAACAACATCAACAACAACCACAGCAACAACAGCAGCAACAACGATTCACCTCCAGTTTCACATTCAATCCTCAAACTATGACACCCCCGAGCCAAAGCACTTGTAAGTACACTACATCCCAGTTAACTTGTAGTATACAAAAAAAATCATATATACCTTGAGAAATTATGATGGAAATCATAATGGTTGTCACTTTGCAGCGAGTTATGTAAACAATTACGCGGTACCATACAACTCGGTACCAGGGGTAGCAACAACAGCTGGAACTGAGTTCGCTTATCAACCCCCCGTTCACATGATACCAACGTATTATCCATCCGGTCAACCCGGTATTCAACCACCACCAGTAATGTGGCGAGTTCCTACGCCACCCAACACACCAACATCCAATCAAGTAGGCTTACAAATACCGGCCGGGGTCCCTTTGATGTACGTCAATTCCGGCAGCTACCCGACACCACCCGCGATGCTGTCGAATGGCACTTTTGGCCATCACCATCATCACCATCACCATCAGGTCGCAGGGACCCCCACTGGAGCTTCACCAGCTCCACCCGGAGCTTTTATGGCTCCAGCTTTCGTACCGAATCTCGTCTTCAGGCAAAACGTTCCTGTGAGTACAAGAAAATCCTGGCATATTTGGCTTCGTTTTACAAGCAAACGAAATGACAAATTCAGGCAATGAGTAATTCAGGGGAAAGGAAAACATTTGTTTTGAAGACTCGTGGGAATATCTATCGAGTAACTAGGTCATAAAATATAGATTACTCGTTTCCTGTCAAGTGAGTCTCAAATTTTTATTCTATCGGGACTTTTAGGTGGTTCCAGCTGGTATTCGGGCCTCAACTCCAGCCGGATCCCAGAGAGCGAGCAGATCACCGACTCCTGGACATGAGATTTTTGGGCCCGCTGGTAGCGTCACTGCTCCTGGAAATGGCAGCGGTGATAACCGAAACGCACAACCCCAACAACGTTATCCACTGCCAATGTATCAGGGTCTCCACATCGTGCAAGGTGGGAAAATATTACTAATTTATATTTCAAGCTCACGCGAAATGCTTTTCAAACGTTTCGTCGCGTTTGTCGATTAATCGTTGAAACGGTGTTTCAATAATTGAACGGTTGAAAATATTTTTAGGTGACATGAGATTCATGCATCCCGGAGTATCGGGCAATCCTCGTCTCCAATACGCTCCTGTACCATCACCACCTGTTGTTCAGGGCTGTCCACGTCCCTTCCGACCGCCATCCTACTCATCGAACACATCAGGCTGCCCAACTCCGAACTCATTCGATGGCAGGAATACCAAGATTCGTAAACAAAGGTATTTGCTCATTATTTCTGATTAGTTTCGAATTTTCTGAAAGTATTTCTGGAGAATATTTTGCTGTCAAAAATTGAATGATTTTTTTCAATTCTACGCAGGAACTTTTCCGTATTTCATTGATTTTGATTCACACGTTGAATTCGCAGGTCCAAAGTTACAACTCTGCCGCCGAATGGCCCAAGACCGAATGTCTATCAAGTCCCTTCAATGCCCTCGTTCTCAAACAATACACCTAAAGATATCCGAGAAGGTAGGAATATATCTGTATAGTAGAATTGACGACTTCGTATGATTTTTCGTGATTTATCGATGAGGTTGTGCGTTATTTTTAAACTTCATGAAATTTTAAATCCTCATTCGTCATTTGCGTCACGAATTAGATATTGTGAAGTATTCATTGTGACCCGTTTCTATATATTTTTTTCTGAACGAAAAGCGAAACCAGCGGAAGACAATATGTCATGAAAGGTACATAAAATGTAGATAATTTGTTATTAATTTCAATCACGATTCAGTGCTGCTCTCTTGATTGATTTATTACTGTTATATCTTTCTCCGTATATATTATATAGATATTTGATTCACGCTTAAGAAGTTCTGTTTCGCACGCGTTATATTTTTTGTTCGCAGTTATGCCATGCACATTTTCCTTCACTTGGCTTGAACAGAAACTCTATATTTACGATTCTGTTTTACAGTTTTTTACACTAGATAATAATACTGCGAGCGTAGTGCTTAATAATTTTCTGAGAAATTCTTCAAACTAGTTCATACTTCAAATAAAACGTTTCATTTACTCTTTCGAGTCTTTTCTATATTCTCTAATCGCTTTCGTCGCTTATCTCAAGTAGAAAACACGCAAGTTACTGAAATTGAGAATAAAAACATCTGTTCTACGTTTGGAACAACTGCGTGTCATACCGTTTGCACAGTATATAATTAACCGTAACGTAACGAACTGTTTAAGTAAGTAAAGGAATTGTATTTTCAGGGACCGTGAAGGTGACAATCACCCGGCGAAACCAGTTGGTACAATATTAGCTGACAATGAGTCGTCGTGACTCGTCGAGAGGGAACTTGATGTGAAAATGAATAATTAAGTCAAAATACACGTGCACACATCGAACACACGCGGACACAGCTCCTCGCACGTACACACACACACACACATACACACTCACACGTACACGTACAAATGCAATTACGAATTATCACGAGAAAAAAAATGAAAGAGTTGAAATAAAATCACACGCCACCGTCGGTACAAAGAAAACTGAATTATTAGAATTGAACATGGAGAATTGAGTCAAAAAAGTGTTTGAGAAGAGCAAGTGAATGATAAAAACGTGGATTGTTGGAAAACAAACGAAAAAAAAAAAAAAAAAAACAAAACAAAAGTTATTAAACATATGATTCATGATACTAATAAGCGGTGACTCTTATTATTTAAATAAATTGCAAAAAAAAAAAGAGAGTCTACGGTTAAACATTATATATGAGACATGATGAAAATTCGAGTTCAATTAGAAACAGTCCATAGGCGCTTTTCGAATATGTGAATGAAGATTTAATACTCCGCTGCTTTTTGTTTGTTTGTTTCTGTTTCTTTTCTTATTTATTCTCATTATGTTTTTGTTTTCTTTGTCGCAAACTTTTCTTGGCACAATATCTCAACGCTAATAGGGACGGAGTCAAAAAACATATTACTAGTGATTAATGAGAGTGAAGGAGAAGGGTCATACTCGAAAAAAAAACAAAAAAACGAATTGAATTAATTATAATATAGTGGACGAAAAAAAAACTGCGGATCACGCCGAGAATAAAAAATAAATAAACAAGTTACTGTAACAGAATTTTAACTTAACTATAAACATTTATATATATATATACATATATATATATAGATGGATTATAAACCGATGATATTTTAATCGCGCGATTTTACAAGCAAACAACAAATATTGATCATTACGTGCATATGTATAAAATGCGTTTTACTCTATTTCGATAAGACGGAACTTTCAAATTTGTTTTTTTTTTTTATAACTCTGTAATTTTACGAGCAAAAAAGTTTAGCCACCGCACAAAACTTGCATACCAATCGTATTTATACTTTGGACCACGTGAAAATGGGAGCTTGCGTCAATTTAACTCAATACGTATGGAACATTATGAAATAAGCATCGAGATCTCGAATGCTAACGTTTTGCGGCTTTGAAATAAATTTTCATTCAATAATCATAATATTTGAATCCATTGAAGTTGTACTTTGTATAAAAGAAATTTTCACTTTTCGACCGATACGCCATCTACGAATACGCTCAGATTTATACAGTTTTTAATTGTCAACATATTGAGACCCGTAAAAAACAGTTGGGAAATTAAGTTAAAAAATGACCCTCAAAATAATAATTTAAAAAATCGTTCTTCAAAAATATGCAAAATTTGAGAACGCTTTCAGTGGTTGAACTTTTATGCTTCTACGTTTACAGATTTTTTTTTCAAACTTCAAAGTTTTTCGTTGATTCTTATCGATATAGACTAACATGCCTGATATACGTGTGTAAATATTGTAATAAATGTGAGATTTAATTTTTAAGAGCGTTCGGGGAATTGAAGACGGCTTGATTACCTAAGATAGAAAAAAAAATCAGAAATGACACGAGAATCCCGCAGGCAGGGGATAATCGAGGTCTCCAATATACAATGATAATATTACGAAATCTTATCGATCATTTTACTGAATACGTTTACAACGGAGACAAAAGAATCGTCTAACGATCGACGTATGAAACATCGAGAAATTAACGACTCGATGAATATGACGCGCACACTACATATATTTTTTCATGGATATTTTTGAAATCTATAACAAGATATGAAAGAAAAAAATAGCTCGACTATCGCACACGCTTCTCGTTATTTTCTGCGGCTGAATAAAATAAACAAGAGAAGTTCTATACGAAAATATCTTTTAACGGTCTTTTTCTTTTGTAAAGAAATATTTGAAAAACAAATGTGATCCTGTAAACGTATTCGGTATCTAGTCTGTATGTGTAGGTGACGCTGTTAGTTGACGATGTTGACGACAGAGAGGTCGTGTGGGAAATTCATGAAGAATAAAAAGAAAAAAATCCGTCTGTAGTCTGACGGGGAGAGCTCGAACTACGAAGAAATAAAAATAAAATCTCAATCTGTTAAAATGAAACAAATTCAACGAATTTCATGCGAAAATAACGTTTTCTTTTTATCTCGCTACGATTAAAATATTTTTGTAAAATAAGAAATGAATAATTGATAACGAAACAAATACTTTCGTGGCTCCGGAAAAACGTTATTCTAAATTAGTTTAAACGATATAACTGCCCGGTTCATAAGATACTCAACGCGGCGGCGAAACGAATCCACTACTACGATTTAGTGGCTGTGATTTTCGATCGGTTTTCAAATGAAATATACTCTCCTCGTCTTTCTACGCAGACGCGACGACGCATCGAGGAACAAAACGAAAAAGAGAATGAGAAATAGGGGGAAAAAAAACACAATAAGAAATTTTAAAAAATAGCAAGAAATACACAACCATGTGGAAATATGAATCCATCCAAGAAGCTTTGCTTACACGGTGATTGTACTTAAGGTTTAAATGGCGTGCCCCTCTTTTTCCAATAACATCATTTTCGAATTCAATTCTTTTTTTTCCCTGTTATTCTTGATCCAACGAAATATAAGAAAGAAAAAAGAGACGAAAAAACAGTCAATGGAAGCACACAAAGTGGATTCCAATTGTTTGTAAAAAGATGGGCACCCCAAGGTAGTCTTTAACGTACCTTAACAAGTCGTAGCTATACATGTACCTTATCGACGGGTTCCAAGATCTCTGATTTAAAAAAAAAAAATGAAATCGAATGAGAACACACTCTGAGAGATTCGCTTCTTCGGTTTTCGCTGTTGTGAATAACGAGGATGGGAAAACCAGAAGTAATAACGGAGAAGAATAGTGGAGTGTATAAAAACAAAATAAAAAAGAGAAAAAGTAACAAATAAAAAAAGAAGCAAAGAAATGAGAACGAGAGAAAAGGGAGACGTCGGCGAGAATCGGCGATGGCTGCTGAAAGGATTATCTATTTTTTTAGGTAACGAAGAATGTGATTTTATTGTTTAATATTTGTACGAGGGGAGTGCTTGGGAGGAAAGAAATAAAGAAGAGACACAAACGAGAATTCAGGGATAGAGAGAGGCGCGATCAGAGAGCCTCGAGGATTTAACTCGCCGGCGATTCATTCGTTCTTATAATTCGAGTTCGTGCTCTGCCCGGTGCTCATTTTTATTTTCTTCAGTTTTTAATACAATACTATAATAACTGTAACGCAATTTAACGGATTGGTTATCCACACCAGAGGCAACTATTTCTCCGGTTGTTTTCTTTCTTTTTTTTTTTTTTTTTTTTTTCTGTTTTTCCAACGAAATAAGACGAGGCAATTTCTTATTAACTATGCGCATATAGCAATAAGTTGTCGTAAATCATTATATAAGTCGTTAAGAAATGTCACGAGATCGTTATATATTTTTCTTTTTCAAATACATCAATCGACTTTTCGAGTTCTTTGTAAATCGTTGCAAAGTTGAAAAATGTTTCATTTTTTCATCGGAACGCACACGTTCGGCTCGGCTATTCCCGGGGAACGCTTCGCGTAATGACCTCATCTCCGTTCCTTCAATGAATCGTCCATCAAACTTATTCACCGTACAGTTTATAATAGAATTAGATCGAACAAAAGTAAATGAAACACACACACACACACACACACACACACACACACACTCACACATCTAAAATGTAATGAGAGCAGAAAGAAATTTACAGTCCGAGTAATTAAGTAGAAACGGGAGAAGACAAGAATAGCTGCTGAAACCGAAAAATGTTAGTTCCGTGACGCTATCGGTATGAACACTAGTCGCGCCTCTGTTCAAACTTTTTAAGATTCGTTGGCAATAAACTGCTGCTCTTACCATTTCGAAAAACAAACAAACAAAAAACATAAAAATAAAAACAAAGCGATTCAGTCTCGCAAAATAATCAATAGTGGTGTGATACCGAGTTGTAATTGTTACAAAATATTTCGCCGTTAAATTTTTTCATAATGTATGTTTAGGAAATTACGGGAACGCCGAGGTCGAAAAATTAAAAACGAAAAAACGAAACAAATATATTGAAAAAAATTAAAAAATGAAAAAAAAAAAAATGGCGAAGGTGCTCGAACCAATCACGTAGGCGAAACCAAAAGTAGTAATATTCGGATTAACGAATTAGACATTGCGAGAAAGAATTAAAAAAATTGAAATATTTCAGTGAATGCATCGAATCCATCGTCGTTTAAGTGTCTTCGCCATTTGTTCCATCCGTTAGAAATGATGTTTTTTTTTCTTTTTTTCGTTTTTTTTTTTCATTAATGAGAGTGACATCATGAGACCCGAAAATTCCGAGGATACTTTTGCGGGTACATGGAAAATTTGGATCAATATCGAATGGTATGCAAACACGGCGGGTGAAATAAAAATATATGACATTCTGAAGCAAAACTGTGAGAAAACAATCTAAGGAG
The DNA here is from genome assembly GCA_037576405.1 of Campoplex capitator. NCBI lineage: Eukaryota > Metazoa > Arthropoda > Insecta > Hymenoptera > Ichneumonidae > Campoplex > Campoplex capitator. The sequence goes on along the minus strand of JARBWI010000002.1, from coordinate 18,741,199 downwards.
CTGGGGGAGCATCGCGGCAGGCAAAGCCATGTTGAATGATTCAGCGGAAGTGATAAAAAATAAATAAAAACTAAAAAACAAATAGAAATATGCGCATTATAAGGGTGAAACGAGATGCGGCGAGAGAAAAGGTGAAAGAATTCATAGAACTCATGTCAGTCTAATTATATCTCTTGTTATATTATATACATAAATATTATCATATTTTCCAAAAGCGAATTATATATAACACAATATGAAAAATCAATACGTGTACCGTCATTTTTTTCACCCGTTACACAAAAAAAAAAATTGAAGAAACCCGCATTTCTAAACCGCTGGATTCTTGCATTATCCTTGGGTAGTAGTAGTAGTCCGAATGTATTATATTCGGGCAACCCAGTGGATGCAGGGTCAGACGAATATAATGTTTGTTACAGCGTTCATGGATTTATGAATTTCCTTATTTTTGAACAACGACCGAATTCAGGAACAGCAAAACGTAAATGGCGATTGCAAACGTTCTCGTTTACTTCTCAGCAGTCCACATGCCCTATTTACAGGAAAAAAGGACGAAGCGGGTGATACAAAAACCAAATGGTAATGATTTATGCTATCATATTTTTTTTTCTTTTATTAATAATTCATTATATATACACAGTTTCGTATTGGATGGAGCTGACAAGGGTCCAGAGCATCGTTGCGGGATCTTAACATCAATCGCGATAATAAAGTAAAACATAGTAGAAAAAAAGTACAGGTAATCAGTTAATGATCCCCAATGTCACTGTGAACCAGTGCCAACACGCCGTGAAAAGCCAGTTGAAATGACATATTCATTCTAACATTTTGTTGGCGTTTACCAAACAAACGACGACACCCAATTTTTCATAAAAATGTTCTACGAAATCTAAGGTGAATTTTGTCTTCATATTTTCTTTCAAAACTTTGAAGAAAAAAATGATGCAGACCTCGTCCAAGTTCGTTGCACGACTCGACGTTTCTACTTCCTTTTTTTTTTTTTTTTAGAGTGTCGTCGTTCGACAGAAGCGTTTCGCTTCGAACGACCACTTGGAATCAACGCTCCCTACATTAACGTTATTAATTTATTTGTTTTTATAAATTATATCAGTTACGGTTGTTTCTCTCGTCTCTTCTTGTGTTCGCGTTAAAAAAAAAAAACAAAAAAAAAAACATTAACCTCGTATCCTTCTCGATAGTACCCACCACCAAGTCGCGAGAACCCCAAATTAACAGAACCTCGTGTTGCAAGAGTGACCACTTTACAGTTTTTCCAGTATCCCATTTTTTTTGTTATCAGTATGTTCTTCTTTTTCACTTAAATAAACTAATTGTTCGCGACGCTATTCACGACTGATGGGATGTCTGTACTCTTGAAAATAAAACTGTTTTTCATTCTCTCTCCTCCGATGACTTTATCCACTCGAATTTGAAAAATATAACATTTTGATTGTTAATAGTCCCGTTAAAAATGACGAATTATCGCAACAAGAGTAACAGCATCTGGGCAGCACCAATCATGTTTAACTTTTCCAATTTTTCTCCTACTCATTCGTAACGTCAAACTAATAGCGATGAAACAACCTTTCGAAGCGTTATCTGATCATTTTTTGTTAAGTACGTTCGAGCAGTAGCAGATTTGTTTGTAATGTAAATTAATAATAAGAGCAAACACGAGAATATTATTTGATTTCATCAAAATGTCCTCTCTTCGGTTCGTGTCCTCGCGAAATTTCGTCAATTTCGAAGTTTCGTTCCATTAAAATATAACAAAATATTGAAATTTTTTAAACTTCACATTTTGCCTCCCCCTATTCTTCAAATTCGTTCTCTATCCGCCGCCCATTTTGAAAAGTCTCTACCAGCATTAGTTCGTTCTCGAAAATATGGGAAAAAACCGAGGACACGCGAAGAGAAGATTATTCGTTTCGTTTTTAGATTTGTAAATAAAAAGTTTGATTCACGATGAAGAGTCGTTTACTTAAGACCTAAAGACTAATAGAGTTTACGAGTTTATTAAGAGTTCGCTTGTTTCGGTTTGTTTGTTTTGCTTGTTATACGGGGTCTAAGATTGTGCACGTTTGGAAAACGTGCGATACGTGACGCGCGGCTGAAAGTGCACGACAGGTATAGGTGTTATAAATTAGGACAGCGTATACCGGACTAGTATACAGTACATACATGTATATATATACTATTGATTGCTCACGATCCGTACGTAGATCTGAGCGGGTATTATAAACGTTGACGCTTTATTAATAACTCAATTTAGATAGAGCCTTCGGAAATTATTGATTTTTTAGGGACAATTTATTGAATAACGATTATATCTTGGGTGTACGACGGGACGTTGCATGTTCTATTGGTTTTCAGACAAAATGAAAGGTCACTCGAGTCGATTTTCATGGCGACAAAAGTATTAGAATATAGAAAAATTAGAAGAATATTTAATGACGATTTTGCATGATTAAATTTTCAATTTTCCACATCGTACACTCTTTGCAAGTTCCTAGAGCTCTTGGATACCGCAAGCTGATATATCGAATAGTGAAGACTTTTTTTTCTCTACGTTCTCGTATGAGGTTTTATGAAGAAATCAAAACGTTGGATTTTTAACTTTTAGATGAAAAACACAAAAAAAAGTTGATTCAGGGTTGAACTTTGAAAACAGATATTTTGTAAAGTGAAATCAATGCTACGATATCCGCAAGCTTTCGTAATAATTGGCTATATGATCGGCTTGCAACTGGCATAAACGTGTTTTACGAGGTAAATGTTTCCGAGAGGCTTACGTTTCTGTTAACTTATTTGAATTAAGTCAGAAGATTGTTGTGGGTTAGGTTGTATATAATTTACACGGTGTGGAAAAGTTGACTCTTCTTTTAAAGTTTTCATCAAGCTTTTCTCACTCCCAAATGTATATTTCGAAGTAACCAGACGATCGTTCGCAATCGTCTCGTATCCTCGAAGAAAGGACGATTTGGAAGAGGCGTAAAAAAATGTAACTAAGCTTTTTCCTTCCTTTCTTCAAAATCTCTCGTTCGTTAGCGTAGATAGTGAGAGTCTTGCTCGATCGTGGGTCACTAACTACCGGCAGTTGAGCAAAAATAATGAAGTTTGATAAGAAAAAAATCTCGAGAAAAAAGACTAGACGATTTTTTAGTCTTCTTCGGAGAATTTTTCGATGACTTCCACGATCGATGGAATCCCTTTTGTCACTACGCATTTCCTCAATAATATCTACGATCTTCGAGAGGTAGAGAAAGATAATGAATAACGTTGCAGTTCGATCGAATTCGGATCAAACGAGCTCTCTCGCTCTCTCTCTCTGTCCTGTTACCGCAACGTTTTTCCTTAACTACTGTGACTGTACGCAGTATTCGTGTATGGACCACTGTAAATCGATGATCCCGTCGTTGAGATGCTCTTGTGTCGTCTCTTTGCGAGTAGAACTAATATTGCGGCAACGACTGCGAGCATCAATATCAAACCGGCAATCGCTATTCCTATGGCGAAGCTTCTCTGCGATATGCAAATACTATCGGCATCGTCGATAGTCTGAAATTGAGAAGGAAAATAAAAACGATAAACAAATGAAAATGATTGGTTGAGAGCCAGTTGGTTAACAAATTACCAAATTATTGTATCCATTTTTACAAACTTATTATTTCGTTGTGAATAATAATAAAAAAGTTTTCGCAGCTCTCAAATTGATAAACGTTAAGTAAAAAGTCGATGAGCATCGAAAGTGGATCAATCGTATGCTTCAAATAATTCAACGCGAAGGAATGAAATTGTGTACACTCTGAAAATGAGAATGAAGCACGCGCGTGAGTCGTACAAGTGAGAACGTTACTTTCTAGCTACACATAGCGATAAGATCCATCATTCCGGCCCGTAACAACGCGGAGAAAATAAATATATTGCGTCACGCATGCCCGAACATATACTCAGCTTTTTATTTTTGCCTCCGCTCTATTCGGAGCGGTCCTTTTGCCTCGATTTTAAAAAAAAATTGCGCATTCGATAAATGAAAATTCTTCAACTATTTTTTTACCCAAAATAACCGAAATTCCGATCGACTATCTCACGGAAAACGATTAACATATGAAATCAGAGATTGATTTTTTTTTTCTTGTAGAAATTATGGTTCATAATTCGATAAAATATTTTAAGACGTTTTTGTCAATTGACATTCGCATGATTATGAAAAAAAGGAATTTAATTTATAATTTTTATGTTTCCTACCGAATGGAACTTGATTCGACTCCGTGAGCTTCAATCGACGATTCGGAGTCCAGTAAAAATATAGAAAAGAGAGCTAAATACATGAGGAGTATGAAAAGTTACCCTTTCTCTGAAGACATCGTCGGAAAAGTCCGATTTGCCGGCCAGATCGGAGGCTTCGTTGACGTAAAGTCCGCTGTAGACTTCGATCGTCGCTGGGGTTTCACCGTCCAAGGTCGTTCCTTCTTTGTCCGTAAGGGCACGACCAGTTGCGTCTCTTCGACGTCTCGCAACTTCGTTGCACAATGGTGGCTGGAAAATAATGGACGCGAATGAAATATTTTCGATTCGATTCAATAAATTTGTCAGTTTAAAGACGATCGCGGTGAGAAAAAAAAATACATGGAGGTTTTGTGCCCAGGATTGCTGAAGAGCTTGGTGCCTTATCGTCGAGTTACAAAACGAGAGTAGAAAGCTACGTTATTGCTGAATGAGAAAAAATAAACGCGAAATCTCAAGAGGAAAGACCATTCATTGTATTTATGAGGGAAAAAAAGAAAATAGTTTACCGTGTTGGCACATCCTCCACCGTGTTTCACGCAAAGTCTGACGTTACACTGGTAGTAGACGCTCGCTGTGTATGGAAACTTGTGAGCCTGAAAGTTTACTTGGGCCCTTGTATTGTCTTCGCTGTAGTCGAACTGGCCCATTATTTCTCCATCGACTGGACAACTGATTGTTGAAACAATAAAATAAAAATACTTCAATGACGGTTACGAGGAAATAATTGATCGTTTGAGCTATTATTTTCACGATAAAAGTTATTGTTTGTCATTTATTTTGCTAACCCTTCGTCATTTATGAGACGTTGTTCGCCCCAGCCGAGGCCATCCCTTACGATGCAGTCCGAGATCATGAGCCCAAACATTTCTTGTTTGTCGATACTGATGACCAGACTCAAGGGATCACCAATTTTGACGTTCTCGGCAACGTGATGTCTCGTTGGATCACCGCTGAATATTTTCATCGTACAGCCCGGCATCGGTGCTGTCGCCTTTTAACGAAAAAATCATCGATCAATTGAAAATTCTCATTTTTAGAAAGCGCACAAGAATTAAAAGGATAAATGAATTCTGTACCTGAAGTGGCAAAGATTGCAGCATAGCTACTCGTGTCTGATCGTTCGTTACGACTTTGTCTCGAGTCTGATAGCGGCACCTGACGTGGAAACCTCTACCTTGATTAGTAACGAGCTTCAAATGAGGCTGGACGACTATCGTATTGAAATATTCGATACCACCGTCATCCTGGAACACGAAATTAAAAAAAATTTCATTAGTTTTTTGGCTCAACCCAAGTACTTCGTTGTATTTCATTAATTTTTTTTTTTTTTTTTCCAAGAAAAATCAAAAAATCAAAAGGTATCATGACACGGAGCGAATTGAAAATTTTTTTAACAGAATCGTCGACCGTGTTACAAGAGCAGTCTCGTTTCAGCTCGTCTCGTGTCCTTGCGCTTCGACCATAGAGCAAAGAAAGAAAAATAAGATGAACCAAAAAAGACATCGCTGACCAGTTGCCATACGGCTGGCCGAAGCATTTTATCGCAAGGTCTCCCAAGAAAAGGGGGGGGGGGCCCCCAAGGAACGTGGCTTGTTTGCCAGTGGACGAGAGACATTTCTTTTTCTCCGAGCGTATCTTTCTCTCTGGCCGACGAGAGTCCGAGACATTTTCTTTTCTTTTTTTCTTATTTCATCCCTGCGCTCTGTGCAGCTTCGACTCGTATTCCATTCCCGCATTCCATCTCCGGGTCTCTGACACCCCGTACGATTCATTGTGCTTTTCTTTTTTAATCGCAAATACAAATCTCGACCACGAAACGTCTTAGTTAGAATTCAAATGATTATTTTACATCAGAAATGTCCTTTTTCGAGTAAAATTGGCTCTGTGACATTTGCTGATAAACAAAAAAGCAGGGCGTCATTGTGATTCCCGATGGAATAAAAACGTTCTGGCTGTATCGCAGCCGGAATACAATGCGGCCTACTAACTCGTTCTACCCCCACAAAGTGTGTCTCACAAATACGTCAGAAACTAAATAAGATCCGCTCAATACTATTGCAGCCATTCGAAACATGGCTGACATGCGAACAAGATTATTTACGTCCTACCGAGCCCAGCACGAAAATTACAATTGTAAGGTAACGTTGAAATTTTCTTCAGACGCGATTGAACCGCGATGTATCTCATATCATATGTTGTTATGATCGCTGCACTTGGATGCTGTGATTCGAGACGAAGAATTATAAAGTAATTCGATTAAAATTCATTGAATTCAGTGTGTCGAGAAAAAAAAAAAATGGGGAATCGTGGAGAAGATTAATCTGTTCGGATGGTGGAAAGACAGGATTCCGAGTGAAAGTATTTTTTGTTGTTAGTAATGAGAAGACTCGAGGAATGTATCGTTCAGTTGTAACAGCGAGATGTATTACGCGATAATTTTCAGTGTCACGTATCATTGGTTTCATTAATCAAAAGGCACGTGTAGCGGGGAAAAAGTAATGTATGGAAAAAAGCGGATAAGATGATGGATGCATCTTCATTATTTAGTGAAAAATCTCGTCGACATTTTGTAAATATCTAAAAGATAGGTTCGTTTCTTTTTTTTTTTTTTTTGTTTTTCTCAATATTCTGGAAGATCAAAATTAAATCGCGTGATCGTCGTTATTACAGCACCGTTATATAGCAACAAGCAATTATGATCTTCGTTTTAGACCCCATATTTTCGCATCAACTTACTCCTCGCTGATATTCATGATATTTCAATCAAGCATCATACATTTTTACTTATTTATTCGTTTTTAATCGCACTTATAGCTCAGTCTATTAAAAGCGCGTGATAAAACTCGGGTAACCTATAATTACAAGCTATATCACTGGAAACACAGCGGTCGACATCGTTCAACAGGATTCCCTAGTTTTTCATTATAAACCCTCGTTGATCGAAGGCGGCGCCTCTGTAACATTATTATTCTTGAGCGAGGAAAATTTTCATTTTTTCATAGGTAACATCTCGTGGAAATGAGACATCGCTTCGAGTGCACGTTTTTCTTTTCTTCCTTCGAGTGAAGGCTCAAAGTGATTTATTACATTATTATCATAATTTATTCAGACTCTATTTTTGATAACTCAGCAACACCGTTGACAATTTATCATCGAAATCAGCAACGATCCCATCAACCAAAAGATGTTTTTTTTTTCGGTGAAAAAATCCCACAAATAACTGATGCGAATAAGCGGAAGAAGCTGGCAGGATCGGCGAAGCAACTTATTCGCTGGGCGTAGTGCCGCCGCAGCATCCCCGAGTCTCTGGTATGAAGTCAGAGGATAGAACTGCGGTTCTATCGTAGGTGGTGGGTGTGCTGGGTTTAGAATAAGAGAGGTTGATCGCGGACGTGGAGAGCCGCAGGCCGATGCACCGAAGATTGTCGGTATCCTTGCTGAGGTCGGACGGGACTCGTTGAAGGTCGTTGGCAGCATCGATGCTACTTTGGCGTCCGAAGAGTTTGCCTCTGCTCGTCCCCTGATCCCCGCAAACCCCCCCCCCCCCCTCTCTCTCTCTCTCCCACCCTCCCCGCTCCTGCCTTATTTTCGCTGACGCGTTACTTTTCTTCATCCCCACTCCGTATCTCTCTTCTCTCTTCAATAGTCTTTCTTCACCGGCAACCTGTTATGTGGTTATGCATTTATATATTTATATATATAGACGGTCGAGTGGTTCCGCAACAGTGAAGTTCGACCGAGATTAAATTGTGTGCTTCCATATAGATTTTCTCCACAGGAATCCAAAAGACAAGAAACACACGAGAGTAGCAGAAGCAATGGCGACAAGAAAATTAACTCGAATCGTCACGACGAACAAGATTCTACAGTCGTGCCTGTTGCTCATCGATGTTTTTGCAAACTCAATCTCATCCTGCGAGTTTAAACGATGGCAAAATATTCGAGAGTGGGAGACGAGTGAATCAACAATTTATTGTTGATTCTTTCACAAAGTCCGATATTGGAGAAATCACTTATTTCGGTGCGATGATGTCGTATATTGTTCGCGGGAATACATTAATCGCTCGCATCGGTGTCTTTGCGCAGGTCCACGAATCGCCGATTTTATTAACAAATAGTCAATGTATAGCTCGTACGATTCTCCAGAATATACACAACGATTCGATGTATCAATCGAGAACAATCGCATTCATAGAGCTTCGATACACGATGCATGAAAAAAGCCTGCTCCCGAGAATATCGAATCTTACATATATCCATTGGTATCGAGCACACCTCGTGAAAGGCTCCTGCTAAACATGTATTGCAACATCCTCGATATATTGCACGAAGGTCTAGGCCCACGCGGACAATGAGTCACATATATATTTATATACATGCTCGTATAATTATTCACTATATTTTAACGATCATTTTTTCATCGAAATCTCTGGTAAAAAAAAAATCGACTGCTGTTTGTCAACAAAAATGCTATGATTTTTACTTGCGTAGAAGATTAAGATTTACGGCCGCTCGTACACATTTGAATGGTAATTTTGATCGCGATATAAAATAGTTCATCTTTGCATCGGTATTCAGATACCGGTTCTTCGAACAACTCATTCGGCGCACAGCGGATAAACATTCCACAGTCTGAGAGACGAAAAAAAAAATGAGCCTGGTTCGAGACGATGTGGCTTTACGAATAAATAACATTGGATTTTTGAACGTAGTCGTAAAATATTTTGACAACACTTTGGATTATCAAGTTTGAAGGAATATTTATTAATTTATGAATTTTTTATAAACGCGATCCGTTGAAACAAGATAATTTCGCGACGCACGAATGAAAACTGCGATCCGTTATTAATGTCAATGAAATTATCTGCTAGATATTTACTCGAAAAGCCAATAATTATTCGATTTCGAGGAGGAATTACAAAACAAAGCGAGTGTCGCGCTCGTTGATGTATGTATATATATTATAAAGCATCGTGTTGTAGGCAGCGGCCTGGCCTCGATCGTCGGGAGCTCATGCATAGTTGGATTACGTGTATTAGCGTAATGTCGTCTCGGTCTTCGATCGATTCAATGTCAGGTTGCATAATTGACGACGCGCCGCTATACGGCTATCGTCGACCCACGATGCGAGAGCATTTAATCACCCTCAGGATTCTCTAGAGTTAAGGTCAAGACGACTATATATATGTATGCGCGAAGCACACGTTACCATTAGTCCATGATATATGTCAAGTTCGTACAGTTATAATAACATTGATGAATTTCAGATTTTTGTATGAGTTTTATGTTCGACGAATATATCAACAGCAAGGCTGCGCGATGGCGAAGAAAATAAAAATTCCATCGGACGATCGGTGAATGCTTGAAAGTTAAGAAGAAAATTCAGGTGAATATTGTAACGAATATGGCGGCGCCAACGATATTTGTGATTCAGCAAAGTTACTGAAATCAACGTTTGAAACAACTTTTGTGTGCGCGTGTTGGATTATATGATCGGCAGGGTGTGGGCTGGAGGTCGTATACGAATCAAGAATCTCTGCCACCTACGCGAAACAAGTATAACAGAGTGACCGTTGATCGAGCAAGAATAGAAAAAAAAAACGTAAAGAAAGGAAAGAGGCGGAGGATGGGAGAATTGGTATAGAAAAAAAGCCCATCAAGTTTTCATGTTCTGCAACGTTGAATTCGGTCATTTGTCAGCTATACAATTTTTGAGTCTCGATCGAAGGGCCAACCAACGGTGAATGAAATGGTTGGACATCGATAAAGCACATTTGTACAAATGTACTGTCCGCGCATACCTCATCGGCGATTGCTCAACGTCATATTTCGCGAAGCGTGATCAATCCTTCGTGAATATACGAAGAATTGAATAGTGTGATGGGACAAATGGCAATCTTAATAGTCGCGAGATGGTCCCGCTTGAGCCAATCGGTTGCGTTTACATTTCCGTATGTCTTTATGGCTTTACTTAACTTACGAGGCACTTTGCCTAACGGTATCGCATCACCCGTTCCGTTCAATCCCATCCGCGCGACAAATCTTACCACAATTTTCCTGAGGTCAGCTAACCCACACGGCATTATAATCTGAACTATGGAATCTCAGCGTGGGTGTCATGAATCTCTTGGAATACAATTATTCGCGGGATATCGAAAACTAGCATTGAGATGTATCAAAGAAATTTTCATAGTTCGGCCGATCGTAACTGTGAAAAAGCCGAGTCAATTGGTCTCTACGAAAAGCGCAGCGACCAGAGTGCCCCCCATTTCCACTATTTCTATAAACAGGAAAAATCTACGAACCTCGTTGAAAATCAATCTCAAAGCTCTATCCAAAAATCTGTATACCAAATCTATCGCCCCGGTAGGTATTATCGCAGATCATTGGAGAATCGTTTACCGCGATGTTATTACGCTACTCTACCACTACGTGAGGTCTCTCTGGGACTACCGTGCGGTGAATCTCATGGGAAGATGGGTATACCTAGATCATTTGCCGATTGTGTGCGGTCGCGGTGGCTCCTCCTTTGGGGTCGGAGCAGTCTGCATCCCTCTCTCACATACTCGCTCGCTTTACAGAGGCCAGTGTGTTACACTTATTGCTGCTATTCCTAAATCATTCCGTGTGTATACCCTGGCCAGATCGTGATACGGACGGTACATGGCCTGAAGATCGTGTGCTTACATCTGTACCTTACTCGAGCGTCGTGTAACTCCTATCCGGCGATATATATTGAAAATGCATGTGCACTTTATGTGCGGCTGAATCGCCAGCGCGATGTATAGAAATGTGAATCGTAATGTAATTAATTAATGTGACGCTGCTACTGTGAATTCCTCGTCGAGATTGAATCAGCTATTTCTGAGTTTTTTTTTTTTTTTTTTTTTTTTTATTGGAAAAGGGAACTTTGTTCGGAACCCCCCGTTTCTCTGAAGCATTCTCAATATCAATATTTCAAGTTGAAAAAAAATCATGTATTTGAATATTTTGTCTTATCTACTAATCGTCGAGATTGAACGAGCGATTTCTGAGTTACTCGAGCGAAAAGGTTGCGTCCATAAAACTTGGTAGAAAAGCTGAAAACGCTCCCGGTGCACTTGAACCATTTGTCTACCGTTTAGCATCTTGGAAGTGTTCTTAACATCGACATTCGAAGTTCAAAAAGTCACGCGTTTGAATATATTCACTTACATACTGCGACCGATGTTTATGGCTACTTGAAAAATCGCATTTTTTAAACGGTTGTAGAGAGGCATAAGTTCCAGTCCAACAAGCACTCGGGAAAACAACATTTTGCTCTTCTCTCAGGTATAGACAAAGAGGTGAACTTGAATGTTTTTGTTAACGTATGATTTCACGGTTGGTTACAGTCTCGAAGAGCCGCAACAATGTTTTTCAAGTATTTTCTAAAAGCTCCCAGTACAAAAGAGGCCTGAACGCGATAAGAGAATGAGGGAGGGATAAATCTTATGGAATTTCCGGCAACGGGACGTTGGAGATCGAAGCCCTTCGAAGACAGGCATCCTGCGGTTACGCGAAGGCATATCCTGGTATAGAAAGAAGACAAGACACGACCAGGAATATGCAAATGGACGGTGAACCTCTCGAGAGTGTACAGCTGACTGCCAGGTAGCTATCCTTCCTTCTCGTTGAAGAGACACGCAGTAGAAAAGCCCTACAACAGAGAGGCCATCCGCCTTTCCCTCCTTCGGACTTTCCTGGTGGTTCTGCAGCGAGCACGTTGTTGTCGAGCCCCGGAGGGCACTTTGTATACTTATTACGATACATCTCCTATGGGTTGGCCATGGCAGCCGCGCATTTCTCGGGTTCGACGCCCGGTCAGTTGAGGCTCCGGCAGAGCCGCCACCAGCATGTGCAAGCAACAGCAACAGCAACAGCAATACCAACCGGCGGCCAATGCGGTCAGAAGCGTCTCACTCTTCGTCCGCCAATAGCACGAGGAAAAGAGATCACGATATACTTTTCAGCGTCATCCTCTTCTCTCCTTCCTCGGATTGCTCAAGAGAGATCACGTGGACGTCGATGAAGCGAAGAAAGACGCGAGCGAGCTAGAGATTTCGCTCTGAATTTCTTGCTCGTGATAAGTCCATTTTTTTTTTTTCGACGCATTCTTCCTCGCTCTTGCTTCAATCTATTCTATAATAGTGTCTTAACCTTCACCAACGTCGCGAACGCGAACAACGATGGTTCGACGATCGTCACTGACCTTGCTCTTGTTACTCGATCTGCTATCCTCGCTCAACGCGGAAGAAACGCGCGAGAAGCGGAAGCGAAGGAAAACAGAAATAAAAGAGAGAATCTAGAACCACCAAGGTCTTATCAAGATTATCATTTGACGATAATCCAATTGACTCGTGACGGAAGCTGTCCGACCATAATTCCGATCAGTTACTCCCGTACACTTGAATGATTTGTACCGCGCTTCATAGCGAATAGAAGACATTCGAGGTATTCAGAACATTTACGAGCGTATCTCGTGATGCGTTATCGCGTGAGCGAGCTGTTATAACAAAAAAAAATACCAGTGATCTTGAACTGATTTTCAAAGTTTGTACAATTTTTTTTTTTTTTTTTTCAACAACAAAACGCGCGATATAAAATATTACAAAAAAATGCATATAACCTTAATGGTATTTCGGTGTATCATTTTTTTTTTCAGCTCTCCTTGGGAATCTCTTATCCTCAAGAGTTATGCGCACGTTTCGTGTAAAACGTCATGGCTCGCTGTCAATAACGTGTAGCACGCGACTGCATGTTGTTATGGCATCCGCAGGGCCTTCTTATTTTTATGATGTAAGACGACGACTAGCAAAACCGCTTTACAAAAATGAGATTATGGGTTTATATACCGTTAGGTAAGATTATTTATGGGAGCTCTCATATCTTATGATTGCGAGAAAAATGTGATCCGTTATACCCGATTTGCGGCAGCATCGTAAAGTGCTGTTTTTTTCGACTCTGCACACGTCAAGTTGACCGATCTGAAAAACCGCGTAAAGAAAAGAAAAAATTGACAAACGCACGTATACGTTGTTCCTCTCTCGTTGTCAAAACAAAGAATGAACCGTTAAAAAAGTTTGTATATATATACATAGGTATTTGAATATTGCGAAATCATGGAATCCGTGGGAATGACGAATCTCGTTCAACAACAGAAACTCCAGGCCGTGGGTGAACTCAATAATGTTTACGATGCACCTTCGTGAAACGACTCGTCCGCCTTCCCAGTTTTGTTCTGTATTTTATTTTCTTTTTTTTTCCCTCAAACGGGTCGTACATCGCTACTCGCACTGACTAACTGTTACGAAAGCGGAGAGAACACTTAACATTTTTTTTTTTTTTTTACAAGGAACGATCATTTTCTGGGCGGAGAATGTTTAACAGCACGTCCAGATTCGAAATGTCAATGCAATCGGAATGAAGAATAACGCAAAACCGCATTGTACATACCTAAATTACTATTTAGTGCATGAAATAAGAATTTAGTGATAGTCCGGCAAGTGTAACAGCTGGAAGGTTACACCACCTAGATGATATGCTTCACATGCGAAAGGCTCGTGCAACGAATACTTGCACAAGCAAGTATACGAAACGAAACGTGATTTGGATCCTCATGGGGCAGCAGTCAGCTTGTGTGGCATAGGCTTCATCAGCCCGGATTGATTCTTACATCAGTGTTTCAATGTGTAGCGCATACAACATCGAGAGCTCGTTTATCGAATTTATTGAAAGGAAAACCTGATGAACCAGGTAATTATCATTCTACGAAGATGACATAAGGGGAAGACGATTATTCACATCGAGTTATGATGGATTCTGCGGTACTTGAAGTATAATGAGTGGGCGATGAGTGGGTGCGGTAAGAAATAATATATGTATCGAGCGATTCGAATATCCAATGGCAAACGTTTCAGACTTAATTGAAGTTCGGCCTCGCTGGAGTGTCGCGTGTGAAATCAAAGAGATGAAATAAATAATCGTCAAATAATCGTTCATCGAAAAGATATTATTTATTTTTTCCTGTTCACGATGCCTCGATAACTTACGGGACGGTTTGAAAGGAGTGGGCGAATCATACGATCTCGCCAAATAAGGATGACCGCATGGGCTGTGAATTTGGCAGGGTCCGGGAACGCATAGGTGGAACGGTGAAAGCCTCTCGATTCTCAAGTTCGTGGATCTCCTGTTTGGCTCTGTGTGTGAGCATGTGGATATTCTTCGAAGCGTGAAGAAAAAAAAAAGCAAAAGTTGGAAGAGAAACGCGTATATGGACGCTGGGAATTCGCTGTCGAGCCTCACTAAGTATGCAAATTCAAGTGGACCCTACTACGTTTGGTTTCCACTTCATGATTCTGAAATCTTTCGTACGATGAGATATTCGAGCTTAATATCCAGAGACTATCGCGAATTTTTTAAGCCTCTTCTCGGTTGAACGTTGAACACTTTTCGAGTAGCAAAGATTCTACTTTTAAATGTAAAGGGATCAAGGAAATAGGAAAAGATTTCGTAACGATATTCCGAGTGGAAGCAAAGCGTCCTTCTCGTTACTGATTTTGATTATCCCACATGAGATGGAACGAACGAGTTATCCGTGACGATAATCATCACCTTGAGTACGTGGGAAGGGATTAAATACGATTTGCGATTCGAGCTAATCCGATGTAGCGAATCATTCTCGTGTTCGATGATTTATTGGAGAATCTAAATTTAGAAGACGCGAATATCGATGTCCCCGGCTTAATAACGCAGGGTTGTGGAACAGACGGTAGCTAAATCGTGGATGAAGCTTTCGCGCGATGGTGATGGCTACGGCGAGAGGGATAATAAATTTTCCGGCGAGGACGAAAAAACTAAACGCAGTAGCCCCAAGGCTGCTGAATCCGGTCTCAAGGTCTCGGTTCCGCCGAGAATGCGACCTTGGTATCGAGTTTAGAAGAGATGATGCGCAGACTCGGTTGCGTTGAAGGATGCCACGAATGATGTTGCCTCTTCTAAGTTACATTATTTCTTAACGAGTTCGCTTATTAACAACTGCCAAATTTGGTAATCCAGATTTCTACGTTTCCGTATATAATCTTCACCGACTGGTATTACACGAGTACACACTGAAAGTGCCCAACCAAACAGGTTTAACGATGAAAAATAAGAAATAAAAGTTGAATCGGTGTGCATGCAGAGAGGCACAACTGGTCGATAAAATTCTGCCTGTTTTTTGTTCTCGTATCGAACGATTTTGTTCCCCCGGAGGCAGAGCCTCGTATAGCATATTTATGGCTATGTATACGTAACATACGTGCTCGTTATTTACATTTATGATGCCCTTAGACGGACTCGCTGAATACAAAAAACTAATAAACGTTCCGTCTCTAAGATTATAGTACCAAGGTTTTGCTTCGCAAATGGCCAAATGGTACGTTGGCTACCCTAATCTTCCGTTGCACACGCTCGCTTTTGGTGTGCCTTTAAAACAATTATACTTAACAATCCGAATGGCAGATTCAGGCTCGTTCGGTGCACACGAGCCAGCGCATAGTTCGATGTTAATTTTCATTGCTCTCTGCTCAATTAGATAAATAACCAGAGCGAGTAGCTTAATTGAGTGATCACAATCACGCAACCGATGAACGTCTGAGAGGAATATCAAAGTAAATAAATTGATGATGATTACTGGACCAAAAGTGGTGGAATCGAAGCAACCCTGACGTTACCGTATCATTTCAATGGGTCGAACGGAAAAGGCATGATCGAAAAGTGTTTTACAAGGAATATAGAATTTAATAAAAAATGAATTCACAAGTACTACAGTGAAAAAATGACGCAGAATTAATGGCATCGTGGTAGTTGGATGCGCAGGCGTGACTAGTAAAAATTTGGTTCAACGAATGAGACTCTGAAAATTCTCGAAGGTATCGTTTTACCGTGTAATTTGAAGCATTTCTGTACGAAGAAGTTGGTTGCGGGGTGGCGCGCGATAGGGAGAAAGCAGAAGTTTCTTCTTGGCCGTCTCTTGTACGAGACAGGAGGAGGTTATTCTTGGGCGCCAGCATTGTCCCTATCTTGAAGCGGATTGCAAACCGTGTGCGCTGGCGTGCCTCTCGGACAGTAAACGAACAAAGAAAGAGTCATCGGCGGAGAAGGAGGTAAGGGGATAGCTCATTCGATGAACACTCGAAGAGGGCTCTGTATAGGGAGGAGGACAGGAGGAGGAGGAGGAGGAGGAGGAGGATGAGGAGGATGCTCCGTGGCAGAAAACCGAAGGAGTGAGATGAGAGAATATAAGAGCGAGAAGAGATCTCTTCGGGTGGAAGGGCCCCGTTGTATACATTCAGCGGCGGGTATATGGGGATACCGGTCTTGGCGGAGAGTGGGAGAGAGTTATGGGGTATCCTCTCCCGACTCGGTGTGCGGATCGAGCCAAGCACAGGCTCCCTCATCCTGAAAACCATTCCGCGAACCATCGCGCTAAGTATAGACACACGTACACGCACACACACACACACATACGTAGGAAATGAATCTACAGCGAAGAAGCCAATGCCAAGGTTCCGTGCGCTAAGCTCTCGCGTGGTGCAAAGGTCAATCGGTATGAAGGTGCCTCTCGACGTTTGCCTACGTTGATCTGTCCCGATCCACGAGCTCGGGTTCCACACGATCCTCGTTTATTTATATCTTTTTATTCTTTTTCGTTGCCCGAGGGTTCTCAATACATGCAAATCGAAATTCTGCCCTTCGTTCTATTCATGAGAACATCTTGAGGGATATCCAACTGTGAATCACTGTTGAAACGTTTTCTCGAAACACTCGATAATTCACATTTGGATGTTGATGTTAATAACAGTCGAGGAACATGCATTCATCCAACGTTGCTAACTGTAAATATCGCTAGAGAAAAAAACGTTCAAGGTCAGTAATTACTTGCTCGTTGAACGAAACGCATTGCGTGTACATGAACTTCTAGAAAATAGATTCTTCGTTCGTCCAGCTGCTTGTGTGAATATTTATTTCTGATCGTCGATACACGAAGGTACAGGGCTTGGACATCGGATTCACAATGATCGATGGGCAATTTAAATCGATCCGCAAAAGGATTGTGATCGCGTAAGATTCTTCGGTCACATATTCGATGTTCGCTTACTCGTCGATACGAAGAAATGCTACCTATTCGCGTTTTTTTTTTCGACTCGCTATTCGCTGATCGTGCAGTTAAGAGGTGCTTAAATCCTGAGAAGGACTCGGAAAGCCTCATGCTACCATGTTGCTTGTTCAATGTTACCCGGAAACTCGAGTTTCATGGAGAGTCAGAGACGGAGTTGGAAATAAAGAAAGAGATGACCAAGTGGGAGTAATTCACCTATGGAAGAGCTTCCCTGAGATTAGTACGTAGTTACAGCATGAAAATATAACGGATGGAGGTGTATAACGGTCTTATTCTCTCGCTTGCTTGCTCGCTATGCATAGAAAATATAATTTACCATAATTCTTGCTCGTGTATGGCCTGCTACGTATTGTAATTTGCTTGTTCTCCATCAAGGAACTTGAGACTAGCTGAAGACTAATGGGAATCTGAAGAAAACAAAGTATTTTAGGGCACGCAGTTGTGCGTACACATCTGACAATGATAAATCATTTATTGAGTCGATGAGAGGGCGGACAGAGGAACGAAAAATAGTGGATGATAAAGCCTCGGGAGATAATAACTACAGATTACGGAGCACGTCCGATTATCTCTGTTCAATTCCTCGTGCTCTGTGACACGAGAATCGAGAAAGAACAGAATCTCGAGAAGCAGCTTCGGAAAGGAAACTAAAGAGGAGAAAGTCAATCATTAATACCAAATAGTAGCCTGCAACTTCGTCCTTAAAAGCATACTTTTTAACTGTTGATGCACGTCCGTGTATGCCCGTATGTTATTTGTGGTGGGTAAATACAGCGTCGCTCCGGAGGATGTCGGGGTGACCATGTTGGTCAACTCCGGAGAATCGTCTTCTTCTCACGACGCTCGCTCACGCGAGCCATCGCTGCGCTTTATTTATTTTCTCATCTTTCTCTTTCACTTTGAGCCTCCTCCGTCACACGATCTCTCTATTTCTCTGTTTATCTTTTTTTTTCACTGGAAACCGATAGAACGCGGATGTAATCCAAGACGCCGCGGTGACTTCGCGCGGACAAGCTAAAGTCGCAGTTTGAAAATAAAAACTGAGAAATTCCGATTAAAATACTGGAGATTTGCAGCAAGGAAAAATCGACGAATGGTTCGATAAATATATCTACGAGAATCTTGACCGTTCAAAATTTGTAATTTTGCATGAAAACGGAACGAGAAATTCGAACGAACGGTGAATCAGCTTCCTCGACCATTCGGCACGGATCGACCCATGCAAATATAATTGCATTTTCAGAGATCGTAGAGTCGACAATGATATCTTGAGTTACGAGGTATTACGATCTTTTAGCCTTCGGGTCGATCAGGAGGATCGATTACCATTGTGATCACAGGCTATGGATAACCTGCAACCTTAAGTGCAGAGCTCGACGAAGCTGCTCGGACGGAGAAGAAAAATTTGCATATATGCATGTTTACTTTATTTAGACGTAACGCCTGAACGCTTCGAGGCTCTCGATTCGCTCTTATATTCAAAGATCCAGTAGTAACTAAAAGGCACACCGAAAGTCTTCATAAAAATGATATATCGACGTTGAAATTCGTCTTAAAATGATTTTAGAGTCGCAGCCATAAAAATATCTGAATTTAAAGATCGTCGTGACTGGAATGACTGCTCGGGAAGAGCCGACGCAGAAAATGACCCTTATGTCGCAGAATATATCGAGGAAATATTACCGTGTAATTTGACCGCCCGCGGCTTCTCCGATTTTATGATGTAATTGCGGACTCTGCGACGGAGGATTGGGATTGGTAGAGCTAAGGTCTCGCCCGGACCCTTACACGTAGGTTATACAGGTAGGAAACACTCGGTGGTGCGCGCGTGATGAAAAAAATGCGCGATAGAAATAAGCCGGGATATTGTAACCGGTGCTTACTTATATTACTAGGAAGACATTATCCGGTGGGTATAACATCCTTTAGAGTGGTCTTTAAGGGTGCGCACCGTCTCTACACACGTTAATGGGCATATATGAGCAAAACCACCTGCCGCGACCAATGAATATGAGCGAGCGCAGGCGCGGCGTATGTGCTCATCTACGATTCTTTGTGCGGTAGCGCACGTACTGCCTGATCGCCGCGATTCGTCTAAGCGCGTAAGAAACTCCTTGTAATCGAAAGCAGCTTTCTTCTATGCACGAGCTGATTACCGACGAAATATTAAATCATCGCAGCAACGACCAAGGTAAATACTTGGATTCAACGTTCCTGGAGGAAGGTTTCGAGTAATCGCAATGAATCGGAACTCAATCGTGATATGCATCGTTATCGAGCTCTAAGTAGCCATGAATATTGCGAATCGTGAACTGCTCCGTAGTGAAGCTGGCTTGTAAAACCGAGTCTCGGCTGATTCGATTATTTCTATGGGACTATCTATCTCGGTGACGTCATGGGAGTAATTATTCGTCAGGATTTTTTGGCGAAACTTGTTTCGAAAGGGAGATGAGGCGAGGCTCTTTCATTGCGATTATTCGCGGCTGAATGAACACTAACCAGCTTCTTCCGTGGTTGGAGCATCGATCTTTCGTTCATTGCCCTTCAATACTTTTGCCGTAATATATTTCTCAGAAGTTTTCAGGTGTTTCTTCATGCGGGCTTTTTCGTTACTAAATGTTGGCTCGAAAACCCTTCGACATTCCCTTGGTTAAATAAGACGAGACTAAATGTTTGAAGAAAGATCGAATATATATGGGTTTTGAGCTCGCCATCTTCGTCCTTTGAATCGATGGCGACGCGACTGGGATCGTGCTAAAGCTGAGGATGGTAAAAGAGCGAGGATCGCCAGGATGTCTCTAAATAAGATGGCGTGACCGACAGAAATTCTGGGAAATCTTCGAAAACGGTTGAGGCACGTACGTCTCTACGAGACTTTCCAGTGAACTACTCCTGTCTCATGCTATCAGATCTTACCGGACGTGGGGAATAAAACGAAAGATAGAAACGATAATGAGGCACGCATGGTGTGACGAGAGTGAATCAAATGCCTGAAACGAGAGAATTGTTTTTTCGAGCCCATCGACGGATAGACCGCGATAACCTGTTTCTTTGTACCTGCACTTTCTTCAAAACATTTTTTTATCGTTACATCAAAATATTGAGGTTACAGAGAAACCTGCTGATCAACGTTTCTTTATTCTTCAGCGATCATACTCGAATAGAGTATTTGAACTATTTTTTTCTTCCTTTTTTCTTTTGCTTACGATTCTCAGCGAATTTCAGTCATCCGGCTAATGGTAGACTCGAAGAAAGATTCTAAGGATCAGATGCCAAGCGGTGCATTCCACGAGCACCACTTATTCGAAGCCCCGTAATTTTGAGAACACGTTTCATTTATCGTTACGCCGTAAGACTGTCTTTACTTTTGGGTCTGCTCCCACGTGGATGAGAGAACGAAATAGTATGGCGAAGCGCCGTGTAATAGAAGTACATGCGTGCTTATTATACATCTGCAAGGTCGAATCAAGGACGCTCCGCTGTCTGCTATTAGTGGTGTGGTTCAAGAGACGGGTACCGCGCGCGAGCTTCGCAGAGGTAATTGAAACCCACCTGGGACCGGAGAACAAGTTTATTCATTCGAACGTCCGAATGATAGATGCATCCTGCTGCATCTTCATTTCTTCAACTGCATGCCCCTTATGCGATATACTTTATCCTCGGATACCCTCATCCTGTGGGTCTCTTCTTCTATCCTTATATTTAAATCGATCACAAAATTCATCGACCGTTACGAGGAGAATAATATTTTCGCCAATACAAAAACGAATCCTGCTGATCAAAGCCAATTCCACACGAGGAATTTTTGACAAGAGCCAACTTCGTGTCGCCTTATCTCGTGTATACATGTACACGGGCGCGCGAATCAACTTAGCACGGTGTTAGAGACTTTTACTTTTATGATTCAGGCGTGGGCAAAACCACGTCACTGCCCACCGGGATTGGCGCCCACTCGAGCATGGTCAGCTAACTCTCGCGTTCGCATTACCAATACCTTTTTCGCGACTCACGAACTATCTACAATCTCCTTAGGCGTTCGTCGATACTTTCATTAGAGTTTGAAAAAAAAAATCATCATAAAAACTCAATGTATGATGTCGATAAAATAATATAAGACACTGCTCTTGCGTCGCGAGTTCTGCGAAAGTTTATGTACACGACTGTAAAATTACACTCATTGCAATCAGCATTATCATCGTTCGATGAAGGCCGACTCGAAACAGTTTTCCCTCCCGTTGTAGTATAATATTAAAACCAATTCAAAGTTCCTCAAAATCGATTTTGTTTGCCGAGTCGAAATTTCCGTTCGAATGCAAAGTTTAACCACTTGCCAAATCATTTCCAAAGTCTCGGTTCATCAATTCAAACGCTATTTACCAGATGTTGCTTCCACAGTTTGGAATTTTAAGAAAATTCACAATTTACCTCGTTCGTCTCGGACAAAGTCTTTTTGTTCTCAACCCTGTCCAACAAGAGCCTATCGTTTCTCCCGATCTTGATCTTAGATCCGACTCAGCTCAGAATCTCTATCGCTGGCAACATCTGAGCATTCCACCTGGTGGTTCGCTGTCTATGACACTTTTTTAAATATACTGGATATTCGTGAACGCATATGTTACAGTCCAAATTAGAATTTAGTCAATAGAGAACAAAAAAAAATTGATATCGATAGAATCATTGATAAATAGTCTACGACACTCCATAGTTCCTGCTGGAATCTTTCGACAGCTAATTTTCAGAGTTATTACACATGAAAATTTGTCCTTAATTCATTGCTCATTGAAGATGTTCCCAAGTGTTATTTGACTCTACAAAATTTAATAATATTGTGATAATTTTATAGCACCCCGTAATGAGACGTAACGATTTTCTTCGAACAAATGAACAATCGACAAAATATTGTCGGAATCTGCAAGACGTATTGCGATGACCGTCATCGCAGCGTGACGATGTTCAGTAATAATTGAAAATTGTTTGAAGCATATGAGACGAAAAATTGAATACATAATTGATGAACTTGAACGTCGGCCGATTGGAAGGCTCTCGTAACCAGAACTTGCTTCGTAAAAGGGTTGAATTCGGTGCAACGAGTTCTCATCCGTTCTGAAGAAGATTCCCAGCATATTGCGAGAGTAAAAGATCCCGCTTGAGTGCAGGAGAAGCGGGAAGTGAATGAAGAGCAGAGTCGACGACATTTTTCCCCGGGGCCCCGCGTCATGTTATAGTAAGGAAATTGAATGTGCAACTGAACCGAAGTATATAGATGAGGGCTGTGAAGAATGTCGAGGAAGACCCTGGAGGCCGGTGAACTGTTGTTCGTCACGCGACCAGCAAGTGAGGTTGCATGTTTTCCTATATTCCCGGGGTTCCTGTCGTCATATTTTCTTTGACGATCCGGAAATGATGTAACGACAATTGGTAGTTGGAACTTGGTCTTTCATAGAGCAAGTTTAGACGATGTTTCGTTTCACCTTGTACTCGTTCTGATTAAGGCGATTATTCTTTGTTTTTTTGTTTTTTTTTAATTTTTTTTCCGGTATCGTTTTTGTAGCCATTGCTGCTTTTATAAAAAAACACACAGAAGGATCTCCAGGCCTGCGCGGCGGACAATAATATTCTCATATTTATTCCGACTCATCGTTCTCCATGACACAATCGCCTATCATCATTACCATCATCCGCATCATCGTCATTATCGTTCCATCCTTTTATAATTGCGATCGCACAATAAACAAACTACGTAAATGCGCGTAATCGACCTTCGCGAAATCATATACGCGCAACAAACGATCAAATATTAACGTAGACTATACCAGGACTGGCTAATTGTTCGCAGCGATCGTTTTATTCGCGAATACCGAGTGTATAACCACGGATAATAATATATATCTCTGAATATTTTTCTACAAAAGTGGTATATCTCGCTGCGCAGTAAATTTATAATATTGTTCGATAATAATCGCCTTTAACGTTACATGTTTCATCGTAAATATGCACGTTTGTGAATAAATGAGAAAAGCGATATGATAGCGCAACAACGCACCAGGAAGCACTGTAAATTAATCATTTTCTGCTCTCGCGTAATTGTTTTGCTCACATTTTCGTGGGAAAATTCTGGTTCATCTTGCTCATTTTCCCAAGGCTGCTCGCGATGCGTATTGCAATACGGTAGATTGACCCTCGTGACCCGGAGCATTGACTTTTCTCATTTTTTTTTTTTTTCGTTCCAGATGGCAGAAACAAGACCCGTCAAACATCTTGTCCTTGAATCGAAATGATGAACCACGCGAAGGTAGCCTGCTTGCCTGAAAGTCGCGATATCTCTTGACGTCGTGTTCTCCAATGTCCTTGAAGTCATCCCGACGTGGTCATCAAATTCCACAGTTGGCTGAACGCAAATCCTGCCAATCTTTTCACTCGCGATTATCACCAACGAAGGTCTCGCAATCAGCGAGACGTGAAATTTCAATAATTCCTCATGTTTTCGAGTCCGATCTTAACCTTCAATACGCTCGGATAACCCATCATTCAATTCCAAACTTCCTCGACCTTGACCTTTCAATCCGATATCGCTATAATCTCGTCGACTCATGAATTTGTCATCTTTCATCAATAATGTCAGCAAATTTAATTTCCCAACAATCGCGATGCAATCGACGTCCGTAGAAAATGATAAAAAAATCTAGATTTTCATGTTAACCGAGACTGCTCGAAATTCGGTGGAAGACAAGCCTAAAGTCCGGTCACATAACGGTCCAGTTATGGTATAGCGAGGAGCAAGGAAGCTAGAGAGGTTATCTACAACGTGGAGCTTGTATACAGGTACACATTAAAGCGATAGGCACACGCCAAGAGCGTTCACACTGTTACGATCGGAGCATTAGACGGTTCGTGCTCAGGGTAGTTCTTGGTAGTAGTCGTAAAGTGGGAAACTAGTGAGGAAAAGAGAGCGAGAGAGAGAGAGACTTTGTAATGTGCGGCGAGTATTTGCTGGTTCTCTCATCGAGCAGAGCAGCACTTTTGCTTGCATGTCCATGCTCGCAACCTTATACGCAATATTCTCTAGCAAAGCTGCAGGCTGCTTTTATTCGAGTGCCTACCGTGTAGATAACTAAAACCGCTAGATCTCCAGGAGAGACTTACGAGCAGGAGTCCTTCCCTGCTCTATTGCGTTACGAGCACTCGTTTTGTGATACGGTTACGTCGTTGTCCGAGCATATTTCCTGCCGAGTCAATGCACGAGCAATAATCCAGGAATCCCGTAGGAATTTCATAATTTTTCAATGTTTTTTTCGTTAGCTGGCCCCAGCACCGATGCTATAACTGGAAATTTCATAGCGCGGACAGAAATTTCCGTGGAACAAATATTTTCAGGTTTTACCGTATAGCAATTCATCTTAACAACAGCCTGCTGCTTTTACCGATAGCTTTCGGCAGATCGGCCACATTTTACAAGAACCAGCTACAACGAAATAGCTTTTGGCTATCGTCGCGTACGCTGTAAAAATCCAACTTCGAGAACTGTTTGCGAGCGCTGATCGTAATTTATATCGGAATCTCGTAATGGCCAGTAAAAACCGATCGATTGATGTCGCACGGTTGTATGATAGACGTCCGATTGGAAAACTGTAAATGGCTGGTACGTCAATAAAAAAAATAAAAAATAAAAAAAACTTACCAATTCCGTAGGCATCGTATTGCACGACCTCAATGGCAGATGATAGGTTATAGGTGCCGGCTGACTTCTGAATTCTTGCAGACATGAACTGTTCTTCGATAAGCCTCGAGGGTATACGAGACCGTGAAAATGCGTGTTACCCTCGGTCGAAATGTGAACGATTATTGACTCCCTCGCGCATTCGATTTGTACAGTACTCGCTATAGCTACGGTAGCTGCAATCAGAATTGAAGGAGAAAAAATGAGCATTTTATTGTTGCGAGACGATTGAATTTTGTTCTGGAATAATAGAAAAAATATTAATACCATTTTTCAAACATTTTATTTCGACTCTGGAGTCGTAGTCAAGATTTCCGAAGCCTCGTAACAACCCACACCAGTTATTTTACTCCCGTGCTGAGTGTGGATGATACGTTGAACGAGTCTCGTGGTCTCATGCAAATTATAGACTCGGTATATCTAACGGTTTCCGTTTCTCTGAGCCTCCGCGAAGAATATAAAACGCTCACTTCCTATATTCTCTAAGAAATTTAACGAACAACAATCTCGCAAATTTTCCTACTAGTAAATCGTGATTAAAGATGAATCCGCGGGTTGCAGTTTTCCCGGAATAAATGAACATTGCTACATCGGCGATAAGACTTGACCTCGACGGAAGAGTAATTATTTCGAACGACTTAATAAGCTGCTCTTCCGACGCATATAGCGAACTGCTTTTTCGGCAGCGTCCTGGTTACCGGTTGCGTCAAGAGCACTAACCTGTGGAAATGGCATTTCGCAAGACGAATGAGTTTACGGAGGTTAACGGTAAGACAGACGGATTTAATATGCGAAAGAACTGGAGAGGTGCGCGTAGAATTATGAAACGGTGCGGCGTTGGTTTTGGCCAGCTGGTAAAGCCGTTAGCGAAACGAGAGCTAGGCAGCCGCCATTTTACGGAGTACGTGCGCGAGTGTGCAGGACACGATCAAGGTAGCCTTTGCGGTCATTCGACGCAATTCCAATTCGAATTCTACTCAACTCGAATTACATAATACACGAGAGTATTGGGAACGATCGGGATCGAACGTTAGTTTATTTTTTTTACCTCCTCTCTCTCTCTTCGTGCGCGCGGTAACGTACGAATGGTATTATGATCCGAACTGTAAAGATAATTACACGTTCGTGAATGTTCGGAGAGTGTGGAAGAGGTAGAAAACTAACGGGGAAGGAACGAGTGATTTTCTTCGAAATTAGCCGCACTGAACGTAATTCTCCTCAGTTTCTTTTCGAACGCGTAATAGGAACAATAATCTAGAAATTGTCATTCAAGCAAAAAGGCACAATGATGAGATCGTCGTGAACTTGACTTTCGTCAGCGTACTTATATATATCTCATAAAAAGACGTCGGATCTGGTAGCGTGCACGCTACTGCTTAACGACGACCATTCTTTCTGCTCGATACTCCATTGCATTATCCCCGACCAAGGATCGCGCATGGCAATTACGCATAATGGCTCCTTAATTTTATATATCATTCAGGTGGAAATAAACAGTCGGTCCACCAGCCTCGATCACGAAGCCAACAAAAATCATGAAAATACTTTCAACAGTAATCGCGGATTCGAGTAGAAAATAAAAAAAAGGAGGAATCGATCAAGACTTTGCTCGGTATGAAGAGAGTATTTATGATGATGTGAATCTTCAAATATTGAAAATTAAGCTCCAATTATGAGCGATGATGACTCCTTCGGAGATAAAGAATAAAAATCTTGTTCGAGCGAGCTCATTTCCAAGAGGAACTTTGGCCGAATGTAGAGAGATCAATTGAGATTTAATTTCAGATAAGAATATCAGAAGCGTTCGGTAGTGATGTACGGATATAATAGTCGAGTGATTACGCCCATTGCTCCCCGCGGGAGGTAAGTAGTCGTGGTTTGAAGTGTTTTTTTCTCTTTTTTTTCCTTTACAGCCCGCAACCCCGAGCTTTTTATCTTCTCTCATAGAAACACACAGATCTTTCTTTCTCGTGACCAATTAACGCCACGCGAAATACCGCAAGATGAGCTCTCGCACACCGCGAGAACGATCGAACTCGGTTGCTGGTGTGCCGATCGAGGAGGAGGAGGAGGAGAAGGACTCTCGAGAGCGGTGTATAAGAGAGACGTACGGGGAACCCCGTTGCTCGGGAATCGCGGGTCAATGACCGCGGGTCCCACACACGGTCACTTTATTCGTTTCTATATAATTACATATTTCGATCACTCCTTCATCTCCTTTACTTCTTTTTTTTTTTTTCATATGAAACAAAAAAATGCGAACCCTCGTAAGTATCTCCGATCTGCTCCACTCCGCGATGCAATATGAAATGAAAATAACGGTGAATTTGTACGGTTATAATGGTGAATCCGGTAATTCGATCAACGCGATTCGATCGCTCGAATAAAATGAACTGTCAAATTTTTTAAGTTCGCCAACAACAGGGAAGTCTGGCACGTTTTTGCAAAAACGGAAGTCACCGGCCGAGACTGCGAAAGTTTTCGCCGGACACCGAGCTTCGTTCCTCTGAGTCATTCGAGGCAAAAGCATCCGCGAGTTAATGACTATTCGACGTCAATTTTCACGCGACATTTGTTAGAGTCTCGGAGGAACCATATAAATGTAAATGCGTGATGGGGGGGGGGGACACGACTACGAGAAATTCTCCGTTCTGCATGCGTGTCCCGTCTCTCCGGTTAGCTCCCACCGTCAACCTTTTTCCTATTCCCTTTCATTCGGTACTATTTCCATACGTGACTATATACACGTAGCTTGACCATAAAGCATCTCGGATACCCGAACAATTGCGGACAAAAAGCTTTGAAATACACTTTCATTTTCATTTTAAATATAATAACGACGAGGATGAACCATGAAACGAAAACGGCAGCGATGCCTCTGACCCCGTGCATTCAAACGAGTGAAAAATAGACGAGCGTAAAAAGAGTCTTCAAAAAATGAATGACGTATTCATTAGCCTCTCGAGTTCTTCCAGTCTTTGAAGAGAACGCTCGAAAAGAAGAAACGAAGTCGCATTCTTAACGTTTTTTGAAGAAAAAAAAAAAAACGTTTGAACATTTCGATTCCAGTTTGTTTTTTTATTTCAGACTTTCGTCGAATTATCACGATTTTTTTTTCTAACTATTCATCGAACTTGTCTCTCGCTAAAAAACGTCCGCAAATTCTTTAGCAACGTTACGAAACGTAGAAAAGAAAAAAAAAATAATCAAGATTCGGGACATGGGAATGCAATGCCGTAATTTCAACGATAGTCGATGAGATGTGAATGCATATCCGATTGCACGTCACTCACTCACACACACACACACACACACACGCGCGTCAAGAGGGGAAAGAACACGCACAGTTATGCAAGTAAAGTACAAACTCCGCGGCAATATTGTCATGCGGTAGCTGTCTTTCGTGAGTGTGATTTTAATGCGTTGCCACCGCCGCGGCGTCCCCTTCCTAATCGTCGGCCTCTGATGACAGTTTCCCTTACCGAAGATCGCGGTGCATACGCGCGCGGATGGCGCGATTCATAATAACGCTACTGGAATATAAAAACAGCATCGACGGGAATAACTGATCGCCACCAAACGGAGACGCGTTTCCTGCTGAGACGTACGCGCAATTTTTACGCTTCCCGCTTCCCGCGACGTTTCGTTCATCAAATTCATTGAATCATTCGCGCTATACCAGAGAGCTCGGATCAAATTCTATATTCGGCCACTGGACTTTCAATATTTATTTTCGAATATTTCAAAGTTAATTTATCCGCAAACTCCTAACAAGATTTATGCCGATTACGGGGAAGCATGTGTTAACAAGAAAAATCAGTTGAACGCATATTCAATTATGGTTTCGTGCATGAGTCATCGATTGTTTGTGATTTGAGGTCAGTTCCAGCTATCAGATTGAAATTGCCCACATGACTCGAACAATTACACGTTGTCGGACATCGTCGATGCAATCCTGTTATTGAATCCGATGCATATATCGCAACGTGAACTCAACACCGCGATCATTTATCAACGTTTAAAAGTAATCGTGCGAAGAGTAATCTGCTTTCCTACGCTCAAAAACATATAAACGGACACGAATGTAATGAATAGTCGATAACTTTATACGAGGAAACACTCCGTCAGTGGGCAAAATACGATAATTTCTCGAGCACGGATGACTCGGGAAAAGAGAATAATTGAAAATCATAAATAATGATCAGAATATTGAAATTAATCATTATCGTGTAACTGATTTTCTTTCGTGCATCGAATAGCATTTCTCGACACCTCCGTGTGCGACTGGACTCTTCAATTTGGCCTGCATTCGGTCGGACAAAGTAGTGAAAATGTAGCAGCCCACTGCTTATGCAAACTCATTTGCGGAAAGTCTTGCAAGCGTGCATAGAGCGATATACAAATATTGTGTAAGAAAGATTTCTAGCGTTAGGGCTGTGAGCATCGACGCGACGCATCAGGGTCGTCACGCCGCTGGTCAAGATATTTTTTTTTTTTCTCCATTTTCGGCAATCCTTCTTCTCTTGGCTCAGTTTCTCAGTTCTCTCTTTCGAAACTCATTGAAATGTCTTCAGAGCTAATCTTCATCCAGGATCTTCCGGACGAAGGAACTTTAATGCCGTTTTATTTTTCGTTTTTTTTTTTTTTCGGCTAGTTGGCTAATTCCTTTCTTACGAAGGAATTATCTTGGTAATTCGTTAGAGCTCTCTGTACGATGTAACCGCGGTGTGGAATACACCGTTTGACCGTTTGCAATCTTAAAATAGCAGAAAACCCGAAGGTAGAGGAAGTGTCTAGAGAAAAAACAGCGACAGAAGGAAATAACAACGGCCAAATGATCGCGCGGAGTCAAGCTACACGAGCTACAAAATGACGAAGATGAAAAAAAAAAATTGCGGCGGCAAATAACCATCGTTCTTCTCCGTTTTTCTTTTCTCCTGCTCTCTGGCTATTCGCGGTGCTCCGTTATACACCTGCGTCGTTCTACCGTCGTAGTTTCATTGACCCTCGAGGACCGGAGTAACTGTTTTTATTCCGGCATAACTAATAGCATTGCCGGTATCATGTTAATTCAATTAGCTCCTTCGATGACATCAGCTAGTGATCGGGGTCAGTACGCGGGATGAATCATTGTCTCGATCGTCGATACTTTCGTTAAAAAAGCTCTTGTACGATTCCACCGACTCGGGGAAGCATCTGTCAGGAATAAAATCAGATTTTGAGGAGAAAAGTTTGAAACGCGAAAACGCTGTCAAAAGCTTTCGACGTGCAGGAATAAATGAGGACCTGCGTGCGAGGGAATGACGCACTGAAATCCTGCTGAATTATCATCCTGTTGAGCAGCCATCCGAAGACATTTCCATCGAAAGATAGCACGTTCTTGTATACGAATGATATATCTCGCGTTTTACATCTTCGGTTATTTATTTCTTCCAAGCGAATTCCGTTACGCATTTTAACAGAAGCGTTTCCTTAGCGATAAAAAAGTATGGCCCATTATTATAACTGTCGCAGATGAGGCTGGGAGGATACTTCGAGAAGAGACATCGCACGCGATTCGCTCTGGCACCTCTCTCACGCGTGTACGTAGCATCAAAAAGTCCCGCTAATTACAGCATTAGTTGCACCTCGAAGCTCAACGAAAACACGGACTCGATGACACACACACACACACACACACACACGAGACAAGAATAGTCGCCAATGAACAAAGAACTTTGAATCCTTGCGATGTTGTGTGGAGCTAATGCGATTGTTTAAAATCGCTTTTAATCGGAACTTTGAATCACGATTCTCGAGGTTCTTTTGAGCGGGGGGAGGATAGCGCGAACAAAGAATTTTATCGCGGTGAAAAACACGCGCTCGTAATCCTAATTACGTTCGCGTACATATGAATTGCTCCTGTAGACGCGCGGGCGGGGGGGCTTTCCTTATCGTCCCTTATCTTTTTTTTCTGCTGAGAGTCTTCGTGCTGTAAGCAATGGCCGCCGTGGTGCCCTCTCGAGTCAATGAGAAAAAGAAGAGAAGGAAATAAATATATAGATATTCGTTTGAAGAAAATTCATCCGGCAGAAAAGGAGAGCGAGAAAGAGCGAGAAGGAAAAGGATGTAACGAAGGATACGCTTTTCACGTTGGTTGACTCTCGCAGCCTTGGCTCGACTCGCTTGGACGATTGCACTTCCACCGGGGGTCGGGTTGCTGCTGCTGCATTTTTATTCTTCGTTATTCCTCCTCCAACCTCGCGTACTCTGCTCACAGACCACTCCGTCTCAATCTCTGCCCTCCCATCGTTTATCTACCGACGCTCATTACTCCATTATTTTACCAACTTTGAATATTAAACGTGTGTAAAACCACTGCTATCAGATCCCATGAACAAATCCCTTTGGTTACTTAGATTTCGTTACATTGTAAATTGGTATTTCGCGACGGATACTGCACCCCGCGTGGACAAAAGTTGCGATAGACTTCGTTGGCAACACAACGGATGAAGATGGAAAAAAGAATTCAACGGCGAAGCGACGCATTTTATTGGAGATTAACTATCAAAATCTCAATGTTTTTAACAGCTTCTGTTGCATCCTCCAGTTGAGAGCTTTTTTGTTACGGGGTAAAATTGAGAAAAAAAATTGGAACTCATTTTTCATGAGGAAAATGCCAGGATTTTTCGACCGCTCGATAATCATTCTGCGATCGAGCTCCGAATGTGAAAAGTATGCAAATGTTTTGTTGAGCTCGCGATGCCTCCAGCTAAAACGTGAATGTCTTCGGGCACTTTTTGAAACGTTCGTTTCGAGATCGTGAATTACGGTGGCAAATTCTTGTCAGATGCGGGAACGAGTTTGTTGGTACGAAAATATAGACGCGACAGAAATAATACTTCTCACGAGCGCCAAGATCCCTCAATCTTTCCAACGGAACTTTAATGTTCGGGTTACGAGTCACATTCTCCGATTTGTTTCCAGGGTCCCGATGACCTGGAACAGTCCGTGCGCTCGCATGTATCATCCAGCCAGTCATTCTGACAGATCCGTTTTATACGAGGTCGCAAATCAGAGTTTATCGTTCGTTTGTTTCTCAAACGGCGCTCTCTTCGCAGAACACCGGAACTCGGAAAAAAACGAATGACTGGTGATAAAAGAAATTCAGGAATTTCATGTTCTGAGGAAATTTGATTTTGACATGATGATTTGATTTTGACATTTTTCATATTATTCGATGATTTCCGGTTAGTTTCTTTCTTCACCTCGTAATTCAGACATAATCCGTTGGAGGCTTCGATCCTTGATAGCCTGACGGTCATCAGAGACCGGTATAGAATCGTTCGGAAGAATTTTCAGGAAACGTGATGAGAAACATGGCAGAAGCAGAGCGCAGAAAAGATACCGTTATTGTTTCGGTAATAATTCTGGCAGCTAGGTAGGAGCTCTATAAAAAAGAAACACACACACACACACGTTTTGCGTGTGTAGCAATGTCATTAGGAAGGATTTCCGCGTGCGCGGGCGCGGCGAACGTGAACACCGATTTTTTGCAGCGATGCATGCAAATTTGTTTTTTTTTTTTCCCCCTCTTTTTTTCTCTCTGTGTCGGCCATTTGTTTTCAGCGGCTATAATTACCATCGCGGTATCCCGTTGGATTTCTTTCCTCTCAATAAAACAACTGTACACCGGAGAATAAAAGAGGAAGAAAAAAAGGAAAATTATGAGGCGAGAAAATGAGAAATTGGACTCCGCACGCAGGGAGAGTATAAAAGTTTAACATTTATTTAAACGTCGAAGCAACGCGCGCGGACTCGGCTAACGATGCAAGCTCACCGGATCGCTCGAGAGTCAGGCAAAAACGAAATCGCAAACTCGTGTCAGGATCAGTTGCTACCTTAGAAAAATGCGCGTTCGAGCTAAATTAACGTCTCTCCCTTTATCGCTCTTTGGCTCATCCGATAACGGAACTCTTCGGCTTGTAATTCTTGCATATATATATCGAGTGTACGTACGAGAGCAACTTACGAACATGCCATCGCACCTCTAACGATCCGTATCCCCTCTCTCGTTGTACATCTACCTGGATGGTCATTAAGGCAAGTTCATTTATAATCCACCACGAGCTTTCCTGTTTGTGATCTTCTTCGCTACAAGAGCTACCGCGTCTTTATATGCGTGTGCCTCTGCAACGTTCGGATACGCGCTAGTGTGTATAGGTATGCGGAGGTACAAACAGCACTCGCATCTCTTCGCTTCCTGATACAGGGCTCTGTTTTCTTTTTCTTAATTCAGGTTCAGGATTCAGGTTTTTAATGGTATGCGCTGAAAATATTGAAAACGTTGGAAAATGACAGTTTGAAGGAATGTCTGAACAGAGAGGCGTGGCTAGAATGATCAAAATGATAACTTTGTAAGCTTTAAAGCAGCATTGAAGAGGCGCATTGAATTATTCGAATGAAGGACTTAATTCGCATATGCTTCTCCGGGGCAGACGTACAGACTCGTTTAGCGCGATGAGCATAAGCCGACTGCTATCGAAGTATTCAGCAAAGGGGCTTATGAGTCGAGGAAAAAGTAAAGAAACGCGTAATCGGTAGGAGGTGGAACCCGATACGTTACGAAACTCATTGTTTTACAATTTTTTATTGCTTCAAGGTAGTTGCGGCCGATAATTGAGCGAATAGTTGGGATTTTGCAACTCATTTAGAGAACGTAATTGCGAATAAAAATCTACGAAGTCGAGAAAATTTCGTTTTGCCAAAAGCTCGTCGGATCGATTATACGAATTTGAAGCAAGAGCATTGAGACGAACGTTTGTGAAAAAGGATTCACGGTTATCGTTGAATTTCTTCGAAAAATTTGTTTTTCATACCGACGAAGCTTTCCCCTGGGAAGGGAAACTCGATGGAGCAGTGTGTTTGCCTAATCGCGCGCGAAAATAACGCGGGACCTCAACTTCGTGAGCAAAAGCCGTTTCAATTTAGGTCTCGTTCGTTCGCTCACGAGGGCTTTCATTTTTTTATCTACAAAAAAAAATAACGAACCTTGGGAAAGGATGAAAAAAGTTGCACACTTTCACCATTGCTGAACGACTGTCGCAATTAGCTCGGCTAACTATACGCGAGATCGATTAAAGGTTATTAACAAGGACGCTACTAAAAAGGGCAAGTTTCAACTTGGAAATTGAACTCTTCATTTTTTTTTTTGTGTGCGCGGTTCGAGGGATTGAGCCAAGAGAGGTGAAATTCATTCCGAGTCAGACAAAGCGAGAATGTCCAAGACGCAGAAAGTGTTTTTGCGGTTGCTTATATGCAGCAGGAGTGCGTCGGCGTAGACTTTCGATTCGATGATCTCCGTGGAAAGAGAAATAAATAAAGAAAGAGTGTGTGTGTATAACGAGAGTCAAAGCGAGAGGGAAATCTCTCGTTGGTTTCTCTCTCGCCTGGCTCAGCTGCTGGCTTTTGCTCATTCACCATCTTTATTTAACTCTCTTGAAAAACACGGTGTAAGAGTCTCGGTCGTCTCGTTTCACGTGAGAATCTAGGTCGCACGATTCTGCGTTCACCTTCCCAGACACAACGCCGAACACTCTCCGTAGATATTAAACTCGACAATGTCTTCAGACGGGAAGGTCGCGCCGCGTGTCTGCGCGCAAAATCGAAGGCTCCTCTCACTTCGAATCTTGCCTTCTTCATTCCTCTTTTCCCTTTTTCTCGATTTTCGCACACCCTCGAAAAGATTGCTCATTGTCAAAGCCACGAGTTCGTGCCTCATAGTTATTAAACGCGATCCTCATTTTCAATACGGCGAACCGTTTTCTTTTCATTTTTATTTCTCTCTACGTACCACGCACATCCTATGGCAAAAGTTCATAAGGTCATTCGCCACGATCATTGATGAACTCGCGACGAAAGAATTTCTGACGACGACTGTGAGCGAGCTACTAATTCATTTGAAAGTTGTCCGCGCGCACCTAACGCGTTTTCTTTCGATCGAATTTCGTATTTTTTCCGAATTCTTCCACCGTTTCGAATTGATGATCAGATAACCACGCGAAGGAATTAATTTTTTATGGCCATAAACTATTTTTATAGCCCGCTGAGTCGTCCTCGGACTGTGAACCTTCGCGTTCTGTATATTAAACGCTCCGGAGAACAACTTTTTAAAAGTCACTTTGGCATACGTAAAACACTTGTTTTTTTTTTTTTACAAAATTATCTTTTGATCTCATGGAACGCGCCTCTTTGAAAAATATCTTTTAGATTTCGAGTATCGCCCGCCGCCGCATGGAAATATCGCCGACACTTTTTTCTTCCCCCCCCCCCCCCCAAAAGACTTGACACATCATCAAGGATGAGGCGAAATGAGACTTTGATTGATGCAACAAAAACTCTCACTTCTTCTGTCCGAACCGCGACCAACAAGCTCCGCTGTCGGTAAATAATTTTGTCACGAAACAACCTTAAATGTACATTACACCGTGATTCAAAAGTTTCAGGAACCATGGAGCAGAAAAAAAAATATTTTAGAACGTCATTAAAACTCGTTTAGTTTCAAGAGTGAAGACTATTGTGTAAGAAAGTTATCGAAAATGTGAATGACGAGACAGGCGCATAATCGATATGACGGACGAATGACAGGTGAGAATAGTAGACTCGATGCAACTTAGGAATTTCTTTTTTTTTGGTCCAAAAGAAACAATTAAGATGTCCGCGGTTCATTTTTACCAAATTTTTTTGAAAGAGAGCGAGTTAATCTTGTCAAAATTTAGAAACGCGAGTTGACCAATGATTCGTCGATGAATAAAAAATATTTGTTGATTCGCCGTTCGTTATTTTTCAAAGATCCGGAATTTCACTTATATTTTCACAAGTAAAGAAAGCAAATTACAAAATTTAATTGACATGTACTTACACGTAGGAAGTGGAGGTATTTGAGCAGCGTGTGTTGTCTCGTGCCTGGCCAGCGTCACCTGAAATAACAATCGTCATGAAATCATTTTTACTTTTACTTTTTAACGTCTAAAACACTAGACCGGGTGAGCGCGTTAAATTCTCATAAAGAGTATACGGATGGATTGATAGAGCATATAGCGAGCACGTACGTTGAAAGACCGTAAACGAATAATAATATTTCGTTATGCGCATTAATCATTTTCTATTAATAAAAAAAAAATATCTCCGTGCACATTGTGCGGGAAGAAACGCATGTGCGTAATCCGATACGAGCGACAATACGCAGCGAACGATTCTGTATCTCGAGAAGAAAAAATAAAAAAAAACTGGAGCCGCGACCATATATATCCTTCGAAAACGAGTTATGTGTGATACGGACGAGGCGAGAGCGTAACAGAAAATAAAAGCCAGTCGCCTCAATTGGTCATATGACTTCACAGAGTCATGACGAGTCGTCGAAGGAAATCGATGACGAAATTGAGAAAAAAACGAATTTACCACTGCGATTTCCGATCTCATAGAAAAAGAGCTTTCCTTACTCGTCATTTCGTTGGCAGTCGAAATTGTGTGAGTTTGTTTTCTGATTGAAGGATCGATGTGGGCGTTTTGCATCAGAAATTACAATATTTCGCAATCACGCGTCGTTTTATACTCGAAAGAAATGACTGTACTGGAATAGAGACTCGAACTATTTATAGGACAGTTGTGTGTATGGCGATTGTACGCGGATGAAAGCCGTAGCAAAAACGTGGTTAATGATGCGCGTTGTATGGGCTGACCCAGATTTAAGGGGCCTCCGGTGTCATCCGAACGAGAAAGACTCTAACGCGTAAGTCGCTCTTTAACCGGTCGAGCAAAATGGTAAGAAGATTTCGCTGTTAAGCCTCAACGATAGATGGAAAGTGTTTCGTAAGCTTACGTCACTCCGCGCAGGCCCCCCTGGGACTCCTCAAATCTCCATACATACTACATCTCGGACATGATTTTTGACGTGCCTCGAATGTACAACCATTTTTATTACCAACCGTCGCTTTCGTGTTGCATTTATTATTTATACGATCAATTTTTCATTAACGTTTACGAAGTATCGTAAAAATCTGAAGGGAAAATAGCTTCGACAAATAATATTTCGGATTCGAAGAAAATATTAGATTCTTCGAAGATTACAGAAGATAATCCTCTTAGTAGAATATACATTAAGCGTTCCGATTGAGTTTTCGATATTTTCATGAAGAAAAGACTCTTGAAAATCCCTCCAAACTAGCTGGAATTGACGAGGATGAGTAAAAGAAAAATAGCGAAAGTCGGAGCTGCTCGATAGCAAATCAATCGCGGAAGAACTTCGAGTCGTTGATCCACGACTGATTTATGCGTGAATTAATATTATTGGCAGAGTGAGGCCGAGTGTAAACGGCGCTGAATCTAATATACTGGCGATTGACTGTGATTTCTTTGCCGATTCGATAAAAAAAAAAAAGGCTGAAAGTTCATAGCGGGAATCGCGAAATGTCAAGCTTGACCGGATCCGCCAGAAGAGCGAGCAAATTCAATTTCTCATTTAGAATTAACGTCCGCGCGGATTATGTTAGGATCTCGCCCACGGCTGCTGGCGTACATTGTGATCGGATATTGAAAAAAAATATGATAATCCTGTTTAAAATACTCGAGGCGCTGGTACATCGAATTTCGCTTTCGTATAATTTATTTCAACAAGCCCAGCAACACCACCGCAGTCTCGAAATAGGGAAAGTCGATGTGTGCGCGTATTCGGCGAACTCGTCGCACAACTTTCGACCAATTTTTGCGAGTCCGGAGGACGCACACATCTTTCGAAGAAAATTATTATGAAAAGAAGAAAAAGTATTGGGCAAACGAAGACTTTCACGAAGGCTTGGGCCCGAATCACATCGTTCCCCGAAATTATGAATAAAATTCTTCGTTTCGATGCGGAAATATGAAAGAAAATGATTTTCGAAAACAGGAAAAATCGAAAGTTCAATTCCACAAGCGCGACTGTTTATGGTCTCGTTGATCCGGATTGTCACGAGGATCTGAGCGCAACGTTTCATACGTAATAATCATATTTATATATATATGTATAGAGATTAATATGAGTGCAGGTATAATAGAGGCAGCCGGTAATCGAGTCAAGGGCAATCGGCCCACTCGACCGCTTCATACTTCAGTTTCACACTCGCTATTATTTCTCTTGAGCGGTGAATTGAAAGCCGATATACGTGCTTGTAAAACTCCGATACTACGCAGCTTTTGCTGATCATTAAATAGTTAAACTCGCTGCACTCCCGTAGATGCGGAGCTCTTTGTTCGTTTCGAGTGAACAAACAAAGACTCGGCAAAGTGAGATAGTTTTCGGAAAATCGCACGATCATTTGTGGCACAAGCATATAGAAATGTTTTTGCATCGTAAAAACAAGATTCGAATGAATGAATAATTGACAAAAAAAAAAAAAAGAAAAACTTATTATTCAATATTCGTAACTCGGTGATCGTAATATCACGTGAGTTTATCGTTTATGTATAAATAAAGAAGAGTCTAAATTGATTGCGCTGTAAGACTCTGGAATTGATGCGCGCATACGCGTCTAATAACGGTCCGCGTCATTAAAGCTATAATAAAAAATTATATTTCCTCTGGTTAATGAAAGATGAAGCTGACTTCATACGCGCGCGATGAATAATTTTCATTTTTATCGTTCTATTTTTATCGTTTAATTGAATCTGTTTACTAACTCGTGGAGCGTGATTTTTAATCGATCAAATACACCACGAAAAAGTGATGAGATGCTGAAATTTACATTTGAAGCATGAATTGCAGTTTATCGAGGAAGATTACGAAAAATCTGAAGAATTCGTCGATTTGTAATCGGACAAAGATTCGAATACGTTGATCCAGAATGCTTCTGTTTGATAACAAAAATAACTTTCACCGCTCCGAGTTAGGTCAGTTTCGAGTCATTCGGTCGAGAATTACGTCAGCAGAGTGCGCGAGTGTACTAAGAGAATCGAGCCAAGGGCATCGCGGAGCAGCCCGCACCAACGGAAAAGGTACCAAAAATGGTCACAATTATTCAGGCTCGTTGTCAGATTCTACTTTCACCGATCGCGCTCTCGTCCCGGGGCAGCGTGCTCACGGTGACACTTTGAATCGGAACGCGGTTACATGTTGGCAATGTGCTCTGATTGTGAGACTACGCAGAAGAGTGATTTGCTCTAGCGTTACAGATCGACGATGATCGAAAGGAAGGATCATCGTTAACGCGGCATTGACGCCTGATCCTATCGTCTTGTTTTCTTTTTCTGTAAGTGGATCAAGCGATGTGAATCGAAGATGCTGAGAAAAAGATCGGTAGAAGAACTCGGGATCCGTAACAAACCTGAATAACTGCTTTACCAGAATCGCTCGTAATCCTCGTCCAAGAGGAGAAAGGGCATTGACTGCATCGCACGCTTCACTATCCCTCTTTCCATCAATCTTCCGCGGTGCGTCTGAGAGCACTTTTATTTTCGACCAGACAGAGAGTTTCAGTTTAGATAGATCTGTGCAACAGGCCTTGATCAAGCGGTCAATGACTCGGAAGCCCGCCCTTTAATTATCCTCTCCGAAAATCTACTTTCATGATTTACTACGATTTCCAAATACATCGATAAAAAAAAAAAAAAGAAAGAAAGTAGTAATTGAATATGAGTGAAAATCCTGCAGGCGATGATCGACCTGCCAGCGCACGAAAAAAAAAAAAAAATAGCACGAGCCCGCGTCATCGGGTTTAATTTATTAGGATCGTGTAAAAGCGCATAAGGAGTGTGCGTAACGCTCCGATCGTGAGATCGAGAGTGACCGTTTTGTACCGCGAACGGATACGATTGCCTTGTAAGGTCAACGCGAAGAAGAGTTGCACCGCCGCATCATCCTCGCGGTGCTCGGTCGATTGACTTTCGATGACGCGGCTCACGTTTTATCACCAAGAAAATTTTATCTCCAAAAGCGATGATACGATCGTGCGTAAAAGGAGTAAATGAAAAAAGGTTCGAATCGATTGAATTTTTGTTTCAATCGATTCGCGGAAAACGTAGAGAGCGGTAAAGCGTCAGATTTTTCGACATCTCACGTGGGTATTACGCGCAGTCTCTCTCCGTTGGATCCTGAATCAGGACCGCCCGCAGTGATATTCGCGCGACGTAATTCTCTCCGCGAATCCCATTTCTCGCGCGTATGTGTGTGGGCACGCTCGAGTGACGTCACACTTTCCTGGAGTTGCGTTCGGACGTGACCATATGTCTTGGCGAACACGCGTGGGCTCAAACCCCCAACCCTGCTTGTCTCGCGAGCGCCTTTTTCCTCCTTTTTGCCGTGTAAATGCCGTGAAAATTTACGAGTATGCGCGCTCATACCTTCCTGGCACTTAAAAGATTCATCTCTTTTGGTGCGCCGCGCCGCTAAACGTTTTTCCATTTATTCTTTTCTCGCGAGATAAAGATCCAAACTTTTGCTGATTATGAAGCCAACTGAACGCGATCGTACGGCCCCAAGTTTCTTCGGGGTCCGACCATTTTGTTCGCCACCAAAAGCCGTAATTAGAATGTTTTCTCTGGGATTTGTTTTTTTATGATAGAAGGCCTTCTCGAAGTGTGCCTGAATTAGGCACGTTCGAGGGAGCCTCCACGCACGCGTGTTAAAAGTCGTTGAGAACACACGACGAGAGAATTTGCCACGTTAGAAAGTCGCCCACGCACTCGTTAACCGTAGCTCCAGTCTTTTCCACCTATTGTTCGGTGCACGCCGTTGACTGATAGTTTGCCGCACTGCTTGCCACGAGAAAGGTCCCCTCGGCTTCGTGTGCCCAACCATCGCAACTCCGTACTTCACCCGGCTCCTCTACAAATTTTCTCAGCTATTTTTCCTCCGATACAATCGCCCGGAGCAAGCCGCGAGTCCCCCCCCCCCCCCCCCCTATCCGCCATCCCGCTACCGTAATATCAGAGTTTCTTTCCGAATCGGGATACGCACGTAAAGCTACACAATGTTTTCATCGAATCGAAATCTTTTTTTCATTCCATCCAAATATCAGTGTCAATCTCGTTCTTGGAAGCAATTCGGAAGTCTGCTGGCCAATGGCGAACCAAAGAGCGTTGATCGCTCATAGAGATATTACCGAGAAGGGAATATCGATAGTGTGATTCATGAAGGAAGTGCACATACACACACACACACGGAATCAGGATAAAAGAAGAGAAGTTGATTTCCTCAAAGTATATAATTCGGTCGGATAAAGATATGTGTTTGAATAGTATATTTATATTCGTAAGACTCTGGACATTCTTCGTTCGGTATATTAAATTTCCGGTACACAATGTAGGAATGAGAGAATAATAAAGTGAGTGGAAGGCTCGAATGATTTACAGAGAGGAGGGAGCCCCCTCGAGCTACGATAGTGAAACGTGCATGCTGGGACTCGGAAAAAGAGATAGAAAGAGAGAGAAGGGAAGTCAGTCTCTCGACGTAGCTGGTTCACAGCGGATCATATGCCGATATATTTGAAAGAATACGAGGTAAAAGTGGGCGTGGCTTTTACAACGCAACGCGGCTGTACAAACAGATTGTCTTTTTTTTTTTTTTTTTTTTTTTTTCCTCGTCGAAATATATATCTCTTACGGAGTCTCGTTTCTTACAAACTTTGTACACGCGGAAAAGGAACGACGAAATTCCAGAATGATTAAAAAATACCGTTATATTTGAAGAAGCGCGTTCGGTGTCCGATAAGCCGAGGTGATCAAACAAAATTTCCAATATTCCGCGATCTCACCTCGAGACTCTTTCATTAAACCGTGAACAATCCCCGTCACTGCGCTCTTTTGTGCAAAGTGCAGACCCATCCCCTTCAAGTTTAACGTAATAAACGTTTATTAAACGTTGCACAATTGGAAATTGCTAGTTTTCGAGAGTGCGGGCTCGAGTCCGCGGTGCCATTAGACACCGGCTCGTAACTAAACGGCCCGATTCCTCGTCTACCAGGTGCACGTGCTCCGAGCACAAACACCGTGTCAAGGTAAAAAAAATGAAAAAAGGAATTACGTAGCGGGGAGCTCGACGCGTATGCCTGAAAAATTTCTTATTTCGAGACTCCATAACGACCTCCGTTCGCGTTATCTGTTTTCCCGACGAAATTTCGTCCTAAGAATTGTGAAAAAAAAGAAAGAAAATAGCATTTTTCGGATGCTAGAAAATTCGGCTTCCTCTTTACGTTGCCAGGTAGACTCTCCACATACTCTACACTCGCAATGAATAATCGAAGGTTAATAAATCAAAAAATTGACTAACGAAAAGCGGAAAATTGAGTGAAACTCTCGTGGAACGTCAACTTCGCGAGGATTAGTTGAGCCCAGGATTCGGCTCTCGAATTCGTCTTCAACAAATGTCTAAGCTTCAAAGTATTTTTCGCCGGATCGTGCGAACAAAGAATTGCATAAGACTCTCTCTCTCTCTCTCTCTCTCGTGCTCGGAATTCCTGACCATCGTATACACGACCGATGGGTATTACGGACACACGAGGCGCGCGTGTACTCGAAAGTGTTGGTGTGTGAGAGTGATATCGAATGAAATCGAGAGCGCGGTAGAAAGTGGGTCCGTTCTGCACCTTCGTAACGTCACTGCTGGTACACGTGCATATATAAAATGTATCTCGAGCGAGAGACTGCGTAGCGAAATCGAAAAACCGAATGTTGCGATCGAGTCTTATCAGAGCGAGTCTCTCGAGATTTCTACAAAAAGTTCGATAATTCAACGAGTTTCGCGAATATCAATTTCCAGCGCGCTCTGTATATTTTCCCTTTCGAAATTGATCGTCCGAAACGAGCGCATTAGTCGACGGATTCTTCTCGGGTGTTAAGTGGCCAGGAAAAAAAAGTTGAAAAAGGGTCGTGCTGACGGGGGCGTCGAGAGATCGGGAAACGAGTGTGAAAAAGGGGCGATTTAGAGAACAGAAGCAGGCCCAAAAGTGGCTCATTGAAAAACGAGGGAGGGACCGCGTGCAGGCCGTTTAGAGACTCCTGAGAGAGGAAAAAGGAACCCCGTGGCGAGAGTTTCAAAGTGGTTGCGCGATGAATAGCGTTCATTCATGAATTCTGCCTGGTGGTGGTCGGTGTCGCGGGAACAATTAATAACGAAGACCA
The DNA here is from genome assembly GCA_037576405.1 of Campoplex capitator. Classification (NCBI taxonomy): domain Eukaryota; kingdom Metazoa; phylum Arthropoda; class Insecta; order Hymenoptera; family Ichneumonidae; genus Campoplex; species Campoplex capitator. The sequence goes on along the minus strand of JARBWI010000002.1, from coordinate 18,697,883 downwards.
CGATACTCGTAGTCATGGTCGGATGATAGCGCATCAACATAATGGATCAAATGTTTAGACGGGATATTTATTTATGATTCCGGATTTTTTACTCACCAGTAGTAACGTCAGCGTGGCACCCCGCCAGTCCATGGCTAAAATAAAAAGAGAAAGTCTTCATTAATAACTGGCTCTCGATGCAATTCTCAGAGCGTTTTTTTGTATATCGATAAACATACGTGTAACAATGTTTCGTAACGCTTTTTTCTTTCTCGTTGCATCGAATCAACGAAATATATGTTTTCGTTGTTGTTGTTGTTGTATATTAAAGCGTACAAGACGCTGGGAAAAATATTGCACTTTCACAAAAAAAATGATACGAGAAAATCCTTTGACAAAAGCGAGCTTGGGAGCTGTTTTTCGTGTAGATTTTGGGGGCGTTACGAATCGTGTGCTCACCGGGAAGGTTTTAGGTGCCGAGGGCGCCACGTTTTCGGTTGAGATAGTAGCGAGAGGCACGAGAAAGTAATAGATACGTCGCTGTGGTAGCGTCGATCGGGGCAAAGCCTGTTTCGGGGCACTGCTCTTAATCCTTAAGGTTTTATTAGCACTGCGATGAATAAAAATTGAAAAATCGATTACGACGAGGAACGACGTATACACGAATGCGACACTAGTCCAAAAGGATGATTTTATTTGTTGAAATATCGCGATTCCGATGTGCTCCGCGTCCCGAGCGTGGGACCAGGATACTGCGCGGGGACCGACATCCCGCGAGGTTCTGCGTCTCTCGAAAACCTTACCGAGCGCACCGCGAGAATCGAGAGCTCGCTTCGCGAACGAGAGATCGCCTGCTGAGAAACGCCACTCGCTCAGGGACGTATATTCAACGGTTTATAAAGCGCCCGTCGCCTGCCGGGGCACCACGCGCGCCCAACTATTAAAATTATTCAAATTTCATTTATTTTATCGCGATAAAACGAGTATCTGGGAAACGAGATTCGTTCCACAAATTATGCGACCGCCTAGAACCGCTGTAGAAGATAACTGCGTAAAAAGCATTAGAAAAGTATTGAAACGTCCGAACAGCCGCTTGATGACTTTAAAAAATTCGTTCGAAGGAAGATTCGGCCTTGCCAAAGTCACGCGTCGATAGACTTCCGTAAACCTTGAAAAATCTCGTTCGAACTCTCTCTACTGGAGTCAATTTTACAGATTTTATGAGCAACTCTGTATAAAAACCATTTTTTTCTTAATTTACGATCGATAATCACAAATTTTGATAGAATCGCGGCGACAGATTTATGACGAGTCTAATAAAATTCAGAAAATTCGGAACACGGACGTGAGAAGACGAGAAACTCGTTCGCGGGATTTTTCAATGATTCACCATTATTATTAGCGTCTCTGTGCGAGGAAACAGAGACGAAGAGAACCTCGTATAAGACCATGTTTGTTCAACTTATTAGCAAAATTATAAAAACGGAATGGTTTCGTCGGAACCATAAAAAAGAGTACTAAGAATGCCGATTGGATTGTTTCGGTAAACTTTTATGAGGGTCCTTTCAACGTTTATGAATTTTCTTCAAATCTGAGCTTGGAATTACAAAGGCGAACATAAAAAACGACCGTTCTCCGATGGCTTTCCAACCGGTGGACTGTTGTTTTTTTTTTTGCAGGCACGAGTAACAAATTTGTGCAAGTGGGAGAGCGTCCCGGTCGTTTGTACGGAGCAAACGGAGGTTAAAATCCTACGAGACTTCAACCGAGCATTTTTGAACGACATTCTCGTGGATTTCTGCTCTCGAAAACTGACTTTAGAAAAAGATTTTTAATTCGAAAATGCTCACGATCTACTCGTGTACATTTTGAGGGCCGAAAGGAAAAGAGATCGAGTGTGAAAAAAAGGTTTTATCGTGAAACATGGGCATGGAGGAGGTCGGAATGTTTTGAATGGAACAGGAAACAGGTGTTGGGCTTTGTTGGCAGTTTATCGGGTTCTAATTACACGTTTGAGATATATTACAGGGAGGATAAGGGGAGCTGCTATATTGGTCGGGGCATTGGGTACGGTGGTCGGAGAGCCCCGCACGCGGTAATAAAATTCAAGGTCGCTGAGCTTGGGACGTCGGAGGGTCCGGGACTCTCCGAGAGCCTAATTAAATTGAATTTCTCGCTGTGGGGTTTACGGCCACCGAACAGGGCTTTTATCTATTTTTGAGGAAAAATGCCTAATAGCTACGGTCCTATTAGTAATTCGTCGCTTATCTCGCGGGTTCCCTTGTCAACGGTTTTGTCACCGTTTATCAGTTTAATGGGGAGATAAACGAAAGTAAGAAGGAGCAGCTTCGTGCTGTTTTCGGTTTGCCTGAAGCCACGAGAACCAAGATGGCGAGGACAGTCGGTTCTATCGAGAAGAAGAAAGTGACCGGTCTAAAGGTCAACCGGAGACGTCAATGCGGGGACGAAAGAGTGAGAGAGAGACAGAGGTAGAGATCTTCCTATCGCTCGTTGAAATCACTGGCTCCGTGATATCGACGCTCGAACAGAAAGTCACACTCTCACTCGGTTCTGATACCATAATTAATTCGCTGTTGCTGGATATATAGAAATTGTAAAGCAATAAAGCTACGAGTACTATTTTATTATGTTGAAAGAAACGATTGTTGACGAATCTTTGACAACACGAAATAAGTATTTTGATTGGATAGCTTGACAATTAATTCTTTTCTCTGAGCAATACCTCGTGTCCGGTCGGTATAAATATTCATGAAAGTTTCACCGCGCAACTTTGACTCGAACGTTTCTATATTCAGATTGTGAGATAAAACTATAATCGTTACCGGGCTAAGAGAACATGTCCTCAATTTCGATGATTCAACGCTGTTTTTCAGTCGAAATTCAAGGCCAAAAGGTGAACGAAAAACATGAGAAATTTACAGATTCACGAGACAACGTCCAATCGCGAACGAGAGAGAAATAAAACTATTTCTTTAGCATATTTCGAGTGATCACTTCCGGTTGAATTCTCGAACCGAATTGTTTTGAATTTACATTCTACATAATTCGAATCCTGCATAATATATCAGCGACTGCGGTTATATCTCAGAGACCTTGCGAGTTACATATTTGGCGAGATCCGGCAGGCGCCAGGAAAAAAAAAAAATGAAACAGCAAAGCTATTGAGAGCGAGGGTTTGAACCAATGCCATTTCTCTCTGTCTCCTTTCCAACACACACACAGACGCGTAATAATCCTGCAAATTCATTTGACTACATGGACCGAGAGAAAAGACGATTAAAAATAAAGGAAGCGTGGGTGTCTCTCAAATCTCAAATAGTAGAGTCAACATTTGTCCTCTCTTTATGGATGTCCGATGGCTATTTGACTGGATTAGCTAAGCCTTGGGCTCGTTTTTTAGTTGCATAACACGATGCTGCTCCTACAGCTACCAACGAGAGACGAGAGAACTGTTATAAGCTCCGATGTAATACTCTCCCAGAAGAGAGAACACACAACAACAACGCGCTAGCCCACGTGCCACTATTCTCGAGCATCACTCGTTACGAGTATTCCAATCGTGTCTAACGATGACATACCGCCAACTAGTTTTTCTAGTTAAAATACAACTTTTTTTTTTTCTTCCAATTCACTTCCAATCGATCCGCCTTTCTTCGCGTTAGGTAAACGCGGCTCGCTAACTAGATTTCCTTGTTGTACGAGAAAATTAATCACTTCCGTTGATCAGGCTGATCAACGACTGAACAAATTTGTAGTATCGATCAATTTTTGTCGTTTTTTTTTTGTTGTTGCACGCTATTCGTTCGAACGAATCCAAAATTATGCGATCGCCAACGATTTTTCGCTTTTTTTCAAAATTCATTTTCGTTTTATAGAATTTTACCCGTTAATCGTTGACTCGATGCGACTTTATCGGGCACCATTTTCTTCGTTGTGAAAAAACGAAGAGAATGATATACAATTAAAGCTCATTATCACACGAAACAAAGATTTTATGCCAAGGTGAAGATCGAAGCAGTTTTTCACGCTGTTGCAGACGCTCGAAACATTTGTTTACATTCGAAAATGAGAAACAGAACTTTTTTTTTATACAGAGTTTTTATAAGGATTTGTGGAGCCCGAAGATGAGTCGCGGACGATTGCAACTTTGCTGCTAACCACGAAAAATAGAAAAAAAAAAGTAAGAAAGCGAAACGCACGGGCTGTTTTCCCATCGAATTAAGGTTATGTAAACAGATACGTAGATGCTAGAGAGTCCGCGCGCTAATGACACCCAAGCTGCTGGCACGAGAGAAGCTGGTCAGAATTCTTACACCGAGCTAGGACGAGAAGCGAAACCCCGTGATCGGTAATCAAGTCTATAATTAACTACTTCTAGAGTATACACATTTGGAGAAAAATTAAGTTAATCGTCGGTATACGCCTAACGACTCGATAATTGTGCTGACAATTTCACCTTTTTCGAAAACTCTTCGAATAACCTAAAACCTCATCGAAACTATCTTTTTTCCCACGGAGAACGGAAAATTAAAACAAATTGACAGTTTCCCCGGTTCGAGCGATACTGTGAAAACAAAATTTCCAAAAATCAATGAAAACTTGTTTTCGTCAAATTCTAGAAAAAAAAAACTTCGCCACGAGTCCGAAATAATTATTAGCACGATCTGAGAAAACAAACGAGAAAAAATTGTCTCGAAGTTTCACGTAAATGTCATCCTCGCGTTTGATTTTTTTTTTTTTTCTTTTTTTTTTTCGATATCCATACCTTTTATAATCGCGACTAATGAAGCTATGAATATGCCTTCAAGGTTACAACTCGAGAGGCAGCATATTATAATAACCTACGCATAATTATGTATGCGTGAGGTAATACGTGACGATAAATTAATAGCCAACAATGAATCTTCGGATGATCATGAATAAATGATGCGTGATGTATTTTCGTTGAAAATAAATAAGAAGGAAAAAAAACAAATATGTGTGTTTTACCTGTGCTTCGCGTTAGTCCAAAATCCATCGAGAGGTGATAGTGCAATTTGAGATCGTAAATTGAAGAACAAGATGGCGGCCTGGACCGCCGAATGAAATGAGTCGATTATGATTTTGGCGATTTGATATATAATGCTAAAAAATATGGGCAGTTGCGAGAAATAATTATAAAAAATATCGTATTCATTGATCATCGAAAGACGGAGGCGTGGAAAAGACAGTTTCTCGTAATGCGCTTAAAATTGATTTCCTTCGAAGGAAGCAATAACGTCATCGCAGAAAATTACTCGACTTTTTGATCGATCTCGTTACTTTTTCTGTTTTTATCTTTTTACATTGGCTTCTCGCACATAAACTGACCGGACTTAATTTTTTTTTCCTCTCACTCAACGTACAACCGAATGAAAAAAAAAAAACTGGTCCCCGCACTATACAGCTCGATTATATATCTGTATTAGCGTATAAATTATAATCCCGGCAGGCTATACACACGCCGGTTTACCGCCGAACCGAGCCCGTTTTGGTATTCCCAGTTCTCAGTTTGCCAAACGGCGATCGCGGTCCATACGCGTTATCCCTGCCCATTATGCAACCTTGATGCGATTTAGCGCGAAAGCTTATCCCCGTACACTCGATTCTCGCGTGAATCAAACCTTCGCTCGGGCAATTGCACGCGAACGTTAAAGAAAAATATTTGAAAAAATTGATTATGTATTTTTTGCGTGATTAAATTTCGAAATCTCTGCTTTCAAAATAAAAAGTGTAAACCACTTTCTAACACTGTTTACAATAATCCAGTATGGATAAATATATTTTTCATCGTTAAATACGAATCCAAAATCACTGACTTACGATCAAGTTTTTTGAAAACTTCCGTTTGATATCCAATATTTATGTTTAATCCGATCACTTTTGGAACACTGTAAAGTATGTTCTTGGCATTATTTAATCCCCTCGCGTCGTTACATTTCGTCGATTCACTTTCATGCACCTGCGTTCGATAATCGTTTAGTTCCTTAATCGTGTTTTTTGTTTTAATTTATTTTTCTTTTTCTGATACTATCGGCGGGATGACACTCGCACTAACGATACTCCCCCATTTGGGTCTTGAACGTTCGGCGCGAGGCTCGAGACTGCTCGATCCTCGGAGATCAGGGACCTGCAGAGACCGAGTTTGAGACGAACGACTGACAAAAACGCCTAGAGATGGCGCTCGAGTCGCGAAATCGCACGAGGCCTTGGGACCCTTTCGTTCGAGAAACCAACGAAGAACAACGCGCACGTGTTAGGGAAAAAGGCCGTTGGAAACAGAGACAGAAACAAGCCGCGAAGGTCCTTCTCGACGCCAGATGTCGCCCCACCCTTGATCGACCGTCGTATCAGGCCCAACCGCTTCAGTCCCAACACACGCAACGAGCTACAAACGGAGATAGAAAGTCCGGACGATCGAGACAGAACGATCGATCGCGTCATCGCCAGAATTGGCGAACGTATCATCGCGGGATGCAACTCGTTCTTTGCCTCGAAATGGCAAGGTATAAAACGCTCAGGGAGAATAATTTTATGTGAGAAGAGCTTCATCGAGGAATTTTACATTTTAACCGAGTGCAATCGTTTAAATTAGATTTTTTATATGATCGCCTTATCGGGAATAAGATGGTGGTTTGAATTTCAACCCTCCCTGCAAACTGGATCTGAAAACCGAGAATTCTTGCAGCTTGGACTTGGAATACCGCGGCTATGAGTTGATACGTAAAAAAAAATTTTCCACCAACATTTTTCATGTTTTTTAGCGATCTCAAAAAAGACAATTGACCGAATCTGCTATGGTTTTTGAGTAATAAAGCTGCCATGAAAAATCAAGCTGGGAATGTTGCAGGAAGTCAGAATTTACACCGGGTCTCCGAGACCCATTTGTTTTTTTTTTTTTTGGAATTCTCAATCGCCAGAAATGAGTAGTTCTGGAGATTTTTGAAATTTGAAAATTTTGTGAAACATGAAATCACTCCTGAAATGAAAATTTTAGGAATTGAAATTTCGTTTTTCCACAAAACATAATATCGTGTACCAATTATTGGCAAAATGAAAAGCAGTCGGTATATCTTCAGTCGGAACGAGAATTTAATATTTCGCCCGTTAGAGGATTCTTGCCGTCCGATGGTAAATGTCGTACGAAACGAATGTAGAATTTTCGTATCATGAAAACTCGAAGACTCGGCAGCAACGAAATTGGGTTTAAGAAGATTTTATTATCACTACTTCGTTCCTTCGCATAATAACTGTACAGTGTTGTTGAATTTTCGTTTAGCCCAACTTTTTCGTGGCTATCTTTTTTTGATCTATCGAGTACTACGTCTGAAAAGATAGCGTAATATCCTACCCAAGACAGATATATCAGAGCTTCTCAGGGTATGTAAGATCGATTACAATGATTAACGTAAACAATAATTCTTCGAATGTGATATTCACTCTTCTTAGTAACCCTTGGCCAAGTCCCTGAGATCGTGCTCCCCTTTGTGGGCCTGTCTCGTGTACTTGCCCTCGTACGGCTGGTAATAGTATGCCTTGTAATCTTTGCGTTTGTACATAAGATCATCGATTTGCCTTTCCAGTCTTCTGATCTTAATCAGCTCGGACTCTTCCCACAAGTGATGAAGATATTTTTCATAATCCATTTGAGGTGTATTGTATATGTAACGTGCTATGAAACGGGAAATGGGGTCCTGTAAAATAAAAAATATTTCAAGTAAAATAAAAATTGCAACGAGCATAATAGATTTTGAGATTATGTTTTGTATTTATCAAAATCTGGTGACCGAATACACAAAAACAACAAAATAGGCTTAATTTTTCAAACGTCTTCTTCAATTTTATTAAGAAATACGCAATTATAATTTCTTACCCTATAATATTCCCAATGTTTGGGTTCATATCCTTCTGGAATTGGTTGGAGTTCGGCGGGACCGACAAAGATCTGGCTAAGCAGAACTGTCAGAGCGCACGGTATAGCCCCAACCAAAACGTACAAGTGCAAAATATCTTTGGTCTTATGCCATTGCCATCGACTCGGCTCTATTGGCATCAAACGATGCTCCGACATGAGACGCTTCTGGATAATGCCTGTGGAAATTGATATATCGTTATGTAATTATTCACAAGAGCTGGAGAAGGACTCGCTCTTTAAATATGTTTGAAACACTTAAAATCATGAAAAATTCAATCTATTCAAATTATTATTATTTTTTCCCTAATTGTTTGACAGCTTATTTATCAATTCGTTAGAAAGTTATAGAACCGATGACAATTATTTGTTTTACTGCTTCTCGAAGGAAATTATTCTATACATTCGTATAGAATAGGTTTGAAATTTTTTTATTTTGTTCCCAGTGTCACATAAACGAACGTAACATTCGAATTATTTAACAGATCTTCGATGTTTATAGATCCTCATGAAACAATTTAAAAAATTGACGTTCGAAGGTCTGCAGTTGTGATCTGACAAAAAAATTTTAGGAAGCCTGATCAAAATCGTTTTATTTTCGTTTACAACGAAACAACTAACAATCATTTGGTTTTCATATTTATCCGCAAAAATGTGTCTTTCAATTTCTATTTGTTAACGTTTTTTGGAGTTTATAGCCGGGTTGAACGGATAAGGTCACTGAAAATTCTTGTTTTTATTTTGACAATGGAACGTCCTTCATAATTCGAATGCGAATCGTCTATTTCGTGGTGTGTACCCGCACCGAATGCGAACATTGCGTAACGAAACAAAAGATCACAATACACCGTTTGAATGTGACAATTGCAAATATCGATGCTTTGAAAAACAAGTATACTTGAAAAATTCTTACTTACCATTTTGGGCTGGATTTTTAGGCAGTATTCGAGTTCCTCGGAGCAAAATTTGCCCCGTGGAACGGAGCAGACCACTCCACGCCACCATGTTTGTTACAGTGTGCACTTGATCGGCGTACAGTGGCGCCATGAGCGACCAAATTCCGAAGCATGACGTTCGAAACTTACCGACATTACCGACCGAGTTTGTCGTACGAGGCTTTTGTTCACATTTTCCCTGAAAGCTACTGGCATCTGGACCGGATAAGTCGCGTAGATGATATTCATTTTAACTCGCATCTTCTTTTGAACATGAATTATCTTAAACGATCCCACTGAATTAGGTTTCGTTCGATCTTCTCAATATCCGTACGTGATATACCAAAAAAAACTTATTTACACCACTTCGCGGGGAGGCGAATGACGATTTCAAAAAACTTTGGAATGAAATTTTCTTTGATTTTTCAAGAGCTTTACGAGATTGATTCGGTAAATAATTCGATTCCTAAATTTACACAAAAAGTCTTAAACTTTCCATAAAATTGCGTGAGCGCAGGCATCCAAGCAAATAACGAATCGTTAATAAAATCGTAGTACATTAGAAAAGAGAGCAATGCAATTCCTGAGTAACATGACTTATTTATATTTATCTGTGATTCGCGGCCATTTTCTCATGTCCGAGGAGTGCCGTCCATTCTATATCGCGACAATGGTGAAAAGCAATTGAGTGTTTTTTTTTTTTCTTTTTTCGTGCGTTTGCACGTAGGTTTGCAGGCGCAGCGAATTTAAATTGCTCCCCATGCGTTAATATATTCATTAGGTGTGAACTCTTGTATACGAACCGAAAGCCATCGAGGCTCGGGATCGCGCGGGTGTGCGTTGATTGTTGGTTGATGACAATTGGAGATGGCCACGGAGTTGCGGCGCCTCCGCGGAGAGATTTCGCATGGAGAGTTTTTTCGTGTACCCCGTGAGAGAGCGTGTTTCTATATATATACATAAATGCGACAACAGAACGATTGTCTCGAGCCACACGCAAGTACATTTGCAAAGTGTAAAACGTGTGCGTATCTCGTATGCGTACTAAAACATACTTACCGAGCCTCTTTGTACCAATATACTCATTTACTATTCGACAAACGATCGGCGTAGAGAGGATACGGCCATTCACGGAACTATTATTCGGTGTACGAGACTTGGCAATTTCTCTTCTTATAACTTTTTTGTTTCTTCCTTCTTTGCGCCTCGGTCACTCGAGCGTTTTATCCCTCTCAAAGCTGCTTGTACGTGATGCAAATAAAATAAACGAGTGGAAATATCATACGGGATATACCAGAAAAAAGAATCATAATGTACAGGTTTCCTCCGTGTATTTGCTTGTTTTTTTTCTTTTCAGATTGACTCGAATCTATCCAACTTCATGCAACCAAATGAGTGCTAAACGTTATTTTTTTTACCCAAATCCTCTCTCTTTAGCATAAAATTATTTTCTTAGGCGATAATAAGGTTTTTTGTAACAAAGAGAATGGCGTATGAGTCTCGTGTGGTGAGAATTCGATGATGCATGGGAACTTGAAAACGGTAACAAATTGTGTTAAAAAAAAATAGGAACATTTTTTCGTTGTTAGGCTTTTTGGCGACTCTGTCAGCACGTTTATCTTCAATTGATAAAATTGTCTTTTCATCAAATAAGATTTATCAAATTCTTCGAAAATTTCGAACGCATATCGTTGTGACACACGAGCTTTTTCGTGGTTATACGAATGTACACACGCTGCAAGAAAGAACGCGTCACTCTTTGTCAATCGCCATCACTGATGCAACAGAGTCTTGCGCTGCACCCTCATTTTTTTTCTTCGTCCCATCGACGTTTCTTATTCCCGTGAATAACTGAATGCATAATTTAATTAAATATACGACTAAGACACATTGAAATGATTGTTTACTAATTCTGAGCTGCGCCTCGACGCAGAGGTCATTTACGATACGCGACAGAGACGTTTTTCTCATTGTACACAACAAAAATAACTGTTTACACGATCGCCTCGTACTTTCCGAACATTGTAAATTCACTATTTTGATCCTTTTTAAGATTTATGAGCTCATTGTGAGATTATTGTGAATACTTTTATGGACTTTTGTCTTATCAACGAGTGCGAGCTCGAGGGTTATCGTTCACTTTTGTGTGTATAACCCTCAATTCGTAGCATTTCAAGCTCGGTCTAAACCGTTAAGCTGATAAAACGATCAAACAGAAGAATTTGCTATCGAATGAAATATTGGTTCGAGATCAAACATAACCGACGATTAAACTTTGAAAATATTACTTTTGTCAACAAGTGGCCTCGCGCAAGTTCCGTATGATTTATCGTCATTTCGATTGTGTATTATTTGGTAACAAAAGCTAATGTTTATTTTGATATTTTTACACAAGCGTGTGGGGGGTACATCGCACGAAATAAAATGCAGACTCTGACCGCGTTCCATTGTTTACTGAATTTTAATGATAAATTAATAGTTTAATCGTGACGAGGAAGGAATATTAGAGAATTAGAGAGTGGGGAAACGTGTGGGTATGGCCCAGGACGTGTCACAATAGGGATTTCAACGAATGACACCGAGCACGCGTCTCTTACTGCCCGCCCACACGTATTCTTCGTCTCTGCCACTCTCTCCAGTCACCGTATACATCGATCTCTCTCTCTATTTTTTTTTCTTCCTTCTTCTCGTGCCTTCGGTTTCTCACTCTCGCTCGACGTTCCCACTCTTCACAGAGTCGGGGGACACACGCACACGCGCGACCGAGCTTTCACGCACTGCCCCGAAATCGTTTATGAAAAGCTCGGTGGCTCAGTCAGTTGCGGATTGCCGCTCGGGACTCACGCACGTTTTAACAGTTTTTTTTTTTTTTCCTTTTTTTTCACCACCAAATTCGGTATCGACAGATATTCGTCCGAACAATTATACGCCGCGATAGACACGAATAAAAGTAGAAAAAAAAATGCTGCAGCGTAAAAAACATTCGGAAAATTTTTATCACTGAAATGTAAAAAAATCAAGTGAATCAACGTTTCGGTGCTCAATAATTTTCGTTCGAGTTTAGTGGTAATTCGGTCACGATGTTGCTTGTTTTATTTGCTCTATCGATCTATGGCGTTTTCGGGGTCCAGTGCTCTAGTTCCTTCCAGAGTCTCGTTCCAGGTATACTTTTTTCTTATTTTTTCAATACTTTCGCGAGTGCCACGTTATTGCAATTTTCTTTAAAAATCATTTACATTTTATGATTTACACGAAATTATCGGAATTTAGTGAACGAGTCGAATCTTTTTGATTATTCGAACATGTTGACAGCGAACGAAACGTTTTATCGTTCCAACAAAGTTTCGTTTCGCTACAGAAAAGTTTTGTCGTAATATTCGAAATTTTGTTGGCTGAAAAAAAAACACTTTCGTTGAATATATTTCAAAAAAAGGTCGTTTGTAGTGTCATTATCGAATGAATAATTCAAAGTTTCGGAAATACAAATGGTTCGATGAATAAAAATGACAGTTTGGTGCGAACGAGGCTTCTCGGTATTTCTCTCGGTCAAAACAACTCGCACGATATTATTCGTGTAACTTTTGAACGCAATTCGTTCTTGTCGCTTTACTCGGTCGTATCAGTTTTCGTGAATTTTCCAAAATCAATGAAAAAGCAGTGATTATTAAACGGGTAAACGGTCGACGTTGACTTTTTCCAAAAGCCTCAAGATCTAAGGGCAACAATTCAGCAAATTCGTCGTTTGCAAAGTAACGTTTCGTGCTACACAATTTTAATATTTCCATCGAGCGTCTCGGTCCAAAGAAGAAGTTGAAAATAAGAAAAATCTTCTGAATGAAATTTCGTAGTAAAATATCTGCCTCCTCGATGTTTAATTCGCATATAAATGTATAATCATGCGGATGAGTTATTAATCGATAGGGCGTAAATAAAGAGGCGAATTATGAATGCGGTGTTAAGTGTATCGAAGAGATTCATTGAACCCCAGCATTTACGGGCGAATATCTCAGTCCTAGTCGTAATAATTCAGGCATACAAGAAACTTACATGTGTATAATGTATCTCCGCGACAGCTTCCCGCCACATGTGCTCCTCCGATGCCACTACACTCCTCTCACAAAACTCTCGACTCATCTTTTTTCTTCTTTTTTTTTCTTTTTTTTTTTTTTTGCTCTCTTCTCATCTCTTCACCCGCGCAAACTTATCACATCCGCGTGAGAGATAAACATAACGACGAAGATATATTACTGTTGCAATTACGATTGTTGAGCTGCTCGAACATCCGTTTTAACACGAACGAAGCTCTTCTATCGTTTATCAAACGATTGTATTTTATACTACAAATTTTAGTAGCTTCGCAAAAACCTTTTTAACGTGGTGTCTCTCTTGAAATAAAAATAATTTCAGTAAAAAGCTCTTTCGACACCTTTTTTTTTTGCCAATTCAAATAATTTTCTCAGTAACTTTGCTCATTTCGATAGTCAAGGAAAATTGTATTGAGATTTTCGTCGATCCGGGGTACTGTTTGAAAAATATAGGATTTTTTTTTTTTTTTTTAATTTTCTATCGCAAGTTCTTTTGCACTATCGGGAGGAGGTTCATGATTCCAATGATTTATCTATCCTGCGTGATGGATCGGACGTTTTAATAACAAGTATTTGAGCGACAGCATGCTCGATGATAAAAAATTAAAAAAAAATAGGTCAAATTTGTTGAGGCGAGAAATAGCGCGGAGGCAGCTTTTCGAAAACGTGTAATTCCACGTGGGAAAAGAGATTTCGATAATTGGTTGAGTATTTATGAAAAATTGCGGGGGCGATGAATAATAATGTTGAAAAGAAAGAAAAAAAAATGAGAAAATGGGTGAAAACTAGTAATTTTCAACGCCTGAGAACGACGCAATCAAGACACCGCTGCGTTTTTGTTTTCTTCTCATTGGTTATGGGTGTCGATAGGAAAACCGGGTTTGTACGTATCCATTAATTATAGTTATTAGACGATCGCGTATACAGAAGGCCTCGCGGCCCACTGATCGAGCTCTTTAAACTCACTTTCTATGTTCGTAATTTTATTATACATATTTCGAGTAAAAAAAATTGGCCGCACGAGACAGCAGGCAGGAGTCCGATTTCCATATTTCGACTAAAAAATTTTGTCGTTATTTCTTTTTTTTTTTTTCTTTTTTCTTTCCGACGCGTTTATAAAATCGTTTCGCTCGAACACGTTCCACGTGTTGGAGCGTAACGATGGCAAATGAAACGGGAGCGTATAACGAGGGCTCGTAATTTTCTCGAATTATCTCACTTTTATTAAGCCTCCCTCGCACTCTCAATATTCAATTTTACAGCTACATTTTTCAGATTGTTTTTATGTCATTAAACGCGAACGAAGCTCTCTCGATCTTTGACATTTAGCTTCGAATACGCCCCGCTCGACTCACCCAATTTTTTCAACAATTTCGAGTGCGAAATCGAGAAACTATCAATTCCAAGCTGTGAAAAAATACAAATTCTATCAACAGTTTTCTTCGTTAAAGAATCGATCAAAGGAAAACGCTGCTCCAAAGATTCAGGCTCGAAAGATCGTGGAGCTCGAAGTATTTTTTTTTGACACAAAACATGTTGTTTTGTTTCCAGAACGATTTTCTGTCCTTTTTCGAATGAAATGTCCCATGCACGATCGTACGATTGTGCCGAGAGAGAGAGAGAGAGAGAGAGAGAGAGAGGATAGTGCGAAAGAATAAGAAAAGCAAGAAGAAGCAACGGGACAGAGTACGGCGAGGAAAGTCGAGAGGGAGATAAATAAACATATAAAACGACGTGACAGCTTCCACGCCGGATAAAAAAAAATACGAGAAGAGCAAGAAGAGGAGAAGTCTCTGGTGGAGCAGAGAGAAGAAGGCACACATATTAGACGGGATCGCATGAAAAATGAACATGCCAAATACACGTTAGGCGTGTGTATATATATATATACACACATGTAGTAGAAATGATGGACGAATAACGATAACGGCTGTGTATGGCCGAGTCCGATACACAGTAATACAGAGCGAACCTGTTGCTTTATAGCGAGAAAAGAGACGAATAACGTCGCTAGAAGAAAAAAATTAAACGGAAGGATTGACGCGCAGAATTTGCGATTATTTACTCCGGGCACTGTTGCTATTAACAGAAATTCTCGCGTCTCCTGAAAGCCAAGCGAAAACTAGCGGAGTCGAGCGTTTATTTTGTTTTTTTTTTTTCCCTCCTTTCCGTTGACAGTGATTATTGAGTCATCATCGCTGTCGCGTTGCCATTTTGAGAATCTTGCACTTTTAATCGATTCTCGCGATCCGGAATCGATTTTTTTTTTTTTTTCATATAGCTCGTAAGAAGCGTACGATAAAGAAAAAAAGGAAAAAGAAAGTCGTTAGTTGCGGGATGAATATACATGAACGCGCAACAGCCACTCGACCAGCTGCTCTATGCTCTTTCTCTCTGTTTCGGGGTTGACCGATTCCCACAGTACGCGTTATATCGCCCTATACGATTCTCCGCTACTCCGCTGCTCTCTACACAACTCTGAGAGATGACAATGACTCTTTGCGTATTGCCCTCGCGAACCAGCAGCAGCAGCAGCGAGTCAGGGACTCGACATTCCTCTTAATTTGCGTCATATAATAATATGGCATTTCGTGGAAATAAATCGAGGCGATTGGGACCGCGAACTGGTGTTTGAAACGATAAAAAGTTGGTTGGAAAAAAAAAAAACATACACGAAAATTAACGTCGAATTTGACTCGGATTTAGTCGGTAAAGAGACGAATTCGATCCCGAGTATAAGCAGCCCCTTTTGGTATCATGAAAAAGTGTTTGGTTAATTGGGGCCCCCGCGCGGATGATCAAAGAGATTTACGAGAGTTCGCACGCCTCGCGAGCATCGAAGGGTGACTCGAAACGTTTCAAAGTTCATATATTTCGACAGATTTCTTCGCTTCGCGAACGCTTCTATATATCGCTGTAAGTATTGTATATACGAAAAAGAGTTTCTTCACTCGGGTTATTTGGATCGTTTTAAAAGCCGGATGGAAGAGTAGGCGCGCGAGAAAGAGGGGGGGGGGGGGGCACTCTCGTATGTCCCGTCTCGGAGGATCTATTTTAGTTTATATATCTCTGCGGAGTGGCGGCCGCATCGTGGCCACAAAACCGCGCGAGTTTACCCGAGCCCGAGAACGCGAAAACCACCGGAAAAAAGTAAAAAACAAAGGGAGGGAAAAATAGAAAGAAAAAAAAAAGGGAGAAGAGGAGAGAGACACGGTTGCAGTTTGAAGCGAGAGTTCGAGGCTCCGAGCCCGAAGCGTTAATTGACAAATCTCACCCTCCCGCTGCACATATTCGACTTCTATTTCTTCCCTCTCGTTTATTAGCCCGGACGAAAAATTTATCGCGTTCACGTGTGCCTTTTCGAGTCTCGAGTATATGAGGATTCGAATAAAAGATTCTTGAATCATTCTCCGGGTGCATCGTGTATTCGGATAATGAAAAAAAAAAAAAAATTAAAGTTCTCGAGGGTCGAAGACATTCAGAAACGAAATATAGAAACTTGGAACTTCTCACTAAAGTATTTTTCATTCTTTTCGGAAATAAATAATGTACAAATGTTACAAATGCAGATGAATAAGATGCATGAGAATGGAAAAACGTCGCTGTGTCAGCGTCTGGTGTTCGGCTGGACAAGCACAATTCCCCGAGCTAATTGGTATCCATTGACTCAATTGTGTCGTCGCGAAGGCTTGTCCCACACTCACAGGCCTCCATATACACACACGCACACACCGCATCATTCCAATTCCTAGTAATCTCCATTTCTTCTTATATATATTTAAGTCGTTTTCCCCTCTTCTTGTGCCCCCTTGAAATTTTTAACCCGCGCATTCAAATATTTCCTCGTGGTTTTTGACCTCCGCATTTTGTACACTTTATATTCATAATAGTCAATTAGTCGGTTCGAGGGACGCAGCGGTGACGTGACACCGAGGGCATTTACTCTCGGAGGAGCGATAACTCCGCAAAACGTACACGTCTCTCATATTTTCGTTATTTGGTCGAAGATTAAAAAAAAAAAACGAAAATTTTTCAATGAAAGAAAATTCCGATTCAATATACCGACGAATAGAGAAGAAAAAAGTTGAAAAAAATTCAAAATGATGGAGTAGAAAAAATTTAATGAAATTGGAGAGTTTTTCGATTATCGTAATAGCGATAGAATAGAATTTTGACGAATGAATAGAGTGACTTTTTCGTGGACAAACTTTTAACAAAAGATCGTTCGACGTCTGCGAGGATCGGGGAGACGTTTTTCTATGATACTCTCGACGCTTTTTTTCTCTGCTCATTGTCATCTCGAGTCACGGCCAGTCGGAGCCGTATGCAAGTCCCGCATGTGGGGTCTTTCAAGAGAGTTTCGTGCATCTCCGAGTTACGAGAGACATCGCGGGCGTGCCCCGGATGGAGAGAGCCACGAGGCCCTTGACACAGGCTCTTTTTATGGGTCCCTGCGGATGTGAGGAGGAGGGAGGAGGCTTCTGGTCATTCCCAACACTGTCCAGAAGCCCCCGGAGTCACTGTTTCGTCTCCAGTCTCCCCTCCCAGTATCTTGAAAATATTCGTCAAATACGTAGGAGAAAAAAAGAAAGATAAAATATACGACTAACCGAATGCACACGAGGCCCGTCGTGTGCTGCGGGTCCTTTTCATTCGTTTCTCGAACGATTTGACCGCAATGTCACCCCCACATTCGTATATTTCAGGAAGCCTCTTCAACATCGAAAACGTTCTCTCAATGCTTTCTGTTTTCTTTCAGAAATGTCATGCTGTCGACTGGCGACTGGATCTTGTCGAAACGTTTGTTCCCAGGTAAGAATAAACATTTGGAAAGTTTGGAAAACTAGATCCGCGCCGTAATCGCTTTAGGAGGAACGATCGATCGAGTTGTGAATTTTTTTATGCCATTTCATTTCGAATTGCTGCTTTTTTTTTGTACTTTTACTCGCAAGAAGATTTGTGTTCGGTTATTTTACGATTCTCGGCGTTGCTCGCGGGGTGGCTCCTTCTGTGGCTCGGAAAAGAAGGAAAGAGTAGGAGGAGGCTGGCTAGCTCTCTCGCGGGGACTGGAGATTATATCGAGAAGACATTGGGCCCGCTGGGAGATTTACGCACCGGCCACAGGGGGCCACGCGCCCTCGACACCGTACACACGTTCTCACGCGTACACGAAAACACATGAAAAGCCACGAAAAAAAAGCGCGTGTAAAAGGCCATTCATACGCAAATATTACGCGGGGAGGATCGACAGAAAAAAGAGAAGACAAAAAAATGCATCGAAACTTCTTCCTCGAGCTCGTCGGACATTGAATTTTATTAATTCGCGTATTGCCAGCGCGATTGAGGAACGAATTGAATTGTTATTTTTATTATTCCCTTTTTTTCCGGATCATTTTCTCTCACGACTGTATTTTTTTTGGTTTATTTTCAATGGCTTTTTAAAATATTATTCGATTCGTGAAAGCACCGAAGAAGGCGCACGAAGCCAACGATGAAGCTGTTAAGAATGGGGCGGAGAACTCTCTCTTGTTGAAGAAAAAAAAGAGAAGAGATCCGTCTGTTGACTTGACTACTGATGAGAACTTCCTGCGCGCTCTTCTCCGCTCTCTCTCTCTCTCTCTCTGTCAAAGCATCAAATAGCCGGAAGTCGTATGAAATAGCCCGGGTGTACACGCATCCCTCTCGAGTGCAATCGTAGTCGAGTAATAATAACAAACATTCATATACACACATTTAAAAAAAGGTACCAGCATTCTACTACGCTCGAAAAGAAAAATTAATCGTGCTTCTTAAACGATTCGAATTAAAACTTAAAACTTCTCTTTTCGAGAATGCACATAAAATATTAGTCGTCGCTTGAGACACGTGTTCGAAACTCTCGAAACGTATATACTCATTCGTTCCTTGTCATTTCCTCGATTCAATTCGATAAATGAACCATTAAATGTGTCTTTGGAACGATTCAACTCGTCATCTTGACCCTGGATGTGCCCAACGATATTCGAAATCGAAAAGTCCACGCAAATCGCGATTAATCCCCGACTTTTCGTTTTCTAAAATTCTTCAAATTTTTTGCGAAGAAATTTTTCGAATAATTTCCATTTCAGGCCATTTTTTTCAGTACAATGCGAAAAAAGAATTTTAAAATTCATTTCTTCGTATTGTACAAGAATCGTCGAAACCGAGCAGCAAAAAAAAAAAATTCCAAAAATTTATCACTCTTTCTTCGTCGTTCATGACCACTTAGCTCCACGCAGAGATATATCTTTGAACAATTTTTTGCGATGTTTCTTGCCCCGAGGAATTCGCGGTTTCCCGAATTTAGATTCAACCGCAGGATTTTCCCAACGCAGTTCTATTTTTCACGAGTTGTAGGGGATGAAAGACTTTGAGAGGTGAGGAAGGCAGGAAAAAAAAAAGAAAAAGAAGAAGTACTCTTTGCGTCCGCTCTATTTTCGGATCTTTTGATCCCCAGCGACGCCCGAGTTCACGTTGCAGGCTCTTCTCCTCCGTCTCTGTCCTTAGGCTTCTCTCTCTCTCTGTTTTTGCTTCTCCATTTTTCACCGCGCGCTACGCACCGCTTAAAAGTTACGACGGTACATGGAGCGACGAAGGAAAAGGCGATAGAGCCTTTCTGCCAGAACCACTTCAAAAGATTCTTTCGATGCACCCAAAAGTATGACAAACTTGACATTCTACGTATATACAATTTAAATATGAAAAGTTCTGTTCCCGGCGAGAGACGCGCAACTTGAATCTCGATGCATCGAATCGTCTCGTATTTATCATAAAAATTTTCATTCGAATTACAAATTCAAATTATATTCGACACGGATAACAACTTTATTTACATAAATATTTGACAGATCTCCGCATATCTCTTCTCTCTTGTCCGTGCAGATAATTGAGCCGCGATGCAACGAGACCGAGTAGGTGGTCGTATGTTGATTTCCAACGATTACGATCTTCATCTTTTTCTTCCCTGTCATAACCGCCCCCGCGATCGGAGTCAAAATTAATAAATTGCTTCCTTCTCTAAAACAAATGCTTTGGACAAATGACCCGGAGTAAGATTATGATCTACGAGTTTTTTTTGGACCACGTTGAATAGTATCGTGAGTCTTCTGTGATACGTTTAGATGATGAACATATCTTCAAACTTAAGATTTGAGGCATATTTGGGCTGCAAAGAAATGGAAATATTTTTTTTTTTTTTTTTTAATTTGATCAGATTCCAATTTACAGTTAGTTCTAATCGATTTTTTAGGAAGAAAATAAAAGTTGAAAACATATTTAGCAGGCAAACGAATATGTTTTTTTTGTCCAAGTATTATATTCGTAACCAAAAATATATTCAAGTTACTGTTTAAACTTGGTGAAAGGATAGAGCACGTAGTTGGGGCTTGAGACCCTCATTGAATCCGTGATGAGTAGAGATTGGTAAGGCGACCACGAGAGCTAAGGAAATGCTGGGTGTCCTCAGACGCCAACCCGAGTCGATTTTTCGTCCTTTTCTTTTTATCGCCCTCTCTCTCTCTCTCTCTATTTCTCTCATTCCGTTGGCCATCATCGCAAGTTCGAGCCTCGTGATTGGCATTCAGACTGAACAACAGGATATTGCTTCAACCCTGGCAAAGCGTGACTAAATTTTTCAATACCCCTCTCGCCCCTTTGACCATGTGAAATTCGAACTTATATTTTTTTATTTCCTGAAATTACGATTCAGTCGTCATTATCATTTTTTTTTCTCCTTTCACCCAACCGCTTTGAACACGCACATTTTTTATTTCAGATCTCAATCGTTGCTCTGGGTGCTGACCCCAAAGTCCGGGAAAACGCCACCCAACACCTTCACGAGTTTTGCTCCAGTGGACTGGTAAGATCAGAAGCAATAAAAAAAATAAAAAAAAAAAAAGACAAAAAACACTTTTTGAACGTTCTTTGGAATCTTGAATTCTGATCCTTTTTTCCCCATCATATTCTATGCTCTCTGCAAATCGAAACCTTTTTTTTCATGAACCTTCTCAGTTCACCGCGCTCAAAGGGCTTCCTATTTCCATTTAATCGTCTTTTCTTTTTCAGACGGAATTTTGGACCTGTGCAAACTCCACTCTACACGGTAAGTTCGTTATCCGAATACTTTATTATAAAATTTTATCGGTTGATAAATTTTATATAATTTTTTTGTTGTTCATCCTTTTTCAACATTTCAAAAACGAATGAATCAATGAAAATTCTCACGATTCTTCTTACTCACTATGTTGAAAAAATAATAATTCTTTATTTTTACAACATAATTGTATTTCAGTCTGTTTTTCCAAGTCATTTTGTCCTGTTACAAAATTTCTTCTTATTTTCGAGCTTTTCTGTCTATCAATAAACATTACGTATTATACCGTCTCTGCAATTTGTCCCGGTGTAGATTGTGCATCACGATATCGTAGCTCAATAATTCATTCTCGTTGCAATTCAACTTGCGATTAAACACACTTTATTCCAGCCGTCTTTGAGAGAGAGAGGGAAAACGTAGTTTTTTTTTCTATTGTCTTTTATGTCTTCGTCGTCTCTGATCGGTGACCGTTACATTGAATTATTGCCAGCTGACACACATGCATGCACGCTAAATCGTTAAATGCGCCTCGTCGATCATTTAATATTTATCACTGAAGAGTAGACGACTGAATTTTTTCAAAGAGATTTGTCACAAAAATGTAGAAAAAAATGAGCAAACTCGATTATTCAATGAAGAAAATAATTTAGTTTTTCTTTCAGATGCAGTGAAAAATGAAAATTGGGTCGGCCGAGGATGCTGTCACCTGGCTCAATATCCGATATGTCGATCAACCTGCGCACTCGCAGGTTCACAAAAAGATCTTATCGGCTCTTGTCGGCCGAGCGACGAACCCGAATTTTATGGATGCCTCGAACGACGAGAAGACGGAGAACGTTGCTGCAACAACGTTGCAAACTCCACTTGCAGAGCTGTGTGCAGAGAGATTTTTCATAAACCCGGCAAACAATCGAGCCTCAAACTCTACAGCAGCAAGGGTTGCTTTCATCAAGTACCCAAGTGCTTGAAAAATGTGGCTGAACCGAGCAGCGCTGAGAATCCAAAACAATGTAATTATTATCTTGTTTTTTTTTCGTACATTATTCTCCTCGTAGAATATCGGGGGGGTACATGATGAAACAAAACGAGTTTCCAATATTTGTGATTTTTAAATCTAGTTTCTAAAAATATTTGGAGAATATTCATTCAAGATTTGATAAGCTCTGAGCTCACGGAAGGAGAAAAAAAAATGTTGATTATTAATCGACTCGAAAAATTTCGAAATTCGTGTTGAAATCGAATTTTTGATTGATCAATATTCTCAGAGACAAATCAATGTGTCTTCGTTTTTCTAGATTTGCACTGTTGCGAGAAAGCAATGACGCGTGGCTGCCTGGAAGCCTGCAGAAAGACTTTTTACACGGCAACGACGGTTCTCGACATTCTCGACGCTCTGGACGAAAAATGTCAGCCGATACTTCCGCAATTGCCACTGTGGAGTTGTCTTCTTCAATCGTCGGGAGAAAAAGCGCCACGTTTGCCATTGGACATAGGAAAATTGACGTGTTGTTCGAAGGCGTCGAATTCAACCTGCCGGGACCTCTGCTGGCGAGCTTTTCAGGCTGATTGGGGCCAAGCTTGGACGCTCCTCGAATCCAGTTGTCTTTCGTCAGGAGGCGAGGACGAGCTGCGTCGTTGTCTCGAGGACACGGACGAGCCGTGCGAAATGGGTTGTTCGGGGCTCGATTATTGCGCGAGATATAATTACAGGCCAACGAATCTTTTTCGGTGAGTCCGAAGAGAGAATCACGACGAAAAATCGATTTTTCGATTCCGGATATTTGATAAAAATCGTATTTTCAGAACTTGTTCATCGGCTTCGGACGATGCGGCTGAGAGAGAATACGGTTATTGGTCCCGAGGTGGAATAATTCGTGGATTGAGTATTCCCGTTCGCGCGCATCCGTCTTGTCCGGTTGAATCTTTGCGAGCAGCCTCCTGCCTGCTTCAGCTCCGTCCCTGCGAATCCAGGATCCACGAGACGCGTCTCTGTCGTGATGATTGTCTGGAATTGATGTCGAGCTGCATCGATTGGTCGACGGTGACCGGTCCGTACACGGCGTCGACTCTCTGCTCGAAATTATCGCCGAGCCACCAAGGGGCACCGTGCGTCTCGCTCAAACCGTTTCTCGAAGATCCGAGCGACATCGAGAGGGCGCTATTGCCGGTAGAAGACATCTCGAGTCCTTGCCAGAGCAGCCCTTGTCCATCGGGCAAATTGTGCGTCGTCGAGCCGAACCGAAGCGGCTCGTACAGATGCGAGAGCGCGTGCAGTCTCGGAGAAATGTCTCGTCAAATGGTACCGCTCGCCACGTGGATTCAGATCCCCAGAGAAGACGAGCAACGTCTCGGGAGCCTCGCCGGTTGTCACAGAATCTGTCAGTGCACCTCGCGCGGTCTTGAAAAATGTCGTGACTTGAACTGCTTCAATTCGGACTCCTGCTGGGTCCAGGATCGCTTCATAGCTCACAGATCGGCTTTTTATCTCGGCTGTAATCCCTGCAACTGTTTCGAGGGCGAGGTAACGTGTTCGCGAAAGACTTGCGGCGAAATAAGACCCCCCTCGTTGCCTTGCGATTGCCCCCTTCATTACGTACCAGTTTGCGGACGTTTGGGAGTCACTTTCGCCTCTGCCTGTCTCGCTAAATGCTCCGGAATGTCTGCCAACGAAGTGGAGTTCGGTAGCTGTTCGGCCAAGGATCCATGCGCCTCGAATCCCTGTCCGAAGGCTGAAAAATGCCTGAGAAGAGCCAGAGTCTGTTTGTCACCGGTGCAAAAGCCTTGCAAACAGTACCAATGCGTTCCCATCGATTGCGAAGCGTCCGAAGACCGCTCAGGACCTGTTTGCGATCGTGACAATCGTGAGCACCGATCATTGTGCGCGCTCGTACACTCGGGCTCCAGTCTCGCTTATCGGGGACCCTGTTTGACCGGCTGCAGCCTTCGTGGACCAGTTTGCGGCATCAACGCCGAGGTTTATCCCAACGAATGTGCCGCTTGGGCCGAAAAAACCGTTGTGGATTACGCCGGACCCTGCGTTGCCGTCGGACTCATCAGCGACGAAGCTGCTCCTCGTTGCGGCGACGCCGTTCAATGTCCACCCCTCCAAGTTCCAAATTGTATCGGCGTTACTCCGCCCGGTGCTTGTTGTCCCGTCTGCGGGGGCGCTGCCAGACTGTTTTACTCGAGAAAACAGGTAAGAACTTCTGAATTCTTGAAAAAGAAAATTAACGCCATGCGGAAACGGGTAATCGATTTTCTAAAAAAAATTTCCAATCGTTACAGCTCGATCGAATTTTTTACGTGATGACGGAAGAGGCGGACAAAGATGCCGTTACGCTGGAAAGCCTGTTGACAGCTCTATCCAGACACATCCAAGTTGCTGAATGTGCCCTGCGCGGATCCGTCACTCCTGAGGGCGATATTTTTATTATTACACAGCCAATACCGAAAAAACCTTCGGCTCTTCAGCTCAGGGCTTGCGTAGCCGAAATGGAGAAAATCGTTACCAGAATCGTGGAAAGAAGCCCAAGAATCGTGGCCGAAGTACCTTTGGCCTCTTTAACGAGAGCCGAAATTGCACACGCGCATATTTCCGGTACAACTGCAAAAAGCATCAGTATTACCCTCCAGTGCATCACACTTTTCATGGTTTTTGCTATAGTCACTTGATTCTGGAACTTCCATGACTCTAACCAAAATACCGAATTATTGAGAGGAGCCAAAGTCAATGGTGAAAAATTTGTCAAAATTAGATTCTCTTGTTCAAGTCTGTAACTCGGTGGTAAATTAATAGCGATGCTTGTGACTCGACATTGCGCTAACCGGTGGCCAATGAAGGCACTTTTTGTACAGTTTCAAAGCGTACGCATTCGAGACTCCACTCACGGACGAAGTCTGCATCGTTTAGCGAAAGCGAAACATTTTTATTGTGTTGCTAAAATTCGGTTACAATTTTGAGGAGCTGCGATTCTAAATTTTTTGGAGAAGGTTTGCATCGAGTTGCCGAGGCTAACTGTCTCGGGCATCAGAAACTATTGAACGCAGCTCAAATCGTTAAGTTACATCAATCGCCCGAAGAGTCACGGAGTTGGAACAGGAATTACAAGGGACTGAAAAGTATTCCGATCAACGAACTCGTTTAGAATCGATGACGTCGCGCACGACCAAAATCACTGTGCGCATTCACTTTACCGAAACGCGCCACACGCTCAAGACTGTGATTACCCTAGTACGTACGTTAAGCCAATCACACCAAAGATAGCACAAAATTGAGAGAAGAGCGAAGAATAATTAGATTTCGTAAGAAAATACGTTTGAAATCGCTCTCTGTAAATTGTAAATAATTTAATAAATAAGTTGTTAATTAAAATGTCGATTAATGTTATCCCCGAAACACTCGACCATCGATTTTTCTATCCATTCCTTACAACATTACTTCTCGCTTCGATTTACCAACAGCGTAGAAATCAAACATTTCTAACTTGACGGTTCAATCGATCGAACTCGAGTCCATGTGAGAGCCTGCAAAATTGTAGCAAAAATAAAATAGTCGAAAAGTTCTCGGGGTCCAATAATTTTGTAAAAAGGTATCGACGAGAATGAAAAACACGTTTGGCATCATCGTGCAAACTGTTTTTTTTTTTTTGTCATTCGTGTAATAAAAACGCCAATAGCGTGGTCCACATTTCGACACCCGAAACAACGACAACGAAAAAATGAATGATGATAAAATAGAAGAATTCTTAATAGTATACATAAGAAGAAGAAGAATGTCATTTCGTTTCTTGACTTTCTATTATGCAGATGATTTTTACAAAACTTTGTAACGCGCACGTGAACCGGCGTGTGTCCCTGACGCCTGTAATTTGATCAGTTCTTCTTTTATGAGTCTCGAGACTTCAGCCTTCGCTTTGCTGACCGCCAATTCACTGGTCGACTCAATCGCGAGGTACAATTTTCTCTCGCCTTCAGGTGGCGTTTTACCCGTTGCTATATAAGTTCCTCGCACGGTTAATCCAGCCTCCGAGTATTCCGAGATTTGAGCGAGCGCTTCTTTGCTCGTTACTCGCCATCTTGCCTGTTGCGGGAAATCGTTTATTTCCAATTCTTCCTCGTACTTTCTGAACGTTTGCTCTCCCGCCTCACCCTCGCCCTCGACAAGATCTTCCTCCCTCGGCTGATAATTCAATTTTGTATTCAATTTCGCTGCCAATTGCTCAGCCACCGTTTTAGCCTGTGAACGATAAAAATATTGGTTAACGAAATTATTCTCAAGTCTCAATCGCTTTCTTTGCTTCCTGGGATTGGGAGCAACGAATGAATAATGTCAGTGCTGTTAGTATATCTGGTGGAACTTGGTGGACAGTTGTGAATATTGGAAAATGAATTTAGCCGCTACATTTTCAAACGTTTAGCAACAATACGGTTAGCAGTAATAAGCAATAAAGAATCTGACTTTGAATAAAAAATTTGTAATCTAGCGATTAGAAGAGCAGACATTTTTTATGCGTTTCCCCTCTTGAGCGAAGGAAGCAAAAAAAACATTGTAAAATTTGATTAGCAGCAATGAGTACCGAATGAGGGAATTCCATTGGCAGCTTTTCAAACTTTGTCGAGAATAATGATGAGGCTATTACCGTAATAAGATTAGTAGGGCCTGCGCCCTTGAGAATAGCCTCGGCAGCCTGTTGCGTAGCGCCTTTAGCCTCAGCGCCCAAATTTTTCGCAATATTTATTTTTGAGGCTAATCTACGAGCCAATTCGAGTTTATCAGTCGCGCTAGCTACCGGTTGACCGGGAACGGTAGTAGCAGCGGTTGCAGCTGTACTCAAGTTCCCGGTCGCCGAGGGTCTCGCGATTTCGCGGACGGTTCTTTTCGGCGCGAGCATGCTTTCGATCTGTTGATCGATATCGTTCTCGATGTCTTCGTCATCGGAGTCTTGGAGGCCGAGAGCAGCTTTTTGAAATTTCTTTTTCTCGTTCGCAAGAGCAGCTTCGGATTCATCGAATTTGAAACCTTTTCCAGAAAATCCGCCACCCGTGTGTACTTTTTTACCGTCGGCTGCCTGGCGAGCTTTGTAACCTTCCCAAAGTTGTCTCAGAGGCTCGGGCACTACAACGCCCGCCAACTCGTGAGCCCGAAGTATATCTCCGGAGTAACGTTCTTGCTCGGGCGTTATAAAAGTATACGCGTATCCTTTGTTACCAGCGCGTCCGGTTCTACCGCAGCGATGAACGTAATCCTCGTAATGATTGGGGCAGTCGTAATTTACGACGAGAACGAGTTGCTTTACGTCGAGACCTCTCGCTGCGACCGACGTAGCAACGAGGATTTTCGTTCGACCAGCTTTGAAATCAATCATCGTAGAATCACGATCGCACTGATCGATTCCACCGTGCAAAGACATGCACGAGTACGAAGCTTTCATTAAATCTTTCAAAAGTGTATCGGCGTTCTCCTGTTTGTCAACGAATATTATCGTCGATCCTTTGTCCTGATAGTGACCGAGAATTTCCAATAATTTATAAAACTTCTGATCCTCCTCGAGCACAACGACGTGTTGCTCGACTTCTTTGCAAACGACCGAACGACCACCGACTTGAACCTCCACCGGTCTCGTCAGAATCCTACGTGCGAGCGCTTCCATCTGACGCGGAAACGTTGCACTGAACAACACCGTCTGACGATCCGGACGCACATTCTCCATTATTCTCATAACCTGAGGCTCGAAACCCATGTCGAACATGCGATCGGCTTCGTCCAAAACTACGTAAGTTACGCGACGAAGATTCGTTACTCGACCGCTGTTCGCTGCCAGCATGTCGATCATTCTTCCCGGTGTGCATACGATTATTTCGGCGCCGCGTTTCAATTCAGCTATTTGCTCGGATATGCCGGTTCCACCGTAAACGCAAACGTGCGATAATCCCAAGGATTTTGTAAACTTCTTCGAATCCCTACCGATCTGCATACAAAGTTCACGCGTAGGCGTCATTATCAACGCTATTGGACCGTCTCCGTCGACCAACGGAGTCTGATCGAGTATGTGACGAAACATCGGTAACAAAAATGCTAATGTTTTACCACTTCCGGTTTTTGCAATACCGATCAAATCTCTACCGGACATTATCGCCGGTATCGCTTGACACTGTATCGGCGTCGGCTTTTCGTAACCCAATTTTTTCAACACTTCGAGCTCTTTTTTCGTCACGCCGCATTGAGCCCAAGATTTAATTGGTTTTGGACATCCTTTACCCTTGACTCTGATTCCCTCGAGCTCCTCTTTGTAGAGATCGACTTCTTCTGGTGTCATACGAGCTACAAGATTGAATAACACGTGAACAAAGATTTCAAGACTTCGGCGAACCTTTGAAAGTTATAAATTTCATTGTTCCACTTATTGTTTTTTCAACGTTAATTTCGTAGATATTCTTACCTATTTCCGGCACTTCGACATAAAACGATTTCCTGAACGGTTGATATTCCGTCGTGGTATGATCGACTTTGGCCAACTCACGTTTTTGTTTATTAGCTATACCAGCCGCAGTCTCGTGAAGATTTTCACCTTCTTCCTCGCTCGAATACTCAAGCCCGTCTTGATTCTGCTCTATCAATTCACCTTTTTGTTTTTGTACCTTCTTTTTCGCAACGCCGGTGACTATGGTCACACCACCCGTTTGATTTGCCCCACCGATCGCTGTACCGTTGTTCGTCGATTTTGTACCTTTGTTGTCGACCTTGTTCACCTTTCGTACTTCTTCTTGTACCTGTTTTTAATGAGAGTATGAACCCGTATGATTGTATCAATGGAAAGTCTGAAGAAGAATTCATTGGTTTGACATGAATGATTTTTGATATTTACCTCAGCCATAAAAGCGTCCAAAGGATCAACTTCATCCTCATCTTCGACAATTTTAACTTCTTCAACATCGTCCTTAACATCCTCAATTTCGTCCTTGACCTCGCTCTCTTCTTCTTTGACTTCTTTGACAGCTCCTACTGTCGGGATGACCGGTGTTTCTTCGTCACTGTCATCCTCCAGCGACCATTTTTTCATAGGCAATTGTAAATTCGCTAGAATCGAAGCTTTGCCATCTTTCTTCGTCGCCTCGAGCTCTTTCTTTTTTCTCTCCGCTCGCCACCTCTCGATCCGTTCCCTACGCTTTTGAGTCTCAAGCTCGAGTCTCTTCTGCTCCGCTTCCTTATCCAATTTGGTATGATCGAACGGCAACTCTTCCTCACCCTTTTCTTTGTTTTCTTTGCGCTCTCGTGATCTTGATCTATTCGCTCTTTCTTTGGTAGAACGTGAAGATTTAGAGCCGGGTACTCGTTTTTCTTTACTATCTCCTCTGCAAATAATAGATACTCGTGTTTACTGACTAATTATACTTCGATACGTAAACGTTTGGTGGAAAAACGTATTCGCATGAACCAATTCCAAATAGGGGAAAATATATAGCTCTTGATTTGCATTATTACATTGTGAAATATGATCAAAGTTCCAAACCTTTTTCTCTCTCTTTCGACATGTCTTTCAGTTCGTTCTCTTCTTTCAGGACGCTCCCTTTCTCTAGATCTACTCCTTCGTTCTCTATGACGAGTTTTCTCTCTCTCACGTTCGCGTTCTCTGCTACGTGAACGTCTGCGTTTTTTTTCAGGTGTTGCCGAACGAGATCGAGACCGTGACCTCGATCTCCTTCTGTGATGTCTCTCCCTGATAAAAAGAATAAATAGAACATGAAAATAAACGACGTATTAGCGTGATAATAGTAGTGGAAAATCAAAAACATACGGTCGGCTTATTTTTTTTTTTATCTCTTTACCTTTGAAAAACATAACCTACAAATTTGAGTAAACAAACGTTCACTTACTTTTCACCGCTCCGAACCATTTCTTTCAAAATATTGTCACTGAGATTCGTTGTGTATTTTTTCGTTGGACAGTCATTAGACTCGGTAGTAATGCTTCGTTTATACCGAATTATTGGTAAGTATTTTTTTTACACTCTAAAATTAATGTTACTGGTGGTAACCGATATTTTGGAGCAACGTATCATCGAGCAACCTAGAAAAGCCGGAGAGCAGCAGCAATCACGAAATTGTAGCAACGTTCTCTGACGTTTTAACAATTTTTTTTGCACATGTGGCTCTACGCTAGGGACGCTTGAAAAGTCGTGAAATTCTCGCTATAAGGTGGCGACACATGTATGTGCTGAAAAAAGTTACCATTTGAAAATAAGAATATTTATTTATTATGCGTTTTTTACTTTGAAAATATAAAACGAGACGTGTAAACCATTATTCTCAAAGTAGAATTCAAAGCATATTTCTAAATAAAAACTTATATGATAAACATGATGAAGTATGAATTTCAGAGCTGCTGTCTTATGTCCAACGTGTCCAACCAATCACTGTCCATTATTATATACACTCAAAAATAGTATTACAATAACGCGGCTCACTCCAAATTTAATATCTTCCTTCAATTCCGTTCTTTACACAGATTTGCAAAAAAAAATCCGCAG